>OX101814.2:18631439-19992296 GCA_944452925.2 Chrysolina oricalcia
ATGGCAGGCAAATCATTACCGATCATGATGACTTGACATGTCGTTTTGACAAACGCATGCTGCGTCATCGACATAACCTCAAATTGAACCATGTCATGATTGTCATGTCGAAGTCGAGACTCACAAAAAAATGCTATACACTACCCTAACTTTTACGAATGACAGAAAAACACAAGAACAAATAAATAACAATAACCCAACAACTAAAAACGTCGCAAAACTACCGAACTGAGCGAAAAGTATTAAAAGAACAGAAAAATCACACGATAAATACCAATATGCAATGTAATTGATATATAACCTCAAAATAATGTTAACGTTCAAAAACTCAAAAAATGTATCTAGTAGGCACTTTGGATTGTTGGAAACTCCACTATATTCGACTTAAGCGTCATCCATTGACGAATGGAACAAACTCTATTGACGCAATTACAGGATCAAGAACTTTAGTTGAAACAAAAGCGAATCAGTAAACGCACCAGGAGTTATATGCAATCTCCAAGGCATGATGCTTTATGCGAAGTGTAATGACATTTCAACTCAAGCGTTTTCTTTTCACTAATAAATAGTATTTTTTACTTTTTATTTGAATATTTTATATTCAACTATTTTATACTTAATGAATAAAAGATTTTTTACGGTTATTTTGTACTTTTAGAATCTGTTTAATTAGTTTAATTATCTGTCTTAATAGGCGCGTCACGTGCCCAGAGGTTGGTTACGTTAAGTGCTGTAGAAACCTTTGCCTTTATTTATCGCGGAGTGATTCACTCTCAAATCGAAGTATTTCGAGTCGATCTATAAATAATCCTCGTAGAGACGACCCTTGAATGCTCTAGGTATTATAACAAATCGTGCTACAAAAATTTGTGTTTGTTTTAATATGCGCCTCGAAATTTCGGTCGTGATTGAAACACGATTACTTCGATTTGTTCCTCAGCTCTGACTAAATCTACCTGAAATTCTCTACTGGAATATTATATCGACTGCACAGAATCTTTGGTTTGGAGCTGCTATTAAATATATGTGTTTAAGTGTCATCAGGCCTGATCTGTCATTTTGTAGATAAATCAGCGAATTGGGAGTGAATAAAACTGTTCTTAAAAACGGCCTTTCCTTGAATAGAAATCCAATAAGTGTTGAACCCCCAAAAAAGCCATAAGATTTCGAAACTTTTCCAAGAAGGAGAGGGTCCAAGTCCCCGCAGCAAAAATTTGTTTTTACGTAAATTTCCAAGTCCAAAATTTTCGGAAAAATGTCCGTTCTCGCGTTCTCTATTCAGCCGTCAGAGGAGCAGGGGGTAAATATTTTCGACGGTCCGGTGTTTCTCATTATTTTTTGCATATTTTTCCAATTTTTGCAACTTTTTTCAACGTTATCTATCTATCAGAATGGTTGGGAGTAAAAATATTCGAAAACAAATTATTCGACGGTTCTATGTTTTTCGCTATTTTTATAGATGATTTTGATTAATTTTCGCGAGTTTTTGTAACTTTTTTCAAGAAGGAAGAGGTCCGAGTCCACCCAATATTTCTTTTGGAGTAATTTTCCCAAGTCCAAAACCTTCGGAGAAATTTCCGAATTCCTACGCGTTATCTATTCAACCTTCAGAGGGACAGGGGGTAAACTTATTCGATGGTCTTGTGTTTTTCATTATTATTACGGATTGTTTCGATTCAACTTTCGCGAGTTTTCGCAACTTTTTTTTTAAGAAGGGGGTTCCGAGGCCACCGATCGACATTTTTTATTCGACGTAATTTTTGTCGTCCGAACTAGTCGAATTTTTTCCGAATTCCTACGAGTTCTCTATCTAGCCATCAGGGTGACGGGGTAGATTTTTTTTGATGATTGTAATGTCATTGGTTTCTAATACTAGGTACAAAATTTCAGATCAATCAAAATCCAGCAAGTTCTTGAAAAATGGTTTTCCAGTTTTGAACCATATATACACTTCAAGCCAAATTCAAATATATTTATTTATTACATTACTTACGTAAACTGACGGACATTGTTTAAACAGAAAACGAAACAGATCGAATATCTTCAAAACGCATGTGTTGTGAAAAAAAATGCAAAAACACGTCGATTTTCAATCCAAGGGGGACATCTTCCTATCACAACTCCATTTGTCATACCTCTCCCCCCACCCCTCGAGCACTGTCAACCAATTTGAATAGGGAAAGTAGTAAGTGTGACACATCATTAAAAAGGTAATTTCATAAGGAATTCAGCCATGTCATTTTTTGCTATCTAAGTTTTTATTTTGGCGCCCTCTTGCGGGAAAAATAAATGTTCCGTATTCCAAATTATGATACTTCATTTGCAAGCTGATTTGACATAAATTCGGTGACGATGCATTATGAAATTTTTCTAATAGAAAAAACAAAATGACTGCTCCAAAATGGCGGACAAGATTTGCAATTATGGTCCGAAATTATGATTTTTTTGTCAATGCAAAAAACCAAGATGGCAGACGAAATTTGTAATTGTGGTTCGATTCGATTCATAATTGGCATATGGGGGTTTTGCAATTTTCCAGTATGACTGAAATGAATTAATTGAATTGATTAAAAAAACCTCTCATACAAATGCGCTAAAGAGAAACTTTTTTTTTCAGATGTGTGACGTAGGTTATTCTGTACGGAACAGGATCAAAATTCTACCGCGCAAGAATACCTATTTTGTACTCTAGCCAAGCTTTTGAATCTGTTACGCATAGAATAACCTACGTCACACGTCTGAAAAAAAAATATTTTTTCGTTTCATCTCATTTGTATTAAAGCTTTTTTATCAATTTTATTTCTTTTTAGTTATGCTGAAAATCTGTACCTAAAACACCGACAATTCAATTTTGATTAGAATCGGACCATAATTACAAATCTCATCCGCCATCCTGGAGCTGCACTTTTGTTGTTTTTTTCCAACAATAATTCCATAATGCATTGTCTTCGCAATTATGAACACCTACCAAAGTTCAAGTTGATCGGACAACTAGAAGTTGGCCAAAAGTCGGCTGCAAGATTTGTCCCACACATACAAACATATTAACTAACCGGGCAAGTGAGGCAAGAGTAAAAGTTTTAAAAAATGAAAAAATTCCCTATTCAAATTGTATGAGTGACCAAGGGGTGGGGAGAGTGGTATGACAGTTGCGGCTATGATAGAAAGATGTCCCCCTTGGTTTTAAAATCCACGTGTTGTTGTATTTTTTTCACAACACATGTGTTTTTAAGTATTCGTTTTCGGTGCCATAATCGAACCATAATTACAAATTCCGTTAGCCATCTTGTTTTTTGCATCGACAAAAAAAATTAAAAATTTCCGACCCTGAAAATCTCCACACACTAATTTTGTTTCGAATCGGACCATAATTACAAATTTCGTCTGCCATCTTGGAGCCCCACCATCTTGTTTTTTTTTCTTCGACAAACAAATCATAATCGGACCATAATTGCAAATCTTGTCCGCCATTTTGGAGCCGCCATTTTGTTTTTTCTTTTAGAAAAATTCCATAATGCATATGAAGTATCATAATTTGGAATACAGAACAGTTGTTTTTCCCGCAAGAGGGAGCCAAAATAAAAAGTTAGGTAGCAAAAATTGACATGGCTGAATTCCTTTTTAATGGTGTGTCACACTCACTACTTTCGGTATTCAAATTGTTTGGGTGATAGCTAGTGACCAAGGGGTGGGGGAAGAGCTATGACAGTTGATGTTATTTATGATAGGAAAATGTCCCCCTTGGATTTAAAATCGACGTGTTTTTGCATTTTTTTTTCACAACATATATGTGTTTTGAAGATTAGACCTGTTTCGTTTTCGGTGCCCCGCCCTGTATAAAAATGTATAATATTACAAATATGTCACACATAAAATATATAAACACGATAAAAACCATGTTCCCCTTCCAGGAAAAGGGAACATGGAGGTTAGAGCGGGGTTCTGTCCTGACCTTCCGACAAGTTGGCGGATTGGCAAACTGGCTTGAGCGGTTCCGTATCCCTTGGGATTTTGGAATCGCCCCTGCCAAGTTTACAGATTAACCCTTATCCGTCAATATCTTGGTGTATATGGACTCTCCCCACCTCGATCCTCTTAATTATGTGGGAGAACGTTTTGGTTTTTGAGATTTAGATCATCAAAGTTATCTGAGTCTATGTTGTTATTGCAAGAGGGATCCGCAAAAAACTGGGTCTTGACACCTCAGTCCAATCCAGTGGGAAGGAACACCGACAATGGGACCGACGGCACAGGAGTCCACGGGATTCACCCAACGAGTTCTTATTGAATAGAGGGAGAAGTAAACAAACCAAAGTGGCCCCTAAACAATGCAAATTTATGAAAAGTTATTCAGATTTTTCCTACGCAAATAACGCAGCTCAGTGGCTGATACAAAAATGATGCTAATTATTCCTACACAAATAACGCAACCAATTTGTTTTTCAACAGTGGCGGTTCGTGGAGGTTCTCTGTTACCGTAGTTCGCAGGATGGAGAGAAATATTGGGCTTGAGTGATTCGCTGATAAACATTTCGGCGGGAAACACGAAGGAAATGTAAAAACTTAACGGTTTTTTATCAGTATAGCACATCGACATAACCTTAAACACAGCAGTAGTGCAGTGAATTTTGTGAACAGTGGTTATTGCGTTCCTGTAGTTTAAATTCATCTTTTACTTTTTTGTGGACTGTTCATCTTAATAAACAATATGGTGATGTGCTGTATTGTATGTAAAGCTCGAGCAGAGGCAGCTAATACTAGATCTTTCCATCGGTGAGTGTTTTAAAATATTGGTAGATATGTACCGCCAAATTTCTCAACTTAAATGCCAAGGTTTGATAGAAAATTTGCTAAATATTATAAAAACTTGATTGTGGTTCTTAGTTAAGAAATTATTCACCAAAGATAACTTCATACAATTCCTCTAGTCAAGTAGTCAACAACATTATAGGTCACAGACAGAAAAAATTCCATATATTCTGTCTCAGGTCTTATTCATCAAGTTTAACCACTTATAGCTCAAATCAAAATATAAAAATACCAGCACCTGCTGATGTTTTCCTTTTCATTTGCAGAATAAACTTTTTATTTCAGTAGAACAAAATATCAGAAAGAAAATGTAGAAAAAATGCCTTCCCAATCGCCTAGGTTTTAGCATGTAGGTATGTTGCATACTCAATATACCTCCTTATAGGTTTCCAAACAATGTTTCCCAGAGAGCTGCATGGATGCTTGCTCTCGGAATCAAAAAAGACCCAAGCAAATTGTTTGTGGGCCATGTTTGCTCTGATCATTTTGAGAGTGAGGACATTCTCTTGTCAGAAAAGCTTGGGAAGAAATATTTGAGAGATGGTGCTATACCCAATGTGAATTCACACTTGAAGTGGTAAGTATAGAAATTAGAACCTATATCAGCAAGGTTATTTTGCTTATTCTATAATCAGGCTAAAATCCGTCCGGCTCCACTAATTATTATACTCCCTGTTTTAATGGCAGAGACAAGTATCAATTTGCTCCATAAAGGAAGCTTTTTTTCATGTATCGCGTTCGTATGTCGGTCGTAGCTTCGTGTGAGCTGCGTCTAATATCTCAAATTTACTCGGGAAGCAATTGATAAAACTGGACAAAAATTCGCAAGTGAATGAATTGAAAGATTCTCTACATTTTGGTGAATTCAAAAATTACAACTAGTTAGTTCTGAAAGTGAATCAGTGCATAAATGCAGTTCTCCAAGAACTAAAAACCTATAAACAAAAAAGTGACCACGTTCTTCTATCAGTACAAAAAAAAAGCAAGAAAACAAATCTAAGCATACGTTAATAAATAAAAAAAAACTCTCAATGTTGATCCATACATAGAAACAGTGGCGTGCCAAATTTATTTATCTTTCAAGTACTGATCTTCAATCATAAAAGAGAAAAAAATGGAGACAACGTATAAGTGCTGTCGAAACAAAGTCTGTTCAAACGTCTGCTGCATTCAGTGCTTTAACATATTTCACTACAGTTGCCTGGACAGAAAGAAAAAGAAGACGAGCTACAAAAAATGGCAAACAAAATTGATGAACTATTGACGAATAGGTACCAAGGAAAAAGACAAAGAATTGGAAAAAAGAGAACTAGAACAAGATCTTAGGGAGGAAGAAATGAAGAATGAGATTAGTAGACTACAAATTGAAAATCAGGAGAGAGAAAACTTTATATAAAGAATGAGAAGAACTTCTAAAGACTTTGAAGATGAAGTGGATAATGCTGAACAAATTTATATAAAAAGTTTAGAAGAAAACAAAATAGTTATCAAAAGACTGAATAAAGATATTCAAGAAATATCGGATAGCAATAGAATCCTGCAAGAAGAATTAAAAGAAACCAAGACCAATCTGGAAAATTATGAAAATGATTTGGCTGAACTTGACGTTATAAATAAAAATATGATCGCAAGTATCAGGACCTTGTCGAAGGACAACGAACACCTTGGGGAAGAATTGAAAAAACTAAAATGCGATAATTTAATCCTAAGAAATAGCCAAAAGAGTATGAACTCTAAAAACGATCTCAGAAATGATTCTAAAACAAATATAATCATAGAAAACAAATCGATGTCCACTACAAAGACTACATCTTCGAAGTACGAAGTACATAGTATCCCACAAGTGCGTAAATCTCTAGATCCCATTCATGACAATTCCAACAAGAAATTGATAATAATAAAAGGAAGAATAATGATAGTATCCGGACACTACGCCAGAAACGTAGCAGGCTTTTTAAATACCCAAACTCAAGGAAATTTTGAAGCCCAGTCACTATTGATACCTAATGCACCAGATGCAGTTTTAGTGGAAACCGCTCTGAAAAGCACATTTAACTTCACTAAACGTGACCTAGTAATCTTATGGCCCAACAGACTAGCTCACAACATCATAAACGAATTTATACATAAACTTGAAAATACAAACGTAATCATAATTACTGAACCATTCATATACAATAAACATGGACGTTGGAATGAACATGTTTATAAAAGTAACCTAGCCGTATTCAAAGCTCTACATCACCTAAATCTACAAAAACACATACTGGAATCCAACAACATTTTACGAAAATCTAATTTTACTGAAAAAGGGAACATAATCTACCTGAATAAAACAGGGGCCTATTTTCTGTCCAAAGGAATAATACGTTGCATAGAGTCCCATTTTCAGCTGAATAAAACTAACAAACAGCTGTCTATACCCAGAAAAGAATTCAGTATCGGGGAACAAGCCTCCTCAGAAAAGCCCCTTCATCAGTCACTTTCATCTCCAACACGGGATGACAGGTCAAAGGATTCCTCAACTAGTCATTTTTTAGAAGCGACAAAAATGCCACCGTTTTTGATGTGATGTTATTGAACATTCAGTCTGTGAGAAACAAAGTTGATGAATTAACTTTACTGCTGGATGATAACGGATACCCGGATATAGTACTTCTCACAGAACATTGGTTGAAACCGGAGGAGCCATTTTTCCTGCCTCAATATAAGCTGATCTCCAAGTAATGTCGTCAAAGGCATATTCATGGAGGTACTCTAGCTCTAGTTAAGGAAGGTCTATATTGTAGTTTCATTAATTTTGACAAAATTGATCATTTACTTGTGGAGAAAGAGTTTGAATTCTCAATTATTCATTGCTTTGAACAAAAACTTTATATACTCTGCCTCTACAGGCCCCCTTCACATTTTTCTTGAGCGGATGGAAATTCTTCTTTCCCAATTTCCGATAAATTCATCCATAGTAATTACAGGTGACTTGAATATAAACTATTTGGACAAATTATCTACAAACACACAAATGCTATCAAACCTATTGGACTCATTCAACCTAGTTATGCATATAGAATCGCCAACAAGATTTTCAAGCTCTTCCGCCACAATGATTGATTATATATGTTCAAATGTTGACAAAATTAACTGTTCAGTTATAAACTCTGGTTTATCTGATCATGAGGCCATATTCTGTAATCTAATATTTGATAAAAAAATTAAAAATAACCCGACACGACGTGGTAGGATATTCAGTAAATTCAACTATAATAGGTTTTTGCAACTTTGTACAGATGCGAACTGGTGTAACGTTATTGAAACGGAAGATCCCTTGAATGAATTCCAAAAATTAGTTTCAAATAATTTTGACAAGGCATTCCCCGTTAGAAACCTAAAGAACAAAAAAGGAAACCTTGGCTAACCAAAGGATTAAAAGTATCGGCAACAAATATGCGTTCTCTCCACCAGATAAGAAAACATCTTGGCTGTAATAATCCCCATTTTATTCAATACTACAACAAATATAGAAATACTTACCGGAAAGTAATAAAAACAGCAAAAAACATATATTACTCAGACAGAATAGCCCAAGGTGACAACAATCAGAAGGAAACATGGGCAATTATCAATGAGCTGAGAGGAAAAAACAAGGTTGATTCAGTGAAAACTGAGTTAAGCTCCGACGAACTGAATACATTCTATTCGGAACGGATCCAATGGAATATCTGAAAGCGACTTCCATTCAAGAAACCTTTTTTTTCATACCAACTGACATATACGAAATAAAAGACATGTTCAGAGAAATAAGGAATAAAACTTCCTCTGGTTGGGATGACATTTCTCTGAAAGTCCTTGAAAAATTGTCGGATATTGCTTTGAATGTATTGGCAGAGGCTATTAATACATCGTTAGCTATTTAAAAATCGCCACAATTATTCCAATACACAAAGGAGGAGACCATAACACTCCTGCTAATTTCAGACCAATTTCCTTGCTACCGATCCTCTCAAAAATCCTCTGGCACAACAAAAATATTACTGATCTGCATGACCACATCAGTGTGGACCTAAACAAGATAAAGAAGTGGTGTGATGCCAATCTCCTTTCTTTCAATATACGCAAAACGAACATTGTCTCATTCAAATATGATATCAATGAAATCCCATTGGAGAATGGTACAATTACAAATGTTTCAGAGAACAAGTTTTTAGGGTTGCATATTGACGAAAAATTAAGATTTGAAAGCCATATAACTCAATTGTGCAAACGGTTGGCTTCAGGCTGCTATGCTGTACGAGTTGTCTCTAACGAGCTAGATATTGCTAATGCTAGAAAGGTTTACTATACATTGGTTGAAGCCCATCTGAGATATGGTATTTGCTTTTGGGGAATGTGTTCACAATATCTCTTTGATAGGGTCTTTATTTTGCAGAAAAGGGCTATAAGGTATTTATGCAAAGTCAATTATCTTGATTCGTGCCGTGCATTATTTTTGGAACAGAAAATTTTAACACTTTCATGTCTTCTCATTCTAGAGACAGTATGTCTCATACACAAAAAGTATAAAGACAAAGTAAAATCCAACTCAATACATAAAACACGATTATCACTACATATCCCACTTCCAACGCCTATATCCTCCCTAACACAAAATTCATTACTCTACAGAAGCAGAAAATTATTCAATCATCTTCAATCATTCGATCTAGTAGTCGGTCCATGTGAAAACGTTCTGAATTGTTACTGTGTACCAAAATAGTGGGAAGTTTGCTTCAAAAAATTACCAAATTTTGTACACACGTGAGTACACTAGATAACATTATAAGGTGAAAAAATCATTTGATTCAATCCATGAAAAATCATTGAAATATATTAAACAAAGTATTCATAAATATTGCCCGAGATCGACGAACTCGGTAAAAAAGGGGACAACTGCGATTAACTCTACAAAAAAGATCACAATACTCGTGAACTAAAGGCGTACATACACTATATATTGTTGAAACAATCAAAATTATGAATGACGCTGCCGTTAAACAAATAATAAAGGAAATCCACAAAAATAGGGAGGAATTGAAAAATGCAATCAAGGCCAGTGAAACAAGGTTATTGCTGACAGTTGAAGACCTCAAAAGTAGAATTCACGACTTGGAAAAAGAAAATTTATCCTTGAAAAATAAGGTTGAATTTCTCGAAAAAGGTAGAAAACAAAACAATATTGTCATTTTTGGACTAGATATAGAAGAGGAAATTCCAGTGGAATCTGTTCTTCAAAAATTAAAAAACCGTCTTGAGATTAATATAACTTACGAAGATATAAATAACATATACAAATTAGGGAAAAGTAAAGAATGTCCTATAAAAATTGAATTCATTTCAAACTTAACAAAAAAGAAGGTTCTACAAAACGTAAAGAAGTTGAAAGGTTCTAGAATTTCCATAGTCAACGATCTCACAAAAAAGGAACAAGAAGAAAACAGAATATTGAGAAGATATCTATTAGCAGAAAGGGAGAAAGGAGAAAGAAATTGCTTCATCAGAAGGAACAAGCTGGTGGTAAATGGCAATGAGTTTACAGTTGAAGAGTTACTGAGAAACGAAGAAGACGGAATCTTACCGAAGACAAATAGTACTCCTGCTACACCCACACAGAAATTGCTCCAGCAGCCTGATAGTCCAGAAGAACAGCCACGAACCTCAGCCATAGCTTCTAGAGAAAACACATCAATCCCACCAAACGAACTCAAGAAAAATCAAGCACACCTGGAAAAAATTATGAAACTTCGTTCTAGAAAGTTCTAACTTGTCTTTACATATTGGAAAAAATAATAGCCAAAAAACATTATAATTAAATCATTATCATTATTATATGTTTTCGTTAGTTTTACCTTATCTATATATGAATATTACTTCAGGCTAAATAATTATATATTTTTTCGTCATTACTATGGATCAGTATATAAGAGATTATGAATTCAAAACAGTCAATACAATCGAACTCGAGCAAATGTGCAGTATTTCGGATTACCCTGTCGCTACTTGCAATAACAACGCCTTTTCTTTGGTACACCAAAATATCAGAAGCATAGCAAAAAATATTGATGAATTTGATATATATATATATTTGAGCGAAACAGATAGGTACGGTATTCGATTGTATCATTCTAACAGAAACGTGGTTGATTCAAGATATTCATTTCTTCAGTAAAAATGGATACGAGATTATTTACAATGAGGGAAATATCAATAAAAATGATGGTGTTGTTGTGTATATAAGGGAAAATTCAAATTACGTGTCTAACATTATTCATATTGGTGAATGCAAAGCAATAGAAACTCAAATCAATACTCGCAACAAAAAGAAACTAATAATCACAGCTCTTTATAGACCTCCTTCCACGAACTTAAGACCATTTCTGGATCAGCTCAAACGGTACCTGGAACAATCAAGACAAAAAACAGCAGATTACCATATTATTATCGGTGATATGAACATAAATATTAAACTCGAGGATGACGAAATGGCATCAGAATATTTGAATATATGAATGAAAACAATTTTGAATCTATGATAAACAAAGATACTAGAGTACAAGGTACATCTGCTTCATGTATTGATCATATTTTCTTGAAATGTAAAAGACCTGAGTTCAAAGAAAAATGTAAACCAATAATTGTACACTCACATATCACAGATCACTATACTCAAATCTTGAAAATGCCGATTGAGTCAGAACCTCTTGAAGCTTTAACAGAAATCTATAATGAATACACTAATTACAAGAACCTAAGGAGGGAATTGAGTGAATATGATTGGCATTCATTTTACGAGATGGTTGATATAGATATAGCTACTTCATTCTTTATTGAACTCATATGTAAACTGACAGAAAAACATACAAAAAGGATTAAAAGAAAAAAGGAAGATTAAAAAAAGAAAAGATTGGGTCACTAAAGCTTTAATAAAATCAATAAATACAAAAAACCAACTATATAAAAAATACAGAGAGAACCCAGAGGCTTATAGTGAAGAATTTAAGAATTATCGCACTCGTCTGAACCGTGTGATGGAAATTACGAAATTGAACTATTATAAATCAAAGATTGAAAAAACAAAAAAAGCTCTAAACACCTATGGAATACAATAAATAGTATGGAATGTAAGAAGAAAAAATCAACCATCAAAGAAATTATGACAGATTATGATGTATTGACCGATGACCTGAAAATTGCCAATGCATTCAATAAACACTTTGCGGAAGTGGGAAAAAAACTGGCCTCCGTAATTCAAAAGCCGATTGCTAAGCCAATACCCAGAAAATCTCTCCCACATTCAATGTTTCTCTCACCTGTAGATGAGGAAGAAATATGTCAAATTATAAATTCATTAAAACCAAATAAATCACCAGGAATTGATAGAATTAAATCTGAAACTCTCAAAGAAATTCAAAGAGAAATCGCTAAACCCATGACATATCTTGTCAACAAAATTATGAAATTTGGTGTATGTCCCTCTATATTCAAAGTAGCCGTTATCAAACCACTCCACAAGAAAGGAAAAAAATGTTTAATTGACAATTACAGACCCATTTCACTCATATCCAATATCGCGAAAATTTTTGAAAAAGCTCTAAAGAAAAGACTAAATAGTTATATTGAGAAAAACAAGTTGCTATCAGAAAAACAGTTTGGGTTCAGGGAAGGCAAATCTACCCAAGATGCAATAATTGGCTTAACATCCCAAATTTATAAAGCGATAGATAGTGGAAAACCAAGTCTGTGCATATTTTTAGATCTCTCTAAGGCTTTTGATACTGTGAGCCATACACAGCTACTAGAAATCTTGGAAGATATAGGAATTCGAGGAAGACCTTATAACCTCCTAGAGAGTTATCTACATCAGAGGAAACAATTCGTACAAATTGAAAATAAACTGAGTTCAGAAGAATTAGTCCAGTTTGGTGTGCCACAAGGCACTGTCCTTGGGCCACTATTATTTTCAATATATCTCAATAATTTACTCACCCTGAACACTTCAGGATCTATAATCAGCTTCGCAGATGACACCGTGATTTTGTATGAGGATGAAAATTGGCACGACCTGAAAGAAAAAGTAGAGTCTGATATGTCACAGATAATTGACTGGTTCAATCACCAACTATTAACAATCAACTTTGATAAAACAAAATTTATGACCTTTACTGCTTACAGAAACCATTTACCAAATTTCAACACCCTCAATATACATAGCGACAATTCGGTTATTGATATTTCCAGAACATATACCATCAAATATTTAGGTGTAACAATGGATAGTCATATGAGATGGGACGTTCACACTGAGAATGTTACAAAAACTCTCAGAAGTATGCTGTTTAAATTCAAATATTTAAGTAAAATACTTGATACTCACCACTTGAAGATAATTTATTTCGCTCTAGTGGAATCTCGTATCCAATGTGCCATATTGAGCTGGGAAGGGGTTGCTGCTACTCATTTGAAAAAATTGGAAACTGTTCAGAAACGACTTCTGAAAATAATGTATGATAAAGAACCAACCTTCTCTAGCAATCTGCTTTATTCACAAGCAAGAATACTCGACGTGAGACAAACATTTTTTTATAACATACTTACACATATCCACAAAAACAAATATCTATTAAATAATATTGACCACGAACATTTCACTAGAAACAAAAAAGAATATCATGTTAAAACATCCCTGAGTAGTACAAAAATTGGTCAACGAAATATCTTTTACCTCATTCCAAAAATCTTTAACTTTCTGCCCACTGAACAGAAAATGAATATAGTAAATACAAATTCTAGCCAAATGCTGAAAAAAATTATCAAAAACTATATTATAAATTTGAATCGAGATCTGGTTCGCTCTCTCATTGAATAACAGACTTTTTAAACCTTCATGTTAAGTTTATATGTAGATTTATATATAGATCAATATCCTTTGTCACTTCTAATACTTTCACAAATTGTTTGTGTTTTATTTTATTTATAGTTAAATTTCTCATAGTTATAGGTTAAGTGTAAAAATGTTAGTAACCAATATTATTATTTACAAAGTGAGACCAATTCAAACTATCTTCTATTTTAATATCATATTCATATGGAATATTGTAAATTAAATATTGCAAAGCCCACGCGCAACTTTGGTTTTAGTGGGATTTCCATGTTTGTTTACATTTTAACAATTCTAGTGTTAATTTTGTAATAACATTTTGGTAAATAAACTTATTATTATTATTATTATTATTATTATTATTATTATTATTATTATTATTATTATTATTATTATTATTATTATTATTATTATTATTATTATTATTATTATTATTATTATTATTATTATTATTATTATTATTATTATTATTATTATCTTCCTAGCACCATAAAAGAAATACAAAATGGTACTCACTTCAGAAAAAAAGTAAAAAATCTCTTGGTTGTGAAAGAGCCTATTATACGTTGGATGAATTCTATCAGGACCCATTTACCTGATCTCAAACTAGAAATGTATATATGTGTGTGTATATGTGTATATAATATATATGTGTGTGTGTGTATAAATAACAAAAGGTTACTAATGACATCTACAGTTATAATATATATTTATCTAACCCCTTATCATAATGAATAACTCCTTAATAATTTTATTTTTTTGGTATATTTAGATATCATTATTATTCGTTGACGGATCGTTTTTATGAATATCAGCATAAACTTATTTATTTATTTGTAATGTTCAATTGACTCAGCCTTTGCTGTAATTAAGTCCTCATCTAGTACCTATTTTTGTTAGATTTGGCAACTTATTTTTATTCTTTTTTGTATTGTATATGTTCTTCAAATTACCTATTGTAGTGATATCAAGGTTATATTCTTAAGCTTTGTCAACGAGAATTGTATTTCTTCCGATATTAAAGCATATTTTGATTGATTGATTGATTGATATCTACAAAAAGTTCCTATAGAAATATAGTCTGGCTATAAAATCAGTGAAATAATCCAGCAGATTATTCAAATAGAATGCAATGAGTTAGGTAGGTACCTATATGATAGAAATAATTATTACAGTTCTGGCAATGATCCAAAAGAAGAAGCTGACATTCCAGAAGCCACATTTGCCACGAACTATTTGAAAAATAATAGTTTTGATAAGTGAGTACAATAATAACAATGATTGTAGAATTGATAAAAATATTATTTGTTTCATGTGCAGAGTGTGTTCTGTTCCTGAGGTGGAAATTGCTGATGGGGAAAGTTCTAAATTGTCAGAGATATATAAGGCTAAAAGGTATGTTGCTGAACTGTTCCTATTTTATATGACACGATTTTACTCAATGAATTGTATTAAGAGTTTGGAAAGCTACAGCTAGTGTAGCAAAACATGCTACTGTGTTTAGTCATATACTATAAATTTCCATCAAGTAACAGTAAAGTCGATATGAATTTTTTTCATTCTTCCAGGCAGTACTGCTAATAACAGCTTCTTACTTGTTTTTTTGAAATTAAGTATTCAAACTGGTTATTTCTTTCATACTGTTTAAGAGGACATACCTACTTATACATTTTTATGATCATGAAGTGTTGTACTCTGTGGATGTTGAATTTATAGGTATATCCTTTAAAACAAATTATACCACTTTATTGTCATAACCTGCTACAAACATAAATGAATCAGATTGCCTAATTGTTATTACCTTCTGGACAACATATATGAAAATATAGAGTTTCACATATTGTATAACCTGAATAGGTACTATGCCAGGAAATAATGATAATATAGGTTCTATAAGATCTCCTAATACGTACAGATTTAATAATTTCCCAAACATTTTTATTTTATTTTTTTTAATGAAGAATAGCATATAGGTATATCTGTGATAATGAAGCTTTGGAAGAATAAATAAACTGAAAATATCAATTTCGGAATGTATAATCCTGTTCGTATTTAAGTATTTTCCAAAGAAAATGGGGCCCTCGGTTGATACTTGACATGATTTTTTGGATATTTCCATAATCAACGTTTATTGAAAAATATTTTTTTTTAGTTAATTTGAACTTATTTATTTTAGGTAGGCAATTTCAGTGTACGATTTGTTTTTGACAAAAAGTATAATTTCATTCAAGACACCAGTCGCGTCAAAGCAGTAACTTATCAGGGCGAATGAATTGATTTGCCCTTCTACATTTGTACAGATTTCCTTGGATATTCAAAAAGTCATGTCAATAAATTGAATTTGCTCCACAAAATCAAACTTTTAATCAATACTAGTTGATACTTTGATAATTTTAACTTTCTAGACGCTGTCTTGATCTCAGAGCATGGTCTGTCAGTAATTCTAAAATAAGTTCGGAATTAACAATAACGGCATCTGAGACTGCCTGCCAGAGAGTGATGAAGAGGAAGAGAAGATTGAACCGTAATGTCATTGTCTTATTTACATTATTCATAACCATTGATTATTTCTACTTGCGAATAATAAATTTGGATTATTCTAGAACTACATCAGCTCAAGTTTTACCAGCCCTATCTTCAATGTCTTTGGAGACAAATGGAATCGCCAAATCTACTAGAAATAGGTTAGTGCTATATTGTGCTATGAAAGGACCTCGCACAAAATGAATGTAAATTGGGACACTCTGATTATGAGTTCCCATTGGCCCAAAGTGGTTCTATGGATAGTTTCAAAGATATAGAGGAGGATGTGTGTGATATTGGCTATGGGCTTGAGTCAGGTTACCTACCACCAGAAAATCCAAATAAGTGAAAAATTGTTCAATTATATGATGAATTCTATGTTTTGCATATTATTTGATAATCACCGATTAATTAAAGCTAATCCGGTAACAAAATAATTCACTGGTTTTAATCTTGATGATTTTTAGTATGCTGATGAAATGACTAGACTTGGCCTTTAGGTGTTTTTCTGGGGTTCTAGTCTAACATACCCATTGTATATTATCAAATAATAAGCATAACTTCATCACATAATTGAACAATTTTTCACTAATTTGGATTTTCTGGTGTTAACCTGACTCAAGTCGCCCATAGTCAATATCACACACATCCCCCTCTATATCTTTGAAACTATCCATAGGATCACTTTGCGCCAATGACAACTTTTGATCAGAGTGTAGAGAACTATAACATACCTATCATAATTGCAGCCATATCTAGCGGGACCCAATTTACATTCATTTTGTGCAGGGTCCTTTACTATGAAGAATATTTTGGACATTCAAATGGCATTGCATCAGTCAAACTTTAATGTCTCTGTTAACTTTAATGTCATACTTCAATTTTATTGTCTTTTTGATGACACCCATATAAAATTGATAAACCATTATATTTCAACTGAAACTACTGAACACTCAATTCATGTTAAATTCATATTCTTCCAAGTGTCCACATCTCTGATTATATGAAAATGAAAAATATATATTATAAATTGTAAGTTGCAGTTTTCCTTTGGTTCAAGATATAAGATATAAAAAAAAGAATTGACAAATAGCTACACTGTGTTATATGTATATTATCTAACCTGTTACAAAACTTCAATCAAACTTTCCAGGAAGTTTTGTTGAAGATTTCAGCTCTTCTGATATGGATGATCCACATAAGGCCAGAATATGTTTAACGATTGCGAAGAAAACCCTTCTTCGGCAAGCCAATCAAATCAAAAATATAAAGAGGTCACAAAGGAGACTGAAGAACGGAGTCAACTCTCTGAAATCTCTTCTGAGATTTCTGAACAAGAAATTCAGTTTGACTGAAAGTGCTCAATCAGTCATCCAAGTAAGTGTGAAGTAATATTTAAATTTAATTTAAGTATCCGAATTCTATTTTCAATAATAAAAAAATAATAAAAAATATAAGAAATACATTCTTCAGTTTGTCTACCAAATATTCAGATAGATAGATTTATTATCTTGATCCACAATATAAATTATCACAGGGATTAAAAATTCACGGTTCACTAGTACATTAAACTGGAATTTAAAATAAGTCCAGGATTAGCATTATAACTCTATATATTTTTTGTGTATATTGGAAGTTTCGGTTTCCTCTCTATTCATCAGTCACACATTGAATGTCAACACTATAGAAATAATTTACTTTTATTTAATTGGTTACTTATTGAATTATTTTATGTTTTCTAGGCCTCATTATCTGGATCAGCAGCTGATATAACTAACTAACTTGGTTCTGAAGTTGTTAGAGTTTTTGAATGAAACATGTGTCATTGTGACATCTTTTACTTTTGATGGCACCACTGCTAATCTCTGTATGGCCGGTGCTTTGGGAGCTAATTTTGATAGCCCTGATGAGTTAAAAACAAATTTTTGTCATCCTATCACTAATGAGCCAATTTTTGTTTATTTGGACCCTTGCCATATGCTGAAATTGTGGAGAAATTGTTTGGCTACTCTTGGAACATTGTATGATGGTGAAGGGGAGAATATTAGTTGGAATTTTTTTCAAAGTTTGGTTGATTTGCAAAACCAAGAAGGGTTGCAGGCTGTCACCAGGTTGAAAAATAGGCACATGATGTAGGAAAGAGAAAAAATGAAAGTCAGCCTTGCTGCTCAAACTTTCAGTATACAAGTGTTGCAGATGCTTTAGTTTTTTGTGAACGTGATTTGAAGTTGATAGTTTCAAAATGGCTGGTGCAACAGCAGAGTTTGCAAGGGTAGCTAATAATTTGTTTGACATTTTTAATTCTAGGAATAAATTTTGTAAAGCTCCATTAAGGAGAGGTTTATCACCTGAAAACGCTTCCATCATATTCTCCTATTTGGAAAAATGTCGAAGTTATATTTTAAGTTTAAGATATCAGGATAATCCAATTGTTCAATCTAAGCGCAAAACTGGCTTTGTTGGATTTTTAATCTGTATCAAGAGTTTGCAGGATTTTTATTCAAAATATCTTGTGAAAACTCCGATTTTGAAGTATGTGTTAACATATAAGTTTTCACAGGACCATTTAGAGATTTTTTCAGTGCTGTCAGAAATAAAGGTGGTAATAATAATAATCCTACAGCTCGTCAATTCGAAATCATTTACAAGAGGTTATTTATTCATAGTGAAATAAAATGCAGTGAAAAGGCTAATGCTATTGCTCTGGATTCAACATCAATTCTTTGGGTGGGTTCTTCATCTGTTACTAAAACAAAATGTGGTAGTGGTAGTGCTGAATTTTGAAGAGTATCTCAATTATTGTCAGGAAATAAAAGAATTGGATTTCATTTCAAGTAATGCATGGCATTTAACGCCATTCACTGAAGATGTTGTGTCATACATTGCAGGTTTTGTTGTTAGGTGTTTGAAAAAAAGTGTAACATGCTCTGAATGTTTAACTTTGTTAGAAGATGATTATAGCCTGTCATTACTTCTACTGCAAAAAAACGGGGTGTTTTAATTTTCGTATCTAAATTTGTTGTTAATATTTGCAAAACGGCTGAAAAAACTTTGAAAGTTTTTATAATTGGGAATAAGATTTTTACATCTGAAACTCCTAAAGAATTACTGCTGGCTCTATCATTTAGGAATTTACCTGAAACTATTTTTGAACCACTGAGATCACAAATGGATGATCATGGGATCCCATTAATAAAAATGATTCTCAACAAATATTTAGATATAAGACTTCATCATGAAACTTCAAAACTGAAAGATTCTATAAAAGGTCGAGTTCGCAATATTTTAACAAAAACTATTTTATTCAAGAATCAGTAAAAGGATCATGAAATTGCTGATTTTGTCATACAAGGTCACCATTATTGGCGTCACTTTTCTTCAGAATAGGGGTTGCTCTTCTAAGTTTTAAATGGGATGGAAACTCCCCCTTTTCCACACAAAGATATCAAACGTGTAAGAGGTTTAGCTGAAAATTCACGGACAAATTTTATTATATTTGTACTGATATTCTATGCATCCATACTATTACTATTTTGTTAAGGTTACTGATGTAATTTCGTTTTCATTTGTGGATTTTAAGAATAGCGAGGTTTTCACATTCAGTTTGATGGAAGTATTGTTTCAAGACTACTTTCAACCATTGTGGAACTATATTCATTTAACTTTTAGGCAGTAAAGCACGTGCTTTCACTGCTGAAACCTGGTTTCCCTCTGGGTCTCATTTACTATTTTCCAGGCAGTTTTAGATATATTCACTATTTACGAGGATGTTATTATACAACTCTCTCTTTTATTTTTGCTGAATTCTTGGAGTGTATTGTATTTGGATATCCGGTCATTTCAAGGATATTATTTTTTTTTGTTTCAGTTCATTTCCCATCTTTTCCAGGTGGTCTGTGAACCACTTTGGTTCATGACATTTTTCATTCATTGTTTTTAAAGGAAATGCTACTTCAATGACATAGGTAACGTTATCACACAAAAATATAGCTAGGATATCTGGATTGTCGGTTGAGTATAATCCAGTCCATTTTGTTCATGTAATGTTTGAACTCTGCTATGCCCATTTCACTTATTTGCCTGATTTTTTTCTTGTCCCTAACAGTTTTTCTATTTATTTTGAAACTGATAAATTACCCAAAATGATCTGATATGTCATCTCTGATAATTCCAGTCTACATTGCTGTTGTGTCCGGTAACCCTGGTACGATGTCCCTATGCTGTGTCGGTTATTTTTTTTAAATATTAATCAAAGTTAATCCTATATGAACTTCAAGTATTTTAAAACATTTTATTTGAGTCGAGATAGATTACAGTGTTCATTTTTCCATGTGCTTTATTAAAAAAAAAATTGTGATTGTATAAGGACTAGGAAAAAATCATTGGCTATTTTCTTTAAACTATCCTCACGTTGATGTCTTGAGAATGAAAATAAAGTTTTTCGAAAGCTTGACAATTCAACAAAGAGTTGTTCTTCAACCAGGCCTTTTATTCTGACTGCATCCCCAAAGGATATTCCCTACTTTGGTTGAGTATCCTGAATTCAATTAATTGTATAGGTTCATTATTGAGACTTGATAGACTCATATATATTTCGAATTGTTTATAATCATAATTGAAACTGTTGGTTCTCCGGGTTTTCCTACGGCTGAAATTGAATACGCTACCAAAAATCAGTAATTCGCCCCAGAGCGCCACAGCAAATACTAATAATAGCCGTCCTCTACTCGCACAATTTATGCCTTTGGGTACACTCAATGAGTGTTCATGAGAAAGTATTATTATTATACTATTAATCAAAACATTGGCAACACCTAAAAGGCTGAAATAGTAATATCAGTTTGTCCTGTCACAGCTAATTATACAGTCATTTATGATAAACAAAAGCTACACAATCACTTGTCGCAGATGAGGTTGGAGGCTCAAAGCAATCAGTGACTGGAAATTCTCAGTTCCGCAGTCGAAGTCTTATTGTAGTGTAAGATAGAATATAATATCGTTTATTGGACAATTACAAATCGTGGACTTGGTGTTACATGGTTGCATATAACATTTACAAGATATTGAGTTTTCAGAAAAGTGTATTACAGGATGCATTTTCTGCAAGTCCCAGATAGATGGTAGCATGCTGACACAAAGTCAAAATACTAATGGATTGGTTTTTGCAACTTTCAAAAAGGTTTTTTTCGTTGTTTCTTGAAATGGTGTACATGATTATGATGCAATCTTGTAATACCAAGCCGACGAAATGTAATTAGGCTGCTTCAGGAGCAATAGACGCAAATTTTTACTAATTTCTATTATATCTTTTGTTTATATCAATCGAAACAGAATAGTTTATAGATAACTTCTTTTTATATAATATAATATATTTATATTCAAAATCAAATCAGGTACTGCCCCAAGTTATTGAAGAAATATTGTTAATTACAATTCTGATTTGCATGCCTACAATATAAGATCATGAAATGATTTCCACATTCCACTGGTGGCCAAGAGACAGACACAAATATCTGTATTTTTTAGTGTCCCAAAGAGATTCCATCAGCTGCCCATAGAAATCAAATCGTCAGATACCTAGAAAATTTTACTAGAGCTGGAGAAAAAAAAATTGTTTCTTTTTGTTAATTTTTTTATTATGTTTTATATCACTATTCTGCACAGATATAGTTATTCTTTTTTGTCTTTGACTGATTTTAATGTGTAGTTTTTGAATTAGTTGATGAGACCAAGTTGAATATGCATTCATTAAAACAGTGATAAATGGTTACATTTATATTAGTTTATAATTTTTGTTTTATATTTCATTTATTCAAATGAGTATTTGTTTTAGTTTATATAAATGAATTGTACGAATTGGAATGCTCGAAAAACAAATCCGTACGTTATCCACAACAAATGTAATGCTCACAATAGCACCAGACCAAAAACAACTTTCAATGCCCAATAGTTAATTAAATATAAGGCTTTTGTGTCACTGTGTAGTATATCTAAATGATATGTATTTGTATTATAGCACAAATGTTAGTTGTTGACTGAACAATTGCAATATGCAACGATTTCGAGTTTGTACTTGTAATTTTGGGTATGATGTGAATTTTTTAGGTTATGTTAGGTTTATATGTGAGTGGGCATGTATCAGATATTCCACCTTAGCCCATGGCCTATTGTGACTCACCATATAGTTATTTATATTGTATATCCAATCTCAGATAGTAATTGAGAAGTACATTGGGAAAAAAGTTTACCAGTTGTTCTTGCATTACTACTGTATTGTCAAATATGAAAAACCTGATTCTGGTCGCTGATTCTCACATACCTAAAATATGTTTTGTTTTTTTATCATCCTCCCTGCATAGTCTGCACTGCAGTCTGTATACTGTACATGTGTTGGCTTGAGTTTGCAGTGAACTGTAAGCAAACCTGCTAAAACCGAGATGTGCTCTATTGAGTTCTTAGTAGTTGTCAGTGTCCTGTTGTTTCTTTGTACATGCAATAATATATTCAAGTCATCTATTGTCTGCCCAGGGTGATATCACATTCTTGGCGGTGCTTCTGCTAAACAAGTTCCAATGCTGGCTCAGTGAATTTTGTTACGGCCTTCTCTTTTGCCATGGCGTTTGCTATTTCGTTTAATTCTAGGCCAGTGTATATCCAGACATGGGTAACGCTATAATTGTGTTGCACTAGTCTGTTTAAGGTGTCAGTACCTCTGCCTGGAATATCGTAGCTAAAAGTTCCCCATACGTTGAATGGGCGCCTCTCTATTGGGTTCACCTCGTATATAATATATATGGAGTGGAGAATTGCTTGTATTGCTGCCGTTGGAGTTGTTTGAATAGTTTCTATTATTACACATGTACCAACTTTGTAGTTGTGTTTTAGTGAAAAGCTGAATAGTAATCTTTATTTCTTTATATTTTGCATATTGTTTTGTAATGAAAATATCATGATTCCCTAATAGCACCATGAAGTCCGATGGTAATCCATACGACATCCTCTCAGGACATTCGGGACGTCCTTAGGATGTGCAAAATTGGTACCGCGGACGTCCATTGGACATCCGTGGGAAGCACCAATGTCTCGACTTCTCACCAAAATTGGACGTTCTATAAGGATATCCAGTGGACATCCACCTGGGATGTTAATCGGACGTCCCCGAATTACATCAATAGAAAATACAGCTGGGACGTCCTCAGGACGTGCAATATTGGTACGTCCTTAGTACGTGCAGTATTGGTACCGCGGACGTCCATTGGACATCCGTGGGAAGTACCAATTTTTCGACTTCTCACCAAAATTGGACGTTCTATAAGGATATTCAATTGACATCCACCTGGGATGTTCATTGGACGTCCCCGAATTACATCAATCGAAAGTACATCTGGGACGTCCTTAGGATGTGCAGAATTATCAGATGTGTTTCAGGACTAAGATTATGATATTGTTATGGATTACTGGAGATACCAGATTTACTTACTAGGTAAGCTCAGCACTCTCTCAGGGTTATTCAATTCGGTTTTGTACATGTTTAAAGGATACACACAACTCTACTTGTCTTACGGAAACACCTTTTTCAAAACAGTGTTGAATAGGTTAGTAATAACTATTCAATAGTATAACAAAACTTTTATTTTCATTTATAGATATAACTACACTGAATTAACACAAAATAACTTACAGAACAGTCACTAAACTAATTAATCACAAAATACGATAGAAAAGCCGCCATAGCTGGTAAATACTCAACAATTGTCTGTCAATTCGTCAACACTTCACAGAACACAAAACACAGAAAACAATTTTATGCACGGAATTCATACATAGAGGAATTGTTCGGTTTCAATCCGTATACGAACAAGATAGACAAACATAATTTTTTTATTTTCGTTGTTGTGAAACAGTGAATCGTATTGGCATACTCACAAACTCGAGAATATGGCCCCTGATGACCTCAATGATAGTGAAAAGGGTTTTATTTCAGATGGGTTGTTTTCGCTATAATGTTTAGCCCTATTGTAAACATGCGATCCATTTTATACCTCTTCTGTAAAACCACTAGCTGGGATGTATACACGGGTACTGGGTACACATGGAGGCCTAATTATTGTAACTGTTTTCGAACTTTGTGTAATTTTTATGATCATCCATCCTTCATCGTTGGATGGATGCACCTAGGAAACATTCCGAAAAATGTTCAATCCAGGACATCCCAAGGAAGTCCTCGCAGGGACATTTTCTGAAATTCACTGATTGGGATGACGTCCGATGTACATCCATCAAGGACGTTCCAGAATGTCCCCGTACCAGGACCACCATAGGAAGTCCTTTCGAAGGCATGCCAAATACATGCCAACCAGGACATCTAATGGATATCCTAGAAAATTCTACAAAATATATCCGAACCAGGACATCCCAAGAAAGTCCTCGCAGGGAGATATTCTGAGATTAACCAATTGGGACGTGCAATATTCATTCATGCGGGATGTTCCTAAATGTCCCGTACCAGGACAACCATGGGACGTCCTTTCAAAGACATGCCAGAATACTTACTAACAAGGACGACCGATGGATGTCCTAGGAAACATTACAAAATATATCCGACCCAGGACATCCCAGAAACGTCCTCGCAGAGACGTTTTATACGATGTACCGATTGGGACATCCATAGGAAGTCATTTGGGGAAATTCATGAAAATGCACAGAATCGGACGTCCCAAGGACAATGATTTTAAGTCCCGGACATTCGGACATGATTTGTACCAAATAGGGACGTCCCTGGGACATGGTGTGCTATTAGGGTTGTTCATATATTTCACAAATGTTATCCAAATATTACCCACTAATTAATTAAATACAAGTTTCTAAACTATTGGATATTTTATTTCTCACTACTCAAATTTAAATAGTATTCTGTTCATGAATAATTTATACAGCGACAAAAATATGTTGGTCACTATACAGGGTGTATCTAAATAACACCGAAAAAATTAAAGGGTTCTGTGATGAAAATTATTGTGAGTGTTTGGTATAAAATTTTTTGAAAAAACCCTCCCCGGAAAAGTTACACCCCTTCGAAAATTAAAAAAAAATGGTTTTTCTTTTTTATTTTTCCTGTATATCAAGCTAAAGACACGAAATTTGGTAAACATTATCTGTCAATAAGAGTACACTTTTTGAAATTTTTTCAACCCTGAAGTATGCTTAGAAGGGGTTGATTATTTCAACCCCTAAAAGATATTTTTTCTTACAACTTTTTTTTAGATGAAAATTTTTTCTTTAAAAAAGTATGACTGAAAAGCCCAATTCATTGACTAACTTTTTTAACTCCACAAGTTTTTTCTAAAACTTGAGCATTTACGAGAAAAAAAATCTAATGCAATGCATTTTCAAAAAGATGAGCTAACGCGAGTGTGTATTTTGCGTCAAGTCTATAGTGGCCTGTGCTTTGCATAAAAACATTAATACTGACACTAGGATTGTGTAGTGTCATTTTCTTATTGTTTCACAAGTTTTATGATTGTGTATTGTAGGAAATATTAGTTGATTGAAAATATGAATGCATATTCGAATTTGGAAATGGCAGATATGCATTTTACATACGGTCGTGCTAACGGTAATTCATTGGAAGCGCAAAGACTTTATGCTGAACAGTACCCACAGCGTAGACTACCCCATCATACTACGTTCACAACTATTCACCGACGCTTGCGGGAACGTGGTAATTTTGAAAAAAGAAGTTATGATTCTGGTCGTACTAGAGAAGTTAGAACTGCAGCTGTAGAAGAAGCCGTACTTAATTCAATTGAAGAATTCCCAGAAACTAGTACCAGGAGAATAGCTCGTGTCCTACATGTAAGCCATTCCGTTGTTTTTAGAATTTTAAAAGAACAAATGTTGTATCCCTATCATCTTCAACGGGTGCAGGCGTTAATGATTCGAGATTTTTTACCCCGTGTGATTTTTTGTCAGTGGCTTATTAATATGATTGGCCAAGCACCACAGTTCTTAGGTAATATTTTATTTACTGACGAGGCGAGTTTCTCAAGAGACTGTATTAGAAATTTTCACAACAATCACCTTTGGGCTAACGAAAATCCTCATGGCTTTTTTGAAGGAAATCATCAGTATCAATTTTCATTAAACGTGTGGCTCGGAATTATTGATAATCATTTAATTGGTCCCCATTTTCTTCCGCTACGATTAAATGGTGAAGCATATTGTCATCTCCTTGAAGAATTGCCTGTTCTTCTTGAAGAGGTTCCTATTCAAATTAGGCAACATTCATGGTTTATGCACGATGGTGCACCAGCTCATTTTAGTATACGTGCAAGAACTCACCTGGATGAGGTGTATGCCAATCAATGGATAGGTCGAGGATGACCTGTAAACTGGCCAGCCCGCTCCCCTGACCTTAATCCTTTGGATTTTTGCATATGGGGATATCTGAAATCTTTGATATACACAAACCCAGTTGAAAATATCGATGATCTGCGAAACCGCATTGTAGTAGGGTGTGAAACTATAAGAAATTCTCCAGGAATATTTCATCGTACACGCAATTCTATGAGGAAAAGGGTAGATGCTTGTATTGAAGCTGAAGGCGGTCATTTTCAACATTTATTATAATTGTATTGTCGATATTCGACAGGTTTTTGTTCATTGTTTGTTCACTTTTGTTTTTAGTTGTAGAAGTCTCATAATCATAATCATAATTTGGTTGGCTGTTGTTTAATAAAATGCTATTTTACATGAGCTTATTTATTTTTTTCTCTTAAGTTTTCGAAAAAAACCTTTAAGAGTTAAAAAAGTTAGTCAATGAATTGGGCTTTTCAGTCATACTTTTTTAAAGAAAAAATGTTCATCTAAAAAAAAGTTGTAAGAAAAAATATCTTAGGGGTTGAAATAATCAACCCCTTCTAAGCATACTTCAGGGTTGAAAAAATTTCAAAAAGTGTACTCTTATTGACAGATTGAAAGAAAAACCATTTTTTTTTAATTTTCGAAGGGGTGTAACTTTTCCGGGGAGGGTTTTTTCAAAAAATTTTATACCAAACACTCACATTAATTTTCATCACAGAATCACCCCTTTAATTTTTTCGGTGTTATTTAGATACACCCTGTATAATCGGCTGCTACGATACATATCAAATGCTGTATATTTTTGAAGAAATCAATCATTCAAATTTGGAAAAAGTGATGATTCATAGTAGGATCAATGCTATAAACCCAAATACAAATGTCCTGCCAGTCGAATAATCAACAATAACTAACTTATATGTGAGACCTAAAGGAAATGTATCTCAACATCATATTTCAATATATTGTTGATTACTGTAGGTAAAATATGTATGTATTTACAATAATTATATTTGAAAATTTTATATAATTATATAGCAAAACTGCAAAAACAAACTAGGTAATAAAAACTATTCAACTTTGGAGATACTTTTCTCTCACTTTTTATTCATTAGATTTTGCAGGAGTTAAATCATGTAAATGTTCACTTAATAAAGCTATATCTGCACCAATTGATCAATTAAGTGTTTTCAAAGTAGATACACAGTATCTCATAACAGATAACTTGGTTGTACTTCTATAATTTATCACAAAAACAGGTCCACTGAAAAGTTATTACATAATCAGTTTTTTAAATAAGATAATCGTATAATATTTACGATACAATTTTGATTTACAAGTAACAACATATTGATGATAATAATATATATTATACAATAAACAAGACATTATTCATCAAATACGGCTTTACATATAATCGGCATTTGGACAGAACGAGACAATATTTCTTCCTGCCTAAAACGTTTTAATGTGGTAATCATTTTTGGCAACTTAGGAACATAATTCACAATTCTCCATAAAACCCTCACAAATAAATTTTGCAATATCATTTATTGATTCAAACGTTTTCTACCATCACTATGTATCAAACCACGTATTCAAAGTAAATTCCCAGGAGTAATTTTGTATGTGTTGAAATATTACAAAATTTTCAAATTTTAATTCTCTATTATTACCCCTTTTCACGTAACCGCCACTGGTGGTGTCATGAGCACACTCTGTGACCTTGTGCTAGTGGGCTGGTGTTCCCTAGTTGTGTAGGAAAACTGTCAATTGTTTTCATTATTATTGAGCCAAACAAAGCTTTCACGTAGAGATAGGAATGCTTTATCTAGTGTATATAAAATCGTTGGATTCACCCCAGCGTTTTATAACTTTTTTGGAGAGCCAAATCCTCATCCACAGCCGTCGCACCGAACCACCCCAACCGAGAACGGAATCGTAAGCGTTAAACAGTTTGGGTGCAATAAACTGAGGAGAAAATCAACGAAACGAAGGAGTTGGTAGAGATTAATTTGGCAAGGGCATTTACGACCTAAAATCGCCATTATATAACTACCTAAGGCGAGAATGGAATTTCCGAATAGGAGCTTCAGTTATGAAAAGTGTATACCACCTCCAGCATCGGATTGATTGCAAAAGGGCCTACCAGGAAATTTATCAGTTGTCGTCCCGAATGGGCTTCTACTAAGAGTTGTTCAATAACTTGCTGATCTAGAGAGTGACTGACGATTGACGAAAACCGTCTCAATCCATCATGTAGCGCTCTTATTTGTGCGAAATGTCGGCCGAGCGCGCTCGCTTCGCTAGCGTAGCTCTTGCTATAGACCTTCACCATAGAAATATATATTATATACTTACTCACCTTCACCAAGAAATAAGGTCTTTCCAAGATGTATAGAAACTATGGTGTAATCACTTATAGCTGTGAAATTGTCACCCAAAATTGTCGATGTACTGCCAACATGATTTCTGATATTTTAATGCGGTAGGATATCTTACGCATCATAACATAGATGGCGGATAATCATTACAGATTCATGACTTGACAGGATGACATAAATCACTAACTTACGAACGAAAGAAAAACAAGAATCAATAAAGAACTGAAAACAAGAATCAATAAAGAACTAGGTACCCAACAATATGAATAAGTCGCAAAACTATCGAACTGAACGAAAAGTATTAGTAGAGCAGAAAAAACACGATAAATACCAAGATGAAATTTAAATTTGAATACGTTGATGCCAATGACAATTAACCAAACAAAACCAATGCCAACAATCGAATACTCCAAAATTTCTCAGTAGGCACTCCGGTTCGGAATATTGGAAACGGCTATTTTCGCCATCCATTGACGAATGGAACAGTCATGCCCATTGAAATTACCTTAGATCATATATGCTACGCTAGATGTGCGCTAGATACGGCACTTAGGTTATTTGTTTTGTAGGTCCGGGGGGGGGGGGTCTAGCGTACTAATCCTTTGATTGGTCGATTTCAAATTTCGACGTTAGTTTGACAAATCAGACAAATGTCAGGTATTGTGCTTTTTCTGTGAATTTGACGATCTTATTGAGCATATTTTTATAGTTTTGAGAGTTTTTGCTGTGGACAATTTAGTTTGAAGAACAGTGCTTCGATTTCTCATCAGAATGCCAAAATCGTGTTTAGTTTGTAATGTTAAAGGACCCCGCACTTTCCTTATGGAAAATGGCTTTCGGTTAAATTCCCTGAATTTTTGGTATGATGTTGATCTTGACTCCCTAAGCAAAAGTGTCCATGGACACAAAGAAATCGGCTGACTAGTTTTCGAGATACAGGGTGTCAAAGATGAAAAGTGAAGCTTTCTGCTCAGAATTTTCAACAACTCCGAGAATTGACAAAACGCCCATTTATTCATGGAATAACATGCCTGAATGATGGTACAATGTCATCTTGATCTCGTATCCATTATAATTTTACGTTTTGGGCTCTACAACAGGGTGAACAAAGAAAAATCCAATTCGATTAATTTTAAAACAACCAGGGTAAGTTCTTTCATGAGAATTAAAGATCCAATTGAGCCTGGACGAACTTCCTCAATCTCGATCGAAGTTTACTGACATTTTTTTTTATATACAGGGTGGTTCGAAAATAGGGGTACGTCAACCCATAGTTTTTTTAATCGGAAAGGGGAGAGCATGTCACATATATATCAAACATTCTTTAATGTTGAGAACGTCGCATACTCATTTCATATATATAGAGTGAGTAAAAATATACAGTCCAAGTTTCTTGAAAAAATGCGGTTTTTTTCAATGAATACCCTGTATTTCGAAAAAGAATCGGTTAATTTTCTTGAATTTTTGATATAATGTACGTTTTGAGAAGTCCGAGATATTGTCATCAATATTAGCATAGGTCTCCGTACTCGTTTGTCGGCTATATACTTTTGAATGTACGGATTTTATTGATACCCGATATACTCCATTGGAGTCCAAAATGGGCTATTTTCCAACAATTCATGTTGAAAAATATTCGGGCTAGATTAGTGCGGTACCTAGTCCAAAAATGCAATACCTTATATACAGGGTGAATTAAATGTTTTTCATTTGAAAGCCCTGTTTCCGAAGAAACTAGAGAAAATTGAAATGTATCAGAAGCAATAACTCTCTCAAGGTTGGAACTAATTCTACAGTATTTGAAAGCTATTTCAATTCAGATGGAGAAATATTTTATATGATTTCTGTGAAATGTGTAAAGTTTATACAAAAAAAGATATATTTTCCAATCAGCCCGACGAAAACCTAGGAATGGGATATTTAGCATATAATCAACAAAATTCTACAAGAAAGTCCGCGATAGTAAATATTTCCTTTTTTTGGACGTTTATTCAATGCACTAATTTTGAAATGTAATTGAATATATTTCACACAAAAAATATGAATAAATATAATTAAAGAAACTTTCTGAAGACGAGCTTTTATTGAATTGCACTGAAAAGGAAAAAATAATATTTCTTTAAGGGTGCACGTTATTCTGTGACTGGCAGATTCAAAAACTTGTCTCTCAAGAATTCATATTTGTATTCAAACTGAAAACATTGCAGAGCAAGCTTTTGAATCTCAGAATAGCGTGACACCACTAAAGAATTTTTTTTTCCATTTCAGTGCAATGTAAGAAAGTCTTTAGAAAGTTTTCATTTATTCAATTCTTTTTATCATCCATGAAATCAACCAGCTTGAATAATTGAATTTTGACAAAATATTCGAAGTGTCTGACCCCACAAAATCCTTCATATTAATTTTGAATACAATTGAATCATACCTATATATCACAATATTCGTTCGCTATTTCAAATACTTGAATTTTGTCACAAAAAACATGATCTCCGGCCCCAAAAACACATTCATTCCAATTTTTAATAAAATCAATTCATAAATCATAAAACTCGTCTGCCATCTTGAAGCCGCCATTTGAAGTTATTGGATTTTCACAAAACAATTACGATCTCTAACCCCAAAAACCCCTACGATCCAATTTTGAATAGAATCGAATCATAATTCACACATCTTGTCCGCCATTTTGGACCCGCCATTTTGCCTTTTTTAATTTGGACCCAATTTGATTAATATTAGGCCATAAATTACAAAAATCCTTCGCTATTTTGGCCGCCATCTTGTTTTTTTATATAAATATGTCAAATTCAAGTTGATTGGACAAGTGGAAGTGGGTCAAACGATCGCCAGATTTGTCCCTGACAAACAGACAAACAGGAATCGAATAAATAAAAGCTTGTATAAAAAATACACTTTTCACATTTACTAGTCGAGAAAATGAAACATTGTGTGAAATGTTCCTGCTTTATAATTCCTTTACCATGGTTATTATTGAAGATATATTGAAAACTTCTTTGCGGAGAATATATATTTATCACTTCGGAAAAGATTTATTTTGGAATATTGTTCACTGAAGAACAACCTTGCACTAGAGATTTTCCTAATTGAGTGTACTGTTTTTTTTTAATGGTGTCAAGAAAAAACATCAACACCTTAATTGCGGTTTCCTTCGTTCGAATGATTTTAATTAGGTGTTAAATGTTTAGGGTACACTTTTCGCAAGTACTTCTTTCGTCCTTTCTTGAAGGAGGCTCTGGAAACAAAATACGTTTCCAATGTTTACAGGTAAGAACTGTCAGTTTTCATCGATTGATAGGTGTGTTTAGGAGTGTTATTCATCGAGAACGCCTGAATCTTTCTCTAGTCGGAAAATCAGTTCTTCATTCTTTCATTATGCCAATTCGTAATAGATCCATTTGTTACGTGTGTGACAGACAATTTCCCAGTAGACAAATGTGTCGGATTCTTGGAGACAATAATTTTCCTGTTCAGGAGTTGGCTGTTGCTAGGCGAGATGTTGCAGGAAGGCCTCAAGAAGACATCAATGCCAATACTAGGCTGTGTTTCAATTGTAATTTGTTGATTCGAAATGAAATACAAGCCTTAGAAAACGACCCAGGTGTTCTCCGATTAAATGTATTAACTCAAACTTCGAGCAATACTTGTTTCATATGTGATTCTCGACATAACATTTAGCGGGTAACTACAGATTGTAGAGTGAATATTTATGTTTCGACCGATATTTTTGTTCCTGATAATGTGAGGGTGTGCCCTCATCACCTGAATGAAAATGGATACCTTTTAGATGTTTTACATGCAGGCTTGAGGTACGTGTATAGACCATATATTCTGAAAGGAATGCAGCTCCAACAATTTATGGAAGGTCTGAGAGAGGCGGCAAAAAAACACACATCCAAAGATTTCGAGGACGTCAATTCTTTTTCCGATGAAGAATTCATATCTCTTACTTCATTGAGTAAAGTGCAATTCAACGAATTATATGAATTTTGTGATCCTATTGTGCGAGGAAATGTGAGATACATTACCAGAAAACATTTGTTAACCTTTCTCTTGAAATTGCGTCAGGGTATTTCTAATGATTTTCTCAAAGTGATATTTCAATATCCCACCCGCCAGGACACCAGTCTCATTATATCTAATGTCAGGATTTCATTGACACAAAGATGTGTACCAAACAATTTGGGCTTTAATGCTATAACCAGAGAAAACTATATCACAAGACACGTCACAGAATTTGTCAATGAACTCTATAACCCCAACCTTAACCAACCAAAAGCAATAGCTTATATCGATTGTACTTATAGTAAAATCGAAAAAAATAGTAATTTCAGAATTCTCAGGCAATCCTATTGTTTTCATAAAAAAGACCATATGGTGAAACCGGAAGTAATTGTTGCTCCAGACGGGTATATCCTGGCCATTCAAGGACCTTATTTTTCAGACATCAAAAACAATGATGCCACTATATTGAACCAGGAGTTTGAGAGGGACATCGAAGGTATCAGGACCTGGTTTCAGGATGGGGATATTTTTATAGTGGACAGGGGTTATCGCGACTCGACACCATTATTCCAACAACTTGGTATTAATTATCATATGCCCCCATTTCTCACACGAGGTCATAGACAATTTACTACCGACGAAGCGAATAGTTCTAGGTTAATAACCAAAACTAGGTGGGTAGTGGAATCCAGAAATGGACATTTCAAATCAATTTTTAAATTCTTCAAAGGGACAATATCCACAACACATGTTATGAACTTGGGTGACTTCTATCGCATAGCTGGTGCGTTGATAAATCGTTTTCATCGTCTGATAACAATGCCAGGGACCAATATTCAGTTTGCTAGATGAATGTTAGAGCGCTTTAATGATGTGAATGTTGTTCAAGCTAAAGTTGAAGCCGAAAACCTACAAAATAGGATTGGTCGATGGGTGCACTTGGACCACACCCACGTTCGAAACTTTCCACGTCTGACGATGGAATATTTGAAGGATCTGACTATTGGGGTGTATCAGATACAGCTATCTCCATCTTATATTCAGGAAAAACTCCAGAGGCAAGAACAAGATATATTGGAATTAGATGTTTTGGAACAAGAAAGACTTGTAAGATTCCGGGCATTTTCTAGGTTTCGAAATGCGACAAAATATATGTTATGGATTGCCTACAACACAGAAGAAAATGACGACGATCCTCCCATTATGGGTTATTACTGTACCTGCAAATCTGGTTCAAGAACATTAGGAACTTGTGCCCATGTTGCAAGTGTTTTGTGAGTCTTGGGATATGCAAGATACCAGCGTGACGTTCATTTTCCTTCGACGTGTCTTTTTGGATTCATTGCTGATGCTGCTCACAGAAGAGCTCCAGATGATGTTGGTATTCAAATCATAGAACAATGAAACCTTTCATTACAATAACTTTCTAACTTTTAGCAAAATAATAAGTTTTTTTTAAGACACTTCATCTAGTTTTCTCTGAAAACAATAACATACTCCCATTTCAAATTGGGAACAGACTGCCAAAACTCAACTTTTTTCACAATACCAAGAAAATGGACAGCAGAAAAAAAGTCGATTCAATTATATTCCTCTCAATAACACTTAATCATCATAGAATACATTTGGAATATTAGAGAATCGTGTTTGGCGTATTTTCCCCATACATAGTGAAATAGGCCTACAGGGGATACCACTAAAAAATACGCACCTGCAACTCTACCTCTTGGGTGGTGTGGAAACGAGTTGATTCATATCGTATGATATGATAATCCAAAAAATTATATAAGATTCATCAATGTCTGTTGCCTTAGTTCCAACCACCCTCTTATATCTTTGAATCTGTTATAGAATAAGTTTACACCCCTAAAGAAATTATTTTTTCCTTTTCAGTGCAACTCAATAAAATCTCATATTAATAAAGTTTCTTCATTTATATTTATTCATATTTTTTGTGAAAAATTATTCAAATACATTTCAAACTTGGTTCAAAGAAGAAACTACCACAAAACGTACATATTTCTTTTCGCGGACTTGTAGAATTTTGGGAGGTATAATACCTTCACCATTCATTTGTTCATTGAGTACTAAATATCCCAATTTTGTAGAAACCGCACATTTAACAGAAATCATATAAAATATTTCTCCATCTGAATTGAAATGCTTTCAAATACTGTAGAATTAGTTCCAACCTTGAGAGAGTTATTGCTTCTGATACATTTCAATTTTCTCTAGTTTCTTCGGAAACAGGGCTTTCAAATGAAAAACATTTAATTCACCCTGTATATAAGGTATTGCATTTTTGGACTAGGTACCGCACTAATCTAGCCCGAATATTTTTCAACATGAATTGTTGGAAAATAGCCCATTTTGGACTCCAATGGAGTATATCGGATATCAATAAAATCCGTACATTCAAAAGTATATAGCCGACAAACGAGTCCGGAGACCTATGCTAATATTGATGACAATATCTCGGACTCCTCAAATCGTACATTATATCAAAAATTCAAGAAAATTAACCGATTCTTTTTCGAAATACAGGGTATTCATTGGAAAAAACCGCATTTTTTCAAGAAACTTGGACTGTATCTTTTTACTCACTCTATATATATGAAATGAGTGTGCGACGTTCTCAACATTAAAGAATGTTTGATATATATGTGACATGCTCTCCCCTTTCCGATTAAAAAAACTATGGGTTGACGTACCCCTATTTTCGAACCACCCTGTATATATAAAAAAAATGTCAGTAAACTTCGATCGAGATTGAGGAAGTTCGTCCAGGCTCAATTGGATCATTAATTCTCATGAAAGAACTTACCCTGGTTGGTTTAAAATTAATCGAATTGGATTTTTCTTTGTTCACCCTGTTGTAGAGCCCAAAACGTAAAATTATAATGGATACGAGATCAAGATGACATTGTACCATCATTCAGGCATGTTATTCCATGAATAAATGGGCGTTTTGTCAATTCTCGGAGTTGTTAAAAATTCTGAGCAGAAAGCTTCACTTTTCATCTTTGACACCCTGTATCTCGAAAACTAGTCAGCCGATTTCTTTGTGCCCATGGACACTTTTGCTTAGGGAGTCAAGATCTACATCATACCAAAAATTCAGGGAATTTAACCGAAAGCCATTTTCCATAAGGAAAGTGCGGGGTCCTTTGAGAAGGATTCTACCAGATCTTTTCATAGGTATGTATTCCATAGGCGTGCTATTGGATAAGAAAAGGAAGTCGGAATAGGAACTAAAAGTAATTTATGGATAGATACTTTAATTTGAATTGTTCGGCTGATATCCAATGACACCGACAATGTTAGCATCCGCTGTTTCTTTCGGAAATTCATTCACAGATTGCATGAAATACAGCCATATTTATTACAAAGCAGTCATGAAAACTATTTCATTTTGCAGGTTTCCAAAGAATCTTGAACATAAAAAAGGTTGGTGTGTGGTTTTGGGTATTACCGAAAAGATACATTATTATGAAGTTTTGTGCTCCGATCACTTCTCTCCACAAAGTATCAGAACTTCATCAGCCGGCAAGAGATCACTTGTGAAAGGAGCTATACCAATTGCTATTTCAGTTTTACAGCCAATGACTATTGAAAGGTATGATGAGTAACTCTTTTCAATTCTTTCAAATTCAAGTTACCAAGTGCCTTCTCTGCAGAAACAAATCAGCCATTGCGTCATCAGTCCCTGATGGAAGTATTTCATCTGAAGAAATATCACGCAACCCTTCAATTGCATCAGAACTTGAGAAGGGAAACCAAATGCCAATAGAATGTGGACTACAAAAACAAACCAAGAGGTACATTTGAGGATACATCATATTTAATATAGGGATTCATTGGAGGTTATAGAATATTCTAAGAAAAATCCGTTAACCTACTGATACACACAGGTCACATCCATGAAAAAATATTCACTTATTCCATTTTTCAGACGACCAATTGAAGAGGAAAGTCCTGTTCCTTTGAAAATATTCAAAATGATTTCTGCAAGGGAGGGAGTACAGAAGATTACGTACAAGGTATATATTAGAGTGTTTCTGCCTATTATTTTATTTTCATTAGTATGTTTTTACAGGAAATCTCTTTTGAAAACAGTAAAATTGAAAAAAAAAGTGGATAGGTCCCAAGCATATAAGAGAAAATGGAAAAAAGCGCAAAATATTCTTATGAATCAAAGAGTAGTAATCAGCAATCAAAAGAGACAAATCTCTCGTTTGAAAGCAAGACTGGCTACTTACAGAAAAACAATGATTCATCTCAAGAAAAACAACTTTCTCAGTACTAGTGCTGAGGCAATTATTGATGTGAGTATTATCGTATTGGACCTGAGAATATTACATCCCAAATTAACTTTGAGAATTTTAAAAATTGCAGAAATTCAAATGATTTTGTAACTTTTCTACTGAAAACCTTGTTACAATACTGTATTTCAATAATATATAAGGAGGTATTCAAAGCCTTGATTTTTATTGCAGGCTGCAGTTCCTCAAGGTTCTAAAGCAATTATGAAGAGAATCAGAACTTGAGAAGGGAAACCAAATGCCAATAGAATGTGGACTACAAAAACAAACCAAGAGGTACATTTGAGGATACATCATATTTAATATAGGGATTCATTGGAGGTTATAGAATATTCTAAGAAAAATCCGTTAACCTACTGATACACACAGGTCACATCCATGAAAAAGTATTCACTTATTCCATTTTTCAGACGACCAATTGAAGAGGAAAGTCCTATTCCTTTGAAAATATTCAAAATGATTTCTGCAAGGGAGGGAGTACAGAAGATTACGTACAAGGTATATATTAGAGTGTTTCTGCCTATTATTTTATTTTCATTAGTATGTTTTTACAGGAAATCTCTTTTGAAAACAGTAAAATTGAAAAAAAAAGTGGATAGGTCCCAAGCATATAAGAGAAAATGGAAAAAAGCGCAAAATATTCTTATGAATCAAAGAGTAGTAATCAGCAATCAAAAGAGACAAATCTCTCGTTTGAAAGCAAGACTGGCTACTTACAGAAAAACAATGATTCATCTCAAGAAAAACAACTTTCTCAGTACTAGTGCTGAGGCAATTATTGATGTGAGTATTATCGTATTGGACCTGAGAATATTACATCCCAAATTAACTTTGAGAATTTTAAAAATTGCAGAAATTCAAATGATTTTGTAACTTTTCTACTGAAAACCTTGTTACAATACTGTATTTCAATAATATATAAGGAGGTATTCAAAGCCTTGATTTTTATTGCAGGCTGCAGTTCCTCAAGGTTCTAAAGCAATTATGAAGAGAATTGTAGGTGGTCCTTCCAAAAAACAATATCCACCAGAGCTCAGAGCCTTTACTCTAACTTTGAGCTTTTACTGAATGAAAAGTTATCAGTATGTTAGAGAAAAATTCAACAACTGTTTGCCCCATCCAGATACCATATCAAAATGGTATCGATCTATTGATGGATCTCCTGGATTTACAGAAGAATCATTGAAAATACTGAGACTGAAGGTACAATCTGGTGAAAAAGTTTTGTGCAGCTTAGTTTTGGATGAAATGGCTATAATGCAGTGAGTGGAGTGGACTGGAGCACAATTTACTGGATTCATAGATGTCGGAAGAGGTATACAAAGTGAAGATCTGCCTCAAGCAAAAGTTCTTGTTTTTATGTTGGTTGCAATCAACGGTCACTGGAAAATACCTGTTGGCTATTTTTGCTTAAATGGTTTGAAAGGGTTTGAAAAATCTTGTTTAGTGAAAGAACTTTTGAAACTTATTCATTCAACAGGTGTAACAATCGCATCGATTCCTTTTGATGGAACACAAGCCAATTTACGCATGTGTCATTGCCTTGGTGCTAATTTTCATGATGTCACAAATTTGGTTACATACTTTCCACATCCTGTTACATGTAAGCCAGTATATATTTTTCTTGATTCATGCCACATGTTGAAGTTGTGGAGAAATTGTTTGGGTACATATAAAGTTTTAAACAATGGTAATGGGAAAAATATATGTTGGAAATATTTTGAAGATTTGGTTGAACTTCAGCAGGCGAAGGGCTTACATGCTGCTACCAAAATAAGAAAGCGGCATATTCTGTGGAAAAACGAGAGACAAAAAGTTAAAATTGCGACCCAAACTTTCAGTAACAGTGTCTCAGACGCTTTAACTTTTCTAGAAAAAGATTTGAAGCTAGAGCAATTTCAGAATGCAGAGGCAACTGCAGAATTTTGTAAAATTGGTAATAATCTTTTTGATATTTTTAATTCAAGGTCGCAATTTGCAAAATATGATTTTCAAAAATGTTTGTCACCGAAAAATTCAAAAAAAATCTTTGAATATTTGGATGAATGCAAGTCTTATATTTTGGGTCTGGAATTCAATGGAATTTCTATTCTACTTACTGACAGAAAAACTGGTTTTCTCGGTTACCTAATTTGTATTGAAAGTTTGAAATCTTTTTATGAATATTATGTCAAAACTGAACCACTTTTGAAATATATTCCTACATATAAATTTTCACAGGATCATATTGAAGTATTTTTCAGTGCCGTTAGAAGTCGTGGTGGCTTCAATAATAATCCAACAGCAAAACAATTCCAGGCCATTTATAAGAGGCTTTTGGTTCACACAGAAATAAAGGGTAGTAGTTTTGCAAATGCAGTTGCTTTGGATAGTACCACTATTCTTAGTGTAAGCTCTGTTACCAAGAGTAGTGCAGGGGAAAACTTAGAAGATTCTAAAGATTACATTGAAATTTTCGACAGTTCATGATCATGTAAGTTCCCCTTCATGGCATTTAACAATGTTTGTTGAAGATATTGTATCATACATATCTGGTTTCGTTGTTAAATGTTTAAAAAAATGTGTAGTTTGTATAGAATGTGTATCAATGTTGGAAAGCAAAGAGACTTTTTCACTACTGCAAAAGAGAAAATGTTATGGCAAAATGATAAATGCATCCAAATTTGTAATCAATATCTGTAAAAAATGTGAAACCTACTTACGGATTTATCGAAATCGGAATAATTTATTTTCAAAAAATATTAATATTTTGAATGTTTTGGTTAGTGGTTCTCTCAGAAACCTAAAAACTCATGTGATGGAATTTTCCAATGAGCACTCTTATGAAAATGATCCCTTGAATGAACATCCTTTACATCTTACTAAAAAATTATTTTAAAATTCGTAATCATCATGAAACTTTCCAGTTGAAGGATAATGTAACACATAGAGTAAGAAGCTTGTTAACGAAAACAATACTGCTTAAAAATCAATGAAATGTACTTTATCCCAAGAAACATTTCTCTTTATGAAGAGATTTGGAAAATATACAGCAAGGATATTATTATTTGTGTGAATCATTATCTTAAAAAAAACTAACATTTGAATAATCTGTAGATTTGATGTAAATATGTAAATGAATTTTGCAAATAGTCTTTTTTGTGGTCCTGATGGCATACCTGCCTGTTTTCTGAAAAATTAACTTTGTGTAGTAAAATTATGATTCAATATTTATCTTGATTCTAGAAAATTTCCTGAATACTAGAAATATAGTTTTGTCAGACCTATATTTGAAACAGCATAATCGGAAAACATACTTAGACTAAAAATTATAGAGATGAATTGCTCTTGTTGTTAAAATTGTTATTTCCATCAACCGGCTGCACCCCTATGTGCAGCCCTCAGAAGTATTCTTGTGCGAGACTTGTGCGAGCTAGGGAGGATGTAGCCCTTACCTTTTAACGTGTGATGCTATGCGTGCTGCCGCCCAGACTTGATCTACCGTCGTTGCTTAGACTGAGTGATTACTTGTATGTGATCGTACTCACAGAGCCATTATGATTGTCCTGATATATGCTTGCAGTCTTGTATACCTAAATTATTTGACTCCCTTGTTACAAATTATTTTTATCTTGCGAGTGTAAAAATGTAATTGTAGATCAGCAATGTGGTTGCAGTCAGGGAAAATTAACAGTTTATACCAGAATAATATATCAAAAGCCTTTGAAACAAGTACATCTACTCTGACTTCTGAAAGGCTTGAGTTCACGAGTTATTGATATTGACATCCAAATTGGCGGTATAAGGTATAACTGGTAACTTTCTGATCCGGATGAGGAGTTTTTTGACTGGTTGATTTCAGTGGGTGAAAATTATTAACTATATTTCTAATATAATTGGGAGTCCACTCTAGAGTACCACACTGTAGCCCCTTGCTATTCAATCTGTTTGTGGATAATATCAATGGAAGTAAAAGTGATTCACAATTCTTACTCTTCGCTGATGATTTGAAATTATATATCATAAATAATAATGAAAACTGTCTTATGCTACAAAAGACCCTAATGAAATTTCACGATGGTGTAAAACCTGAATGTTATGGATCTCAATCTAACCAAGTGTTCCTCTATTTACTCAAAATGTTCTCAACTATCCATTTTCCAATAATGAATTGGACTTGAGAAGGGTAGATAAAATCAAAAATATTGTTATTCTAAAGGACAATAAACTTACTGATATTATCAACTCATCTTTCAACATTTTTAGTAAAACATAGATCAATAATCTTTCACTTAGCGGTGATTTCTAGGATTATACAGGCCGTTTCTTTTATCATGTGGTAACATTGCTATATTCTAAACCGTAACAGATATGAAGACGATTAAATGGGAGAAAAGGTAACTATTGTGGAGAACTTTACAATGGTCAAAGAAAATTTACAGGGAGTCTCGCCCTTCCCGAGTTATACAGGGAAAACCAAAAATGCTGTTATTTGTTTTTTACGAATAGAATTGTTATTTCTGAAAATATAAAAAAAAATGGAAAAGGAAAGTTTTAATGTATTCTAAATGTACTATAAAAATGTAACAATGAATCTTTGATTAAACGTTTCGTGTCAACACGGCCACCATCAACATTTTTTTTTCAAATACGGACCTGTCTATTTTAGTACAAATATTGATAAAGCGATAAAATCACAATTCAGTGGTATATCACACTTGATATTTTTATAACGTTTCATTTAAAATAACTAGCATCCTCAGTGACAACAATTTTTAATTACGGTCCTGTCGTTAGTTCTTTTGTAAATTATTTTGATTTCTTCAAAACCTATTCAACTATTGGCATACTTCAGACTTCACCCAATAATTTCGATAAGAAGATACCCCAACACAACGAACATTCTTATTTTTCCTTCTTGGGCATTTTTGTATTACAGAAATCCTTGTTTCAAGGCTGATTTCTTCTGAATCAATTATCATACTGAATATTTCTATAATTCTCAATCCTGGAAGTAACGAAAATATTAGTTTTTGGTCAAAATACGACTATTGTGTGATATGGTACAATTAAATAGCATCTCACTTTATTTACCATTTTTAAACAAGTAGGTTTTGCTTGGTTTCTATGGCAGGACAAATAAATAAGTTGTTGATACGTGTTAAGAACTGTCAGTCGTTTATACACTCAGTCATATCAAAGATGTATTCAAATGACGAAAGAATTGATATGCTATTTGCTTATGCAAAATCAAATAGAAATCCTCTTTTGGCAAAAAATATGTATGGTGAGCTATACCCAAATCGTCGTATTCCAAACATTCAAATGTTTAGACGATTAGAAAGAAATTTGAGAGACTGTGGTGCATTTGATAGAAATAAAACTAGAAAATGTGTTGTTACTGGAAGTATGCGGAACCAAATAAATGTTTTAGGTAAGCAAATATTACTTCATAAAGATTAACAAAGTTACGAAAATATTTTTTTTTCAATTTAGGATTGGTCAGTTACAAAAATATTTCTAATCAAGATTGTTCTTTACGAGAAATTGCCCACGAACTAGGGATTTCTGTAAAATTTACCAGGAATATTTTGAAAAAGAACAACTACAAATGCTACAGGATACGCAAAGTTCATCACCTCAATGAAAGGGATTACGGAAGGAGAGTACGATTTGCGATGTGGTTGAGACGTAGAAATAGGGAAGTTGGAAATATTTGTAATAAAATAATATGGACGGACGAATCAAAATTCACCAACAATGGTTGGTTTAACAGAAACATCCATTATAGGTGGAATAATACAAATGAACATTCACATAGAGAAACCAATTTCCAGGAAAGGTTCGGAATAAATGTTTGGTTGGGAATTTTGGGAACAAACATACTAGGTCCTTTCTTTTACGACGATCATTTGAATGGTGGAATGTATTTACATTTTTTATCCAATGAGTTTGATGGCTACTTAGATGAATTGCCACTGAACATCCACCGTGAAATACAATATTTTCAACAAGACGGTGCCCCTCCCCATAATGCAGCAATAGTAAGGGAACATTTAGATGCAATATTCCCAAGAAAATGGATTGGAAACAATGGACCAATTGCCTGGCCAGCTCGATCCCCAGACCTGACTCCTTTAGATTTTTTTGTCTGGGGATACATAAAGGATAAAGTTTTTTCGACAACTATTACAGATATCGACCATATCAAACAAAAAATAAGAGATGCATGTAATAGCATTACACCCATCATGCTAGGAAATTGCCACAGAAATTGTATGGACAGACAACTTATGTGCATTCAACAAAGAGGTCGGCAATTCCGAGCATTTAATGTAGGTTATCATGAAGAATTCATTTTCTGTATTGGTTTTATTTTCACTCAAAAATTCAATATGAAATAAATTGTTTTCTGTTTGTTTGATTTCTTCTACTCTTAAGTAAGTTTATTTCCGAGGTAAATTGCTATCGTTCGTCTCTGAAACTACAGATATCTTTTATTATAGTGTGAACATAATTTTAATAGATACATTTATTCAAAGCGTCACTGATAATTTTTATATCGGAGAGTTAGGTTTTGTGGAATCCATAAACGACCTAACGACAGGACCGTAATTAAAAATTGTTGTCACTGATGATGTTAGTTATTTTAAATGAAACGTTATAAAAATATCAAGTGTGATGTACCACTGAATTGTGATTTTATCGCTTTATCAATATTTGTACTAAAACAGACAGGTCCGTATTTGAAAAGAAATGTTGATGGTGGCCGTGTTGACACGAAACGTTTAATCAAAGATTCATTGTTGCATTTTCATAGTACATTTAGAATACATTAAAACTTTCCTTTTCCATTTTTTTATATTTTCAGAAATAACAATTCTATTCGTAAAAAACAAATAGCAGCATTTTTAGTTTTCCCTGTATAACTCGGGAAGGGCGAGACTCCCTGTAAATTTTCTTTGAACATTGTACTGTTCTCCACAATAGTTACCTTTTCTCCCATTTAATCGTCTTCGTATCTGTTACGGTTTAGAATATAGCAATGTTACCACATGATAAAAGAAACGGCCTGTATATATACATATAAAAACGTGGATTATTGAGGGGAACTGTATGACAATACAAAAAAGAAAAAGTTATTAGCCCACAAATGAACGGTTGGCTTTCTGTTTTGACTCCGTTTGTTTCTGTTTTCACTTGCAGCCTAGTGTTGCCCATCCTACGGTTTGCTCGAGGGCTATGTCCAATAACTTTTTCTTTTATATATATTATATATAAAAATGTATTCCAAATATGTCAAATTGATGTATATTTCAGTGTAAAATTTTATTTCGTGGATTATTATCGTCTTGCCTTCTGTTTAATTGTATATTTGGTATTTATATTTAGTACCTAGTATTCATATATATATTTTACTCTTACTGATATTGGGGCTGTATATAATGTAGAATGAATGAATGTTTTTGAAATATGTTTCATAAAAATAAACAATTTTCATCAGCAAGTTTTTCATTTTTTATTTAACTCAATCTGTACGACGCCACGGTACATTTTGACATATCTTGTGTATTGATATACTTACCAACTTTTCATTTTGTTTTTTGTTATGACGAGTTCATTATCGATGGGATTTTCAATTAGCCATAATAAAGACTGGTAAAAATATTTTCACGTATTCAAGTTTACGTAACTATAGAGTTCTTGATTGAATTGACCTCATTGCCAGTTTTAATTATTGTTCCAATCATGTTGAATCATGATAAAATTTGTGGAGAAAATTTTATCAAAACTTGAATGGAATGTTTTCAATGGACCCAATATCTTCTGGGTATTCCAAAAATATCAAGATGAACAGTACATAAATATAAGTCTAGTACTACTGGTTAAATTTGGCGTACTAAATGAATGATACATACAGGTATATAGAAAAAAGTAGAACTTAGAAACCACTGAATGATTTTCTGTTTGTGGGGTTGAAGTCAATTTTGAGGATGCCAGGGAGTAAGAATGAAACTCTTTGGTATTGCGTCACGACATAAGTCCTGAAGAAGGAAATAAACATTTCCGAAAGCTTGACGCAATACCTACCAAAGAGTTTCTTTCTTTCTCCCTGGCATCCTCACAATTGACTGCAACCCCACAAACAGAAATCACTCAGTGGTTTCGAAGTTCTTTTTTCAACTGACCGGTCACGATCAACCCAAGGTTAAAGGTATATATGTACATGTTTCTTCATAAATTATTGCGGATATAATCATTAACGCCTACAAAATTTATACTTAAGGCTGTTATATTACCCATCCTCTCAGATTATTCCTATTCACAATCATTTCATAGTCTTTCATGGTAAGTATTTCATTGACTTCTCAAATATCTATTCTGTGAGATCGTAGGTACTGGCGTTTGCTAGAATCCAAATATTTTTGGTTCACATTAATTTTCATTTCACTGTAACCGATATGGAAATCCATCTTTCATTAGAAAACAGAAATTGAAATATGTGTGTTGTAAAAGTACGTCAGTATTGTCAATATACACTGTACCACAAAATATTTTGTGCACTGTAACAAAATATCTCGTACGCCACTGTACTGTAGTACACGCTATTGCCCTCTTCACCCCCTCTTATCGGTACCCCTCTAATACCAAACAATTAGTACATGATGCCGTATCTAGCGTAAGCATATATGATCTAAGGAAATTACAGAATCGAGAACTTTGTGTGAAACAATATCGAATCAGTTAACACACCATGGTTTCTATACATCTTGGGTCTTTCATTCAAACGTATCGCCTCAATACTACTAATAATCAGGTCAGCTTAGATTGGCTAATAATTTGCGCATATTCAACTGTTTGTCTGCAATTGTCATACCATTTGAATTTTCCTGTCTGAAAAGAAGATCATTTTTGTTGAGAGTGTTTCATAGATTTGAAAATGAATATTTTGCGTTTGCATACAATTTGTGGTAATAAACAAACGCTGATTATCAAATTAAGAGAATGGAATTTGATACCCCCCGAATGGGAATACTTTTGTCCAAAATGCGGTGGTCCTTTTACGTTGAGTGAACTTAATTCCACGTAAGTAATCGTATTAAAGTGCTATTCACGTTCTCTTAATAGGAATAATTTCGTGATAAATTTGCAATTCAGATCATTCCGTTTTATAAAAAATACCCTTTTTGATATTATTTCTTCTTTTAGAATGGAGGTGTTTTCAATATATTGTGGAGCGAAAGCAAAAAAGAAAACGATGTGGTTATTCGAGAGAGTTTCGATCAGGAACTTTCTTTGCAAAGTCGAAATTTACCATCTTTCAAATTTTAGTGTTTACAAATTTATGGGTACCTATCGAATGCTTCATTAAATCTAATAACCGAACAGCTTGAAATAAGTACGAAGTCTGCTGTTGATTGGGCAAGCTTTTGTAGGGAGGTTGTTTATGAAACTTTTTTTGCCCATCCCGAAAAAATTGGAGGTCAAGGAAAAATTGTTGAAATAGACGAAAGCAAGTTTGGCAAAAGGAAATACCATCGGGGACATCGAGTAGAAGGACAATGTGTCTTTTTAGGTTTTGAACGCGAAACTGGAAAGGTTTTCATGGTAGCAGTGAAACAACCGGACACCGATACACTGTTACCTATTATAATTGAGCAGTGGGTCCAAAAAGGTACTACAATTTATTCAGATTGTTGGGAAGCGTACAATTGTTTATCAGAAAAAAGGTTACCAACATTTATCAGTAAACCATTCAATAACCTTCAAAGACCCTGAAACTGGAGTCCATACTAATAGTATTGAATCCTCGTGGCGACATGCTAAGGCCATTAACCCTTCGTATGGAAGAAAAAAAGAGCATGTACCAGGCAATTTAGCACGGTACATGTTTTACAAAAGATGTGATGCATTGAAATTAAACAGAACAGAAGAGTTTTTGCGAATGGCAGGTAAATTGTACGACCCTAAAAAAATTAATGAATGAAGATTCTGTCATCCATGTAGCTGAGATGAAGAAAGGGCAGAAATCGAAGAAAATTTTTAATAATTGTTCATTATAGTGTTTAGTATTTTATGAAAAAAATGTGTTCCGTTGAGTTTTATGTTTCTTGTTCTATGACCCAGTTTGACATTTGATAGTTTCACTGATATTTTTGAATTTTGAGTATTTTGACATTAAAATAGCCATAAATGTTATGAATTTTGATTGAAATTTATTGAAACTACGATAATTCAATGAGTTGTTTCTGGTATGATTTGAAAATACCATCTTATATATACTTAGGTACTAATTGTCGGAATCAAATATAAGCAATTTAAATTGATTAAAATTTGTATATTTGAGGGTAAGTACGGGCAAACATTTTCTCGAAAAAATGCAAAAAAACATGGTTTCCGCAAAAAAAATTCCATCTTGTAAGGTTTTTTTTTGTGGGGTTTAGGAACTTCATATTGGTAATGCACCTAGTTCTGAAAAATGGATTTATTTATTGAAACAATTGTGGCTACGAATTTAATTACACACATATACATAAATCAGGAAATGGTTTCTTCCAGCGGAATTATCAAATATCAATAATCCAAAGAATTATTGGGTAGGCTTCAAAAAGGCTGATATCATGAGCCAAAACACAATGGATTTCTCTTTAACAATGCTAGAGCTTTTTTTCAAATCAAGCAAATCTCATTTTCAATAAACTCATAAAAATGAACTGATGAGTCAACACTTTGACTTGCAACTTCTCACACAGGCACGTTGCAAGTCAATGTACCTCATCTCATGCAGTACTGTACATATAATAACACGTAACTTCTCACACTGGCACGTTAGTAATTATTATATTTCCAATACAGCTCACAGACATATAACTTCTCACACAGGCACGTTTTACAAGTCCTTCGCTTCTCGAAAATCCACCAAAAGCAGGCAACTCCTGACCAAGCCACGTTGCAAGCCAATAAACACTCAAATCAGCCTAATAGTAGGTAACTTCACACTCAGGCACGTTACAATCACCAGGCTGAAATGAATACAACGGTGATATGCAACTTCTCACACAGGCACGTTGCAAATCACCGAATGACATGTAACTTCTCACACAGGCACGTACAAGTCCTTGGTTTTTCGAAAATCCAACAAAAGCAGGCAACTTCTCACAAAGGCACGTTGCAAGCCAATAAACACTCAAATCAGCCCAATAATAGGTAACTTCGCACACAGGCACGTTACAAATCATCAGGCTGAAATGAATACAACGGTGATTTGCAACGTGCCTGTGTGAGAAGTTGCATGAATGACATGTAACTTCACACACAGGCACGTTACAAGTCCTTGGTTTCTCGAAAATCCAACAAAAGCAGGCAACTTCTCAGAAAGGCACGTTGCAAGCCAATAAACACTCAAATCAGCCCAATAATAGGTAACTTCACACACAGGCACATTACAAACCATCAGGCTGAAATGAATACAACGGTGATATGCAACTTCTCACACAGGCACGTTGCAAATCACCGAATGACATGTAACTTCTCACACAGGCACGTTACAAGTCCTTTAATTTTCGATAGCTAAACTGAATATATTCACTCTCGGATAAGGATTCAGTGATGCCACCACATAACTTTTGGCTTTAAAACTACTGGCACGTTTTTCGGCATTTTTTCTTCATGTCAGGGTTCCTGGCATCCTCAGGAACCCCGTAATATGATTGAAATTGTTCATAACGACAGAAATATTGAGATTTTCCATAAAATACAAAACACTAGGGACTTTAATTTTGTTTAGGGATTTTTCTTTCAAAATGGCGCTAAATTCAAAACTAGAGCTAGAGTTTTGTTATTGAAAGAGGTATTGTGTAGTCTAGGAAGTGCCGGATAAAGCCACCGTGAGGTCCGTAGCAAATGTGAACAAGAGGCCCTTGATTTGCATTAAGTATTAAAGTATAGAATATAAAATAAAACAGCACATTTACAAAAAGACTTTCCGTGATTTAATCCGAGCAAATTTGGAGATAACAGTCGTCAAATTAATATTTCTAAGTTATTCACTTTCTATGTTCATTATATTGAGGTCGTTTGATGTTCTTGTCCCATTGTGCTCCTTAACACATTTTTAAAACGCCTTAACGTTGAAAAAGAACATTCTCCGCTGTAGTTGGTGATTATCAAAATCAAGTGAATGCGAAACACTATTCCAACATTTGGGAAACACGATTCCAATGAATTTTATGTCAACAGTTTATAAACTTGAAGTTCTTGAGCCTCGTGCTTTTTCTTTCTGCTGTCAATATCAGCAGCCACATCTGTTTTCAGCAGCTTTGCAAACTGCACCAGTTCATTGCCCAGACTGTCTTCCACATTGTCTAGGAAATAATTGACGATAGTTCTTTTTAAGATCTTTTCTGCCGAAGTATTCCAAATACACTCTAGTCACTTGATGGTAAGCTTCCATGCATTTAGCTAATGCAGACAATTACAACAATAAAAACATTGTCCAGGAGTTTGATGTTCTACAACTTCTTCGAGTGTAGTAGAGCCTTCTTTTATGAGGTCTGTGAGTAGAGCTGCTGCTGAAATGGTCGTACTTTGTATTTTGCTTGAGTTTTCTTGTCGATTGCTGATTTTCTTCACAGCCAATTAGGGCTTTGGCTTTTGCCTCTATATCTGAAAATTTGGATCGTATTGCTTGGAAGTAGCCTTGTAATGATTTATAAAGAGCGTACCTATCTCGAGTTAAGATCTTGATCGGACGACTGCAACGAAGTGTTAGTCGATTGCAAGTGTTCTAGAATTTCATTCCACGCTATAGTTATTATTCCCATTTCTAACTTTATTCATTTTCTGTAGGTGGTATAAAAAACATATCTTACTTGATAGTTTTTTTTTTACTTTGCGCACAGGCGCGAGGCACCCCAGGCGCGGAGCCCGTAGCATTTGCTTACTGGCTAATTTGCTAACTGGTACTTGGTAGCATGCTAGCTGGCAAATGCGGCACTGAGTGTAGGGTTTAGGGTTATTTCTTTGTCAGTGCACATTCGTTCCATGAAAAAGTTCAAAAGTAGAAATGATATTCAACATTTTTAACAGTTATGATTAAAATGTAACATATACCCACAAAACAAACAAAATACAAATTCTGTGATGTAACCTCAAAGTATTCAGGCCAAGAGCATTTTAATCAGAAAGGTAATAAGGTTTGTTTGTCCGTGAAAGTTGCCACTCAGAATATTTTATAGATCGATCAACTATTTGGCAACTAGGAAACGTGGAATACGCAATTTTTTTTAAAATTAAGGAAAATGATATATTTTGAAATTAGCGCCATTTTGTGAGAAAAATCCCTAAAAAAAATTAAAGTCCCTAGGGTTTTGTATTTTATGGAAAATCTCAATATTCCCGTCGTTATGAACAATTTCAATCATATTACGGGGATCCTGAGGCTGCCAGGAACCCTGACATGAAGAAAACTTGCCGAAAAACGTGCCAGTAGTTTTAAAGCCAAAAGTTGTGTGGTGGCATGACTGAATCCTTATCCTCTATCCTCTAAGGTGCGTTTCAATTTAACGTCTGACGTCCGGTAACGGACGATGTATGACGTCATAGTTGTTTCGTAGGGCGATATCTTTCGGATTGAATTTTGAAACGCTCTCCTAAATCGTGATGTAAATAGTTGACGGTCGGACGTTCCACTCAAGAATTTTGAAACGATGGAATGAAGTTTTCGGACAGGACGTTCTAATATCGAAACGCTTCGTAAAAAAAGTTAGACGTCGGACGTAATATTGAAACGCACCTCTATTGACCATATTTCACCTAAAAAAGATAAGGGATTTGTCGTTATGCAGTTGGCACTGCTTGCTGTCAATTTCAAGATTTTCAAGTCACCTGTCAATGGCACTTGTCAAATATTTGAAAATAAATGGAGTAATTCTCAATTTTCGAGATATATTCTTATTTCTTGTTAGATTAGAGCTGTTTGATAGTGTATGAGCATCATTCCGTTACTTTTATTGTTTATTTGTGGTTTTCAACTTTATTGATTTATAAAAAATTATGCTTCCCAAATGGTCCCTAAGCCATCCAGGGGCAACGTGTTGCGTGCCCCATTGCAGAAATAGGATAGGTGTTGGCACAAAAAGGTAGCAAAACACTATCAGCAAATTCAAGAAGAATATAGCTCAATTTATAATCTCCGCAGCCGTAGTTAGGCTCAATTTATAAATTCCGCTGACGTAGTTACAGTTGATGCAGCTTATAAACTACGCAGCGAACCGTTGCTGCTGCAGTTACCGCAGGAAAATAACCAACTTTCATCTTTAACAGCTACAGTATTTTCTGGTTTTTTATTTATTAGGTTAGTCTAGGCGAGTGACACAACTATGGATGTAGGGTTGTTTTTTACTCTTTTGGAATCATTTACTCGTATAATTGGTGCAACGGTCGGCAAGTTTCTAAATTAATTTTTTTATCCACACCTGCAACGGCTGCGTCAACTGTAGCTACGGCAGCGGAGTTTATAAATTGGACTTAACTTGATGAATGTCAAAAAATCAAAAACTATTTATTAATTTGTTAAAACAGGCTAATACTATCACAGTACTTCAGGGTGGGCACAGGGAGTGAGTATAGACTGCATGTGTTATGTCTATTCCTGACCATTTGGGATCTTCAAAGGTATAGCATACATCTCACTACTGCCCTAGGGCAGCCCTACGATGTTTGTAGGTTTATGCTAGTAGGCGGCTTCAGTCATAGGCTGTTGGACTAACCTGTCTCCTCCATTTTATACAGGTGGATTTAATACATTCTCTGTACGACATCAAATTTTCCTTATCAAAGTTTTTAGTTGATTCCCGCAAAAGCAGCAAAAAAACTGAATTAGACATTATGCCTTGGTGTTACTGTCCTTAGGTATAAGGAGTCACCTTATGGTGTTATGGAATTCCATGGAAAAGATCTAATGTCTGGTATATGAACCCACCGTGCTTCCGTCGCACGTTATGGTCGGCTCTTGTCGTGATGTTCCTGGTCAAAGGACTTCCAAGAATGAAGTACCAATAGAATTTGTCAGCAAGATTTTTTATTTGATCTTCTACTGTGTTAATATCGTTCAGTTCGCGCAATGCGTTCAGCTGAAAGTATTTATAACTGTTTGTGACGATATGAAGCGCTTTATTTTGCATCCTCTCCAGTTCCAACATTTGAGTTTTGGGGAGGCTGCAGAACACTGGACAGGCATAGGTCATTGCTGGCCTAATAACCTGTTTTTATAAGCGTAGCTTACTCTCCATTGCCAGCTTGGAATTCCTTGCTATCAAAGGATAGGTCCTTTTTACCGCTGCTGCAGCTCGCTGAATTGCCAAGCTGACATGTTTATGGAGAGTAAGCCATCTCCCAGGTACGTTTCTTTGAGAAATTTATAAGCTTTGTTTCATCAAGATTCAACACTATCTTGTTATTCGCTAGATACGGCACGACTTAGCCTTTCAAGATGTACTTTTACCATCCTAGCGGCTACCATGCAGAGTGTGAATGAACATAGATTGCAGTGTCATCAACATAGACAGCTGTGTTTGTGGCACCATACATTGGGAAGTCATGCGAATATAGCGAATACAAGAGTGGAGACAAGCTCGACCCCTGTGGCACACCTGCTCCGGCCGACCTCATTGCGGAGCGGTTCCATTGACCCTAATGAAAACCCTGTTGACCAGGTACGAGTAAAATAATTATACCATGTGTTTAGGCATGCCTGCCCTTTGCATCTTCATGAAAAACCATCTGTCAAGACAGAGTCGAATGCTTTCTGAATATCCAGCAGGACTTGGTGAATGTGAATTACTTTGAATACTTTATTTATTTTCAAATTTATAATAAAAACATTTGACATTGACAGGTGACTTGAAATCGACAGCAAGTAGTGCCAACCGTATAACGACAAATCCCTCATCTTTTTCAGGTGAAATATGGTCAATTCCAATGTGCTGAGACTCATGTACAACCAGTAAATACCCAAATAAAACCCCTTTTCAAAACATCACTTTTGTAACCATCAATACAAATATCAACAAGTATTAAATATTCAGTATTGAAGGAAAGCTCCGTACCAATGATCGTAAGATCAAAACACAAATTCTTCAAAATGTTTATGCTGCCACGAACGGAACTCCCACATGATTTTCTTTGTTTAATAATTAACAAGCAATGGAAAGTACATCCAAGAAAAATATAATGAAACATACTGATTCTAAATAACAACCTGCTTTTCTTTTATTGAAAGTAAACTCCAACAATTACTCACTCAAACAGGTTAACAGGTATTATAGCCATTTGTCGAAGATAATTCCAAGCAATTTTAAACAAATATAACTCCTATCTTTTATTCCAACCATAGGTATCACTTCAACACAAATGAGTATATTTAAACAATCACCCCAAGAACAATGATTTCAGAAACTCAATACCAACTCTCGAATCAACACCAACTTACTTCCCATTCCCATGCTATTTTTCTCGCCTCCCGCCAGCCAAACGTTTTTGTTGAAGATCCCTAAAAACCGGCATATGACGATGCGCGGCACATGACTAATATATACTGGACCATCATAGGCTGGCGTTCGGCAATTGGGATTTCAAATTAAGATTGTAGCGCCACCGGCGGCGGACGATGAAGTACTTTCTACGACATTGATTTATAACCTTACTTTTTCTTCAATATAGATTTCATTGTTTACTATGTTTATTTCGTGTATTGAGTTTTTGAAGCGTGGTTTAGGCCCTTTAAACATTGTTAAAACTGTGATTTCGATAACTTTCATCTTTTATTAATGTTCATTTAAATAAAAGATTATTGGTGTAAGGATTAGTGTTAAGGTGTTAATGGTTACCTTGTTAGAAAAGAGCTAGTGATAAAATACTTCAATCGTCTTCTTACAAACACAGACAAATGGCCCAATTAAAATTAAGTTTATTGGAATTTCTGAGGTATGTTGGAGGGACCGAAAGTTCTCGGTGTGTAGTAGAAGGTGAAGAAGTCCTCAATGCAGACCATATAATATTATATGGAAAAAATAAATGGAACTCTTCAGTGACAAAAGTGTGTGCCCTCTGTCTCCAGACAAGCGCTGGAGAACTCAGAATTATAGACGGTTATATTAAAATTTTGCATATATAAATAAGTGAATAAAAACAAGATGCCTACCTAACTTTGTTAATATAATAATCTTGCTTAAAATAGAGCGAACACACTTTCGTAAATTTGCTTATTGGTTTGCTAATCCGAACCTTTAATATCCAGGCTTTTCTTCTTGAGATTAATTCTCGTCCCATCTCCGTTTCAAAATAATCCTTTGGGTATTTTCCTCGGGATATCTTTGAAAAGTTAATTTCTTTTGGCGTAGGAATTGCAATGTGGCACAGAACAATAACCATTGTAAGAAGCCATTATAAGACCGGAAGGGTCGCTTTACCTGTAAAAAGGCAATTTCTCAACACTAAATTAAGATGAAATAAAAACGGTTCAAAGAAAGGCTCTATATTCATAAAAATCAATGGTAAACAAACGATATGAAAGTGTGGTTAGAAATCAATGTCGTAGAAACTAGTTTACATTAAAGCCACCAGAGTGCGTATCGCTTAGCATGGAATGCCAATAGAAAACTCCTTACAATCTCAATATTAATTTTTCGCCATTTTACAGCATTTCTGAAAATATTACGAAAATCGGTGTTGTGTCGGTATTGTAAATTTTTTCACAGTTTTAATCCTTATGGTTGATTTATGTCAAGGAGACTAAAAACAAGGAGGGTTTAATAAGCTCTAGCCAATCAGAAACTTGTATCATCAACGCGTCATAGTGACGTATTTGGGTATGAGTACAGAGTCGAACTCGAATCAAGCAACAAAACTGTCAGCAGTAACTCTCATATACCAAGAGCTAGTCCGTCACTGTCTATAGAGAACGGCGGCCATGACATGTATAACTACGTCACATTTCGTCACAAATGTTCTTTCATCTCTTTCTACTAGTGTCCCCATTGTCTTATGGGAATCAAACACTCCTTGTTTTTAGTCTTCTTGGATTTATGCAGCAGTCATAAGTCATAAGGAAGAATATTCGTCAATGATTGGTTGGTCCGTAAATTCCAACCAATCACTGACGAATATTCTTTCTTATGACTTAAAACTTATATGACTGCTGCATAAATCCACCATTATGGTTTGAGTTCGACCCATAGAAATATATATTATATACTAAACTCTATAATGCTAATCCACATGTCAAAAGTGTTGTAAAAAGTTCAGGCTGGTTCGGGTTAGTCCGCAATGCGCATCATTAGTGATTTTTGTAACAGGCCCGGTTTTAGTAAAATATTATAGTACTTGTGAAGATTAACAAACGTTAATTCTGAATCTCGGAGAATAAGATTGGAAACCTCATTGTACTTATACGTGTTATTTGTATTTAGCCGATTTGAATACATATTTTCACATATTTATGATCCCAAATATTCATCAAAGGCCATCAGAAAGTAGAGTACGGTTATTATTATTATTATTTATCGCTCTGAAGCGACTGAATAGTTAACCAACAAAAACCTACGGAACCACCCCAAATCGTCGGTGCAAATTTCAAGGAAGCACTGGATTGGAAAATAAATTGAAAGTACAAAAAACTATGAAAATTTATTTATTTATCATGAATAATTTCAGCTCAAATTGGATTAATAAAATTGGATGCTTGGACATCGAGGTTTTTTTTCTAGAACGATTCATGTCAAAATATGCAACTGCATTTAATTTAAATCATTTGAAGAGATTAACATGCTAGTTCTACGAGTATTTCTGGTTGTATTACCTTTAGTGCCTTAGTGCAATTTCCACAATGGAGGTGCATGAAAAAGTGAGGCCTGAGTCATTTTCCTTACCATCAAAGAAAAGCACTTCCATAGATATTGACATTAATTTTCTGAGGCGATTTTATGTATGTTTAGTACTTTTTATAGGAATCTAGAACCCATAATATAAGCGGTGTGGCAAAGTTGCATCACTCGCCATGCATGCTTACGCAGGCACAGTATTGAAACTGCACTAGGTTTCAAATTTATCTGTTGTCGTTTTCACATGAATCTTCATGCGGAAAATGTCTGCCACAAATTACAATTTTCTCACTCAAATGTTCTGCTGGGGTCTCTTCTTAAGAACAATAACCAAACATCATACATTTTTTGTTAAGCTAAAATAATATTTAAGCTATTTTGAGCAAAGTATATAGTACATAAAAAATTTCAATGTCTACCAATAATGATTTATTTTAAGTATTTTTTCTTTACACAACACTTTGTTTGTAGGAAGAAACAGTTTTATTAGAAATTGTCTTTAAAGGAACAAAATTAATGCAAATTCACGAATGATGAAAAAATAACCAACGACAACAAAGACCACACAAGAAAATCTGAAATTCTAAAAACCGACTCTGTCTCTGACAAGAGTGACAGATCTTAGTGACAAGTCTTCCTGTTGATGAAAAAGCACTGTTATACGGTCATTATAATTACAGTAGCATAGGGTACATTATTGTTTTAAATAAGTTTCTTTCGCGCCTAAAATTCGGAGTAATCTATCTCTAAAAGGTTCTTTTCGGTTTGAAAAGTCCTAAATGCGCTGTCAAATTTCTCTCTTTCAAATGACATGTGTTTTATTGCCTCAAGACGGGTTTCCACTAGGCGGAAAATCAGAAGCGGATTTTCAGTGTCAGGATTCTATTGGATGATTTGTGAGGGTAGTAGCTTTACCCCAGTTTGCCACTTTCCTTTTGTAATTTCTAGGGAAATTGGTGGCTATTTGAGAATTGAATTTGCTTTACACTAATTTTATGTGTATATTTTTATTTTTACGTTTTCAAAGTCACAATTCTTTTTCAACAACGTATCATAGATACCAAAAAATATGTAACAAAATCAACGTGCCTTGCATGTCTTTAGGCGCTGATGCCAGATTTAGAAAATATACATGTAATTACAGAAATGAAACGGAACATCCCGCCGGCCTTGAAAGTATCCAGAAGATGCCTTTCAAAGGAAGCATGCTGAAAGAGTTACATTCTAACATCACATTCTTGAATGATAATAAACATTATGAAAAAGAAAACATGTTTATGAATAACACTTTCGAAAAAATGAATTAAATAATTATCTCGTTGAAGTAAATAATAATTATGATAATCGAGTTCATCAGTTCGGAATTTCAAAAATTGAAAGTCTTAAATTGTCTGAAACAGCTGGTCTTCAGTCTATTGGTAAAATACTTATTTTAACGATAGATCGCTTGACAACACCACTTTTTGTGAATACGCTAACCACTCGAACAATGCCGTCGGTTCCTGGGTGGACATCGGAAATTCTGCCAAGTGACCATTGCAGTGGGGGAAGATTGTCCTCTCTGAGTAAGACTAGGCTGCCTATCAGGTGGTCTGTATCTTGTCGAAAGCGCCACTTCGTTCTTTGGTGGAGGTTATGTAAATAATCTCTGCTCCAGCGAGACCAGAAGTGTTGTGCCATATACTGGATGTGCTGATACCGCTTGAGATGACTAACGGGCGTCTCTTTGAGATCTGATTCTGGAACTGCATTCAGACATCCGCCGATGAGGAAATGGCTGGGTGTGATGGCCTCTAGGTCATTCGGGTCAGAGGAAAGGGGAGTCAAAGGTCGGGAATTTAATACCGCCTCCACTTGGGTTAAAATCGTATAGAATTCTTCGAAAGTGAAAGACGTACTAGATATGATACGCTTCAAATGGTATTTAATCGACTTCACAGCCGCTTCCCATATCCCACCAAAATGAGGGGAACGAGCTGGTATGAAGTGCCACTGAACATTGTTTGTATGTAGATAACGTTGGAATGCATCATTTCTTAGAATTGTATCAATGCGATTCAACTCGTTATTAGCACCAACAAAATTCGTGCCATTGTCCGAGTACAAATGACTACACAAACCACGTCTGGAGGAAAATCTTTTGAAAGTCGCGATGAAACATTCGGTAGTAAGTTCACTGGCCAATTCTATGTGAATTGCCTTAGTTGACAAGCAGATAAAGAGACATATGTAACCCTTGAGTATTTTACGATTCCGGTACTTTCCGTCCTTTAGCAAGAAAGGACCGGCATAATCGACCCCACAATTAGCAAAAACTCGAGATGGAGTTACTCTGGTTGCGGGAAGATTACCCATTTGATTTGTAATAACTGGTGGTTTAGCTTTAAAGCAAGGTATACATTTGCGAAGAACGCTACGCACGGCTTCTCTGCCATTAAGTGGCCAATATTTTCGCCTATTAAATGATAACGTGGCTTGACAACCCGAATGAAAATTACGTTCATGTTCAAATCGAATCAATAGTTTTGTGAATACGTGGGTTTTGTGCAGTACAATAGGATGTTTAGAATCAAATTTTAAGGTCGAATGGCGTAAACGTCCGCCCACTCGAATTATACCGTCTTCATCTAAAAAGGGATTTAACGAGCTGAGTTTACTACTAGGTTTGACAGAACTATTTAACTTCAAGCTTTGTAGATCTTCTACGAAGCATTCAGCTTGAGCCAGTTTGCTTAAGATTTTTTCTGTAGTGGCTCGTTCAACCGGGGTTATATTGATGGATAATATTCTATCTTCAGGCTTGAGTTTTGAGTGTTTTGAGAACCTTAAACAGTACGATACGACGTTTACTAATATTAGGAATGAAGAGAATTTTTTAAATAAACTGAAAGAAATTGCCGTACTGAGAGTTATACATTTTGAGTTAAATTCAGGAATTTCAATGGATGATTTCGAAAAATTTGAGATGTGACAATTTGCAGGCCAATAATCTTGGGAGTTCTTCAAAAAAGATGGTCCATTCCACCATAAAGAATTATTTTGCAATTCGCTTGGACTGATTCCCCTTGAGATAATATCTGCAGGATTTTCAGTGGATGAAACATGGTACCAATTATTTTTTTTAGTCAAAGTTTGTATTTCGGAAGTTCTGTTACATACAAAAGTCTTCCAGCAACGTGGTTCAGCGGCAATCCAAGCAAGAACAATAGTGGAATCTGTCCAATAATAAATATTACTGAACTGGAGGTCTAAACAAGACGTGACCCTTTTGGTTAGCTTAGCTAATAGAAGGGCGCCGGAAAGTTCAAGTCTAGGTAACGATACAGCCTTGAGAGGAGCTACACGAGATTTTGCACAAAATAGAGAAACACGTACTTTGCCTTGGGCATCTTGAGAGCGGATATAGATGCATGAAGCATACGCTTGAATAGAAGAATCACAGAAGCCATGAATTTGTATGGCAACTGGATTTGTGATAAGTACATGCCTAGGAATTTTTAGTGTTTGGGCAGTGAGAATTTGATTGTGAAATTGGATCCAGGATTTGAATAAATTGGTTGGTATAGGATCGTCCCAACTGAGTTTTTCAAGCCACAGCTTCTGTAAAATAATCTTAGCTTGCACAATAATGGGACCCAGAAGACCCAATGGGTCAAATATTTGTGATATAACAGAAAGAATAGTTCTTTTTGTGATAGATTTGGGAATGGATGGAGTCATTTTGGTATTATACTCAAATGCATCTGTAACAGAGTTCCACAATACTCCAAGAGTTTTTGCACTTTGTGAGTCGGTTACTAACTGCTTTAAATGACAATTTTTTTCATCGATATCATTCAAAACTGATGGGTTATTAGATCTGAATTTTCGGAGTTCGAATCCAGACTTGGCTAAAAGACTGATTATATTTTTTTTAATATTAATGAGACTCTCTACTGAACTGGAACCTGTGAGTAGGTCATCAACGTAGAAATCGTTGAGAATTATATTGGATTCTACAGGAAACTGGTCATGGGATTCTAAAGCAATCTGTTTCAGGCAACGGGTCGAGAGAAATGAAGCAGAAGCCGTCCCGTAAGTGACGGTATTCAACTGGAAATGAGAAAGTTTGGATTCGGTATTTTCGCGCCAAACTATACGTTGGAGATCACGTTCTGGGTTTCTTATGTTGACTTGCCTATACATTTTGGCAACGTCGCCTGTCATCACCATTTCATGTTGTCTAAACCGGAGGACTATAACAAATAGTTCATTTTGTATGGTAGGACCGACTTTGAGTGAATGATTTAATGAAATGCCTGTATTAGTTTTAGCTGAGCCATCGAATACAACTCTTAGCTTGGTGGTGGTGCTATCTTGTTTTTCGACACTATGATGGGGCAAATAAAATATTGGTAATTGCGCGGGCTGATTTGGATCAATTTCTGTCATGTGACCAAGGGTGTTATATTCTAACATGAAGTCGCAATACTGGGCTTTGAGATGAAGATTTTTATTTATTTTTTGTTCCATATAATGGAATCGTTTGATGGCGGTTTCCAGAGAATCACCTAACTGTTTATATTTTTCCTTTAAAGGTAAACTAACTACGAAACGCCCTGTATCATCACGGGTGAATGTATTCGAAAAATGACTTTCGCATTCAGTTTCCTCTTCAGTCAGTTTTTTGGTTTCAGCATAATTCTCTTCTATTTGCCAAAAATTATGAAGTTGATCTTCTAAAGAGTTCATTGATAAAAAGCAAAGATTTGTAGAAGGCTGAACAATATGATTGAAAGGGATAGGTCCAGCTAGAACCCAACCTAATTTGGTTTCTTGCAAGGAAAGTGAACCTTTACCTAACCTAATTTGACCTGTACTGAGCAGTTCAAAGAATATTTCAGCACCTAGAAGCATATCGACAGGAGAAGGCACATTAAAACTATTGTCAGCAAGTTTGATGTGGCTAGGAATATTTATCTGATTAAAGTCAATGAACTGCTGCGGAATAATTCCTGTTATTTTGTTAATAACTAAAAACGACAGTTGTGAGGTATAATTACCATATATTGATTTGAATTTTACTGAAACTCTTTTCGATATATTGACTAGATTTTCGTGTATGCCAGAAACGGGCATTTGTATGTCAACACCCTGTAGACCTAATTTGTCTAACAAAGATTTTGTTATGAAATTGGATTGGGATCCACTGTCAAGCAGCGCTCTGCATTTCAGAGTTTTGCCATTTTTGTCTGAAACGTTTACCTCTGCGGTTGAGAGAATAACAAATGATTGGTTAGTCATAGTATGGGTACACATATTTTCGAAATATGTTTGAGTTTCAGAAGATTGTGAATCAGACGTCCTATCTGGAGGAGGGTGACTGTGATTGCTTTGAATAGAATCATTGTTACTGCGCAAGGAGATTTGATATTGGGTATTGGTTTTAGCATTGGATGTGGAGTTGGTGATGCGACTACTTGGTGTCAAGTGTAATAGCGAATGATGACGTTTTTGGCAAGTTCTACAAGAGTACGTCGACTTACATTCAGAATTGCTATGGCCTGGACGCAGGCAATTTGTGCATAGACCATAACGTTTAGTTTCTGAATATCTTTTGTTCAAGGGAATGTCCAGGAATGTTTTACATTGAAAAATAGAATGATACTCATTGCAAATTGGGCATGAATAACTAGCAGATACATGCGAATATGAACGACCTTCATTGTTTTTTTTCATTGGAGTGTTACTTGAAGTAACTGTTCTTGTATCTAACGATTCCAAAAGTTGACAACGCTCCATTAAAAAAGTTGTGAAATCGTCAATCTTTGAAAAAGTTCGGGATTTTGTTTTTATTTCCCACTCTTTTCGCGTAGCTGAATCTAATTTCGAATTCAAAAGAAATATTAATATTGTATTCCATTCTTCAACATTTTCCCCTAAGTTTTTCAAAGATCTGTAATGTTTCAAAAAATTGTCTAAAAATTTTCTCAAAATGTTGTGGGAATCTTTAGACACATTGGGAAGCTCAAAAATGCTTTTAAGATGCGAATGTATGATTGCTTTTTTATTTTGATAACGTTCGGTTAATAAATCCCATGCAATTTTATAATTATTATCTGTTGCAGTCAGGGAAGAAATGATTTGCGCTGCCTCACCTTTTAATACTCCCTGTAGATAAAAAAACCTCTGAACATTAGAGAGCAATGGGTTTTTATTTATTAATGAGTCGAAAGATTCATAGAATTGTGTCCACTTATCGTAACAACCGCTAAATTCTGGTAAACTGATCTCAGGTAATTTGACATTGATTTGAGTGTGTGTTGCTGCTACGCCACTGGGAGAAACTAATGATTTATGTTGTGTTCCAGTTGCAGCAGCTGATACAGAACTTTGTTCAAGTGATTGTATTACAGTTTTAGCAGTTGCTACCAGTGAGAAATATTTATTTTCAAAATTTTCGCGTTCTTTTCCATGATCATCCCATTTTTCGGGTTCAATATTTTCGATTTCTGCTTGTATAGCATCAAATTCGGTATAAATAATAGATATTGCCTGCAAACGTGTTTTTATTTCGAGAACGGGACGATCAACCTCTTCGTCTACCTTTTTTAAAAATGTTTCGAATCTTGTGAGAGCACTTTTTTTACTGCTTCTACGAATAACAAGTTGAGATTTTTTTTCTCTTAGCTCTTCCGCAGACATTTTCGTTTAATTCAAGAGTATAAATTTGAACAAAAGGGGTATAAGTTGATACTAATTATTTGTAAAGAGGGACTGATAGCTTTTTAAATGAAAAAATCAATAATATGACTTATGAACTGACGTTTCCTTTCACTCGATCACGCCAAGTGGAAGGGTTGTAGGACAAAATTAGGTAAATGTTATAGGATAAAAAGGATAGGACTGACCTAGGATTGTTGCGAGCACGCAGATGAACTGTTCTGGATGGAATAGGTCTTGGTCTTGCACCAGCTTGGTTCGATTCGTCGATTATAATTACAAGAATTGGTCTAAATATCCAGGAAGCGAAGGACCATGAAATGAGGGTAGTAGCTTTACCCCAGTTTGCCACTTTCCTTTTGTAATTTCTAGGGAAATTGGTGGCTATTTGAGAATTGAATTTGCTTTACACTAATTTTATGTGTATATTTTTATTTTTACGTTTTCAAAGTCACAATTCTTTTTCAACAACGTATCATAGATACCAAAAAATATGTAACAAAATCAACGTGCCTTGCATGTCTTTAGGCGCTGATGCCAGATTTAGAAAATATACATGTAATTACAGAAATGAAACGGAACAATTTGAAACTGAAAGATTTTGCCGCCAATTTAATTGCTGATACGCAAATAAGTTGACATCGCTTCAACTTTTGGCGGATTCCACTAGATTTATAAATTATAATCTCGAAATATCGAAAAAATATGGACATAGCCCGTACCAAAGATTATTACAATTACCTACTCCAATATGATCATCGGAAAAAATCGATCATTTTATGTGTTTTATTAATGAAAAAAAGAAAAAGGCAAGACAGATTTTGGGTAAGGGAGATTTTTAAGCATAGGAGTGAAAGTGGCCATTTTCATTGTTTGATACGGGAAATGAGATGTGACCCACAGCTACATTTTAATTATATGCGAATGAGCGCAGAGCATTTCGATTTACTCCTAAGGAAAGTTTTGGACCGTTACTAGAAAAACAAAGGACCACTTTTCGAGAACCTATATCTGCATCTGAAAGATTAGCATGCACGTTGAGGTAATAAATTACATAACTTTGGAAATATATTCTCCTAGTGATTATCAATTATACCTAATAATTTACAGATATCTAGCCTTCTTTCTTTTCCTAAATTTGGTGTCTTATAAAAAATCCCTAGAAATTGTTGCCTTTGCAAATTTTTTTGGTCGATATTTAAATCCGCTTCTGATTTTCCGCCTAGTGGAAACCCGTCTTCATAACAAAAAACTCTGAAGGTGGATTTATGCAGCAGTCATAAGTCTTAAGTCATAAGGAAGAATATTCGTCAATGATTGGTTGGTCCGTATATTCCAACCAATCCTGACGAATATTCTTCCTTATGACTTAAAACTTATGACTGCTGCATAAATCCACCATGAATTGGAACACCAAATTATTTCCAAACTTGGCAATGATCTACCCAAACTACACTGATGACGCGCATGCGCACATCGTAAAAGGGTCGCATTAGCGGCATGCTTTTCGCCGTGAAAATTGGCGGGATTAGCATTCTAGAGTAATGGTGGATTTATGCAGCAATCTAAGTCTTAAGTCATAAGGAAGAATATTCGTCAATGATTGGTTGGTCCGTATATTCCAACCAATCATTGACGAATATTCTTCCTTATGACTAAAGACTTATGATTGCTGCATAAATCCACCATAAGTATATGTATATAATATATATTTCTATGGTTCGACCTGGTACTCCAAGTACGTCACTATGACGCGTTGATGATACAAGATTCTGATTGGCTAGAGCTTATCAGATCCTCTTGTTAGTTTATTCTCTTTGATCCGAGCCGATGTGTACCACGTGATCACAGAGGTAAACGAGCCAAAATAATTAACGAACGATCCATTCACAGACCACCGACCGGTCTGGGGATCAATTTGAGATCTGTCACCAGTTACATACAATTTTGTTTTCTGTGGCAACTTTCTTTTTATTCAGGTAATGAGTGATTTTTTTCTAATTCCCAGATGAATCTGTCTATTAGACAGTTATTATTATTCACAGATAAAAGTGTCTAATAATAGACAGATGATATCTGTTTAATAGACAGATAATATAAGTCTAGTAGATAGATTTATCTGGGAATTATAATACCAATTCCTAGATATAAGTGTCTAATAGCCAAATAATATCTGTCTAATAGACAGATAATATAAGTCTATTAGACAGATGATACCAGTCTATTAGACTGATAATACCAGTCTAATAGACATCTAATATCAGTCTTCTAGACAGATTATATCTATTAGACACTTATATCTAGAAATTAGTATACTTCCCAGAAATCTGTCTATAGACACTTTTATCTGTCAATTATAATGACTGTTTAATAGACAGATTTATCTGGGAATTAGAAAAAATCACTACATCTGGCGCTTCTACGCCTTCGTGGTAATATAAAAATATTCAGTACAAGTTTGAAAATTAGGAACACCACAATAAAAACGATTAACAATCACAAAATCATAAAGTAACAACTGACAAAAATCAAATCCGCTCGCTCTGCAAAGACGTAACCTTTAAAGGTTAAGTCAGTGGCTCGCACCCTCGGTGAATAACGAACGCAGAGCAGATTCAACAGAGCTGTCAGAGGAAAACGAGTAACAGATCACAGATGTATATGTGTTTTGTGAAACAGATATGTAAAAACCACAGAACTCATACTTATATCTTATGACTAGAATGCGTTTCAAATATGGCGGATGAACAAATCACGCATTACCTACAACACTGTATTGTCCTCTTCACAGTAGCGGCGCATAAAATCATATGCGTATCTTAGGGATAGGAAATGGGTTGGTTGTCTTGAAACTGGGATATTTAATTTTCTCTCAAATGGGACATCAGAACATTTGAAATATTGTTTCTCTCCCATAAATAAAGAGTTTAGAATTGAATAAATTACTGAATGATAGATAGCAAGATTTTAATGATTCACATCGAACAATTCTCCTACCCAACTAGGTACTATCCATTTTTAAGATGACATCGGAAACATCTTGATTTTTCTTATGATGAATGACGGTAGATTTGATTAAGACTAATCTGTAACTTCTCTGGGATCTAATCATAGATATATATTATATATACTTACTCTATATATATTATGATTTCTATGGATCTAATTGTATAACTTCCATCATTACAATATGACACATTTATTGAAACATGTTCAATGCAGATTCTGGAAGATTTTGAATTTCTTTCATTAAAATTTTATCTTATCCATTAATTCTTTTGCTTTCAATCACATACCTTAAAAGTCGTTTTCAACTGAATCTGTCAACTTTTCAGTTATAGGTCAATCATAGTCATTTGGGAAACAATGATGACAATAGAAAGCAAATGATTTTCCTCTGATATTAACTAAATCCCAACTTTGTTATGATGCGTTTTCGGCTTCAGTTTTTTTTAATGTTTTAATTGATCTTCTGCATTCGAAGAAATTCCCAAAAACAATGTGAAAATAAGGCTACTCATCGTATCGTGTCTTTTTTCGTTTCTTTCATGTTTGAAACTGAAAGTATTTAATTTTTTTACACACCTATCTCACTTCCAGTATTTTATGATGTAAATACTTGAATATCTAATTTAATTATTTTTGATTCTACAATTGTTTTTGTCATCATTAAACTTTCGAATATTTGAGTATCAAATAGCACATGCTGGGAAATGGGAATGAATGAATGAATAACATAACTGTGAATTTATTTTATTGATTACTGAATAATATTAGTAATTTTTCTTTTTATGTAGACCTCACATTTCAACCATATTACAAACAACCATTCAGAGGGCCCCAGAAGATGGCTTGATTCTGGTCCTCTGTCCTTTCGCATAATCAAACTCTGCTTGGTTGAATACATTAACTACATACATATAATATGAGACTAAATGATAATCTCCACAATTATTGTAAATTCAATATACCTAGAAGCAGGACTCATATAGGTCGATAGCCTTCGTACTGAATATATATTTGCTTCAATAAAATACATTATGATCACTATCTTTTATATGGAGTTCAATTTTAAATCTCACCTCACTCAAAGTACAAAAATGAATGTGTAAACAGGTATTCTAGTGTATTACTTTTGACATTTTCATCAAAAACTGCCATTGTAGAGATCATTATTTTGAAGCCAATAAAACGAGATTTACTTGGAATAGATGTCAGAAATGTTTGTGTACGTCCTCATATATTCAACAGTTGTCTTTGAAAATGATTCCCAAAAGTGTTGACTGGCTTTTCTCAAGGGTGCTTTGTAACTTCTTCGTACAGGACACTTTGAATTCAGAGACAATAACATAACTGTGAAATCAGTTCTTTCTGACTGGTCTGGATTGAAGATATCACAATCACTGAGTTCAGGTAAATCAAGTGTTGGAAGTGAATTTGGCTTCAGTCTTGTCTGGAATTCTATCCGAACAAAACAATAATTTTTGAAATGATCCGAACAAAACAATCAGTTGTGAAATGATCCGAACAAATTTTATATAGATGTGGTTGAGACCATTCCAAATGTAGATCACTTCTTGAGTTCTTGGTCCACGGAATCATTCTCTGAAATGAGCTTTCGGAAATCTGAAAAGGTTTTTATATTGTAGGGACATTTTGAAATGTTTTCCAAGTACTTACTTATGGAATGTACTATTTTCATTTTTTTCCTTCTCCAAGAATTACCACAATCCTTAACAAAACACCTCATCGTATAGAATGGCTAATATAAATTATAAACAATAATTTTTTTATTTTTTAATAAATCGCCCAAAACACTAAAAGAATCAAAACTGACAACGCTACTCTGTTTACAAACAAACTGGTAAACTGACTAGACATACGTCTCATTTACTACTCATTTGCTCTTGAAGGTACAAGAGATAACGTATGTGCTACCTTAGTGAAATTTGTTCTCTTTTCGGATGCCCACGATTTGTTCAAGATTAGAGTAGCCGAGGATACATAAGGCGCGTTCTAGTCATAAGATATAAGTTTGAGATCATAAGATATTAGTTTGAGTTCTGTGGTAAAAACCACTAAAATGAAATTATTATAATTTCATTTCAGTGGTAAAAACCGAACGCGCCTTCTGTCGAAAGTGTGTCTGTGTCACTCATACTGTCATCCGTCAAATGAAAAATAAATAAATGCGAAAGAGTGAAAGACTTGAAGATTATGAAGAAGGCAAAGAAGCCACAGACGGTGGTCTGTGAAAGAAGCTCGTTTCTGATTTTATTGAAAACATGAACAGGATGTTCATAGAGTCTGTTGTGGAATAATCTGCGACTAAAAGACAAACTTTATTCGCTATTTTCCATCGTACAAGATAATCTCTCTGAACAAAATATCTGAACTAAGTAAAAGGTTAGAAATACAAAACTATTGGTTTTAAATCGTTCTTCCATAATAATAACCTCAACACTTTGCATTAATATAATAGTTTGCGTGGACTCGCCTTGGTCGCTATTTTATCCCTGATCGGATCGGAGTAGCACCCCATTGTTAATCCAATCATTGATTCCATTTCCCCCCATTCTTCATCAAAACTCGCACACGCGCGCCTTTTTCATCAGTTTTTTAGATGTTTCGAAAAAAAAAAAACTGGGCAAAGTCCTTTCTATAGTAGCGAAACTGACAATATTTAAATACTATCAATTCATTGATCTCCAGTATGGCATTTGCTGGAAAAGTTATTTTAATAACGGGTGCCAGCTCTGGAATAGGTGCTGCTTCAGCTAAGCAATTCGCTGGACTTGGTGCCTCATTAGCTCTAGCTGGAAAAATAAATCTGGATAAACTAAAGAAAGTAGCATCAAACTGTTCCACCAAGTCAAACCCCCTCCTTTTGACAGGTGATCTAGCAAATGAAAATAACACAAAAGCCATATTTAATGAAACAATAGAGTATTATGGCAAGCTAGATGTTCTGATCAACAGTGCAGGTATTCTGGAATCGGGAACTATTGAAGAAACCAGTTTGGATCAGTATGACATAGTTATGAACACCAATGTAAGATCAATATACCAACTTTCGATGCTTGCAGTTCCCCACCTGATAAAAACGAAAGGAAATATTGTGAATGTTAGTAGCGTTACTGGCATGAGATCGTTTCCTAGAGTATTGGCTTACTGCATATCAAAGGCAGCTGTGGATCAGTTCACGAGATGTACTGCTTTAGATCTAGCATCTAAACAAGTGAGAGTGAACTGCGTGAATCCCGGCGTTATTAAAACAAATATTCACAGACGAAGTGGAATGAGTCAAGAGGAATGCGAGACTTTTTTCGAGAAGTCTCAAGAAACCCATGCTCTAGGTAGACCAGGTGAGCCTGAAGAAGTGGCTAGGACGATTGTATTTTTGGCCAGCGAAGATGCTAGTTTCATTACTGGAGCTACCATTCCTGTAGATGGTGGAAGACATGCCATGTGCCCGAGATAACTTTTGAGGGTCTTGTAAAAGGAACACACATTTTGGATATGTAATCTTAATCTAGCAAATAAATATATTTTTCTAGTTAACATTGTTTTACATGCACTTCATTCTACAAGTTAATACAGTCTCATGCATAACTGTGAGTAAAGAATAAAAACGCACAACTGTACTTTATAAATTAAAAACCGATCTTTAATAGTATTCTCTGTATGACTAAAAATATGAGCAACTTCGAAATTGAAATGAGTGAAACGCCATCGGCAATGTATGTTTTTTCAGGCTGCTTCTGCTGTATATGTATAGTCCAAGCTTTAGAGGTTTTTCCCCCTACAAAATAAAAGACGCAAATGGCCTATACTTATTTTTATGAGATAGTTCGTAAATGAAATCTCTAGTTTTCGCCCCAGCAAAATCGCCTTGTGGAATTTTTTTTATACAAGCATAGGAAAAAAAAATACTATTCTTTTGTTTTTTTGGAAATATCTCAAAGATTATTCAAGGAATCCTTTTATAGTCAACGGAACTTTTGTAGAGATTTATAAAACCTACAAAATGAATTTTCATACGACCGGATCGGTGCATTTTCCACAGAAAATCCGGGAAAACCCCAAAAAAGATACCATTTTTCAAAAATTATTTATTTTTATAAATCTGAAGCTGGACAAACAATATTGCGGAAACTATTAGATAATAATATGTGGTTCAACTGTGCGCAAGATGTTTTCTGTCCGATGTGTAGTTTTTGCACAATCGCGTTATAAACAATTTAAGGGCGCATCTTGCAGAATGCGCCGATTTAAGAGAAATTGTCGTATTCAAATTCTGTAAACGGCATCTGGAAGGAGATCAATATCTACAATTTGTATACTTTGGATTGGAAAGTTGATCAAAACGTGCACTAACCTCATGATTTATACCAACGCCATTGTATCGGCTTTAGAGAAGGGCCTACAGGTTTATTCTGTTTATACAGATCTATCTAAGGCTTTCGATAAAGTCGATCATGCTATTCTCATCCAGAAGTTATCGTACATTGACATTCGTGGTTCTTTTCTGGACTGGTTGAAAACGTATTTATCAGATCGCCTCCTATGTGTCAAGTTGAACGGGCGCATTTCCGATGAATACACTTCCACTTCGAAGTGGTCGTGGTGTAAGGGCGTTTAGCTTCCACCCAGACGGACCGGGTTCGATCCCCGGTCGCGTGTCACTGAGCTGAAATGGTTCGGATTCCACTTTTATTTAAACTGTAGGTCCCGGATCTCCCTTGCTCGCACAAGCTCTGCTTTTGAGGGGTTTTCTCCGAAAACCTGGGAGTTTCGTAAAAACATTTTTTTTTACTTCGGGTGTGCCACAAGGCTCCCACCTGGGGCCTTTACTGTTCAGTATATTCATCGATGACATTGTCAAAGAAATATCCAATTGTAAATTCCTCATGTATGCCGATGATATCAAAATATTTCATGTCATACAAAATCCAGATGATTGTCTTGTACTCCAAAAGAGCTTGAATGTTTTTTCACATGGTTGTTTGGTGAATAAAATGAGCATGAATCCTTTGAAATGTAAAGTTATCAGTTTCCATCGCACAGTGCAAGAGATAACCTTCAACTATGTTTTTGGTAACACTCATTGAGAAAGTTACCTTGATCAAAGATCTTGGAGTCATCTTCCAATCTAACCTCTCATTTTCTTCGCATATTGAGTACATCTGTAATAGAGCACTCAAGCAGTTGGGTTTCATGAAGACATTCTAGAGATTTTGTTCATATGAGTACAGTGAAAATCTTATTCCTTTCATTGGTTAGATCTCATCTTGAATATGCTTCTATTATTTGGAGCCCTTATGCTCAAGTCCACATTGAAAAATGTGAAAGAGTTCAACGCAGATTTTTTATGTACTGCTCCTTTAGGCTGAACATTCCTTACTCTTATAACAACATGCTGTCAGTAATGAATTTGACTCCTCTGATCCACAGAAGGCAAGGGTTTGACATCTTGTTTATTTATAAAATTTTGAACGGTCTGATAGATGCTTCTGAATTATTAGAAGAAGTGAAAATATATGTACCTCCTAGGGCACTACGTGAATATAGTACATTTTCCTTGGTTGCACATCGATCGAATTATAGTGCAAACATAGGGATGTTTAGATTATTGCGACAGGCAAATGTTCACTCAAGGGCAAATGAAAAGAGCTACTATGTAGCTCAAGTTCTATAGCTTTGATTGCTCATTTCATTTAAATTTGTTTAGTTTTTGTCTAGTTACTGTATAAAACCGTTAGATATAGGTAGTTATAATTTTTTTTTGTTTATACATATTTTTCTTAGTGTTTTATATTGTATTGTATTGTGAATGGGTATTTCTTCCCGTGTAATAAATAAATAAAACGCTTCAAAGTACGTCCGAAGTCACCCGAAGTCGCAATGAAGTTAACTCGAGTTGAGTTCGGGCGATTGACAGTGAGTGACATATTCAAAACATTTCCCACCTCTCAGGTGAAAATCGAAAATATAAAAATTGTAGATATTGATCTCTACTTCCAAATGCCGTTCACAGAATTTGAATGAGATGATTTCTCTTAAATCGGCGCATTTAGAAAGATTTGCTCTTGAATTGTTTATAACGCGATAGTGCAAAAACTACACATCGGATAGAAACCATCTTGCTCACAGTTGAACCACATGTTTCTAGGTACCTATCTATCAGTTTCAGCACTTGCAGATTTATAAAAATTATGAATTTTTGAAAAATGGTCTTTTTCGAGGTTTTCCCGGATTTTCTCAGTGAAAATGCACCGATCTGGTCGTACAAATATAATTCTCTACAAAAGTTCTATTGATTGTAAAACGATTCCTCTTACTTTCTGAGTTATTCGCAAAAAAAAACAAAAAAGTTGTAATTTTTTGGTTAAAAAATTCCACAAAGGAATTTTGCTGGGGCGATATCTGGGGTTATCATTTACGAACTATCTCATAAAAAGTAGTGTAGGCCGTTTGCGTCTTTCATTTTGTGTGAAAAGAGCCTCTTATTTTAATCTACAGCTTGGCCTAGTAGAGAATATTCTGCCGCAAAAATCAAAGGATGGATATGAAAAGGCTTATCAAAACTATTGAATGTAGTGGATAACCACGTAAGTACGTTGAAAATGAAACCATAAACTAAGCTAGTATAGTACGTATTGCGTATGTAAACCAGTTACTTGCTCATGTGATTACCGCACTCTAGCCGCTAGCGGCTCGTGCCCAATTTTTCCATTCGTGTATAATGTCCTTTTTATAACACTTAATACGTAATAAACTGTTTCCAATTCACCGTTATTTTCAAAACTCGTTCGTAAATTTATATCCTATGGAAATGGAAATAAATGCAACCCACAACGTATACAAGATATTTCATATGGCTTCTGAAAAATCTGAACTACTTTTACTCTCTGAGTTGGTTGAGTTTCTTATACGCAGTGGTAATAAGAGCGTCCGTCATCTCTGAGCCAAAGGTCCGGAGTTCAAGCACTAGTTGGGGCTGGAATTTTTTAAATTTAATTTTCCGCCTACCTCGTATGTCTGTTTAATGTTCTTCAATGCAAATGAAATCGACCATTAATGATCCCTATTAATGAACGATTTGTCATTAATGGCTGATTTCTCTATGAATGCATTATTCTTGTATAGGCAACAAAACATAAACGAATTCAGATGTTATGGACGCTAAAATGGATATTGACGATAAATTTATGTTGCCAGATGTTGCCTGAACTGCAAAAGTAGCATCTTTAACTTCAATGCCAGAAAAAAATTTGAATTCCTTTATTTCAACAAGAGTGAGGTAGACGGAAAAATATTGTAATCAACTCTTACATTAAAATGCGATTAATGATCTTGAAAATTAACGCGCTTCTACTTTCATAATCTGTTTGGGAAATTGAAGTCGGGCTATCACTAGATCATTTAGGCACGCTGCAAGATAGTGCAAAAAAAAATTTGAAATGCAATTGTGCCAAAACTAACACTACGATAGCGCCTGTTTTGTGCACATGATTCAATACTTTCACGAGGAAGGCCAATCCTACTTCTTGAAAAATGGCGGAGTTGTGAATTTTTCAAATAATCGCAAAATTTTCGGGTTTTTCCAGTTTTTCTCCGTTACTAATGATCTGACCGGGTCGCGAAACACCCCATTTTGTTCTTATTTCAATCATCCATCTTCCCATTGAAGCTACCAGATTGCTCCATTAGTTTTCATTTTATAAGCAAAACAATAATAAAACTCGTTTTTTGTTATTTAAATGTTTATAACAATAGTTATTTATTGTATAAGTGTTTTAGATATCATTTTATTTGCGCAAGAATGTTTAAACGCGAGAGCGAAGCTCGAGCGTTTAAATTTCTTAAGCAAATAATATGTATCTAAAACACGCATGCAATACAACGTTTTATTCACAATCACATTCATTTAGAATCAGAATCGCGGAAATTTTTCATCACAAAATGATTTGACGTTTTGCTCTGACAGCGGCTGTCACCTCCTCAAAAATCATTGAAATAACTAAGACAAAAATATCGGGAGGTGTTGAATGGTTGCTATGTATTTTCGATTGTTTATCGACTCCATTTGTAAAAATTTGTGAAGTTGGTGAAAATAAGTAAAATGTGATTGATATTCAAGATTGTATTTTTCATTATTCCACTAGAGGAATAAAGTAATTTCATTATTCCACTAGTGGATAAAGTGGTACTTTATACGGTTCATAAGTGTGGATAAAACTTCAATTATAAGGTGATTGTAGATAAAATAATAAATGACAGTTGCAAGTCGAACATAACAGAATATATCTACGGATTGTCTTTCATGTGATGGCACAGTCGGTTTTCAACTAGTATTTTTGTTAGTAAAAAATGTTCTATTGATTGGCTTGGCTGAAAATTAAGTGCCAACTTCACACTGATTTCCAAAAAGGTCTCACAATTTGTGTCAAATTGATAAAGGGTGGGCATCAAGAAAATTTACAGAATAAAGGAAGATTATACGTAATAAAAATATTAATTGAAATTATGTCGTAATGCAGCTACTGAGATACACAACCAAAACAAAAGAAAATTCATAATAAATGTTCAAATTAGTTGCGAGTCGAAAACATAACAGGATATAACCTATGGACTATTATATTAACCTCTTAAGGTCCACCGACCCATATTTGGAACATTCGACACATCAAACTATAAAACCAGTCGTTCACTGTAGTTTGTAATTAGTCCACGATAACTCGTTCCAAGGTGGGAACTAATGATATAATACACAAATGTACTACTGTTCACGCCATCTATTGATATTTTGTGAAAGGTTGAAATTCGCCAGTCTAGTAAACAGCTCATAACCTGACTTTGTTACATTTAGTGGTGATTGCTGTATAGTATGAGTTAAGGTTCCGTCAAACCAAAGCGGGAACGGAACTTTGGAACCGTGCAAATTGCTAGAAAAACAGTACACGTAGCAAACCATACATTTTTCGTTGCTTGTATGCATTTCGGAATTCGAATAATCACACCGGTATGTTCCACTATGGATTTTAGTATCGTATTCACCTCGTTCCCGCTCCCGCGTTCCCGCGTCGGTTTGAGGAAACCTTAATATTTCAAAATAAATCATTGGGCTCGTTATGGGTACTATTAGATGACTATGAAGTAGTAAAACCATTTTTTCATTATACCTATCTGAAAACACTATATTTATATGCTTACTTAGCATACTGAAAAAGGGTTATTTCCGTGCGCCCGCACGGAAAAATTTTCCGTGCGCTGGTGTCCTTATAGCTGCCTATTTACATGTCAAAATTAAATAATATGTTGTTGACAGTTCTCTAGAAATCGCAAATTGTTTGAATATTTCCTTACCAACAGGGTAAATAACGCTTCTTTTGTGGCAATTTCTGGAAATTTTTGTACCATAAATATTTCAATTAATAATACATGTTTTTGTTCCTTTATCATTATAAATAAATGTTTCTTAACAATCTGTGGTTTTCAGGTAGATATAATGAAAAATATCGTTCATTACTCGTCCATAAATGCTTTTTCCGTGCTTGCATGTCGCGTACGCACGGAAAAAGCCTATTTTCTGAACTCGTAATTAAATATACTATTTTTTTCTGAAATCACTGTCTTTTATTGTCAATATTCCATTTGTTCCATGAATGGAACATTGGACGTTTTCGTTAATTTTTCATTTGTTCCACAGCTGGAACATTGGTCATACAATTTTGAATTGACAATTTAATTCATGCACTAAAAATGACATATGCCGCGGTATTTTGTCATTATGACAGCGAAAAAAGTTTGCACTAACTTTTCCAGCGACAAAACGGAACCTAACTTTTGAAAGCATGACAACCAGCATTGTAAACAAATTTTTGATAACGTTATGTCAATTTTTCTCAAACTTGCGTTGTCAGAAAAGTATCTTGTTTGTGGAAATGTCGCGATTTGGACAGTCTTCGAGTGGAGAAATTGAAGAAGCCATCAATAATGTGCCTCGCAATACTGTGAATTCAACTACGTCAATTTGGCGACAATTTTCGATGTTTTGTTTCGAAAAAAAATTAACTCATTGCAGAAACTTCCACTGAAGAGTTAGCTTCTATTTCATGTAACTGGGCATTCAACATGAAGAACAATGGAGGAGACTATAAAGAGAGTGCAGTCAAAACGATTTGGAACACTTCAGCAAAAATGTAAGAGAAGTACTTCAAAGAATATAAAATAATTTTTAATCCGTTCACGGACATACAGTTTAAGAAATCGAGAAATGCACGCGACACAAAACGCAAAATTTTGCAAGCAATCCCAGAAAAAAGGAAGGTGAGTTCTAAAGCCTGATTCACATAATGGCAGTAGCAGTGGCGTCATCCCCCTCTATTGATAAGATAACCAATGGTAAACATGTTTAGACGACGCTGAAAATTCAAGGTCACGCTGCTGAAAGTTTGATTCATTTAAACTTTTTGCAGTAAAATCTAGCAGTGTTCGCATTTCTAACCTTAAAATAATCATGAAATCGAGATTGCTGTTATGATTCCTTTCTACTGCTTTTAACAAACAATTAGTTGAAAATTTCCATTCCAATGTCACTCATTCGGATAACAGCGTCATAAGGGGCGGAGTCACTGCCTTTAGTGCTACTGCCATTATGTGAATCAGGCTTACACAAAACGAGAAATTTTTGAAATGGCACTGTTCTGGAGTGAAGAAGAACCTGTAGGCCTAAGAAAATTTTATCATATTGCTGCCTTTGAATAGACGAGAAAAGTGTGTCGTCACAAATGTCATACTTGTCAAAAATGATTCCAAACAAAGAATATTAGGTGACATTCTTTGTTGATGATTTGCTGCTTTGCTTATTAGTTTATGTTTGGTTGTTTGGATTTTGTTTTCTCAGGCAAAAGAGGTTGAAAAATGTTAACGGAAACAATATCGGATTTATCGGACAAGCTGATTTAAATTCGACGGAGGTTTGTTTGGAATCAGTTTTTGACAAGAATTACATTAGTGACGTCATCACTTTCCTCGTCTATTGGCTTGGAGAGGTGGAGAAGCAGCAAATGGTAAGGTATTCTATTTTAAAATCGAGACAGACAACCGTGGAAGAGAGACCGGAAGTGTTTTCGAAGACAGCACAAGGTGGAAATCAGAAGTTGGCCGACAGTAAATGGCTGGTAGCAAACACTGAAGAAGATTGTGTATGTCCAGTAAAATTCTTTAAACAAATTATGGGAAGACGGGAAAACCATATCACATGTGAATTTTTTTTTAACTCCAAATCCTTTCTGGCAAAAAACAAATTCGAAAGGATGGTATAAGAATTCTCCTATTGGGATAAATTAAATATCTAAACGGACCAAATCCTCGGCGAAAAATATTGGACTTGATGTCAAGCGGGTGAAAATTACGAACCATTCTAATCGAGCTGCCGCAGTAACTGAATTGTCCAGAAGTGGTACAGGTGAACAAAAACTTGTGAACATTACGGGACTAGCAACCTATCGTCATTAAAACCGTACCTTCAGATAGATGAAGAACATCATAAAAAAATCATGGTTCCATTCGTACTACCGTCCAGGAAACAGTTACTGCCACCGCTCAAAATACTAGCATGCAGCAAACTATTAACAAAAGACAAGACATATTCATTCAATTGTCTTACCGAATTACACTCTAGCTTTTTTCTTTGTTGAAGTAAACTTGACATTTATAATTCGAATTTTGTTGCCATTAGGCAATTCAACTCAAAAAACTGCCAGAACTGTCAGGGGCAGTTTTTTTAGTTAAATTGACAGGCAACAAAATTCTCATTGATACATGTCAAGTATACTTCAACAAAAAAGAGGTCTCGTGTAATTGTTAATGAATATTCAAATATAAATTCTTTGCAGAAAAACCAACTATGACTGATTTTCCCAGTGGAAGTGATGACAAAAATTTGAGTGATTCGGATTATGACCCTGACTGTGACGAAAGGGCTACGAATCATGTAGATACAATAAGAAACAGGTTAGACAAAGCAAAACCTGAATGGACCAATACCAAAGACGATGATAACCCTTCACATGTGCCAACTTTTGTTCCACCTGAAAAAAATGAAGAAGCTGGAATACGAAGACCCATTCATTATTTCCAAACTTATTTTTCAAATGACTTGTTGGATCATACAGTAGAGCAGAGCAATCTGTATCCAGTGCAGAATGACAAGGGAAGAGTTGGAAATATTTTTTGGAACTGTGGTTTATTACATGTCAATTTTTGGACTGCCGAGGCATAGATCATATTGGACGTCATCATGTAGGGTATCCAAAGACGTCGATGTTTTATCAAGAGATAGACAGGACATAAAGAAGAACTTGCACTTCAATGATAATACTCTTCTCCCCTAAAACAGAAAAGATCCTGATCGCGATAAATTATTCAAAATCAAACCTCAAATGCTATGCGTTGACGAACAAATTGTACCATATAAAGGAAAATCTGCATTGAAACAATATAATTTGAAAAAACCCAACAAGATATTTATATCATGTGACATCAATGGACTTACGCATGAATTTGGAATATATACTAGGAAAATTCTCCCAGTACCTGAAAAAAGATAAAGGATATTGGAGCTAGTGGTAATATTGTCCTGCGCCTAGCAACTTCAATACCTAAACACCAAAACCACTTACTCTTTTTCGATAATTGGTTCACTTCTCTGAATTTGATACAACCCTTCACAAGGATGGAATAGACTACCTAAGTCCTGACGTCACAAGTGGGCGGAGCTTATAAAACCTTTCCAAACAAACTGGTAATACGTGTTAAAACCCCATAAGAAATTATTGATTTGATGATTTTGCATAATTCCGTCGGGAATAAGGATAATCGATATTATTTTCAATAAAGACTCAGTTAGTTGAAACCTTTTGCCGAAAAAAAGAATTTCAATGTTTGGAAAGGTTTACCAAGATTCACCCACTTTGACGTCACGCTTAGGTAGTCTATACCAAGTTTAGGAACTGTTAGAAAAAATCGGCTTCCTGGATCATAGTTCAAAAGTGACAAGGAAATGAAAAAGGAAGGTATGATGAATACAAGACTGTTATAGATAATACCGAAATCAGAGCGGTGAAGTGGTATGATAATAAGTGTGTTTAGTTAGCACATTTTGTGGATCCCGACCAACTGATAGAGTACAGCGATTTGATCGTAAAGCTAAGATTAAAATAGACATTTGCCACCATTTATGATAAAGCAATATAACAGTTTCATGGGAGGAGTGGATTTGTTACTACAGAATAAGCCTAAAAAGTAAAAAATGGTATCTAAAGATATTTTTTCACTTTATAAAACTCGTGATGGTCAATGCATCGTTGAGATACAGTGAAACAGACAAGACTTGACCGAGCAAGGACTCCATAAGAAGGACATCCTTGATTCACTGGGCTTCAGAGCAGAGGTAGCTGAGGGACTCTGCATGATGGGGAAGGATACAGAAAACATTAGGAAGAGAGGAAGGCCTAGTATTAGTGGAAATGTGGTAGAAAGAGAATATAAAATGAAGAAAAATAATGCCACAAAACCCATTCCACACTTCGACGTGCGCATGATAAAGTGGGCCAATTTCTAATTGAAAAAGAATAACGTCAAAGGTATAAAAAAACAAGATGTGGACTAAGAACCTCCACTTACTGCATTAAATTGTAAAGTTTAGAAGTCAAGAACAGCAGAAGGATATGACGAAACATATAGGAAAACCAAAGTTAGGTACAACCAGTTATTGACAAATGCTAAGAAAATTTAATATAGAGATCGTATGAACAATAGCGATAACAAATCAAAATGCCTTTGGCAGAAGGAAAAGATTCAAGACATGCAGAATTGAAAATACCTGGTGATCCTATTGCAATAAGTAACAATTTTAATAATTTGATACTGAATAATGTACCTAACTTTCGGGATAATGCAGAAGTAGATATGATTTATAACATACCTCTTGCAAAAAACTCAATGTTTCTTACACCCACGACTATTGATGAAACTATTAAGGTAATCAAAAGGTTGAAGAATACTATGAGTGCAGGATACGATGAAATACCGAGCAGTATCATAAAAAGTTGTGAAGATGAACTAGCAATTCCTTTGTGCCACATAATAAATAACTCTATTCAATATGGACTTTTTCCAGATAGTTTGAAACTTGCTATTGTCAAACCATTATATAAAAAAGGTGAAACCACACTATTAGAAAACCATCGTTTAATACCATCCTTCTCAAAAATATTTGAAATATCTATGTGCACTAGACTCCTGAGCTTTTTTATGCTGAAAAATTGCAAAGTTACTCACAGCAGGGATACCTAAAGGGTAAATCAATAGAAACTGCTGTTTATGATTTCATAGAAAAAATTGTTTTGGGATATGAAAACAAATATCTGTCAATGGCTTGTTACTCACCGTTATGTGTAGCCTATGACAGCCAAAAAAGTATTTTTTTGAAAAATTGATAAATATTGGTTATTTTTCAAAATATATGAAGTTTTCTCAAAAAGATGCTCTCTCAATATGGCTACTCTTGCTCGGGGAATGATGCTACAGTAACGATTCATGGCTTATTTTTTTCTGTAAGAGTTGTTCTTTCATATTATCGAATAAGTATATTGATTTTTTTATTTTAAGGGTCAACTAATGAACAATTTTTTTACATGTTTTTTTTTAAAATACATTGCTCAATTTTGTTTTTATATGAATGACTTTCATGAAAATGGATTCCTAGCATGATTTCAAGCATTCAGAAAAAAAATTGAATTCCTATGATCACTAGGAGCCGAGATATTTTTTTATTTCAAAAGAATCTGGAAGACGCAATAATTATCGTACAGCAGTCACCTTCATGGATATTAAGGTTGAATACCTATATTTTCAATAAAAAAATACTAGGATATGTTTTCTTTTGCAATGTACACTAGTACTTGAAATTGAACCAATAACTTTTCTTTTCTTTTTCAATAACACTGTCAGGACGAAGGTGTCTTTAATGTCAACAGTATTTGTATCCCCACTGCACCCGCTAAAATTGCATCGCTCCGAGCCTGCACGCCTCACTTTGTTCAACAATTAATAATACTGCAAATGAACTAGACATATCCTAGTATTTTATTATCGAAAATATAGGTATTCAACCTCAATATCCATGAAGGTGACTGCTGTACGATGATTATTGCGCCTTCCAGATTTTTTTGAAATAAAAAAATTATCTCGGATCCTAGTGATTGTAGGAATTCAATTTTTTTTAAAGCGTGCAGTCATGCTAGAAATCTGTTTTCATAAAAGTCATTTCTATAAGAACAAAAATAAGAAATTTATTTAGAAGAAATATGTAAAAAATTGTGCAATTTTTAAAGTAATTTTTTGACACTTAAAATAAATAAAATCAATATACTTATTCGACAATATGAAAGTACAACTCTTACAGAAAAAATAAGCCCTGCTGAATCGTTACTGTAGCATCATTCCCCGAGCAAGAGTAGCCATATTGAGAGAGCATCTTTTTTGAGAAAACTTTATATATTTTGAAAAATAATCAATATTCATCAATTTTTTTGAAAAAGACTTTCTTGGCTTGCCATAGGCTACACAAAACTGTAAGTAACAATTTTCAATACCTTACAAAAAACGAGTTATATAAAACCCGATTTTTTACGGTTTTTCCGATATAACTCGATAAGTATCAATGATATAAAAAAATTATAAGTTATTCAATTGATAGATCTTTCTTTTTAATACCTACGATTTCCTAATTTAACTTTTTTTGATCGGAGCTGTAGTTTTTTAATTATCAACAAAAAACCGCTTTTCGCAACTTTGCAAATTTTTTAGGTTATGTTCGAGTCGCATGAAATAGAAACTCATCCTGAATTTTAATTTCCTATACGCTCATATTTTTATTTTTTGGATATTAATTTTTGCACATTTAACATTGTGCCGCTTCCTAGTTTCTTGGACTGCTACTTTTGTCTGAACAAGGCAAGAAATTGTTTTGCGGAGTTTCATTATTGACCATCGTTCCATTTTTGGTACTTTTGAGTTTTTTTGTTCAATAAAAAATTGGTTTCCATATACACTCGACTGCATCAATAACCATATTTTATCAGTGAAGTTCGCAGTAAACATTTTTCATTTACCTTGCAAGTAAATTAGGACCTTAAGAGGTTAATAGAAACTCTCTTTTAGCAAATATTGATTATTGAATGGTGTTTCCCCAGGGTGAGCGAGCGTATGATTTTGTAAAGTCACCTTCTTAGAGAAACTTTTTTCGCAAATATCGCATTTGAATGGCTTCTCTCCAGTGTGAGTACGGGTATGCTTTTGTAAAGTCGCCTTCTGAGAGAAACTTTTTTCGCAAATGTCGCATTTGAATGGTCTTTCACCAGTGTGAGTGAGTAAGTGCTTTGCCAAATTATCTTTACTTGAGAGACTTTTTTCGCAACAATCACATCTGAACGGTTTTTCTCCAGTGTGAGTGCCCAAATGACGTCTTAAATTCGCCTTCTGATGGAAACTTTTTTCGCAAATATCACATTTGAATGGCTTTTCTCCAGAGTGACTGCGGATATGCTTTTGTATAGACTTACCAGAATAACTTTTATCGCAACTATTACATTTGATTAGTTTTTTACCAGTGCGAGGGGGTAATTGATCATTGAAAGTATTTCTATTTGAGAAAATCTTGTGAGTGCGTAAATGACCTTTCAAAATATGCTTATAAACAAAACATTTTTCGCAAAAATCACATTTGAAGGGCCTTTCTCCAGTGTGGGTGCCCATATGATGTTGTAAATGCCACCTAGTAGCAAATCTTTTCTCGCAAATATCACATTTGAATGGTCTTTCTCCAGTGTGAATACCGCTATGCCGTCGTAAATGCGACTTATTGGTAAAACGTTTTTCGCAAATGTCACATTTTATTGGTTTTTCACCAGTGTGAGTAGTTTTCCGATGTAAACTTTTTTCGCATAAATCACTTTTGAATTTTTTTGTTGTGCACTGGGCTTCCATATTAACTTCCAATCCTTTTGGAATTATTTCTGGATGGTCTTCAGTACTGAACTCATTTTTGCATGGATCATATTCTAATGGTTTTTCAACAGAGTTAATTTCACTACAGAACCCCAACTCATGTTGATAGTTTTGCCTAACAGATGGTTCAGGACTGAAAAGATATTCTTCCTTGATATCAACAACTGCATGCAGATCCTTGCTTTCGTAAGAGCATTTATTTTCATTGAAATTATTCTCCAATTTTATGTCATTTAGACCAGAAATACTTTCAAATTTCATATCATTATATTCTGGTGAACGGATATCAACTGCATTTTCTTCTTCTTTAGTTTTAGTATCCTCGTTCCATCCAGTACTACTTTTAAGTCTCATATCATTACATACAGATGAACTGATAAATAACGAAATTTTTTTTACTTCATTGATACATTTATTGCATATGCTGTTTCTTTTCAAGAAATTGGTTTCAACTTCTATCTGGAAATAAAAAATATACCAACATTATTATCAAAACCAGGGGTGGGATTATGAACACTCGATACGAGAGCTGTCACCATACTTAGTGAAAAACGCTGTGGTTTCTTTATGGCTCGTCATTCACTTCGATACCAGTCACGTCACGTAAGAGTATTCATATTCTCACCTCACACATTCAACAAAGCACTATTATTACTCACACTATTATTACTCACATCAATATTTGTAATATTCTGAAATAACTGCATCAAATGTGCCTTGTCGTCAAACTTTGTTAGGCAACTTGTTGATGAACAGATTCGACAAATTTCCTCTTCACAATCTTCAGTTTTTACATGTTCTTGAGACGTTCCACAATTAACTATAGCTATATTTTCCTTTTTTGGAATCAAGTTTTTCTCCTGCCTTGCTGAGTCATTATATTTTGAGAAATCAATAAAGAGAGATATATCTTCTAATCTACTGATGCATTCATTGCATACATTTCTTGGAAAATTGGCTGTTGAACGGACCTTAAAAAAACACGTGATCAGTCAAGTGTCGAAATGAATAGATGGAATGAAAATTAAGAAAGTAAAGAAAGCAAAGACTAAGATTGCGTTGTCTCTTAAACCTTATTGTATATGTATGAGCATGTATGAGTATGTATGTGAATTAGTACGAAAAAAACATTTTTTAATTGGATTCGCTACAGACTGGATAAAGTTATAATATAGGGTGATCTGAATGTGAATCTATTTCAAGCGAATTCAGCAGTAGATTATTAAACATCATAGCCATACATGATGTCAGTCTAGCTTCTAACTGATGGTAAAACACAGCACATCGATATGCATCAAGCTACAGAATATTAATTTATGATGTATCAATGGAAAAAAAGTCCCTCAATGTAATGTTCAACATATAACAGATGGATTTCAGGTTTTACAATCAAACTGAATTTGATATTGAATTAAGAATGTTAAAATGGCGAAAAAATCAAGATATTGACATCGTAACCAACAATATCAAGTACATCTTTGAAAGACAGTCCCCAGATGCCGGTTTATTCTCAAAAATATTACTAAAAGGGTAACAAAATATTCTGAAAAGTGGATCTTCAGTAGTACGAATTTAAGCAAGAAAACTCACATTCACAAAAACTTCGACGAAGTTATTATTATTAGTGGTGTGAACTGTGGGTAAAAATCTTATCCGACAAAATCTGACAATTAGGTATTGTAGAGCCCTTCGGTAGGACAGATTTATGCAAAAATATCCCCAACCGCAATAACTTTATCATAATTACTGGTGGTGTGAAACAGAAAGACCTATACTTTTCACTGATTACTATTTCATTAGCACATTATCTTGAAAAATCCGCTTTCATATACCTACCATTGGACGAAATTCGATAATGAGTGGGTAAAGTAAAATTTTTATATACATAACTACATTTTCATGTCTTTAAAAACATTTCTTGTTACAAACATTCTTACATTTCGATCGGGTAGTAAATTCATAGGTGGCCAAGGAATTTCAACGTATATTCGAGTCCGTATCGCCGCGACAAATATATAGCTGAATCTCGTGCTGCTTTCACATTGATTCGGACCAGAGACATTTCATCAAAAACGGTAGATTATGATTTCTCAAAACGTACTTTTGGTCCACCATAGAAAAATTCGAACCAGCCCATAATGTTTCGTTTACTACAAGATAGGTGGACAAAATAATTATTCGGCATTTTTGCATTTACATCGAGAACTTAGTTATATAAGCGAGTCAAACATTTTTATTAATTATGAATTAATCGAGAGAATTGCCAGGAGAAAAACAAGAAACAAAATATTTATATTTATACGAAAAACAGTTTAGGTGATAGGTAGATACTAAATTTAAATAAATATAAATATATAATTGGAAAAATCCAAAAAAATTCTTAAATAACTAAAAACCATTAAAACAAAGAAATTAGAATAAAACCTACAGATCTAGATGACCTGAAGTAACAAGAAATTTCAGATGTATTTTTATTGTAGGAGCTATAATCAGCTTCAAGACTTCTGCGCACAATTTAACCGCCTTAATTTTAGGAACCTCTCTGAGGCTGTTGATCAAAGGATAAGATGTTATAATCAACATTGATAGTAAATCCGTGTTCCTATTAAATAACATGTATTCATGTCAGTTTAACTGATCCCAAAGTGATCTCAGAGGTAGTTCAGGGGTAACAAGCTCTCAATTGGAAAGCACCTTGGTGAACTGTGAACAACGAAGGTTCGGAGTTCGTTCCAGCTGATTTTGTTGATTTCGTTCGATGAAGCGAACTCCGAACCGAATGAAATGTTTTGAAACTTCGCTTCGCATTTGGCTTCGACTTCATCTATCGCAAAAATGTGTGACAAAATTATTGCGCAGCATCGTCTTTCATAATTATAGCGGATTTACTAAAAACCAGTGAGAAACAAAAAGGAAACGAAGATATTGGATGTCGAAACTGTTATGTTGTTATGTAACAACGGATTGGAAAAATTCCATAACAATTTCTCCCTTCTATAGGATTCAATTAAATCTTGACATTTCAAGTTACTTAAACATTGGTTTAGCTCAATATGTTAGATTGGATAAAATAGACCACGAAAAATTCAAATGTGTTTCACCCAGAGTCGGACTGGGACCATTTGGCCCACGTGGCAGTGTACCTATTTGGCCCAACACTTCCCCATTGAAAAAATATTATTTATAACAAGTTTTGGCCCATCACTTCCTCATTAAAAAAATTATTTATAATGAGTTTGGACCTCCATCATTTGCCAACTTTTATTAATATATAATATAAAAAAGGTAATTAAATTAAAACAAAAGTAAAGGTCAAAAAAGGTAAATATTCGTAATATATAAAAATAAAAGCGATAAGTGGGAAGTAGGAACAGAAAATAAAATAATTTCAATAACTGTAAAATATAGAGAACACTACAACAAAAGTTTGCTTCTAGAGGTTTTGTGATGGTACACAAAAAGTACAGGAACATCAACCTTTCTTCCCATGGTAAAACCTACCAACTTTTAGGAGTTATTAGAAAATGAAAAAATTATAAAACTGAAAGTAGAAGTTGAATAAAAAAAATCGTGCCATGCGGCTTTGACATCATGCAATGGGTCAAAATTCAAAATATTCGGTGAAAGCTTCATGAACACTTCACATATTAAATACAATTCAGAACCTAATAACTCCAGTTACTAAATTTTTACCAAGGGACGGCAGAAATATGTCAAATGTCTACTCTTAAAAGTTTACTTAATTAAAAACTGGAATTGAGAGATACTACTAAATAAGTGTTATATGGCTTCAAGAGTAGTGATAGAGCGCCGGTTCTAGATAATGTGGTGGTGGTGGGTGGTGGTGGGTGTCAGAGGGCGCCACTTGTTCGGTGACGTCAGACAAGGCCTTGAACGGCACGTGTTCGAATGACGTCAGGCATGACCTTCGAGCCACATTGGTGGGTGTCAGAGGGCGCAACTTGTTCGGTGACGTCAGACAAGGCCTTGAACGGCACACGTGTTCGAAAGACGTCAGGCATGACCTTTCACCGACCTTCATGGAGCTTTTAAGGGTGGGTGGGCTATATAATGATATTTCTAAATAGTGGATTCGGTGGCGTAAGTACTCAGAACTCTCATAGGTATATAATGGTATTTCTAAATAGTGGATTCGGTGTTTTTAGTACTCTCATAGCTATGAATGGGTATTTCTAAATAGTCGGGACGGAGTATCTGAAAGTCTTTTGTGTCGTGGGTGTATCTAGAAATCGACGTTGTGGATTAAGTGGGTGGGGTCAGAGCTGTGACATAATGTTTCAATGTTCGACCTCCCAGTGACCTTCACGTTGTTTTCAAATGCATAGATGAAATCAGTCATAATTTTGGTCACCTATTCGACATGTTAAACATTTTTGTTTGGGAAGGAAGCACTTATAAAAAAATGTATCATAGAATTTTCATGTTATATTCAGGGTTTGTGTTCGACTAGGAGATGACATTGGTATTGATTGGGAGACATTGCATTCACGGTAATAAAGATCGACAAGGCCTTGAAGGCCACGTGTTCGACCTTCCACCGAACTTATGATGTCAGTCACATCCTATGTGTACTTGGCCATCTATTCGACCTTCCACCGACCTTCATGGAGTTTCCAATCACCTTCACATAACTGCGTGCACCTTTCAAGTACATGGTGCTGTATTTGAGACATATATAGTTAGTATTATTACGGGTGATTGGAGAGTAATGAGAGTAATTGAAGGGTCTGACCTTGAATACTTGTAATTTACCTCTAGAGTAATTTATTTTCAAATTTATTCCTTCAATACACTATTGTAATTCTTTATTTCAATTACACTCTAGTTGAAACAGTCTGCTTGAAGATGACCAAAAGGTTTGACCATCTTCAAACAAACTGTTCACACATGGTGAAATTTATATATTTCCATACACTATTGCAATTGCTTATTACTCCTTCAAATTGACTTTCAATTACATGGATCAGTCATATTAGCCTATATGAACTTTTTGACAAAGTCCCAGCATAATAAATTATTTGAATAGAGTTATATAGAAAAAACACATTGGTCAATTTTTTTTATTAGGCCAGATACATTATTCGTAATGTTACACACTGTAATTGATACAATTTCTTGATTCTGTGAAAACATCATTGCGTGATCTCACCGTGTCCAAGGTTATATTGTCGAATTTCTTCATCATTTCAATTTTGTCTTCATACTGTTGAATTTTCATTTGAAGTATTCTTATATTTACCAAATGCTTTTCCAGTAGACTTTTAATTTTCATGGCGGTACGGTTGAAACTCTTCAATCCACTCATGAATCAGATGTAAGTTTGTTTGAAATGGTATGAAGGTGTCTTTCGATTTGAGATGGACATATCCCAAAGTCTGTATTCATACCTTTGAATGGCAACGACTCTGATGTGGGGGTAATTCAGTTTCAACCAATCACAGTACATGGATTTTCTTAATCACACCATACGTGTACTTGGTCACGCCCTATATGTACTTGCTGATCTGCTCGACCTTCATGGAGTTTTTGTGGGTGGGTGTCAGAGGGCGCCACGTGGTCGATGACGTCAGGCATGACCTTCGAACCACATTGGTGGGTGTCAGAGGGCGCTACTTTGGTTCATAGTGGGGGTTGTTTACTTTTGATTATAAAAGAAATGAATTTACTACAGATTCAGTAGAAAAATATAACCATAGCAGCTAGCAAGGTGGCGAAGAGTTATTCGGTGCCCAATAGAAAGAATAGTGAGTGTGTTTTAGTTTTGAAAATTGTTTATATTTTCCTTATTTATTTTCATTATGTCAGTTTCGAAAGTGGATTTACAAAAAATCAATTTTATGATTGAACAAGAAATAGAAGTATTAGAACAGAGAGTGTTATCATCATTGCCAGTGAATGAAGCATACATAATAAAGAATATGGCAATTTGTTCAACTCGGTTCGGTAAATCTCTTTTATCAACGTTAGTGGATGTAAACAATAATACATTATTCAAAACATGGCTACCAAAACGTGTTTCAGAGCAATTCATTGATGCTGATGTTACTTGTATCAATTCTTCGGGTGGTAAATATACGCTAGCATATTTGGGTCAAAGTCAACAGAGTTTCGTTGGCATGAAAACGCGATCGTTGGTCAAATTCAATCTCATTGACCAATAGTAATAGTTACTTTCCACTTATCATAAGCTAATTCTGATTATTTATATTATAGACGATAATTGTAGGGCGAATATAAAAAGTTTTCATAAATCTTTAAACACACTCTTTCTTGTGTCACCAAAAGTCTGATTGCCGAAAGTTCGATGTGAGTATTACTGATTATATCGTAAGCAAACTCATTTCAATAATTTCTATTTGATTTCAGTTCCATTCTTGAGAGATGTGGATGCAATATGCCAGCGAACATTGGAACAAAGCCACAGATATCGATTCCGCTGTTGCAAGGTTGTCTTCAGAGCTGTATGCTCTGGCCGAAGACGCTCACCATGCCACCATTTACGACTTGAGTGTATGTTATGATGAAGAGCAAAGTGAATTGTGGTTGCGAGACTGCGAGAACTACAAGAAGGGTGTGCATTTTTGCGAGAAATATTCAGACGGTAATTTGGATTTGGATCAACTCTGCAATCGCATGATTGTGTGTGAGCTGAAGAGATTTATCTACCGCCTGCTGCCATACTTACCTGGAGGGATCATCCAAAAGTACCAGCTGGATGAGCAAAGCGATGATGAAATCGAAAATGGTCAAGAAAGTAGTGATGACGAAGAAGAAATTATTTTAGATAGTTTACATATACCCAAAACTAATTGAATTGTAAGCTAGTGATATTTAAATAAAAAACCTAATTTATTCATATTTTTATTTACCTATTTCTCTTTAACATCAATAAATAAAAAAAAGGAAATGGATACTAATGAATACAAATAAAAATAATCAAAAATACATAATATATATATATATATATATATATATATATATATATATATATATATATATGTCTGTATGTGTTTCGTCAATATCTGCCATGAACTATTCCATCCAATGCGTTGTATGTTAGAAATGTATCATGCAAAATTAGTGCATATACTTTGGTGTTGTCTGGAAACTTAACCTTTCTGGTTTCAAACTCAAGTTTTATATCAATTGTTGATGATTTTGTGGCATTCGGCTGATGTGAGCAATCGATGACGAACAGTGGATTCTGTCGAAATTGTCCAATGTCCATTAGAGGTTCACTCATGTCTTTGTCATAATAACTGCGTTGAAAACTCTCATAGGCATAATATGCTGAAGTATCGAGTTTTTTATCGAAATCCAAATTCCAACGTTCATATGGATACACTTCAGAGTTCAAATACACTCGAATATTATTGATATCGGCAGTTGTGAATTTTGTGATGTCTCTCGTTCTATCTTCAGATATGGTAGTGTTTTGGAATCCGATGATGACGTAACGAGGTGTTTCTAGAGCATTAGTCGTCTTTATAGCCCATATGTCTGAAGATGTTCCACGTAGTGATGGAAGTTCATATAGATCCCACATGCGATACGCCAACTTAATTTTTGCATTCAGACCACTTTTGTTGATCCTACTCAAAAGTTTGAGTTTGTGTTTATCTTCGGGAACTATGTGTCTTATTTTCCATTCAATTTTGTTGATTTCTATATCAGCATCAACCTCGCCAATATACGAGTTTTTGAAAGATCGTGCAATGATCAGAATCAATTCCTGTTTGGCATTCAAGATGCTTCTGTTGTAATCTTCTGCGAAACCCATCAAATATTTGAGTGGTAATTTACCACTGAATACATGACTAGTTTCATCCAAGATATCCTGTTTGACTTCTGAGAGGCCCCATCCGGTGGTCAATAATGTATTAGCATGTGATTGTCCAAATGAAATCATGGTTTTCATTGTGGATGTTATTCCTGGTTTTCGAACAACAGCTACTTGCTCACCTCCCATTTCATAACGAATTTCATCAAACAGAAAAGCAATGGCATTGTTGGAGAGAAAGCATTGTTTGCTGACCTCTTTGGGAGTGAATTTTCCTTCTATATAAATGAAACTCTCAGCAATGTCAAGTATCACATCTTGGTTATTGATCGCGATACGGATTTCATCTGAATTTCTAAACAATCAATCAGTTTCAATTGATGTGTATCAAATGTTGGGAAGATCAATATGGATTTCTTGTCATCGATAAAGATAGAAAAATACATGGAGGTAGATACCGCATGGGATTAGATAGTTTTATATATCCATGACATTGCTTTCGAGATTCAATTGATTGTTGAATTCCATAGAGGTAACTGCTTCATTGTATTCTCTATATTAAAAAGATAATCAAAATGAAGACAGATAATGATTCAACTGCTGAAAATAGAGAAATGAATTTAAAACGTCAATTGGTTGAGACAACAGAAGCTGTACGGCAGAAATTCAACTCAATTAAGAGTGGAAATATTGAAAATCGGATGGCACTCGAAAAATTGTATGATCCCATAACGAAACCATTAAACGTTCTATCTTCAGCTGCTACCATGAAACCACCTTCAGTGTTGTCAATGAATCAAGGAAACTCTCGGCCTACTCCGATACATGCAATGAGTACTCCAATAGTAAAAAATAAATTTTTTGGAAGTGTATCTTCTGCTGACAGTGATACGGATACATTGGAAGATGAAGTGGGAACAACACTATATGAAACACCTTCATCATCTGGAATCAGTTCATCGGATCTGGACATGTCTCCTTCCAATCTTGAAAATGTATTGAAAAATCATTTGAAAAATGTCAAAACCAAAAATGCAGCATATGATACCATATTTGGTATACGTTTGGATCATACTACACAAAAACTGAAAATGGGAAGTCCCGAGGTACGTTTTCAAAAAAGTGGAAACATTTCGTTTTGGAATGCTGATAAAGTGAAGAAACTTGAATGTCCAAGTAGTGCAGCTTTATATGATATGATATTTCTGAAAAATCCACATCATGTCGACGATGAGGAAATTCATAAAACATATGCCAAGATATTGAAAGTAACGAATGCTCCATATAAACAACACCAATTGAAGAATGGGTTCAAACAAACAAATTCTAAAAAATTTCGTGAAGTTATCAAACCACTGTTATACTCATCACATTATCCGATTAGGAGTCGAACAAAAGAAGGAGCTGGATTCAATCGAAAAAAAATTCAGAAAATGTTTCATCGCAAACCTGTGAATTATGTTTACTGGAACTCACCTAAAGAGTTAGTGGACCGTCTACGGCTACTGATAGCTTCAAAGTCAGCTGGCCATACAGGGCATGATAATGAAATAATTTCAATAATCGAGGAATTACGAGAAGAAGGTATAATATATTGATGCAATCACAAAAATTTCATCAGTTTGTCCTCATCATTTGATGCTGTAACATTATCGAAAGATAGGATGGATAATGAAATAAGTGATGCGAAACGACAAGTAGTCAATGAATTACATAAGCCGGCAAGACGTAATTTTCCCAGAAGAATGACCAATATCAGAGGTTTTGCAGATTTATGGCAAATTGATCTTGCTGAATTACAACCCTATGCTAAAAGTAACAAAGGACATCGTTATATTCTTGTGGTGATTGACTGCTACTCCAAATACCTATGGACAGTACCTGTTAAAACTAAAACAGGTGCCGCTGTTACCGATGCAATGGCAATTGTATTGAAAGAAGCCAAATATTCTCCGAATCATTTACAAAGCGACCAGGGGAAAGAATTTTTCAATAGTAGTTTCTCATCTCTTATGCGGAAATATAACATCAACCATTATTTCACATTTAGTACTATGAAGGCTGCCATAGCAGAAAGGGTAATTCGAACAATAAAGACGTGGCTTTACAGAGAATTTTCAATGATGGGACATCACAAATGGTTAGATATTTTACCTATTTTAACAAAGAAATATAACAACAAAATACATCGTACGATAGGCATGAAACCCATCGATGTGAAGTCTACAACAAAAATAAAATTCAATGGAATGAAGAGACTGGGTGCACATAAATTCCACAAGAAACAAAAGACACCTAAATTCCGAATGAATGATATTGTACGTATAAGCAAGTACAAGAATATTTTCGAAAAGGGTTACACTGCCAATTTTACAACAGAACTATTTAAAATTGTTAAAATTAACCAAACACACCCCATTACTTATATTCTTGAAGACATTGATGGAAGCCCGATTAAAGGATGTTTTTATGAATCAGAACTATTGAAAACGCTTAATGCTGATGTATATCTAGTTGAAAGAGTATTGAGAAGAAAAAATAATAAACTATATGTCAAGTGGTTAGGCTTCCCCAGTGAACATAATTCATGGATAGATAAAAGTGCTATGATTTAATATTCTCATTTAATTGTATTACATTTTATTTTCAGTAAGTTGTATAATTATTAATAAACTATGGAAAACATACATTCGTTTTTTCACATACAATTCATTAAAAGTGATGAAAATGAAGAATTCTGATTCAAAGGAAAAGATATAGCTATTTGACTCACTCAACATTCAGTGTAGGATCTCATATATTAATCAATTCGTCATCTAACGTTTTTCATGCAAATAAAGAATAAAACACGATTATGATGGAACTCATCTTTATTTAAATTTCTTATATGAATATTATACATGTCCCATCAATTAATTTTTCTCTGCATGCTCCCAAGTCCTCCTGTGTTGATAACTTGAATTTGATCAACATGTTTCATCGATTCTATCGAATACATGAGCTTCTACAGCTGCAATGATTCGTTCATCCTTCATTGATATATTAGTTAATGCTATTTGCAGAGAAGATTGAATAGCTGCAAGAATTAGGTCCTTTACGTTTTTTATTTCATCTTCGAGATAGGAACGGATCACGCAATCCTTTCCATCAACAGGAACTCCAATATTCTTCAATATTTTTCCCTGCATATCATATTGCCCATCTGTTGTCAACTTGAAACCGATACCTGCAGGTCCACGTATAGTTGATCCATTTCCACATTTTCTCTTACGTCCAAATTTATCTATAGCTCTATTCATCTTTCTCTCACAAAGTTACTTCAACAATGACAATGATAAGAAATAATTTTGTATATAACCATTTAATTCGCTGATACATATTTCAATATTCGAGTATAAGTGTACGAAAATATTGAAGGAAAGTATATATGAATATGAATCCACCTCCACCTGAATCAACAAAAAACATGTTCTAATATAAATAAAACAATATTTGAGTGATGTATAAGCAATTTTCTGACCATAGTAAATATGAATTTTCCGGTTGTTTTATGTGAAAGAAATTTTTTAGTATTTTGAATGATATTATTCAGTTATTTCTGCATCCAATAGTGTGATTAGATAATCGAGTCTACTCTCAGGATCTATATCGAATTCATCGAACAAAGATTCGACCATCATATCACATATACGAATGTTTTCATTGGGGTCATTTTGATAAAACTCAATATCACTATGGCCCCATGGAAGTGTATGCGTAGTATTTGGAATGATGAAACGTTTATCATCATTGAATGATAGGGCTACCTTATTTCTCATTTCAGTGAACATATAATGTGAGATGCTTCTGAATGAGTTCATCTTTCTAAAAATTTGACCCCCATTTTCAACAATATTTTTATAATCTTCACAGGTCAATTGGTTCTTTATTACAGATCTTTTCACCCCTTTGGCTCTTTTTACCTCATTTGCAACAGATTGAACATAGTATGCTTTGGCACCTGTACCATAAAAACTAATTATAGGATCGTTGGGGAATTCATCTTTGAAATTTCCGAAGACTGAAGGTGTTACAGGTATATTGAATTTGTTATCTTCAACGTAATTCGATGTATCAAATCTACATATATTACTATTGATGAAGTTATAGAAATTTTCAGTTTGCACTCTCAGAATTAGTGAATCCGTATCAGTATACAAAAGTGAAGCATTCTGACCGAATTCTCTTTTAACACATCCATAATAAAAATCATACATCACAGTCTTGGATAACTCCAAAACAGTGAATCCCAAATACAAGGGTTTATTGTAATGCACTCTCACTTTACCCAATTGGATAGCAACCAAATTTTCAGAAAAAATTGCACAACTTTTGAAGTTTGGTTTAGCAATAAGGGTGGAAGCCCCCATTTTGTTTTGAATATTATTCCAATGTGTGATAAGCCTTACATCTATTCTATTGTCCACGTTTTCCATCGTCTTACCATACACTGAGTTTACCATTAGTTTATAAAAATCTTTCTCAGCCTTATTGCTTGAGTTATTTCGCATTTCTGTATTAAGATTGATGTAAGGTTTCATCCAACATGACTGTTTAAATCTCATCACTCTGTGAGTGTGCATTACAATCAAACCATTGTTTATTGCCTGTTTCAAGTTTTTATAATGTACTATGTACTTTCGTTTGTCATTCAAGTTCGGTATCAATTTAGGGATTTTACATTTCGAATATGGTGGAATGATACTTTCCACCAGAAATGGAAAATCAGCATGATAATCATGCAACTCTCGCGGGTAATGAATATCAACCTCGAGAACATATCCATATGGATCATCATCTCCCACATACATTATGTCAAAATTTGTAATTTCTTCATGTGATAGCCATGAAAAATCGCCAGTTGGTAATGCTTGTGACATACTATGCCCATAAAGATTTGTTGCATCCAAATATGAGATGAAAGATGATGGCTCGTTAGGATTAAAATCGGGTAGAAACTTATTATTTGCTTCATGTTTTCTTTCACTACATTGACTTATCCCCCCACGTATACCTTTTTTGAAAAAATTTATCATATCTATATCAGTGAGAAGATCTAACTCAATATCTGTATATTTCAACATTGCATCCCAAGATAGGCCTGGTGCACTATAATACTGAGCTGGATCCAATTTATAGGTATTTAAACACATCCTTCTGAAATTTTCGAAAACATCACATAGTAATAGTACGTCAGATTTCAAATACAAGTCCGAATAATCTCCCAAACTCTCACACTCGAATAGATTCCAAACACGTTTAGCCCTCATATAGTCTGTGTCGGATATATGTTCTTCATTCAAGTTGTCATAGAATTGATTTTTAGTCGGTAAGGTAGTAACATTCAACTTGTCAATATTGTCAACAAAACTATAAGGAAAGACACCTTTCTGTCTCATTAAATTGAATTTTTCTGAATCGGGAAAATGTTTGGAAATTTCTATACATTGTTCAATGATTAAATTAGCTCCCAACTTTTTCAGTGAACTAGACATAAACTTGAAACTATCTATAAACCTCAATTTTAAATAATTTCTCCTCGTTTCACCCTTTCTATTTTGATAGCTATGTGTGTAGATCTTTTTAGAAAAAGAAATGTACTTTTCTTTAGTTTGGGCAATTACTTCCACCCTATCATTTTCGCTATACAATTCTTTTATAAACATGTGGCAATCGTAACCACTCATATTATGACATATAATTGGAATGAAAGTGGGGATTTTGAAATTCAAGTTACATACAGAGTGCGCTGCAGGGAATCTTTTTTTACCACTGATGTGACAATGATCACGCACCTCAATATCCCCTTCTGTGAAAGGTTTTTCACATATACCACATTTGGTGGCATTATTATACTCTTCTTCCTCTTGTGGGGTTTGTTTATGTATTGGTTTCACATACCGTAAATGTTGATGATAAATATTTTTCAAATCGTCTTCGATTCGCATAGTGAATATCTTGGCAGCATCAGCACCTCTATATGTAACAAATTTTGATAATTTATCATTGAAAGAACACTTTATCAGATATGCAAAAGAGTATGGTTCATGTTGGAAGGTTCTATTCGTGTATGAGAATTCTGGGTTTGGTTCACTGGTTTGAATGGGTTTCAACACAGACTCGAAATCTGCATAAACTACAAATGGCACCTTCATTTGTTTTTCAAAATTTTCAAATGTTAATTCATTACCAGCAACCAAGTTTCCATATTTAATGATTTTAAAGTCATTTTGTGGTGTTGTTGTATAAACATGATTACAATCATGCATCTGATGACGTAATAGTAATCGTTCGTTTGAAAAGTAAAGTAAACAACCATCACAAAAAAATTTTTTGTGTTCATAAGAAGAAATTTGACCAGATACCAAACGTGAAAGATCTTTTATCCAACAAAAATGACATGTCTTGTGAGCTTCCTCTGTGAGTATCGTAATGGACCTACAACTTCGTACATGACTTTATTGTCTTCAAATTTTGATTCTAAACCATACACATTGACTGAAATATCATTCAAATTCTCGAACGATTTAATATCACGTAATTTAACTGGAAAATTCATACCTGTAACATTTAAAACGGTGCTATAGTGGGGATATGAAGACACTAGCGAAATGTTGATATCAACAGGAAATAATGCTGATGTTATAGCCCACGCAAAGCAGCATTGATCAGTATTCTTCACATTGACAACAGCCTTCTTCATCTCAATAAATCGTGGTAGTTTGATGTAGGAAGATCCACCCAAGGGGGTATACTTATTTATGTTCACCTCAAGAAATAGAATTTTTTCACAACTCCATCCTGAAATAAATTAATTATTAGACCTATTATTTTCATACAATCATTTCATCACAAACCTGAATCACGATCAGCAAATTCCGATGTTTGAGCAATTATGGTGTCCCGGAAGGTGTCAAATAATCCATTCAAGTCAGTGGATAAATCAGCTATACGATTTTGTGAGTTGAATGACTTGATATCCATAACTTCCTGGGTTTGGATAACATAACTGCCAAATACTTCCATGTTGACCTTGACAGAGTTGTGCAACTTGATTACTTTCTCCAAAACGTCGACGACTTGGCATTTGATCTCATTAAAAAATGGACTATACTCAGTATATGTGTTTTCAGCAGATACCCTGTAGCTGGCAATTCGACACTTGAACGCGCTTTTGATTTGTTGTACTCCAACACCCAAATCAACACATGCATTTGTTCTGTGAATGAGTGTCCTCTTATGAGAGCTGATTTTGGAATGCGGAATTATCACACTACAGGAATCACACTTATAAAGTGGCAATACAGGAGATTCTAATCGTTTTTTAGAAAGGCCAGCCTGATGTATGTCTCCCTGATTGGATTGAATATCACCACTAGTGGAAGCTACATTATTAACTTTCACCTTTTTTCTGGAAGGGCCAGCTAGAGATATACATCCTTGATCAGACTGAAGATAAGCACCACTAGTGGAAGCTTCATCATTACCCCTCACTGTTTTTGGCGAAGATGTCACTGAACAACTTCCACGCTGGTGCCTGAGACGGCTATCTCTTCGTGTGAAAGATTTTCCACAAATGCAAGAAAACATGATTTCAAACTGAGTATTTTTTTTGATAACTCACAAGAGGAGCTTTTTGATTACACACGAAAACCAGAAGAATCTGACTGAGGAAAGAGTACAACACATCACTTATATACCAACTGGTGGTGGCGTGGTTGTAGGCGTGGTTGTGGGCGTGGTTGTAGGCGTGGCATTCCAATGCCAACAAAGGAAGTGAAGTGTTGAAGCCATGGATCGTTACAATGTCATATGTAATTGAATACTACACACTCATTCAAGGTTAATCTCAAGGTTATCCATCATAAGTTGAATGAAATCCTCATGTGAACTTCTTGTAATCCAGGAATGTGAATATCAAAAAATGAATAGTGCATTTTCTTTGTAGTGAAATATTGCAAGTATAAATACAGGTTATTCTCTTCAAAACATAAGTCATGAAAACACGATGAAGAGGGTAACATTCGATGAAAAGTATAATAAAATTCACTATATGATATCATGGAACTTTGCATATAGACATGTGAGAAAAAAATTCTGGGAATATAAAAGCATCGATAGATGGAGATTCAACAGGCGAATAAAGGAAACTTCCACCATCATAGAACCAATTTTGGATGTCACACATAGACGAAAAATATATTTTCAGAGATTTTGTGATAAGTATATTCGAAAATAAATAATGTATTTACTAATTGCTAGTCTTTTATTGAGTGAATGTGTTCTATAGTGTTGTCATTTGATGTAATCTTGACTGATATAGGGGAAATAAAATCTTTCAACTCACGCAAAGAAAATGTATACCTATACGATGAAATGAGCTAAAAATATTGTTCAACATATATTGTCATTCTCGGAGCAAGTTACAAACCTACAATATCAGCTATGAAAAAAAAAATTGATGAGTTTTAATGAGAAAAAACCGAGATACATCTCGTTTATGCCCACAATGGAACCTGATGTGGTAGTATTATACAAAAAAAGCTCCAGGAAGATCGGTGAAAGGTCGAAAAGGTGACCAAATATATGTAGGGCGTGACGGACATCATTCGTGTACTTGGAGGTTACGTGAAAGTAATTGAAAGCTTCATGAAGGTCGGTGGAAGGTCGAACAGGTTGTAGGTTGGTGGAAGGTCATGACTGACTCGAACACGTGGACTTCAAGGCCTTGTCTGACGTCATCGAACAAGTAGCGCCCTACAGTACCGAACCGAAATCTTTATAACCGTGAATGAAATGTCTCCCATTCAATACCAATGTCAACTCATAGTCGAACACAAACCAACATGAAATTTCTATGATATTTTTTTTTTATAAGTGCTTCCTTCCCAAACAAAAATGCAAATGTTTAACATGTCGAATAGGTGACCAAAATTATGACTGATTTCATCAATGCATTTGAAAACAACGTGAAGGTCACTGGGAGGTCGAACATTGAAACATTATGTCACAAGCTCTGACCCCACCCACTAAATCCGCAACGTCGATTTCTAGATACACCCACGACAAAAAAGACTTTCAGATACTCTGTCCCGACTATTTAGAAACACCCATTCATAGCCACCGAATCCACTATTTAGAAATATTATATAGCACACCCTCCCTTAAAAGCTCCATGAAGGTCGGTGGAAGGTCATGCCTGACGTCTTTCGAACACGTGTGCCGTTCAAGGCCTTGTCTGACGTCACCGAACAAGTGGCGCCCTCTGACACCCACCAATGTGGCTCGAAGGTCATGCCTGACGTCATTCGAACACGTGCCGTTCAAGGCCTTGTCTGACGACACCGAACAAGTGGCGCCCTCTGACGAGTGTAATTGAAATAAAGAATTACAATAGTGTATTGAAAGAATAAATTTGAAAATAAAGTACTCTAGAGGTAAATTACAAGTATTCAAGGTCAGACCCTTCAATTACTCTAATTACCCGCATTACTCTCCAATCACCCGTAATAATACTAACTATATATGTCTCAAATACAGCACCATGTACTTGAAAGGTGCACGCAGTTATGTGAAGGTGATTGGAAACTCCATGAAGGTCGGTGGAAGGTCGAATAGATGGCCAAGTACACATAGGATGTGACTGACATCATAAGTTCGGTAGAAGGTCGAACACGTGGCCTTCAAGGCCTTGTCGATCTTTATTACCGTGAATGCAATGTCTCCCATTCAATACCAATGTCATCTCCTAGTCGAACACAAACCCTGAATACAACATGAAAATTCTATGATACATTTTTTTATAAGTGCTTCCTTCCCAAACAAAAATGTTAACATGTCGAATAGGTGACCAAAATTATGACTGATTTCATCCATGCATTTGAAAACAACGTGAAGGTCACTGGGAGGTCGAACATTGAAACATTATGTCACAGCTCTGACCCCACCCACTTAATCCACAACGTCGATTTCTAGATACACCCACGACACAAAAGACTTTCAGATACTCCGTCCCGACTATTTAGAAATACCCATTCATAGCTATGAGAGTACTAAAAACACCGAATCCACTATTTAGAAATACCATTATATACCTATGAGAGTTCTGAGTACTTACGCCACCGAATCCACTATTTAGAAATATCATTATATAGCCCACCCACCCTTAAAAGCTCCAAGAAGGTCGGTGAAAGGTCATGCCTGACGTCTTTCGAACACGTGTGCCGTTCAAGGCCTTGTCTGACGTCACCGAACAAGTTGCGCCCTCTGACACCCACCAATGTGGCTCGAAGGTCATGCCTGACGTCATTCGAACACGTGCCGTTCAAGGCCTTGTCTGACGTCACCGAACAAGTGGCGCCCTCTGACACCCACCACCACCTACCACCACCACATTATCTAGAACCGGCGCTCTATCACTACTTTCAAGAGATTTCAAAAGATTTTGCTACCTGTAGCAAGTTCAGTTATTTCTGTGTTATTTATTGTCAATATTTTAAAGCAAATCTCTTTCAATGTTTATTACTAGCAATGAAAATCACCAAGCGCAGATCTTAATCGAGTTTTAATTAATTTTAATTTTGAAAATACCTCTCAAAGTTCAGCGGTGGCGACGGCGCGGGGAGCGAGTGGCTGAGCTGAGCAGAGCCAGGCCGGCGATAAATAATATTTTTATTTCGAATTAAGGTTCATATAAACCCATGAAAAAATAAACGGCAAGGATAAAAATTCTGAAAAAAATTCGAGTTATTTTGTCATCCAAATTGAATAATAAGAGAGATGTAGAAGAAAATCTGATGAACGGTTTTCGAGGAAAAAATAAAAATATAATTTTCAGAGGTTTTTTTAAGTTTTCCCAAAAACCATTCATCAGATTCCATTTCAAATATCATGACATATCAATGTCAAAGTAAACGATTATCATTTTTTTTTTCAGAATTTTCTACTTCAAAAGATTCTGAAAATCTTGTTATATAATCAAAGACAGTTGAGAAGAATCGCTTTTGCAATTAATATTTATATAAAATTTAAAATACTAAACATTGAGGAATTATTCATACTATTTTTCAGAAATAAAATCAAACGATTTATATTTTCAATAATGATTTTCAGAACCTCGGACAAATTGCTCCAGTAAGTGATTCCTCTGTAGTACAAGAACGAAAAGACAAAAACAGTTGTGCTACTGCCCACAAGGTATTGCACAGAATCATTGTCACTGTCATATTTACTGTAAAGCGTTGCCAATAGTACTAGTCAGCGGTAACCGATGTAATTTGTTTAATTTTTCTAAAATGAAAGTTACGTCGACAGGGGTTTGTCAGTTTATCAGTTGGATGTTGGATTGGTCCGCCTAAAGCCATGGAGTCCTTGGACACAATTGAAGAAGTATGTAAGTAATAAGTTTCGTGTTTTGCGATTTAAAATATCAGTTTTTGAAATAAAACAGGACGTAAAACAGAATTGAAAAATAAAAGCAAATCTACCAAGCAAGATCATGGGCGGACTGACTATATTTATAATGAACCCATGGGCACTGCAACCTCGAATATCAGAAAAACAAACGAAATGAAAACACTAAATAATATACAGGTGAATCGGAAAAAAAGAGCAATACCAAAAATTCCCAAGATCTCCTTCCACAGGAAAACCGACGGCACAGGCATCATCAATGAACCAAAATCTAAGAAAAAGAATAAACCAGCTTTAAAGGAATGGTCCACACCTTTTAATGAGGCCCGCGAAGTCTTTATTCACAAAAAAAAACCGGAGATACTGAAAAACTGAAATATTTCGTAGACCACTGAACAATGAGCCTATACGAAGAGTTGGGAAAAAGAAGTAAAGAAAAGAAAGAACCTTGAAAATGTAGCTCAAAAACATAACAATAAACTCATAATTCCGAAAAACAATGAAATAAACCACCAAATTACAAACGGTAGAAAAGGTATGGATACAATCGTTACTAGTCCACTTCAAAATGGAAAGAATAATAGAAGAGAGAAGATGGCATCTCACCTTTCCTCTCACAACCCCCTTGACAATATAGCTACATAATGTATTGAACCACATTACCACAATTAATATCAGATAATGATTAATAATCCTGTGAGCTATTTCGCAGTACTCCGAATATTGTTGAGATTTGGCACCAATGCATTTGCAGTAGGGTTGACCGTTGAATATTCGGTAGATATTCCAGCAGAAAACTGTAATTTATTTGAAAATATTATGAAAGATCGCTGTCACCATGGTAAGAAAAATATATCTTGTCAGTGTCTACAGTTCAGAAACGCGAAATATTTGACTTTATATGAACCTTAACGATTACTATCAACTTGATGATGATAAGGGATAAGGGTCAATGATCAGTGGAAGTGTATACCATTTAGTTGTGTTCATGTCATTTTGTATTTGGCCCCACATTTTGCTTTTGGCCCCCCACATTTTCTAAGGTTGGCCCAGGCGGCAACTGCCGCCCTGTCCAGTCCGACCCTAGTTTCACCCTCTGAGGAATATATTGTCACTACATGTGACTGTGAATATTCATTCCGAAAGGATATGAAACTATCATGTAAACACATTTTCAAAGCTAGACAACTTAATCAAAAACATCTTTACTCTCAGGAATTGGTGCACGACAGATTCAAAGGAGAGCATTATATCAGAAATCATTTATCATCAACAATGTTCTTTGAAGAGAATGAATCAAGTAACAATTCAAAATATTCGGTTATACAGGTCGTATTTTTTATGTCGTACCACTATTGGCATCTCGAAAATGATACGAAAATGGTTAAATCAGACAAAAGTTGCCTATTTTAGTGAACAATGAAACGATGTTCACAAATCGGAAGTATTCAAATCAAATCAAATATGCTTTATTATCCAAGAACATAATTCTCATTGACAAAGCCAGTATAAATAAATATAGAAATAAATAAATATACAAGTAGGTAGAAGTAAAAGTTGCATAAGCAGTTACGGTCACAATTAAATTGATAAAATTAGTCGCACAATAAAAAATAAAAACATATACAGGGTGTTTCATAATAAATGCGCAGGGTTTCAGGATATGATAGATCGTCCAAAAATATGGAAAAAAGTTTTTATTAACTTACCCTCTAAAATGCACCATTTTCGAGATACTGGGTGTTGAAATTAAAAAAAAATAATTGTTTTTTGCGAATATCTCTGGAACTGTTTATCGCACAGAAATCAGATTTCGTAGGCATTTTCTACTCATAATAAGCTATGTTTTGTGCGGATTTTTTATTTTTTCAAATTCATAATTGGTGAAGATTTTGAAGGGGTAGTGGATATGTTGTTCGTGTATTCGAGGTGTTTGAGAAATAGCACCAGATCTCTGGCAATGTATCAAGAAATGTATCCCGAACGTCGTCAGCTCAATGCCAGAATTTTTTAACATATTGAAAGAAGTTTACGAGAGCATGGTTCATTTGTGAAATCAAAAAATAAAATTTGCCCTATTACTGGAAATGGTTATAATGAAATCGACGTTTTAGGTAAGTTTTAAGTTTCATGTTATATACATGGTAATGATAATTTGAATCAGGATTCGTGGAATACAAGAAAAATCAGAATGAGTAAGTATCACTTAGAGAGATAGAGTTGAATAGTGGTATGTCGCATTCATCAACAAAAAAAATTTTGAAGAAACATAAATTCAAGCCTTACAGAGTGAGAAAATTACATCATTTGCGTTCAACAGACTACAATAAAAGGACAGTATTTTGAACATGGCTACTGAGACATTTTCGGCAAGATGATGAAATTTGTAGTAACATTTTAAGGTGCGACGAAAGTCAGTTCACAAATAATGGATGGTTCAACAGGAATATTCATTATCACTGGCGCCAGGAGAATGCTCATTTTCGTCGAACCGCTAATTTTCAAGAGAGGTTCGATGGTGTTTTGGAAACCAAAATAATGGGTCCCTACTTTTTTGATACTCCATTGACGGGAGAGTTATATTTTGAGTTCCTATCGGATATTCTTGATGATTTTTTGGGAGATTTCCCTCTGAATATCCAGAGGAAATATGAATATTTCCAACATGACGAAGCACCACCACATCGAACACAAATTTGTAAAACATTTCTCGATAGGACCATGCCAGGAAGATGGATAGGTAACAACGGTCCTATTAAATGGCCACCCCGTTCACCTGACCTCACTCTTCTTATTCGATATGGGGTTTCATCAAGAACAAAGTATTCAGTACAACTTTTGAAAATGTGGAAGAGTTGAAAGATTCAATTACACGAGCATGCATGGCTATAACTCACCGAATGCTTCAAAATTGCCACAAACGCACAAACATACTATTTTTAGGGCGAAAATATGTTTCAGGAATGGTGGGCGTCAATATGAACACCTTATCAGACGTCGGCAGCGATGACTAAAAAAATGTGTACTTTACTTATAAGATTTCAATTGTTGATTTTTGTTATTTTTATAGTTATTATCTAAATTTTTAATAAACATTTTCAAATTTAATGTGTAATTCAAAGTGGGATATCGCCTTTTGCTTGCAAAGGTAAGAGCAGAATCAGTGGATTTTTTTTTTGTAATTTTCATCATTCGGACCTTGATGATGGCATTTACATGCAGAAATGTAGAAACAAATACCAGGTGAGATACATATCTAAGTCGGTAAGATAAGGACTCCTTAAATTCATAAAAAATGCAGGTTTCCTGAACACATTTCCATATTCCTAAAAATTAAGGAGCCAGCACAAAGAAAAGTAAACGGGTAATTTCGGTTTTCCCCGTATACCCCCTATACCTATCTCTAACGGTTTTTGAGATATTGGTTATTTTACATATTTTTTATCCAAAACATAGCTCGAATTGAATGTTTATTTCTGCGGTATTTGGATTCTTAGGAAGTTGCAATTTTGTGTTTAGTTCGTCAAGATCATGTACATTGATTCTGTATAGAGAAGTTTGTTCTGCGTTATACAGGGTCGTTCAAAATTCATGACGAAAAGGGTTGAAAGTGCGTTTTTTTAAATGGAACGTCCTGTATATTATGAAATATCCTGAAAGATGACTAAGTTCCCTTCGAATTGACATATCATGTTCCTATACCTAAATAGCCAGAATTCTGAGATAATAGCAATTTTCACGTGTAATCTCCCAAAGTGCTTGAATTATTGCCGGAAATTTTTCGAGTCCATGAATTTTCATTGAAACGTGCGTGACCTAGCTAAAGTCACCACTATCCAAGACCACATAATGAATCTTTCATGTAAATTTTACAAATATCACATTCCCAAGAGTTCACTCACCAGGGAAATAACAAGAGTAAGGGCACATCACAATGAGACCCGCAAACACGGCGGGCTCATTTACCAAAAACTGGACTTGTTCCATGAACGCCAAGACTAAGCACCAAGTCTCCTCTATAGAGGACTAAGACCAGAACCCGGTTTTGTGCCGAAAACTTTTTCCGGGAATCCACATAACACCCCTCACAAATCACACTTCTAAAACCTGATCAATCTGACAATCAACCCCTGTATTAGCATAGCGGCAGACAGGGAATACTAATACCATGATGTAGGAAGGTAAAATCTGAGTTACACCCGTCAACACCAGCGGGGGTGCCTCACCTGTTCCTCTTGAGGAGCCGAGGAGACACTACATTCGGGACAACGCTGACCCCTGGCAACAGGGGTCGACGGAGCCCCCCCACCCCAGCACTCCCTCACAACCTGCGGGATCCCTATCAGCCCACGGAGGTGGGCGGAAAATATCAAGCAGAGTTGTGTTGTACATAGATTCCACCGAAATGCAATGTGAATAGTTAAATATCTGAATATACATGTTTTTGAGTTTGAGCTCAGCGGTAGTGTTGCGGCCTATGAGTCGCTAGGTCGATGGTTCAATCCACGATAAGAACATAACTTTTTTATTTTTTTTTGTTCCAAATTTAAACACATTTATTGATGAAAATTTTGTTAAGTATTTTACATATCAATATTTCAGTGGTTATAAATAGTTCAGGTGAAACCATCATTAGTTATTTCTTATGAATTGTTGGATGATTTTCATTTCTCGGTGTGAAATTTTCTTACCGAATCCCCCTCGTGCTTGAATGAATTGCCGTAAATTTATCTCGTACATGAATTTTCTTTGAAAATTCATGAACTCGAAAAATTTCCGGCAATAATTCAAGCACTTGGGCGATTACAAGTGAAAATTGCTATTATCTCGGAATTCTGGCTATTTAGGTATAGGTACATGATATATCAATTCGAAGGGAATTTAGTCATCTTTCAGGATATTTCATAATATACAGGACGATCCATTAAAAAAAACGCACTTTCAACCTTTTTCGTATCTAGCAGTAAGATCATGAATTTTGAACGACCCTGTATAACGCAGAACAAACTTCTCTATACAGAATCAATGTACATGATCTTGATGAACTAAACACAAAATTGCAACTTCCTAAGAATCCAAATACCGCAGAAATAAACATTCAATTCGAGCTATGTTTTGGATAAAAAATATGGAAAATAACCAATATCTCCAAAACCGTTAGAGATAGGTATAGGGGAGAATGAGGCAGAAATAATCAGAAAGGAATGACAAGTTAAAAAATGCGGTAATATACAGGGTGACCCATTTGAAATAACAAAGATGCTGCTACTTTCTGGTATAAGCGGCAACGCTGCATTGCTGAAAATATTTTAGATCGATAGACCAAGAGCAACTACTTGAGAAACCAAATTTTCAGAATGATCCTATGTCCCGTTCTCCGTAAACGTCTAAAGTACCATCGACCGTGACCCACCCTGTATAATTTGTCTTAATAATTACCATTAGTTGGTACTTGAACTCACTGAGTGAGTGGGATCGTTTGATTTCAACCGGTATATCATTGTAGGTACTCGAACAAGCCTCTATGAAACAATGATTTTGTAGTTGTTCTTTGAACATAAAAATTATTGTTTCTTCTGGTGGGGTAGTTATGTATTTGGTTCTGGAACACAATGATTTGTTCGAAATAAGGAGGGGCCTCACCAGATGCAATCATACAGATCAAGATCATTGAATAATAACACAACCTGTCTTTAACAGAAATCCAATCCAAGGTCTGAAGCATCAATATTATAGGGGTATACCTACTGTATCTTAGATTAACACTCATTCCTCTATTTTGCAGTTTTTGCAGGGCTGCAATACTATTTCCATCAAGCAGTGCAAGTACACTAGCACAGTAATCAAAGTGAGGTTGTATTATAGTTTTATAAACTGTTAGTGTAGTTTGGAGTGTCAGATTTCTACCAAATATTGTGAAGAAAAATAGTTTTCTCGATATTTTATTGTACATAAACTGAAAGTGTTTTTTCAGGCTGAGCGTATTATCAACAATAAAGCCCAAATATTTTAAATCCTCGACAAGTTCAATAGCTTCACCGTTAATATTCACTTTTATAACCTTTTTGTCAATCTGACTATATTTATATTGTGTTGTTATGATCATAGCTTTGGTTATACTAACATTGAGTTTAAGTTTATCAGGGTTGAGAAAGTGTGATAGGTACATGATTTGAAGTACGATTGATTTTTTCAATTGCACTATCCAGACTAACACTACTTGCAGTGACCACCATATCGTCGGAAAACAATTTAAGGAATTCACAATCTTGAATACAGTTCACATCATTTAGGTATAGGATGAATAAAATAGGTCCCAGTACACTCTCTTGGGGTACTCCTGATGTGACCCTTCTATTACCTGAAAATACACTCTCGATTTTTGTGCACTGTTCTCTGTTCGCAAGGAAACTGTTGAACCAAGCTAGTGCAGTGCCTGTTATGCCATAGTATTGAAGTTTTGTTAGAAGTAGAGAGAGGTCAATAGTCTCAAAAGGAATACCACAACAATATATTTATTATTATCAATTCCTAATTTTCAGCTCGATAAGGTCCATTGTAAAGCAGTTTCGCAGGAATGCTTCAATCTGAATCTGGATTGATAGTCCATTAATATTTTATTGTTTTCAATATACCTAGTAATTTGGTTATAAGCAGCTGATTCTAATATTTTTTCCAGAGGTGGTAAAGTATTAATAGGGCGAAAGTTCATAGCATTACTAGAATTGTTGAAATACTAACATCCATATCAAGATACTAACATGTACAACCTGTAAGGTGGAGAGTTAAAGAACAGTTTCTTTGCTAATCCCGACCTTTGAGTGCATTAACATAAAAAAAAATAAGGTCTGTAATTCTAGGATTTATTGGGCATTCAAAAGCATTTTTCTTTTCACTATTTGAAGACATAAAATTTCATCCAAAATTAAACAAAATAATCATTCTCGTGAGTTTTTCCCACTCAATAAATCATTCCCTACCTTCATCATGTCTTTCCTTATCTCATTTAAAACATAAATAGTGTCAAATTCTGCCGACCGATCGGCAGTTTAGAAAAAGTATAGTCTGCCGATTGGTTGGCAGAGTATACACCTCCAAACATATACCTACTAGGAAAGTTGAAGATTTGACAACAGGAAACTGAGGAACTTACGTCAATTTTTGTAATTGTCATGAATAAATCCAACAAATAATCATCCTCTTCGAACAATCTCAAATCTCCTCGCATCAAACAAATTCGGCAAATGAAGGGAAAATCCATCAACTTTATCTCAAACTCTTTGTTTTCACTATTCTCAAACACTTCCATGTTCCAATGATCTGAAACTTCTTTCGAAGTATTAAGAGAATTTGGAAAATGGACCATATCCCTTAAGGAATAAATTATTGGCACATTCATTTTCTCTTGTGATTTGTGATGCCTTATATTATAAATAATATTGTATAGCAAAATTGTAGGTTAGGTCGGTAGATATTCTGACATTATGTCATCTGCGGTGGGATTATGTGAGCCATAGAATTCTACATATCACTACGTTTTGACGTAAAAGGTATTCCGTGTATACAGTTAGCGACAGTTTCCAGGCGACAAATAGATATTTGACAGCATTTGAAACGCCATCTTGGCCGTTTTACAATATAATTCTACATTTAATAGCTACAGTTGAAGAAAGTGGTATTCCGTGTGCACTTTAGCTACACTCGCTTCGGACGATTGTCGTTATTTGAAGCGATAGCCTAGAATGTGTCGAGAAGACAAGGAAATTCTCGTTTAGAAAGGGATAGTGTTATTTTAAGAGGTTAATGCCGGAAATTTCGAATTTCAAACAACCGACTTTGTGTCTACTAACGACACTATTTAAAAAAAAAAACATTGAACCAAATTTTGGGTTCTTGAAGTAACTCGATAAATTGTTCCATTTCTGTATTTTTGTTTAATTTAGTAAACGGGTGCACGCCTTTTAAATAATTCAAACTTCTAAATAAGAATTATCCAAACAATAGGTATAGAATGGGTATATAAAAAAATTAATAATTAAAAAAGATAACTTGGAAATAAACAATTATTACAGTAGCAAATAATTAATAATTCAATGCATGACTTATCACATGAATCCAATCAATATTAAAATGAATAATACCTAAGTGCAGTTTATTCATTTATTATTACAAGGAAAGTTTCAGTAAATTTCCTAATTCCTAATAACTGTTACCAGTCTCATACTTCTAGATGTGTAGGAATGGTACGTAAGAGTAATTGGTAGAGGGAACTTTATGAATACCAACTAGGGATCATTATAGGGGTTGAAATAATGGAGATTTGAATGGTTGCCAAACCTTTCTCTCAGTTTATTGGAAGTTGCAAAAAACAATAAATATATAGAATCGAACACACCTATTTTGGCAATCTCAACTTTTCCTCTGAATATTTTCCTGATGTGAAAATATGAGTAGGGATCACAAATGGAATTTGTTATTTTGGTTTCTTATTTCAATAGTAGAAATATCTATTTGTTTTTCATTGATTCTTGTTATGCATTTGTTCAAAATTTGTTCTTTCCTTCAACCTCCTACATGCACCCTTACGAGCAACCCTCAGAAGTCTTTGAGCTAGGGAAGACAAGGCCCTAATCTTTCAACATGTGATACCATGTACAGGACCATGCTAGAATTTGAGTCCATGGCCTTATGGTTGAGAAGAAAACACTCTACCATCACGACCACAATGGCTCTATTTCATTATGAAAATATCCAGAAAAGAGCTGAAAACTAGATTACTGCTAATGGAATGTATGCAGTCATTTTGTTTCATACACCTAGTTTTTCTCACTTGTTGGAGATATTCAATATCTTTTACATTATTATGATAAAAATATCAAATTGTACTCTCCACAAATGACAATATTGCAGTATCCTCATTCCCTGTCACTGAGGTATTCCGTGTGTACAGTTAGCGACAGTTTCCAGGCGACAAATAGATATTTGACAGCATTTGAAGCGCCATCTTGGCCCTTTTACAATAGAATTCTACATTTAATACCTACAGTTGAAGAAAGTGGTATTCCGTGTGCACTTTAGCTACACTCGCTTCGGACGATTGTCGTTATTTGAAGCGATAGCCTAGAATGTGTCGAGAAGACAAGGAATTTCTCGTTTAGAAAGGGATAGAGTGTTATTTTAAGAGGTTAATGCCGGAAATTTCGAATTTCAAACAACCGACTTTGATTGTGTCTACTGACGTCACTATTTTAAAAAAAATCATTGAACCAAATTTTTGGGTTCTTGAAGTAACTCGATAAATTGTTCCATTTCTGTATTTTTGTTTAATTTAGTAAACGGGTGCACGCCTTTTAAATAATTCAAACTTCTAAATAACAATTACCCAAACAATAGGTATACAACATAGAAATATATATTAAAGTATATAATATATTTCTATGGTATACAATGGGAATATAAAAAAATGAATAAGCGAAAAAGATAACTTGGAAATAAACAATTATTACAGTAGCAAATAATCAATAATTCAATGCATGACTTATCACATGAATCCAATCAATATTAAAATGAATAATACCTAAGTGCAGTTTATTCATTTAATATTACAAGGAATGTTTCAGTAAATTTCCTACTTCCTAATAACTGTTACCAGTCTCATACTTCTAGATTCTAGATGTGTAGGAATGGTATGTGAGAGTAATTGGTAGAGGGAACTTTATGAATACCAACTAGGGATCATTATAGGGGTTGAAATAATGGAGATTTGAATGGTTGCCAAACCTTTCTCACAGTTTATTGGAAGTTGCGAAAAACAATAAATATATAGAATCGAACGCACCTATTTTGGCAATCTCAACTTTTCCTCTGAATATTTTCCTGAAGTGAAAATATGAGTAGGGATTACAAATGGAATTTGTTATTTTGGTTTCTTATTTCAATAGTAGACATATCTATTTGTTTTTCATTGATTCATGTTATGCATTTGTTCAAAATTTGTTCTTTCCTTCAACCTCCTACATGCACCCTTACAAGCAACCCTCAGAAGTCTTCGAGCTAGGGAAGACAAGGCCCTAATCTTTCAACATGTGATGCCATGTACGGGACCATGCTAGAATTTGAGTCCATGGCCTTATGGTTGAAAAGCAAACACTCTACCATCACGACCACAATGGCTCTATTTCATTATGAAAATATCCAGAAAAGAGCTGAAAACTAGATTACTGCTAATGGAATTTATGCAGTCATTTTGTTTCATACACCTAGTTTTTCTCACTTGTGGGAGATATTCCATATCTTTTACATTATTATGATAAAAATATAAAATATCAAATTGTACTCTCCACAAATGACAATATTCCATTTGCAGTATCCTCATTCCCTGTCACTTAGGTTGAAAATATTTATTTATATATCTAAACTGATGTTTGGCTAGATCTATGAAATTGATTTTTTGAATCAATCCTCTGCGGTACCCTTGTAAATGTAGTTGGACCAAAAATAACATTCCTCAACGATAGTTGAAGCCCACATTGATTTCTTGTTCTCTTCCGTGGCGAGACCAATTATAAAAATTATAGGCAGGGCAGAGGTCCGGGATCTTGTAAGATTGTGTGAGATGTCTTCGTAAAATGCGTATTGTTAATAATTATACTGAATCATTCTTCCTTCAAAATATTATTCTGTAATATAAACATTGATGTTATCCATTAAAACTGCTCATCTCTTTGAGGAATTGGTTGCTCAAATATTTCTCATCAATTTGTAAAAGGATTCAAAAGGAAAATCCACGTAATGTACAGCAAACATCAGAATATTTGTACCAAAGGTTCGCCGTTTCGCCATTTCCTGAGATAGATTTCCATAACAACTCCATAGCTCCATTCATAATTCTTTTACTAAAATTTTTGAGGAAAAATATCCACATATTTTTTATTTTTTTATGGTTATAAAATATATAAAATAGTTGAATGATTAATGGTTACAAAAGTTCATAAAGCAAACATGACAAAATGAAAATTCCCAAAATTTTATCGATGTTTTCTGAACGAGATAGAAATTACGAACTCTTCCGATTGGAAAGCAATATGAAAGCGAGACTTTCATATGCGCACACGGAATACCAAATGAAGCGACTGTAGCTATTAATTATAGAAATCCACATTGACAAGGAAGTTCTCGCTTAGAAAGAGAACGAATGATTTTGTCCACAGGACACTGTGTCAGAACCAAAGAACACGAACGGTGACATTCGTGTGATTTTGGCAAATATAAATATAATTATTTCTGAATATTCAGAGATTATTGGTATGGAATAACATGTTAAAAAATAAGGGCATCCTCTTTCCTAGGGCGCACAAGTCTTTCGAAGAATTCTGGGGTTGCTCGTAATTTACATACGAGTGGTTCATCCTTTCGCCACAAAAACGCTAGTAAGTAATTGAAAAATGTCGGGGCGTAGCGCAGTGGTTAAAGCGTCCGACTTTGGGTCGAAAGGTCCGAAGTTCGAGCCCCAGTTGCGGCTGGGATTTTTTAATTTAATTTGACCAATTAAATTATTAAAATCTCGTGGCTGAACTGGGGTGAGTCCTGCACGATTCACTGTTGCGTCCCAATTAACAGTGCTGCTCCTAAGGTGGCGCATGGAGTTAGTAACAAGGCCTATCCAGAACACGTGGCTAATGACCATAGCAGTCGATGCCAAGACACCAAGGAAAAAAGAGTAATTGAAAGGTGCAAAATGTATTTCATAAATAAATCCTGTTAATGCTCTCAACACAGCTAGCCCATATGGTCTATGGTTCTCAATATTTATTTTATTTTGGACGTTTGAAACGTATTCCAGTCTACTAGATACAACATACAAAAACATGTGAAGCTACGGAAATTATTTGGCGACTCGATGTTTTTCCCTATCTTCAGATATTTTTAATTATATTTTGGCGAGTTTTTACAACTTTTTTTGAAATGGAGCGGGTCCGAGCCTTACCACGTCCGAAATTGATGGATTTTTTTTGAGCTGTGGCTTGAGCCTCGGGCTTTGATGTTGACATCAAAAAAATTGTTCAAACCGCCATGAAGTGGTCACTTGAGGGCAAACCATTAGTGCATGAGCAACGGACTTCAATGCTCTTTCACATACATGTGCATGGCAGCATAGCGCATAGCCTAAAGAAATATCGAAGTTCAGCCAATCAAAATGCGAATATCCGACGCTACTGGCATTTTGATTAGCTGAACTCTGTTATGTACTATACTATGTGATATGCAAGTGTGTAGTGTCGTTCGCTAAGACGTACTCTTATTGCTCTAAGTTGGATTTTTTAAAAGAGAAAGACATATGAATTACAAATCTATAAACTGTTGGTCTCTCAAGACAAATGGATCACTGTCAAACCTCATCACTCTTCTTTCCATGTTCTAGTTTCGAATTTGCTCCCTTCTTTGAAGTTCATTCAATTGTATCCCGAGTAAATTTGCAGGCAGTATTTTTGTAAGCAAGTATTCGGCAATGAGACTAAAATTTAACAAGGAGTGTTTGATTCCCATAAGACAATGGGGACACTAGTAGAAAGAGATGAAAGAACATATTTGTGGCGAAATGTGACGTAGTAAGACGTGTCATGGCCGCCGTTCTCTATAGACAGTGACAGACTAGCTCTTGTTATATGAGAGTTACTGCTGACAGTTTTGTTGCTTGGTTCGAGTTCGACTCTGTACTCATACCCAAGTACGTCACTATGACGCGTTGATGCTACAAGTTTCTGATTGGCTAGAGCTTATTAAACTTGTTAAATTTTAGTATCCTTGAGTATTCAGGGAACATTTTCCGATAGTTGGCGCTGCAGTATCTGTCAAACTTGTCAATGGAATGGGGAAAACAATGTGAACCCCCATTTGATTCAATGGTAAATAAATCATCATTTCTTTTTTGAATTTTAAGCGATAAAGGAAAATTTTGAAGGATGTTACTTGTTGAGAGATCAATTTAGAGGACATATCCAAATATATTGGCGATAGAAATCGGCCGATAGTGAAACGCGAACATGCATTGAAAGCGGACGTATTATTTTGTGTCAAGTTAAACATGTGGAGAAATTCGAGATTTTTGGGCTGGTTTTACAAACTTCTGCTTCAACATCGGAGCCTCATGAAGTCAATTGAAATTTAAAGAGCATTAAAATTATAGCCAATATTGAACATCAAGACGTTTCCTTGAAATGACTGAAATTGCCAAGATACAGTATAATGGTATAAAATCTTCTGAAATTACCATTATAATCTGTTTCACACAGATATGAATCTTTTAGGAAGATGTATATATTGATACATTTGTATCTTTATAAGTGTTTGAACTGCGGGACCCAGTAATACCTCTTGCACTTGCACTTGCACAAATCACATGTTGACTCGGTTTGTTTTAATTCCCCATCCTCGAAGTATATATTTTGGACTGTAGGTGTCGCACCCTTTGCGCATTTTCGCGAATTTGGCACATTGTCAAGATTTTCCAAATTTTACAGGTTACAATAACAATAAACTCACATTCATTTATGAACACTCACTGTAACTATACAAAACTTCCAAACTAACAGAGGCAAGGGTCAATTATAAAAATATCTAATTCACAGACTATCACACACTTACAATTAAACAACAAACAACAACAACAACAAACAACAACAACAAACAATTAAACAAACCAATCTTTGCCAGTTGCCCCAGCCTAAGATAATAACAAAATTAATTTCCAAAAACCTGCTCAATGTTTTCAGGACGACACAAACAATGTCAAATAATCCCGATCTCTTTCGATTCGAAAGCAAGACTTCTAAAGGTACACGGAATACCGAACGAAGCGATAGTTATCAAATTTTGTAGAATTCTACTCTCGCTATGAAGCGAGGGTACACGGAATGCCACTGCTGTGGTACTCTGATTAATCTTCTTGCTTGAAGGATCTTTCAAAAGAGAAAGACAAATGAAGTACAAGTGTCAGAGAGAGATGAACAATGTGTAAGTGATCTCGATTCAAAGAGATAAGCTAACTACCACAGAACTATAACACAGTTCTCTGCTAACTACTAACATCTCCTTGATCTCGATTCTCGATCAACTAGAGCAGTGTTCAATGGAAATAATGGAATGAACAAGCACAGCTTGACTTGACAGCTTAGACACAGATAAAAGTTCATCGTTGCAGAATGCAGCGTTGCCACTGCCACCCCAGATTTTTTTTGTACTAGATCGTCTTTCGAAAATTCACAATGGTACTAAATTGGTTTTAGTGCACTGCACAACTGACAGCTCTAGAGGTGAAGTAACCTCACTTTCCCATTTTTGTTGCATTTCATAACAACATAATAGGAACATATGACACTGAAATGAAATTATAATATGATGACGGAATGCTCTTATATAGTTCCTCTGCCCTCTGCGCACCCGTATAAAGTGATAACTCTAGTTGATGAAGAAAGGAGGCACATGCAATCTATAGCAGAGAAATACTTTATTGCTTACGTGTATGGGTGCAAGAGAGAGACATTCATCTGCACGTACGTGTTTTTAGTTTCCCAATTTATGGTTTGTAAACACGCCAGTGCAGTCAGCGCGTCTTTGTATGGGGACATCCATATTGTCAGAACGAACAATATCAAATAAAGAAACTGACAACTTTACTCCATCAGATAGCTACTTGATCAGAAAATGAAATGAACAGATCCATTTTTATCCCAACTGTACAATGTAAAACTTATCAACATCTAACCGTACTTCGTCAGACTGGACGCCGGCAGAATGAAAAATATCGACTGTACTTTCGATTGTTATTTCGACAAATATGTAAATGATCAGAATGAGCTTTTCACAGAAACTTTCAGAAGAGAATTTTAACAGAAAAGTAGATCTTCAAATTCGTACATCCTCCGATTCGTGTTTCACAAAACCAGCAACTCAGCAGACCCACAATTATCTATACTGTACTAACACGGACTGGACTTGCTCCGACCGATACATGAGCCGATAGAATACGGTCAGAATCGTATTTTATCAGAAAGTGAAAACAGCAGAATCGTACTTTGTCAGACTGAGAATTTGGCGACTGATGAATTTTTCGTACAGTGTTGCCGGTGCTTATAAATGGAAAGCAAATTGGGGAATTTCATTTATTTTAATTGAAGAGTAGTTGAAGCGTTAATTGATCAAAAGTTTTTATTTTTTGAAAATATTATCTTGTTTTGAGCGCTCATACTCACAATGGATCTGCAACAATAATAGTGTTCATGATTGATGGATATTTGAATTTTCTTGAATATTTTGAAATATGGTGGTGTTTGTTCGCTGTTCTTTCATAAGAAAAATTTTGTTTTACAAAAAGGCATTAACCTTCCAAATGAAAATTTTTAGAGTATCTGTATCCTGACGAAAATAAATAAAATTTTCAAATTCGTAACTAAATGTACATTTTTATTTTGCTCTGCTATTGGTATATGCAATAAAGTAGTTTATCGCCATCAACTCATCTGTATAGAGATGTCTAGTGTTTTCCATTCGTCATTAAAATAAAATATATATGTTGAAATTTACATTTAATAGGTATTCATGAATCGTTGTTCTTTTAAAGATATCTCAGTTTGGAAATCATAAAATTAGCTCAAGCTGAGGGATGACAATAATAAAAGCTGATAAGTAATTTCTCAATAAATACAATAGTAATGAAGATGTAAATTAGCCGCAACTAAACTTCGCAACTGTACATGTTCATTTATTATGTAACCCCAAGGAGAAATACCGCTCATGATTCATGCCATTTAAAGATAGAGTAAGATAGAGATAATGATTCACCAAATACAAACACAGAAGAAAACGATGGAAAAATTTTACTAAAGGGAGAAAAACCGCTGTGAAAAAGTATAAAAATATATGGGCTCTTATGGCAGACGAACAGTTCTGGAAGCCAGGTGACGTCAAATGACGATGCACCTGCTTTGAAATTTGACCAATGAATGGACATAGGAAATGGGCCATCCTGTGTAGTGTATAATCGTTGAATAAGGTTAGTGGACGATTCCAGTAGGTACTCCTATTCAGTGTCGCCACAATCAATTTTCTGTGAAAATGACTCAACAATTATGCACTACAAAGGATGGCTCAATTCCTATCTCCGTACATTGGTCAAATTTCAGAGAGGGTGCATCGTCATTTGACGTCACCTGGGCTCCAGAACTGTTCGTCTACCATAAGACCTCGTGTATTTTTATACTTTTTGATAGCAGTTTTTCTTCCAGTTAGTAACATTTTTTTCGTCGTTTTATTCAGTGTTTGTGTTTGGTGACTCATTTAACTTTCCAGTCAATGTTTTTTTATTGCCCAAAACATCCTTAGTTTGTCGTGAAAAATGAAAATTGAATCGACTGTTTAGTGCGTGGTGAATCCTAATTTGTTATAGGGCACAAGTAATTAGCATTCTCGCTGGTATTTTTTTATAAGTAGTTTAGGAATACTGATTTATATAAAAAAAGTTCACTGGCCAGTTAATTTCCAAAGTCAAAAAAAAATTAAAAAAATATTTATATTTTTAAAATTCTAGAATATTTTGGGCTGGGATAAAAATAATGGAGAATAAAAAAAACATCTAGAAGCGGAATTTTTCTATCAAGAAGAAATTCTGCTCTTTTTTGTCAGAGTTATATTTGTCCGCAAAAAATTAAATACGCCATTAGCCATCTTGTACTAGAAACAAGAGATAAAATTCACGATTTAAATTCAAAATAATTACATTCCACTCAAATATCTATAACATTAATCATGTAAAAGGACTTTGTTCTAAGGATTCGTAAGTAAAAAGTTTAAAAAATTTAAATTTTTCTCAAAGTTTTCAAAAAAATTATGAAAATATATTTTTTAGATTTTTTATTTTTCTCTGGGTATAAAATAATTAATTTTAATTAAAAAGTCTTCATTTGTTTTGTTTTTCATTAAAATTAGAAAAAACAATTACATGGAATCATCTACATTTTGTATATTATCGTTATCATCGTGATTGTTTTCAGCATCAGATTCATCAGAACGTGTCTCTGATATAACATCATATGATGTTATGAACGTTATGATACACAGCTGAGAGCAGACGACTGAGCAGCCGACCGCGCGCACACCGAAACTCCCGAAAACCGGAGCAGCTGCGACATCAGCAGCCTAACGTATTTCATACCTGCATCCGTTTCTATTACATTTCTTACCTGAGTTTTTTCTTACCTGTCCACTATATACATTCTATTGGTTCAGTGTTCATCTGTTTGGTATAACAGTATCGAAATTAATTTTCTGCCAAATAATTTTATTTTTAATACTTTTGCAGAGGCCTATATATTTATATCGCTATGAAATTTAGATTCCGAAAAATTTCAATCACAATCAATTCAATCACAAGAGCAATATTTCATAACTAGACAAAATTAATGACTGGAAAATTTTATTCGTTAATTAGGTCACCTAAATAACAATTTTCCGAAATGAATTTTTTTTCCGAATTATAATTATTTTTGAGAAAATTTATAATCTGAACAGTCAATTTTCGATTCTAATATACATATATACGCGTTTTTTTTCTATACAATGTTTTACATAGATTGATTTCAATACTTTTTATTTGCTCATTCATATATTTAATTTAACATACACTTAACTGAAACAACTGAATTTATCAAAATTTATTTTATTTTCATATAAAATTCTACGAGTTTTTTTATCTATTAAAGTTGAAATTTTCTACTTTCAAATAGATCCATAGAAACAATTTGATACTTCTCTTCTAAAATAACTCACTCTTGAACACTGGTTGTACTGACAAAAGTTATATATATATATATATATATATATATATATACGGTTTCAGTTTCTTTTCGATTTTTTTTTAAATCATACAGGATTTTTCAAAAGTTCGGATTTTTTCGCGACTATACTCGCTTTTTCGAATTCGATATTTTATATTTTGACGCGAATCACGATTTTATTTTTTTTTACTTTTTTTGAAAATCATACTGGGTTTTCGAAGAGTACGGATTTTTTTGTCGTGATTAGACTCGAATATTAGCATTTATTCGTTCAAATATTGACGCGAATTACGGTTTAAACGTAACCATATAGACTTTTCCATTATTACTGTTTTTTTTTCATCGATTTTTCAGAATATATTTTTTCAAATTTTGTTGCGTATTACGATTTTACTTATATTTGAGATTTTGACCGAAATCATACGGAGTGTTTCTTCAAGAACTCTCTACTTAGCCAGCGACAGGCATTTTATTTTCAAAAAATTGATGTTTACTAATATGAGTGAATCAGTAATCTTAAGAGAACAAGACAAGTGTTTGATCGATTGAGATATTTTTTTAATGCATGTAGCTGTTGCCCAGCAAGAACCGACGTGGAGGTGGAGAGTATGTCTTGCCAAGGGAAGGATGAGATAGGATAGGAAGAAAATGTGTGGAAGAAATGTTATAAAACATGAAAAGACGTAGATATTTACAAGGAGGAGGAAAAAGAACAGAAAAAGGAGAAATGAATTCGTGAAGATAGGTATATACAGTTTAACGTGGAAGGAGAATTGTTTATAAGCGATATCGCATATCGGCCATAATCTTGTCGATTTGTATTTGAGGGGCATAGTCCTCGCTTTGTTAGTCGTCAAAACAGTGAATAGACGTCGTCTAATGCCTAGTGAGGGGCAATTTCTGAGTTCGATTATGGAATTCGAAGCGTATTCCCAAATTGCCCATCGTTCGTGTAATCTTTCTGCGTTTTCGATTGCGAACAAAACGATAGCTCTATCTTGTACATCGCTATATTTTGTGCGCTTTCGTGGACGCATACTATCCGCCGGGGTTGGTGGAGTGTGTGTTTGTGGTCTCACCACCGATGCCGGAAGCGGGTTCATAACCTGATTTCTTCGTCGTTTTTGTAGACCCGAGGGACCTGGTTGTGGCTCAGGTTCAGGGTTTGGTACTGGTGCAGGTTTTTGTACGGGTTCAGTTATTTGGATATGTGTTATGGTTGATTCAGTTGCAGGCCGATGCAATAAACGTACTTTATACCAGTTATACCTTGTACGTAATTGTTTTGTTAAAAGGTAGGCGGGGAAGTATTGAATATACCTGTAAACATAAGAACGGAGTAGAGTACTATTGAAATTTGTGTTAGTAGTGGTAGCTGCCAGGAATATTGAGATTGAAGCATGGGTTGGTGTTTCTATCGCAGCTAGGACTTCACGCGGATCAGTGGTGTTGTTGATGCGCCACGTTCGTACTGCAGTGCCTTCACCGATGTCTGCGTTCATGTGTGCGTATCACCCTAGTACCGAAGTCCTTCGTCCTAGTGGATGTCCATATATTAACATTAGGTCCATAGAGGATGTACGACATCCGAGCAATACATTTCATTAAAACGATGTGCGGTGAAGTAAACGCATCGTATCTGTCGGCTGCGGTAAGGTATGTTTTTATAGATTCGTTGAACCATGGCAACGGTACCATGGAATGTAGCACTTGTATGTCGCTCATCTTAAATGTTACACAACCACGGTGGTATTGGTCGTGGTCGTGTATATTGTATTGCAGGATACCGTTACCTGCAATGTCGGTTATTAGAGTACGCTCGTTTACCAAAAGTTTTAGACGAACATAGTCTCGTGCTCGTCCTTCTATGAAATAACGGATTTTCAACTCGGAGTCGTACATCCTCCTAATGTCGTTTCTGTTAGATCTTTCGTAGTAGGAGGATCGGACGTTCGTAAAGTTCCTAATGTATTGTTTGGCTGTGGTGGACATGTGGTCTCTCCAATTTCCATTGAAGGTTCCGATCACAATGTTATTGTAGTCATTGTCGTCGCTGTCGTCGTTGTCGATGTTCGTTATAATGGGAAATATTCGTTGAATCAATTTTATGTAAAGCGATTCAGGTGCAAGAGCTGCAGTGGCATCGTTATTATTTGTAAAATTTACGACTATTACAATTCGCAGTTGTAGATCGTTCGTGATAACATTGAAAAAATCGCCTATGGTATCTTCGAATGTTTTGATACGCTTTGTTTTTTTTTTGGATGTAGGAGCTGCAGGTTTGGAAATGTCAAAATGTTTGCAATTGTGGCGTTTGTGACTTGATGGATTGTATGACTGGAAATATGAAATTTCCTTGTAGTTTCTTCCAAATGGTCGACTACATGTGACGTAACCACCATTCAGAATGTTGTGAGGACGGTATATTATTCTATTGCTGCTATATTTCAATTGATGTAAGGCAGTATCTAAATTTAAAAATATAGGCAAAGTTGGATGACTTACTACAGTACCGAAGTGTAGTTGAATCAAGAGTACATCTCGAATATTGTTTGCTACGTTTTCGAGTGTTTTGATGATCCTAGAAGGCTCTGAAAGGAGGCCGTGAGGGCAACGATTAAAGAAGTATTTAAGTTTTCCAAATTTTGCCGTTTCGCTGTTTGGATCAGTAGCTTCGTTGTTTGCAAGACGACGTTGATCGTTTAAATAACGATCAGTTGCACTCCAGACGGCGGGTGCGTCCTTGGCGAACAATTTCAATGTCTGGGTGTTATCGCATCTACCTATTGTTGGTAAGCCGTGTGTTACAGTTCTGGATGTGGGCGGCAGAGTGTTAAGGCCGTATTGCAAGGCGTTTGTTATGAACCATATTTTGGAACCAATGGGAATGGATTTAACACTATCCATTACTAAAACGTGGGTGGCATGGATGCCAGATCCACCGAGGTGAAATTCTCTGTGATACTTAAGGCCGTGCTCGGATTTAAGGAGGTGAAGGAGCTTCACGTTTTGGCAGGGCCTCGTTTCTTCGTTGAAGAGAATTTTCCAGATATCCGGAATGTCGAATGTGGTCATTGATCTGTAAGGAGTTGAAAAATTACGTAAGAAAAATGTAATTGATATTCTTGTCTTGAAGGAAAAACATTATTATTAGTATTGGTGTGAAGTTACCCACATATTTCCAGCCACACATGCTGACGTAGAGAAAATCGCAAGATTTGTGGTTGAGTAATTCAGTTATAAGTAACCGGACTAAAATCTGTGGCTGGGTCTATACGATCGTATGAAATTTGATGACTGACTAGGCAAGAAAGTACAGAAAAGATTCGAGACACACAAATCCGATAAAGCATATTCAGGATAAGTAAACAACTTGAATGAATCTGAGGTTATCAAAGTATCATTATCTAGAGAGAGACAGTTGTTGATGAAGAATCAAAACCGTTTCTTTGTCACCTATATAGATTTAGAGTTGACTATTTTCCCTCATTGTAAAATGTCTTCAAGACATTACGCAGTATAAGGTTATGACCCGATGATGTGCGTTCATGAAAATCACATGACATATAGAGCATTCCAAGTTAATTCATGTGGTGGAATTTTTCTTCATTTAGAATAACATGGTGAAAACCGTTTCTCTGTCACCCACACAGATTTGAAGTAAATTATTTTCTCTCATTGAGAAACATCTTCTAGGCATCACATGGTATGATGAGTCCGTTCATGAAAATTACAAGTGATATGAAGAATTTCATATATATTACCAAAATGAAACCGTAGCTCTGTCACCCATTCAGATTTGGAGTAAATTATTTTCTTTCATTGAGAAATATTTTCAAGTAATCTCACGGTATAAGAGTTGTAACCCGATGATGTGCGTTCATGAAAATCACATGACATATAGAGAATTCTATGTAGATTAACATTGTGAAAATCATTTCTCTGTCACCCATATGGATTTGTAGAAAAAAAAATCCATTGAGTGGTGTCTTCAAGGCATCACGGTATAAGAGTTGTAACCCGATGATGTGCGTTCACGAAAATCACATGACATACAAAGAATTATATGTAGATTAACATTGTAAAAATCATTTCTCTGTCACCCATATGGATTTGTAGAAAACAATTATTTTCCATTTATTGATGTCTTCGCATCACGGTATAAGAGTTGTAACTCGATGATGTGCGTTCACGAAAATCACATGACTTACAGAAAATTATATGTAGATTAACATTGTAAAAATCATTTCTCTGTCACCCATATGGATTTGTAGAAAACAATTATTTTCCATTTAGTGATGTCTTCGCATCACGGTATAAGAGTTGTAACTCGATGATGTGCGTTCACGAAAATCACATGACTTACAGAAAATTATATGTAGATTAACATTGTAAAAATCATTTCGCTGTCACCCATATGGATTTGTAGAAAACAGTTATTTTTCATTGAGTTGATGTCTTCAATGCATCACGGTATAAGAGTTGTAACCCGATGATGTGCGTCCACGAAAATCACATGACATACAAAGAATTATATGTAGATTAACATTGTAAAAATCATTTCTCTGTCACCCATATGGATTTGTAGAAAACAATTATTTTCCATTGAGTGATGTCTTCAATGCATCATGGTATAAGAGTTGTAGCCCGATGATGTGCGTCCACGAAAATCACATGACATACTAAGAATTATATGTAGATTAACATTGTAAAAATCATTTCGCTGTCACCCATATGGATTTGTAGAAAACAGTTATTTTATGAGATATAGAGAATTTCATGTTGGTTAACATGGTGAAAATCGTTTCTTTGTCACCCACATGGATTTTTAGTTAACAATTTTCTTCCATAGAGCAATGTCTTCATGGCATCGCGGTATAAGAGTTGTAACCCGATGATGTGCCTTCATGAAAATCAAATGAGATATAGAGAATGTGATGTGAATTAACAAAGTAAAAACCATTTTTCTATCACTCATATGAATTTGTAGTGAATATTTTTTTAAAAATCTTTTTCGAATATGTGCGTTCATGAAAATCAAATGTGGTATATGGAGGATTCCATGAAGATTTACATTTTTGTCACCCATACAGTTTCCTTGATTGGGAAATATCGTCTAGACATCACACAATATGAAAATTGTATCCCGATGAAGTAAAAACCATTTCTATGTCTCTGTTACATATTTTGGTTGGATTATTTTCTTGAAATATTTCGAAATATCTGAAAAATATTTTCTACAGATCACACCGTGAAAAGTTCCTGGTGATTTTCATGAACACACATAATCAGGTTACAATTTCAATACCGTGGATGCCTTGAAGATATTTCTCATTGAAAGGAAACGATTCACTCTAATCCGTAAGGGTGACAGAGGAACGGTTTTCACCATGGCAATGTACGAAATATTCTCTATCTGTCATGTGATTTTCATGAACGTACATCATCGGTTAAAACTTTTTATACTGTGTAATGATTTGAAGATTTCTTGATGAAAAAAATATATTACTCCAAATCCATATGGGTGACAGAGAAACGGTATCCACCATGGTAATCTACATGAAATCCACTATATTTCATGTGATTTTCATGAACGCACATTATCGGGTACAACTCTTATACAGTGTGATGCCTTGAAGACATTTCTCACTGAAAGAAAATCATTTACTTCAAATCTGTATGGGTGACAAAGAAACTGTTTTCACCATAGTAATCTACATGAGAACCTGTATATCTCATGTTATTTTCATGAATACACATTATCAGGATACAATTTTCATAACCTGTGATGCCTTGAAGATATTTCTCAATGAAAGAAAATTATTTGCTCCAAATCTATATGGGTGACAGAGAAACGGTTTTCACCAGAGTAATCAACGTGAAATCCTTTATGCCTCATATGATTTTCATGAACGCAAATCATCGGGTTACAACTTTTATACCGTGTGATGCAATGAAAACCTTTCTGAATAAAAGAAAATAGTTTACTACAAATCTGTATGGGTGACAGAAAAACGGATTCCACCATTGTAATCTTCTCAAAACTCAAAATCTTCTATATCCCGTATAATTTTCATGAACGCACATCATTGAGTTACAACTCTCATGCAGTGTGATGCCTTGAAGTAATTTCTCAAAGAAAGATCATTTACTCCAAATTTGTATGGGTGACAGAGGAACACGGTTTCCACCATAGTAATCTACATGAGAACCCCTATATCTCATGTGATTTTTGTGAACACACATCATGGAGTTACAATTTTAATACCCTGTGATGCCTTTAACACATTTCTCACTGTAAGAAAACAATTTACTCCAAATCCATATGGGTGACACTGAAACGGTTTCCACCAGAGTAATCTACTCGTAATCTTCTATATCTCATGTGATTTTCATTTCAACGCACATCATCGGGTTACAACTCTTATACCGTATGATGCCTTGAAGACTTTTCTGAATGAAAGAAAATCCTTTACTCCAAAATTTGTATGGATGACAGAGAAACGGTTTCCATCATGGTAATTTACTAGAAATCTTCTATATCTCGTGTGATTTTCATGAACGCACATCATCAGGTACAACTCTTATACAGTTTGATGCCTTGAAAACATTTCTCAACGAAAGAAAATAATGTACTCCAAATCTGTATGGGTGCCAGAGGAATGGTTTTCACTACGGTTATCTACACAAGAACCTTTATATCTCATAAAATTTTCATGAACGCACATCATCGGATTACAATTTTTATTTCCTGTGATGCCTTGAATGTTCTCAATGAAAGAAAATAATTCACTCCAAATCCATATGGGTGACAGAGAAACGGTTTTTACCAAGGTAATCTATATGGAATCCTCTATAGCTCATGTGATTTTCATGAACGCACATCATCGGGCTACAAATTTTATACCGTGTGATGCCTTGAAGATATTTCTCAATGAAAGAAAATCATTCACTGCAAATCTGTATCGGTGACAAAGCAAAGTTCCACCACCTGGAATCCTCTTCATCTTATGTGATTTTCATGATCACACATCATTGGGTCATAACATTATACGGTGTGATGTCTTGAAGACATTTTACAATGAGTGAAAATCGTTTACTCTAAATCTGTATGGGTGACAAAGATACAGTTTTGATGCTACATCAACCAATGTCTCTCTGTAAAGAATGATACTTTGATAACCTCAAATTCATATAAGTTGTTCATTTATCCCGAATATGCTGCATTGGATTTGTAAGTGTCGAATGTTTTCTGTACTTCCTTGCCGAGTCATTAAATTATATACGATCATATAAACCCAGCCACAGATTTTAGTCCGGTTACTTACATCTGTATTATCCAACCACAAATCGATCGATTTCCTCTACGTCAGAATGTGTGGCCGGAAATCTGTGGGTAACTTCACACCAATATTATTAGTAAGTATACAATTTGAAAAATGTAATTAATAGTCTTTACTAGACGAACAAGTCCTACGAGAACCAATTTTATCGAAAATTATCGGAAAACGGGGAAAACTTGAAAAACCTGAAAATCGAAATTAGAAAATGTGTCGGAAACGGTTGATATATTCCAAATTTTCCAATTCATGTCTTTTAAGGAAATCCACGAAAAATATCCTAAAATTTTTTTTGTTAAAATAATAGAACGGAAAATATTACACAAAAAAAATGAAAATGGAGATATGATAAAATAAACATTCTGTAAATCGCTATTTAAAATCTCAAAAAATCGAAAACTAAATTAATTATAATAAAGAAGTATACTAACACTTCAAATGTCTTTGAACAGGTCTATAAAAAATATTCAATGAGTATTTCCATATCTTGTGAAATAAACTTGAAAATCTTTAAAAATAAGCGTCAGTACTAGTAAAATTTCACATTCCTAGGCTATTGATATTATGCAATAATGAACGTAAAAATTACTTATGAAAAGCTTTCATCTGAATGCACTAAAGAGACGAAAATACATTTTAAGGTGAATAAAACCTTTCATTTTGTTACATTATAGAATTTTTAATGAAGCTTGTCGCTATGTATTTCTTATTATAAATTAAATTTAAAATGACCTGAAGATTTATTCTCGCGACAAGCATTTAAAATTTCATAACATAACAAAATAAATAAATTTATTTCCTTCTTTTTAGTATATTTTCTCCAAAAAGATTTTTTAAGTTTATTGTTGAAGGATTTTTTCGATGTCCAAATCAGTCAAGAAAACTTTCTATACCCGACGCGTTCTCCATCTATCTTTCCGGTGGCAGGGGAGACAATTACTTCGACATTAATGTATTGTCATCAGAACTGAATCAACATGTAAAATTTCAATTCCATGGGATGAGAGGAAGTTCTTCTAATTCAGCTTGCAAGATTTGTACTCATCTAACAAACACACACAGAGCAAATTAAGAAAAGCTTTTAAAAATGTATCTATACTCTTTGTAGACTTCGATGAGGTGATCAAAAAAGGTAAATTGTGAAATTCGATTATCTGTAGCTGTCTTTGAGTTTTTGGTGTTTTAATGGACGTAAAATGTACAATCATATACCAAAACATATAAGAGAGATTGCTCAATATGATCACTTCAGACATGCCCTAAAAGATTTGTTCTCTTCCAGACCATACTATAATATACAGGAGTTTTTTGAGGAGGAGTTTTGATAACTATACTATTATTGATATACGTTCATTGCTTTTTATATTTACATTTATCCATTTTAAATAATTTTTATATATACACATTTTTTTAATTTAATGTTCTCATGTTTTTTACATTTAGTTTTTGACAAATATGTGCACCGTACATTTTTATATGTGTATACAATGTATGTATGTATGTATGTGTATATGTGTATATATAGATATATGTATGTGTATATAGATATTTCCATGTTTTTATACTTATTATAATTTTTTTTTGACTGTTATGTACACCGTTACATTTTCATATATATATATTTTTATTTTTATTGTCCATATTTTTATATCTTTTAAATTTTGACTGACGTGTATATCGTCATATCGCAATTATTGTCTACCTACGATGCTTTGTCTACAAAATTGAAAATTTTTTTGACAATAAAGTATATTTATTATTATTATTATTATTATTATTATTAAATAAATTTCATTATTCTGTTTATATTTCAATATATGAAAAAATTTGTAGAAACTTTTTGTAGACATATTTGAGAATAATAAAACTGTTCTTGAGATTTTGTTGTTTTTAGATAATAATGAGAAAAAGTTTTCCAAGTCTATTTTTCGTTTTTGTGAAATAATTCGCATTTTTTAGACTGTAGTCGAAATGATACCATAATTTTTTTTTAATTAAATGTTGAACGATAAGACATGAAAATGGTACTACTCACTTGGAAAGAATCAAATACGAATCGACATCGAATTCATAATGGAGATTTTGAAGTTCGTCTATCGTTAGTGGACGGGACATTGTTTGTCAATAGGTCACAATTGAAGTCAGGAATATACACACACGGACACACCCACAGAAACTCAATAAATGTAAATACACGTAAGGAACTCAAAAGGAAACTCTCAAAATAAAATGCTCGATGCGAAAAATTAACGGAAAACTCAAATATATAGGGAAATATAACCAATCGTTATAAACGCACTGAAAATTCGAAAATTGCAAGAGAGTTGTAAGTAATACCGTCTCGAACAAGTCAACAAATCAACTGAATATTCATTGAAATATGTGAATATGAGAATACTTGGTATGAGCTTTTCGTAGTAAATATTGGAAAAGGAGTTCCGAGAAATAGGAAACATGTCGAATACGTGGTAAAAAGCAAGTTTGAAGATACAAAAGATTCAGTATTGAATGCATTGGAAAATATTTTGATGATTTTTTCGACATTGTACAGGGTTTCTCAGAAGTACGGATTTTTTGTCGCGATCGGACTCGAATTTAGTGTTTATTCGTTTAAATTTTGTGGCGAATTACGATTTTAGACTATTTTAGAAAATTTTTCGAAAAATCATACAGAGTTTTTCAAAAGTACGGATTTCTTTTCCGCCATTATACTCGATTTATTTCATTCATTTGTTTATATTTTGTCGCGAATTACGATTTTAGAGATTTTTTCAATTTTTTTTTTGAAAATTATATAGGGTTTTTCATAAGTACGGATTTTTTAGTGTCGAATGTACTAGAATCATAGCGTTTATTCGTTCAGATTACGTAGCGAATTACGATTTTAGCTTTTTTTCGAGAACTTTTCGAAAATCATACAGGGTTTTCCAAAAGTACGGAGTTTTTGCCGTGATCGGACTCGAATGTTAGCGCTTATTGGTTTAGATTTTGTGATGATGTACGATTTTAGCTATTTTTAGAAATTTTTTCGGAGATCATAAAGGGTTCTTCAGAAATACGGATTTTTTTCGAAATCATAATCGAATTGTTTATATTTCGTCGCGAATTATGATTCAAGAGCTTTTTTCTTTTTTTTTAATTATACAGGGTTTTCCAAAAGTACGTATTTTTTTAAGTGAACTGACTCGAATTTTAGCGTTGATTCGTTTAGAATTTGGGGCGAATTACGATTATAGCCTTTTATGGAATTTTTTTCGAAAATCATACAGGGTTCTTCAGAACTACGGATTTTTTTTATTTTTGTTTTCGAAAATTATACGGGGTTTTCCAAAAGTACGAATTTTTTGTAGCGAACGGACTCTAGCGTTTATTGGTATTTGGTATTTGGTATTTGGGGATACTAAAAATTCGATATCTCGAGAAAGGTAAGAGATAGAGAGATGCGATTGTTACCAGAGGGTTTTTCAGGTCTTACTGAATACGAAACATTCAACAAATGTCTTAGGTACAGCATAGGGAAGCATATAGCGATCATAATTAATTTTATACCAGAATCGGTTTCTGCACATTTATATCTGCCTTAAACTCATAACCTAACCTAACCTAACCTAACAAGTCTTGATAAAACAAAGCACCCTAACGGAATTATGGCCAATTTACTTTTTGACACTTCCAAAAAATTTTATCCATATTTTCTGCCCTTCCTCTACTCTAAAACTGTCTTAAAAATAAAAAATACCGAATTATGTATACGTACGCCACTGGTCTCCATACTAAAAATTCAATATCTCGAGAACGGTAAGAGATAAAAAGATGCGGTTTTAAGCGGAAGATTTCTTATGACTCACAGAATAATACCCATTCAACAAATATCATAGGTCCGGGCAGGAACATAGAGATATTTGAAATAATTGATTTTATACCAGAATCGGATTCTACACCCTCTAAATAGTCCCTAAAGCCCTAACAAGTCTCGATAAAACAACGCACCCTAACGGAATTATGGCCATTTTACTTTTTGGCACTTCCAAAAAATTTTATCCACATTTTCTGCCCTTCCTCTACTCTAAAACTCTTTTAAAAATAAAAAATACCCAATTATTTATACATACGCCACTGGTCTTCATACTAAAAATTCAATATCTCGAGAACGGTAAGAGATAAAAAGATGCGGTTTTAACCGGAAGATTTCTTATGACTCACAGAATAATACCCATTCAACAAATATCATAGGTACGGGCAGGAACATAGAGATATTTGAAATAATTGATTTTATACCAGAATCGGATTCTACACCCTCTAAATAGTCCCTAAAGCCCTAACAAGTCTTGATAAAAAAAGCACCCTGACGGAATTATGGCCAATTTACTTTTTGACACTTCCAAAAAATTTTATCCATATTTTCTGCCCTTCCTCTACTCTAAAACTGTCTTAAAAATCAAAAATACCGAATTATTCATACGTACGCCACTGGTGTCCATACTAAAAATTCAATATCTCGAGAACGGTAAGAGATAAAAAGATGCTGTTTTAACCGGAAGATTTCTTATGACTCACAGAATAATACCCATTCAACAAATATCATAGGTACGGGCAGGAACATAGAGATATTTGAAATAATTGATTTTATACCAGAATCGGATTCTACACCCTCTAAATAGTCCCTAAAGCCCTAACAAGTCTTGATAAAACAAAGCACCCTAACGGAATTATGGCCAATTTACTTTTTGACACTTCCAAAAAATTTTATCCATATTTTCTGCCCTTCCTCTACTCTAAAACTGTCTTAAAAATAAAAAATACCGAATTATTCATACTGGTCTCCATACTAAAAATTCAATATCTCGAGAACGGTAAGAGATAAAAAGATGCGGTTTTAACCGGAAGATGTCTTATGACTCACAGAATAATACCCATTCAACAAATATCATAGGTACGGGCAGGAACATAGAGATATTTGAAATAATTGATTTTATACCAGAATCGGATTCTACACCCTCTAAATAGCCCTAAACCCCTAACAAGTCCCGACAAAATTACGCACCTCAACTATGATACAACCATTTATATTTATTTCACTTTCTTTAATTACCAACAATATTTTATGACCTTTCCCCGTCAATTGACCTCCCAAAATCCCTAAAAACAGGATTTCTACCATGCACGCCACTGGATTTTTAGATGAAAAATTCCATATCTAGAGAACGGAAACGCTCAAATTTAAGGACAGCTCTAACGTAACCTACGCTATGACCTAACGCTCTTACTTACCCAACACTGTAACTTAAAGTATGCCTTAATTAACCTAGACTTTTAACAAATGCTCCAACTTCACGAACCAAGGATTCCTTGGTTCGTGTCAAATTAAGTTTCAACTAGTGACTGTAGATGTCATGAATAACTTCCTGTTATATTCTGTCTTGCCTCACGGTATTAATTCTTGAGTGGATTCGTTTTGATTTCGAGAGCTCCATAAATCCTTTCTGATGAGTGCGTTAGCACGAAACAGCTGTCAAAGGTTAGAACTCTCGGAATTAAAACGAAAAATACTCTATTTTCTATGTATATATATATATATATATACATCCTAATAACCACTGAGCTGAGAACCTGCTGGTGAAAGTGATTTCAAAACTTCATTATCAAATCAATGCATTCAATCACAAATTGTATGCCAGTCCCCTCACACGTCTCGAATCATACTAAAAAAATTATTCAAATCATGATTGAATCCCTTCGATAACAGTACATCAAATTATGCCAGTACTCCTTCTAAAAACTGACTCTGCAATTCACTCAGTTAACGTAATACAATTACAAAATCATTTTCCTTTTATTCGAGGAATCATTACTGTGTAGCTTGGCAACACCGCGACGCCCAGGGTATGTATTATGTGTTGCTTGCTAGTCTGTCTGATGGCGCATGGTTTTGGTTCGTACAATCTGACGGATTCACGGTCTACACAATCCGGTCTGACAAAGTACGAATTTGATAAAATTCGAATCTGTTCAAATGCACTTCTGCTGTATTCATTTTCTGTCGTAATAATGTTTCGATGGAATCATTTTCTGATAATTTCCCATTTCTTTGCAGTACTAGTTTAGATTTTTACTGGTTTACATTTTTATTGTTCCTACAGAATGCAGTCTCCATTTTATCATTATAGAAATGTAATTTCTGACAGGATACGACAATTGTCCGGTCGCCAAAGTACGGTTCTTACATAATGCTAATCTGTTTGTTTACTAATTTGAGTTTTTACATTCTGACGAATTACCTGTTGGATATTTTACATTCTGCTAATATGTATGGACCCTCTTTGTATCAGTTTCATATGTTACAATCACTGAAATGAAATTATAATATGGTGACTGGAATGCTCTTAGTTCAACTGCGCACCCGTATAAAGTGATAAATATAGGAGATGAAGAAACGAGGCACATGCAATCTAGCAGAGAAATACTTTATTGCTTACTTGTATGGGTGCGAGAGAGACATTCATCTGCACGTACGTGTTAATAGTTTCCCAATTTATGGTTTGTAAACACGCCAGTGCAGTGCAGCGCGTCTTTGTATCAGTTTTATATGTTAGAATCAACTCAATCTCGATTCCTCCGCCACTGTCAGGAACCACAAAACAAACATGGCGGCCTCCATGAGAAATCAAGTCGCGCAGCCTGACGAGCATTTCAGTCATCATATTATAATTTCATTTCAGTGGTTACAATCAACTCAATCTCGATACCTCCGCTACTGCCAGAAACCACAAAACAAACATGGCGGCCTCCATGAGAAATCCTGTCGTGCAGCCTGACCACAGAACTTAGTTCTGTGAGCCTGACGAGCATTCCAGTCATCATATTATAGCTGTTTTTTGTCGTATCACTTTTTTAAAATTATTTGGGCCGTTTTAAAAACTTTTCATTTTAGCGTTGAAACAATGACGTCATAGACAGAATGTTTTAAAACGATATGCATCATTTTGAAGCCATAGTCAAATCTATGACGTAAATTGAAAAAATGTTTAAAACATTATTGAATATGGTTCAACGACAAGAAACAGCTTATAATTTCATTTCAGTGACATATGATCATTTATGGTCGAAACGGATAAAATTTTCAATTATAAAGAATCTCGAGTGTTCCTGGATACATAAATCGAAGTAACATTGATGAAATGGACAGAATAAAAATATCATGCATAGGGAATTTTATCTGTGATATTGAAAAACATACAAGCGTGAAATTCCCTAGAATATTTTATTTTTGACAATATCATCATAAGTACTTTGATTCGCATATCCGGGAACATCCAGGAATATTTCTAATTGAAAACTGTATCCATTCCTACCCTGAACCATATCAGAAAAGGCCTGGAAAATGTCATTCAATTCAACCAGAAAATCATTTGTGGCAACACTGAAATGGGGTACTGGAATCGTCCATTAATCATCAACACAAGTGACTAACTTCCAAGAAATTACTGCATTTTATCTGAAATCAATAAAAAATGTTGAAAGTATCAACGGAGACAAAACAAAAAATTGGTCTCTTTCCTTTTTTCTTAGGCTAGTGGGAAAGTGAGATGTGATATTTTTCACCACCAAACCTGTCAATTGTGCACTAAACCATTGAATGATTCCAGTACCCATATTCAGTGTTGCCACAGTTGTTTTTCTGGTTGAATAGAGAGGCGCTTTCCAATTGAGAGCTTGGTACCCCTGAACTATCCCTGAAATCACTTCAGGAATACATGTTTCGGATAAGGATGCAGTCATGCTACCACACAACTTTGGCTGTGAAACTACTGACACGTTTATCGGCAACTTTTCTTTATGTCAGGGTTCCTGGCAGCCTCAGGAACCCCTTAATATGATTGAAATTGTTGTGAGAATTTCCATAAAATATAAAACCCTAGGGACTTTAATTTTGTTCAGGGATTTTTTTACATATGTATTTAAACTGTGGTTGTAAGGTGGTTGCGACCCAAGGAGACTAAAATTCAACAAGGAGTGTTTGATTCCCATAAGACAATAGCAGAAAGAGATGAAAGAACATTTGTCTCCTTGGTTGCGACCAAAGAGACTAAACTAACAAGGAGGGTTTAATAAGCTCTAGCCAATCAGAATCTTGTAGCATCAACGCGTCATAGTGACGTACTTGATATGAGTACAGAGTCGAACTCGAACCAAGCAACAAAACTGTCAGCAGTAACTCTCATATACCAAGAGCTAGTTCGTCACTGTCTATAGAGAACGGTGGCCATGACACGTCCAACTACGTCACATTTCGTTATAAATGTTCTTTCATCTCTTTCTACTAGTGTCCCTATTGTCTTTTGGGGATTAAACTCTCCTTGTTAAATTTTAGTGTCCTTGGGTTGCGACAAGTTATATCAAAAAAACAAAATGATATGCGGGAGCCATCACATTTCTGGGAACACCACGACCTGTCCTTTTCTACAGTGTTGACAAATGTATGTCTGTTGACCGTGACTATTTACCCGGCATAGGTAATTCTATAACACGAAAGTGAGATGGCAAAATCTACAGCATGTGCGAAACTTGCGTTGAGAATCATGATGGTTTAATTAGATTCAAGGAAATTTTCAAGGTTATCTTCGAAACTCTTGAAGAACTAAGTGAAGAAAGGGACTTTGAAACTTCATCAAGATCGACTTCCTTTTTAAGGTCTATGATTACTAGTGAATTTGTAGCGAGTCTGAGTTGCTTGACCATGTTGTTTTCATTCATACTTCCACTTTGTAATATACTCCAGTCGCCTCTCTCTGTGATTTGGTGGCCGCTTTGCAACATGTTGATTTGATCATAGATCCCTGCCAAAAATGTCACATATATATTCTCATAAAAAAATATAGACGAATTATGAGAATTTATAAGGATCTACGTGGAAAGTCTGTAACCTACACGTACGTAATCCCTGGCACATACACTTTTTGGAAGGATGTATGAGGATTTATAAGTACGTGTAATTTATAAGCATATCCGAATACATGTCATACGAGTTTGTATCAGGCAGTGGTTGTTTGAGGGGACTATGAGATTCGATGAGGTATTCCACTTTCAATCACAACGATATTATATGCTCATTCACAAGCTTGTCAACGTATGAGAAATGTGTGGAAATTCACAAATACTAATCTTATTTGGTATCGTGAAGAAAGTAGATTCAGTATTCGATGATCTGTATCAGAAATTCCGTATCCAATTTTATTGGGTATCTGGTGGAAAAAGTGGGATCAGGAATTCCCTACCTAAATTTATGCGAAGCCTATAAGTTTTCATACAAATCAAAATCACTGAGAATTCGCAAGTGTCGATAAGAAAACAAGGATACAGAGTATAAGTGTTTGTTTTAGGCAATAGTAGTGCAAAGTGACTATATACACGATTCGATGAGGTATTCCAGTTTCAAACAAAATAATATTTTATCCTCATTCAAAATTTTGAGAACCTATGTGTAGAAATACACAATTTATATTCTCATTCGGTATCTTATAAAAAAAGTGTGTTCAGAACTTGATGGTCCAATCTGTATTTGGAATTCCGTATCCAATTTTATGCGAATCCTATGAGATTTCATGAGATCCAACAGTAGGAACATTACGAAACCAAACGGAATATTCCAAACAAAATATTCTTAAGAATAATCGAATAGTTTATCATCATATCCTACCAGAATATTTCAAAAATATTTCAGAAAGATCAACACAAGATAAACGAAATGCAACATTCCAGGAAAATCTTTCTAGAATTTTGTTGAAATATTCGAATAGATTATTATTATCATATTCCTCCAGATTTTCAAAACATCATGAGAATCATAATGTACCCTAGGTTATTTTATCTACGCCTACAAATAATAATATATATTTCAAAATGACTTCAGTTGCAAATGATCAATTTTTTTTATCATAATCACATAATCGAGAATGAATTTATTTACTTATTATTTCCCTCGTATGTCGAATGTATTCGCTGATAAACAGTTTTCGTTTCTTTTCGAATGAACTGCATGGTTCTTTCATAAGTCTTGAGCTCTGAATGTCTGAATCGTTGTATGAGGGGTAATCCTCATACAACGTCTGAATGTATGAAATGAATGAATATCTAACCGGCTACTCGGAGAGCTTCTTCCTCTACTCGGAAGATGATGCGGCCTAGAGCACGTTTCATAAAGCGGGATCAGAGTAAGTAAATACCAACCACGGTAAGATGAGAGTTGTGATAATACAGACGAGGAACAGATGGTGTTAAAACTGGCTGCACAGATCTACCCGATCTACCTCCTTTTCGTTTCTGTTAGAAATGAATGTGTAATTTACATATTTTTTCTAATTTGAAAATGACTTCATTCTTTATGTGCATAAGTGCATATAAAATTATAAAATCCATTGGATTTCAATCTTCATATGGAAATGGAACGTGTCAGGAACAATGTGGCAGACCTCGCAGAATATCAATGATTTTTTTTTTAATATTCATGTTACTGCGATGAAATCTCATACGTTCTAATTCATTTTCAAACTGCAGGACCTCATAGAAACATGTAGCATCCATCCCAGTAATCGCTGATAGAAACGGATAACAGTTATGTCTAAGAACACATTATAAATTAAAGCAATCTGTATCTGTAACGTCTTTTAAATACTGATGAATATCGAATATGGCTCTATACGGATTCGCGGTTTCACTATCCAACTTGAATTTCATAAACTCTCTTAAATATTTTTTTATCAGTCTCTGAGACAGTTTTGGCAGGGATAATATCAAAATGGTGTTCGAAAATATGTCAAATCATAATTCGCCAACATTTATAAGAGTATTCTTGGTTTGCTCAAATCCATAAATGAAGAAATAAAAATTCCACTAAGAGTGTCGCAATAGTGTCACAGGGCTAACTATGAAACCGAAGATCCAGAAGAGTACTTTAGACTCAGATCAATAGGTAATATTGATCTGAGACTTTAGAATAGAAGTATTATGATTCTACTTCTAGATTATTTCATTGATTACCTCCACTCAAGATTCCAGAAGCATCAGTTTGTTGTGAAAAAAGAGCAGATTGTTGAAGAAGAAGACTTCATACTGTATAAAAAGTTTTTGGAATGGGACTCATTGAAAAGAGAAGACCTATGGAAAATGATATGGCTAAAAGAACCTGTTTCATCTTGACACCATGTATTTCTGACAGATAATTTTCCTCGGTGAAACGCTTCAAAACCATTGAGGAATTCCACAGGTCAGGAGAGACTGAATGGATTGACGTTGATGTCAATTTCACCGAGACGTAAACATTGACAATGAGAGAATAAGATCATTGATTTGTGTGCAGCAAAAAAAATCTAGAGGCTCAATATAATTCTTTAATGTGGATCTGATGCTTCTATATGTTTCCCATTAATGTATTTAATTTTGTTTTTCTGAAATCGTTCAAGAATGCCCACTTTCTCGGAGCAACTTCAGGCCTCAAAATACGCTAATCTATAGTATTTTAGTCCGTTGCTAAGCAACGAACTTTCCCGGACCGTTTTCGGACCTAAACGGTACGGGATAGTACTTTTTCGGCAACCATCCGGGAAGTACGTACTTCCCGGACTAGGCCGGGAAGTGCTCGAAATTTAATATAAATAAGAATTAGAATGCTTTTGTTGGTACCTATATCTTCTGTTCGAATTTCAATATATAATACAAATAAGAACTAAAATGTTCGAAATATTCAAATTTGGAATCACCGCCAGGGTAGTTTACTCTTGATCATAATTCTATTATTTGTTCCCCCCTGTACACCGTTGGGAAATTTAGAAGTTTGATAACTTGGATATAAATATTTCGTAATGCACCAATTTTTATCAAGAATAAAATTTTCTGTCAAATCGATAATAAAAAAGTTTCCATATGGTGCAAATTTTTGAAACTCACTGTATATAGTCATGACCACCTTTTTATAGGCAACCCATTTTAGGCGTTTTCGTCTATTTATGTAACTGAAAAAAAAAGTATGTGTCATCCGGTTAACAGATGGGTGAAGGTCGACCTCTCTTCATCGTCTCTTAGACTAAATGCGTTTAATTGATTTGTTATTCTACATGGTTGCCGAAAAAATAGTGTACGCAACACGTCCGAAAACAGTTTTTTTGGACTCGTAGACTTCCAGGACTCGCTAACGCTCGTCCTAGAATTTGGTCTACTCGTCCAAAAAAACAGTATTTTCTGGACTTGTTACGTAAATTACTATTCCCGTATCGAAAACGATACGGGAAAATTTTTGCCTGCTTGTTTACATTTCAGACAGTTATTGAATTCACGCAAACAATTTGTAGAATTCCTTAGTTTTTGATAATGCTGATTGCGATTTCAGAAAAAATAGTATGTGTACCTCGTAGTAAAAGCACATTCCCAGACTTCAATGCTTGTTGGCCTCGGCTTAACGCCTCGGCCAACAATTTACATTGTCATCCGGGAATGTATTGCTTTTACTACTAGATACACAATATACTATTGTTTTTTTTGTTGAATAAATATGATTGCAAGCAGTGTCAAATATTATTTTATGAATAAATCTGCAAAATTGTAACATGGTTAATACCGAATATGCAATGTGATCTTTCCTGGGTAAATTACAAAATTGTGTTGAACAAAACTATAGTAAAATTGAATAAACTTGGTCCGCTATATTCTTCTTAAGCTTAAGTCAACGGACGCCTCGAATTTTGCCAAAAGTTGTGTAGTGGCATATATGGCTGCATCCTTATCCGAAGTCCTCTATTGACTGACATTTTCAAAAAAAAAAAATTTAAAATTGTGAATTTTTCAGTCATATTGATTCCAATCACTACTGGGCATATTAAATTTGATAAAAAAGGTTCTTGTAACCAATGTGTCATCAAAACGTATTTGTCTATATTTCCATTTTTCCTCATCCTTCAGCTCGTACGAAAATCATTTCACTCTGCAGGGCAAGGAGTCAAGTGAGAATGATTATTTACGAACAAAATATAATAAGACCTCAGATTTTTCTACAAAAAGGCGAAATTCGCCAACAACTTATACACAATTACACGGTCGGTTCGGTCGTATTTAAAATGGATACTACCAGCGAATTTTAAAAAAATAACAGATATTTGTTTCATATTTATTGCATAATATAGTATATATTCTATCTATAGATAAGAATCTCCAATGGAAACTGTACATTTAATAAATAATCATCTATCTGAATGAAAATGCAAATTTTCACTTTCATATTTTTTCTCTCAAGTTATATAGGGTCTTTCTCAATATCTATCAGATGTAGTTCAATGTCCAGCGTGGCTTTAGCCGAGGAAGTAGTTGTTTTCTGTTAGATATTACAAAAAAGTTACTTCAATTTTATCGTAGGTTTTTTCCATTTCCAGAGGAGTCATGCATGTATTGGTTCAATTTTCAAATGAGAATGTTTCTCTTTACAACATGAATCCCTTCCAAGAGAGGTTATCTTGTACGATGGAAAATAGCGACTAAATTCCAACTTTCAGTAGCAGATGATTCTACAACTGACTTTATAAACATCCTGTTCATATGTTCAATAAAATCAACAATGGGATGTTTTTACCATGACATAAATATCAGTGTGACATACCTAATCATGTATGTCAGAGTAGTATCTATAACTATTGAAGAAAACACGACAATCGAACTTTCTTGACTTTATTGGTTCGTGAAATTATCTCAATAAATACAACTCGTGCGACAATATCAAAAATTGTGTCAGAATTTCAAACTCAATCAAATTGCTTTGAGGTTACCAAATAATTTGATCTCGTTGATTTCTGACATAATTGAAGAATCGGAAATATTGCGAGCATTCGTGGTATTACACCCGACAGTGACAAACATTATAGGAGCAATATCCTAAACGTGGAAAACATTGGGAGTTACAGTCCAGAGGGTAGCAGATCCCTAGCACTTGTCTTGAAGGGTAGGGAGAACCTGTGAAAATAAGAGATATAATTAATTTCTTGGTGAACTATTTTCACATTTGTTTTCTTCAATTTATAGGAGTAACCATTGTCTTAGAAAAAGTAATATTGTTGCGTTTGCGGATATTTACTCATAATTGTTTATGACAACAAAGAGTGAAGTTGAAGAAGTCAGACTGGGATATCATGGAATCATTCTCAACATTCTTAGATTAGATGCAAAAATAAATTTTCAAAACACAGGTACGATCTGGAATATACTTTACATTGTGGATTCCATCAACCAATAGAGGACTTCGGATAAGGATGCAGTCATGCCACCACACAACTTTTGGCTTTAAAACTACTGGCACGTTTTTCGGCAACTTTTCGTCATGTCAGGGTTCCTGGCAGCCTAAGGAACCCCCTAGTAGGATTAAAATTGTTCATAACGGCGGAGAAATCAAGATTTTCCATAAAATACAAAACACTAGGGACTTTAATTTTGTTTAGGATTTTTTCTTTCAAAATGGCGCTAAATTCAAAACTATATAGGCTAGAGCATTGTTATTGAAAGAGGTCTTGTGTAATGTAGGGTTGTTTCTTTGTCAGTGTACATTTGTTCCACGAAAAAATTCAAATTCATCCATTTGAACCAACTGTTATGATTAAAATGTAACATGTACCCTACAAGGCCGTTCCCACATAGCACATGTACGTCTAATGTATGTCCAGTGGAGGTCCAACATGGATCTCAAGGACGTCCACTGGACGTCCAGTTACCTCCACAAATGTGCTTTATAAATCCACTGAATTTCCAGATACACTGAATATAACATCTTATGTACAGTTGTGTGCATAAATAAGTCGTACAGCAGTTATAGAATATTGTCAGGCTCGTCAATCTTAATTATTAAACTTCTTATCGACTTTGAAAAGTAGCGTCGAAGTTAGAACTATTTTTGTCAGTAACGCGATTTTAACATTTTTATGTGCAATTAGTGCAATGTCTCAGTTAGTATCGTACCGTGTACGACTTTATTATGCACACAACTGTACGTACGCAGAGGATGTCCAATGGACGTAGGTACATAAAGAACGTCCAATGGATATCCAGTGAATGTACAACATGCATCTCATGGACGTCCACTGTACGTCCCGTTACGTCCATAAATGTCCGGTATAAGTCCATCAAATGTCCGGTATAAGTCCATCAAATGTCCAGATACACTGGATATAACATCGTATGTATGTACGCCGAGGATGTCCAATGGACGTACACAAATAACGTCCATGGGATATACGGAAATAGAACCCAGTTGACGTCCGGAAGTACAATATGGATCTTGAAATTTCACAGGTAAAATTTTTTCAATAAAATGAGAATCTGGTAAAAACTCATTTATTTTATTACTTATAACAGTTTTCAATAGATATGACTATAGTTCCATTAAAAAAAGAATGATATTCTAAAATAAAAATCCACTATTGTTTTCAACAAAAAATTAAACATAAAATATAAATGAAATATCAAACCATCAGTCAGAATAAAAACTGAGAACTTCCGAACTCTCATTTCACACATTCAACAACAAAAAAAAGCTCAAACACGTATTAAATTGCACATTTACTAATTAATGCACATTTCCAAATATAAAGTATCACGAACAAAAAGAGCTAGACTAGTATTATCGCCCTTTCCTTTCCTTTCATTTGCCCTTCTGAGCCATTTGGAGATGGATTTTTCAGTCTTTTCTTGTTGTCACTACTCTTGATTGTTCTGCAAACCCTGTAAAATTCAGTTTGAATCAAAAATTTTCATTGAATCAGAAGTATTTATTCCAAACTGAATTGAACTATCCTGCATACCTGTCTGAACAATTTGTTTATGTGCTGGACAGCAGCAGCAAACATCAGGACCTGTATCGGAAGTTCCAGCCACATTTTCAGAAAAAAATATGTTTTTCAGACTTACAGGTTAAGTTACGTTTAAAAGTACCTAAACCAGTCCATTCACCTCGGCTCATGGCCTATTGTGGCCATTATTACAGGTTTTTCTAACAATAATTGGTATATTCATTGAACCTAACCTAACCTAGCTCTGTTCTTTTGACACACTTCGATCTTCACCAAACTATTAACAATAACAAGTCTCAAAAATATTCACAAAACTCACAATACAACAACAATAACAGTAACAACAACCAACAATAACAGTAACAACAACAAAATAATAATATTTAATGGCGGACTAAGAAGCAAAACAAACGAAACATCAAATAGCATCACACCCATAAACGGCGAATGGGCGATATCCCTTACCATCAGACGACAGTAAATGCTCTGTGATTTGTCACTGTTTATAGCGGGAAGTTCAAGATGACAGAGAGCCGCATGCAACGTACATATTGTATGGTCCGGTATTCTACATTCGGTGTACATCCGTAAACGTACAATTATGAAATTTTCCATTTGATCCAGTTCTGTTCATCCAATGAACGTACAAAAACGTAAAATATTGAAAGCACAGATCAAGTCCAATATTGAAAATTTGAGATATTCATCCAAATACGTACAGTTTATTGACGTATCAGATTGATCCAGTACTGTTTGTCCAATGAACGTACATATCCGTATTATAAGTAAAATTTGGATTATTGGTCCATTATTGTACATTCATTGTACATCCAAAATGATTCTCAAGTTGATGTTTCATGTTGGTCCAATATTTTACGTCCATTGAACATCCATAAGACGTACAATACGCAATGAACAAAGCATATCCAGAATAGCACGTCCATTGGACATCAATATCGAGTCCCTGGACGTTTGGATCAATCTTGGACCCAAAATGGACGTCCACTGGATTTGGGGGCGTCCGTTGACTTAAGAATAAAAATATTGCGGACCAAGTTTGATCAATTTTAGTATAGTTTGTATGTTCAACACAATATTGTAATCTACCCAGGAAAGATCACATTGGATGTTCGGTATTAACCATGTTACAATTTTGCAGATTTATTAATAAAATAATATTTGACACTTCTTGCAATCAAATTTATTCAACAACAAAACAATCAAAATTAAATACACTAATGGGAAACATATAGAGGCATCAAATCCACATTAAAGAATAATATTGAGCCTCTAGATTTTTTTGTTGCAAACAAATCAATGTTCTTGTCGTCAATGTTTACGTCTCGGTGAATTGACATCAACGCCAATCCATTCAGTCTCTCCTGACCTGTGGAATTCCTCAAATAGGTTTTGAGGCGTTTCAGCGAGGACAATTATCTCTCAGAAGTACATGTTGTCGAGATGAAACAGGTTCTTTTAGCCATACCATTTCAATGAGTCTCATTCCAAAAACTTTTTATACAGTATGAAATCGTCTTCTTCAACACTGGGCTGTTTTTCACAACAAACTGATGGAATCAAAACATATAAAGATGATAGTGTAGATTTATGCTTCTGAAATCTTGAGTGGAGTTGATCAATGAAGTCATCTAGAAGTAGAATCATAATACTTATTCTAAAGTACTCTTCTAGATCTTCGGTTCCATAGTTTGCCCTGTGACACTGTTGCGACACTCTAAGTGGAATTTTTATTTCTTCATTTATGGATTCGAGAAAACCAAGAATACTCATTTGATTTGACATTTTTTCCAAAATCATTGATATTATCTATGATCAAATCAACATGTTGCAAAGCAGCCACCGAATCACCGAGAGGCGACTGGAGTATTTTACAAAGTGGAAGTATTAATGAAAACAACATGGTCAAGCAACTCAGACTCACTACAAATTCGCTAGTAATCATAGACCTTAAAAAGGAAGTCGCTCTTGATGAAGTTTCAAAATCCCTAACTTCACTTAGTTCTTCGAAAGTTTCGAAGATAGTCTTGAATCTAATTGGACTATCATGATTATCAACGCAAGTTTCGCACATTACTATAAGATTTTTCTATCTCACTTCGGGATAGGTTTTCTTTATATTTTCTTTCAAGTTTTTCGTTCTTTTTGCCGATGCTCTGAAGAAATTCCCCACTGATATTATAATACCTATTATATTTCGGACATATAGACATTTATTCCTATCGTGAAACATTATAGTAGTTTCGTCAACTAATATCGAAAAACATTTAGAAGAATTTGTGGATACAGTACCTACCCACAAAACCGACAAGTTATTGAATGAAAAGCCGAGAGCATTTTAATCAAAATGGTACTAAGGTTAGCTTATCCATGAAATTCACCAAGCTCAGAATATTTTCTAGATCGATTAATTATTTGGCAACTAGGAAAAGTGGAATACGCAATAATTTTTTTTTAAATAAGGGAAAATGATATATCTTGAAATTAGCGCCATTTTGTAAGAAAAATCCCTAAACAAAATTAAAGTCCCTAGGGTTTTGTATTTTATGGAAAATCTCAATATTCCCGTCGATATGAACAATTTCAATCATATTACGGGGTTCCTGAGGCTGCAAGGAACCCTGACACTGCCAGGAACCCTGACATGATGAAAAGTTGCCGAAAAACGTGCCAGTAGTTTTACCTAAAGCCAAAAGTTGTGTGGTGGCATGACTGCATCCTTATCCGAAGTCCTCTATTAATCAATAAAGTTTTTAGAACTGCGGTCTCTCCTACCACTCGACTGTTTATGTCGGCTCGGCCGTTTTCAGACATGTCTGCAAGCATTTTTCACGCAACAAACCAAGCTATAGAGGTTTTCCCTCACAAAATAAAAGGCGCAAATGGCCAATTCTAATTTTTATAAGATAGTTCGTTAATGAAAATCTCAGTTTTCGCCCCATCAAAATCGCTTTACAGTCGTCTTACGGTCGATAAAACTTTTGTAGAGATTTATAAAACCTACAGAATGGATTTTTATACGACCGTATCGGTGCATTTTCCACTGAGAAAATCCTGGAAAACCTCGAAAAAGAGACTATTCGTCAAAATTTTATAATTTCTATAAATCTGAGGCTGGACAATCGATATTGCGGAAACCGATAGATACTAATATGTGGTTCAACTGTGAGCAAGATCTTTTCTGTCCGATGTGTAGTTTTTGCACAATCGCGTTATAAACAATTTCAGGGCACTTCTTTCAAGATGCGCCGATTTAAGGGAAATCGTCGTACTCAAATTCTGTAAACGGTATCTGGAACTATAGAGATCAATATCTACAATTTGTATGTTTTGAATTTTCACCTGAGAGGTGGGAAATGTGTTGAAAATGTCAATCGGGATGCCAAGATTAAAGTCGGGATTTCGACAGTTCTCTCATGTTGAACTTTTACCCTGGAAACTCTTCATAAAGCTATATAGACCCCAAATAAAACGTGCCCTTTCGTTCACTGTTGGTTGAAAGATTAAGGTATCTATTATTGCAAGTAGGGCCGGCTCTATATAGGGTACTGAGCGCTCTCATGCAAGATTTTATTTGCGCCCTTATCGCCCATATCGTAATATGATGAACATACCTAATACTTATCACGTTAATGAACAGAAAGTATATGAGATGATGCACTTTCAAGTTAGTAAGTTAGCATCGGATATTTTATTATAGTTTCATACATTATCTGAAAATCTTAACTTGATGACTTTTATTAACATAAATATTAATTTTTTTAATTGAATAAAACAAATTATTAAAATAAAAATGACTACCATTGGTCAAATATATATTATAAGAACCAAGTTCATATCAAGAGTTTCGAAGAGTTTATCAGAAGATCCGCCTCTAAATGCCAAATTTTTCTATACCAAGTATTTTATTACTTATAATTCTTTCAATAACAGATTTCCATTGTACCTATATGTACGCGCATATGTACATGGAGTTTCAAAGTGTTGTACAAATTCTGCCAATCAGAATAACCTTCTTTGGAAATCAGTTTGATTTTATTTTCCGTTCCTGGAAATACTTTGCATCATAAACAATACACATTATCAGACCGATAAGAATCAACAAGCCAATTTCTTCAGAATTTGCTAGAGTTCGTGTGTAATATTTATCATCAAATTTTCTTCCTTTAGCATCGATCATGTTTCGACGAATTTTCTCGAAAAGGACCTTGCTCCACTAATATTTTCCTATTTTTATCGGTCAACTCCGGCCATTATGATGGGTCACGATTTTCCAAAGTTTGTACTCAATATAGGGTCTCCTACTCTCATCATTACTAAATGAAGACAACCGGCTTTCGGTTGAATTCTTGGGATACCTTTTCCTAGTGATAAACTCTGAAATCAACTTCCTCTCCCCCCACATTTTTATACTCATGTGATGAGGAAGTCAGAATATTCTACTCCTCCATTTATTGTGGAAACATGATGAGGATGAAATTGACTCTGCTGCAGTCCCAGTTTCTGTTTGAGAATTGGACGATTTGCCATTGTGGGTGAATCTTTTCAGAAATTTTCCCAGATTTTCACACCCTAACAATTTTTTTTCCTATACGAACAACTGTCTCTAAATATTCAATAGCAAATTATACGATACCACTATTACCAATAAGGTCCAATGGAATATTTAACCCGTAACCACTGAGGTGGAGTCTCTCAGACTCCGCGTCACCTTCAACTCTCAACCCGACCCCCAATTTTGTCAGTCTAGCCGTACACATAAGGGCAGCTGCATGCCGTAACCGCACAAATTGTTATTAGCAGTTGAACTATTGCAGGAGTCTCGCAGACTCCACCACAGTAACTTTTATATTATTTTCCCTCCTCACTAATAATAAAAAATTTATAGGATAAAAACTGAATAGAAATGGATCCCAAGCCTGGGAGTTCCCGACAAGCAATCAATCCCCTTGATAATGACTTTGAAGAAATTGCTATCGGTTGGCTTGATGAACTTGACAGCGATCTAAGTGAAATTGGCGATGATTTACCCAAAGAATTTGCACATAGTGCCCACAACACAGTTTCGGAGGAATCAGCAAGAAACGAAGGAAGAAATTCAGATGCTGAAGTTGAAGAAAGGGAAGGCCATCTAGCAACAGTGAAGAAGAAAGTAGCGAAGAAGAACAACTGGTGGTGAAAAAATATGCATACGGAAAGAATAGGATGAAGTGGGCATTGACAGAACCAACAAGATAGTATGTCAGAACACCCCAGCATAATATCTTGAGGCTTCCAACATTACGTGCTGCTGCTCGCTTAGTGGAGTCTGCCACTCCAGAAGCAATCTGGGACACAATGTTTGATAATGAAATGATCGCGATGGTTGTTCAATGGACAAATGCCAAAATGCGAAAAGAAGCCGCAACATATAAAGATGAGAAGAGAACTGAATTGCGGGACACTGATGCAATTGAAATGAAGGCGTTTATTGGTCTATTGTTTTTCACGGCTGTCTTCAAGTCTAATCATGAAGATTCCCCGCTGCTATTTGCTACAGATGGCAGTGGAAGAGATATCTTTCGAGCAGTATTGAGTAAAGAAAGGTTCAATATGCTACTCATACATCTGAGATTCGACAACCCTGACGATCAGAATGAAAGAAAGAAAACTGATCCAACAGCAGCAGTGAGTGAGATTTTCAACAATTTCATAAGAAATACGCAATCAGTGTACTCAATCGGTACAAATGCATGCATAGACGAGATGTTAGTAGGTTTCAGGGGACGTTGCCGTTTCAAAATACACAGCGTGTTGCTGACATAAAAATAAGAAGAAAAGTTCCTATAAACATATGTCCGCAAGTTATTCGTTTCTGAGATACAGAGTGTCAAAGTTGAATTCTTATTTTTATTTTTTTGTGAATAATTTCAAAATTATTTTGATATTTGGGTAGTTTGGTATCTGGGAATATTCATTATTCAGTTTGTGTGAAAAATATATTCTTGGTGGAGGTCACTGAGAGTAACTGTTTTCGAATTATTGAGATTTGAAATAATCGATGCAAGTAATTTTTAATGACAAGATTTTTAAATTTTAAATAAATTCAATTAGAAATCAGTTTTTTCGCAATCAACATAAAATTTGATTTTGTCATTGGAAAATCATCTCAGATACCAAATATTTTGGAATTTATTTACAAAAAACAAATATAAGAATTAAACTTTGACACTCTGTATCTTCGAAACCAATAACTTGCGGGTATGTGTATATGGGAACTTTTTATTTTATTTCGACGTCAGCAACATGCTCCTAAAGTTCCTGCACGTACTTAAGAAACACCCTGTATATGCCTAATAAACCGGTCAAATACGGTCTCAACATAATGATGCTGACTGATGCTCGAACTGGCTATGCATACAATGCTTATATTTATTCTGGAAAAGGAAGTGATGGAATGCCTTTGACTGATTCGCAAAAAAAGAACTGGAATGTACCCACTCAAGCTGTAATGCGTTTGACACAGCCAATTTACGGGTCCAACCGCAATGTAACAGCTAATAATTGGTTTTCGTCCTTGCAGGTAGTTGATGAGTTGAAGAAACAAAACCTGACATACGTTGGTACATTAAAAAAAAAATAAAAGGGAAGTGCCTCTGCAATTCTTGGGGAAGAAACGAGAAGAAGGTACAAGCATGTCTTTATTGTCGCATGTTCCTAAAAAAGGAAAGGTTGTATTACTGGTATCATCCAAGCACCACTCTATTTCCGACGATCCTGAAACTGGGAAGCCGGAAATTATAGCTTACTACAATGCCACAAAAGGTGGAGTAGATTCCTTGGACGAAAAGTGTGCGATCTATGGAACAAGTCGCCGAACGCAAAGAAGGCCCATGGCCATATTCTACAGAATTTTAGATATGTCAGCGGTAAATGCTTATATTTTACACGGTTGTTACAAGAACAACCAAGATGTTTCACGAAGTAACTTTATGAAAAATTTGGCAAAATCTCTCGTCAAACTCTACATGGAAATCAGACTCAGATATCCAAGGATAAAAAAAGAAGGGAAAATGCTCATCAGTCGAATACTGGGCACGCCTATTCCCGTCCCTGATAAAGAATTTGTCCTTGAAAATAAACGGTACTGCTTCCTCTGTCCATCCAGGTTGCACAGGAAGACGAAATACGTATGCACTAACTGCCGGAAGCCAATCTGTCTTGGTTGTTCCAGAAAAATATGTGCAACCTGTGTCGAACAAAGGGAGTAAAAACTACCTGCATGAATTTTTTCCTTAGAAGCAATTTTCAATTTTATTAGGTTTTTACTTTTTTTCAACCTTTGTTACCATTATTACTTGGTTGTGTGATTTATTTTTTCTTTTCAAGGTCAGAAATGACTTTGAAAGGAGGATGCCTTTATTTTGTAACTTAATTTGCAAATAAATCTTGTTATTACACCGTAACGGTTTTTTTTGTCAAAATTGGTGACAATCACTTCCAAAAACATCAATCTAACTAGTGCACCATCTGGATCAAAATTATTTACCACCTCAGTAGTTAAAGGAAAATAATCCACCTCAGTGGTTACGGGTAAAGAATGAAAAACAATGAATTATGGTTCAGGGCGCTAGGAGACTACTGACTGGATGAAACATCGGTAATGAATTATCGAAATCGTCCGAGAATGTTTCGAATATTATTCTCATTGTAATATATTTATAGTCAAATTAACTCTAAAATAATTTATTTAACGAAATACAATGATTCTTCTTGGTGCATAGCGTATCGAAGGTCATATGCAGCCTGCGTGAGTGTTCAGGCCCACCGATCTGTAATATAACTGGATGAGCAGAGCCCGTTTCGTTCCATGAAAAAAATACGCCAAATTGAACCCTCTCAGATTGCAAGTGCGCATGTGCATTGCTCCAAAATGTCAATGTCATTACGTCAGAGCATCATTTTTATCAGTGGCGTGTGTTTATTCGTCTACTGTTTGATTGTTTGTGTTTATTATAGTTCAAGTATCTCCAGTTTCTTTTTTGTGTTTTCAGTGATTTTTTATTTCTTTCCAAAACAGACAATAAACTTTCAAGAAAAATATTTTTTTTTGATATATTTGTGTTGATGTGTTGGGATGTTACCTAAAATTCGTAGCTGATGGAAAACCAGTATTCATAGTGATATTCATAACCTGAAATCAGATCGAAATATTATCTGCTTTTGCCATATAGTTACACAAAAATACACATAGTAATGCTCCAAATATACTGGGTCCCAGAATATATAATTAACTACACAATAATTTAAAATCTGCGAAAAATGCAATCCTTTTTTAAAAACGCTTCCTCACTGAACATTGCTATTATTCACTTGATGAATACTTCACATCTCAATGAACGAAGGTCCCCCAAATGTTATAATATGTGTATTGTAGCGAATTTTATTGAAGTCCTTATTTTTTTTCTTTTATTCATATACTTATTTATATTTATACTTTCATCTATATTTATGTACTCATAGGCACCATTCTGTGGTGACAGACTGTCTGTCTTAATCCTATACTTTTGTAGTCTCCAGGAAAATAAAACTTTTGATTTTAATGGATATAAATTTTACCAATTCTTGGAGTACATTTATTGTTAAGAAATATGAATAAATATATAAAAAATACTGTTTTTTTTTAAATAATAACCTGTAAATAATTAATTTTATATAAGCTTTATTATTGATTTCAAATCCAGGTTTTGTGACTGATTGGTTTCAAGTCTGTTATAATTGGCAGGTATTTTATACTGATTTTAGTCTATCAGGTTATCCACACTTGATTGATGAAAGTATATGCTTTTGGTATTTTTGACTGAAATACTAATCAGCATTTATAATTGAATCTTGGCTGACAATTAGATTTGTAGCATTGTTTAAATAGAAGATAGTCAATGCCTGTGGAAAAGGTATTGGACATAAACGCGAGTGTCATCTAGCGTGATTAGTTACAAACATGAATATTTTACGTCATTTTAATGCAGGTTTCTTAAAAAAACCCTGATTTTAATGCCTTTCCATTGTTTTAATCAAGTTACGACATGACTTGGAGGCCAGATCACTGAAGTTACGACATGACTTGGATGCGAGATCACTGTCGCCATCTATATGTCGCATCCATTTGAATCCAATATAAATCCCATATATCTTACTTCTATATAAACAATGGTTGTAGTGACTGAAAATAAGGTATTTCATATTCATACGTGGGTTCATGTTTTGTTGTCTCAAATTTGGTAAAAACCAACCATTCACTTGATCTTGATCTATTTTATGATTAACAAGTTTTGGTTTTGTGCTAACTATTAATGGTATTTCAGTTTTGGATTCAGCTGGCATCAGCAAAGTCTATCCTTCTGTTCAGAATTTCTATGAAATGCATCAAAACTGATATATTAACTTATTCAAAACGAGTCTAATTTGTGAGTCCACGAAGTAAATTATTTTATTTAAAGTACCCACTTCACAAAATTTATAATTATTAATTTTCAATGAGATAAAAAAATCCCTAAACTCAACCTTTAGGCGACGCCGCTGTTTGACATATCATCAACGCGCATGTGTATTGCTCCAAAATGTCATACACTAGTTGGCGTAATTTTCTTATATGGGAATGCTCATCCAGTTATATTACAGATCGGTGTTCAGGCCCGGCATCGCCCACAGCTTCGCCACATCATATTTGAACTTATTTTGGCGCCTCTTGGCAGGTGCGCCCTCATGCTGTGCATTAGCTGCATGATGCGTTCGGCCGGCCCTGATTGTAGTGAAACGTTTACTCATAATAAATTTGAAAACGTTACTGGGAGTATATTTGTTCTAAGTTTGATGTGATTAAAATTGAATGTATAAACACATCTGGTAGATACAACAACTCACATTGGAAAAATAATGTTCAATTTGGTGTATTTGATTATAAATGGGTGATGACTATTTTGATTTTAGTTTCATTGAGGAGAAACCATTATCTGAAAATACCACTCAACAACAGATGGAAGATACCACCAAATTATTTTTACGGAATGCATCAGATAGAGACGGAGGACGGGATAGAAGGAAGAATCCAGAAAATAATTAAAATTATGACTTAGGGTTATTATTCGGAGTTGATATCAGGAGCAATTAGGATTTTTCGTTTTTTCTGATCTGCAGGACTTCAAGTAAGCAACAAATATTGAAATCGATTCATTGATCTATTAATCCTGTGATTTAAAAAATTTGGACAAAAAGATGTGAATAAAGTGGAAAGTACATAGTATTTTAGTTAGGAGTATTTCCAGTTTTGTATTACACTTACACAAAAATATATGTGACTTTAAATTCAAACTATTGTTTATTTTTTGGTTATTAATACTAATTGCAGAAGATACAAGTTTTTTTTCTGAAAATTTCAACTGAGTAATTAGTGAAAATGAACCCAGCAATAAAATATGATGAAATGTAACTAAATATTTTTTCTGTCAATTCCAATACATTTTTTTCATTGTGAAATTTTTATCATTTTCAGATTTATTCTGATATTCAATAATGATAAATAAAAATCAGTTGAATTTAACCCAACTTTTACAACTTTTACAATACACATTCAAATACAAATTACGTTTAAAGTTTTGGAAATTTTTTATTTGGTGTAGTTCGTTTTATTCTGATATTCATTCCGTCCAAATGCAAAACAGAACCATTTTTTAGTACAACATGGGAGCGGTTCATTGTGAATTTCAAAAATATATGTTTATAAAATAATGTTAAGTTTTATCGATATCTAATTACACAATATGGTGTATTATTTGATGCATTGCTTTATGTTTCAATAAATATGCGTTATATTAATTTCAGTTTTTTTTTCAAGAATATTGAGTTTGAGTACCTGGATTCTAGCTTGGAAACATGTAATAAATACGTGTGAATCTTCAGACTCCTCCAGAATGAATTTTAGAAAGAATAAACACATTCATGTCAAAAATTATATACATATACATATACATATACATATACATATACATATACATATACATATACATATACATATACATATACATATACATATACATATACATATACATATACATATACATATACATATACATATACATATACATATACATATACATATACATATACATATACATATATACATTTTGGCATATTCAAGCTTGATTCCATTTGAACATCATGAATTTGTCGAAATGTGTCCCCTGTATATAATTTTTTACTCTAATTTTTATTTCTCCTAAAAAAATATTTTCTGAATTCAGCTATATAAAATTAATATGCTTCAGAAGTGCAATTTGAATTACAGCCAAATGAAGAAATATTATTGTTTGAAGCATAGTTGACCGGCATAAATCGTGCACTGAAATTTGTTGTCGTTGAAGCACTTCTGATGTACTTTGATTTGCCGGTAGATTGTATCACGGGAGGCTAGCCTGGACACCGGGATGCCGGATAAGCGTTATTTTCAAGTGCCTGACCAGAACTTGAAATGCCGGGGAATGAACCCAAGCGGTCCGGGTTCGATACCCGGTCGCGTAACACTGAGCTGAAGTGGTTCGGATTCCACTTTTATTTAAACTGTATGTCCCGGATCTTCCTTGCTCGCACAAGCTCTGCTTTTGAGGGGTTTTCTCCGAAAACCTGGGAGTTTCGTAAAAACGAATTATAAAAAAATATAATTAACTATGATTGCCTTAAAAACGCCGAGCCAACCTTCAATAATGTTATCTGGGTAATGTTAATATTTGTATATTGAAATGCTATCTCTAACATTTCAAGTTTACTACGCGTTTCAATACATGTATAGGACATTCATAATTTGGTTATGTCACCACAATACAGGTGATCTAATTATTAAGGGACCCTGAAGATGGAATTATTAGAATTCGCAACGTCGGCCACAAAATATCAGTTCCAACAGACTTCAAAACTTTCTAAACACATAATTGTTACTATTCTCTTCCAGACTGAGATCCGGAGTCAGATACGTACAGTCTAAGATGTCGACTCATCATACCTTCAAAACTGTGGGATGAAACGGGAGACAATTCGCCAGCTTGATTAAGAGAAAACAAATGAAATCGTGGCCTGTTTCCCAAGAATTCCGCATTTGCGTGTACCGCCACGGTCGGTTTTCCTGTTAGGGTAAATTTACAAGCACAGAAGTTTTCAAGTATTGTCGACGGATAAACTGAATAAAGAAACTTAATTATTGCAATTTACTTAATCTTGTGCTAATGTAAGCAGGAATGGCAGGATTCCTTGTGAGATATATTCGTGTCATTATTTTCATTAAAATATTTTCCATTAATACAAGATACTACCTATATGTGATAATCTTCATAATATGGTGGTAGGTACTCACTTTCGGTACTGGATTTAGATGAATTATTTTGTTCGTCTCTCTGGATTGTCCACAAATGATACAAAAACGGAACATGATCAAATTATTATTGTACAAACTACACAGAAAACGATTAGATATCCACAAATTTTATTCAATCAGACATGTTTCGCCAGCACAGTAGCTTCTTCACTGTCTGATTGAATAAAGTTTGTGGAATTCGAATCGTTTTCTGTGTATTTTATACAATTACTATGGATCTTCATCAAGTAACGGCCGTCAAGCAGACACATTGAAATATTATTGAATGAATGATGAATTTCTAAGAAAATATACAGCAAAATGAAGAAACACATTAATAATATAGTCATCAATACTAGGAAATTGCACTATGAAATTTAGATTCCGTCACAACTATTCATTTTTGAATGCGGTATTTAAAGTTTGTTGAAATTCCATAAAATTGACAACATTCATTAATCACCATATCCCTGGAATATTGACAGGACTAAAAATTCTATAAGGGCGCCATCTCTGGAACCGACTGAAGAAGCAGACCACTATTTCATTTGTTTATTTGTCTTCTGAAAAATCAAAACAAAATCGAATCACTCGACACACCAGGGTTTTTAGGCATCTTAGTACAGTCGAAATCCCGAGATTAAAGTCAAACCCAGGTGACGAATGTCAAAATAAATTAAAATTCTCATTTTCAGAAGTTTTTCAGTAGTAATCCACTAATACAATATATATGCAAAAATATATTACCTGCAACTGCCAATACAGTGAGGACGACTACCAAAAAGAGTAGCAATAGCTTCATGATAAAAAATTCAGTGCGATATACCTAATCATTGAGACTAGATGAAAACGGTTTCTTTATCTACTTATAACAGAATCCATATCGACACAAATGCAGAAAGTGCGTATCGATTTGTAGTCATTATTTACTTTTCTAGATAACCTGCTTTTATAATCCCATAAATGAGAAAAACAAGTTGAACGTATTTTCCAGGTAATAAGATTGTATCGTCTATGAAAACATGATATAAACAAAACCGAAGCAGAATGAATTGAATTTAATTAAGAAAACATTGTAAGTACGAAATGTAAATATGTTGTAACTTAACACAAGATTTCGAAATGAGTAAGTAGAGTATAATATTGCAAATTATCTGCAATGGCACGAATTGTAGGAGCAGAATCCTCCACGTGGAAAGCATAAGGAGTTACAGCTCAGCGGTTGGCAAATAGCCCTTTCTTGCCTCAAAGGACTTGGAATTCCTGTAACAAAAGGGTTTAATTATTATTTTTATTCTGGATTATACAGTGAGGACCAAAAGTCCGTCGGTCCCCCGTAACTTTTCTTCATTTTCCATATTACAAATAAATGTTAAATACATAAGTGGTAGGGTTTCATTCGATCTCTTTAATGGTTTAAATTTCATTCAGTGTCTCAAAAATGCACAGCGACTTAGAAGTTAATTTTTTTTTAATGGGACACTCTGTATTCCATTGCATTATTAGATTCTACGTTGAATTCTGAACAAGTTTGATGGGTGGTTTTATATCACAGAAGTTGATAGTTTTGGAATTATGAAGACTACTTTTGCGCCAGTTCAGTGAGAAAATCGTAACAGATGGATCACAATGTATTCCACTTTCCTATCCTAACTTTTTGAAAGCTATCCAATGTTGCAAACTGCTGATAGGAACCATGTGTAACTTACCTCGTCGTACCATTTTACAATTGTTAGAGTTGTTGAATCTTACGGAAAACTAGTACAAATGAAGTTGAAACATTTTATTAACAAATGAGGTAGTCCATAAATACAGATCAAGAATCATTAAAAACTGAAGAGATATTTTAATTTTTATCTATTTCAAAAGATGTTCGACATGTCCACCCTGCATTTCTTGACACATAAATAGTCGGGTTGTAAACTCTTCCCTAACATTAAACAAGGTTTGAGGTGTTATTTCTGAACACATTTCAAACATTCGACGACGCAGTTCATCTTAACGACCCGCAAACTGTTTTGAAAACTACGGATTTCACATAGCCCCAGAGAAAGAAATCAAGTGGTGTGAGGTCCGGTGAGCGAGCTGGCCACTCTGTTGTACCTCGACCTCCAATCCACCTACCTGGATACCTTTCATCTAAGTAATTTCTAACCTCCCGAAAATAGTGTGGTGGCACTCCATCTTGCTGAAATGTCACTTCCAAGTAAAATTCATGCGGGTTTTGCGCAACAATCTCATCGAAACTGTGACTTATTGTCTTGCAGCATTTGGAATTCATGGGGATTCTCAACACTCCAATATCTACAATTCTGGGTATTCACATTTCCATTTAGGCAAAAAGTGATTTCATCACTAAATGTTGCAAATAAAGTCGATTTGCAACAATTCTTTCTGGTACAAAAATGAAATTTTGTAAGGATGGAATTTATTTTTTTAAACCCTCTTCACTGATGTTTTAGAAACATCTCAGCTACTTGCTTGGTTGATTGTTGCGGGTTATTTACCATTTCGGCTAGTACTTGAATTTCAACATCTTCCGTAATTATTTTCGGCTCGAGCATCTTTCACGGTGCCAGTTTGGTTAAATTATGCCACCAATTTCTGCAGATATTTTTGACACATCGGACGTTCCGGAAACCGTTCATTGAAAATGCGAATAGCAGCGTGGTATTTTCGGTTAGCTTCACCAAATATGATAACGGCATCAACTTTGTCTGCTACTGAACGAGCCATATTAATCAACAAGAGAAATTGAAAAAAGTTTTAAAAACCTACAAAATATCAATAACATTTGGCAAAAACAGATAAGAGTTTTTTTCGTTTTGATGGATAAAATAAACGCGCCTAGCGTGCATAGCCTACCTCATTAATTTATTCATCAATCAATAAAAAAGTTATAAAGGAATGAAATTTGATCAACCCACCAATTCAAGTTCATAAATTTTATGAAAATTATGAATACACCACTGAATTCAACTGTCTTGGAATATTACAGGTCACAGTTTCATCGAAATCTGTTCAGTAATAAAAAAGTTATAAGGGAATAAAATTTAAAAAATATATTGTAAAATTGAATTTTAATAACGTTCTTACTACACCACTGTCGATTATTGAAAAAATTATTGGGGTGATTATTGCAATGTCATACAATTATAACATCTGAAAATCATGATGGTGAAAATAGTCTGTAGGTATTTCTCGAAGTGGAGTACAAGTACTCCTGGTTAATCTTCATGAAAACAATTTCAACAGTATAAGACAAGTCTAATGTACTCCCAATAGAAATTATAACGAAAAAAATATGCAATGAATAATAATTATTATCATTCCAGTAGGTAACGTCAGCTGTGATTTCTTCCTTTTGGTGAATAGCAAAAAATGAGAGTTGCAATTTTAACTGCCTGTTATTCAGAATGCATTAATGAAATGAACAAGTTAGCTGTGACTTACAGTTTCTCATCTATTTATTTGTGCTTGAATTGTCATTTTGTTACGCACCATAAGTGAACTGAATAATTTATGTTCCAAAATAAAAACAGATAATGGCTCAATTGTTAATTCAAGAAAATATCGAAATTATACATCTTTCCGGTGATGATTACCGGAGTGAACGAGAAGTAACTAGAATATTCAATGAAAGATACCCAAATCGTCCAGCCATAAATAACAACACAGTACATAAAATAAACCAAGTTTTTAATCGGACTGGAGCAGTAACCACATATATTTTAAAGAACAAATAAACGAAGAAGGAACGAAAATAACCAGACAATATTAGATTACTTCAGAAATAATCCAAATAGTAGTTTGAGGGTTGCCAGCTTAGATTTTAACTTACCTAGGGAGAATATTAGGCGATGTCTGAGGAATAGTAAATTGAGGTCATTTAAACCAAAGTTTTTACATACTCTGGAACTAGGTGATCAAGAAAAACGTTTGGAATTCTGCTTATGAGCCCAGGGCGAGTATCTTAATGACAGGCATTTCTCAAAGAAAATTTTATTTAGTGATGGAGCTAGTTTCACAACAAATGGAGTGGTTTCATCACAAAATATTCGCTATTGGGCCACTGAAAATCCTAACTTGGTGATAAACTATAAAGGCAGTATACAGAAAAAGTGAACGTTTGGTGTGGAATACTGAATGAAAGGATAATTGGACCATTCTTTTTCGACGGCAACATGAATGCCGCAATTTTCCTACAATTTTTAAGGAATTAATTTTCGGACGCAAAATATGAACTTCCTCTTGCAGAAACAAGAAATGTATATTTTCAGTTATATTTTCAGTTAGATGGTTAGACATAATTCGGGAATTGTGAAGAGTTGGCTGAATCAAAATTACCCTAATCGTTGGATAGGAAGGGGGAGTACATTAATTGGATGGCCACGAAGATCGCCTGACCTTACTTCACTCGATTTTTTCCTTTGGGGTTATGTTTACAAATCACGACCAAGGAATCGAGTGGAACTGTGCACCAGAATTCAGCAAGCTTGCGATGCAATTACTCCACAACAATTAAGGAATACTTTAAAAAATATTCGTAAGCGATATGATAAATTCATTAAATTGGATGGAAGTTTGGTGGAGGCCTCCAGAATATTAATTGCACTCATTTATTTTTCAATTCGGTCTCTCCTTGGTTTCTATTTTTACATTGATTGTGAATAAAAGATTGTTTTCCGCTAGTTCGTAGCAATTAGAAAAATGTACTTACAGTTATTTTTTTGTAGATTTATTTGAAATTATTGGCACTGAAGTTTGTTGTGATAAACTGATTGATTGATATGGTTCGACATACATTGTAGAAAAGGAAATTGATTCTCCCATAAATGTTTCATAAATACATTTATTTGAATAATATTTTGTTGAATATTGCCCCTAACCACTGGGTGTAGTAAGAACGTCGCTAAAATTCATTGAACGACATATTTTTCAAATTTTATTCCATTATAACTTTTTTATTGATTGACGCATTCCAACGTAATTTACATGTTAACCATTTGAAAATGTCATAAATCCAGTGGTGTAATCAGATTTTTTCTAGATTTTTTATCTTGAAAAATAAGATTAGTTGGCCCTGGAAATTGGGATATATTCATGAAATTTGGTGTCCTAATAGACTTTCTGAATGTCTACCTACTGAAAAAAAAAATCATTCCAATCGGTTGAAAAATGTACGTTTTATAAGGGTGCTTCAATCTTAAATGGGTCAACTGTAGATAGAGAGCACTTTATTTCCAACAGGTATACACCCAATTACAGGAAATATACAAAGGTTTACATAAAAAATATACATGAATATAAAAATATAATGATATACAAGTAACTAGTGAAATAAAGAAAATATTACAAAAAAATAATTAAAGGTTAAGATGCCATGAGCGCGATCAAATTATTTGGAACGTTTTTTTTTGGCACGAGTCGCTAACTCAAAAATGGTTCGTCGTATCGATTTCAAACAAGGGCAGGCTTCTAGAGGACGTTCGATTCTATGTACCTACGTCTGCGGCAGCACCTCATGATGCTTTCCACAGATAATCGAGGTGGCTGCAATGGTATTTCTCTTCCATTAAAATTTGAAGCAATCTTTATCCAATCGAAATGAATTTGTTATCAAAAGAAAGGTAAAACGTTGATCTATGTAAGTGCAGTGATGTTTTTTTGAAATTATTTGTTCATCTACCCAAGAAATTGCTTCAATACAACTGCATTTTTGGTAAATTTTTGTGATTCTTTTGTGAAAAAGTGGATTAAAATTTCAATTTCCATTACAACACGTACCTAGAATCGAACGTCCTCTAGAATCCTGTCCTTGTTCGAAATCGATACGACGAACAGTTTCTGAGTTATCAATTGACTCTTTTATCCTGAAAAGCGCCCCAAATATGATCGCGCTTATGGCCTCTTAAAAGTTCTATTGAGAATACATTTCAAAATATAACTGAGAGAACTATCATTTATTTCGCACATATCACAGATTACTGACACTGGTGCTTTGAGATAGTAATCTGTTCTGCTGCTGCTATAATCACAATAAAATGTCGTTTCAACTGGAAGTTAGGCGAGGGGTGTGGAAATTGGAAATCTTTTGTAAAAAGGAAGCACATGAGATCTTATTATGTAGGTTAGGTTAGGTTAACACGGTGGTCCGGGATGGAACCCACGTAGGCCAGAGGCCCGTTGTGATGCCGTATGGGGTGGTTATCACCCCCCATCATCACCGTGAGAACCAGTCGCTGCTGTTAATGAACAGCATGAGGTATTTGATACCAACCGACTGAAGATCGGATAGGTTATCAAAATGAGGCTGTCCCAGAGAGTCAGAAAATTTTTTCCTTGATAGGGCTGGGCAGTGGCAGAGAAGGTGGACCATCGTCTCTTTCTCCTCTTCGCCTTGACAGCTTCTAAAGAATTATGTAACAATTTGCAATAAATTAACAAAATGTCGTCGTGTATTTAGCGATATTACATTAAACTGACCAAAAAGAATAGAACAATCTCTCTTTGAGGATATATAGCTGTGAATTCGAAAGACAATAATGTTTTAGAATTTTTATATGATGTGTGTGACCGTTATGAATTAGATACCATATTAATATCCCATATTCTAGTTTATACTTCACATAAGCGTTGAATAGTGTTATAATTGTGTCTATATTCTTGAACACTTTTGTACTCCTCATTGTAAAACCTTATATTGTATTTGCTGAAGAAATTGCCTGATCTATACCGGGTGTTTCACAGTGGATGGAATATTAGAAGTATGTGGAGAACAGAAAGACAGATCATTTCGAAAATTTTTGGGCGTAGATAATCAAACTTGCTCTATCTGTCTAAAATATGTTCATCAATACAGTGTTGCCGCTTGTATCAGAAAGTAGTAGCTACTTTGTTATTTCAAATGGAACACCTTCTTCACAACTTTCCCACATAATTCTCTATACCTATCTATGACGATTTCCGAGATAAAAATTATTTTGTCCAATTTTTGTGCAAAACCTGACCATTGAAAAATATAAATTTTTTCCCAATGCAAATTTACAAAATATTGCAATTTGGGTTATAGCTGCATAAGACCATTAAGTATTCTGTCGATGAACTGGATCTCAGTTTCAGCATACAGGGAGGCTCAGAAGTGAGTCCTTCCGGGGACTCATGAAAATGACTGAAAATCCGTTTTTTCAAATGAAACACCTTGTATATTGTCGTGATATCGAGCAATGACATTTGAATCGTTTTGGTGCACTGATCTATTGTTTCTTGTTATTAATTGATTAGGTCATGATCGCAGGTCATTAACAATTGCGGGTTTGATGACTAGCAAATTATATGACCGTGACAGTGCACACCAAATAAAAATAAAACATTTCTATCTATATATAAATATAAGGTGATTTGCATTAGGGATAGTTAGTAATAGACTCCTGTAGATGAGAGAGCCCTAGCGCTCTGTTAGCCTTATAGGCTAGGCCCTTTTGGCCTTAGCTGTAAGTATTGGTTAAGTGATGGTTTTAGGTAAGAGTTTTATTTGTTCCCCATTATATTATTGAATGTCCCTTATTTTATGTATGTATATAACTTCCCCCAGTATCCCCGTTGTTGTACAATAAACGTTTATATTCCTTTGATACTATTGAGTTTATATAGCTACCCTGAGTAGCTACCCCCCAAGTCGCATTTTGTATAAGGGAAGCAACCCCTTATACGGCTCAGGATGCTACTCTAGTAGCCCTAGTCGCGACATATGGTGGAGGCGCAGTGCTCGTCCCGGGGGGTTGATTCTTCATAATTAACCCCACCCCGTCCCTTATTACTCCAGCCATAGTCTAAGGACTATGGTGGAGGTGCAGTGCTCGTCCCGGGGGGTTGATTCTTCATAATTAACCCCACCCCGTCCCTTATTACTCCAGCCATAGTCTAAGGACTATGGTGGAGGCGCCATGCTAGTCCCGGGGGGGTTGATTCTTCATAATTAACCCCACCCACCCCCATAATTACTCCAACCATAGTCCAGGACTATGGTGAAAGCACCTTGCTCGTCCTGGGGGGTTAATTCTCCATAATTAACCCCACCCTGCCCCGTTTCACCCCAACCATAGCCTAAGGATTATGATGGATGTGCCTTGCTCGTCCTGTAGGTTTGTTCTACTGAATTAACCCGATTCAGAATATGTCTGTACAAAATGTTTCACGGTATCTTCCTCTCAGCCAGGAAAATATAAATGTGAATACAGAAATTGAAGTTTTCAGAGTTACTCCATTTTTTTTTAGTCCATATAGAGTAAGGGTTTATTTTTTCTTCGTATTGTGTAGTATAACTTATATAGAAGATTCATGAATATTTGGACAAAAATTTCAAAATGAATTTGAGTATTCAGGCCTAATTTAATAATTTGTTGTAGTTTATTATAGAAATGAGAAAATTTTTGCTACTTTTATGCATTTTTCCTGCCACAGGAATTTTATACTGAATTGAGGAAAGTAGTGCAATTCCGAAAAAATCAAAATGAGTTTATCTGAGGTTGTCCCGACTCAGGTATACTGGTGATGTTCGGTTATTTCATTTATTTATATATTATTTAATAGAAGGTTTCCAATATTTTTGATAAATTTCACTATGATAGGATTTCTATACAGAATTCAGAGTAATGTTGTATCAAAACCTTGCACATACGTCCTGAAGATGGATGCATATGAAAACTGTTTATTTTCGGTGCAAAGGTACAATAACCAATGGAAATAATTATTTTGTTGTTTATAATAGAAAATGATTTATTTTTGTATATAGTAGGAACCGTCGACAACAACAAAGACCAAGAAGGACACTACGACTACGAAAAGTTTTGCAAGTATAAAAAATAATAGAATGTAAAAAGAATGGAAAGTAGCGAGATGATTGTTTGAATGAATATGGGAAAGTAATGTCGAAAGTATGAATAAATGTGCGAATATTGATGTCAAAAATACCTTCATGAGAAATATATGTCACTGTGTAAAAATGCGAGTTGTATTGAGAAAACTGTGGAGAAAAATGTAGATGAATGCCCGAATGAAAGGGGCATGTTGAGAAATGTTGAGTAAAAGGGAAATATTGAAGCTGCATACTTGCATGGAAATGTTTTGTGTCTTCCTTGAAAGTGTTGAGAATGAGGAGTTTGCCTCAATTGTTGTGCATGATGGTGATAAGTGACAGTAGTTGTATGAAAGGGTTAAAGGTATTTTTGAAACACACTTAATGTGAAGAATTTTTTTTTGATCAGAATTTTTAAATTTAATTTTGAATTGCTTCACTTATAAATGACATATTTTGATGTTTTTGATTTTTTTCTGAAAAATATGTTCTGCTTTGCATGCTCTTGGAATTATGCTCATGACGTCTTCGAAATATCTGGTGCAATTGGTGTATGATCGACTTTTGAATGAAATATCGTGATATGAGAATATTTATAGGGTAATTGGTTACCTATGTCTATAAAGGAGTTATAGAAGAATTGAATGATGGCCGGAAGAGGCTGTTGTAAAGAAGTTTGCAGGAGAGACGTGGGAGAAAATCCTCAAAGTGGGATTGAGCGTTTCTCTGCAGTATCTTACTCTTGAAGTGTTGCCAAGAGTTTTGAGATTTTTTGGTAATTGGTATATAGTGATATACATGCTCTTGATGGGTTTCCAAGAGAATCATTGGTGAATGATGTTGTTTGTTCTCGATGTGTTGCCGAGAAAATAGGTGAATTGCGATAATGTGAGATGTCGATGTATGAGAGAAACAGTTGCACGGAGAAACGTTTTTGTATGAATGAGTCATGAGGAATTGTAAGGAGTGTGAATACGAAATTTAAAGTATGTACTTGAACTGCAAAACAGAACATTGAAGAGATGAAAATTATGTTGTCATAAAGGTGATTAAGAGGTTTAAATTACTAATTTGAAATTTGTGATATAATGTGATTGAAGATTTGTATGACTGTCCTAACCAAATTGATGGCATACCAGTGTTACACTCAAGATGGTGATCAGGAGGCGTGAACTGATATCTAACATTCACAAATTGATAAATTGTAATTTGGCCATCCCCATTACCTCGAATGATATTTTTTTTTTAATCATATGAAAACAATTGCTCATTTACAAGATTGCAACAGTAAATAATGAAATGGGTCATAACAAACAATCGTGTTTTGATTAATATTCCCAAATTGATAAATTATAATTTGGCCGTCTCGTTTCTCGAATGATATTATTTTTTTGTTGAATTCCTTAAAACTCCCATTGTCGGTTTCTTCTATGAATATATTCGGAATTTTATCGAAAAATGCAATACTGAAAATATTGAATGAAATGTGATGACCAATTGTGTTTTGAAAACAAAGTCGAGTAATACGTTTGCGATTCAGCGTTTTATATGGCCAGTAAATAGTCAATTGATTTGTCGTAAGAAACATTCGACGGTTTTCTTTTGTTATTAATGTGAAATATTTGTTGATAATTCGAACTATGAGAATAATTGATCGTGAGTGTTTTGAAAACAATAAACTGTTTGATTACAAATTTTCGACTGATAGTTTTTGGCAATAAAGCGTTTTTATATAGCTCAAGTTTATGGAGATATTCATTCGATAAGAAATATTTAACGGGTCATTTTTATCTCAAGATTAGAAAAAAAAGGTTGGTCGTTTAAATTGAAGTTTGAAAATTATTGGTTAGATAGAATATAATATTTTTTATTGAATTATTAAGGATTAACCTGTAACAAAAAAAAAAAAAAAAAAAATTATTTTTCTATTAGTCATAGAAGCTGAAAAAAAAACGTAATAAATATAATTATGAAAAAAAAAAAAAAAAAAAAAAAAAAAAAAAAAAAGAGAAATAGTAATAGTTGTAATGGTTTATATTTTGATTAGTTATTTTGATATAGTTATGTATTTATTTGCATCTTGTTTTGTTTCTCGGTTATGGTACACACACAATCCCGGAGAGAAGAGATCAGGAGAACCGAATACCCAGTCTGGCATTTCGAGAATAGAATTTGGACACTCAACATGGCTGGCAATAACTGAAAGCGGGAAGCTGCGATATTCAATATGGTTCAAAAAGGGTTGGAACACTGGACGAACTGAGTAATCCAGATGTTTCCTTCCCAAAAAGTGGAATGAGGATGCTGAACGTGAGTCCGGAGAGGATCCCAGAAATAATCAAAAATAAAAGCTCCCAAACGCAGGAAACGCAGGTTAGATGGTATCAAAGATCGGCAGCAAATCAGGATAGAGAGGCTGTACAAAGGAGTGGAGCACTGGACGAACTGAGTAATCCAGATGCTTCCTCCTGAAGACATAAATGGAGGATGGAGAAACGTGAGTTTGTCAAGGATTCTAGAAGATTATCCAGGTCGAGAACTCCCAAGCCGACTCAATGGTACCCAGAAGAGAAACCAGATAATTGCCGTTGCTGTTCCTGAAACTGCGCCGAAGGATGTTCCAGATGTGATTCCGAATACTTGCAGTCCCAGAATGTGGTAGCGCTGGTAACGCCTACCGTAGCTGCCAGTCCCGCCGATGAATGTTTGTCGACAGCCAGTACCCACGGTGCCAAACGATGCAGTCCCGTTCAATTTCGAGCTGTGTTACCGGATACGGAATACTGTAGAAATGCCAGAGCTGAAGAAACTTATGGTGTCAACAGGACCAGATCCCGTCGCTGTGTGTGTACCACGTAATAGGACCCAGAAAAATATATTTTTTGTAATCATTTCAGTAGTAGATTTATGTATTATTAGAATAGGGCACTTGCTTTGTATAAGGTTTTCGTAGGTTTGTGTTTGTATTTTAAAGCTGGGGTCCAGCTTTTTTAGAAGGTGGGCAAATGTCGTGATATCGAGCAATGACATTTGAATCGTTTTGGTGCACTGATCTATTGTTTCTTGTTATTAATTGATTAGGTCATGATCGCAGGTCATTAACAATTGCGGGTTTGATGACTAGCAAATTATATGACCGTGACAGTGCACACCAAATAAAAATAAAACATTTCTATCTATATATAAATATAAGGTGATTTGCATTAGGGATAGTTAGTAATAGACTCCTGTAGATGAGAGAGCCCTAGCGCTCTGTTAGCCTTATAGGCTAGGCCCTTTTGGCCTTAGCTGTAAGTATTGGTTAAGTGATGGTTTTAGGTAAGAGTTTTATTTGTTCCCCATTATATTATTGAATGTCCCTTATTTTATGTATGTATATAACTTCCCCCAGTATCCCCGTTGTTGTACAATAAACGTTTATATTCCTTTGATACTATTGAGTTTATATAGCTACCCTGAGTAGCTACCCCCCAAGTCGCATTTTGTATAAGGGAAGCAACCCCTTATACGGCTCAGGATGCTACTCTAGTAGCCCTAGTCGCGACAATATTATTACTTATTTGAAAAGCTGTAACATTTTTCAATTTAATTGAGTATACTTTCCTTATACCTATCTCGTACAGTGTGTTAGTTATGATCACTTATGTTATGAATTCGTCTTCAATAAAATAAATATTGGTTAGTGATTTAGATAGTGGGCTATGAACTTCATTCTGACAGAGAACTAACATGTTATTCCTTCATTGTCATCCAGTTTTCAAGTTTTCAAGTTTTCAAATGTGGTTTTGATGGATTTATCCATCATTTATGGTCAATGTAACAAGAATGTCAGCAGAACATACAGAGAGTTTAATGAAAAGTATGCTGATTTACCTCGAATTAATTCGAGAAAATTTATTTTATTGAGTAGAAATTTTAAAATGTTTTTATCAAAGTCTAACATGTGTATTAATAAATCTAGAAAGATTTAGTGGTTCTGAATCATTTCAATAAATGTTCAAAATGTTTACCATTCGTTTCCAAACACTTTCTTATGCGAACATCAACGGCATCTATTGTGGCTCTTTGAATTTCATGTGGATCTAATTCCTGAAACGCTACGATCACTCGATGTTCTAATTCTTCCCTTGTGTTGACCGGTGTTCTGTAGACTCTTTGCTTGTTAGTGCTCCACAAATAAAAGTCTAGGGGTGTAAGATCAGGGGATCTAGGGGTGTAAGATCAGGGGATCTAGGGGGCCAGTTCCATGGACCCAAACGTCTAATCCATCGATCGTCAAATATACGGTCCAATTCCAACCCGACTTCTGCAGTGCAATGAGCAGGAGCTCCATCAAGTTGATATCAACATGATCGATATTGTTCTAGTGTCAGTTCTTCAATGAAAGCCCCAACCGTTGTCCTCAAGATATTCAAATATTTTCTAGAATCAAGGTTTTCACCATAAATCAAAAGCGCAGTTGATTGTCCATAATTAAACAGAAAACGTTGAAACTAAATGTTTCTTGAAATCCCATTTCTCTTGTGACATGCGGATTTTTGGTTGCCCAGTAATGAAGATTCCTCCTGTTGAAAATACCTTCCCTCGAAAATTTTGATTCATCAGTCCATATTATCTTCTTGAGAAAATCTTCGTCTACTTGTGTACTCACCATCAACATTTCACATAGTTCGATCCTTTGCTGAGCGTCTTGGGGCTTGAGAGCTTGAACTTTATGAAATTTGTAGTCATGCATTCCGTGTTCCTTCAGAATCCTATGAACTGATGGAAGTTTCACACCTAAATCGTGAACCGCACTACGAATGGAAGCTTGAGGATTCCCGTGGAAGTATGTCTAAACATTTATTGCGTTGTCCTTATTACCACAATAGGCCATTGGCCTCAGTGGAGGGCCTGATACGGGCCCACTCACGTTCAAACCTAAACCTAACCTCTTTACCTGTCACAAGTCTAGGCAGGTTTCTGGTTACTTTCAAAGAAGATCCAAACATTTCAAAATTTCTCTTCAATCTAATGAATTTTCTCGAATTCATTCTAGGTAAATCAGCATACTTTTCATTAAACTCTCTGCATGTTCTTGCTACATTGACCATAAATGATGAATAAATCCATCAAAACCACATTCGAGTAATTATTTTCTGCCATAGTACTTTCACACCCATGCAACTTGAATACAGGATGACAATGAAGGAATAACATGTTAGCTCTCTGTCAGAATGAAGTTCATGGCCTACTATCTAAATCACTATCTAATGATTATTTTATTGAAGACGAATTCATAACATAAGTGATCATAACTAACAAACTATACGAGATAGGTATAGGGAAAGTATACTCTATTAAATTGAAAAATGTTACAGCTTTTCAAATATGTAATAATATACAAGGTGTTTCATTTAAAAAAAACGGAGTTTCAGTCATTTTCATGAGACCCCGGAAGGAACTCACTTCTGAGCCTCCCTGTATGCTGAAACTGAGATCCAGTTCATCGACAGAATACTTAATGGTCTTTTGCAGCTCTAACCCAAATTGCAATATTTTGTAAATTTGCATTGGGAAAAAATTGATATTTTTCAATGGTCAGGTTTTGCACAAAAATTGGACAAAATAATTTTTATATCGGAAATCGTCATAGATAGGTATGGGGAATTATGTAGGAAAGTTGTGAGGAATCTTATAAGGATTCCAAAAATGATATGATATATACGAGGTGTTCCATTTGAAATAACAAAGTAGCTACTACTTTCTGATACAAGCGGCAACACTGTATTGATGAAAGTATTTTTAGATGGATAGTGCAAGTTTGATTATCCACGACCACAAATTTTCGAAATCCACTGTGAAACACCCGGTATTGGAAATGAAAGTGAATTTATGATTTAAAGTAATTCCAAGATCTGTCATTTTAATCACTCGACTGAATGGATTATCATCAATAACGTATGAAAATGAAAACGAATTTTTTTTTCTAGAAAATGATAAGATATGCCATTTCGATAAATTTAATTGTAAATGATTCCTGGAGCACCATTCGAATACCAAATCGATTTAATTTTGTAAATTAGGCTTTCTTCATAATTGTCGATTACTTTATAAAGCTTCTAGGTCATCGACGTAAAGATGTCTAGATCAGTTAATCTTTTTAGTCAAGTCATCGATGAGAAACAGGAATATAAGACGCCCGAAGTTCGATCCTTGTGGCACTCCCGAGTTGGGGTGTATAAAGAAGACTGCAAACTTTCACATTCCACGTATTGGTTCCTGTCAAAGACATAACTTGTAAAGAGTTCAATTGAACTTTCAGAAAAGCAAAATGATGATAATCGTTGGAGAAAGATGTAAAAATCAATTTGATCGAACATCTTTTGCCGTTTAAATGATTATTGTGTGTGGTAAAAGAGACAGGTCTGTAATTATTGATCGCGTATTTATTACCCTTTTTGAGAATTTTGAATGCGTCTGCCAAATACCTACGAACAAGTATTTATTTAAAACACAAGTCAAGGGATTTGTTATCGATTATAAAAGGAAAAAATAGTTTTGAGTACTTTTTCTCCGTTTTCGTTACTTGCTACTGGTTAATATTTTTCAGTTCATTTAATTATAATAATAATAATAATAATATTTATTTCGAAAATCACATATATATATATATAAAAAGATTACATACACATTCAGAACGAAATATTCGTCATAACAATATAATATCTAAGAATTTAACAAAGAGGCATTTAAGTAATCTTGTACTGTATAGGGTTCAATATCTACCAGAATTTTGTGTATTGCATTTTTGAAAAGGTTTCGACTTTCTATCAGTCTAATATTCTGAGGTAATTTATTGAACAGTTTCATGCAAGAATATTTTGTGACCCTTTCTGTAACAGTCAGTCTGTGAATTGGATATATGTAGTACCTGTCTCTACTATTGTATGCATGTGTTGGTAAATTTGCGTTGAAATAATCCTTATTATTAAATAGAAACATTAGACATTCTTCAATGTAAATTGCTGCAACAGTTAGAATTTTATTACTTTTAAAAATGCTTCTGCACGAAGCTCTAAAACCAAGCTTTTTAATAGTTCTCAGTGCTCTTTTCTGGCATATAAATATGTTGCTACTACCATAGAAAATTGAACCGTATCTAACAAGAGATTCGAAATTTGAAAAAATAAATGACTCTCAGACCATCTTCACTCAGGTACTGTGACATTACCCTCAATGTATAGCAGACTGAGTTTAATCTTTTAGTGAGTTCTACTATATGACTTTCCCATGATAGAGCTGCCTCTAGTATTACTCCTAAAAGTTTTGTTTCTGCACCTATATTGATATTAGCTTCATCTAACTGAATGCTATTTGGATATTGTAACTGCGTCCTACTTGTTTTGAACATTAGACAATTTGTCTTTTTTTCGTTTAATAGTAGTTTCTCATTCGAGATCCACTCTGACATTGTTGTATAGATATTTTCTGCATTATCAAGTATTGTTCCGAAATCCTGTGCGGTTATTAAAATGTTGGTATCATCGGCATAATTAGTAAGAAAGCAATTCGTGTTCGCTATACAGTTGGGCATATCATTTATATACAAGATGAATATTATTGGACCAATTATACTACCCTGTGGAATTCCCATTTTAACAAGTTCCGTTTTAGACTTAAAATTCTCACCCTGTTTGGTAATTATTGTTTGCTGAGATCTTTCTGATAAATAAGAAGTTAGCCAGGCGTACACAGAACCATTTATTCCATATAGTTTTAATTTTTTCAGTAGAAGTTGATGATTTACACAGTCGTAGGCTTTTGTTAAGTCCAAAAATAAACCCATTATAACTTCATTTCTCTCAAGTGCCTGCAAGATGTTTTCAGTGAATTCATAAAGTGCTGTGTGGGTTCCCTTTCCTTTTAAGTATGCATGTTGACCTGTGCAGAACATGTCATTTTGTAGTAGTCCATTAATCTATTGCTCATACATTTTTCAAACACTTTTGAGAAACTTGGTAGTAGGCTAATTGGTCTGTAATTTTCAATTTGTGTGACATCACCTTTTTCATGTAAAGGTCTGATAGTTGCTAATTTCAATCCATCTGGAAACACCCCCCTTCTAAAAGATATACTAACTGCATATGTTAAAGGTATAATGATCTCATTTACACAACATTTTATTAATGAAATTGGAATTTCATCCTCCCCACTGCTTTGTTTATTTTTAAATTTTTTTATCACAAACAAAATTTCATTTTCTGTAATTGGCCTAAGAAACATAGATCTATCAGCTTGTTGAATGTAAGATATGTGATTTCTTTCAGGTAATTTAGATACTAAGTCTGATGCAGAATTAAGGAAGTAATTATTAAAACTATTTGCGACTGTTTTACTAGCTCCAGGTACTTGAACATTCCTCTGACTACCTGAGCCGCTCTTTATGCTATTTATTATTGACCACACTGTTTTTGATTTGTTATCTGAAGTTTCTATTTTCTGTTTAAGTTGTTCTGCCTTTTTTTGTGCTAGCGTATTTTCATATGTTTTTTTAGTTTCATTATACCGCGTTTTATATCTTGTGTCTACAGAGCTCAAAACATAAAGAACGTCCAGTTGCCGCTTACACTTATCTATTTCTTGGTCCCCAATTATATTTTGTTTTTTTGACTTTTTATTTTGGCATATTTTTGTAATAGGGAAGCTGAGATTGAAACTGTGTATAAAAATGTTGTGAAATCTATTCCATACTTCATTCGCATCATCCATCTCATATAAGTTTCTCCAATCTGCTTGTTTAAGCCTATTTTGAAAATGGTTTTTATTTGAATCATTGAAAATTCTTTTGAAGACAAAGGTATCTTGTTGCTGGATATTAAAACTAATACTCTGAGCTGAATGGTCAGAAATCGAATTATGATGTACTTTTACCTCGCAATGTTCGCTATAATTGGAAAATATGTTGTCAATTAACGATTTAGATACATTCGTGACTCGAGTGTAGTCTTTTATAAATGGAGATAAATTATATGAGTTGACTAACGAGAATAAATTTTCTTTGTCTTTGTTTTTGACCAGCTGTAGATAAAAATAAGAGGCTCTTTTCAAAATAAAAGACGTGGCCTATACTACTTTTTATAGGATAGTGAAGAAAACCCTGGTTTTCGCCCCAGCAAAATCGCTTTGTGGAATTTTTTAAACAAGAAATATTAAAAAAATTACAAATGTTTTGTTTTTTTGCGAATATTTCAAAAAGTATTGGACAAATCAATTTACAGCCAATAGAACTTTTGTAGAGAATTATAAAATCTACAAAATAGTTTTTTATACAACCAGATGAGGGCATTTTTCATTGAGAAATTCCGGGACAACCTCGAAAAAGAGACCATTTTTCAAAAATTCAATATTTTTATAAATCTGAACAAAGAATATTGCGGAAACTGAAGGATAATAACATGTGGTTCAACTATGCGCAAGGTGGTTTCTGTCTGATGAGTATAGTTTTTGCACAATCGCGTTATAAACAATCTTTCTAAATGCGCCGATTTAAGGGAAATCATCTTATTCAAATTTTGTTAACTGCATTTAGAAGTAGAGATCAATAACTACAATTTGTATATTTCGGATTTTCACCTGAGAGGTGGGAAATTTGTTGAAAATGCCATTGGAAGTTACTCTAAATGCTTCAAAGTGCACCCGAAGTCGTCCGAACTCGACTGGAGTTAACTTCAGTGCGACTTCGGGTGACTTCGGACGCACTTTGAAGCGTTTTGATCAACTTTCAGTGACATTTCAACACATTTCCCACCTCTCATGTGAAAATTCAAAATATACATATTGTAGATATTGATCTCTTCTTCTATATGCCGTTTACAGAATTTGAATAAGACGATTTCCCTTAAATAGGCGCATCTTGCAAGATGTGCCCTTAATTTGTTCATAACGCGATTGTAAAAAATTACACTTCGGACAGCAAACATCTTGCGCATAGTTGAAGGACATATTATCATCTATCAGTTTCCGCAATATTGTTTGTCCAGCCTCAGTGGAAAATGCACCGATCCGGTCGTATGAAAATCCATTTTCGAGATTTTATAAAACTTTACAAAAGTTCCATTGACTTCAAAACGATCCCTTGAATATTCTTTGAGATACTTGAGAAAATTCCACAAAGCGATTTTGCCTGGGCGAAAACTGGGGTTTTCATTAACGAACTATTTTATAAAAATTTTTTTGTGAGAGAAGAAACCTCAATACTTTGGTCTGAATAGTTTTCAGTTAACTTAAGTCTGTTGTTATTAACACCAAGGAGTTTGGGAGGATTGTGACGAAGTTTGGATGTTTTGATATTTTTTTGCAAATTTTTGTCCAACCACAACAATCATTGAATTTATCCGTTATAATATACTCCTCATCTATATTCATTATTTCATATCTTTCTGTTTGTTGTTTGTAGTCTAAATGAGGTTTATTTATCACCCTATTTTTATAGTCATTTTATTGGTTCTTTGAAACATTTTTACGTGGATAAACATACAAAATATTTTAACCAAGGCACGTAAAATGACTAACCTGTAACAACTGCGACAAATATAACACAAAAGACCAGCAATAATAAAACCAGCTTCATGATTGGGAGAATCTGCTTACTGCTTGTTTATAAACAACTTTGAACCTGAATGGAGCTGATGCAAAACCACTTGCCTTATAAAGGGATACAAATGTAAACAGAAGAGATACCGGACCGAAAATCCCCACAGAAAATCCCCGCAGTAATTTATAAAAATAATCAGTAGCGTACTTGCTTAATCTTTGGACTATTTCGAAAATAAAATGACAGAGAAATGAAAATTTCTATCTTAAAAAGCTATACCAATCCAACATGTGACAAAATCATTTACTCGTCAAGAATAAATTCTAACCATCAACAGTAATTCAGATTTCTATAATTGCAATTTTACTGTGTAGTTCAAGTGAAAGTAATAATATACACACAGTGTCACACATACAGTTCGCAACCCTATTCCACCCCTATAAGCCAAAGTTCGTATACACTCCTAAAGAAAAAAAAAGTTTTGATTCCAAGGTGAGAGAGAAAATGATACCATATTTCCCTACAGGATATTATGGACGATGCAACTTTTAGACCAAGAGCCCATATCACTATTTTTGGTAGTGATAAGTTTACGCCCATCGACCACTGAAATTTGTATTATCGATGTCGACGATGCTACAGAGATTCTCGCCATACATGATCCAGAGCGAAGTTAGGGTAGTGGGCTTACCGATAAGATGCAAAAAAAATGTTTCGTAAGTATACGACTGAGAGTATGGGGAAAGCAAAGATTTCAGGAAAATAATTCGACGCTCGCTGATTGTCAGTCGCCTACATCGTAGCGTTCACCCGCTGCAACCCTCGAAATATGTAAGAAAAGAAAACAAAAAAAAATCCAGTTTACAACTGACAATGGGGGGGGGGGAACTTACCATTAGCATTTTAATAACACAAATTTCACAGACCAGCCTCTTTCAATGGGGCGGAAGGGCGCTGGGCTGTTTCGGAAAAATGTCCAAGTTTATTTTTATGATTAGCTTTTATTTCAAAATTTAGGGACAAGTCATCTATAACGCATAAATTGAGAATCTATTACCGTCAATCACGTACTACGTGGCAAAAAGATACTGGACCCTTGGAAAGGTAAACAAATATTCTGGTATACTTCAATATTATAAGTTTAAGCTCAAAAAATTCACACAACGTTAGTTGTACCACCTTAATCAAGAATTTGTTGCCTATAATCATGTAAAGTGTGGCAAAGGCCTGCTAAAAATTGAAAACAGACGTCATTTCAGTGGGAATGCGCTACAAAACAGCGCTAACTTTTTGCATGTACAATTACTTGAGGATCACCCAGTTTACCAGTGAATTCAAGCGTTTCATCTCCTGCGTCTCTGCTCGGAGTTCATATTCACATCGGCATATAGACTCACCGATCCACCATTAATATCAGAGCTTTGTGCGTTACGTATTTCGGTATTAAAGAATCGATTCATGAGTCAAAATGGATGAAGCAGATGATGTGGACCGAGGCGTAGAAAAAAAGTGTGCTATCAAATTCCAAGATGTCTTCTCAGCCCTTAGCGACCAAGAAACATTGAAAGATACCGAAGCATCAAAACGTATGATCGATGTATTGGAGCAATTTACGTGTCGCATGTACGGCTTGAAAAATGTAGATTCTGTCTTCAAGGCAAAACCAACACATAAAAATTCAGGACAGATATTCAGAGCTATGATGGACGTAATTTGCCTCCATGCAAAACTCGAACAAATAAAGCGCGCTCAGTATACCTATCGGAAATATATGTAGATACGCGCATCTGAAAAATCCTACAAAAATTACCTCCCCCCCCCAGAGGATGATGGTGATGGAAATGATCTGGGTAAGATATGAATTTTTATCCGTGTATAATTTCGCAAAAAATAATAAGTTTGCATACATTTTTAAAGACACGAAATCTTCCGCAGAGGAGCCGTTCGAAGACGTCGCCGATGACGATTCTGATACAGACATTTTCTTGGCAGATTTGGATTCGGAGGATGATGAAATATGAAACAATATGAGATGTTCTTATTTTTGCAATACACACTTTTTAACTCATGCTGACGCTGATTCATTATGACTTCATGTCAAACTAAAAGATCATTGATTTTGTCACTTTCTGTGTTAGTCGTAGAAAAAGCATAGTGTATAACTCACCCGGAATGCTTAGTTCTCACTCGTATGAATTACAAGAGTATGAAATGATTATGATTCCATGTTCTTTGAACAATATACTGTTTGATGTTATGGCATGCGTCCTATTTTAGCGATTGACAGGGCTTTATTCATACTGAAAACAACTGAGAGATGTATTTTCACATCCACATGCTTACGCCCAGTCAACACAAAATGGTCTCAGAGATGGTAGTGGGATTCACATTCATGCATCAGATCACACCAGTCTATTCGGTGCCTCGTTGGTCAGTTCGAGACATCAAAATTTGATGCAAAATGTAACTCAAAATTAGCCCAATATGACATTCCATTTATACTTCGGAATCGAACGCACAATGAGACCCTTTCGATGTAACAATGTGAAATTGAATGGACTCTGGTATTTATTTAAAAATGCGATTCACTTCCTGATTCTCCTGTATGCCAAGAATAAAACAAATATCAACAAGTTTCAACAATAATATGAATTACCTATACCTCAATACCATTATGTTTATTAATTAATTACGGTTCATATGGAATGGGAATGCTAGAAAACAAATGCGTGAGTGGATTCCGTAGTATATCCATTTCACAAACAAAAAAATTTTATCAAACTCTGTCTAATGAAAAAAAAAACATACATACAACAGAAATGTGGAAAAATATATAATTCAAAATTCAACTCCAATCCTCCGGACAGCATTTTCTTCGCGGCGAAATCAGTATCTAACCTGAAAATGACAAATTCTGTAAATCATACTGAATTACAGATCTTGCTAGAACTAATAATTGCAAATCCGTTCCCATCTTGATGAGTTCTTCATATTACCTAGCACTCAATCCGGGTTTCGGAAAGGACTCAGCTGTACTACAGCATTGTTAAAGGTGACTGATGATATACTCGCTGCCCGAGATAACGATGAACTGTGTACTCTCGTATTGGTTGATTACTCCAAGGCCTTCGGTAAAATCAACCATCAACTTTTACTGGCCATTTTACATTTCATAGGATTTTCCGATAATGCCGTGGAAGTAATCAAACAATATCTATCTGAAAGAGTTCAGTCTGTGATGTTCATGGAGATCCTTTCTGACCCAGCCATAATAAAAAGAGGTGTGCCCCAAGGATCAGTCCTTGGGCTACTTCTATACACTATCTACCACCACTCCCTATCCATTCATCTGGAAATTTTCTGTCCAGATATTTCCTGACAACACGTTCGAAATGTACCGGAGCACCATCTAATTGTAGCCACATTCAAAGGAATATTTTCAAGGAGATTCCAAAAATGTATTTTCATAAATTTTAAAAATTTCCATCCATTCAGATGCCCGTCAAAGAAATAAGGACCAATTATGGCGTCTCCTATTATTTCACCGAATGAGTTAACACTCCCCCGGTTCTGGCGATCGACGGTTCGAAATGATTGTCTGTTTTCGGTATCATAATAATGAAAGTTATGTCGATTCACCAGACCATTGTTATGGAAGGTTGATTCATCTGTGAATAAAATATGTTCAAAAAAGTTCTTCTTCTCACCAACTCGTTCAAGATACCATAAACAGAAATCTAGCTTGCGTTCAAAGTCTCTTCCATACATATGTTGATGCAGCTGAATGTGGTATGGATGATATTTGTGTTTTCTAATAATTCTGCTAACACTCGATTGACTTATACCTGTTTTATTAGTAATGGCTCTAGTACTGGTATTGAGATCTTCAATCACATATTGCAAAACTTCAAAATTTTGTTTCTCATTCCCAGTAACTGGTTTCTATAACTCTCGAACAGTGTACTCGATACTGGTTCCTCAAAATCTGGCTAATAATCTCTCAAACACATTTTTACCTGGATGCTCTTGCACTTTTGTGAATAAAACCTTGACGCTAATAGGAAATTTTCGTAACACTTTCCAATGGTTAAAATCATGTTGATTCTTTCTTCTAGTGTAAAACTTTTCATTTTACTCCTCAAATCTGAGTACACGAGAGCAATACGAGTTCAACACAAATTTAAGACAAAATTTTACGCTATTTGACAGGAGCCTGCTTGAAACAACAACTGACAGGGTATTAGTCAAGTATACGACATCCGACAACTAGATGAAATAATGTTAATTTAAAAAAATCATCGGATTTCGAAAATGCTTTGACAACTCCTGAAGCAGCACATTTAGGTATAAGGAAATATTATATGATTCGAGAGGAAATAAAAAGGTGAATATTGTCACTAGAAGAATATATAGTGTTCCACTTGAAAAAACAAAGTTATTGGCGTTCAAATATGCGGTGTTTCTGATAACATAAAAGACACTGTATTCTATTGATCGTCCACTCAAGCTACAGTATCTAGCTGAAAGGGATTTGAGTGACCGTTCAAAATTCCGTACATCTGCCGTGGATAATGTTGAATTTCTTCGACAACGTTACATTTTGAGAAAAAGTTGAATATTTCACAAACGGAGATAGTTAGGTATAGGGATACTTTGGCAAAGTCAGCAGCTCATTTTTTCTCAAGGAATTCAAAAATACAGGGTGTTCCTTTTAAAAAATAGAACCATTTGTAACGCTCTTTTCAGATACCCTGTATGAAAATAATTATTTTTAAAATGCAGTTCAGATCGACATACATATACTTTTCATGACCGTTTACTGAAAAAATATACCATTTGGCCGCGAGAGTCCGAGGTGATCAGCTTTACTCACCCTGTATAAGTATCTATAACTTTTTGGAAGCTTGATAAATGCGCACCAAACAACCATTTCCCAGTTCTATAAGCTCTAGAAATCACTAAAACACGCACGTGCATTCTAAAGGTATGTTCATGCTCATACGAATTTCGGAAAATTTATGCGAATAAAATGGCGGCTGAAAAAATCGCAATGAAGTTGAAATATTTGAACTTTTTTGCGAATTCGTATCAAATCACGAGACCACAGAATGCGTAAAATGTGTTTGTGTTATTATTTTATTAACCTAAAATCCTCAAAAATAAATACACATGCAGGTGAACAATCATATCATGTTATAATTCGTCAGTTCTCATTTTATAAAAAAAAACAATAGGAAAGTTCGTTGATGTGGTTGTTATTCGCATCATAGGATATAGATTATTTGGATGGGTTCATTATACTCTACCATCAGTTGTATCGGCTTTGGAAATAAGGGCGGAAATAGACGGACTGCAATATGCGGTTGCTGCCAACTTCATAAATGCTGCTCAAGTCAACTTCAAGTGAAGTCGAGTTGGGCAGCTCAGAGCACTCCGGATCGACCGCATTTGCAGTTATAGAACTGCTTTTTGCTGCCGCATGACTGCAAGTAGAAAAGGAATTGAATAATATTGTGGTGATGGACTTTGAAAAGGAAGCACCTTTGCTTGTTCTTTTGTTACGTAAAAAAAGGCGTAGAAAAAGACGAAGATTTTGGATTCATAATTTTCACAAATATCAGCCCATGCCTTATTCTTTTCAATTTGGTCACTATAGGATGCAGTTTTATAGTTCCAAAGACATTCCTTATTTTTTATATCGTCGATGAAAGCATCTGTGTCAAAATCGTCTTCCATTTTATCCTGGATAAGCAATTAACAGAAGATCAAAGTCAGAACTGACCACTTGAAACTCAAAACTGTCCAACGAGTCGCGACGACTGCACTTTTCAGTTCGTGTATTTACGTTCTCTTTTCGACTGCACTCGGACTGCACAGCGGAATGAGCAGCAACATGGCAGCTGCTGCCACTGTTGACTGCACGTTGACGCTCGAGTGTTTCACCCTAATGAAAACCGTGTATTGCTGAGATGCGACTGCAAAGTGTAGTCGACAGCAACTGCATATTGCCGTCCGTCTATATCCGCCCTAACGTGAAGCTTCCAGACGGAAAAAAAGGAGTTGGAGTGTTCGACATTTTTAAAAACTCGAAAAATTCATGGTGATTATCACTGCCTCGTTCGAGAAATGAGAATGAATGATCCCAATGAATATTTTAATGATTTTCGTGTGACGTGTTCTCAGTTTGATGAACTCTTATCAATAGTGAGACCAGAAATAAAGAAGTCATATATCACAACAAAACCCATTCCTCCCGCAGAAAGGCCATCACTTTTATATTCTATTCCTTGTTTTAGGATTCGGGAAGGAATACTTTTTATTACCAAAGAAAGAATAACCATTATTAACAAAACTAAAAAACCCACCAAACATTAAATTCTAGGTACTTTGACTTACCCGCAATGACAGTGACCATAAAATTTTGTCGCATGACTATGAACGTCAAATTTTGTTGGTAATTTCCTAATTTGCGATTCGCATAAATTTTCCGAAGTTCGTATGAGCATGAACATACCTTAATCCTTTTCCAATTTACATTCATTTCGGCAATTATTTAGGAACACAGTGAGCTCTGCTTCATCTACAAGTACCTGTCAAGCATTGTTGACAAGAAAGTATCGAAATTGTTGAGTGACACAATTTAGCGTCTTATTCATCAACTCGTGAAAAATGAAAAAAGTAGAATTTAAATTTGTATTTCCTTTTGATGAGACCTGTTTTCAGTGGTGTGTTTGTTGTGTATAGTAGTGCATAAAAAACATGGGCTTCTCTGGTTTTCAAATTATGAAGCGAACAGGTCAGTGATTGAACACAGTTTGCCGGCTTTATTTATATTGGTTAGCTTATATTGGCTTTCCTTTGAAATACTCGTAATCAAAAGTATGAAATTTACGAATATTTTAGTTTGCTTATGAGTATAACTCAATAATTTTCAATGATTTCCTGGAAAAAGGGGATTATCGGGCTCATTCTCGAAACAAAAAGAAAAGTGGTGTTACTTACGTAGTTTTATCTCCTGAACACGAATCCGAAAGAATTTTGTGGGGGTCTCTGATACTTTTCGAGTTATGACCTTTTGAATCTTGAAAATCGACCATTTTCAAACACGATTTTATCGGTAAAACCTCTCAGAAAATGCCTCCTTTTTTTTGTAGAAACTTTTTTCATTCCGTAATCTACTGTTTTTTCACAATTACAAGCAACAAAACCGAACATTTTACGGAAAAAATTTAACTTAACCTTCATTGGCGTTCATTCTAGAGGTGTTGGAAGGGTTAGGTATACTTTATAAGAAGGTTGAATTTTTGTGTGAAACGTTTGGTTTTAGTGCTTGTAATTGTGAAATTTGAGTTGATTAGGGTCTTAAAAAAAGTCAATAAAAAGAAGGAGGCATTTTGTGCGATTTTTCGATTTTTAAGATTCAAAAGTTCATAACTCGAAAAGTATGAGAGATAAAACTACGTAAGTATCACCACTTTTCTTTTTGTTTCGAGAATTGGCCCGATAAGCTTACCTTTACCAAAAAGAAGATTTTTTTAATCACTGTATCCTCCATCAATAACTAATTCAATAACTATGTTATTCGATGATTAGATGTTTTTCACTATTTTTACGGATTTTTCCGATTTTGTTTTCGCCAGTTTTCGCAACTTTTTTGGAAAGAGGAGGCAGCGGGCCCACCGAGAGACATATATTTTGTCGTTTTTTGAACCATAATATTCGATGGTCAGATATTTTTCATTATTTTTAAGGATTTTGATTCCGCGAGTTCTCCAACTCTTTTCGAAAAAGGGGAAGAGGGGGGGGGGGCGAGCTCCCCTCCCAAATTTTTTTCGCTGTAATTTTTGACGTCCAGATCCGTAAAGAAAACTTCTGAAACCCTACGCGTTCTTTATCTAGATTACGGGTGTCAGGGGGGGGACAATTTTTTCGACATTAATGTTTTGTCATCGGAACTGAACCAACATGTCGAATTTCAATTCCATAGGATAGAAGAAAGTGGTTTTAATTGAGCTTGTAAGATTTGGAACCATCTTACACACACACACAAAGCAGGTTAAATACAAGCTTTCAAATTGAATAAAAGCTTTCAAAAAAAGAAAATGTACTGCCAAAGTTAATCCAAATATTGATTTAACACTTAATGACTTAATTCAACATTTTATTTATTTATTTTATTAAATACTTCTCCAAATCATTCAACCGGTCTTGGAAATGCACCAACAACTTTCTATCCATTCAACCGATCGACTAGAAAATGTTTGGATCGCTTGTTTGTAAGTGAGTTGATTTTGCCTCTCCACTTCGGCCCATACGGTGTCTTTCAAAATGACCCAACCTCATATAGTATAAAGATGCATTCCAATGGGTTTAAATGATGGAAGAAATTATCCATGACATTAGTAACATTCACATGTTTCTGTACGTCCCTCAACGACGCAGTGACCACCGATGTGACCTTCTTGCCAGCAACTTACATTACAATCTGCAATGTAACATTCTCCAAGACCAAGATTTGAATCTTCTACAATCTCTTGTGAAACTTCTTGATTGGATTTCTCTGAAAAACAATAATTCAATAAGTCTCCATGATAGATTCATTAATTCTGAAACCAAAATTCAATATGAACGTTTCAAGTCAACCAGTTGAAAAAGAAATTTATGTAACTAGTGAGTAAAGTGGTACTTTCCACTTCCTACTTTACTCAGGTGTTGCATACGATATTTTCAACAACTGTCAAAAAATAGGACAACCAATTTTTATAGTTTATTAGCTACTTAACTCAACCTCACTCAATTTATGGTACGATTAACAAATGAATAATAACACGAAAGATATCATCGATAGGAATAGACACAGACAATAGCAATAATAATAATAACCTATTTTTGACTTTCACAGAGTTTATTTTGTGAAAGTAATGTTAAAAGTACAATTGATGACTGCTATGGAAATTCTTGACCTAGTAGAATCATCAACTGTACCTATTCGCTGATAAGTCAGAAGTATTCACTGAAATTGTTTCATGTACAAAAGTTTTTTGCGTCGCATTCCAATTTTGTTTGCATGGATTCACCAAACTACCCTTCTGCAACTCTACTAGACTTTCATCCTCCGTGTTTTTTCATTTGTAATAAATCGGCACCTGAATTTGTCAAAAGTGTCGCTGAAACGCATATCCAATGTAAGATTCAGATTTTGGTAAATGCAGATATTTTGAAATCAGTGATGGAATTCTTGAAAAGTTGTTTATTCCTACAACCTGGCTTATTAGACCGGGGGATAGTGACAGATTTTAGTCAGTATGCCTTTTGGAAGACAGTATTGTCCGTATATCATCACGATAAAAATGCATGAATCAAAGAGTCGTCGTAGGTTCTTCAAATTAAAAAATTATAATAATTATTATAATTATTATTATTATTCGGGTACGATTTTAATCAGGCTGCCATGTGTTTCGTGATGAAATAATAGAACTAAAATACTCGAAAAACCATTGGCATGCCGTTAGGGTGGGTACGAATGGCTGGTACGGTCACGTGAAAACGTATTTTAAAAAAGGAATTCTCCTCCCATCATAACGGTATGCCAATGGTTTTTCGAGTATTTTACTTCTATTATTTCATTACAAAACACATGACAGCCTGATTGGAATCGTACCGAAACACATAATTTTTCGAGAATATTATTATTATTATTTAATATGAAGAACCTACGACGACTCTTTGATTCATGCATTAATATCATGAGAATATACGGACAATACTGTCCTCCAAAAGGCATACTGAGTAAAATCGTGTCCCAAAATCTGTCACAATCCCCCGGTCTATTTGCATTTACTGTCTCATTTGCAAGAAGAAAGTATTGGTTTAAACGTTTTTTGGTCTGTAGCTTTTATATTTTCTATAAATATCCAAAAAAATCAGATTGTTCATTGGCGTTTCTCCGATAACCGTAAATCGACGCTCAACATGAGTGTCTGCAGTCAGGATTTACCTTATGTACGAGATATATCTCATCAGAAGCTTCAAGCAGAAACTTTTGAATTTCATCTCTTGTAAAAGTTAGAGACTCTTTAGGCTTATAGCCTACAGATTTTCTTTTCAAATATGAAACCAATTTCGCATATTTGCTGATGTCAATATTATTTACAACTTTACAACTGTCACTAATTATATCAATGTCATCTAGTTTCTGAAGGCGCAACAGCCACAGCCACTTTGGCCCATTTGAAAGAATCGGTCCAATAGTCCCTTAGAGGGGTATTTGTTATTGCCGTGAATACTGCCGCCTTGATTTTTGTTCGCTTGTTATCTCCCTGAATTCTAGACGCGCGAGCCGCAACAAACGATCTCTCCTTCGCCTGGCAACAACTATGAAAAAATTGCACTTTTTTCACAAAATAATGAAACAGTATTTTGATACTGAAAAATTACATACTTTCTGCACAAAAATGTACACTTTTTTGACAGTTGCAGAAGAAAGAAGTACCTACATGAGGATTATTTTTTATTTTAATACGTGAATAATATATCATAAGTACCGCTATCATTTGTATACAGTAGCGTTACTAGGAATTTTTAGCTACCCCCTCAAATTCTAAGCTTTGGCACTCTCTCACAGGCCCACAAATAACAGTTAAAGTTAAAGTTATAGTATTTTTTGCTCAAGAAATGACTGTAATTTGAGAATACCTCTTCATATCAAATGAAGTAATAATACAATAATTATTTCATGAATTTCATGTTCATTTTTTTTACCAACGCAATGAGGCTGGCGGGGATATTGTTACGCCACTTTTGGGTAAATGCTCTCGTTCCATAATATTGAAATTAGGTGAATTTCTTTTTCAGAATTCCAACTTTGTAATTAGTATTTGTGAATATGAATTTTATCATAAGCCGTGGTGGTCAGCTGGTAGAGCGTTCTTTTCTCAAGCGTAGGGTTCTGGGTTCGATTCCCAACATGGTCACCGGTCTAGTGCATGGCGTCACACGTTAAAAGGTAAGGGCTGCGTCTTCCCTAGCTCGTACAAGTCTCTCGAAGACTTCTGAGAATGTCGCGTTGGGACAAAACAGGTTGACGGAAATAACAACAATCAAAAAACAAAAACAATATTGTAAAACAGATATCAAAATCACGCTCGAGTATTCTCTGAGTACTCCATTTGATAGACAAAAATTGGGACAATCTATTCACAAAAGTAATAAAGTTGTTCACTTACCTTCTTTGACACCTTCGTTGATGTTTTCTTTCTGTAGAGGGCTGCTCATCGTTACACCCAGAATGAGCGCCAAAAGTAGAATAACCAATGTCGTTTTCATTTTCACACGCTTTGTATATTTTTAAAGCAGCAAACAATATTTTCTGAATGTGTCACTATTTATTGTGAGTTTTTCACAGAGTTTGGCTCTTTTTATACAGAAAAAATGGTTAAATTTTTTTCCTTTATTTTGTGATCGATTAGATCTGTAATCCGAATTCTCTTGGCAGGATGTGGGCGGTAACCACAAGTTTCTGGAATATCATTATCAATAAAAAATGCAAGTGCTTCATTGTTTCATTATCAGTGCAATTTATTATCAGAACTCAATCGCTATATTGACAAGGCAAGCATATTTGATAACAGAGAGTAATTTCATTAACCTGGTTTCAACGAATGAAATTGGATTTTTGAAAATCCAGTCTTTCGCAAAGGACAGGGCACAAAACCGTTCTAATTGTACTGTTTACCTCGTGCTATTCACTGCTATTGAATAACGGACTTTTTGTGTATTTTTTACGATTTTTTACTTTCTATTGAAATACAATCATAAGTAAATGTTATTTTTTCTTATATTTGACTATCTCGTTAGCGTATAAACTCAAATCATATATAGGGAAGCACAAAAAATATCAATAAATAATAAACTGTAACATTCTCTTCCCCAAAATGAATATAGAAAGCATTTCATTGAAAATCTAATGGACGTAACTTCACGGCGGGTCTTCGGTATGTTCCCAGTTTCGTTTTAACATCGGCTCTCCTGACTTGACCATCTTTCCCAGCAAAAACAGCTTCGACTACTCCTGATCCTGATCTACCGTTTCCAGAACTAATCTGGAAGATATTGAGGTTTCTTACTCTGCTTTTTCGTAGCCAAATCACTTCATGATAAACAACAAGGAAGTGAAGTCCCTATGAGAAAATGGTTCGGCGGCAAAGCTTCACCATCAGCGGCATCTATCGGAACGTGGACTAAGAGCCTACTATTGACAATATTTTCGGCTTCGATAAGGAAACTTCATCTTTAGGAAATCTCTCTTTGAGATTGACTGCTAGGGCTGTTTTTACGGATCTCACCATTCTCACCTAGCAGCCTCCCATGTGTGGAGTTAGAGGTAGTATCCTCACCCATTCGATTCCCCTAGAGGTAATTTCTGCTAAAATCTTCTGCTAAATTCAGATTTGTACCGTTGTCAGCAAGTTTATTTCAGAGGACAACCTCTTCGTCCGATTATCCGTCTGATGGCCACGATGGTGGAATCAGTGGTGAGAGAATTTGCAATATCGAAGTGTACTACAGGAACACTCAAACATGTGAATAAAACCCCGTAACGCTTCTCGTGACGACGCCCGATGGTGAAATTCATTGGACCAAAATAGTCCATACCTGTGAAAGAAAAGGCCTAACAAATGCACTAACCCAGCACTTTGGGAGTGGATACATTTCCGGGGCTATGGGTTTGGCTCTGAAGTTCCTGCACCTAAAACTCCTGACAGAAGTACGAAGTACTTCTGAAGCAAATCATTCGGAACAAACTCTTGTCCCTGGTGTCCGGCTTTGTTATGATACTAAAGTATCAAAAGACGCGTAAATTGATGTTTCCTATCAATAATGATTGGATACTTTGTCTCATAAAGGATATCTTCTTATTCTCCTATTTTTCCATTCATTCTCAAAATTCCTTCACTGTCCAACACAAGTGACAATTTGTGTAGACGACTTGTTTGTTCAACGGACTTCTTAACCTCCAAGTTTCGAATTTTCTGTCTGAAACATGTTTCCTGTACAAGTTTTATCCATATTCTTTCAGCTTTTTCTATTTCTTCTGGTAATAACTCAGAGTACGATTTTATGGCACCTTTGAAAACTTGAATGGCTCTCAACAACCAGGCAGTTGACCTTATGAGGCGAAGACAAGATGAGAATCTTTCAATTTTTGGAACAGATTCAATCAAATTTCCTTCTTCAGTTATGAAACACTTTGAAACTCATATGATCAGGTGACCTGTAAGATATTTTGTTATTGGAGAATGAATGGTACATGAAAAAGTTCTTTTTGTCGAATGCAATAATTATGAAATTGTTCATTCAGTGAAATTTTTTTCCTGTTTTAAAAAACATAAATATGTAACTCATATACAAATAGGCATGTTAAATGCGAAATATTATATTTGATAAACAATTATTTACATGACACTCTACGCGAGACTTTTGCAATGCATCTAGTAATGTCTTATCCCATAAGGATAGCTTAACTATCGACAAGATTTTTATACCAAAAAACTGTTATTTCATTTGTGAATATGATTATAAGTCTAATGCTTGAACTGTTTGATAATCACCACTTGCTTTGAATTTTATACATATGCCGTATTAGGCCAAGATGTAGATAAAAATAAGAGGCTCTTTTCACACAAAATAAAAGACGCAAACGACCTATCCTACTTTTTATAAGATAGTTCGTGAATGACAACTCCGGTTTTCGCCCCAGCAAAATCGCTTTTTTGGTTTTCTGGAAATATCTCAAAGATCTTAATGAATCGTTCTACAGTCGATAGCACTTTAATAGAAATTTAAAAAACCTACGAAATGGTTTTTTATACTCCCAGATCGGTGCATTTTTCACTGAGAAAATCCGGGAAAACCTCGGAAAAGAGACCATTTTTAAAATCAATCAATCAATCAAAATATACTTTATTACACAAAGAATTACATTCTCATTGGCAAAGCGTAGTGATAGGTTAGGTTACAATGGGTAGCATAGTCATAATTAGATAGTGTAAAATATAACATAGTCAATAAATAATACATACACAATAAATAACAAACATAAGATAAACACATGAAAAGCAGTCTTGATAATAATACGCTCCACAATACATCATTAGGTAGACCTAATTATACAATAGTGTACATAAAATTGTAAATACACATATAAACACAATTCGTCAAAAAAAGTAAAAAAATTTAGAACAAGTAAGGCATGTTGAGAAGTAGAAATATTGAGATCCCTATATCTGCTAAAAAGGTTGGTCATTAAAAAATTCATCCAAACTATAAAAGGGTCTACAAGAAAGAAATGCCTTGACTTCTTTTCTAAAAATAACTCCAGATACCACTTCTTTTATATTATCCGGCAAGTGGTTGAATATCTTACATCCATTATATATTATTGAGTCTTTCACTAGAGAAGATGAAGGAATTGGTAGTTTCAACTGATTTTTTTGTCGGATGGAATAAGTGTTTATTCTTTGGAATTTGGATTTATTTTTGTGCATTAGGCATGCCGTTTCCATTATATATAAAAATTCATAATTTTTTAAAATCTGAAGGTGGACAAAGAATTTTGCGGAAACTGATAGATAATCGGTGCTATTATGGTGAACCTTGAATAATTTTCAATATTGAATATTGAAAATCTGAAAATATCAACATTCAACAGATTGGTCAATTACGGTGCACTTATTGATATTCCCGAAATATCTAATAGATAATGGTTTTGCACAAGAGTGAACATAGCCGTCCCAGTGTTGCATACATTACATGAAACGTTAATTTAACTAGAAAAGTTCGGTTTCGTGCTTGCTCTTTGTTTATAAACTGGTCTTTGGTTAGTTTGATTTCGATAGTTTCTAAAATGTTTGAAGTAACAAGTAACTAATCCAATTCTAATCATGTCCTTACCATGCCCTCAGATATACAAGGCCATAGTTTTTCACACTTAAATGCCTATATTTCATTCAGAGAAATTTTGCTAAACTCATTCGGAAAAAAAGTCTTCATGTATATAATTCAGGATACAAAATAAAAATATCTTTCGGAAGAGTAGCAGATGCTATTCAGACTCTTGCAGATGCCCCTGTTACAATTTTTGGAAATATAACAGATACTGAGAAAGATACTCACGATATTTATTGAAATAAAAAATGACAACCTAGCAAAAATAGTTATTGATTATTCGCTCACGAATCAGCAATCCTCATACATATCTTCAACAATTTCTTCATTATCTTCGGTCAATGCAAATATTATATAGTATATAGCACAGGCGTTGATTCTTGCTGCATTTTCAGGCTCACAAAGCACTGCCCTTTCTGCCAAACAACATCTAAATTTTGATTTAAATATGCCATTAAATCTTTCCACAATATTTCTTATTGATCTATGGGCTCTGTTATAATTGGCCACATAACGGTCATGATTTCTTCCTCCAACTTTTATCAAGAACCATGGTTCCAAAGGGTTTAAAGGGAAAACTCACTATCTCCAAGTAATCAAGAACCATTTTCCAAACAATTTTGTAAATGCCGTCTTATACCCTTGTTGACCAAATTGCACTTTCATGAACAGAACCTGGATGACGAGCATTTATGGCCTAAGCTCCAAATTAGCATATTTATACTTTGGCTCACGGATTTTTGACAGAAGCCTTGCACATAAAAGTGAAGAGCACACACAAGACAATCAAATTGCTTGGCAGAACAATTTCTTTTTTCTGCGTTTGTTGCAACAAGAACAAAAGGGGTGATTTCAATTATGAGAAAATGTGCAGTTTCTCTATTGAGTTTATAAAGTTCTTTGAATTTCTCTTCTGGTATGGTCAATGGGTTTGAGGTATCTCTAATTACACGTTTTTGTCTTCTTCAGTACCTCCTGCAAATAATTTATGATTTTTTTTAATCACCTATAAAACAAAAATCTCAATATTGTCCTTCATTATGGAGAGCTCTCTTTATTAACAATATTGTCGTGAATTGGGGTTTATTCACGACTAACTAGGTAGATACTGATCATTTATAGATTTAAAACACTTTCGAAAAATATAAAAACATTTATTTCACTATCTATAACTATGAGATCGAGACGATTGAATTTAATGAAGGAATTAATTAATTAAAGAATGCATGAATCTCTCCTAGGCTAGTTACGTATTATATAAATTAATCGGAAAAGAATTATACTTACAATTAAGACTGACAAATACAATTTAGGAACATTTTCTATGTATTCGAACTCTACTCTTCCAAATTCCCCCCATAGCCCTCACTAGCTGTGGGCACGCCAAAACTGGAAACTCGACTACCGGATCGAACTATCAGTGGCCTTTTTGAAAACTCTTGTTTTCTGTTTATGGCACAATTGTGTTTCAAAATAAAATAACTTCGCTCACGTACTGAATTGTAAAAGGTAAAAAGGTTACCCACGTATAGAATGATAATAAAATATTTTAATGTACAGGAAGTTCCATTTTCAACTTTCAGGTTATTTCAATGCACTTTAGTAATCCCCAACTACTACTTAAATTATTCAATATACAATGTCTATTCTGAAAGCCATTTGAGTCACCATAATAGCATTTATTGAATAATATTCAATTCCTGAAATATCTAGTAGATAATATTGATAGCAAGGGTGCACCATGATTCCAATTAGTATGATTCTTGAATATTTTTCAATAATACAATATTATTAAAGATTCAATAGTCCACAATACTAGCACCGAATAACATGTGGTTCAACTGTGCGCAACATGGTTTCTGTCCGATATGTAGTTTTTACACAATCGCGTTATAAACAATTTAACGGAAAATCTTTCTAAATGCGCCGATTTAAGGGAAATCATCCCATTCAAATTCTGTAAACGGCATATAGAAGTAGAGATCAACATCTACAATTTGTATAACTTCGATTTTCACCTGAGAGGTGGGAAATGTGTTGAAAATGTCACTGGAAGTTACTCTAAATGCTTCAAAATGCACCCGAAGTCGCTCGTATTAACCCCAGTTCGACTTCGGGTGACTTTGAAGCGTTTTGATCAGCTTTCGGTGACATTTTCAACACATTTCCCACCTCCAGGTGAAAATCCAAAATATACAAATTGCAGATGTTGATCTCTACTCCATATGCCGTTTACAGAATTTGAATAAAATTATTTCCCTTAAATCGGCGCATTTAGAAAGATTTGCCATTATATTGTTTATAACGCGATTGAGCAAAAACTACACATCGGACAGAAACCATCTTGCGCACAGTTGAACCACATGTTATTATCTATTAGTTTCTGCAATATTGTTTGTTTACCTTCAGATTTATAAAAATGATGAATTTTTGAAAAATGGGCTCTTTTTCGAGGTTTTCCCGGATTTTCTCAGTGAAAAATTCACCGATGTATAAAAAACCATTTTGTAGGTTTCATAAATTTCTACAAAAAATTCACTGTAAAAAGATTCTTAGAATAATCTTTGAGATATTCCAAAAAAACCAAAGAATTTGTAATTTTTTTCACTATTTCTTATTTAAAAAATTCCACAAAGCGATTTTGCTGGGGCGAAAACTGTGGTATTCATTAACGAACTATCTTAAAAAATTTGGTGAAGGCCAATTGCATCTTTTATTTTGTAGAGGAAAAAACATCTATAGCTTGGTCTATATGGCAAACTATATATAATGGACATTATGGAATACAGTCTATATAAATTAGAGTTAAGTTTGGGGTACTCCAAGAGCGATCAATCAGTACAAACAGTGTTCTTACTTGAAATTATAAAGATTATTTATACAGGGTCGCTGATATGTATGGAAACGGTCGATTATCTCTTAAAGTAAGATAGCTAGCGAAAAATGTTGGGATACAAAAGTTCTAGAGTTTTTCAAAATCCATAATACTAACTAAAATTCAAGTATACAGGGTCAGTCAAAAAGTCAGGACGAAACAAAGTTGCTTTTTATCTAATAGGACACCCTGTATATTATTCCATATTTCAATTTTTCTCGTAATTCTAAACAAAATTGATACAGCTTTCGAGATATCGAATTTTGAAAATAACTTGTTACTACTCTCATATTTATTAAAGAAAAGGCACGAAATAATGGATATTTATTATGAAAGTCACACAAGGTGGAGTATGTGGATATGATTTAATTATATTTTTTTTACAGAAACTAAAAAAAGCATATTTGTTCAGGGTTGATAAACTGCATGAAACGATAAAATGAATTTTTTAATGAATGTCTAGGATATTTGAAATTTTATGAAACAATAGTTATGCCAGGAGAAAAAGAGAGAAAACAAGTTTTAATAAACAACAAATTTTTCTTTTCACTTCTATTTAATAAGGTGCTCAAAGTGTTTATCATTTACCTCCTGACAGTAATGAACTCGCTGAAATTTTGTAGTGAATCTAAAACCATGTGAGGAGGAATGGTAGAAATTTCATGCCTTATTCTTTCTTGCAACTCTTCGATATTTGGCGGCCTATTTTTGTAAACTACATTTTTTATGTGACCCCATAAAAAAAAGTCAAGTGGGGTCATATCAGGAGACCTACCTGGCCATTCAATTGCTCCCCTGCGCCCAATCCATTTATCAGGAAAAGTTTCATCTAGATATGCCCGTACCACACGTCCAAAATGTGGAAGAGCCCCATCTTGTTGAAACCATATTTGTTCTGCCAGCAAATTGGGATTGTTGTTATTCGGGAATAATCGTCTAAGCTCTGGAATAATATGCTGTTGTAAAAGTGACAAATATCGAGGTCAAATTTCCGTTAATAAAATAAGGTCCTATGACGTGTCCACCAATAATGCCACACCAGACATTTACTTTTTGTGGCCGTTGAGTGTGAACTTCCTCAATCCAAAGTGGATTTTGGTCTGACCAATACCTACAGTTGTGTCGATTTACGTGCCTTTTTAAACAAAATTTAGATTCTTCAGAAAACAATATGTGGTTGACAAAGTTGACATTTTTATTTAATTTATCCATAATAACTTCACAGAACTCGATTCTACGATCAAAATCGTCTTCACTCAATTCTTGTACTAAATGAATTTTATATGGATGGAATTTTTGCAGTTTGCAAATTTTTTGAATGGAATATCGACTCATGTTATGATTCAAAGCCCTCTGTTGTGCTGAATTTATTGGATTTTCCACAACATCCAACATGACATTCAACGAATTTTCTTCATTTGTAACGCTTACTGGTCTTCCACTTTTTGGTCGATCTTTGACACCTCCAGTTTCATGAAAACGCTGCAATGTTTTTGAAACGGTTGATTTAGAAATGGGTTCCCGATTGGGATGCAATTCATTAAAAATATCCACTACTTGGTCACAACTTCGTCTTCTATCACCGTATCCTATGATCATCAAAATTTCAATACGCTCAGTATCAGATAAACATGCCATTTTTGCGCGAAAATTATTTACATTAAATGTATTTTTGATGTCAAGATCATCACTGTTAGACAAAAGAACGACGCGGCGTTGTTATGGAGCTGGAAACTTTCAAAGGTAACTTGATGGACTAAAACATTTTTGGATAATTTCTTAGAAACTTATTCTCAAAATTCGATATCTCGAAAACTGTTGAATTCAGGAAATGATGTGCGGAATAAATTTTGTTCAGAATTTTGAGAAAAATTGAAATGTGAAATAATATACAGGGTATTCCATTAGAGAAAAAGCAACTTTGTTGCGTCTTGACTTTTTGACTGACTCTGTATACTTAATTTTCCGTTAATATGATGGATTTTGAAAAACCCTAGAACTTTTGTATCTCAACATTTTTCGCTAGCTATCTTACTTTAGGAAATAATCGACCGATTCCATACATATCAGCGACCCTGTATACAGTTTTTTACGGAGACTGTGTATGGTTGTAACTATTTCATTCATTGCTTATAGACGTTACGTTTGTGATATTGAGAAGAGTTCGCCTAGAGGAAGATGAAGAAAAATGAAGCATAACCGTTACTTGTAGATGATCTTAAGGTACACACGAGGAAAAAATTAACAATAATATTCGGGTGTGTCGGAATTGTTTCACATCCCACATAGCACATGTACGTCTAATGTATGTCCGATGGATGTCCAACATGGATCTCAAGGACGTCCACTGGACGTCCAGTTACCTCCATAAATGTTCTTTATAAGTACACTAAATATCCAGATACACTGGATATAACATCTTATGTACGTACGCCGAGGATGTCCATTGGAGGTACATAAAGAACGTCCACTGGATATCCAGTGGATGTACAGCATGCATCTCATAAAAGTTTTTCAACAAAATAAGATTCTGTTAAAAACTCACTTATTTTATTACTTATTTCAATATATATGACTATATTTCCATTAAAAAAAGAATAATATTCTAAAATAAAAATCCAATCTTGTTTTCATCAAAAAATTAAACATAAAGTATAAATGAAATTCCATCAGTCAGCACAAAAACTGAGAACTTCCGAACTCTCATTTCACACATTCAACAACAAAAAACTAAAATACGCATCAAAAGGAACATTTACAAATTAATGCACATTTACAAATATAAAGTATTGTGGCGAAGCTGTGGGCGATGCCGGGCCTGAACACTCACGCAGGCCGCATATGACCTTCGATACGCTATGCACCAAGAAGAATCTGGACGATTCGATGGAAAATTCTAGAGCATTCGGAGAAGTCAACAGTGAATATAAAAAGAACGACGCAACAGACAGACAGTCAGTCAGTGAAGTGAAAGTCGAATATAAATAGTAGAGTGATTGTTATATAAATTAGAGCATTGTGAATCATTGTATTTCGTTGAATAAATTATTTTAGAGTGAATTAAAGTTTAAATATACGACAGTATCATGAACAAAAAGAGCTAGACTAGTAGTATTGCCCTTTTCTCTCATTTGTCCTTCTGAGCCATTTGAGGATGGATTCTTCTGTCTTTTCTTGTTGTCACTATTCTTGATTGTTCTGTTACTCCCTGTAAAATTCAGTTTGAATCAAAAATTTTCATTGAATCAGAAGTATTCATTCCAAACTGAATTGAACTATCCTGGTTACATTTCTGAACAATTTGTTTATGTGCTGGACAGCAGCAGCAAACATCAGGACCTGTATCGGAAGTTCCAGCCACATTTTCAGAAAAAAAACATCTTTTTCAGACAGGTTAGGTTACGTTTAAAAGTACCTGTACGGGTCCAGTCACAGCGGCTCATGGCATATATCAACCGAAAAGAATAAATCATTCGAAACAAAACGATACTCATACAACCAAATCATAAAAACAGTTTTCATTCAACTCGTAACAAAAATCTTGTCGATAATCAAGGTGCTCATCTGGCACAGGTTTTCAAGATTGTTTTTTCATTTTCAAAGATATCTTTCGATGTTGGTTATCCTGTATAATAGTGGATACTACTTTTTTGTAATTCATGTTTATGCATACGAGTGCATTCATTCCCCCACTACTAATAACTGTCAATACTTCTCAATTTCTAGAAAAAATGCACGTATTTCCAGAATGAGCAGTTGCACTTCCTTGAACGTTCTTCAACGAATGACTTTTTGATTTCATAATTTTCAATGATATTCTTCGGAAACTCTTAGCACGAGATACCTGTCCGTTATATTTTCATTCATGTTAATACACTGCGTAACTCATTGTTATTGATTTGAGCATGTTCATTTCGAACAATTTTTTTTTATTTCATCTCCTTCAGTACTTGCAATTACTCAATTTACAGAGTTTTGGTATTCACTGTATTCATGAGAATATTACTAATCCGTGATTTGATTAAATATTTGCATTAAAAATTCATCGCAATAAAAGAATTCATTATTTTTCTATGGAAATTATCGTAAAATTGGATTTTGAATTATTCCCTCTAGCGACTCTCCCAATCATACGATCCTCCTATAAATTGTCAAAATTGTATAGGTTCTTGGACCAAGCAATATATCAAAAAATTGTCAAATTTTGGTGAAAGCCATTTTTATTGGATTTTGTGCCTTGTCCTTTTCTATACCAAGTTAAAATGAATTCACAAAATAACTGTTTCTTTCAGATGCTGAACTATGGAAAACTAATATGGGTGAAATTCATGTTTACGCAGTATTCTGTGTAATGAGTTTTTTGAAAATCCTGATTCTCTTGCAACTTGTCTCAAAGATATTGTTGGATATGCGGCAAAATATCCCAAAATGGCAATTTCAATATCTTCATCATCAACAATTGGCTTGTTTCTCTTCACTTTTGCTCTGACGGATCCAAAGTTCTAAAATTTTTCTATAATTCGTTTAACAGTGTTTTGTGAGCTAGGGCTTCTGTTTCTGCGGATACCGAATAGTAAACAATATATCACATGTTCTTGAGGTAACCCTATGTTATTTCGCCATAAATAATGAATAGATTCAAGTAATCTTCATTCGAATAATTCAAACGAGCATGATTAATTACAATGACATTTCCATGGCAGCTGATTGTTTCCAACGCAATCGCGGGCACCATGACCAACTAAGAGAAGAATTTTCTGGAACCTAGGCATATTAATTCACCAATATTCCGCAAACTGTTGAGTGTAGGCATAGATAACCATATTCAAAGTTAGCTTTATTTTCGATGCCGAATCGAATGAGAATATAAAATTGGAGTGTTTCCATTTGAAATGGATCTTGTCAACCGCAACTATATCATTTTCTGGCGAACGCCCTGTATAGATCTAATCGAATTGATATCAAAATTCTGCTGAATTGAGACCTCTCCTATGAATGAATCGATACACAATCAAAAATAAGTGAACATGTCCAGAAATAAAAAAAAATATTTTTCAGTATGCAAACTTAATTTTCAATTTAAAATTTGAAATATTTCGAAAACGGTTAAATTTGGGTATGAGATGAATCTAAAACTTTGATAATATACAGGGAGTCCCAATTGAAAAAAAGGAAGTTGGGGTCCACTTCCGGTACAATCGGAAGTGCCACATTCTCGAAAATATTTTTGCCAGACAGCCCTTATCAACAATAGTAAAATTCCAAATTTTCATGTTTGGCCCACCTATAGTTTTCTATATATTGATCGATGCATTTCCTGGAGGGACCCCCTGTATATTATGAGTGGAAATGAATTAATTTAGGACCATTCAGACAATTTTCATTACTGGATTTACTCAGAGCCGGACCGAGGGCGTGCCGAAGGAGGTATTTGCCACGGGCTCAAACGACCTAGGGGCGCAAAATGTGAAATTTTCCATTTAAAATAAAGACTTTCTTGACTACAAAGGTTATATTTCAGAGAGGCGTGTGTACCAGTTGTACAAAGTTGGGCGACAAGTAGTTAACGCTACCAAAGATTACGGAACAAAATCCCAGAAAATGACACGTGACTCAGTGCACATATAAACTCTGATTTCTTCGAGTCTTTATTAGAGTAGTCAGAATCATTCGCTGAAACAATCAATATTGAACCGCATTTTGGAGAGGAGAGGAAAAGCAAAATAAAAAAAAATGCCTGGAGAAGACGCTAATGATGTATCATCATGGATGGGAAAAATCTATTGAAAAAGGAACTTCTTCAAGTATTGGACGCCATATCGATGCCACTTAGAGAAATATTTACTGCGCTGTCAGAAGTTTCTGAAGACTTCAATTTTTTGAAAGGAAAATCTATAAAAGAGGCTTCACTTGGTGAATTGAAGAAGAAAGCTGCCGATTTGGCATTGAAATATAGTTTCGATTTAGATCCGCATGGATTCGCCAACGAATTGGAGAACTTCAAATTTCAAGCATGTGCAATGTTTACGGACGTGGACAAAATTAATGCTCTTGATATTCTTCGGAAAATGCGTGAATTGTCGCTTCAAACAATCTGGACACATCCCTCAGGATATTCTTAACGTTACCAGTGAACACAAACATGTGAACGTTCGTTTAGTAAATTGATGGACAGGAAAGGCTAGCGATTTGCTAGCGGTGTAGAATTTTACGAAGATATAATTGATGTTTTGTTGAAACCAAAGCAAGAAGAGTTGAGTTTTAGTTTATTTAGTTCCAAAAAATGTAGTTAGAATTTGTTTTTATAATCAAAGATAGTTTTTATAAACAAAGAGAGTTGGGTTCTAGTTTATTTATTATCAAAGAATATATCAATAATTTTTGTTTTGGTTTATTTTTATTTATTTTGTTGATGAGATTATTATTTTATTCACTTCATTATAACATTTGTTGTTAGAATAATTTTCCAGTCATTCGTTCACTCAATTATTTATACAGGGTCCGGTAAACCTTGTACAATATTGAAACTGGTGATAGACCAGATCATGACTGTCCAGAATATCAGAATTTTACCTTAGTAAAAATCTCACTGTTTTCGAGATAATGAGCTCACTACCTCACCTTGGATTTTTTAATGCCATAAATACAAATTGGGACGAATTTAAATATCTTTGCTGCTGAAGATTACTGATGAGTGATGCTTTCAGACATACGTAACAGTTTTTTAGAAAACGGCACAATTTTTCAAGAAATGAGGGTAAAATGACAGATTTGAGTTACACCAATTTTTTTAACTACAGTTTGACATTATTGTTTGAAAAAACATAACCAAGTGGAACTCGATATTCATTACAAAAGAATGCCCATTTTGTCTAGGCTTTACTATGGTATAAAACGTACGATCATTATTTTTGGAAGGACTAGAATTTCGATAATATCAGAGTGTGATGTTATTCTGAAAATCAACTCCATTAGACTTTGTCAGTAATGTCTTTTATTTTTATCCTATCAAGATGAAATGATTAAATAATTATGAGTAATAACGAATCAACTGCTTAGAAGCATTCAATGAGATGTAATGAAGTAAATACTAATTCAACGTTTTTTTTAATCAACATACACTATAAACCACAATAACGATTATTCAACATCGCACTGAATAATATTACAAACATGTTATTTTCCATCCACTCGTACGCAGAGACGACATATTTTCAAGAAGAACCTTTTCAAATGCGTTATAGGTTATAGCCTCCAAATCAGCGATTCTATGAGCGGCATTGTGCAATCGGATATAGTTCTGCATAAAGCGCTGCTGCAGCAGTAGCACTACCTCCACATTCACCATAAATGTTATGCATATGCGCATATTCTCGGGGAGTATAACGTATGTACGGCATGACAAAGAAATGAATACCACTGAATGAAACAAGCGGAATAATTTCAAAAAACTACGATAGAAGTCACAGGTTGTTCAAACAAAAGTTTTTAATTTTCGACAAAGATTCATCTCTTAAAAAAGTTTGCACTTATTTGGTTACACCCTGTATATCTGTCGGTCTCTGAAACTTCGTTGGAATCTGGACGTTGGACAATTGCGACATTTATCACAAGAATTCGTATTAATCGGTGCAATGTCGGATAATCGACATTTCCCAAGGTTTACATTTTGAGAATGAATAACTGTTTTTTTTATTAGTGCCCAATTTCACCTATTTAAAGCACGCCTCATATTGTTTAAATCGAACTTTCAAAAACACGGGTTTTTTAAAGTTGCCATGGCAACATCAACAATTCGAGAAACGTGAAGTCTAAATGACAAATTTTGATTACTGATCTGACAGAAGTAACTTGTAACGTCAAATAAACAACTGGTTCATTTATATCTGTTACCTTTTGCTTTTCCATCCATTTAATTTTTATGCGCATCATTAGATTTTTGCCATTTGACGCGATTCTGCTTAACTATTCAAAGAATCGATATTAGAATAAATTTTTAGGCACTACAGTGACAACAATTAATCCAAAATTAATCTTTGATGAAAAATTCCAAATTTATTTTTGTTCCATGACAACGAAACGTATACTGATGATTTTATCGTTTTCCATTCATTTTGTAACAAATGCTGTCTTTATAATTGAATAGAGCATTATCACAACTGATTCGACCGAGCGGAGTCGTTAAAACATAATAATAATTGGGAACGTTGGGCTCTAATTTTCTTGGAACCAGGAATCATACCTCACAGCATTTAAGATTTTAACTCACCTTACTTTTTCATCAGATGATCTCGACGTTCTATACTCGATGCTGGATTGAGAACTCGTTGCGGAACTCACTTTAGCACTCAAATTTACTTACTCTGTTCAACTCTACTAATTAAAATATTTTTCTCTCAAATCAAAAGGATTTTTGTAAACTGGAATGTGAACTTTTGAGAATAAAAAGCCAGAATGCATAACACTTATATCTATTAACAAAACAATAAAGAATAACAACAAAAGATGTTTGGGACATTTCTCAAATTAATTGATAAAGTAACTTCTGATTTTAACTCAGAATATAATTTAAACAGGAAAAAAGGTGAATGTGGCCAGATGATTTACTAATAATTTAACAAGATAAACTGCAAAAGATTCAAAATAATTCAAATACAATAAATAGTAAGAGTTGATTAGAAGAATCAACTTTTTAGAGACAGGTAGAGAAAATCAACTTTATATATATTCAAATAATGAAAATTAATGAAGTTACCCTGATTGCATTTTCTGTTGAACAGAGTTGAATTATGAAAATTACAATAATTTAAGAAAACTAATGAAATAACTACGCGACATGTTAACTTTAACGAGTGAAACGAAAGACTACCTAATTTTCTACCCTAATTTCAAAGTTGGCCTGGTTCGCCCTCCTTGAAAACATAAACATATGCGAACTAAACTATTTGAATGATTATTTCTCTATTATTCTGAAATGCCCCAATTCGAGATATACACACACACACATGGAAACACTTAAAAATAATCAACAACATCGTCTATTTTAAGAGGACCCTTGGTAACCATGTATTTCTGAGAATATTTACAAGAATAACATAAGTTGTCGAGGGTTTGAGAAAACATTTCAGATATTTGAATTCGGGTTTGGGTCTGATTTAAATTATTATTTCCGGTCATAAAATCCGTTTGGTTACAATCCTCCCCCCTAAGAATAGTAACAAATTTTTTTTTCTCGAAATAAATTGTTACTCCAGGTCCTCCTCACATTTATCAAACTTACAATTCTACAGTCTGTGTTTATTCAGTCCGTATCCCGCGCGTAATGGGTTTCCGCACGCCCATGGTCGTAACACCAAAGTCATAAGTCTGTTCACTCCCGCACTCGTCATTGGCTTCTGAATTCTCCCTGGTTCTCCAGTTTGCTCGTTTACAGAGCTATCAGGTAAGCTCCGCTCCATTACCGTGAACATTGAATGGAACTTGTTCACCTGAGAACTGGTTACTCCTTTCCAAGTGGCCAAAGGAAGATGTTATCTTCGGACTGGCTATCCATTTCAACTGATATCTCCCATGGTCCATGGGCTAGACATACAACTTTGTTTCATGGTCCTCGCTTGGCACCAGTTGGGGGACAACTGCATCTCAAGTGAACATTCTCCAGGATCTTCTTCTTGGAATGGTAGTGTGGTGGGAACTGCATGGTGATGTTCCCTTGATCTCCTGACATGTTGCAACCTGCTCTCCCATCGCTGACTGTTCATCTCTCCGAAGTTGGTGGTAGAAATCCTCGATGTCTCTCGGCTGGAAATAATCTACGAAACTGCATCTTGGGCCCTGGGGTCCTTGGATCGTCGTCTCGGTTCCTTCGTCTAGAGTCCTTGGTCCTTCGTCTGGAATCTCTGGTCCTTCGTCTGGTATCTTCGGTTTTACGTCTTGGGTCCATGGTCCTTCGTCTAGAATCCTTGGTCCTGAACGTCTTGTGGTAGCCTCAGCTGTGGTCCTAGGAGGTGGCGTCCTGGTTCTTCTTTGGTATCCTTCGTCTTCCTCAGAGCAAATTCGGTTCATCAACGTTGGGGTCCTGGCCATTAGAACAGGGTCCCGCTGCCATAATACCTGTAAATACAAATTAAATTAGAATCCAATAATTTCTGTTGGTGGTTAGTACGAAATTCGGAAACTGGAAGTCTCATATTCCAGTCTCCGTTACCTAATTATGAATTCCTCCTCCATCGGTTATTCTTGGTCCCTGATGATATTGAAGTGGTCCTGCCTAGCCGTGTCCGAAGTTCTTCATTTCCGTGGAACTGCCGCATCCCTCTTTGCTACCATACTTGGAATTTTCTTTTGTCCGCGACTTTCCGATCTTACTGTCTTGGGTTACGCTTCTTCTAACTGAACGGTACTGACTGCATGAACTTCTAAATTTTTCTCATTACGTTTTACATTTTTTTTCTTTACTTTTTAGCATTATTTCTATTTTCGTTTAGTCTAGAAGTAACCGATTTCCTTCACTGATTAGTCATTTTCCGCAATATACCGTTGTAAATTTCGGGCTTTCTTTACTTGACCTCTTGATATAATCGTGCATATTGGTTACCGTTAGGCTTTTATACAAATTGACAAAATATGGTCTGACTAATCCAATTCTGTTCTTTCTTTCTAAAGTTTCAGGAATCTGACATTCATGCACTTCTCGATGGTATGTAGATAACTATGTGACTTCTTTTCATTCCCTCTATTACAATGTGTCCCTCTGACAATATTGAAAATTTTCAGTCTATATTTTCTCGGTGATATACTCGAAATGACTGAACTTAATACTTACTTAGATATGTTCTGAGACTTCAAAAGATTAGTAGCTAATTAATTCCTGAAGTCTGAACAATGAAATTCGATTTACGAATTCAACTATTATCTCCCACACTTGTTAGTTCATTCCTCTGTTAGATTATCATTTTCTCTAAATTTCTCGTTCCTTTCTCATCTCACAGGTTATTCTTTCATTCAATATACTCTTACCAGATTCATTCGTCAAATAGTTGAATACGTGCTTATTTTTAAATGTGGAAACTTTCCAATTATTAAATCGTTATGAGAAAAATAATTAAGTAATTCAGTTAAAATATTATTAGACTTTAAAAATAAATGAATAAAAATCGCTCAGTATATCACTTTTTACCAATTTTCATAATCGCTTATGGAGTTTTCTTTGCCAATTTTATGACGATTTCATTATTTTTATTGTCAGGTTTCTTCCTGTTCACATCATTATCCTCTTTCCATTCCCGCGTGTTTCACCAATTTTCATATTTGGTGTCAATTATTCACCATCCTTCGCCACCATTTGTCAATCTGTTTTCATTTCAACACTTATTTTTTCACATACAAAATTTCACTCTCAATTAATTCGGCTAACCAATACACATTTTCCTACATTATTATTATTATCTGTAATTTTTTTTTCTCCTCTTCAGACTCTTAACTGAGAGTTTTACGATTTATTCTTCCTCGTAACTGAACTTTTTCTTCGCTTCAGCCTATTTTCTCAAATTTCCACAACTGTTTTCTTCTTTATGCTTCTTCAAAATTACAAAAACTTTTTTTTTTCCGCCTATGGTCTCGAGTTCTCTCTCTCTCGAATTCTTACCAACGTTTCTTCTTTATTTTTTTCTTCAAAATGACTACAACTTTTTCTTCTCCTCAGCCTATGGTCTCGAATTCTTTCTCTTGAATTCTTACCAACTGGTTTCTTTTTTATTCTTGTTCAAAACCACCAGAACTTTTTCTTCTCCTCAGCCTATGGTCTCGAATGCTCTCTCTAGAATTCTTTCCAACTGGTATCTTCTTTATTCTTCCTCAAAACCACCAAAACTTTTTCTTCTCCTACTCAGCCTATTCCAGGAAAGTTAAACAATTTCCTCTCTCACAATACTCGAATTTAAACAACATTTACATTCCTCGAAATTCTATTGGGATTCGAACCAGGTAATTAGCTGACCTGACCGTTCCAGGAGGTCGACTTCCCCTGAGACACCCAAATCGCGAACATGAAACTGGTACATCCACCTTCTAGAATTTGAGGTTGGGAAAGTCCCTATCAAATTTATAAAATTTTCCGATTTTCACTTTCCTGGTTTACAGCTCAGTTCGGCTCGGGATTCGGGAAAAACAGGATCCTTTGTCAAACGGCTCAAGATGCCAGAGGAAACCGTCCTGGTTTCTCTGTGGCATTGGGGAAACGACGCGAAGTGCTAAAGGGTACACTTTTTATTTTTCCTCGACCAATTTTATAGCATTACTTGCTCTTCGATTTACTCTATCGGTATCTATATACAACTTATTTTCTATTACGGGGTCGGTATCACCTCGGCGCGGAAATATCCTTCGCTGCCGGAATATGATCATAGCCCTGCTGGTGCCTATGATCGGTTTCCCCCGCTCCCTTCCTAGCTAAAGCCTTGGTCGAATGACATGCATTTGTCCCTCTGTCCTTTACTACGAAGAGAAAGCTGTATTGGTTTTCCTATGTACAATGTTCCGGATCAAATCTTCCGGCTAAATTATCGGCTGGTTTTTTTTTTGTAATCATTTTTTTTCCTTTTATCTCCATTTACTTCACTTTTATACCCCGTTTGGAACTTTATTTATTTATACTTCCTTCCCTAGGAATAACATTCTTGGTTGCAAGTTTCTTGATAAAATCCGAAACGTTCCCAGTTCAACCTACTTTTCAGAAACAATATATGAATGGTATGACGATAAAATTCGTATCCTAATTATATCATAAATTCCATCAAATTTTGGTTAAATAAAAAAAAAACTTTGTGCAAATGAAACCAAAAGTTACTCTGGCAGAAAAATTCTGAAATACGGTCCTGTAATGGTATCAATATCATTGTAATGTAGTATGCGAAACAAAAATTTAAATAATTTCACCTGTAATAAATACCATATGTAAATCCAAATGTTACCTGATCCTCTTCTCTAAACTATATACCATCCGTGTGTATGCAGAAATTTTCCTCAATTTCTCGTAAATTCCATTGCTTTTCGTCCCTGAATACTATCAACTATACCAAGATTTATTCTAATACCTTTTGAATTTCTCGAAAGTTTGATCATTCTTATTATTTTTTTTTTCAAAACGATTACCTTTCAATTACTAGAAAATCGGCTACTTTCAATATTTTTTTTTTGTTTGCTGGGAATACAATGAATCATTTCTGAGTACTACTTTTTTAATTATTCATGTAACACATGTGTTATTTTAAATCTGCAATTTTCGATTTCAACTTTAATTTTCATAACAATTTCCTTTAAAACATTGTAAAAGTAGGTAAGTCCCACGAGATACGAAGATATCTCAAATACTTTTTTTTTTACAATTTTCAGGATACTCATTTCATTTTAACAAAAATTAGTCAATATTTAATTCGATAATATTCCTAAGAAATAATATCAACAACACATCAATAAAAATTATGGTTTCCATCAGATACTTATTCGCATGCCGTCGGCGGTGGCGACTATGGACTCTATTGCCTTTCTCAGTTATCTGACTGAAACCTTTTCTAGTTGGTACCTGAACTAATTTTAACACCAATCACAAAAACAAGGTACATAAATTTTGACTATTTTAGCAGTTTCAGTTCTTTACCATAAATTTAGCTTGAATATATTTTCTAATTGAATTTGTTAATTACATCAACTTCAAATTATTGATTGATAATGGCTCGATAAAAACCATGGCTTGTAAATGGAATATCTATAAAACTTACCAAAAATATTTATTATTTTATTATCTGAAAACCATAAAGGTTTTCGGTTTACGATTTGATTTGAAATAGTTACACCTGCTTCGAATAGAATAAAGTGTTGGTGAACCACTTAGATTTTGTATCTGACATTTACTTGAATTTATAATTTTCCTTTTTTTTTCTTTTCTTGTCCTTTTTTTTCTGTTGGTGAAGGCTTTAATTTTCAAAGATTTTATAGAACATCATCGCCCGCTGTAACTTGTAGACATATTGAATAGGTGTATCCGTGGAACTTTGATTATTTATATTGACAAAAATATCATAGCACTCTGTAGTTCAGTTGGATACATTTTCTTTCAATAGAAATAATACTGAAAATAATCTAAAAGTAATAATTGATATCGTTTAGAAATATTGATATCTATACTGACACAGTTGACATCAGGAATGTTCTTACTTTTTTTTTCATTTATCATTACTTGGGAAAAGTTATTTACCCAGTTGCAGGTGACATATTATTTTTTTCTTTTTTTTTTTTAATTTTATGAAATTTTGCTAATCGTTGCGATTTTTTTTTTCTTCTACAAAATTATATTGAATAAGGATTCAGGTAGTGCAACTCTGATGGTCTCACATTTTATCTCTCATGATATTCAAATATGTTATTTCTGTATTCATTTTCAAAAATTAAACCCTTGGATTTCTTCGAACTAGTGTTCTCCTTTTCTCGTTCACCAGCTACAAATATATCACTATTCACCTTACTGTTAATTTAGAATCAATTCCCTTTATGGAAAAATATAGTCACTTGGGGATGAAGTGATGACAATTTTAATAATAACTTAAACTTTTATGCAGAAAACACACTTGGCTTGAACACGGCAATATCAATATAAAACTAGAAGGAAATGCACCATTTAGATAATTATTAAAAATGAGTATTGAGGATACTCTATGAAATGAATCTGAAGTCCTAGGAATAGAACCAACATCGATAGGTGCAAAATAACAAGAGAACAAATAACTAGACATGTGAAATAAAACTTATAAACCACAAGTTTCCTGAAAGATATTTGACAATAATAATACAAACGAAAAAAACAACGATTTTATTCCTATGTTACTACCACAGAAATGGTTAATCTGTCATTACTGCGTTGTGAAAATAAACTACGGTTAAATTGCCTTAGATGAGCGATCTCAAAAGTTACTTCAATAGGTATTATCAGTAGTGACTTGAGGTGATACAAAAATTAAAATATTTGTGCTACATTTCATTTTAGGTGAGTTTTACCTGGAAAATATCCATTATCGTAAATGTGAGTGGACTTAATTTAAGTTATTAATTTCATAACACAAGAAAAAAACTTTAAAAACTGGTTCATCCTTTCATGTGAGCAATTCCTACCAAAATTACCTAAATCACAAATTCATCTATGCATCATTTGAATTATGTGAAAATCTGTATAATTTCTTTAATTCTTTTTGTTAAAAAAAATGTCAACAATTGACGCCTTTTGCCTTTTATTTATTAATAATTGACCTTTCAAAATATCAACTTCTACGATCATAAACAGTTTTTTTCTTTAAGTGGTATGAAATTTTTGAAAACTACAACCGTCATTCGTGGGAGTCTTTAATTTCCATTTTCGTCTTATTTCTGAATCATATTGCATTTTCCTTACACCTCTGAATGAAATATAATAAAACCAAGACATGGTTTGTTTTCTTACGTAATTCTTATCCATTAAAATGGATATTCGTACATGATAATTGAATAAGACAGTCTGTTTTGTCGAGTAAGTACACTTTCAAAGTATATGCCCCAAGAAATAGTGACCTAAGTGAAAACGATACCTTCAAATAATTTTTTTTTTGACTTTTATACTATTGAATATTCGAATATTTCTATAAAACTAGATCTTGTACGAATTACTTCTGACACGTCTTTCATAAAACAATATTTTGACGACTTTAACTATTATTGAAGATATAAACAAACAATAAAAAAAATCAAAGAAGTATAATAGGTTTTGCTCTAATTATCAAACCAAAAACTTAATAAAATGTCTCAACGTTAAATATAATTATTCATTTGTTTATTATACCTCATTCAATCAAAATTTCGTACGAATGCTCTTGACCCTTTGGCAATAAATGTCATAGCCTTTAGTGCCGAATAAAACAATAATTTACAAGCTTGTTCTGGGTCGAAAGTAGTGAAAGGCAATACGATTTCAATAGCTATCCAAACAAAAAAAATTTACCCTCAGCGGTAGGTTTGAAAGATGCAGTATTTTGTACAATGACCATCCAAAATTTACGGTTTTATAAAAATCACATTCCTGACTATTCGTCTTTCAATCTGCATTTCTAATAAAAAATGAATTATGCTGTTTTAAATTTCATTGTATTCCCTTTTCTTATTCAATTTATTTCTATTTATTACGTAACAATTTTTGATATTTGAATAATTTGACTAATTTTGGAACCTACTTCTTGCTATCATTACTTTCGCTATCATATATATATATTTTTTTTTTCATTTTTTTTTGTTATCATTTTGAGTTTATTTCTCAACTTAGTTTCCTTACCAAATTTGTCAAATTATTATGTTTAACGGCCTGTAGCCGGAGCCTTCGTTTCGAGTCATTTGAATGCGCATTATAATTGACAATTAAACATTATTTTTCGACGTTCTCATTCCTCAATTCTTCAAAAAAAAAATACCACTGGATGCTGAAAGAAAGGTTATTTTTTTTAATGTGGAGGTACAATTCTCAAGTATTCTCTTGTGCGAGCCTTTGAAATTTGAATTACCTGATCTAATATAATATCTGTGAATGTTTAATTTCTCTGAAATCAAATCAAATAAAATTTTCGCTATTATACTAATTTAACTGAGAGCTAACATGACAATTGAGACTAGAAATCGATTTACTTGAAAATGCACGTGATGGGATTTAAAATAGGTACGTTTTTCTGTTAAAATAATAAAACTCTGTCTCTTTCTGAATTAATAAAATACAACATACTTATAGAAATAGATTTATCAACAATATCTTCGATTTAAATGAAAGCATATATGACAATATTATAGGAAGAATGAAAAAGTGAATTCTGATTTCATCAAAAATATAATTACTCTATATTTCCGATGTCTCTCATGTATAAAAGAGATTAGATAATGAAAATATCTATTTATTTTCCAGACATCCTTAACACGCCAATTTAAAAAATATATCTACTTTCCAGAAAATACCCCACACCTGACACCAATGTAACAAATGCTGTCTTTATAATTGAATAGAGCATTATCACAACTGATTCGACCGAGCGGAGTCGTTAAAACATAATAATAATTGGGAACGTTGGGCTCTAATTTTCTTGGAACCAGGAATCATACCTCACAGCATTTAAGATTTTAACTCACCTTACTTTTTCATCAGATGATCTCGACGTTCTATACTCGATGCTGGATTGAGAACTCGTTGCGGAACTCACTTTAGCACTCAAATTTACTTACTCTGTTCAACTCTACTAATTAAAATATTTTTCTCTCAAATCAAAAGGATTTTTGTAAACTGGAATGTGAACTTTTGAGAATAAAAAGCCAGAATGCATAACACTTATATCTATTAACAAAACAATAAAGAATAACAACAAAAGATGTTTGGGACATTTCTCAAATTAATTGATAAAGTAACTTCTGATTTTAACTCAGAATATAATTTAAACAGGAAAAAAGGTGAATGTGGCCAGATGATTTACTAATAATTTAACAAGATAAACTGCAAAAGATTCAAAATAATTCAAATACAATAAATAGTAAGAGTTGATTAGAAGAATCAACTTTTTAGAGACAGGTAGAGAAAATCAACTTTATATATATTCAAATAATGAAAATTAATGAAGTTACCCTGATTGCATTTTCTGTTGAACAGAGTTGAATTATGAAAATTACAATAATTTAAGAAAACTAATGAAATAACTACGCGACATGTTAACTTTAACGAGTGAAACGAAAGACTACCTAATTTTCTACCCTAATTTCAAAGTTGGCCTGGTTCGCCCTCCTTGAAAACATAAACATATGCGAACTAAACTATTTGAATGATTATTTCTCTATTATTCTGAAATGCCCCAATTCGAGATATATACACACACACATGGAAACACTTAAAAATAATCAACAACATCGTCTATTTTAAGAGGACCCTTGGTAACCATGTATTTCTGAGAATATTTACAAGAATAACATAAGTTGTCGAGGGTTTGAGAAAACATTTCAGATATTTGAATTCGGGTTTGGGTCTGATTTAAATTATTATTTCCGGTCATAAAATCCGTTTGGTTACAATTTTGTTTATTGAGATTTTGTTCATTATTTTAAAAGATATGAGGGGAATTATTCTTAATAAAAAAGTTCTTAGAAATTTAATCAATTAACATCAATATTGAAAAACATGTATTTACGAGGATATATTGAAAAATTCTTAGTCTACTATAGAACCAAACAAAATATCAATGTCAAAATACTTTATTACTAAACATATTCTCCTCTTAATTGGATACATTTATTACAGCGAACCTGTAACGTCTCTAGACCTTTCAAAAAAAAATGTTTCTTCTTGCTCTGCAAACCAGACCTCCACAGCTTTTATTACCTCATCGTTGGAAGAAAATTTACGACCTTTTAAACTTTTTTTCAGTTGAGGAAAGAGATGATAGTCGGACGGAGCCAAATCTGGTGAATAAGGGGGGTGTTCTAGTCATTCAAACCCTAAATCACGAATTCTTTGCATGGCAACATGAGATTTGTGTGCTGGGGCGTTGTTTGGCAAAAACAAAACACCTTTGGATAGCTTTCCGCGTCTTTTCTCTTTAATTTTTTCCCGTAGAGTGGTCAGTAATGTCGAATAGTAATCTCCAGTTATTGTTCTACCCTTATCCAGAAAATCAATCATGATTACTCCATGGCAATCCCAAAAAACTGAAGCAAGAACTTTTCCAGCAGATTTTTGGACACGAAACTTCTTAGGTCTTGGAGAACCGGAGTGTCGCCATTCCATCGATTGTTGCTTTGTTTCTAGATCGTAGAAATGTACCCAAGTTTCCTCCATAGTAACAATTCGGTTTAAGAACTCTACATCGTTTTCAAATCGAGCACAGATCGAACGCGATGCTACTACCAAAAGCGTGCACTTTTGGTCAACATTCAAACATTTGGGGATCCATTTTGCAGCAATTTTTCTCATGTCCAAATTGACGTGAACTGTATGATGAACGCGTTTGTATGAAATATTCAGTGCTTCAGATATCCGTTTTAGCTCAATTCGACGGTCTGTTAAAATCATGTCATGAACTGCATTGATATTTTCGGGGACTGACACAGAAACTGGCCTTCCCGATCGGTCATCATCTTCAATGAAAAATTTACCTCTTTTGGAGCCTTCAGTCCAATTTTTCACGGTCGCATACGAAGGACATTGATCACCAAGGGTATTAAGCATATCTTCGTAAATCTGCTTACCTCTTAACCCTTCTTAAATACAGGTACTTGATGATGGCTCGATACTCCAATTTATTGCGTAACTCTGGTTTATTTTTTTGCCGTCAAACTTTACACTGACACTTCTGATAAGTTATTGTTCGTTGCTATGGTAACGCAATATTTTGTTTATGCAGGGAACTGGTCTAGGCTAACTAGATATCAATACATCCTCGTATTGAAAGATGAATCTCTTTTTAGGGCGTATTTTGAAAGTTCGCCACATGCGCTATAATCCGGCTCTACATTTACACTAGAACAGCATATAATTGTTATTTCAATCTATGTCGCCAAATTTGTTGTATATTTTGATGTTTTTTGAATAATTGCCCTCATTGAAATCTCATTTCGATAAACGCCACTTTATTCTGTAAAAACCTCATTGCCATAAAAAATAGTGTTACCTGCTGAAGCATTGGTAGTAAATATCTATTGAAATACTAAACACTCTATTTTATTTTGTTTGAGTAAATTTGTTGAAAAATCAGAGTATACTTCAAAAGTTCTTTAGATTGTAAAACGATTCCTCCAAAATTTTTTGAGATATTCGCAAAAAAAGTTGCAATTCTTTCCACTATTTCTTGTTTAAAAAATTCCACAAAGCGATTTTGCCAGGGCGAAAACCGGGGTTTTCATTTACGAACTATCTTATAAAAAGTAGGATAGGCCATTTGCGTCTTTTATTTAGTGTGAAAAGAGCCTATTATTTTTATTTACAGCTTGGCCTTTTGGTTGGTAGGTAGTGACGGTTGTGAATTATTATTACTTCGCGAATTTGTATCATATACACTCAACCCAGACATCACTGAAGCCATCTGTTCCCCGTCCAAACCAATACACACTTCGTTAATTCAATACCCGTGGTGGTCTTAGCCAGGGGAGTAGTTGTTTTCTGTCAGGTACTTGACTTAATAAGCCTACTTAGTAGGTGTATATGGGAGTAAAGGGTTCATCATCGGTCAGCAACGACTGTTCGTTATTAAACGATCTCCCAAAGAATTCTGTTTTCTTCACATAAATCTCTCAACCCGGAGATTCGGAGTGTTCTTCCTCTGCTCGCTAGGTGGAGCGGCCTAGAAACCGCTTTATCGCGTGAACCAGAGTTGACCAAGCAACGAAGTGTGTATTGGTTTGGACGGGGAACAGTGCTGTCTGTGTTGACCTACCCTTTGCACTGATGAGAGGCAACAACCTCGAAACTAGTCTGCAGGTGGCACAGAGGGCACTTGCAATTGCGTCCTCAGATATTTTGAGGAACGTTGCACATGTATCTGTTAGATTCAATTCAATACCCGTCGTGGTCTTACCCAGGGGAGTAGTTGTTTTCTGTCAGGTACTTGCCTTAATAAGCCTACTTAGTAGGTGTATATGGGAGTAAAGGGTTCATCATCGGTCGGCAACGACTGTTCGTTAGAAAACGTAATTTTTCTAGTATATTGGGTTTAACTCTAGTCTTGAGTTATCAAAAAACTAGTATAAGAATCCAATATACCGTCAAGCAATTAGTCCTAGATTTATTTGACATTTTTCATATTTTTACAAGTTTTCATTTAGTTAGTTTCACCTGTCCCGGTGTCTGTCCGTGATCAAATCTTGAAAGATAAATTTGACCCACTTATAGTTGTTCGAGTTACTTAAATTCCGGTAACAAATTGCATTAAAAAAATAGCGGCTATAATATGGCGAACGAGTTATGTGATTTTGGTCCGATTCGATTAAAAATTGGCATGTGGGGGTTTTCGGGGTCAAAGATTATGATTTTGTTTGTTAAATTTCATAATTTCAAAATGGCGGCTACAAGATGGCTTACGTGTTTTCGGATCATAGTCTGATTCGATTCGACATTGTAGAGAAATGTTTTTATACTATTTAGTGCATTTGAATAATCCAATTTTAATTGAAGTGAAAGTTTATTGCGAAGTTGAATTTCTGAATAAATACTTATTAAAAGATTTTCTTGAGTAATGCCAACATTTTAATGTTCGTTTTGTTTGAAAATGTGAATATTTAGAGTTAGACATCCATCCAGGGAGATTCCACAGGTGGTCTTCAAGTTTTGATTGAAACAAGAATCAGTCTTGAATGCATTGGCTTCGGATGGGACACTGTGGCCCCATAATAGTTGTTTTTTGATCGACGGGTATCTACCAATAGCATTTCATTGTGAAATGGAATTCCTAACTATGATAATATACAATAAAAATTAAAATTTTCTTATATTTGAGGGATTATTGGTACAAGACATAAAAAAAAGGAAAATATACTGCCACAGTTTATTCCAAATATTTATTTAACTAATTTTCTTTCATTGAATATTTCTCCAAATCATTCAACTGGTCTTGAAAATACATAAACAACTTTATACCCATTCATCTGATCGACTAGCAAATGTTAGGATCGCTTGTTTGTGTGTTGATTTTGACCCTACATATCGGCCCATACGATGTCTATCGAAATGAATCTTATATAATATAAAGATGTATACCTAGGGTTTGAATGATGGAAAAAATTCTTCTTGACTTTAGTAACATTCACAAATTTGTGTACGTCCCTCGACGACGCAGTGGCCACCGATGTGACCTCCTTGCCAACAACTTACATTACAATCTGCAATGTAACATTCTCCAAGACCAAGATTTGAATCTTCTGCAATATCTTGTGGAACTTCTTGAGTTGGTTTCTCTGAAAAACAATAATTTTATGTATTATCAATTCTGAAACCAAAATTCAATATGCACGTTTCAAGTCAACCAGTTTAAAAAAGAAGTACCTTTATGATGAAACATCATGATTATATTTTATTTCAATACATGAACAATAGATCATAAAATACCGCTATGATTTGTATACAGTGGCGTAACATAATCTAGACCCTTTTTCCCAGGCCCACAAAAAAATTGTTTGAATTGTTAGAGAAATAGCTTTTTTCTACGACAGTGCGTAAACTAAGCTTTTTGAACTTGGCTGCGCCTCATTCAACAAACTTCACGCTCAAACAAAAAAGTCCTACTTTACGAATTTGTATCATAAATAGCTATTTTTATCAAGTAATTAGTGTGATTTGTGGATACTGCTTTATATCAAAGGAAGTAATGAATTTTTTGTTAATATTTTTAAGAAAGAAGGGTTTCTTCTAGCTTCGGGCCCCTTCGCAACGAGGAGGCTGACGGGGATGTAGTCACACCACTTTTTGTATGAATGCTCTCGTCCGATAATGTTGAGAGTATAGTTAAATTATTTTTCAGTACTTCTTTATATTTGTTATTAGTATTTGACTATTGATGAATTGATTTGACTTTTGATGAATCAATTTGACTTTTTCATTTGGAAATGACAGGCCTATCATAAGTAAATATAAATTTCATCAAACACATTGTAAAACAAAGTCCAAAATCACGCCCCGAGAATTCTGTGAGTACTTGATAGAAAATTGAAAAAAAATTACTGAAGGAATGAAGGTGTTCACTTACCTTCTTTGACACCTTCGTTAATGTTTTCTTTCGATACAGGGTTGCTCATCGTCACACCCACAATAAGCGCCAAAAGAAGAATAACCAGTGTCGTTTTCATTTTTCACACGTTATTTATTTCTTTCAGCAGCAAACAAAATTATTTGACTGTATCGGTACTTGCTATGAGTTTTCCATAGGATGTGGCTCTTTTTATACAGAGAAAACGACACTATTTTTTTTCATTAATTTCGCAAACGATTAGATCTATTATTTATCCAAATTCTCGTGGAAGGATGTGGGCGGTCACCACAAGTTTCTGGAATATTATTATCAACAAAAAATGTAAATGCTTTATTGTTTCATTATCAGTGCAAGTTATTATCAGAACTCAATATATTAACAAGGCAAGCATATCTGATAACGAATAGTAATTTCTAAAGTAACCTGGTTTCATCAAATGAAATTGTATTTTTGAATATTCCGTTTTTCGCGAATTTTCTTAAACAATTGGAGTTTCGTCAGCATGCGTCGAAGAGAAAATAACCAATTCAACAGCTCCTTAAGACTACTGAATCATCTCTGCACAACACCTGGCAAAGTCTTTCTACAAAAACACACTTTGCAATACTCCCTCAAACAACTAGCAAATGTTAATCAAAAAAGGTGAAATCTGCATACTAAGTTTCACGGTTCTGCCTATCATAAATGCAGACCCAGTCTGGACAGTGCTATCCACTAAGAAATAGGGTCACTAAATCCTAGAAGTCTTTGGCCTTCTTACGGGTACGGCCAATGGGTGGAGTCTAATAGTTCCATTCTCTTTAAATAGTTCCAATGTTCCAAATAACCCACAAAAGCGCCAATTAGGAAGTAATGGTCATGAGAGAGAGAACTGATAATTTTGGAAGAAAAGTTGGGTTCTGTTTCTTCTGAAAGTCAGAATGTCTAATAAGTAAATTATGTATATCATGTTCACTTTAAATGGATACATATCAATTAAAATTTTTTTATGGATTGAATTTGTCAGGTGTACAATTGACTCGAATTGTACACCTGAATGGTGTATGATAAGTGTGTCCCAGCTTTTAGTGGGTACTGAAGTTATCGTGGGACCCTCTGAATATAGCAAATGGGAATCAGTTGCAGGATGGTGGATAGTAGCATTAAGGCCGGAACACACTTATCGCACACCATTTCGATCCAACCCCTATCCGATTGTGGCCCGATTTATGGGACCGGTGTGGTATCGGCAGAGGTGGGCATACATTTCCGACACCTCTCCGAAATTGTCAACTGTCAAGCACTCGCCACAAGTATTGATTTGAACGCTTTCTTAGAAAGTTGTTTTCTCGTGTTCGGCAAAATGAGTACGAATTTAAATAACTGCGATATAGCAATGATGACTATTGCACTAGAAGAAAAAGATGTGAAAATGCGGAGATCTGAAAGGAGGAAAAAACAAAGGAACATGGAAAGACTGTGGGTACACGCTGCTAGAAAGATGAGAACTGCAGAAGGAGAGTTGTTCACACTTTTGCCTCGTCTCATATGGATGATAACCAAGATTCATCAATATTTTAGAAACAAATAGACTGCGCGTTCGGAGCGGAGTCGGATGAGACATCGGAGACGGATCGTAGTGGGGTGGGACACGTGCAGGAGAGATGTGATCTACGGCATTCAAAGTCCAGCTTTTATTTCCCTCTCAGACACTCGTCCCACAGTATGATCGGAGTCGGATTGGAAAAGGGTCTGATAAGTGTGTCCCGGCCTTTAGCTCTCTGCACTAGCTGGGTCTGCACTGATGATAGGTAGAATCGGTGAAACCAAAGGCTTTTTTACCTTTACAAAATGGCTTTCACAAAATCTCGGTGCAACGTTTCGTTTGGAAAATGAAATTTTATTTTTTTAATATAATGTAGAACTTATGATGCTGTTCAAACTATTGCACATACGATTTAAATTCAACAGTTTGATCTGTATATGGAAAGGATCGTATATTTTGTAGCCGGCTGTGAACCATATGAGGCCCATATACAAGGTTTTTCACAACTTATCCGAAATTATTCAACCACATATGTACTACTGATTAATAAGTCGATTATTGTAAAAAATAAGAAAATTCCAACAAAAAAACGAGAAACCAATTGAAAATAATGAGAAGTAGACGCTGCATCGACTAACAGACCAACAAAAAAACGAGAAATCAATTAAAAATAATGAGAAGTAGACACTGCATCGACTAACAGAGGATGCTACCCATAGAGAGGATGCTGCACATAGAGAGGGACAAGTTAATCAGGTGCTCTGACTCTATCATCATTTTCTGTATGTTGATCATCATCATTGGTTTCAGTTTTTTGCTACCTCGTCATAAATTGTTTTTCTTTTCAAAAAATATAACAGTTTCGATCTTAAAGTACTTATATGTAATATTATGCACGCGGAATCTATATCCATCCAACTCTTCCATAACATGGACGAATGGATAAATACGTCCATGTTCCATAACTCAAGTGTGTAAAAGAAACACTCATTAACTTGCTCAATCCAGGAGTGCTGTGGTATGATGATATACTCTGTTTTTTCTTATTTGATAATTTTTTCAGTACTTGTCAAATCGTCTTTTTTACCTTACATGTTTCTTCTGTAGTTCTGTATCTACTATTAGGAGAATTTATGATCTGCTACATTTGTAGCATATCTTCGTATATAATGTAGTCAAATTAACGATTGATCGATAGATATGTAATCACAGATGTTATGGTTCATTCTAAAATTCCAAATACATTCATCTGGAATCTGAAAATGAAACATTCGAAATTCTCTTACGCCAATGTGATACACACTGTATAGGTACAAAACATCTGTTGTAATGAAATATGAGTAAATCTCGTTCCCTGTAGTTCATTGTTTTTGTTTACTTTTTGCAATATTCTACCTTCGTCACTCAAGTTATTATACTACTCGTAGGAAATATACATTTACACAAATATAAAATAGTCCACAGTGAATTGTTCAAAATATTTCAGAATATTTGTATCCAAAGAATGTGTTTATGGAAATGCATCAATAAAAAAAATCAAGCCCAAATTCTTCAAAGAAACCATCAGCAAGTGTCACTATTTTTGATATACCCTGTATATTTTGTGTAACTGCAGAGTAAACTTCTATCATGAGCGGTCGAGTTTGCCACCGAGTTATCCGGAATTCCAGGCATTTGGATATATCAACAAGCAAGACGGATGCGGCTTCGTGAGAAATAGAACATTTTGTATATATTACGTCAATATGATTCAGGAAACGCTTATATCATCAGATGGATTCGATATTTGTGTCCTTCGGAATATCAGGAAATGAATGAAATTCCACCGCTCAATTTTTTAGAAATCACTAATGAGCTTGCTAGCTTCGGACTCTCCCTCCCAGTCAACACACGGACATTCGATGGATATCCACTGGACATTAATTTTAGACATTGGGGATATCCAGAGGACATCCAGTTGATATCCGGTGGATATTTTATGGACGTCCGGTGGATGTGCCGAGTGGAACAAGCTGGACTTCCATGAGATATCCTACTGGGATATCCATGAGATATCCTTCTGGGATATCCATAAGATATCGTTCAGGAATATCCATGAGATATTTTTCACGAATATTCTCAATATGTTGTTCAGGGACATCTACAAGATGGATATCCATAAGATATTGTTCATAGGGATTTCTTTAAATAAATAAAAATTACTTTGGTATGACAAAACAATAATAATTTCCATTAAATAAAAACGAGAGGATAAAAAAATGTATTTATACTCTTATTGAAATAACAAATTGAGATATTAAAAGAATAAAAAATGTGAATATATTATATTGTAAAAATAAAATATTATTTTTGGAGCCAAAAATAAATTAAAAACAGGCCACTCAGAGAATGACAATCTCGGTTTCTTCTTGGGGTTTTTCCTGTTTTTTCGAAGCTAGCAGATCTTTCTTTGGCCATTCGTAGCCAACTTTTTATTGCCTCTTCTGACATTTTCCTATATTTGCTGCCAGACCATTGGAATTAGCTGCGTCTGAAATTAATTGAGTAAACACTAATCCTATACCACATAAGTGAAGAAAATTCAAGCCGGAATAAGGAATTAATTTTCTAAAGATTGGGAATAAATCAAATTCTATTGAAGAATTTACTATGTGTATTTTTCATTATAGGCAGAACTTTATATGAAATATATTCTCATTACCTAGTAAAAGTTCAGCCAATTTGAGTTCAACAAAACTCTTTTTTTTGCCCCATACCAGCTATATTCTGATGCAAAATCATTTGTTATATTGGATGAAAGACAACGTTTCATAAAATCAAATAATGATGAACCTCTAATTTTTGAAACTTCATCGACCTGAAAAAGATATTTTAATAAAAAGATAGGGAAAACATTATTCACTCACAACAGCTCTGAATTTCTCCCTGTTGTCCACCAATTGTTTGATTTTCTCAAGGAATCAATGTGGAAATGATCAATTTCTACAAATATCGATAAAACATCCCTACATGGTGCAGTTATATTATTCATCTCATCTGTTCGCATGTTTCATATCTGTTAGCGAGTGTATTAGTTTCATGAAAATTATTTTCTGTAACTGAATTGAATACGAATCCATTATCCAAAGAGGAAACCTCGTCTGCAGAACTATCAAATTCTGTAACACGAGTTGATGAATAATCAGAATTATTATTTTCAATAGTAATTATTTTATTACCAGGAATGCATGATGTTGAAGTCGACCATTGACGAGTTGGAACAAGCGTCATTAGTGAAGTTTGTAGACTCTTTAACTAATACTCGTTTGGATTCCAATTTTTATTTTTTATAAGTACATCTGCCTTTTTGTTTGATATTTCTTGATGTTATCCATTTTCTCTCACCTAATTGGCACAAATGCATTGATTGAAAATAGTTTGAATATTATATTTCTACCACTTACCATCAAAATGTATTTGAAGGAATGAAAAAAAACAAAAATCCTCAAAATCCCCGTGAATTAAACCAAGAATCAGAGAGAGACATATATAACTTAACTATGTAATGGAAAACCAGTAAAACCACAAAATTAAGCAAGTAAGGTTAAGTTTCTCTTTCGCAAAAATCGCACAGCCAACAATCACAGAACTGACAACAAATAAACTGCACGACATACACACTTTGTGATTGGTCACTGTCATGGCGGTAAGTTTAAATGACAAGAGAAGAAAAAGGCAAACTTAGTTCAAAATGAGTGAATCACCAGTCAACCTAACCTAACCTGACAAATCTTACATAGATATAAGTTAGCGGTTTATTGAATATTCTTCCAAAATTGTTAATAAATGCAGCGTTGGTCGGAACTATCATATATTGCATTTTAGTACAGAACTTAAGAATGCAAAACATTCATTATTTCATATTTGCTTAGGATATTTTATGGCCATCTGTAGAATATCTTCCAACGGTTCAGGAAAAAGATTATTTTCATAAAGATACAATTTGTGTACGTTGAAGAGAGAAAAAACATCGATATCCAAAATTCAGCTCGACATTTCCCAGATAACACATGGACATCCAATGGATATCCACTGGACATCTGTTATGGTTATGCTGGATGTACTATGGACGTCAGAAAATATCCATAGGATATACTATGGACGTCCAATGAACGTTCGGGGGTACCAACCTATACATCCTTAAGATATTCTTCAGGATATCCATAAGATATTCCTGAACTATATCCATAGAATATCCATATAATATATCTTATGGATAATCTCTACGGATATCTTATGGATATCCATATCAGATCCAGTCGGAAAACGAAAGATAAGAGTATTCTTGAAATGCTTCTATTCGTGTACGAGCATGGAAGAAACTCAGAAATTGATAATATCAAAATCAGTCTTGCAATTCAATCACATCCATATTAACTGTGGATATTTTATGGATATCCATAGGATATTTGCTGAAGAATATCCATTTCAAATCCTTCCCATGAATATCCATTTCAGATCCAAGGATATCCCGACCAGAATTGGACATAAAATGGATATCCAGAGGATATCGTGTGTTATCTGGGCTGTATATCGTGGGTATGTGCAGGAATTATTATACTTCATAGTGGATTTGCTTCGGCCGTATGAATAATCGATGCGTAGTTGATTTGGTTCATAGATTCGTAAAAATGTCTTTACGATGACGATTTGGAATTTTGGAAAAGTCAACTTCAGCACCCTGTATAATCTAAACCGTTGAATTTAGAGGTTTGGCGCAATTGAGACATTTGATCAGCATTACGAGTTCTACAATATACAGTGCGGCTTTTTTTGGTCCCCACCCTGTTAACTTTTGAACGGTTCGACGTACAAACATGAAAAAAAACCATTCGGAGGGTTTCACCGATACTACTTTTTGAAACAAAAAATATGGTGATTGCTTAAAAATTTCAAATGGCATGGGGTCAACTTTCACATCGTTGAAAAGAGAATTCAATTCTCTTTACAACCATCTAAATATTTCTGAATTTTGTTGAGATATTTTTTCCCACTTTCTATTTTTATGCCTTTCGAAATTTTCAAGTTGATGTGCCCCCAGCGCCATCTTTCAAGTAATTGCAATGTTTCTTCTCTCAAAAAGTAGTATCGGTAATGCCCTTCAAAATGTTTTTGGTTTCATTATTCCACAACAAACCGTTCAAATTTATCGAGGTATATAGTTTTCAGATCTGCATTTATATTCGATATTTCGAATTTCATTTGCAAAAAAATATCAACGAAATTAAAAAATAAATTAGATGGTTGTGAAGAGAATTGAATTCTCTTTTCAACGATGTGACACTTGACCTCCCATGCCATTTAAAATTTTTGAGTCGATGTGCCTCCCCGCGCCCCCTGTCGAGCAATCACCATATTTTTCATTTCAGAAAGTAATATCGGTTGAACCCTCCAAAAGTTTTTTTTCATGTTTGTACGTTCAAAAGTTAACAGGGGTGGGGGACTAAAAAAAGCCGCACTGTATAAAAAATTCGAGGAAATTTACCGAAAGCCACTTTCCCATCGAAACGGTGCCCTATTTTGGATCCACCCCGTATATTGACATGTCCAAGCTTTGTGACCATTTTTTTACGGGTCGCCAACACTGATGCTGGAATTCATCAGAAATCATTAGCTACCTAGTTTGGGAAAGGAATCTTTCAATGAATAACAAACAAACTTTTTCACTGATCAAAAATATGTAATAAATATTCACATAATGATTAAACGTTCACAAGAAAAATCCTTATTCATCTCATCATCTCATTAGACGCAATTGCAAGTTCTTCTAGGGTGGCAATATCCAGCGTTGTTACCCTTGTCAATACATTCTAACCTGCAGAGTGTGGAGTCACACCATTCCCACGAGTAATATCCATAACTTTCGAGTATTTCTAAAAACAAAAAAAAAGTAAGTTCTCTAATATTCTTATCGCTGAAGTCTAAAAATATTTGAATTGAGAAATCATACAATGTTAATTCATTTAATCCAGTCCAAATATTGAATTGCAGAAATAAAGAGCAAACTTTATAAAGTTTTTGTGTCACAGATTTTGGTAACACAGCACATTCCTCATTTCAAATAACTTTTGTCCAGTAAAACAAATAAAACAATCTCTTGCAAGAGATATCAATTCCGAAAGGATGGAAGTAAAATTTACTCAAAAGTAAAGCGACATCATTTGACAGCAGCCTACTATAATTTGATTGGAAATTAACTGATCTCAGTCAATTTCTGATTGGGTTCAGGAGTGGCAATGGCCTTTCAAGCAATGCGACGAAAGAATAGTTGGTAAACTAAAACATATTAAAAGTGTGAGTCGTGTCATGAACACTGAAATTCCTTAAACTTCATAAAAATTAATGGATTTACAGCCTTTCTGAGGAGATCACAATTGTATCCATATCAACCTCTCAATTGTTTCACCTAATTATTTCATCCATTTGCTGCAAATTCGACTACTGATGATGAGGAATTTTTAACATTTATTTAGGAATTTATCACATAATTCGAATGACTTCAATATTTCAGTTATTTCTAAAATTAAATAAAAAAACAGGGAGAAATATCTTACCCAATTGTTTTCGCCTTATTTCAATTCTTTCTTTGACATTTTCTCTTTCCTGTTGTTTCTCTGCTTGCTTTTTCTCATTTTCTTTTTCTTTCTTCAATTGTTCTAAACGTTTTTTCTCCTCTTTCTGTAATTTCTTTTCTTCTTCCTTCTGTCGTTTTTCTGCCTCTTTCCTTATTTTTTCTTCTTCTTTCTTCAATTTCTCTTCTTCTTTCTTCAATTTCTTTTCTTCTTCCCTCTGTCGTTTTTCTGCCTCTTTCCTTTTTTTCTCTTCTTCTTTTTGCAATTTTTCCAAGAGTTTTTCCTGTTCCTTTCTAATCTTTTCTTCTTCCTTCGTTTCACGACGTTCTGTACTTTCTGCGCTATTGCTATCTTCATCACGCTTATCATCATCAATGTCATTTTTCTGATTACTGTCCTCATCACTTCCTCCATTGTCTTCTTCGCTGGCTTCATCTTCTCTCTCGTTTGTATTTTCATCGTCATCTCCATTCGAATTGCTATCGACATTACTCTCCTTCTCAGTTTCGTCAGCTCCTTTGTTACTTTGGTTGTCATCAGCCTCATCAGCAATCTGTTCGTCTACTGGTATTCTGTCTTCAGAACCTTTTATTTGTTCGGTATCTGATGCTTGTACTGATTCTTCTTCATTGTTTGTTGATTGTTCATCCACTACAGTCAGTTCGTCTTCTGGTTGGTCATCTTTGGAATTGCTACCGTCATTAGTCTCTTCCTCAGTTTCGCCAGTTTCTTTGTTATTTTGATTGTTTTGAGCCTCATCAACAACCTGTTCGTCTGCTGGATCTCTATCTTCAGAATCTTTTATTTGTTCGGTATCTGATGCTTGTTCAGATTCTCCTTCATTGTTCGTTGATTGCTCATCCACTACAGTCAGTTCCTCTTCTGGTTGTTCATCTTTGGAATTGCTAGCATCATTACTATCCTTCTCAGTTTCGTCAGTTTCTTCGTTATTTTGGTCTTGAGCCTCATCAGCCTCATCCGCAATCTGTTCGTCTGCTGTAACTCTATCTCCAGAATCTTTAATTTCTTCGGTATCTGATGCTTGTTCAGATTCTCCTTCCTTGTTTGATGATTGCTCATCCACTACAGTCAGATCGTCTTCTGGTTGTTCATCTTTTGAATTACTACCGTCATTACTCTCCTTCTCAGTTTTGTCAGCTTCTTCGTTATTTTGGTTGTCTTGAGACTCATCAGCAATCTGTTTGTCTTCTCCTTCATTGTTCTTCGATTGCTCATCTACCACAGTCAGTTCCTCTTCTGGTTGTTCATCTTTGGAATTGCTGCCGTCGTTACTTTCCTTCTCAGTTTCGCCAGCTTCTTCGTTATTTTGGTCTTGAGCCTCATCAGCCTCATCCGCAATCTGTTCGTCTGCTGTAACTCTATCTCCAGAATCTTCAATTTGTTCGGTATCTGATGCTTGTTCAGATCCTCCTTCATTGTTTGTTGATTGCTCATCCACTACAGTCAGTTCGTCTTCTGGTTGTTCATCTTTTGAATTGCTACCGTCATTACTCTCCTTCTCAGCTTCGCCAGCTTCTTTGTTATCTTGGTTGTCTTTAGCCCCATCAGCCTCATCAGCAATCTGTTCGTCTGCTGGAACTCTATCTCCAGAATCATCAATTTGTTCGGCATCTGATGCTTGTTCAGATCCTCCTTCATTGTTTGTTGACTGCTCATCCACTACAGTCAGTTCGTCTTCTGGTTGTTCATCTTTTGCATTGCTACCGTCATTACTTTCCTTCTCAGTTTCGCCAGCTTGTTTGTTATCTTGGTTGTCTTGAGCCTCATCAGCAATTTGCTTGTCTTCTCCTTCATTGTTTTTTGATTCCTCATCCACTACAGTCAGTTCCTCTTCTGGTTGTTTATCTTTGGAATTGCTTTCGTCATTACTTTCTTTCTCAGTTTCGCCAGCTTCTTCGTTATTTTGGTTTTCTGGAACCTCATCAGCAATCTGTTCGTCTGCTGGATCTCTATATTCAGAATCTTTTATTTGTTCGGTACCTGATGGTTGTTCGGATTCTCCTCCATTGTCTGTTGATTGCTCATCCTCTACAGTCAGTTCGTCTTCAGGTTTTTCATCTTTGGACCCCTCGTTTTCTTCTCTATCAAATTTTTCATTAACTGTTGATTGCTTATCTTGTTCACTTATTCCAGTGTCACCTGTTATAACCTCATCTTGCTCATTATTTTCCGCCTGTTGGGGTTGATTATTTGCATTAGAATCAATTAATGTGTTGTTTTGGGTTTCAACTACACTTGGTTGCTCGTCCACCTGTTTATTATTTTCAGAATCTTCGCTATGTTGAACATCTGCCGCCTCATTGTTTATAGATTCAGCTTGTTGATCATCTCCAGCACTTTGTTCAGTTTGAGATTGAGGCTGTTGAGTTTCTTCTGCAGTATTTTCCGAAGGGGAATTATTTTCGGTTTGTTGGTCATCTGACGTTTGTTCATTCGATGGAGATTTTTCAGCTTGTTCATCAATTCCATTATCTTGTTCTATCAAAACTGGCTGTTCATCAACAGTTTCTTCTTGAGGTCGATCTTCAGCTTGGCCATCAGTTGAACCCAATTCGTTGGTAGTAGTTTCAGAGTTTTGGGAACTAGTTGAATTTGCATCTAAATCATCATTATTTTGGGAACTTGGGACTTCATTATTTTCAGATATAATTGTCGTTAACTTCACATCGTTTGGTGCGATGATGGTATTTGAGCCATCATTGTCATCTTCTTCCAAACAAGTCACTATTCCTTCTTGTTCTGGAGTGGTATTTCCTAATAATTCATCCCTATTTTTTTCTTCGCCAATAACTGTTATATCACCTGAAATGAATATAGAACACAGTGTCATTCCAGAACAAACATTCATCATGAATATATAACAAGAACAAATTCTTGTAGGACTGAATTTTCTCACAGAGGAGAAAATAGAAATGAATTGAAGTAATATACAGTGCGACGCTAAATTATGGAACAAATTCATTATTTCTGAATTTAAAGATATATCGGAAAAATCCTCGGAAAGGTCAATTTTCTTTTCCGATGGGGCAAATTTTGAACCTCACCCAAAATATATAGGGTTATCCGCATTTGAGGAAATGCGACTTTGGTGATAATTTTGAATGGTACACCCAGTATATTTGTCCATATTTGGTTAGGGATCGTCATTACAAATCCAGTGATACCAAGTTTGCTGGGATTATGTCAAAACGGCTACGGAGATATGGCCAAAAAACTTCTCCATATACCCAATGAGTGCGACAGAGACTTTTAACCTTCTGAATCGTGTGGAGTCTCGCAGTCATACTCATTAGACATACGAGGAAGTTTTTTGGCCATATCTCCGCTGCCGTTTGACATAATCCCATCAAACTTGGTATCACTGGATTCGTAATGACGATCCCTAACCAAATATGGAAAAATATACTGGGTGTCCAATTCAAAAATATTACCAAAGTCATTTTTACTCAGTTGCGGATAACCCTATATATTTTGGGTGGGGTTCAAAAATTGGCCTGTCGGAAAAGAAAATCGACCTGTCCGAGGATTTTTCCGAAATATCTTTATATTCAGAAATAATGAATTTGTTCCATAATTTAGCGTCGCACTGTATATATATTATATATAGAGATGAAATGTTGTATTGAAAATATTGTAGCGTACGCATTTGAAAAAAAAAGTTTGTAGAAATTTGAGTGGAAATATTTTATTTGATTTTAGTAAAACTTGAAATTGCCTTTAACCAATTCAATCAATTTGAGCAACAATTTTTTGATTTCTTTGTACAAACCAAATTATTATGTTAAAAACATATAGTATAAAATTAGGAACACTTTGAGAGAACTGTCAAGTGTGACAGAAAGAAAAATTTAGAAACTGAAATGATAACAAATGTAAATGCTTTCCTGTCAAGAATTTCAGAATACAATGAACAATTGTAAACAGTAGATTATATTGAATATATGAGGAAAGCAAGGGTGAAATTCTGTTAACCGGGCGCTACAAGCTACAAAAAAAATGTTTTTTGGGACTTACGTAGTTTGACCTCCTGAACAAAAAATTCAAATGAAATTTTTGGCGGTCTCAAGTAATTTCGGAGATACGGGCCTTTTTTGAATGAAAATTGGCATTTTCTGGTACATGATTCCTTCGAAAATCACACTCAAATGACTCCTTATTTTCACCAGCACAATATACACACCCTAATTCACCAGTTTTACACTTTTTTTTTCATTGAAAACAGTTTTTTATAAAAATAAATAAACAGACCATGTAGCAGGCATTTTTTGCGAAAAAATACCTAAATAAACGTGTCAGATCACAAACATTCATTTTTGGTATATGCGCATGCGCAAACAGATAGAAAAGACGAAACCTATCCGTATCGTATAGTCGGGTAAGCTCGGTTAGGTTTGCATAAGATCGGGTCTGTCGGATACGTGGATTGAATATTTCTGGAATCACATTGGCAATGTCGCAAAATTAAAATCGCCTTTCCGTCAATTCCATTCTTACCAACCTGACAACATAAATGACAGATATTCAGTAAACAAAACAGCATGATTTTGTTGATTTTGTATATGCTAGAAAAAACTACAAATTGTAGATAAAAAACTGTTTCAATTAAAAAAAAAGTGTAAAACTGGTGAATTAGGGTCTGTATATTGTGCTGGTGAAAATAAGGAGTCATTTGAGTGTGTTTTTCGAAGAAGAAACGTGTACCAGAAAATGCCAATTTTCATTCAAAAAAAGGCCCGTATCTCCGAAATTACTTGAGACCGCCAAAAATTTCATTTGGATTTTTTGTCCAAGAGGTCAAACTACGTAAGTGCCAAAAAATTTTTTTGTAGCTTGTAGCGCCCGGTTAACAGAATTTTACCAAAGCAAGAACTAATTCTGGTATTAATTTAAGAGGTGAAAAGTGAAAGGCAAAAATAAAAAGTGTAGTGATTGGTTCGTTTGGAAAAGTACCAAGAAAAAGCGAAGTTTAGTTTCTTAGGGAGGAGAAAAACAAGTTGAGAAAGAATTACGAAAATTGATTTTTGATTAGGAAAAATCTAAGATAATTAAAAAAAATTATAACACAGAAACAACCAGGAACGTGCTATCTACAAAGAAATAACCAAAGTACATAAACTAGAACAAATATTTGACAGCAGCCATTCCCAGTCGCGATATTTTACCACAATCATCATTGAGGCAGTTCAGGAGCCTGATTTCTGGTTCTACTTCGTTTACGTAAGCCTTTTATTAAGAAATCTGAAGACATAAGCCATGCAGAAACAAGGTATTTACCAAATTCAATCATTGAAAGAATCAGTTGAACTTTGGTGTTTACTTTTGCAAATCCACATCCAATTTATGAAGAAATTTTTCAGTTCCAACAAGAAATAGACTTCCAATGAACTTTTCAAATATTTTATGTCCACAAGTGTTAAAGAAAAATGGCTTCATTATTTATTTGATATCAAAACTCTCATAAGACTTTTCACTATTTTCACTATTGAGTGCAACTGAAGTTGCATATACCACCTATTTGAATTTATTTATCGTTATTAGAGTAAAATATTAGATATCGCACAGTAGGTAGTTTTAGGCAATAAATTATATTCTGATCACGATATCTTGACATCATTCTGATTTTTGGACTTCTTGAACAAACAACAATCTGAAATTTCGATCAATTTTTTTTTAAATTCACAAACTATATTTTTTTTTATCACAATCCCGAAGAATCCCCCTGAGAAGGAAGAGAACATATTCACAGGCACACCAACTGAGCTGGAGCTATAAACTACAAGTAAAACGTAAATAATATAACAATAAGGTACTAGTTCTGGAGCAAGTCAAATTTCTAAAACAAAATTTGAAAATTTCTATTTTGTATAATATAATTTTTGTATGATTATAATATTATATTTATTAATTTCAAAACACAATATTATAACAATATGTATATACAGGGTGGGGCACCAAAAACAAAACAGATCGAATATCTTCAAAACGCATGTGTTGTGAATAAAATGCAAAAACACGTCGATTTTTAATCCAAGGCGGACATCTTCCTATCAACTTTCATACCTCTCCCCCACCCATTGGGCACTATCACCCAAACAATTTGAATAGGGAAAGTAGTAAGTGTGACACATCATTAAAAAGATAATTTCATAAGGAATTCAGCCATGTCAATTTTTGACACCAAACTTTTTATTTTGGCGCCCTCTTGCGGGAAAAACAACTGTTCCGTGTTCCAAATTATAATACTGCATTTGCAAGCTATTTTGACATAAATTCGGTGACGATACATTATGGAATTTTTCTAAGAGAAAAAACAAAATGGCGGCTCCAAAATGGCGGACATGATTTGCAGTTATGGTCCGATTCGATTCAAATTTGATATGTAGTGGTTTTCAAGGTCAGAAATTATGATTTGTTCCTCAAGGCAAAAAAAAACAATATGGTGGCTCCAAGATGGCGGACGAAATTTGTAATTCTGGTCCGATTCGAATCAAAATTAGTATGTGAGGATTTTCAGGTTAAAAAATTATGTTCTTGTCAATGATAAAAACCAAGATAGTGGAAAAAATTTGTAATTGTGGTTCGATTCGATTCAAAATTTGCATATGGGGGTTTTACAAGTTTTCAGTGTTACTAAAATTAATCAATGAAATTGAAAAAAAAGCTTTTATACAAATTCGTTGAAAAGGAATTTTTTTTAGATGTGTGATGTAGGTTTTTCTGTGCGTAACAGATTCGAAAGCTTGTCGCGAGTACAAAATAGGTACTTTTGCAAGGTAAAATTTTGATTCTGTTTCGCATAGAATAACCTACGTCATATATCTAAAAAAATTATTATTTCCTTTTCAGGGCATTTGTATAAAAGCTTTTTTATCAATTTAATTGATTCATTTTAGTCATACTGAGAACTTGTAAAACCCCCATATGCCAATTTTGAATCGAATTGAACCACAATTATAAATTTAGTCAACCATCTTGGTTTTTTGCATTGACAAAAATATCATAATTTTTTACCCTGAAAATCCTCACATACCAATTTTGATTCGAATCGGACCAGAATTACAAATTTCGTCCGCCATCTTGGAGCCACCATCTTGTTTTTTTGCATTGAGGAACAAATGATAATTTCCGACCTTGAAAACCACCACATATCAATTTTGAATCGAATCGGACCATAATTGCAAATCATGTCCGCCATTTTGGAGCCGCCATTTTGTTTTTATCTTAGAAAAATTCCATAATGCATTGTCACCGAATTTATGACAAAATAGCTTGCAAATGCAGTATGATAATTTGGAATACGGAACAGTTATTTTTCCTGCAAGAGGGCGCCAAAATAAAAAGTTTGGTGGCAAAAATTGACATGGCTGAATTCCTTATGAAATTATCTTTTTAATGATATGTCACACTTACTACTTTCCCTATTCAAATTGTTTGGGTGATAGTGCCCAAGGGATGGGGGGAGAGGTATGACGGTTGAGGTTATGATAGGAAGATGTCCCCCTTGGATTAAAAATTGACATGTTTTTGCATTTCATTCACAACACAAGTGTTTTGAAGATTCGATCTGTTTCGTTTTCGGTGCCCCACCCTGTATATCTGAAAAGCATTATTTCAAAAGATGAGAGAAACAAAAGTGATATAACTCAAATTACCATTACTACAACACACGCAACGCAAGTCTGATCAGGTCTCAAATATTTAAATACAATAAGTCAAAAACTCTATGAATGTTGATAATATACTTCCTACCACATTAAAAAATAAAAATCAATCCACTTTCAAAAACTTTATCAAAGTAATACTGCAGGAAAAGTGATACTACACTATCGCCGAGTACATGGATGATCCACCCGGGATATGATTTGATCCAACTATCTTACATTTTCCAATACATTCTTATCTTCAAATATTTTACACTGAGAATTTGTGCATTATCATACTATATTCATCTATACTAACTTCAATTATCAACTCATAGGCATTCAAAATATTACTAAACTAACATCGTGTGTGTGTGTGTCTGTACGTTTTTTTTTAAATTTTAACTAATGTCACTGTGTGTATGGTACAATTGGTATATCGTAATGTCTACTTATGTATAATGTTTACAAACAATATTTAATTTTTACTTTATTTTAATTGTGAATTTGTACATTATTTTCTGTATTTACTTGCTAACTGACTTGCTACAAATGTTTTATAACATAACGTAGTTAAATAAAGATATATCTATACAAAGTAGAATGAAACCAAGGAAAGAAATTTACTCAGAAACTCAACTTACTGCTTTGGTCAAAATGAATCGAGATGAAGACCAAGCTACTTATGCACAAAAAAGTTGTGAAACCAATAACTACATACGTTGCAGAATGTTGGTGATTGCACTGATAATTCCACCATACAGGGCGATCAATTCCGAAAATTCGTAGCATTGTGGTACGTCGCACAACGAAATTTATTTATTTTGAGTTGGTTTAAGTTGATATCGAACTAATAGAAACATTACTAGTACATATTATGGTATATTCACGAAATTCGTTTGAAAGGTAATCTGTAATCTGTATTAATAAAGATGGAAGGGGAAGTGTAGCTCTACTTCAGAAAGACCTCGATAGAATTTCTCCTCTAGGAATAATACAGGAACCAGGAACCTTACCCAGTCTGAGGTTAGGCCTATTGTATTATGGGATATTTGATTTCCACAGTAATTGTTTTGTTCATAATATTCTGATCAGCACATAATTTCTAAATCTAACAGTCGCATGCAAAATTCAATTGTTTATATATTACCTCTTTGGTCGTTTATTCCAGTTTCGTCGCCATTCACCAAAGGAGATTCGTTTGCATATTCGAGGACGGGTTCTTCGTTTATCCAATTCACTTCGTAAGCATCATCAAGCACTAAGTCATCAACTCTTGCATCGGGAATTACTGCCGCTAATGAAAGGACAGTAATACAAATCAGTATTAGTAACTTTCTCATTTCGCACTTTAATGTTTCGTTGGTTTCGTTCGATTTGGTGCTGGGATGAATATTCCGAATTTTATACACTTCTTGACGATAACAATGCCTCTAATGCAAATATACGTCAGCTCTTTATCTCGGAGTTTTTCATCGTAAAGTTTTTAATTCCAACAATGGTAAATAATTATAATCTATTTCACCTTTCTGTGGATGATGTTGTGCAAACAAACTATCCAAATACATAGTTAACTAATTTTCATTAATTATATTCTAGACCCCACGCAAACATTTCTGGTGAATTTCCTTTTCATGATATTTGCTGCAGTTTATGATAAATATTTGTTTGAATTACGTTGACTATAAATAAGTTTTGGTTGAATGTCATTTTCTGAAAGTGAACAAGGGAGAATGTAGGTAAATGTTATGAACATGAACTGAGCTAACGTTCTAGAACGAAAATTCAATAACTCAATGTTTTCCATCCCGAACAAAATCGGAGGCTGTCTCTTCTCCGGAAAATCACACAATTTCTTTCCAAACATTATAGGTAATTATTCCTTTATCGAAATCAACTCAAATAGTTTGGAATTTGATGGGCCATTCTCATTATCGAGAAAGGACTTATTCAAATTGTTCTTGTGTTTCATAACAAACTAATTTCCTGTAATCAACAACTGATTTCATTAATTTTGAATTTTTATTCTACTTTCCAATAAATCATCTACAACACTAAATTTATTTTTCATGTGCGTATATCGTAAATTTCTGCTCTTTCTACAGTTGAGATTCTGTCTTTTGGATCACCCAATAACATTATATATAACATATAGATTGTTAGTTATGTACAAGCTGAGTATTGTTTCGGAATATAGAATTGATACCTTCCGTAAGCCGTATATCGTGTGTAATTTTTATGAATCTCTTGTTGTATTTAGGTCGATCCAGTGTAGTTATTGGTCTGAAGGAAATTTTGAACTTTTTATTTTTCAGCAAATTATCCATTATATTTGGGGAGTACTCATTGTTCATGGCTATCTCCTTAATGGTTTTAATTTCTTTCTGAGAAGAAAGATAAAAACCAAAAAGAAAATAGTTTTTACTCTCAATGTAAAATGTAATTTTGACAAATGTTGTCATTGTATGAATAGTTTATTCAGACACCCAGAAAAATTGTCATTTTACTTTCATGTACCAAACTCACAATCGGAGAAATAATTATTATAATATTGTTCAGTTAATACAGAAACCGCTGCACCCGTATCAAATTGAATGGAAATTCGAATAGGATTTGTTGAAATATGAAGGTTGGACACAATCATTAATATCGATGTTGTAAATTTCAACTGTATTTTCTTCTCGTTCTTCCGAAATATTAGTCTGACCATATCCAACTTCTAAAATGTTCTGTTTCATCCAACAAGCTTAAAATAGATGACCAACTTTGTATAGTTAACAGCTATAGGAAGAGTATTTACATTTCTGATTGCCATCGTGAAAATATTCACATAATTACATAATTTACATTTCTATCGTCTTCCTAGTAACTGCGCAGCATTCGGTGTGTACCCTGTTCCTTATTAGCATTTGCAGAGTTCCTAGTATCGATGAAAAATATATAGTTTTAATACCACTCCTGTTTCCAACGACTTTTTCATTTTTCATATTCAACATAATTTGTTGAAATTTTCTTCGGAATTACCAATTCTAGTAATCTATCTGGGTTAGTATCAAGCTTCTCTTCACATAATATGTCTCTGATGAAGCGTTTCTTCATTGATCTCCAAGTCTACACTTGGTGGAAAGGTTGTGAATCCGTATGCAAGGATTCAAAAACACGAATACTGTAAGTAAATTCGTAAAGTACAAGAGCCCGTAATACTGCTTCAAATACTCATTGAATTCCCTGCTTAAATTACTGTGAAAACACAGATCCCTGAAAAATCGAGGCATCGCGAACGTGCTTCACCCAGCCTTCGCCAACTTGTTTACTGACGCCTGTTGTAGAAGTCGTGGTAGGTATCCTTTTTCTGTGGATGTAAGTGGTTTCTTAGGGATATTATTCATTTATTATTTTGCTGAGGGGTAAGTACGACAATTTATTATATAGAGTAAATATTTTTTTTTATATCAGTATTTTTTATTGAAAGATAAAAATACAGTTCAATCAACAGATCACTAAAAATGTGAAACATAAAATAAAAATAAAACTAAGTAAATATGAACACAAATTTGTGATCAAGTTTCTTCCGGCTCATAGAAGAGAACATAGGCATCACTGCTTACGAGGGATTTAGAAGAAATTGGGGATACATTTGAATCATTATATACATGCCACGTGCTTGCATACGGATGCTTACAGTAGGCTGTGTAGTGCCCGCTACAGGTAGTCCCACTATGATTAAACAAAGCATACAGACTATAACGACAAGGAGCTACGTTGTCTGCTGCATAATTACTCATGTCCAATCCCTCTAAAGGAAAGTCAATGTTGGCATTCAGTTTTCCTCGAAATCTGTCTGTTAGAGAAAAACGTTTTAAATGGAATAATAAAATTTTCGGGAATTTTTGAATTGATAAAGATTTTATGCACTTCCTTCTCTTGTTGCACTTCGCACATGTCGGCTTCTCGTCACCATCCAGAGTTTCTTCCTGTCTGAATGAATCCAAACATTGTGATAGTCCTAATCGCCCTGTTCTTCGAGGTATTGATAAGGAAAGGTCCCAGAACGGATCGAAGGAGATTGAACAGTGACCACAATAAGAACATTTTAATGTAGATTTCAACAGACCAACGAAGGTATCTACAATTTTGGAATTGTCCATCCTTAAATATCTGGACCATGACTCATCAGCCTTCTCCTTGTCACTTGAATCATCATCTATCTCAGTCATTATGGGTTTTGGCTTCTCCATTACTCTATTCACGTCTTCATGTCAACCCTCTAAAAGGCATCTTAAAAACTCCTGAGCATCTTCCTGGGCATAACCGATGAAACGAGGAGCCATTCTTTGGATCTGATTTTTCAAGGAGAGAGTATTCACAACTGGATCTGACGAATCTTCTGACCAAAGTTCCTTGATCACCTTGGCAAATGCTGTGATTAAAGCTTCATTTCTAGATGTGCTAGTGTTTAAATCCCTTGTGTAGGCGTCTCTATTCAAATACTCCAATAACAATCTTGTGTTCGATAGATATTGAATAACACAGTTTATGTAGCAAGTGTTACCAATATTTTTCAACCCTTTAAGACCAAGAGATTTGAAATTACTATGTACTACTGGCCTTATGGTGTTTGAGCTGTCTTTATCGTCTGTTTGAGTTTCGTTGTTGAGGTGAAATTCAGCAGATTTTTGAGGTTGAAAGAAAATTTCATCCAAATGTTGGGAAGAGGCAATAGTATCGAGTACAGAAGCAGCGTTTCCTCTCTGGATAGCAATGCTAATTCGTTCTAAAAGAAAGGTTTTAGCTCTAGGATCACCTGTTACCTTGATGAGTTTCTTGCCGATGTTCAATATGAACTCAGAAGCGTAACGACCAAAGGCGCCGAATGTTTCAATGGCTATCGGATAAAAAATGTACTGGTCTTTCAGAGTGGAGTACTTTCGAAATTTCATGATTTCTGTAGAATCGGCAGCTCCCCCCACTTTGCAGGATGTTGACTGAAGATGAGATTGGGCGATAGTATCCACACAAGTAAAGTCCCATATAAGTGGTTTTCCTTTGCTCCATGGAATGAGAGACATTCCGTCAGGACGTTTTCCGTCATTTCGAGAGATTCCCGAAGGTTCCAAAATAGAAGGAATCTCAGATGTTGCTAATGCCCGTTTGATCAGATCATTAACGGCTTCGTGACGGGAGAAACGACCAGAACTGAATTTGCAACTCAAACCATGATAACCTTTTTTTATCAACTCCACATTTACACCTATGTTCCACGCAAATTTCACTGCCCAAACGAAGTCCAATTGAGATCCTGAAAGATTCGTTGTCCAACAAAGTCCCCAGAAATGCAACGGGAAGTGCATTCAGCCAAGCACCAGATTCCTTTGTGTTAACTGCTTTAAGACGAGCCTTTTCAGTCAAGGAGTTTTCAGCCGAATTGAGCAGCTTGCGATAAGAAATCTCGAGCAAGGGGAAATCCCAGGATTTTTGAGAACGTTTACATTCAGGTGTTGATAATTTTGTTTCTGAACACCATATAATCTCACATTCATTATAATATGAATCAAATACACTGGAGAAATAGTCGGGTAAGATTGAACAGAGGAAATGCTGAATGCTATTGAAGGAAGAAAGAAAAGCTGGAAGAGCAAGAGAGGATGCTTGTCGAACACCCAGACCGCCCATATTTACGGGGAGCGTTGCTTGCAGCCATGTGTTGTCACTAAATTTATTGTTTGTAATCTGCTCAAGCATCTTGCGTAGTACCGAATCTAAATCAGAGAGTTGCTTTTGACAACGCCATGTTGGACTACCTCTCAACATGTACATCAATTTAGGGATCGCTAAACATTTTTTTAGAAGAAAATAAGCAATATGAGACGGAATACTTTCAATACGAGTTGCCATCAAAGTAAGAGAATCAATATTGCTGTTTATACTTTTTGAGAGTGATTCATCCGAAAGGGGTATCCCAAGCAAGGTCCAGTCTTTTTTGTCCACAATTTGAATGCCAGGGGCACAAGTGTTTAATTTTTCTGTCAGAGATAGGGAAGATTTATTGAGGAAAAACAATTCACATTTTTTGAAATTCAGTTCAAGGCCTATTTCATTAGCAGATGAGATGATTTTCTGGAATTCCTTCAATACTATGTCTCCATCACCACATATGGAGCCATCATCCAAATACCAACAATTGAAGTCGGTATCTATTGATTTCGTTAAGTTTTCAATTGTTAGACAAAAAAGTGCTGAACCAAGAGGATCTCCCTGTTGAACGCCCCTTTCGTATAAAATAATATCACTTTCAAAGTTCAAGAAGGAAGGCTCTTGGTAACATTGACTAATAAAGGGTAGGAGACATGGAATAGTACTTTCAACTTTGTTCAATAAATAATTCCTATAAATCATATTGAAAGCGTTTTTAAAGTCAATTTTGAGAAAAACCTTATTAGAGGGGTCTGGATGATCATTTATAAAATGACGGGCAGCATGAGCGACAACTTCGCAACCTCCCGGTGTACCAAATCCGAACTGAATTGGGCGAAATGAATGACAAAGAAAATTATTGATTTTCAAATAAGATAATTTTGCTACAAGACGTCGTAAAATTGTACCGACCGCGTTGGGTCTAATGTCATTAATACATGTAAATATTATTATATGTATTAATGACATCATAATAGACAATAGAAAGAATAATTTGGTGGTTATGTTTCAATGTACTTTTTGTGAACACTGACATTTGATTTGACTAACCGGATCGTGATCAGATCTTGGAATGACCTAAATATAATATGAATCAGCCTTTAAGTCTTAAATAAATGAAAATAACAGTATATATAGTTATGTGTGTAAAGAAAACTTGAAAGTTATTTAACATGTAAAAATTTGTATTTTAGTAGTTTACGGTATTTCTATTTTCAGAATAACTATCAATGCTGAAAGTCAAGTAATATGGAATCGCATAAACGTGCTGGAAGTTGGAACTAATATTACAGTTTGGTGATTTCCGTGTATGTCTTAATATATGTATGAGAAAAATTAGGGTGAAATAACATTTTTCGTTATAATTTCCAATAAATTTTACCAATGGTTTTCAACAAAATCTGCCTTGGAAAATATCTCAAAAAATCCAATGTTTTCATTTACAAAAAATATATTTATAGTTTAAAAATATAATATTTTGAATATGTATGCTGTATAGGTACTTACAGTTTTCAGAAACTCCTTATACCTTGCGATATCGAAGACAATTTCATGGTTTCTTAAATTTTTCAATGCTATTCATTAGATTTGTCTCTTTTATGTAACACAATATAACACAATGCAACAATTTCCAGATTTAAACGGAGAGAAATTTGTCTATGCGGCAATTGAAAAACAATTTGTCAACACAAATAGTAAGCTACTCGTCGTTCCAAGATGCATTCCTTGTATGTTTCGCTTTGTATTATAACTTTGGATTTAAGTTCCCTAAGGAAATGATACAGATGTATTTTGTGTACCATCATCTGGATTCTGGTACGGAATTAAAAAAAAATGTCAGCGTCCAAAAGAGAAGTAGTTTCGTTGATAAAAAAGTTAAAAGATATGTAAGTATAAGTGCGCGCTACATATTAATAATATAAATTTCCTTTTACTTTTTCAGACTTCCTTTTATTGTAGTTTTGACTCCTAATTAGAAATGTTTTTTTTCCAACATTTTTTTCTTCAACATGTGTGTATCTATTTTGGATTTTGGCTCTTTTCTTTGTTTTGTTACTATATTTTTTATGACTGGGGAATTTCTTTGATTTCATAGGATATATGCTAAATGATGACCTCTCAGTTGTTTTGGATATATAGGAATTTTGAAAAAGGATCGATTTCTGTTTGAGCCTGTATCTCAGTTATTATTCAAAATGAAAAAACGTAATATTAAAGCAAAAATACAGTAATACCTAGTGGTGAAATGAAACCACAGCAAATATACCCGCAATTTTGACCCAAAACGTTGTGGTAAATTCACAGAGTTCACTAAAAATGGTTAAGTATTACAAGGATTTTAGAGTTAACAGTGCTGCTACTAAGGTGGCGTATGGAGTTAGTACCAAGGCCTATAAAGAACACATGGCCAATGACCATAGCAGTCGATGCCAAAACACCAATGAAAAAAAAAAAACAGTAAATTTACAGTACTGATTTAAATTCACCACTTTCCTCACTTGTAACATATGACCTACTTTATTTGCTGTGAAATTACCATATTTTCATTTGCAGTGTACCTTCATCTACCTTCTACCTGCTTTATCGTCAATATCGATTTTAGCGTCCATAACATCTGAATTCGTTTAAGTCATGCATTCATAGAGAAATCGACAATTAATGACAAATCGACCATTAATGGGGGTCATTAATGGATGATTTCACGAAATCATCCACTAATAACAAATCGTTCATTAATAGGGATCATTATAGGTCGATTTCATTTTCATTGAAGAACATTTTACAGACATGTTGATACGTGATAGGCCGAAAAATAATATTATTATAAATCGAGAAACAAGGATTCTAGTTATTTATTGACCCTATTCTAAGAACAATTTTTCCTATCTACAATCAATACTAATTTTCATCCTTTTCTATTTCATCTTTTCGGCAATTGTCACAAACATCAAATAAGTCCTCAATTTAGGAAAGGTCTTCGTGTTTATAATATACTAGCTGTGGATAAAATCTTGTATTGCATTTCATGTCAAATTCATGAAAACAAATATTGCAGAAGCATATTTCATGAAGGCAACCATAAATAAAATATTAGGGTCCAGTAACAATAGATCCCACTATATACAATAATTCCTGACATAACAAAGTCATATGATTTCATCGCATTATTTCCAAAAATAGTGTTATCTCTCATGTGAATTGATTGCAGATGTTGATAAGTCATTGAGTTCTTGATTATTCAAAAGTAAATATTTTTCAATGGAAAATTAAATATACGTGAGTCACGTCTCAGAAAAAGAAATAATCATGTTCGAAAGAATTTGAGGTAAAATACATTATGTACGATATTTTTATTTAAAGGTGGGGTTGGCGTTCACTGTAAGAAAAATTGAACGGATGGAGAGTTTGACACCGAATCAGTTTGATATAATATGGTTCAAGCTGATTAAAAATTATACAAATATATCATAATTTTCTGCTGCCCTCACCTATCGCCTGATAATCCAATCACCCTATTATTACAGTGATTCACAAATAGACTGGGAGATGGTGACAGATTTCAGGTAACGATTTTCTCGTTTATGCCTCTGAGACCAAGGAATGATATGAAAATTCTGACAAGAATGATGAAAAATTTGAGCGGTCGCCGTGTGGCTTTCATATAAAAAATTCGGTTTTCATTAAAAACTATATGTGTTTTGGGACGATTTTATTGCCGCCGCAATATAAACCAACGGCATGTTAAGATAGACAATAGCAGCGAAAAAATTATAGGCATAAGGGTTGCACGTGGCCAAAGGGTACCAATGATGACGTAAAGTTGTGAAAGAAAAATTTAAATATTAGACGATTTTCTCGTTGCTGCCAATTGAAACAATGAAAGTTTCTATCATGAATGTCCTACAAAAACGTGGTATAAGGTTTGCGGATGTTGAAGTGAGGTTAAGTACCAGAATTGATTTTTTTAAATGAAGGCCACGCAGCGACCGCTCAAATTTTTCATCATTTTGGCCAGAATTTTCGTATCTTTCACTGGCCTCAAGGCATACACGAGAGAGTTGTCACCTGAAATCTGTCACCATCTCCCAGTCTAAAAAGTCACATCTTCAGGATGATGTGATTAAGGTTAAAGCTGTCAAATTACAAACATACCATATTTTCCTGCTGCTTTCACCTGTCGCCTACTAATCCAAACACTCTATTGATCCATTCACTCACAAAAGTCACATCTTGACACTTGGCCACTATGTTTTATGAGTTCCTACAACTTTTCCATCGAAATTTTCCGCTAAGAAGTCATGTTTCGCCGCAAATCGCAAACAACCGTTTTCAACACATAAACTGCATCACCATTTCCCCATTTTGAGTGTTTTCGTGTTTGAATATTTTTTTCCCCAAAGTTGGAACGTCTATAACATTCTCCACCTGGTCCTTGCCTGTTACTTTTTTTCTTATTTTAGGCGTTTAAAATTCGTTTTGGCACCAGCCTAACTAGGAGCCGCCCCCTTTCTGAGCACTTCAAAGAGGTTCAAGAAAAATATATATTTCGCTGCAAAAATTGTCTGATTCAGAACATAAAAAGGTATATTTCCACTAGAATTTGAGACGAACACAATTTTTACACAAAAAAATTAAAACCAAATTAAAACGGGTTTTACAATTTTCCCGGAAAATTTGAGGTTATGTGGAAAAATCTTAGGCAAAAAAGTTGTAGATATTTTTATTGTCAACAACTTTTTCTCCTACCTTTTTTTTGTGGGAGGTCAATTTTCGCTGCAAATCGTGAGAAACCATTTTCCCCCAAAAGTTCACCTCCTTTCTCCCTTATATCATAATCAAATCCTTATTTATGTCCAAGTTTATTCTTTATACCTATTTAGGTAACATCAAATTGATATTCTCGAAAGGTTTCAACTATTAATTTCAATAATTTTAATCAATAAATAGTTTAGAACAAAAATAAAAAAAATATTTTTGAAAATCTCCTTTTTATTTTTTTTACGTTTTCTGCATAATTTGAAAGTTAACGCTTCAACGAAGAAAATAGCAGCTGGCGAGCTTGAATAGAAAAACTTCACCGGTGAGACTTTTCAGTTGAAAATGAGGAGGAGTTTTTTCGAAAAAAAAAGATAAATCTGAATTTTGCCACAAAAAAATCATAGCTCACTTGGAACATAATGAGTTATATATCCACCAAATTTCGTGAAAGAAAATTAATTTTTGAGCAAGAAAAAAATTAAAAACTGAAATTTGGTTCTTTCGAATTTCCCGGAAAACTTGAAGTAATGTGGAAAAATAATTTCCCGGAAAACTTGAGGTAATGTGGAAAAATAATTGATACAAAAGCTGTAGATCTTTATATTTTCAACAATTTTACTATTCAACTTTTTTTGATAGGAGGTTAACTTTCGTTGTCAATCGCAAAAAACCTTGAAATATCACTTTCAACCACTAAACGTTCACCCCGTTTCACCCTTCTCCATTTTTTCGACTCCAATTTATTTTTCCCATCATATTTGCTCCTCTTCCAGTAGGTCTTATGCTGTTATTAATTTTTTTATCCCAAAAATGCATCATTACTGGTCTAGATCACAGACCACTTAATACATAGACGTTTCACGCAAATGGTCTGGGTCAGGAACGATTTTGAAGTTCGTTGTAACCCTGAATATCACAGAACAATAGAATTTCATGGTTTTTATTCAGAATTTTTTTCGATTTTCCGTAAACTTCGTCGTGTAGAAAATGCTGTATTTCAATATGTTGAACTTCTGAAATGTTACACAAATTTACGAATCCAGGTGAATGTCTAGAACGATACAGAAAATCGGTGCACTCTATCAATGATGATATGGAAATCAATGAAATGGGACCAGCAAAGGTGTATATTGTTCTAAAAGAGATTACCGTAAACATTTTGAAGATAATTAATTTTCATCGATGTCGAGTAGACTTCTTACGATCGCTGTGCCTACATTACATTTGCAAGGTAAGAGAAATGTGTTCAACAATTCTTGAACGTACAATCAATAAAACAATTCAGGTTAAATAAATGTATTTGAGACACATCGCTGGCTATTCAACTTCTCATCACTAACATCAGCTCTGTAATCTCAATCCTCAAGTGAAATGTACTACTGTACCATATTATCCTAGATTGACCTCTGAGATGCGTTAAAAAACAAAATGAGTTAGTCACTTTACATCCAAATCGCAAAGGACAATTTAGGATGGTCAAGTATTGTTCGAATATTTCATTATCACAATTATTTTAAACCGTTATCGATCCAGTTATGTAATAAGTATACTTACTTACTATTTTATTTTCAGATGAAATCAATCTATTGAAAGAAAAAATAGTTATATACATCAGTGAAAGTATTGCACAAAAAATGTAACAAAATCAGTAACAGTAGAAAATCACTAAGCAAAAGATTACATGAAGCTGAGCAAGACAAGGATAAATACTAATTGAGGAATAATATAAAAAAGCTGAAATACCTGGAACAATACTGATACGATGTCAATTTCGAGAATCAAACAAGTGCAAAAACTAAGGCAGTTTACCCTTGATGTGAAGTTACTGTCTGTGGCCCTTTACAGAGTCCCAAATATTATGCACTTTTGTCAAAAACATTCATTTTATCAAGTACTCACTCCCTAAATATTGTTTTAAACAGAAAACCATCTCTACCGATCTTGGCACTTGATATTCTATTACTTTCTTATTTCCTGTTTGAACTGGAATCGATTACTGTAATGATTAACAAATTTCATTTACATGACAATAAATTACCCATTATATGCTAAATAAGTTTCATACCCACCTTGAAAAAAAATTTTTTGTTTTTTTCAAATAATTAGTTTTTTACCCCTTTTCACTGTAGATACATGATATATGACACGAAGAGTCTGGTATTCTACAAACAAATAGTAAACAATATCGTTCATACTTCAAAGATCCTTTGAAAAATTGGAAATTACAATCGAAGTCTATGGTTTCCGATAGCTACACATGCCCCGGTGGTTTCACTTTGGAACTGTTCATATGAATATTCAATCTGTCTTGCTACAGAAATCAACGTAAAGTCATTGCTATGGTTTTCCGTTGATTCCAATGGTAAGATAGAATAGTATATTGTACAATGAGCATGAAATGACATACATTTCCCACGAGTAGGAACATAAAATTTTGTAGTACGAGCGCAGCGAGTACTACAAAATTTCATATACCTACGAGTGGGAAATGGGTCATTTCATGCTCATTGTACACTATACTTTTTCTACGACCATCTGAATCATTAACAAATCTGCAATATTTTTAATAATCCGTTTTATCATAAACTCTCCTGCCGTCATTTTTACATAGTTTAGATAATTTTTTCTTTATTCACCCGTTGAATGAAACATCTATTTTTTCTTTTTGAACACGTACCTACCTACGTCGTGAAAATTATTATAAAAATCAAACACTAATCGATTTCATAAAATGAAAATAAAAAAAATGTGGCTGCGTGGATTTTTGAACCCTCGCTCCCACCATCCAAAATCCACGTGTCATCTGAATCAACACTCGTCGTTACTAGACCACATAATAATTTGTTCAAATTAACTGCTATATAGAAAGTGTCTGTCAACTATTCAAAAATAGAGAATCCGATTGTAATCAATCTTTTTATTGAAATTACTCTGGTTTTATGAAAAGAAAATCATACCTTTGTCAGAAGATAGGCATTATCAGGAGCTTCTGATATAAATTTATTAATTTGATCTGTAGAAAATGTTTTGGATTTCCTTGGTTGATGCCCGTCGGACTTTTTCTTGAGAAATGCTTTCACCTTTTTATAATCGGATATGTCCAAATCTTGATTGATACTTAGCATCATTTTTAACATCAAGTATTGACTCCCAAGGGTGGAGAATTTGAATTTCTTCGATATATCGGCAAAATATACCAAAGGACGCTTTCGGAGAAAGATGATGTGTGCTGCTTAGAGTGCCAATCCATAAAAGATTTGAAAGCAGATTCATATTTCTTCTTTGACAATTCTGGTAATAAATTTAATGAGGTGAGCTTAGCCATTTCGGTAATATTTGGCGGTGTCAATATTAAATTGTTGTTTGTTTTGTTGTTTAAAATTGTTTTTTCCGTTAACCAGCTATCGTCCCCTTAAGAAACGGCAGCCCCCAAAAGCCGAAACTTGTGCGAGCCAAGGATTAACGAGGTCGTACTTTTTTACGTGCGATTCCTAGCACGAAATCATCCTCACTATCTCTAATCCTTTTTAATAACAAAATTTTTTCATTAGAGTTTTGTAATTATCTACTGATGTGAAATGTTGAATTATTAGACAGACGTAAGATGTCTAAAAACCCTGGTGTGTCGAGTGATTCGATTTTGTTTTGATTTTTCAGAAGACAAATAAACAAATGAAATAGTGGTCTTCTTCTTCAGTCGGTCCCAGAGATGGCGCATTTATAAAATTTTAGTCATATCAATATTCCAGGGATATGGTGATTGACGACTGTTGTCAATTTTATGAAATTTCAACAAACTTCAAATACTGTTCAAAAATGAATAAATGTGACGGAAGGACGGAATCTAAATTTCATAGTGCAATTTCCCTGTATTGATGACTATTATTAATGTGTTTGTCCATTTTGCTGTATATTTTCTTAGAAATTCATCATTCATTCAATGATGATTCAATTTGTCTTATTAACTCGGCCGTTACTTGATGAAGATCCATAGTTATTGTATAAAATACACAGAAAACGATTCGATCTCCACAAACTTTATTCAATCAGACAGTGAAGAACCTGCTGTGCTGGCGAAACATTGAATACAATTTGTGAATATTTAATCGTTTTCTGTGTAGTCTGTACAATAATAATTTGATCATGTTCCGTTTTTGTATCATTTGTGGGCAATCCAGAGAGACGAAAAAAATAATTCATCTATATCCCAGTACCGAAAGTGAGTACCACCATATTATGAAGATTATCACATAGTATCTTGTATTATTAGAAACCATTTTAATGAAAATAGTGGCACGAATATATCTCACGGAATCCCGCCATTCCTGATTATATTAGCACAAGATTGACAGGTTCTAATGGTGAATTTTCATGAAGCTTAATTTCGATACATCCAAATGAAATGCGTGGTTATTATTGTAGTTAACTGCATTTCAGTAAAAAATTATAAAAATAAGTCGAAAATGTAACAAATAAAACTGATTGGTGATAGTGGTTCAGTAAATTTCAATAATTAGGTTTCTTTATTCAGTTCATCCGTCGACAATACTTAAAAACTTCTGTGCTTGTAAATTTACCCTAACAGGAAAACCGACCGTGGCGGTATACGCAAATGCGGAATATTTGGGAAACAGGTCATGATTTCATTTGTTTTCTCTTAATCAAGCTGGCGAATTGTCTCCCGTTTTATCCCACAGTTTTGCAGGAAACCATGGTGTGTTGCATGGTTTTTAGACATCTTAGACAGACGTAAACAAACTTGATTCGATATTATTTATGTTCATAAAATTCGTTAATACCTACCTATAATGACAGTCGGTGTTACAACGTAGATAGGTTTCTTAATCGAAGACGCAATTGAAATGTTCATTTTTCTTAATGGTCGAAGAAAATAGTATATTCTGTAACAAGGTTAGAATGAAAATTCGATGCGAGTGGAAAGTTCCGAGCGCGAGCCGAAGGCGAGCGTGAGGAACCACGAGCATCACGAATTTTCATTCTAACCGAGTAGCAGACTATACTTTCTCCACGATCAAAGATATGAAACGTGACAGCAATAATTTTGACATTTATTCAAATTTTGCCACTACGATGACAATCAACCGCGTCAAGGCTAATGTTATTATTGCTAACCTGTGTGAGAATATTATTCTATCACAAGAGAGAGAATGTAAATACATTTAAATTGCATGGGGGCAGAGGTGTTGCAGAATATTTCTTCAATCTCAAGATAGAGAATTCCAGCATTCTGTAATCAAATTTGATTTCAGAATTGGCAAATTCTGTGATGATCGTGGAGAAAGGATATTCATATGCAACAGTTCCAAAGTGAACAGTGGTTGACCAGTTGCGTTCAAGTTTCCCGCTTTTTTGTTTACTTTCAATTCCAAGCTACAGAGGGAGCTGAAAATCGTTGCCAGTTGACAGCATTGCTGTCTTAATTTGACAGATGCTATTGTTGCGACATCTACGTGTGGTCACAACGAACTACAAATGCGTCTCCGACTTCAACCATTGTCGTGGAGTAGGTGGTCTGTGGTCTAGATCCTTAGAAGAAGCGAAGCTTTTTACTTTGGGATTAAAGTCGGTTTACCGGAGGCTCTGTTATAGCTGACATCATGAACTCGAGCCCCATTTGAGTTAACTTTCACAACATCATAACAGACTGTTTTTTAGAATCATCGGAATGAATGACATTTCTATTTACGCTGTCGATTACATGCTGTTTGTTTTGAGGTGATCGCTCTGAAAGATTTAAAAAATTGCCGATACATAAACAGAAATAACAAACGGGATTATAACAAATTGAGTATGATTTTTAAAATTTAATTATATTACAAGTGTGTGAACGTTTTAATATTTTAATATTATAATAAAAAAAAGGTGGATCATCATGATGATTATCATGATGATTATCAAATCGTAACACAACCACAACAATCATTTCCGCACAATCCAAAACTAGCGTGTTCATATTGTGTGCAATATCTATCACACAGCTTCACCATCGGGCAGACATCTGGGAGTAGAGGAAGGCAATCTCGACATGCATCTGAAAAAAAAAGGATAGTGCAGTATGAACAGCTAAAAGGCCAAGCTGTAGATAAAGATAAGAGGCTTTTTTCACACAAAAAAAGACGCAAACGGCCTATACTAATTTTTATAAGATAGTTCGTTTATGATAACTCCAGTTTTCGCCCCAGCAAATTCGCTTTGTAGAATTTTTTAAACAAGAAATACTGAAAAAATTACAATTTTTTGTTTTTTTACGAATATCTCAAAAACTATTGAACGAATCGTTTTACAGTCAATGGAACTTTTGTAGAGAATTATAACACCTATAAAATGGTTTTTATACGACCATAACGGTGCGTTTTTCACTGAGAATAAATCTGAAGCTGAAACGACACTATTGCAGAAACTGATAGATAATACCACGTGGTTCAACTGTGTCCGATGTGTAGTTTTTGCACAATCGCGTTATAAACAATTTGATGTCAAATTTTTCTAAATGCTCCGATCTGAGGGAAATCATCTTATTCAAATTCTGTAAACGGCATTTGGAAGTAGAGATCAATATCTACAATTTGTATATTTTGTATTGTCACCTAAGAGGAGGGAAATGTTTCGAAAATGTCACTGGAAGTTACTCTAAATGCTTCAAAGTGCACCCGAAGCCGCACGAACTCAACTCGAGGTAATTTCAGTGCGATTTCGGACGCACTTTGAAGCGTTTTGATCAACTTTCAGTGACATTTTCAATACAATGAAAATTGGAAATATACAAAATTGTAGATATTGATCTCTACCTCCAGATGCTGTTTACATAATTTGAATACGACGATTTCCCTTGAATCGGCGCATCTTGCAAGATGTGCCCTTAAATTGTTTATAACGCGATTGTGCAAAAACTACATATCGGACAGAAAACAACTTGCACACAGTTGAACTACATATCATTATCTGTTTCCGCAATATTGTTTGTCCAGCTTCAGATTAAAAAAAAAAAAATTGGAAATGGTCTCTTTTTTGAGGTTTTCCCGGTTTTTCTCAGAGGAAAATGCACCAGTCGTATGAAAATCCATTTTGTAGGTTTTATAAATCTCTACAAAAGTTCTATCGACTGTAATTCGAATAATCTTCGAGATATTTCCGAAAAACTAAAGAAGTTGTAAATTATTTCACTTTTTCCACAAAGAGATTTTGCTGGGGCGAAAACTGGGGGGACAGACAGCTAGAACTTAGTAGAGCGCATCTCAGAGTTATACAAGGTGTAATCTAACCTCTTGCAGTCCCGTGCAGGACGGGTCTATAAAGTCATGTTAGAACGAATGGCAGGTGTGAAAAATGCGAAAAAATGCGAAAAATTGTTTGAGAATTTTAAAATTTTATCAAATGTGGGTCTTTCTCTCTAGACCTCTGTAAACATCATCTCAATTCGGTTCGACATTCAGTGTCTTTCCTTCACCGGCAATTGCCTTTTCTGATCTGGAAGCATGGTGGACAGAGGTTCCCAAAATGTCGACCCACATTTCACAAAATTTTAAAACTCTCAAAAAATTTTTTTCGCATTTTTCACACCCGCCTTTCGTTCTATCATGCCTTTATACACCCCTCCTCCACGGGAGTGCAAGAGGATAAATAACACCATGTAGTAGGTTTGCTCACTGGCCACTGCAAACTCAATACATTCCTCAATTTCGTTAATACTGGGAGAAATATAACCATAGGGTGAGCCACAATTATTATTATTATTATAGTGGCCGCAGTGGAGGGCCTAATACGGACTCACTCACGTTCAAACGTAACCTACTGATGTATCAGCCTATATGGACATTATAAAATGAATACTATAAACTGAGTAATTGAATAACTAGCCTTAAATTGCTCAAATACGTTTAAATCTATACGAGGCCTGTCATTAGTGAGTAACGGTCATTAATTTTATTTGCGACAATGTGAGGAGCTGCCTCAGAAATCGGTGAATAGACCAAATTCAGTTGATCATTCAATAGGTTCAGCCGTAATGATTCCAACGCTTGCTTGCATAATTCAAAATTTCCGGATAGTTCAGATTCGGGTACTTGTGTTTGTATTCCAAGGATTGGTTTGAAAACATCTACCTACTAATTTTTTCCTAGTCTGTAGGACCCTTCATGTTCAGTGTATCTTACTGAAAAATTACGTCCACATTGTCGTACACAAAGACCGGTTGTCTATTCTACAGTTTGTCACTAACCGTATGGAAAACTTTTTTATTATTCATTTTAGGAAAAAAAGTTATTCCCCATAAAAAGTTCTGCATATTCTAAAATTTGAAATACAATCATCAGATATGAATCTTTTTCAGTTGTATACGCTGTGTGACAAAATATATGAATTTTACTCAAGAGTAAATTACCTTTATATTTGAAAATATCGAAAATTTTTATAGAAAAAAGCAATTTTTTGTCGTATGCAGATCCTCCAAATTTAATTCAATTTTATTCATAAACAAAAAATGTTATACTTATAGACGAGCTACCTTCCGCGAACATATACGGAAAATTTGAAATTTCGTTTATTAATTTTGTGATTACCCTGTATAGCTTTCGAACAAGAAGAAGGACGTTTCGTAGGAATGAATATGTTATCGACACCTTTTATGGTTTTCGGGAAATTTAAATTTTTTTGCTGAAATTTATTTGATATTTATTTCTTTCAATATTGACATATTTTCTTCTCAAATTGGAACTGATGGTATTCCGCAAAGCCCTTCCCAGCGAATTTGGCTGCTTTAGGAAGATTTAAATTTTTTGAGCTTTTCAAAAATCAAGGTTAGCCCTTTGGAAATTTTCGTCTGGAAATTGAAAAAATGTATTTGCCTCAAAATGCAGGGAAGGATCTAGACAAGCAGAATCCAGAAATACAAACAGTTCACCTCTCTAATGGTTCTCGAGATATTCGAATTTTTTGGCTGAAATTTCATTTCTTTCGAATTTGAAATATTTTCTTTTCAATTTTATTTCTTTTCTTTTCAATATTATCTTTAAAGTCCTCTACCTACTTCTGAATAATTCCATAAAATCTTCGAAGTATAGGTAGGGGATTTTTCTTCTTATATGTCTGCATTTAGGAAATGAAAAAATGGTGTAACTTGGCAACGACTAGTTGCATTTTCGAAAATAGAAACGACTAGTTAGTATGAAAAGTCAGATGTGTTGAAATTTATGGGGGTGTTCCATTAAAAAAAAATTATGATCAATTTGCAACCTTCGTTTGAAAAATTGCCAGTCCTGAAGGAAGCTCTCACGATGCTGTATGATATGAAATCATAATTTATTCATTATCTACCAATAGACCTATTTTGATAAAACTTCTCAGGAAAATTTTACTCTTTGGAGGAAAGTCCATTTACTTTTTTCCCGCCAGGAAAAAATTAATAGAAAATAAAATTATATATGAGTTGATAACTTTCCTCGAAGGTACCAATGTCAAATTACTAGCTATTACCAGTGGAATTGAATAAGTATTATGATCGCAAAATGGTTACATCTGCGAAAGTACAAACTAAATGAAACGTTCGCCGATTCATGAGAGACATACGTTGAAAATGTTGAAATATGAGAGCGCTGCGCCTCGCAGAGCCACAAAATCACTCCACTATTATATATTATTGCCGGTACCATGCCAAAACCACAAATGTGCAATTTGCCATTTCGAATGAGAAGAGTTTTAAGAATATTCCTGCTTCTTACTTTGAAAACCTTGGTAAGTTTTCACATTCTCGAATTCACTTTCGTTCATTATTAGACAACCTAATAGCACATCGTGAGTTTGGCATTGAAAATTTTGGTAGCAAATTACTATTTTACATATTTATTACATTACAGAACCTTGAAATTTGCACATTCGCGGTTTTGGCGTGGGGCCGAAGTGGGAAGTGCAGTTGGGATTTCTTAAGGAACGCATCCAACCTCCAAAAAACCCTACGTTTGCCATTGAAATGCGTGAGTTATGATCAAAACAGAGTCGCGTTAGTTGAAAAAATAAATATATGATTAGCAAACGAGATATTAATATCATTTTTCTACAACCACACTCCAAAACATGCTTTTCTGCATAGTTTTACGTTCGCAAACATGATTATTTCTCACAATAATTGAAATTTGACATTAGTGTGCCGCAAAGTGACATTTCTGTGCCACAAAGTGACATTTCTGTGCCAAAATTTTTCAGTACCTAATTTCTAAGCAATACGGTTTTCGTGACAGCAAGGTGAAAGTATATTTTGAAAATTCTGCATTTCGAAGCGATATTCGATCAGGCAACTTCAAGAATGAATAGACAAAGTCTATTGGTTTATATAATATGAGGGAAATTGTCGTACAAATTCATAATATTCTGAACAAAAATCATAGACATCAATACTGCTGTCTCAAATACCCACATACACACTATCCATTGCTAGGCAACGGAGCAACATCTATCGAATCATTTGAATGTCAACAAACGTCAAGCATAAAATATTCGTAAAATATTCTTGTCCCGTCATTTTCTAATGAGATTGAACTAAAATAGATAGCGACAGTTCTGAAATTGAAAATACTCCGCCAGAACTAAGAGAACAAGTTAATTGTCATTGAATTTACTACCTTCAACTTCAAGAGGAAAATATAAGAATGAGTCACTGACATTTCATTCCGTCTTATAGTATAGTATTATTTTTAGCAAAAAAGGTGTTGTAGAAAAAGTATAGTGTGTAACACGAGCAGAAATGCAATTTCTCACTCGTTTGAATTGCAACACTCGCTTGCGCTCGTGCCGCAACTTTTCTGCACTTGTTGCACAATATACTATTGTGCACAGTAAAATTAATTTTGGAAAAGGGAAGATTTTCTATAAATAACTTACCATCTGCCAATTTTTTTGCAGTCTCTTCGTTAATTAGGCCACCCCATTTGCGAAATGACAAGGAATGAGCAAATGCCAAGCAAATGACAAATATCAGAACAATCTTCATTTTGCTTCTCAGATAAACCTAACTTTTACTGTTGGTATAAAAACCTATCGATACTAATGGTTGCTTTCGAACAAATGACTGATAACAAATGTTTCATTAATGTGAAATTCACTAACTACCTATATTTTTTATCAGCTTTTGTCATGTTTTGAATTCAATGGGTACTCAGCAAATCAGCGATTACTGTTTTGGGATGTTCTCGAATTTAACAGGTCTCAAATATTTTCAAGGCTAGCTGTTTATGTAATTAGGCCAATCAATAGAGGATTTTTTCGTAACAAAAATACTAGTAGGAAACCGACTGTGCCACCATACGAAAGACAGTCCGTAGTTATATTCTGAAATGTTTTCGACTCGCAACTGTCATTTATTGATACAAACATTTAAATACAAAAACGTGCTGATTTCGCTTAGAAAATATTGTTTCGCTTAGAAAATGAAAAGTAATAGAGTAATCTGGATGCTCCAATGGAAAGAATTGTAGAGAATTGAAATACAAACAAAACTGTATGTTTTACTACTCGATCGGATCATTAGTGACGGAAAAACCGGAAAATTTTGTGATTAAAAAAAAAAAATCATTACTCGGATCAGTACTTTTGGCACAATTGCAATTTGATTTTTTTGCAGCGTGCCTGGATGCTCTAGTGATAGTCTGATTTCAATTTCTAAACAGATTATGAAAGTAGAAGTATATTACCACAAAACGTATACGTATATTCTCATTTTGCGCTACAATGCTACGAAATGGGTGAAGAATGCTTGCAATCATGAGTGAAAACGGCTGAGCCTGCGTCAGCGGTCGAGGGGTAGAAGAGTCCGGGAGATAAGGGGAATTCTTTCAATGAACGGGTTACGTGATAGTATGCTTTACCTCATCTTCCGGTCTCTCCTTCTACTAGACCTCTGACCATAGAAATATAATATTTATTGCCTCTAACGCGTGCTTGGCCGCTTTCAGTCATGTTTGCAAGCATTTGGTGATTATTCCACCTACCTTCACTGCATTTATATGCAGCATGATTACTTTCTGATTTGGAATTGTGAGACAGACGTCAAAAATTCATATATGACATATTCAAAACACAAATTCAAGCAGCTAAAATTAAACAAAATCTGCTATAAAAGTTGTCCCATTTTTTTGGCCGCAACTGTACTATACTTCTACTTTCAAAATCTGTTTGAAAATTGAAATCAGACTACCTATCACTAGAGCTTCCAGGCACGCTGCAAGACAGTGCAAACAAAATTAAAATTGCAATTGTCTCAAAACTAATGATCCACCAGTGTCTGTTTTGTGCACACCTAGAGTACACATGATTCAATACCTTCATCAGAAGCACGAACCGTACTTCTTGAAAACTGGCGGAGTTACAAATTCTCAAAAAAATCGCAAAATTTTCCGGTTTTTCTCCGTTACTAATGATCTTATCGGGGATCGGGATATGATTGGGTCCTGTTTTGTTCGTATTTCAATTCTCTACAATTTTTCTCATAGGAGCAACCATATTGTATATAAGTATTTATTTACAATTAGAGATATTAGAAAAGAATTTCTCCACGATCATCACAGAATTTGCCAATTCTGAAATCAAATTTGATTACAGAATGCTGGAATTCTCTCTCTTGAGATTGAAGACATATTCTGCAACACCTCTGCCCCCATGCAATTTAATAGTTATTTATGTATCAAGTGAGTGAAGTGATTTTTTCTACAACTGTCAAAAAAAGAAAACCAACCAGTGTTTTTATAACATTTATTACCTACTTTTCATCCTCATTCAATTTATTTCAAATTAACAACACAAGAAAAATAAACCACAGAAATACAAAAAGACAGAATCAATCTTTCCGTCCCAGGGTTCATTTCGAAAAATTGATGTTGAAAACACAATTAATTGCATTATTGCCAAAGGAAATTCTTATTTTCTTTTCAAATATGCAATCAATTTCGCATATTTGCTTATGTCAATATTATTATGTATTAATATCGTGGACTTCAGTTTCGAATAACTGGACCATAGAGATGAACATTTAATTTTCTTGGATTTATCTTCGAAATAGGCGAGCAATACTCTCTCTGTAAAGCTTCCAATCCCTTTTTTTACGCCATGTTAAGAAAAACTCATATTCTTTCAAATACGTCTCCTTCGATTTTTCTGGTAGCAAATTCATTACTGCTGCTTTCGCACTATCTACGATCTCCTCTGGTGTGGTGTTTAACTCATCATCGCTTTCCATTTTCGTAGGTACTTGATTCGTAATTTCGAAAGATTGTGAGAAATGCAATTTACTAATTTGAAATAAGTACTGTCAAATTGACACATTCAGGATTTCGTTGTTATTCGAATCAGTTTGTCAGTGTTGTTGCCTAGACAACCGTTAAAAAAGTGTACTTTTTTTAACGCTTTTCCGTGTAATACTGAAATCGTAATTTGATATCAAAATATTCATATACTTTAGGAACTCAAAACTACACAAAAAAGTGCACTTTTTTTGACAGTTATAGAAAAATGTATTTACATTATCTCTCTTGTGATAGAATAATATTCTCACACTGGTTATCAATAATAACATTAGCCTTGACGCAGTTGATTGTCATCGTAGTGTCAAAATTATTGCTGTCACGTTTCCTATCTTTTGTCGTGGAGAAAGTATAGTCTGCTACTCGGTTAGAATGAAAATTCGTGATGCTCGTGGTTCCTCACGCTCGCCTTCGGCTCGCGCTCGGAACTTTCCACTCGCTTCGAATTTTCATTCTAACCTTGTTACAGAATATACTATTAAAATACATTCTTTACAAATCACCGTATAATAAAGAGGGGTAGAGAAGTGTCGTCATCGCTCTCGACTGTCTCCTTTTTGCGAGTACTCATCTGTTCAGAGAGGGTCGGCTGATCACCGATTTCTTCATCGGTGTCTTCGTCGTTGAAGTCAGCCTCTGGAGATTTCTCGCAGCCAGTTCCAGCGCAGTTCATGCACATGGTTGTGCACATGAAGCCTGCTTTTTTGCAGAGGAACCTTCCTGGCAGTTACACACTTGCATCTAATGAGAGACAAGATCTTATATGGAGCAGCATCCATACTTGTGGTTGTGGGTAAAACGAAAAGAAATACGTAATTGATATTCTCTTGATGAACAATCACCGAATAGGAAAATTGATGTCACATAAAAGAGAAGTGCGATACAGTGGAAATGTGATAGTAATACCAACCTTGTTTAGTCAACGTCCAGGCCCACGCAAATGGCAACTTCCGCTGCATCCCCTCATTCCTTAATCAAGTTTGAGCTTGGATGTAGGCTCTTTAGGAGAGGAATTTGGCGGAATCACGTGCAGGGGACAGTCTAGCCAATTGAAATTTTGTCTTTGCCACTATAGTTTGGAACATGCGATATCTCATGTCATCCAAGTTGTCCCTCCAACTATTTCTCCATAAAGCGTAACCAGGAATTCCTCCCCGGCATCAGAAATTTAATGTGCCGTCGCATCAGGATCCCTGTGTTGGAAAGTCACGGGTGTTTTCCGAGTCCTTGCAGGGCCTTTTTCCGAAGCCAAAGAGAGCTGAGGTGGTATCGGATCCGGTCATGACATTTAGGAAAATGATGTCCTTGCAATAAAATTTGAAAAAATGCGACGAATATAGGACACTTTCGACGTTATCTTTTCTGGAAAAAAAAAATTGTTTTTGGAAAAACCCTAAGCCGTCAGCAGAACCAGCAGGTCGACACCTTCATCGGTGATTGTAACGCTGTCGTACATAGTTCATAGCTTGGGAGGTGGTAGTCCCCATTATCAAGACGTCGGCATCATCTTCGACCTGCTTTGAGTGAATTCCACTGGCTTCCATTTCTAACATCAGCAAGGCGATAAAAAAATTCTTTTTAGTATCGTTTGCCAGAAATTTTGCCTGCGGATGTATGGTGCTGGTTGTAGACTTCGTGAAGACGAATTTGGTATATGAAAGGAGTGAGGAGAGTCTAAACCATAGAAATATAATAAACACTAAAACGCCAATTAGTTCGGAATAATGTGGTCCCCCTATGGCAGATGCACCAACCTATGAGTTTGCGCAATAGAGCACAAGTATCGCCTGGGACGGTCTTAGGATTTTTGACTTCCTTTTCCTGATACTGGTACAAGTTTTCGGTAATAGCATTTGCACTATAATAGAGTTTTCCTTTAATGATATATACAGACATACAGTAAGCCAATAATATACTTCTTGAGTGTAGGTCTTCTACTTTGTGCTTTCTCGCGACCAAGTTGGGAAAAATAATTGTGATCGTAAATTTGATATTTTGATGGGAATTGATTCTGTTCCACTAAGTCTGTAAATCAGAAAAGAAGAACTCACTTTGTGTGTCCATCGGCCTCACGCCTAAACCGTTCAGCCTGTTATAATCGAAATCCATATCAGAGTGAGGAAACACTTGAGGTAGGCATCATATTTTTGATTTACGAAATTCTAAATATTGAACTTGGTTTTGAATATTTGAGTAATTTGGGTATAGTGGGCTTTGTGTTCAAGATATTACGAATGCCTTTGTTATGAATGGAGTTGAATCAATTAAGAACCCAATGTATGTGGTGATTTTGAATCATATTATTTGATGAGAGAATCTACTTCGTCAAATTGATTGATTAATTAATTAATTAGTAAGTAGCAAAAAGTACGTAATAATAATAACAAGGGCTTTTATTGACTTGACAATTTTTTTACATGGTGTTGACTCTTGTTATCACTCATTTTTGTTGAAAAACAGAAATGCCCCTTTAATGGAGATATCAAATTGGGAAAAATCTGTCAAATATAGTTGCTCGAGTAAAAAACTACATTTTTGCATTCGATCAATGGTTCTCATTCATCATTGTAAATGTTGTTGAATCGCATTACATTTAAATGTCATTTTTTTGTAATAAGAAGTAGATTATCGAATATTGAGAGACATAAATATAAAAAGTCGAAAATTTAAATTGTTACAGGATATTTGTTTCACTTTGTTTTAAATAAGGGGAAATGGTAGGATTGGAAGAAAAGAACTATTAAATGTAATTCTCAACACATTTTATTTTGTAATGTTACAAAATTATTTCTATCAAACGAAAATTGTGACATTTTGTTTCGAAATCGATTGATGGGAAAATAGAATCAATTTTGTAAGTGTTTTTCTCTTCAGTTCACCTCTAATTTTCTCAGTTTGCAACATTGCAATATTGAAAAATCTAATTCTAGTGCAAATTATTTTTATGGCTTTTCTCATTTTGTGACTCACCTCATAGGGAGATATATCGAAAATGTGTTTTTTTATGAGCTGAATAACTTTTCATCCTGAAATAATAGTGATGAAGTTTGGTGTAAGAAGGTTTCATTTGGCATAAAATTGAATATCGTTAATTGAATGGAATATGTACACACTTCTAACATTATAGGTACCAGATACACATCTATTTTTTTTTTTATTGGTATCTAACAGAAATGTCATTATCTTGAAGCCGCGTTCAATATACTTAATAAGATCTTCTATACTTAATGTTCTTAAGTTGAAATCTGTTTTGGATACCTGATATTTGTTTTGTTTACATAATGTATACATGATGCATTCGCCATGTAGTGGTGAGTACCTAGTAGAACTCAAAAGCTTATTTGACAAACTCGAACAATCTTCCTTCAAGTGCTGAAGAAGTTAGGGTTTTAGCGAAACATTCCGTTATTAAATAAAGTTTATGAAGATTGAATCTTTTCCGGTGTAGTTTGTACAATTACTATGGATCATCATCAAGTGACGGCCAAGTCAAACAGAAAAAAAAATTGCTGTTTTTTGTTGAATATACCGAATAATAATTTATTTTTAATCTGAGAGAGAATGCCCCCCTCGCCTCACAATATCAGATAATTGTTTGTTTTAAACACTGTTTCATATTATTTTTCATTCACATTCATATAGGGGAGGACTGAATAAGGGGCTGCGAAGATGATTCATCAATGAATACATAGACATTTCTAGTATTTATTCCATAGACGAATTTTATTCATTCAGGTCTGTACAGGCGACTGGATAGATTTTTATTTTAAATATGACGTATTACTTTGTGATATATACTCTTCTAGACTGACTATTCCTATACGAAATGTACTTTTGTCGTTTAAAGGAAAATAAATAAATTGAAAAAAAATTGAAATTGAGTATAAGTAAACCAGCGTCTTATGATAAGGTAATTGAAAACATTGAAAAATTGACCCTTAGTTTCACGAGTCAGGATCTAGTAATCATAATGGCAGGAAAAATTATTTCTCAATGAATAAATACCGAAGTAACAGAAATATTATTCATAAATTGAAACTGTGGAATACCAACGTTATATTTTTGTTTACTCCGACGCTCACTGATTTACATTCTGATCGAATAACCAAATTCATCAGAAAAATTCAACGATTTTCTTGAAGTATTCAATAAGTATAATAAAATAGCAGTATCAATGTTGAACATTAATAATTTATATGGACATATGCTGAGTTACTACAAAATTTTGTTGTTGATTAAGAATGCAGGCTTCGGAATACGTAATAAAAATTTAACTTTTACCAAACACTGTAATGTCCCAACGTGGTAGATGAACTTGAGGTAGCAAACGGACAAAATATTGTACTAATCACTGATGATGACAATGATCAGGGTTTTCCTCACAAGCAGAACTTGCTTGTCAATACATAACATCCTCTAAAACAACCAGAAAAACAAAGTCTGTTCATGTATACCAATTAAATAATCCTTCTAATTACATGAAAAATTCTGTAAATATTTCCAAACATTCACTCAACATAATGCACCAGAATATGAAATGGCTCTATAATAAAGTACTGAAATTAAACGATTTCCCTTAAATGTGCGCATCTTATGCAGGATGCACATCGGACAGAAGACATTTTGCGTACAGTTGAACCACATATTATTGTCTATCAGTTTCGGCAATATTGTATGTCCAGCTTCAGATTTATGAAAATAAAAAAAAATGATTTCGAGGTTTTCCTGTATTTTCTCGGTGGAAGATGCACCGATCCGGTCGTATGAAAGTCCGTGTTGTAGGTTTTATGAATCTCTACAAAAGTTCCATTGACTGTAGAACGATTCCCCGAATCTTTGAGATGTTTTCGAAGGAACAGAAAAGTTGTCATTTTTTCACTATTTCTTGCTTGAAGGGTTCCACAGGGCGATTTTGCTGGGGCGAAAGCTGGGGTTTTCATTAACGAACTATCTTGTGAAAATTTGTGTAGGCCATTTGCGTCTGTTATTTTGTGGGGGAAAAAACTTCTATAGCTTGGTCTATCTCAGTTGTGACTTTGAATACTAATTGCACACGGCGGTACGGCAATTTATGTACATAACTCGATATTAAGATTCAAACCAATCGATGTGTCACAGTTCGCGGGTGGTGAAGGGGTTTTCGAATAGTGCAGCATTGAGATGATTTGTCGAAATCTTATTATTGCCGTGATGTAAAGACAGCCAGGTGGTAACTGTAACACGTTTCTCGATAGCTTCACAATGTTCATAGATTTTTTCAAAAATATTGTGATAGGAGACATTTTTTGGGAACGTCTGTGCCTGCTCTCTGATACAAATGTGTCTTATGGATTAGGGATCACTGTTCTAACACCAACAAGGATTACTGAAACATCCAGTACATATGCTTGGATAATTTTATTATCTCTAATCGATTGGAAACTTATGAAATTCTCAACATTGATTGTGGAATTTTTGATCATCATTGACAAATTATCAACATAACATACTTTGAAGAACTTAAAAAACAAGATAGCCGTTATGAAATTGGTAGAAATATGAATTCCGAAAATATGGAGAGGTTCAATAATTTCCTGTGTGAAAAAACTTGGTCTGAGGTTTCTAATAACGATACATTGCCTTTGGACGTTTCAGCAGTATCATATCTCATTACTTCAACCTCTCGTTTCCTATAATTAAATATAGCAATAGGAAACAGAGAAAAACGAAAGAGTGGATGAATGTGGATTTGTCTGCATTGAGAAATAAAATTTGCATGTTTTCAGATTTGTCTTAGAAGTAACCGGAATTGAAAAATTATTACAAAGATCTGAATAAAAAATATTCCTTGGAACTATCTAAAGCAAAACGTAGTCAAATTGATAATAAAATAAATTAACAAACAAAGCGAAAGCAACTGAAATCTCCAGTGATCAGGCCACTTTACAAAAAAGGAAATACGATTGAAAACTCCAATTACAGAGCGATTACCTTGCTGTCAAGCATATCAAAGATATTTGAAATGGCCTCAAATGAAAAATTTCTGTTTGAGAAATAATATAATTTCTAGTAAATAACACGGATTCGTTAAAACAGGGGCTTAGATACAACTTTAACAGAATATTCAAATTGTTGATGCCATTGAGTCGAAGTTGATTTCCCCTAACTTGGGAAACTGAACCGATATGGCGTTCGAGGCATACCATTAGATTTCCTCAAATCATACCTAACAAATCGTGAGCAAGTGGTGCAAATTGATAATAGTTTCAGTCAAACCTCTTTTATATTTAATTCTTGCTAACGACCTCATAACCTTCCTTAAAGATATTCCAAATGTAAATATGGTTTGGTTTGTTATGCTGATGATACTGATTTCTTCATTACGGAAACTAGCATTGATCGGACAATGACTACTGCTGAAGAGGAATACACTCGATGTTTATTATGACCAGAATTTTTTTTAATTAAGTTGAATAAGGGAAAGACAGTATCTGTTATATTCCATCGAGGGCACAATCAAACTCCATGTAACAATGACGCACATAATTTCAGATTTCAAAACGACATTAAGATATTGGGAGTTATCTTCGATCGGAAGTTAAACTGGGAAACTCACATACATAATCTCTGCGTCAAATTGAGATCAGCATGCTATGCCTTGAGGTCATTATAGGTGCACTCAGTCAAAAAATACTCCTTAATCTGTATTACGCGAATTTTCAATAGTAAATTCGATTGGGGAGCTGGTACTGACTGTTTAAAAATTTTAATTTTACAAAAATCCGCATCAAGAATTCTCTCTAATCTTCCATGGGGACACTCATGCAGGGAGTCTTATAAAAATGATAAAATTTCAACCGTAGTTGATACGTACATATACGAAATATCGTGCTATGTTCATAAGAATCTTTCATTGTTTAGCATCAACAAATCGAAGCATAATTACTCTACCAGATTCAAGAAAAATTTACTTCCGGCAAAGCCCTCGACCAAGTTTTATCGAGAAACTTGTATTACAATGGCTGTAGAATCTATAATAACTTACCAGCAGAAGTGCAAAGTGCCCCAAATATTTTCATTTTCAAAAATAGCCTCAAAGACTTCTTGACCCAAAAGAACTTTTACACACTTGTCGAATTCTTTTCTTAAGATGATGTTGGAACCAATGTGTGTCTTTTTGTATATAATTATCTATATATTTACGGTTGGTCTGTATTCGTAATAAAATCTTAATTTATTTTAAATCATTATTATTATTATTATTATTATTATTATTTTTTTTTTTTTTTCCTTGGTGTTTTGGCATCGACTGCTATGGTCATTAGCCATGTGTTCTGGATAGGCCTTGTTACTAACTCCATACGCCACTTTAGGAGCAGCACTGTTAATTTTTAACGCAACAGTGAATCGTGGAGGATTATTCCCAGCCGACACGAGCCTCAGTCATTCAGACTTTTACATCTGAAAATGAAAAAAGATCGCACCGTCTGGGAATCGAACCTGCAATCTCTCGATTACCAGGCGAGCGCTTAACCACTGCGCTAATCCCCGCCCTTATTATTATTATTATTATTATTATTATTATTATTATTATTATTATTATTATTATTATTATTATTATTATTATTATTATTATTATTATTATTATTATTATTATTATTATTATTATTATTATTATTATTATTATCATTATATTATATTATATTAGAGTTAGATAGTTCATATTTTACACGCTTTTATTTGAGCCACCCAATATGCACGTTTCTCAGTTCGCCATGGTGCAGAATACATTAGTACCCGGCCTGTCTCTAGAAGCTTGTCAATGGCCAAAATCTGATTTTAAATCTCTGAGTTGTTATCAAGAAAATTTTATTAACAAAAAAATACAAAAATTATAGTATATGGCAATTTTGACTTCAACTAATATGGAGCAAGTTGCTGCGGCCTATACTGTGGCTGTTTTCCTTTATTGGGTGCCTGTTTTGAAGGAGCTCGTGCAGCAAGTTCTTCTTCTTCTTCGTCGAGCTGATCTTGTAGCGGATCACATTTATTTCCAGCTTCATATTCGTATTCCCTGTAAATATGTGTCATTTAGCGAAATTCAATATGAATAAACAAATTCAATTTTGTAGTGATTCTGTTGTTTTGACTGAAATATCTCAAAAATAGCCACCCTGCATTAAGTGAATATAGTATTGCGTGTGAGAGTCTCGTTTTCGAGAGACTCACATGTCTCATCTCGTTTCCGAGACGAGACTCGAGACAATACTCGGACAAGATGAGACGAGACTTTTATTGGTCTCGTCTCGAGTTTCGTGCATGAGGTCTCGCGTATCGTACAAGAGTCTCGCAGGTGAATATTTTTACATGCGGTCTTGAAAACGTAATAAAAATATAATTGAAAAAACACGTTTTTATAATATTTTCAAAACCAAATAAAAAGTTAAACTAAAAACAATTGAAGTAATTTTTCTTATTGAAGATATTGCATCTACTATATTGATCCGTTTTGATAAAAAATTGTTAAAATGATAATATAAAACCAATAAAACTATAGGAAAACATCGAAATCGCCTAAATACTGAATCTGCACGATGTTTGTCAGGTTTAAAAGACTGTGTGAAAAAAAAATAATTTGCGACCGAGAGGGCTGGGAGCTGTTTTTTTTGCTTTGATTTTTTTACTTATTTCATTTCTGAAATAATGTTAAGTTTATATTTTGTACAGATTTATTACTTTCAAATACATGATGTTATCTTTCAATAATTGTAATTTTTCCTCCAAACTCTTGCATTATATCAAGTATATAAGTATTCCTTATTGCACTGAAACAAAAAGATCATGCACGACGAGATTTCGATACTTTTACGAAACTCTCGTAAGAGAAGCGAGACGAGAGTGGAGGCTGCTAAACGAGACTTGATATTAGAATTATTATTTCGTCGGCGAGACGAGACAAGACTTGAAAATCTCGTCTCTTTGGTCTCCTGCGAACCACTATTTGGTTAGGTTCCGCTATGAAGTCAACACCAAATGAAAAATGTATTTATGCTTGATACAGCTTATTGAAGATTCCCAAATTCAGTCCTCAATTGTAATAGTTTTTTGTCATCCCGGACAGTGAATGTGAGCGACAAATATCATTTTGAAAAGTTGTTATGGATGAAACAATGAATTCAAATACACTGCTCTCTTCTCCAAAAGAGAATCGTTATTTTTACAACAAATACTTCAATGACTTTCTCTTCGACAGTGCGCAATCTAAAGTTTTACACACTGTGTAGTGTTACTGTTTTGCACCATTGCGTAAAATACAACTGTGCCTGAAAAAATTAACTGTACGTGAAGTAATGTTTTACGCACTGTGAAATAGTATTTTTTGTCAGATTTTACTCGGAAGTCATAATTCGATAATACGACGACAATAAAATGAATGAAACATAATAATACCTGTTGTAGAAAAATTTTGTATGACACACTTTCGTGAAGAGATTTTTTGTACTCACTTTTGTTGTTGAACTCGGCAGCGCCTCATTCAACAAATGTAATGCTCATAAAAAAAGTCCTACGTATTTACTTACGTATTATCATTTACTTACGTACGTATTTTTATCATAAATTATTATTTTCAATTCATAGGTGAGCGAAATAAAGACTGACGTTTTCACATGTTGTGTCAAAATCACTTTCTATTGTTGAAGTAACTTGATATACCTGCCAAAGCGTCATTTACTTGATTTTTAAGTTAGAATTTTGACCCATATTTTCCAGGAAAAACCAATTGAATATCACTTCTGGTTTTACATGAAATAGAACTAGGTCGAGAATTTTGAATTGAACCCTGTAGACATTTTAACGTAGTTATTTATCTAGGTGTAATGAAAAGACAACACATTATATCATCATCATTACATTAATGGTGTCATTTTTTTTTAAATAAAACAGTTTGTTCTGCTTCTACACAAACCTGTATTGGTATCATGTGGTGACAAATAAGCCCCCTTTCATATACCTTTATTCATATCAATTTTTTCTTCTCCATATTTTTTTAATTATCTGATGATGAACCTATATAGGTTTGAAACATGTACTACCCACTGATACGGTTTAAGTGATTGATTGACTTTGCCGTTCCACCATTGCACAACACTAGATGGTGATATTAAATTGTGGAGATGATTTTGAATTTTTCTGCACCGTATAGAATCTTAATTATTGCATGGAAGTTGGAGGTGCACATATCGAGCAATTTTTAAGATGAGACTAATGTTAGTGAATTTAACTCTACACTTAACACGTTCAACGCCAGTGTATCTTTTTCGAGAAACTCAGTTGAAACATTTTGTATCTTAAAAGATACACCAACTAAATTTCTGTTTTAGCAGTGTGTATCGCTAAAACACACTTTATGTACATTTTAGATGGGGAATTATAAGCTCTGGCCTCCTAGAATTTCTTCTGAAATTGGGGTTTAGGATGGATGAAGGTATAATCGACCTGTCCGAGCGTTTTTCCACATCTACGATATTATTACCCAAAATCCCTATGTCACATTTTCGATGGGCCACCCTATATATCTGAAATAATTTCAACATCACCCTCGTTTACCATTTCGTTTTTATGTTTGGTTTGTAATCAGTTATTCCTTCAGTTCAAAAAATTGCTTTTGTCATTGGCCCCTGCTCAATTGAACTCAATGATCAATCACTTTGATGAATATTTATGATTCGAACATAAATAATATCACCGATTACTCTTTGGCTCATTTTGGTTCTGAGTCTTCCTCTTCTCTTCCTATTCAGTTCAGTCATAGATAGAAACTGATATTCTACAACATAGTTATCGATGAGTAAACTCTATTTGTCCTTTCAATTGCATTATACAATGTGTTCAAAAACTATTTGTGAAAATTCCTATGGGTGATTCAAATCATAAAATAAATATTTGAAATAGGAACCAATGTCTGAATTTCAAAAAGAACAGAAAATATATTAATTTTCAGTTATAATTCCTGTAAATTTTAACATGTTCACTTGATAACCGGTACATCGTACAGCTCAAGTATATGCTCATCTCATTAATGAATTATAGCAACCATTCCATCCAGTGGCATGTGCCAGGGTTTGGTACATTTTTTTATCCCCGAATTTCTATACTAATAGCTAAAACCACCGTACAGTAAACAGATGTAAAGTCATTTGCCGCTATATTTGGGTCGTTATCACCACCCCAAATTTTTTGCTTAGCCGACCTACGTAGCAACCAAATCAATCTGAGATCCTAACACCGGCCGTAAGACCAAGTGAGACAGAACACCTTTCAGCCTACACCTCTTTGCCCCACCGAAAAACAGAAAATATCAGCCAGAAACATCAAAGGAGCCGGAGGAGTGGAGTGCACTTACTTCTGTTTACTGAAACACAGATACTCAATTATATTCATATTTTTTTATCAATCAATCTATTAACTGAGTGGGCTTAGTTTTTGCTATCGTGATGAAATCATTTTCATGATAATAAAGGATTATTAGATTTACGATAGTAGCCATTTAGTAGGGGAAAGATTTAGAATGACTTGACAAAATATTTCAGATATACTTTTTGATATGTGATATGAATAATAATAATAAAAGTACTTTATTGGTTACCCAATATGCTACCGTCTGGAGTCCTTCAGCCTCGTTGTGTGATATGATGCACTGAAACTAATGCTTGGAGATGGTTGCAGAATGTATTGAAAGCAACTAGAACTGTACGGATATCGTGATAAACGGTTTAAAAGTATTACAGGAATTATAACTGAAAATTAATATTTATCATGACTTTGCACACCCTGTATTTCTGTGATCTTTGAGATTTGGACATGGTTTTTTTTTTCAAATATCATCTATGTTATTGGTAGAATCTCATGTAGAAAGGACATGTCACTGGATCATGTGGTTAGATTTTTTTTATATTTGCATATATAATTTTAGAGGTCAAAAGAAGCAACTTTCTTCATTAGACTTTTTTTCTGGCCCTACAGGGTGAGCTAAAAAATTGGGTTGAATGTCTAATGTCAATTGTGGAAAATACTGCCTGTAAGTTGATTTTTCTTGAGTTTTGGGTATAATATGCTGTGAAAAATATCAATTGACTTTGAATCGTGTGCATACTTACAGGATGAGGAAGAAAAAAAGGCGTCATCCTACGTGATATACACTGCACGCCAGCAGCGGTGGAACCACCCATTTTCCCGGAAAGTTATATTAGGGGGCAAAATTGGCCCCAAATTCCCTTGGAATCGTGTTCAGGATCCCCAAATTACTACTAAAACACCTGTCTCCTGAAAATTTTTCAGTTCTGAAAAATTCTTATTGTTTCACTTCTCATGGAAACACCCCCGCATCTTCCGTAATTTTCGACAGAAATTTTCGACAGAAATTTTCAGCTTCGAGAAATTCAATGAAAAGTCCACACTTGGGCGATAAGTTAATGAACAGGTTTTAGAAAAATCGTGTATTATCTGCCTCATCCTGTAAGTATACACACCATTCAAAGTCAAATGATATTTTTCACAGCAAATTATACACAAAAATCAAGAAAAATCAACTTACAGACAGTATTTTCCACAATTGACATTAGACATTCAACCCAATTTTTTAGATCACCCTGTAAGGCCAGAAAAAAGAAGAAAATTGCTTCTTTTAACCTCTAGAATGATATATCCAAAACTAAAAAAGTGGTAGAGCCCCAGGAATACATGTATTCAGTGCCATGTCCTGTCCTTTATAACCTTTATAGATGTTGATGCTACAGCTCACTGTCCACAATGTCATAAAAATATGGGAAATAATTTGATAATGATTTATGTTGACTGGTACGGTAAGTTTCCCATTAAGAAATATGAGAAATCACGTGACGTAATATGGCTCATTTTTTTTAATAAAAAAAATTATTAGTAAAGTTGTTTCATTTACTACTTTAAATATTTGTAGGCCATTTTTTATATCTACAGTAGTTCTGGTATATTAAAAAAAACAACTTTGACAAAACTGTTCTATACCACTAGCTTCATCATGCCATTAAGTTCTAATGAGTATAAATAGAAATTCATTTTAATTCTTATGAGTACTAAAATAATGCCATCCTCATTAATTAAGAAAACATTGAACTACTTTACGTATTTACCAAAATTTTGGGACTTTTTACAAAAATGTTTTAAGCGATTACATTTTTTCAAAATGACAGCTTTTCATAAGAATATTTGTCCCAATTCAAAAGCGAAGGTTCCTCGCAAGATTTTTTAATGTACCCTCTGAGGTGAGAAATAATCTTGAAGTAATAAACAAGTTTCTGAATAACGATACTAAAATACTATTCCGTATTGTTTTTTTTCTCATGAAGAGGAGTATCCTGTAATGTACAAAGAACATCGTGAGAGGGAAAGTAGGAAGAAATTGGTTTACTTTTTGAATTTCTGTAGCCTGTATGACTCAGAGAACACCTCCCGAGGTTGTGCGTTCAAAAGCTTCGACGTTCATTGAAAGAACGTGCCCTAGGAGAGAGATGTTCGGCATGTCTCCAAAGTGGCGACAAAGGCTTGTGAACGGGTCAATCTCGATGGGATCGCTTATGGTAGAACGATTGATCATATTTCAGAAGAGCATCATCCATGAAAATATGTGTAGAACAAAGACAGATCGCCAACCTTTCTGCGGTGTTCCAGAGAAGTGAGTCAGCTTATATGCTCAGCATCACTGATGTGACGAATTGCTCTTTACTGAACCGAATCTAAAAGTTCCAGTGTGTGTTTAGGGTATGAACTCCATATATGGGAACAGTATTCCAGAAAAGGTCAGATTTGTGCCTTATAAATCATATCAACTGACGGGACGTGAAATTGCTCTTTGCACGAAACAGAAAATCAAGGTTTTTAGAGGCTCTTTTCGCAATGTACCTCACGTGATTTTCTCATGACATGATACTACTGATGGTAATACCAAGCATCCAAATGAAGGACTTCAATGGAGACAATTACGTTGGCCACTGTGAGATCAGTCTTTCCAAGAGGGAAGACGTGCTTGGGTTTTATTCACATTGAATTTAACAAGTTGTTGGAAATCCATTCTAGAACTTTTGAAAGGTCCATATTTAAATCGGAAAAGAAAACTGTAATTCACAATGAGCTTATGACTTTAGGCATAAGATGTCCGGAGGACTGCTCATTGCTAATATCCTATACAATAGGACATATTTAAATCGTTCACATTCCTTTCCCGATCTGTTTCAGTTTCACGGGCTTATATGGGAACTTTGGAAGATAATGCGGTATAAAGGGTACTATGGTCCGCAAAGCTATGTACTGGATATGAGGTAAAAATCATTGATGTGAATGAGAAACAGTGTTGGTGCCAAAATGGATATCTGCAGAATACCAGAATTTATAAGTAGAGTGTCAGATGAAACTCCATCAACCTCCACGTGGAGATATCTTTGTCTGAAAGAGCTAGATAGCAAAGAACACAATAGTGCAGACTATGGCATCTAATGTACCTATGAAGAATATTAAATGAATGAATATTTTGGATCCTTCGGTGTGAATACAATTCAAGAAAAAGAAACCACCCAAACACCAAAAACTACGTCACAATCACACTCGACGCGCGTTTCACCAACAAAGTTAGCATCTTCAGGAGCTAAAAGCTTACTGAAACGACTTATCCAACCTTACTTCTATTTATACCACTATTTCTTAATGGACGTCAAATTATCTAACTAACTTGTTTACCTAACATTTCGAATCTACTTTCTCTACCTAAGTACTACTTATCTGAGGGCCAACCGCACTCATTATCAAATATGCCTACTTTTGTTGTTTACTGATTCTAGTAATACTGGCACTGAATGAATTTTAATGTTAGCCTACTTGGTTTAGATTTGATGACAAAAATTTATTGGAAAAACAATAACTCATGAATTTATTGTGAAGAGAAGAAAACTTTTTTCAAATTACAACGAACTTGAATAATGGGCTGTATGGAATAGGATCCTTATCAGCATTCATGCTATCGAATGCATCGAGAAGTCTATGGTCATGAACTTCTTCGATCAATTTTAAACTCCCAATTCCCAAAGATGAAAAAAGAATAGTCGTGGATTTATGAAATTACCTGTAAGAACTGCGAGAAATAGTATTTGGGGCAAACCCGAAGGGCCATGAAAGTACGGATCAGAGAACACAGTGCTCATATCCGATATTCGAAACCCGAAATATCGAGTGTGGCCCAACATGCTTTGGATCAAGACCACGGATTTGATGACACAAGTTTAAAATCAATCAGATAGGTTCATGACCATAGAGTTCTTGATGAATTCGAGAGTCAGGAAAGTGTAAACACAGTATGAATGCTGATAAGGGTCCTATTCCATACAGCCCATGATTCAAGTTCGTAGTACATTGAAAAATTATTTCTTCTCTTCACAATAAATTCATAAGTTATTGTTGTTCCAAGAAATGTTTCTCTTCAAATCCAAGCCAAGTAGGATAACATTAAAATAAATTCAGTGCAGATATCACTAAAATTAGTTAGTAAATAACAAAAGTAGGCAAATTTTATAATGAGTGCGGTTGTCCTTAGATAAGTAGTAGGTAGAGTAGGTAGATTCGAAATGTAAGGTAAACAAGTAGAAGTAAGGTTGGATAAGTAGTTCAGTAAGCTTTTAGCTCCTGAAGATGCTAACTTTGTTAGCGAAACGCGCGTCGAGTGTGATTGTGACGTAGTTTTTGGTGTTTGGGTAGTTTCTTTTTCTTGAATACTATGAAGAATAATCTACCACATTCACCTTCTTGTTCCCTCGGGGTCTACGTAACCATATTTTCCTTTTATAGTACAGTCAATTCCTAGTGTTTCTTCTTTGAAAGTTCCGTCATCATTTTCGAACCCCCAAGTGATGGTACCATCAGGGTTATCCGTTCTGTATTTCCTCAGAATCTGAACAACGGGTTTCTTTCCTCTGGTGTTATCATTCACATTGTAATGAACTTTTGGAGCAGGTCTCTGGGGAGCATTTTGGAAGTCTTGCTGCTGTTGTCTCACCTGTAAAAATGGTACAATTAAAAAAATTGAAAAAATTGCTTTGAGTATATCCATGTAATCATATATTATAATAATAATACAATTTATACATAGGCTAGACATTTCTTCCTCAGGTAGGGATTGTGGACACCAAATCATGAGTTACTTTCCAGTGAGAACAAGGAACTCCCTGTTTCATTCTCATTCCATGAGTGAGTATCAGAAAAGTGATCCGAACTTATAATTTATTCGTATGTGTGAAATCAGATGTTACCAATTCTCCATAAAATTTTGCCTTAATCGAGAAAATGTATCTTATGTTGAACAAAATATGCAACATCTAATAAATTATCCAAAATATTCTTCTTCTTCTATAATTTCCATCAGAAATAGAGTACAAGATGATCAGAATTTGCTTCTTTGGAATGAACGTTTTGCTCTAAAATTTTCAAGGAACATTTGAAAAATATGTTATATTCAAAAAAGTAATAAAAAGACACCATATTGAATCATGCTTCGTATCAAATTCAAAAAGAAGAGCGCTAAGTGAGCCTGGTATTAGATATTCCAAGAAAACCCTACGCACTACGGTTATTATCTTATTGTAATGAATTATCACAAATTCACTCTGAAATAATTTATTAGACGAAATACAATGCTTTAATAATTTCAACAGAATACTCTTATTTATATAACAATCACTGGACTATTTATGTTCGCCTTCCTCACTAACTGTCCAACTCTCTGCCACGAGGCATAGAGGTATTTATACTCGAAGAGAATCTCATCAGAATGTTCTCGTCTCATCTATTCGTATCTAGATGTCGCACGATCAAGATGCCATGAGTCGAAGATTCTCGAACATTCCTTCGGATCGCAAGCTTTTTCATGGGTGAAGGCGACAGGTCCGCACTCGCCCGCAGCAACGCCACATTATCAATCCATACCCAGCAGGGAATTTGGGTTGTACGAATTGAAAAATAATAAGTTATTGATCCTATCGAGATTGAAACCTATGCGGCAATGAAAAGTACAGATGAGCGGACAGTCAAGCAGGTCAAAGCACGTATTATCAAAATGTTCTTTCAACGCTTTGATATCTGCAAAAATGGACTAGAAAGGAATGTATGCAGGGTGCTTCCGAAATAGGGTAACTCGCCTGCTTTTTCACACACATAACTAAAGGAGAGCAGAAGCCGTTATAGGCTAATAAATAGAGGATTTTTTCGTAAAAAATACTAATAGTAGGACCCGGCTGTGACATCACACGAAAGACAATCCGTAGTTATATCCTCTTATTATTCTACTTGCTACTTGATATCCATTTTTCATGTCATTTAAGGGCCAGTTGTGTAGGTCCAGTTAAACTATGGATGGACTTACCAATGGTTTAGAAAGTGAATGACATTCATTGAATGATTTTAAAATGGTTCACAGTCTAACCATCAGTAAGTCGATCCGGAGTTTGAACTGAATTCATCCTAAATAGAAAAAACTTTGTTTTTGTGTTTTGCTTATGAATTGAAAACCAATACAGCAATATGGTTGCTCCAATGAGAAAAATTGTAGAGAACTGAAATACGAACAAAATGAGATTTTACGACCCGATCCGGAGAAAAACTGGAAAAACCGGAAAATTTTGCGATTTTTCAGAAAATGCCAACTCCGTCATTTCTCAAGTTGTAGGGTTGGCCCTTCTTATGAAAGTATTAATCATGTGTACAGTATATTTTCACAAACAGGCGCTGTTGGAGCTTTAGTTATGGCACAATTGCTATTTGATTTTTTTTGTACTTTCTTGCAACGTGCTTGGACGCTCTAGTAATGGTCAGATTTGAATTTCTCAAACAGTTTTTGAAAGTAGAAGTATAGTACCATATACAGGGTGTAATTTAAATGATGTCATTAATTTCAGGTGGTGATTCCTTGTCATATTTTATGAGGGAAATTTCATTTAAACGTGTGTCCTTACTTGTTTCGTTTCCGAGATACGGGGTGTCAAAGTTTCATTTAAAAATCGACATTTCATCAATTACTCAAAAGTCTTTTTGACGATTTTGATGAAAACTGGTGTGGTTATTACAGCGAAGTGGTCGAGGTGTTAGAGCGTTTGGCTTCTACCCAGGCGGTCCGGGTTCGATCCCCAGTCGCTCAGTCACTCAGCTGAAGTGGTTCGGATTCCACTTTTATTCAAACTGTAGGTCCCGGATCTCCCTTCCTTGCACACAAGTTCTGATTTTGAGAGGATTTCTCCTGGGAACCTGGGAGTTCCGTAAAAACAAATTTTCGTAAATTTTTTTATTAGCAGTAGCAAGAGGCTTCTTTTCATGAAATTATATTCCAAATTATAAGTTGCAGATGGTTACCTGATTGATATTTATAGTAATAATCATTGTACACCACTGTTTTTCTCTAAGTTTCATATTTTTTGAAGAAAAAATAATTTAAAATACAGCTTCCTTATGATGCTGTGAATTTCAAATTCATTGGCATTGGCAGTTCAGATGAGTTGGAAAAGCTAAGAAATTCAACTAAGCAAGATCCCTTATTAGCAGAACTCATGAAGGTCATAGTTCAAGGCTTGCCAGAAGACAGGAAAGATTTGAGAAGTGAATTGAGACAACACTGGTCATTTAGAGATTAGTTAACTATAGATTGTGGGCTAATTCTCAAAGGACAAAGAGTTTTCACTCCTGCACCAATCCAAAGTGCAATACTTAGAAATATACATGAAGGCCACATGGGTTCAGAAAAATTAAACTGAGAGCAAAAGAGTGTGTGTACAGTTTGGAAAACATATCTGAGATTGTGAAATTTCTACTTCTTGCGCGAACAATCACGCGAATATCACTGGATAGTCCGTCGTACGACTAATGCGCATCATGTGCGTGAATATTTTCACATTTGCAGCTATGTTTGCCAAGCTGTACTGGTATGGTATGAATGGTGACATTGAAGAGATGGAAAGAAACTGCGAACTTTGTCAGAAATACCAAAAATCACAGATGAAAGAGAATCTTGCACCCTATGATTTGTCAATTCTTCCATGGCAAATGGTTGCAAGTGACTTGTTTTATATCGATGAAAACACTTATTTTCTTGTCACAGACTAGTATTCAAAATTTCCGTTTGTTCGTAAAATGCCAACACATTGTACAAGCAACGCAGTTATTCTGGCACTGAAACAGATATTTTCTGAGCATGGCATTCCAGACACTTCAGTGAATGACAACGGTCCTCATTATACTTCTGATGAATTCAGACATTTTGCAACAGATAAAATCAGTAACGAGTTCCCCACATTTTCCACAATCTAATGGATTCATTCAGAGTAAACAATAAAATCGATCTCAACTGACGAACAACTCCTGTCAATAATATAGTAGACAGTCCAGCACAATTACTATATACAAGAAGAATTCGAGGAAGTCTTCCAAACCATATAGTCAACCAACAAACTAAAGAGGCGCGATAGTAGAAAACTATCAACAAACGCAGGAATATATGAAGGAATACTACAATAGAAATGCAAAAAATCTTCATGCTCTATGCGATGGACAAACTGTGTTAGCCCAAGACCCAAACACGAAAGTTTGGTTTTCAGCAACGGTTATACGTGAGGCGCAGGAACCTCGATCATATATAATTCAAACACCAAATGGATCAATTCTTCGCAGAAATTGTTTGCATCTCCGAGACATAAATCCAACCCCGCAAAGAAATGAAAAGTCGGAGCTCATCGAAGAACAAAATAATATCTGTCAACCACCAGTGAGAAGTAATGTTGTAATACCAGGGAACTATACCCGGTCAGGAAGGAAAGTGAAAAGGCCAATTCGATTGGATTTATGAATATCATCAAAGCTCATTGAATCATGTTAAAGAAGGGGGATGCCATACATTAAGAAGATTCACCGTATGTTTGAATAGGAGTTGAAGTTTTAGAATAATGTCATCTGAATAAATATTGTTGTTGGATAAAGTCTATAATATAAAATAGAACCAAAACACGTTACAAATATTACAGTTGCTGTCTCTTTATAACAACTACCACTATTTGTATCAAATTGATGTAAAACTTGTCTTCCAGTTGTTTTTTACAGGTTTTTATAGTTTTTATAGGCAAAGGAATTAATAGTGAAAATATCGACATTGAACATTATACCAGAATAGTTTCGTTCCGCATAACCTACCTTCGATCTGATTTGCTGTCTTATTGGGATATTAGAGTCATCGTCATCTTCATCAAGTTCTTGTCTCACTACAGGTCGAATCGGCTTTGGTCTACTCTGACTTATCGGCGGCAAATTTCTGTGCTCCTGTCTGTTCGTCGGTCTCTGGGGAGGCGCATCATTATTTCTCTCCCTGATTTGATCTCTGGTAATAGGAATGGGTTTTTCGGGACGGAAAGGCAGGGGAGACGGTCTCAATGTCGGTTCGTCTTCTTCCGCTTGTCTGACGGCGGATGCCAGTGCAGGAATGCTAAGTTTGTTAACTTCGTCGTCAAAGGAGCCTATGGATTGAGGATAATTTTCTTGCTCATCTTCGATTACGGGCCGAACTTCCCGTAGCGGAGGTGAACTTGGGTGCGGCCTACGCGGCCTGGGGACGAAATCGGCCGCATTTATTCTTTGTCTCTGAGGACCTGGCCGCGGTCCTTGAGCTATGAGAGCTCCGGGTATTTGCAATCTCGGAGGATATTGTGCAGATGAAAGTTCTAGCAATATCTGGAAAAAAGGAACTGTAATTAGACTACTTCCCAGTCAACACAAACTTTTTTTGATTATTGTGGTAACAACATGAGTTAATTTTATTGGAAATATCAACAGGATGATCATAAAGTCAGTAACACAGAGCTGTTTTTGAAACACCTATTGCGGTACCTCCTTACCGAATATTGCCGCCAAAATTAGAGATTTTGAAACCAGAATTTCTTCCAAACTACGTTGAAGAAAATTTCGCAAAACCGTTCTTCTTGAAATCCGACGACAGTTCATATGAAAGCTCATGTTTCCATCAGGAGGAAAGAACAGAAGAGAAACCGCTCGAATATGCCAGTCGCCTGATTACTCCTATGGACGTGCATAAAGACTTACATTCTGTGGTTACCAGTGAAAATGTTATACCGGAGATAACTTTACTTAGTGCTGAAGAGACAAACGAACTTAAACAAGACTCCACTAAACGGTATGCGGACAATTGGTTACGCGTGCAGAGATAACTTTACTTAGTGCTAAAGAGACAAACGAACTCAAACAAGACTCTGCTAAATGGTATGCGGACAATTGGTTACGCGTGCAAAACTGTTTCAAAGAAGGTGATAAAGTGCTAGTAGAGACTCATACTATCAGTAAATCCAGTGTCGGTTATACCTCCAAAATCGCACCTCGTCGCGTTCCACGTTTCATAAGTGACGAGAGTGAATCCAACTCCAGTACGACCCCTTCAAGGGAGAGATCGCCCATCAAACAGCCTACGGAAAGCTTCGCCGATACCACTGGCTGATCAACAACCACATTCGAGCCCTAAGCCAGCCACACGGTCTGGGCGCCAGAAACGAATCCCAAGTCGTTTTAGAGATGGCAACGAGTACGTCATCTTGCATTCTGAGCAGCAACCAGCTTCCAGACGTGCTACTAGAGGAAGCACAAACACCCACAAATAGAATATTTTGTCTCACTTCTCGGGACGTAGCAGTGATCCAAAGGGGGTGGCTGTAACGAGTCACCATGTACCATTGTACGTATGGAAGGTCACCTAGTGATGGAATCAATTGATAATAACGAGATACTTCAGCTGACACTGTTCTTGTCAAAAGTTTATTGAAAATTATTATTATTATTGTTTTCACTGTGCGAGAGCTGCAAATACAATTGTCACAGAAGTCTGGGTTACTCATGATCCCAACAAAATATATTTTCCGATCAGCCTGTCCAGCGTGTCTTTAGCCGGGGAAGTAGTTGTTTTCTGTTAGATATTACAAAAAAGTAACTTCAATTTATTGTAGATTTTTTTCCATTTTCAGTGGAGTCACGTATTGGTTTAATTTTCAATTGGAAATGTTTCTCTTCACAACATGAATCCCTTCGAAGAGAGGTTTTCTTGAACGATGGAAAATAGCGACTAAAGTTTAACTTTCAGTCGCAGATGATTCCTCAACTGACTTTATGAACACCCTGTTCATATTTCCAATAAAATCAACATGCCATACCCACGACATGTTTTATGTCAGAAAAATATTTTCACCGCACAAGAAATAGTCCAACAATTCCATCATTACAGTGTGAAATGGCTTCCGAGGAATATGTTTTCAAATTATTCCGACCTCCCTGATGATCTTAGAAGAGTGAAATAGATTTTTGTCGGCCAAAATGTATTGGAGGCCTAGCGAAAGAGATGCAATTCACGCATCATTGAAATGAGCGATTTTATGTGAGTAATACTTCTGACTAACATTCTCCCTTATATTATTTAAAGATAAGAATATCCAATGGAAACAGGACATTCTATAAATAATCAACTATCTGGATGAAAATGCCAATTTTCACTTTGAGATTTTTTCTCTCAAGTTGTAAAGGGTCTTTCACACTATCTATCACATGTAGTTCAATGTCCAGCGTGGCTTTAGCTGGGGTAGTAGTTGTTTTTTGTTAGATATTATAAAAAAGTTACTTCAATTCATCGTAGGTTTTTTCCATTTCCAGAGGAGTCATGTATTGGTTCAATTTCCAATTGAGAATATTTCTCTTCACAATATGAGTTACATATACCATGAGGGGCAAATTTATGGAATGAATCAATTTTTTCAAGAATAAGCGACTTTGGAGACAAATCCCCAAACAGGTAGATTTTTATTTTCAAATTATGGTTTTGTGACTGATATATTATACTAATGATGTTATCCATCGAGTGATGACGTAATCGATGAATTTTAAATGAGAATAGGGGTCGTGTGATAGCTCATCTGAAACGGTATTCAATATTCTATTCAGTCATATAACCATTAGCATGATTATTTATACAGGGTGGCCAAAAAAAATCTTCAATCGTTAAATGAAATTAATTAACACAACAAGAAGTATGTAATTCATTTGATACAAAATACATTGTACCTCTGTCAGAAAACAGAAAAAAATACTCATTTGGCAAGTATACATTGGGTTTCGCTTAAATTAAATGTTCAAATTGCCACCCACCTGCCACTTGGCAGTAATTGAACCGACGACCACATTCTTATTGAACATTGTGGATCATTTCTGGAGGTGTATTACGAATTTCCAATCTGATTCTAATTTTTAAATCTTCGAAATTTTGTGGTCTATCGGACATCTGGATCATCCTCATTGATTTCTTAAAATGTATTGTATGGTTCAAACCATGGCAACTGCAGAAAATTTTCCGACGGCCCGAGAAAGTGCTAGGAATCGCACGTAAAAAGCTAAGACCTTGTTAATCCTTGGCTTGCACAAGTTTCGACATCTGAGGGCTGCCGTTCGTAAGGAGACGACAGCTGGTAAACGGAAAAAACAATTTTAACAATTTTTAACATGAGTAGTAAATTAGTCTCTAATTTTGTCTACTATAAAACACTTGAAGAAGGTGTATACAGATACATGTTTATTACTGCTATTCTTTCTACTAGTATTATTTAAAAAAATTCTAATAGTAGGCACATGCATAATGAGAACTAAAAAGATCTATAGCAAAAAGTATATAGACGGAGACGAACTAAAATAGTACTCACGGTATTAAATAATGGAGAATAATCAAGAATTAGCTCACATAATTTTGTCTAAATCTGAAAAAGAAACTATAGCTGCTGAAATTGCTGCTAAAACCATCGAAACCATCTTCGATGAAGTCAGGGAAGAATCTCTTTCAAATATCAATGACCAGAGAAAAATAATAATGCACTAACCTGGGTAGAACTTTTCTACATGCCTTCTCAAACTACTAACAAAACGATTTGGTACAAATAGTACACCAAGTCAATTTGAACAAAAAAAAAATCAGTTTTCAATAAACTCACCTAAGAAATCTAAAAATCATTCGATTACTTCACAACAATTACTGACATGTGCGCATGTGGAACCGTGGGATCAAAATTAGAATGGTACGGCTAGACGCTTGTTTTGTGTTTGGGCTAGACGCTTGTTAATCATTGATCAGAACTTTCAGCTTACGATGATGAAATGATTCGAGGATGTATTGATATCTAGTTAGCCTAGACCAGTTCCCTGCATAAACAAAATATTGCGTTACCATAGCAACGAACAACAACTTAGAAGTGTCAGTGTAAAGTTTGACGTCAAAAATGTAAACCAGAGTTACGCAATAAATTAAAAGAAAAAATATGTCCACCGAAATTGTGAAAATCGAAAAATTGGAGTATCGAGCCATCATCAAGTACCTGTATTTAAAAGGGTTAAGATGCTTAATACCCTTGGTGATCAATGTCCTTCGTATGCGACCGTGAAAAATTGGACTGCAACCTTCATAAGAGGTAAATTTTCCATTGAAGATGATGACCGTTCGGGAAGGCCAGTTTCTGTGTCAGTCCCCGAAAATATCGATGCAGTTCATGACATGATTTCAACAGACGTCGAATTGGGCTAAAACGGATATCTGAAGCACTGAATATTTCATACGAACGCGTTCATCATATAGTTCACGTCAATTTGGAGATGAGAAAAATTGCTGCAAAATGGACCCCCAAATGTTTGAATGTTGACCAAAAGCGTGCAAGGGTAGTAGCATCGCGTTGGATCTGTGCTCGATTTAAAAACGATGTAGACTTCTTAAACCGAATTGTTACTATGGATGAGACTTAGGTACATTTCTACGATCCAGAAACAAAGCAACAATCGATGGAATGGCGACACTCCGTTTCTCCAAGACTTAAGAAGTTTCGTGTCCAAAAATCTGCTGGAAAAGTTCTTGCCTCAGTTTTTTGGGATTGCCATGGAGTAATCATGATTGATTTTTTGGATAAGGATAGAACATTAACTGGAGATTACTATTCGACATTACTGACCACTCTACAGGAAAAAATTAGAGAGAAAAGAGGCGGAAAGCTATCAAAAGGTGTTTTGTTTTTGCAGGACAACGCCCCTGCACACAAATCTCATGTTGCCATGCTAAACATTCGTGATTTACGGTTTGAATTACTAGATTTGGCTCCGTCCGGCTATCATCTCTTTCCTCAACTGAAAAAAAGTTTAAAAGGTCATAAATTTTCTTCCAACGAGGAGGTAATAAAAGCTGTGGAGGTCTGGTTTGCAGGGCAAGAAGAAATATTTTTTTTGAAAGGTCTAGAGACGGTGCAGGTTCGCTGTGATGAATGTATCCAATTAAGAGGAGAATATGTTGAGTAATAAAATATTACCGAGGTGATCTTAGCTCCCGGCCGGCCAACTCCAAGCGCCACTTTTCCACCACGGTCAAATATTTTCATAAATTCCATTCTCGCTTGTTTAGATCGATGTACTGGCAATGTTTGGAAATTCTTATTCTACCTGCCGAAGAAAATCAACTAATACCGAAACAATATCAATTTCAATTTGCACCTTCGTCCTACAGTATTTAAATTATTCTTAAATCTCATATTGAATAATCACATTGTAGATTGTTGTTATAATTGATTTGGTAATGTTAACGAGCATTGTGATTCATGGGTTTATTCATGGGATGAGAAAATACCTTGGGACAGGGCAGTCTAGTATTGGCTTTCAAAGCGGTTGTTAGTTATATTTACGTTGGGGGAATATATGGTGTAACTAATTATTGTGTGTATTTTTACTTTGTTATTCGAAAGACAGTGATTATTCTACATATTCTACAATAAGAGGTTTTATAGAGATAATCCAATCAATTAATTCTGATGGAATAATCGAAGGCTGGCTGCGTAATAGAAGGGTCAACTTTGTGGCTTCGGGATTGGGCTGCCACGAACAAAAAAAAAACAGCTAATAATATAGGGAATGGAAGAACTATTCAGGCAAACATTTTCGTTTGAATATATCTCCTCCCACCCCCGTGGGCCAGGTACATGTGCGGAAATGAAAATTTTCATAGAAATAGAATTCAGGAAAGTCAACAGATCATATAGAGGAATGAAAGTAGTATTCAAGCACAATACTTCGTTCACACATCTCTCCCAAAAGTAGATAAGCATAGCGCTCCACCAAATTTCAATATTTTTTTTTTGGGTTGTGAATAGGTGGCCACAAACAACAATGAACTGGTTATATAGATACATGAAGGGAGTATTCAGGCAAACATTTTTGTTCACTTATATCGCTCCCAAAGAGCGCCATGAATCGAAAAGTAGGTTATTCATGGCGCTCGACCAAATTTGAATATTTTTTTTTGGGGGTTGTGCATAAGCGGCCACGAACAATTATAAGCTTATTATATAGATAAATAGAAGAATTATTCAGACAAAAAATGTTTGTTCACCTATATCGCTCCCAAAGGGCCAGCTCAACGATTCGAAAAATAGATAAGAATGGCGAACGAACTGATATCAATATTTTTTTGGGGGGTTGTGCATAGGCGGCCACGAACAATTACAAGCTTCTTATATAGATGAATAGGAAGATTATTCATGCAAAAAAATTTGTTCACCCATATCGCTCTCAAAGGGCCAGCTCCACGAATCTAAAAATAGATATGCATGGCGAACGAACATATTTCAATATTTTTTTGGGGGGTTGTGAATAGGCGACCACGAACAATTATGAGATTATTATATAGATGAATAGAAGAATTATTTAGAAAAAATATTTTTGTTCAATTATATCGCTCCCAAAGAGCTCAATGAATCGAAAAGTAGGTATTCATGGCGCTCGACCAAATTTCAATATTTTTTTTTGGGGGTTGTGCATAGGCGGCTACGAACAATTATAAGCTTATTATATAGATAAATAGAAGAATAACTCAGACAAAAAATGTTTTTTTCACCCATATCCCAAAGGGCCAGCTCCACGATTCGAAAAATAGATATGCATGGCGAACGAACAGATTTCAATATTTTTTTGGGGGGTTGTGCATAGGCGGCCACGAACAATTACAAGCTTATTATATAGATGATTAGAAGGATTATTTAGGCAAAAAAAAATTTGTTGACCTATATCGCTCCCAAAGGGGCTGCACGAATCGAAAAATAGAAATGCATGGCGAACGAACATATTTCAATATTTTTTTGGGGGGTTGTGAATAGGCGGACAAGAACAAATATAAGCTGATCAAATAGATACATAAAGGGAGTATTCAGGCAAAAAAATTGTTTACATGTCATCCTCCCAAAGGGCCATCTCAATGAATCGATAGGTAGATATTCATGGCAATCGAACAAATTTCAATATTATTTTTTAAGCTGTGAATAGGCTCTTTGGGAGCGATATTAGTGAACTAGAATTTCTGTCTGAATACTCCCTTCAAGTCTCTATTTGATCAGCTTATATTTGTTCTTGGCCGCCTATTCACAACCCCCCAAAAAATATTGAAATCTGTTCGTTCGCCATGCATATCTATTTTTCGAATCGTGGAGCTGGCCCTTTGGGAGCGATATAGCTGAACAAACATTTTTTGTCTGAGTAATTCTTCTATTTATCTATATAATAAGCTTATAATTATTCGTGGCCGCCTATGCACAACCAACCACCAACAAAAAAATATTGAAATTTGGTCGAGCGCCATGAATATCTACTTTTCTATTCATGGAGCTGGCCCTTTGGGAGCGATATAATTGAACAAAAATATTTTTTCTGAATGATCCTCCTATTCATCTATATAATAATCTCATAGTTGTTTGTGGCCGCCTATTCACAACCCCCCAAAAAAATATTGAAATATGTTCGTTCGCCATGCAAATCTATTTTTCGATTCGTGGAGCTGGCCCTTTGGGAGCGATATAGCTGAACAAACATTTTTTGTCTGAGTAATTCTTCTGTTTATCTATATAACAAGCTTATAATTGTTCGTGGCCGCCTATGCACAACCCCCCCAAAAAAAAATTGAAATTTGGTCGAGCGCCATGAATACCTACCTACTTTTCGATTCATGGAGCTCTTTGGAAGCGATATAAGTGAACAAAAATGTTTGCCTGAATACTCCCTTCATGTCTCTATATAACCAGTTCATTGTTGTTCGTAGCCGCCTATTCACAACCCAAAAAAAAATGAAATTTGGTGGAGCGCTATGCTTATCTACTTTTGGGAGAGATGTGTGAACGAAGTATTGTGCTTGAATACTACTTTCATTCCTCTATATGATCTGTTGACTTTCCTGAATTCTATTTCTATAAAAATCTTCATTTCCGTTCATGAAGCTGGCCCACGGGGGTGGGATGAGATATATTCAAACGAAAATGTTTGCCTGAATAGTTCTTTCATTCCCTATATTATCAGTTGATTTTTTTGTTCATGGCAGCCCAATCCCGAAGCCACAAAGTTGACCCTTCTATTATGCAGCTAGCCTTCGATTATTCCGTCAGAATTAATTGATTGTCTTTCGAATAACAAAGTAAAAATACACACAATAATTAGTTACACCATATATTCCCCCAACGTAAATATAACTAACAACCGCTTTGACAGCCAATACTAGACTGCCCTGTCCCAAGGTATCTTCTCATGCCATGAATAAACCCATGAATCACAATGCTCGTTTACATTATCGAATCAATTATAACAACAATCTACGATGTGATTATTCAATATGAGATTTAAGAATAATTTAAATACTGTAGGACGAAGATGCAAATTGAAATTGATATTGTTTCGGTATTAGTTGATTTTCTTCGGCAGATAGAATAATAATTTCCAAATATTGCCAGTACATCGATCTAAACAAGCGAGAATGGAATTTATGAAAATATTTGACCGTGGTGGAAAAGTGGCGCTTGGAGCTGGCCGGCCGGGAGCTAAGATCACCTCGGTTAAAATATTTTGTCATCGAAATTTTGTTTGGTTCTATAGTAGGCTAGGAATTTTTCAATATATCCTCGTATATAACAGCGACGATGCCGTTGAATTTGATGACGATATGGAAATGGATGGTTATGGAACAGACTAATTTTACATTCGATCAATATTAGTATTAAAATAGATTATTTAGTATAAATATTCGCGATTCATTAGTATAATAATGCGATTAATTTTGAATATATATATCTATGTATTGTATCAGACGTATAAATAAAAATCATGTTATTGTATAAAAACAATCTATGTCTTCCGAATTTACTTCTGACAGTTGAGCATTAGTGTATTAAAATATCGTTAATTATGTTGACAAATCGCACCAAAGTGCACCTAATGGGATAAAATATGAAATATAAGAAAAAAATATCCATAGAGTGGAACGCCGATACTCATATTATTGCGAATATCTTTGTAACTCCTCCACTTAGCCTTCTGGAATTTTGCAGGTAATCCAGTTTCGAGTCACAGAGTGAGTATAAAAATTGCCAGAAGTGCACCCAGTCACATAATTATTGCAAAAATTTTCACAACATTAGCGCCTTCTGGCGGGTTTATATCTTCCAACTAGCCTTCTGGCAAATTATTTCTATACTCATTTGTATAACCTTCGATTATTCTTCAAATTTTCAGTCCTGCACCTTATCACTCAGTTAACGTAAAACAATGCAAATTTAACCCTCTACCCTCGCGTTATTCTTCCGGGGTGCCTTCTGGTGGTCAGTTTCACGCTCCGTGGGTAACAACCAAACCTGTAAATGCTAAAATTTACCCTGCACCGAGTTTACCCCGAACCCTACCTAGCCAGCTCTTAGACTATTAGTTTTTACAAATCTAGTTGGCTTCGGTCAAATTTAACACGTTCAGCGCCAAGCCTTGGTGGAAAATTTTCGTGATTTTCAAGAATTTGATTTTAATAATCTGCGGATTTACGCAATTGACAATCAAAACCTTCATCCATCCTAAACATCAATTTCAGAGGAAATTCGAGGAGGCCAGAGATTATAATTCCCCATCTAAAATGTACATAAAGTGTGTTTTAGCGATACACACGGCCAAAACAAAAATTTTGTTGGTGTATCTTTTAAGATACACAATGTTTTAAGTAAGTGTATCGAAAAAGATACCCTGGCGTGGAACGTGTTAATTCAATTCTTGACATTTTCTTATAATGACTAGTTTATTGCATGAAATAAATAAATAAATAATGGTCTCAAACTGAACCACAAATAATCGAAGTATCAACTATTATGGTTGGATGTGAAGTTAGAACCAGAACACAACAAGAAGTATTTAATTTATTTAATTCAAAATATCATAATACGCTTATTACATAATCCACTGTTCGTAAAATCGATTTAGAAGAACTGGACACGAGAAACATGCAAATGCTGGTCGTCCACCAATGAATGAGACTATAAAACTTGAGGCATTATTAAGTGTGGCAGAGACCTCAAATTAATTCTAGGCAAATTGCAGCTGATGCAAACATTTTTAAAAGGTCTGTTTTACATGTGCTAAAAAAGAGAATCGGAAAGTGAAGCGCATTTTCAAATAAGGACTAGTTCATTCAATTTCATATTGTAGCGTTAAAAGGATCTTAATGTGCATTTGATTTCGAATTACAAATGGAACGTCACATTGGGCTATTTTCGAGTCACATTTGGCATCAAAATTTGATGTCTCGAACTGACCAACGGGGCACCGTAGATGTGTTCGCGCGATAGTAATGTAAGTCACTAACATCTCTAAGATCATTTTGTGTTAACTTGGTTAATTGTTCCAGAATAAGTATTCTGCTATCGAATAGTTAATAGGAAGAGAAAAGGTTTTGCGAAATCAATGAATGAAAATTATCTCAATAAACTGAGTTTTTTACAACCTGTTGATTCTGATCAAAATGACATGATGACAAAATGATAACATGAAATGATAATATGTGGAATCAGATTATAACTCAAGTTGTTTACAACCTTGAATATAAATGTGATATCTAAAAGTTGCAAAATGATGCCATTGATTAGATCAAGGATTAGGTACTTTTCTAAGTGAAACGAATTGGGTTATTTACAAGATAATGATTTGAAACACTCGTTGTAAAAGTACCTTCTATTAAAAGAAATTATTTCAAAAGACGAACAAAGAATGAGTAATATCAAATTAAGTTTGAATTTTACCGAAAATGTTATATTTGATGAATTTATTTTTTTATCGATTTGACATGGCTTTAGTTACTTGATTGACTCAAAGAGATTGTGGTTCAGTTAGGTTTCTGACCCAGTATCAGTTTATTGCCAGGAAGATTGTTGGGATTCAAATCAACATTTTTGGAAGAAAAAAAAATCGACATTTCAACCTCTAATAAATTCATCTTCAATGCTCCAGTTATGCCTGTTTTTGAATGATACTAGATATTTCGTTTGTTGAATGACCAAGATACGTCAGACATGCAACTATCTTTTCTCTGATTTGAGGGTAGATTGAATTTAAAGTTCTAAATTTTGTTTTTGTTTTAGAATTTTTTCTACTATGGAGGTTTTATATCTATTATTGACTGCAATCTGTTTGATTCTGTCCAATTCTTTTTGGAAATTTGACTAGTTTTGCGGGATATTTATGAGTCTCTGTATCATAGATTGGTATGCTGTATGCTGCGAGTTTATGACAGTATGGGTGCATCTATTGATTGTGAATTGTTGTATCTGTATGTGTAGATTTGTGATATATTGAAAAATTATTTGTTTCAGCGGCAGATAATTGAATCTAAGATGTTCAGCGATTTGTAATCGTTTTTCATTTCCATTGTGAATTCTATATTAGGTTCAAAGATGTTCAAATAATTAGGAAAACTATTCAATTGACGTTTTTGCCAGGGCTATGCGGACGATATCATCATAATGGTCAACGGGAAGTACATAGGGGTCTGTGTGGAACTGATGCAATCAGCCCTCACAGACGTACAGAAGTGGTGCACGAGGGAGAACCTCAGGGTCAACCCTCAAAAAACCACAATAGTTCCTTTCACCAGAAAAAGAAACCTGGAGACCAACAGATGTACAGATGTCAGGAGAGATGAAATACTTGGGGCTAAACCTGGACTCAAAGCTCACCTGGAACACACATCTGGAAACAGTGCTGATAAGAGACACGGCATCATTAATGATGGCCAGATGCTCCTTTGGCAAAACATGGGGACTCGGACCCAAACAGTATCTCTGGCAATACACGGCAATTGTTAGGGTCTCGATATTGAACGGAGCCCTAGCAAGAGCGGGAGCAGCAACAACTCTCATTGGACCAGAATCAACCTGTGGAATCCCGTTTGGGAATATTAAGCAGGACACAAAGAAATGTGTTAAAACCATCATCAATCTTTGTGGGAGAGTGCCTCAGGCAATACTCACGGAAAAATTATGATGATGGGGCCAACCGCTACCAAGACACCTTGAACTAAGCCGAGACTCTCTCAGGAAGGTGGTAGGACTGATGACAGGCCACTGTCACCTGAGAAAACACCTGCAACTATTGTATATACATCAAGAGTTCACACAATGCAGATTTTGTGATGAAGAGGAAGAAACAGCCTCCCACATACTGTTTGAATGCGAAGCTCTGGCTCGCATGACGATAGATATCTTCGGACACTGCTGTGCAGAAGATATCATCCCGTAGGAAAAGAAAATCTTGTGAGGAATCTCCAGGAGTTCATTAAAAGATCTGGATTACTCACGAGATAGACCTGATAGCGGGGTGCAGAAAGGTTCTATACAGAACTTTTCAGCCGCTGGCTAGCCCCGCCAACTAATAATAATAATAACTGGCGTACCGTTCCAACCCAGCAAGCAAAGACGTCGTCTACATATCGATATCAGTATTTAAACAAATATCTACATTAGAATTTTACCAAAAAAGTTATATTTATATAACTTATACTATACTTTACTTTACTTTAACTTTATATTTATTTCTCGATTTGACATAACAGGCTTTAGTTACTTGATTGACTCAAAAAGATTGTGGTTTAGTTAGGTTTCTGATCCAGTATCAGTTTATTGTTGGGATTCGAATCAACATTTTTGAAAAAAAAATCGACGTTTCGACCTCTAATAAATTCATCTTCGATGCTCTGTAACAATGAGTACATGTGTTGGATCTTTCAATACAGAAAGAATGAATTTATAAATGCCATATGTATTGAAAAATTTGCAGTGTAATTGAAATGTTGACGATGCTCATCAAAAAGTATAGTATGATTTCATTGAAATTATTCAAATATTCAACAAGGTAGATAACAAAAGAGTTTTAACATAAAAATTCAAGGCATATCATTTCCAGATTTATCTTCATAAACAAAACGGGTACTGATATCAAATTAATTTTAAATTTCTATGGAGAAAAAATATTACAAAAAAAAACTGTTGGTCACGAATTGTAATGACAATCTTTCTTTTCGGAAACTGACTCATCTAGTTGAAATACTTACTTACTTACTTACTTACTTACTTCCCAAACTGACACTGTCTTGGTGGAGAAGTTGTGTAATTTCAGTGAAAAGTAGTTTTGATGGGAATACATTTTTATTATAGATGGGGGTTGAGGAATAAAATCGAATGTATACCCATCTTATCTAGTTTATAGTTTCTCTAATATGGCCCGATATTGGTTTTTCAGATACCGTCATGTTTGACCGATGTAGCATTGCGAGCGATTTTGCAATTTATTTTATACACAACCAGATGTAAAGTACAGCTTTTTATCGCACAATTCTGTAGGCGTAATATTATACGTTTGTGCCCATGAAGTATGATATTGCGAGTTTCTGTGTTTTGATCTGTGACTTTTTGGTTTCATTAATTCCCAGATTCCAGTCACTTCAATTATAATGGAGTGTTGATTTTATTAGAAATATGAACATGATGTTCATGAAATCAGATTTGGAATCATCTGCGACTGAAAGATAAACTTTTGTCGCTATTTTCCATCGTTCAAGATAACCTCTTAGAAGGTATTCATGTTGAAAAGGAAAACAATCTCAATTGAAAATTGAAAAAAACATTACTTCCCTGGAAATAGGGAAACCCTACGATGAAAACCAAGTTACTTTTTTGTATATAATATCTAAAGCCTTGCTGGGCATTGGAACTACGTCTGACAGATATTGTGAAAAGACCATACATAAATTGATATGATAGTTGAAATGAAATTAAGCTATTTTTTGTAATATCTAACAGAAAACATCTACTTTCCCGGCTGAAGCCACGTTGGACATTAAACTACATCTGATAGATATTGTAAAACGAACCTTACTCGAAAACAAAAATCTGGAGTGAAAATTTACAATTTCATTCACATAGTTGATTATTTTTCAAATATCCAGTTTCCATTGGAGATTCATATAATGGAGTGTTTTACGAACAGATATAGGTACAACGTTGACGACCAGTATTTTATTCATAATTCGTTTTCTCCTTAGAAATAAAAACTGTATTATTGTTTAATAGATGGGGTCGAAATATCTCAGTACTCATTTTGAGGATATGTTCTGTGTTTATTTTTCGTGTCTGATTGTGTAATTCATTTCCATGAAACCAGAGTTGGAACAACTACCTTTTAGAGAGTCTCATTGATATTCTATTTACACTGAAGAAGTTACGAAACATGTGGCACTCGTTGATTTATTTCGTCCTCAATTAGAACATTTCAACACATGTAGACATTGTTATAGAACGTTGGAAATTAATTCATCAAAATTGAAGATCTCGACAAGTATAGGTAAATCAGTTTTTTTTTCAAAATCAACGGTCTAAATTCTAACAAACTTCCTATCACGCCAAGCTGTAGATAAAGTTAAAAGGCTCTTTTCACACAAAATAAAAGACGCAAATGGCCTTTTCTACTTTTTATAAGAGAGTTTGTGAATGAAAACCTCGGTTTTCACCCCAGCAAAATCGCTTTGATGAATTTTTTAAACAAGAAATAGTGAAAAATTTACAATTTTTTTGTTTTTTTTCCAATATCTCAAAAAGTATTGGAGGAATCGTTTTACAGTAAAAAACACTTTTGTAGGGAGTTATAAAACCTAGAAAATGGTCTTTCATACTACCAGACTGGTGCATTTTTCATTGAGAAAATTCGGGAAAACCTAGAAAAAGACGATTTTTCAAAAATTCATGATTTTTATAGATCTGAACCTGGACAGACAATATTGCGGGAACTCACAGAAAATAACATGTGGTTCAACTGTCCGTATGATGGTTTCTGTTCGATGTGTAGTTTTTGCAAAATCGCGTTATAAACAAATCATGGGCAAATCTTTCCAAATGCGAAATCATCTTATTGAAATTCTGTGAACGGCATTTGGAAGTGAAGATCAATATCTACAATTCGTATACTTTGGATTTTCACCTGAAAGGTGGGAAATGTGTTGAAAATGTCACTGGAAGTCACTATAAAGGCTTCAAGGTGCACCCGAAGTCACCCGAACCCAACTCGAGTTAACTTCAGTGCGACTTCGGGTGACTTCGGCTGCACTTTGAAGCGTTTTGATCAACTTTCAGTGACATTTTCAAAACATTTTCCACCTTTCAAGAGAAAATCCAAAATATACAAATTGTAGATAATGATCTCTAGTTCCAGATGCCGTGAACAGAATTTGAATACGACGATTTCCATTAAATCGGCGCAACTTGCAAGATATGCCCATTAATTTTTTATATCGCGATTGTGCAAAAACTACACATCGGACGGAAAACAACTTGCGCACAGTTGAACCACATATTATTATCAATCAGTTTCCGCAATATTGTTTGTTTAGCTTCAGATTTATAAAAATTATAAATTTTTGAAAAATGTTCTCTTTTTCGAGATTTTTCAGGATTTTCTCAGTGGAAAATGCACCAATCCGGTAGTATATGAATCGATTTTGTTGATTTTATAATCTGAGATATTTCCAAAAAAACAAAAATGTTGTAATTTTTTTGTTTAAAGAAATTCCACAAGGCGATTTTGCTGGGGCGAAAACTGGTGTTTTCATAAAACGAACCATCTTATAAAAATTAGTGTAGGCCATTTGCGTCTTTTATTTTGTGTCGATAGCTTGGTCTATACACGAAATTTACTGTCAAAATTGTGATAAAGTATGTTGTGACAAAACCAAAAGATCTACGAATATTTGGTTCACACTAAATATTAGCGCGAAAATAGATCTAGTATTGCAGATTATAACATTTATCAGAAGCTCACCATAAAATCAATATTCATTATTTCAAATTAGTGAAAACAGTTGATGATTACAGAAAATGTCTTGCTCTTTACAGGAACAGTTTGAATAAGACCCTTCTCAATAATAATAACCCACTAAATTCTAATCTATTTGGGTTAATTCCGATAAAGGAATAAAAACCTGCTATCGGAATGGCTGATTGAAATCGTACTTGACAATATCAATCATATTTTATCACAGGTATAATCAGACCCACATTCCATATCAGATATTAATTCTTTGTAATTAATTGTTTGTTTATTTACTATCAGTTCAGAATGCCTACTGATGAAGATAACTCGGTTATCGAAATGCGCATGCATCTAGGAGTGTACATACTTGTATGGTGAAGGAGAAAATTATTATTCGTTCTCAAACCTCCTGACAAAAAATTAAGAAATTATCTTTTTGCTCAAATTGAAAACAGCAAGTTGCATCGACCACAAGGGTTCATATCATGCCTTACGTTTTAAATTGCAATTTAATTACTTATGCCTAATGAATGTCTTTTTGATTCAGGCACCTTTGATCTTGGTGCATTAAATTTTCTCAGATATTCCTCAGTAGAAAATTCTGAGTGTTTTTCACTGTGCAGGTATTTTCTATGAATATATTTAAAATTCTATAGATCCTTAATCAAAAAGCTGCCAAGCTGCCATAAATTTACTCTATCAAAATGGACAAATCTGATTGTGAACTGAAATGACAGGGCACAAAACCTTATGAAAATGGCTTCTATTAAAATTTTATAATGTTTTGAAATTTTGTTTAGTTCAATATCCTACAGAAAGTTGGAAAGTTATAAGAGGATCGTACGATTAGAAGAGCTGCTAGAGGGCATCATCAACGTTGAATAATCGAAAATGCATTGTTATGGTATTTTACCAAAAAAGTCATGATACATTTGATTGCGATGCATTTTTAAAGCAAAAATCAAGGGTCAGTAGTGTTCATATATTTCATACAGTGATGAAAAAACTCTGTGGTTTAATTAATTACAAATTATGAAGGGGCTGAAATGATAAAAAAGTTTGTGATCAAACCCATTAATTTAAAAACAATGAGTTAAATACGTTAATAAAATGAATGAACATATATCATAATGGTAACTCATTCACAGAGTTTCCAGAGCATATTGCTAATAATTAGGAAGTCGAAAAGTCATTAGTCGAAATAAGTCCAAGTGAAACTGCTGATCTTGGAATTATATTAATATCTTTTAGAAATTGACATGATTTGAAAGTCATTAGAAGTGAAGCACTGTATTTGTATTCATAAACAGGCGATACAAAAAAGTTAAATCTATCATTATACAGGGTGAGCAACATCGAAAAAATATTTGAAATTGAAAAACTCAGAGTTTCACATCAATTCAAGACGTAATGATAAAAAACCGAAAATGATCTAGGTTACTTAAGAATCAATTATTTGAATCGCAGATTTTCAAGTTGGGTTTTCAATTTTCAAATGTTTTTTTCGACACCCTGTATAATAACTCTTTTTTTTGTAATTCATGTTTATACTTTCCTCCACATCTAATACCTAAAATCTTCTCAATTCCGAGAAGAAATGCACGTATTTCCAAAATGATCAGTTTCACTTCCTTGAACGTTCTGATTTTCTAATTTACAGTGATATAATAATAATAAATTAATTTACCAGAATGTTATTACATAATTAACACTATACAAAAGGTCTTTAATTAGTCTTACTTTGTTAATATATTATTAATGATTTCAAACATTTTGAAATTTGATCTAATTCAGATAATAACTATGTGAAATTTAACAATAAATAAAAATAGTGAAAAAAGAATTTGTGAAGTATTAGAACTGATGAACGATATTGATCCACATTCAAACATAATAATAATATGAAGATTCAAAATGTCTATTAGTCAGTGAGAGAGCAAGTAGTAGTAGTAGTAGTAGTAGTAGTAGTTCTTTGGGGAAGCCGCAACCGCAGCCAGGCAAGTAGGCACTCATTGACCATTTTTGCCATCCCCTGTTCCCCACTTATCTACATTTATTCTCCTAGTTTTTCTTTTCGAACCTTTGCGACCTCCTAATGAAGGTCAGTATGTCCGACCACTCGAAGTCGATTAGTTCCTCTTGTTGAAGTTTCTCAACTCCGAAGGTTCCAAATCTTAGCCTCCCGTATGCCTTACACTCGCCGAGAGAGTAAGATGAAGTTTCTTCGTCTTCTTCGCATTTGTGGCAAGTGGGACTGTCTTCTATACCTATAAGTGATATGTGTCTGCCTACCTTGTTATGTTCTGTTGGTATTCCTGTAAGGAGACGAAGTGCTTGGCGGTTTCTGTCTAAGATCCATGTCGTCCTTGACTTATTGGAGCCGGCCACGTAGGCTTTCGACTGCCTGCAGCCGGTGTTATCCCTCCAAAGTTTATTCAGCTCTTCTTCTGCCCACTTGTCGAGGGCTTCCTGTGCTAAATTCCACCGTGTTTTTTTCCTATTGTTCTCTGCTCGGAATAGTAAGAGTAAACTCTTTATTCCATCGCAGTCTGTCTTGTGCGCTTTTCACTCTGAGGGCAGATATCGGGATCTCCTGCTCCGCCCACTTCGCGATTTCCGCATGACCTTTCAACGCACCTTCGTTTTCCTAGACTCCCGAGTCCCGCATCCTGAAATGAACTGCCATTGCCTCCTACTTGATCCAGATTGGAAGCGGTGGCAGCCTCAGCAGAACCTCCAACACTGCGGTTGAAGTCGTTCTCATTCGCCCGTTATTACCAAACAGGCCAACCTCCGAACCTTGCTAAGTTTTCGGCCTATTGTGCTGCCCTGTGCGCCTGGCAGCACAGGGCAGCACAATAATGGATCTTTGGTCTTACGACTGCCGTGTACAGCTAGCACATGATCTCTGGATTGGGGCCCCAATTGCTTCCTACAATTCCCCACAGTTGCCATAGGATTGCTACCGACTTTTGTATAACCCTATCTACGTGCGGCTTCCATGAAAGTTTGGAGTCCAGGACCACCCCTGCTGGACTAGCTCCAGCTCTTGCCCAAACATGATAGGTGGCCTGAGTCCACCTTTTTTCTCCGTTTGGTGAACAGGATCACTCTGTTTCTGTCGGATTCACTGAGAGCCCTGCATCACCGCACCATTTCTCAATTATTCTGCAGGCAGCCTGCATATGGTCGCAGACGACTCCGATGAATCGTCCGTTGATTAGGACAACTCCATCGTCCGCGTATACCTGCTCCTCGAAACCTTCATCTGTGAGTTTACCGAGTAGTTCATCCATTACTTAGCACCACAGATGGGGAGAGAGGCAGCCTTCCTGAGGGCAGCCCCTCCTACCTCGGATTCCAGTCTGGTATCTTCCCGAGATACCTCGACCTTTCTCCTCGTAAGCGACGATACAACCCTGCTGACCAGAGGTTAGGCGTTCCTCTGGCCATTAGTGCTGCCTCTAGTGTCGCTGTTTTTGCCTTGTCAAATGTGCCATTCACATCGAAAAATACTCCTTATGTTATCTCTTTGAACCTTAATGTCATTTCAATCCTTCGAACTACAGCGTGAAGGGCCAACTCAGTCGACCTTCCCTTTCTGTATGCATGCTGATGTATGTGGAAAGGGCTCACTCTTAGGGGCCGCTCCACCAGGAATCTGTCCACCACCTTTTCCAGAGTTTTGAGCGGAAACGGCGTTAGGCTGAAGGGTCTAAAGGACTTTGCTATTGTGTAGTCTCTTTTTCCCGCCTTGGGGATAAAGACTACTCTTGCTGACTTCTAGACCCTAGCGCTATACTGGACCAGAATATCCTTCCCAAGATTGGGGTAAGAAGTTCCAGGTCCCTCTGTAGCATTGCCGGAAAAAATTCGTCAGTTCCTGCTGCCTCATATGGGTTGAACTCGTTCACTGTCCAGGCTATGGCATCAGACGTAACGACCCTCTCTGCCAGTTGCCAGTCCCCACGGGGGACATGCTGTGTTGACAGAGCCCGTTGGTCGTCTCCGACACCACCCGGGAAGTGTACTTCCATCAGATATCTGAGTGAATCTTCGGCGGAAGTTGTCCATGTCCCATCTGGTTTCTTCAAGGTTGTTATAGAACCTTCTGTCTCGTTGCTCAGGATTAAAATGAGCCTGGCGGATTCCGTTAGGGAATTGATTTCCCCACAGTAAGACCTCCAGCTAGCTCTTTTACTTTTCCTTAGCTCCTTCTTGAATTTCCTTCTCGTGGTTTTGTAGTTTTCCCACGCATCCTCGTTGCCCTTCTTGATGGCTTTGTTATGAGCCTCTCTGGTCACTTTTCTCAAGCCCTTCAGAGACTGGTTCTAGCAGCGAACCCGGCGCTTTGGGGCCATTATCAAAAGACATGCCTCTCTGAATGCCTTGGTCATTGTTTTTCCTAGTTCTTCTACTTCCTGATCTAGTTGCTCATCTAAAAAAATCTCTGCCTTGACAGCCCTAAGAGACCTTCTAGGAAGGTGTCCCAGTTGGTTGATCTAGGGTTTCGGCGTTGAGGAGCAGCCTCTGCTTCAGCGTAGACATCAAACCTTATCATTCGGTGATCTGACATCGATTTGAATTCCGATACTCTCCAGTTTGTTATATCACCTAATAAGTTTCTCGTTGCCATTACTTCCAGTCGGATGCGGTTGACGAAGTATCTCCAAACTGGTCGTTGCTAGTGAGAGAGCAAACCAGATCGAATTTGGTTTCTGATTATTTTTTTCTACAATTATTGAAGAGAATGTATATTCATTATATTAATTTTTTGTTAAATGAGCAGAAAATTAAAGATTTTCGGAATGAGGTATGATTTATTTCGTGGTACGATTTTCGTGCTACTTACAGATGTTTTAAAATGTTATATTGTTTTTTTTTCCTAGCGAAATGTTCATGCTTCGAAAACTCTGAGAACAAGATACCAGTAAGTTATATTTTCAGTCTTGCTATTACGCTGTTATTACTTTCACTCCATTCACTAATTACTCAATTTATTGGGTTTTGGCACACACGTGAATATTACTGGTCTTTGATTTGTTACAATTTTTGTGATAAAAATGCATCGCAATCTAGTAAATCTTGATTTTTCTATGGAAAATACCATAACTGTGCATTTTCGATTATTCAATTTTGCCGCCCTCTAGCGGCCTCCTAATCATACGATCCTCCTATAACTTGTCAGAATTGTATAAGGTCTAGGACCAAACAACATATCAAAAAATCATCAAATTTTGCTTAACGCCATTTTTATAGGGTTTTGTGCCCTGTCGTTTACTCAAAAAGTGAGAATCAGTAAAATTATATTGTAATAAATTTCACAATAATTGCAAACAAATTTTGATTTGGATATGAGTTAGATTAGGGAAAACTTTCAGAAGTAGACACTTTCTTGATCTAATAATAAAACGGATTAAGCAATCCAGACTTCTGCATTTAACCTATACAATAGGTATAATCGTCGGCAAGTCTCCAACAGAAAACAACTACTGCCCCCTACGACCATTGAATTATATCTGTTAGATTCTTGGCAAAGTATTCTACAAGAACTACTTTGCAATGTTCTTCCAATCTCAACGCCAAAACATGTCTCAATCCACACGAGGGAACACCTACGGACCGGTTTCATGGTTCCTTGCCAATCATCAGCGCAGGGTAGCTCACCCAACGCAATCGAAAAATATCTTGACCCCAAGATTCGAAGAGCACTCCGACTATGGTGTCGACTTCGTCTGAAGCCAAATAAATTCAGAAGAAAATATTCTATGACACTACTTGGCAGAAGCCCATTAAACTAATAATAAAACGGATTAAGCAATCCAGACTTCTGCATTTAACCTATACAATAGGTATAATCGTCGGCAAGTCTCCAACAGAAAACAACTACTGCCCCCTACGACCATTGAATTATATCATGAAACCGGTCCGTAGGTGTTCCCTCGTGTGGATTGAGACATGTTTTGGCGTTGAGATTGGAAGAACATTGCAAAGTAGTTCTTGTAGAATACTTTGCCAAGAATCTAACAGATATAATTCAATGGTCGTAGGGGGCAGTAGTTGTTTTCTGTTGGAGACTTGCCGACGATTATACCTATTGTATAGGTTAAATGCAGAAGTCTGGATTGCTTAATCCGTTTTATTATTAGTTTAATGGGCTTCTGCCAAGTAGTGTCATAGAATATTTTCTTCTGAATTTATTTGGCTTCAGACGAAGTCGACACCATAGTCGGAGTGCTCTTCGAATCTTGGGGTCAAGATATTTTTCGATTGCGTTGGGTGAGCTACCCTGCGCTGATGATTGGCAAGGAACCATGAAACCGGTCCGTAGGTGTTCCCTCGTGTGGATTGAGACATGTTTTGGCGTTGAGATTGGAAGAACATTGCAAAGTAGTTCTTGTAGAATACTTTGCCAAGAATCTAACAGGTATAATTCAATGGTCGTAGGGGGCAGTAGTTGTTTTCTGTTGGAGACTTGCCGACGATTATACCTATTGTATAGGTTAAATGCAGAAGTCTGGATTGCTTAATCCGTTTTATTATTAGTTTAATGGGCTTCTGCCAAGTAGTGTCATAGAATATTTTCTTCTGAATTTATTTGGCTTCAGACGAAGTCGACACCATAGTCGGAGTGCTCTTCGAATCTTGGGGTCAAGCTATTTTTCGATTGCGTTGGGTGAGCTACCCTGCGCTGATGATTGGCAAGGAACCATGAAACCGGTCCGTAGGTGTTCCCTCGTGTGGATTGAGACATGTTTTGGCGTTGAGATTGGAAGAACATTGCAAAGTAGTTCTTGTAGAATACTTTGCCAAGAATCTAACAGATATAATTCAATGGTCGTAGGGGGCAGTAGTTGTTTTCTGTTGGAGACTTGCCGACGATTATACCTATTGTATAGGTTAAATGCAGAAGTCTGGATTGCTTAATCCGTTTTATTATTAGTTTAATGGGCTTCTGCCAAGTAGTGTCATAGAATATTTTCTTCTGAACTTTCTTGATCTATTTCATTCAAAGCATGTATGAAATTTTTATGTTATGCATAATCAAGTTTTGTATTTCGTCTTTCAAACCAGGGTTGAACCGCCAAACGTTTAGGATCGGTTTCTAGGTAAAAAGGAAACTTTTTCCCCATAAGAATATGCCCTAACTAGCTTCGTTTTTAAAATACAGAGTGTTTTTCAGAAAAATCAGATTTTTATCATTTATACTTGAAATTCTTTTAGCTGATATTAATATAAACCTAGCATTCTCATTTGCGTTAATAAAAGCCTTCTTGCAATGTACTTATGATGAAATGATCAATTACAGTGGCATCTGAAAGGGGAATATAATTGATATTAGGACAAATTATTGTACTCCACTGTTTTTTTGTATGTTTTATTTTTTTCAGGATCAAGCAATTAAAGATACCATATTTTTTATCTGTTTAATCATTTTCGTATCTTGCTTAATTTTTAAGAAACAATTTAAAAACCGTTCCCTTGCATATAACAGGAAAAAAGTACATGACCAGGACAAACTTATTTATTTCAATTTGTTAGAAAACGGGAAGAAAAAAATTCACAAAAACTGCTAAAAATTACTACAATTTTTAAATTCAAAGTTCGCACAGATTCTGCAGCTGGTGTGATCTCTAGTGCTGGTTGAATTTTGATTTTCATTGTACCCTATACAAAAATCCATAGGGGTCAAGTTAGGATATCGTACAGGCCAAGGAACTTTGACACCCTGTATCTCGATAACGAAGCCAGTTAGGACACATGACTGTAGAAAATAAAAATCTTAATTTGGACTAAAAAACTGATCCTGACGTTTGGCGGTTTAATCATGGGTCACTCTGTAAAATATCACGCTCATTAATAAGTTAAGTATAATTGTTCAAAGCTTTCTCCTCAAACACTGTAGTATTAGAGCATTTGCCGCTTAATGCATCTTTGCGATAACATCCCAATTTCGATAGAACACAAAAGCATATGTCACTTCTGCAACATTTTACCACCAGTTCAGTTTCATGATGAACAAGATGACTAGTTTTGATAAATTGATCTGGTTTTTTATGATTTTTCATTTATAAATTAATGTACTCTCCATTCCAAATTCCGAATTGTTGTAGTATTTAAAATGTTGCTCTGCATATGGAATGAATGGTAATGCGTCGAAAGTGTGAAACGACAGCATTAAACTTGAAAGAATCTCCAAGTCAGCTCTGACCCACTTTCCGAATGATAATTGAACGAAATTTTGAATTCAAAGAGCATTGAAGAAAGTAGATCAGAAAGCGAAAACAAAGAATGCCGTAGTGATATAACCTCATGTGTTACATATTACATATTCATATTATGTATTCAATAAACTGGGTAGGTTACTTTTGATTAATTTTTCATCGGTTGATATAAATATCGATAAATCGTTTCACATACAGAATTTCAGTTAGATTTTGAGAAGTTATTAGTGACACACTCGACAGTGACAGTTCGAGTTTATTAAAAATTATCAGATTTTTTATAAGATCAACATGCAGATGAAGATGACGAAACCAATAATATTTAGATGGTGATAACGAAAATGAATGAAACTAACTTCCTAATAGATCAACCTATAGAGGAAGATAACCCCAGTTAGCGCTCCAGCGAAATTTTTTATACAAGCAATAGTGTAAGAAATTACAACATTTTTGTTTTTTTTGAAATATCTCAAAGATTATTCAAGGCATCATTTTACAGTCAATGGAACTTTTGTAGAGATAGACCTAGACCTAGACCTAGACCTAGACCGGATCGGTGCATTTTCCACTGAGAAAATCCGGAAAAACCGGAACAGTTGAACATGCTACAACTTAACCAAGTCAGGAGAGCCTTCAAGTCAGTCGAATTTAAATTTATCTCTGTTGATGATATGAATCTGATCTAGAGGGATGATGATCGGTATAACAATTATCGAGTGTCCAGGGTATATATGGCTAGATTTGATAGCAATAAAAACTACGCTGAACTGCGCAGAAGTTGAATTGAGTAGGTTTACATTGCTCCAATGTTGTCGACTACATGTGGCATGAGTCACAGCTTCAGGAAGAATGTAGTTCATTAATTTTCTAGTATTTGCTTTAGCTGGCTGATGATGATGACTGTTGATCAATAAGAGTACCACAGTGAACTAATTCTGGCTATTTATTGAAAAGGACAATCTTGATCTGGAAGATACAAATGTCTAGACACCTATTCAAGAAATTGGCGCGATTATAATGCATAATTGATTTTGACATAATATTTGGAAGATTTCAATTGTCAAGTACTCCAGATACGATCCCATAGTAGAAATGATTTCCATAATTATTATGAAAGTAGGTCAATTTCAATGAATTGGAGTGTGAGTTTCTCTTGGGCTATGATTCACTTCAAATGGAATAAAAGATGCGTTCTAACAGATTTATTATATAAATCAAAATACGTGAATATGTGTTTATAATTTAATACCATCCTGATTCATTTCTCTTCAGCTGAGAGGAACTTTTCATCCTAATGAAAACAAGATCAAGTTTTACTAAAAAATTAGTTCTCTCCTGAGTACAGGTTGATCCTGAGCTATATGTCAAACCTTGAAGGAAAAGTTGCATGACTTGACGATCATGATCACACTTCATTTTCAGAGAAAATTCAAGTAGGGTCCCGGTAATTTTTTAAAAATTATTTCATAATAATATGTGGATAAGTTCTATTTCTCAGCGTTGTATCAACGTCATACTTCAATACTTATATTTTCATTATCAAAATGGTCAATATCCAAAGGAACATATCACAATATATGTGCGAGTTCTTGAGCTTCGACGATAATATTATGGGTATCTGAATGGGTTGTGTCATCTTGTTGAACAGAATGGAAAGTGTTTTGATCATGGAAACATGTTCCGGCTGAGTAGTATTTTCAATGGAACTCAGCGAGTTTTCACCCGTATCGTGGGGATCGTCTTCAGGAGTGCTGCACTTTGTAGGCAGATGTTCTGGTTTCGTGTGTGTGCTTTCCTTACTTCTCAAGGTCTCGGAGGCAGAGTCCCAGAACTTAAACGGCTTCTTCTTGTCAGCTGGTACGTTCGTCGCCGTGCTGTGAGGGTTAGATACTATATTGCAGGTTCTCCTGGTGTCTAATTGTTCTTGAATGGTGTTTTTATTCCCCACACTTTCCATTTTTCCTACCCCTTGAACGGAAGAAGGTGGCGCAGTGGCTTTCTCAGCCCTAACCCCATCCTTTCCAAGTTTTGCGTGACAATGACGGGTACTTCACGTGTTGATGTACTTTTGTCAAACTTTGGTGTCTTGTCTGGGGGTGACCCACCAGAGGATGCTGCAGATGCGAAGGATATGCTGATGCTGCCTTCAATGTCTTCCACTTGCTTCAGGGTTCACTGGTTTTGGTTTTATTGCACACATAGTTATTAAGTTCATTATGTGGAGACAGTGTCTTTTCAATTTGGAAAAGTCTTTTAGCACTTGAAGGGATCAGAAGATGACTTTATAGGTTTCTCCAGCACTGATGACATCCTGGACCTTTTCGGTTTATCCGTTTCCGACAGCAGCGTCCTAGGTTTAGAGGAGGTTAGAGGATGTTTCCTTTTCTTGTTGTAAGATTCGCTTCCAGAAGTGGTTACTTTTTTGTCCTATACCTTCAGGTATTTTGATGGTTCTCTCCCCCTACCCGCGAATGACTGCAGAGTTGGGGTTTTGGTGTTCTTGGAACCCCAGAGCAGGAGACCTGCTAGGAGGAGCCATCCGGTATGAATTCACTGAAAATTTCAGTAGTTCTTGCATGGCCTTGTCTCTAAGGGTTGGAATTGCTAGGTTGCACGTATAGTATGCGTTTACGGAACCCACAATGAAAGTAAGTCTGATCCCAATGGCGGTCCAGAGCATTTATGAGTTAGATGCTTGACCACTGCACTACGCCGCCGCACTGAAATTCTTATTAATCAGTCAACATGAAAACACACTCCTGTTAGGATATCTCCTCAAAATAATCAATCATAACAAAACCACAAACAAAAATTTGTTTCACTTTCACATGCCGTTTCTTCTCGTTCGGACTTTCTCATTAACGATCGAAATGAATTTCGTAGAAATCAAAGGTTTTTTTATATTTCATTCAGAATCATATTTGTCAGCAAACAAGTTCGTACTTATAGGCCAAGTAGTAGATGAAAATAAGAGGCTCTTTTAACACAAAATAAAAGACACAAACGGCCTATACTAATTTTTATAAGATGGTTTGTAAACGAAAACCCCGGTTTTCGCCCCAACAAAATCGCTTTGAGGAATTTTTGAAACAAAAAATAGTGAATTTTCTTTTTGTTTTTTTTTGCGAATATCTTAAAAAGTTTTGGAGCAATCGGTTAACAGTCAACAAAACTTATTTTGTATAGAATTAAAAAACCTACAAAATGGTCAGTGTCACAATTTTCACTCGGGTTTGAAGGCCGTCGTTTTTTGGAATTTCTTCCTAACGTTTCGCTAGCGCGAGTGGCTAGCTTCTTCAGAGGCTTATACATCATGAATAATCTCAGATGACTGGAGATTCCGTCTGCGAAGATTGTATTTATTCTGAAGCTGGTATTTTATACGACCAGATCGGTGCAATTTTCACTGAGAAAATCCGGGAAAACCTCGAAAAAGAGACCATTTTTCAAAAATTCATAATTTTTATAAAACTGAAGCTGAACAAATAATATTGCGGAAACTGATAGATAGTAACATGTAGTTCAACTGTGCGCAAGATGGTTTCTGTCCGATGCGTAGTTTTTGCGTTATGAAAAATTTAGAGGCAAATCTTTCTAAATGTGCCGATTTAAGGAATATCATATTATTCAAATTCTGTGAACGACATTTGGAAGTAGAGATCAATATCTACAATTTTTATATTTTGGATTTCCCCTTGAGAGGTGGGAAATGTGTTGAAAATGTCACTGGAAGTAACTCTAAAAGTGCACCCGAAGTCGCCCGACTCAACTCGAGTTAACTTCAGTACGACTTCGGGTGATTTCGGACGCAATTTGAAGCGTTTTGATCAACTTTCGATGACATTTTCAACATATTTCACACCTATCAGATGTAAATCCAAAATAAATAAAATGTAGATATTGATCTCTACTTCCAGATACCGTTTACAGAATTTGAATACGACGATTTCCCTTAAATCGGCGCATCTTGCGAGATGTGCCCTTAAATTGTTTATAACGCGATTGTGCAAAAACTACACATCAGACAGAAAATATCTTGCGCACAGTTGAACCACATATTATTATCCATCAGTTTCCGCAATATTGTTTGTCCAGCTTCAGATTTATAAGAGTTATAATTTTTTAGAAAATGGTCTCTTTTTCGAGGTTTTCCAGGATTTTCTCAGATGAAAATGCACCGAACCGGTGCTTTTTAAAAAAATTCCACAAAGCGATTTTGCTGGGGCGAAAAGTGGGGTTTTCATTACGAACTATCTTATAAAAATTAGTATAGGCCATTTGCGTCTTTTATTTTGTGGGGGAAACAACTCTATAGCTTGATGGTCTATTACATTATTATTCAAGTTCTGTTTGAATAACTAACTACTAAAGTTTCTGATAAATTGATAGGAGGTATTTATTTCAGATTTTCATGATTATATTATGTATTGTCTATCATTGAAAGCTCAAGTCGATACACTATCTACTACCTACTATAGCATGAAACTTGAAAATGAATTGACAATATTCCACAGGATTTTGGTGATCGTTTTTTTGCTGCCAGGTTGGTAATAAATTTTGTTTTCATATGTTTCAAACACTGAATTCCGACACTGGCATGTGTCAACGCTGTCAAGTGTCAAGTTCAATTTTTTTAAATTTGAATTTATTTTAAAAATATTTGCAAAAAAATCGAGCTTGTTGCAAATAACGTGTTCCATTTTGTTGAAATGTGTACGAATATACAAATAAAATTTATGTTCCACAGATTTCCGAAAATTAATGATTTTGAGCAAAAATGGTTGTTCCATTTGAATCTTCCCATCGAAGAACTATTGTTTTTACCGTAAAAGAATTTTTGGAGATCATTTCATGGAGAGCGAAAGATTGGGAAGACACCGTTTATGTCAAAACTCTGATGTTGTTGAGTTCCATTATCGATGTTCAAATTTGAAATTTGAGAAAACACTTTCCTTTCTAGACCCCATTATCTGATAATGTTCCCAATACTTTAACCAAAGAAAGTGAAAGAATAACTGATGATTCTGTTTCTTGTAACTCTGAAGTTGGTAAGATTTACTTCTGTAACTCTGATGTTGGTTAGTTAACAAAACTTGAGACATTTTCTGTTAGGAACTGTTAATGAAGAAAGTAATACTATATACTATTAGTTGTGTAGAGGAAGATAGCCCATATCACACCGAACCCATGGATGAAACTGTCGACTGTTGACTTTCTGAACATGGTTATATAATTGTGCAGAGTTACTGAAGCCGAGTGAAGCACACAACATAGAAAATAAAACAAATCCCCAATGTGCTTCTCAAATTTGGAAAGAAAACAAATGACTAGACATCTTCCAAACTTCCAAACAGAAGGCCTAAATGATAAATAACAGCAGCCATGAAAGCTGGGTTGGATAATGAGGATGATGTTGCAGTTAAATATGAAACAGAAAATGCAGATTTCACATGTGGACCCTGACAGAGTTGTTTTTGATACCAGTACCAATATCTACTATTTGTTGGAAATAAAAACAATTCTTTCTAGAGGATTGAAAAAAACACACACTGTAAAACAATGTGTGGAACAGGGGTATTTCTTGACAGTAATGGAGTGTTAGCTTAAAAAAAAACAATTTTAGAGCAATTATCTCTGATGGGATTACATTGTTGAGGACTGGGCTTTGGATCCTGTACCGGTATTAACAAGATTCTATTTTCAAATCCAATCATGAAGTTTATACAGTTAGCATTCACTGTGGTTTTGGAGTGGATTCTTGCCACTACTACATACTTTTGCTGAGGACAGAACAGACTGGTACAAATTTGATGACAGTTGCTTAGAGTTTTCTATCGAATTGGAGCCTCGAGACCATGCCTCCTTTTTCCTGAAAAGCAGCTATAATAAGTGTAAAAGCGAATGCGCTACCGAATCCATTCTAGCAGCCCCGGAGCTCCCATACATTTTTTATTCATTATTTCTTTGTTATTCAATATTTCAATAAAAGTTCTTTTTTAACTTTAGTCCCAAATACTGATTTTCTTCAAGTCCTGCAGTTAAAATAAGAATACATTTTTTTTCAGTTCTCAATATTTGTCTACTCCATAGATAATATTGTATCTATGAGTGGAAAAATGTGTGAACTCAGGGCAATGCATAAATATGTCGCTGTTTCTCTAAAAAAAACCGAACATATCTAATTCGATCAAATTTTCATTATATTTTTAAACTTTCAGTTTCAGCCATCAAAAAAGTAAACAATGTGTTGCAGTTGCAGTGCTGCCAATTGAAAATGGTCAATATGACTAGCTTCTATCAAAATGCGGGGTTTTACTCCCACTGTCAGTGACGTTAGCTGTCACTTGTCAAAACAGCCGATGGGGGATATACAAAACTATTTTCCATAAGAGTACGTGTTTTGTAAACATGGATTTTTCTATTTGAAAATCCTAAATATTCGGTTATCATCGCTATTGTTTCGCTGTATCAGTCGAATGGCAAAAAAATTTAAAAAATTCGCCTATTAGTGCCTCTTTTTGTCCTTAGTGAAAAATGCTTACAATTCGTCGTTACTCCACAATTACTCCGAATCTTTCAAATTGCTTACAAATGGGGTAATTACTCTCAAATCGGCAGCACTGTGCAGTTGACAGATGACAATTATAATTTACTTGAATTAGTGTTTCCAACATTCAAAAACAAAATATGTAACCAACCTGACCGAAAAAACGATCACCAAAATCCTATGGAATATTGTCAATTGGCTTGCGGTCACTAGGTGATTTTCAGGCTTACTTGTGACAACCAACTGCATCTTTTCAAGGTTTTTGATTGTCTGCTGCTTCTTTTTCTTGATTTTCCACCTTGGCAGTTTTTGCCAGTCTGTTGTTAACCGATTTCTCCAAAATGTTTTTTTGCCGTAATTTCCCACGTCTGAAATTTTGGAAATATTCCGGAATTCCTACGTGTTCTCTACCTAGCCTTCAGGGGGGCTGGAGGGGTCGAATTACGACACTAATTCGACGATTTCGCTATTTTTACGGATTTTCAGATATTATTTCTCAGCTTTTTTGAGAAGGAGGAGGGTTGGAGCACCATGTCCGATGCACCTTTTTCGTCGAAATTTTGTATCTTACTTTCAGGAGACAGGAAGGGTCAAGTTAAGATAATTTACAATTTTTATCAATCTGAAGCTGGGCAATCAATATTGCGGAACTGATAGATAATAATATGTGGTTCAACTGTGCGCAAGATAGTTTATGTTCGATGTGTAGTTTTTGCACGATCTCGTTATAACTAATTTGAGAGCAAATTTTTCTAAATGCGCCGATTCAAGGGAAATCATTTTATTCAAATTCTGTAAACGGCATTTGGAAGTAGAGATCAATATCTACAATTTGCATATTTTGGATTTTCACCTGAAAGGTGGAAAATTTGTTGAAAATGTCACTGGAAGTTACTCTAAATGCTTCAAAGTGCACCCGAAGTATCACTGCGACCTCGGGTGACTTCGGACGCATCACTTTGAAGCGTTTTGATCAACCTTCAGTGACATTTTAAACACATTTCCCACTTCTTAGGTGAAAATCCAAAATATAAAAATTGTAGATATTGATCTCTACTTCCAGAAGCCATTTACAGAATTTCAATACGATGATTTTTCTTAAATCGGCGCATCTTGCAAGATTGTGTAAAAACTACACATTGGACAGAATACATCTTTCGCACAGTAGTTGAACCACATATTATTGTTTGAAAGTGGTTGACAATGTATTATTGTTAGTAGAATTCTTCTGGACTTCCATTGTCTAGAAACAAAGAAAATAAATTATTTGCATGTGTTTGAGTCACGACGTTTCATCAGTTAACATCTACTTGTAGAGAAGCAACGACCACGCGAAACAGTAAGGCAGTCTGCCGGAGTGAATAACATAGTCAATATGAGTTCCCGCCTACTCTCGAACACTGAAGAGTCCTTATTAGGGAAGGGTTTGAATTTTGATGTAGCGCCGAAGACGATACCTAATTTGGAGATAATTACAGCCGTTGAATCTTCCAGTGGTCGCATTGATCAAATCCAGGCTGAAGAGTTCAGATGGAAGGTAAGAGAACAACTGGAAATAGAGCAACATCTGAAAAGCAATCTTAGTAGAGAAGAACAGATGGCACTAAACGAACTAAAAAAAGACAACAAAATTAAAAATTTTCCTGCGGATAAAGGCAACGCAACGGTAGTCATGGAAATCGACCTCTATGAGAAGAAAGTTGAAGAAGTACTCAGCAAACAACTACAAACTATTGGCTAAAGACCCCACGGCATCAATAGAGAGGAAGCTATACCAAACCCTGAGGAAATATCAAAACTACTTCTCAGACAGAGAAAGGTCTACACTGACACCGCACCACAGTAAGCCTCCTCACCTTTATGGCCTGTCGAAAATCCATAAGGCAGAAGTCCCGTTGAGACCAATAACCAGTACTAGAGACTCAGCAATATACAACCTCGCTAAGTTTCTTTTACCGATTATCCAGCCTCTGCAAGGAAACACCCCAACATTCGTGAAAAACTCCAGGCATTGAGATCCTGGAGGACATCAACGTAGTGCCGGAAGACCAATTAGTTAGCTTTGATGTAGAAAGTCTATATACCAACGTTCCGGTTGAAGATTCTTTACAGGTTATTCGCGAAAAACTACAAGAGGACGAAGCATTGAAGAACAGGACGAGCGTACCAGTAACTGGTATTATGGAACTACTGGAATGTTGCCTTCGGAACTGTTAGTTTCAGGACAAAGACCGTTTCTTCGCCCAGGAGGCTGGATTACCGATGGGATCCTCACTGTCACCTGTCATAGCAAATATATGTATGGAATGGTTCGAGGCCTTTGCTATAGACAAAGCCGACAAGAAACCTAGGATGTGGCTAAGATATGTTGATGATACCTTTGTCATATGGAACCATGGAGACGAAGAACTCGAGGCCTTTCTGCGGCTCCTAAACAACATTAGACCGTCCATAAATTTCACAATGGAAAAGGAGGCCCAGGAGGGGTTACCCTTTCTTGATGTGAAAGTCCAAAGAACGAATGGCAAGTTTCAAACATCAGTGTACAGAAAACCAACTCACACCGGACAATACCTAAATTTTGAGTCGAACCATCATGGAGCGACGAAGAGAGGAATTATCCGCTCGTTGGTTGACCGGGCCTACAGCCTCTGTACCACCGATGAGAGTCTGACCAACGAATTGACCAACATCAAGAAAGATCTGCGACGGAATGGGTACTCCGACAAACATATAACAGCAGTCCTTAACCGCAGAAGAGGCAACACCGAGAAATCAGATGAACCAACACAGCCTACCCTATGTCTTCCCTATGTGAGAGGTTTATCGGATAAGATAAGGCGAACAACTAACAAAAACGAGACCACCCAACGAGAATAGTTCCTAGTGAATGTGGGATGGATTATGTTGGAGAAACTAAGAGGCCACTAAATGTGAGAATCGGTGAAAACAAGAGAAATACTCAGCGAGGAGAGACAGCGAAGTCGGGAATAGCAGATCACGTATGGACGAATCAGCACAGCATCGCATGGTCGAAAGACGAAGTCATCCACAAAGAACAGCAATGGTATAAGAGAAAGTTTATAGAGTCGGCTTATATTCAGAATAATGATGTGTTCAGTCAGCCGAGCATAGAGATTCCGAATGTGTGGAAGCCACTTATCACTCAGCTAGATCGATTGAGATTTCAATAAAAACTCCGTGTCAAGAAATCAAAATCGATCATCAATAATAACACTCACCAAAAAAGGTCTTTGTATCACATTAAGTAACATTGATGACCTGAGAGAGACCCCACGAAGATTATAATTACCTTTATAGCAGGTACATCAGTTACAGGCTATATAATAAGTATCCGAGATATCTTGTCGCATTCACACACTTGATTTTCTCATTGGAAAATGCACCGATCCGGTAGTATAAAAATTCATTTTGTAGGTTTTATGAATCGCTATAAAAGTTATATTGCCTGTAAAATGAATCCTTGAATAATCTTTGAGACATTTCCAAAAAACTGAAAAAGTTATTTTTTTCTCTATTGCTTGTTTGAAAATTCCACAAAGCTATTTTGCTGGGGCGATAGCTGGGGTTTTCATCAACGAACTATCTCAATTAATATAGACCATTTGTGTCTTTTATTTTGGGGGGAAAAAACCTCTATAGCTTGGTCTATCAGTAAAAATTCTATTTTTGAAACTCGCAACAAGTTCAGTAATTACGTCGATGTTGATGATATCATAATTATGTTCCCATAAAACAAAAGAGTTTTGTGCTCAAACGGGGACACAGTCTTTATCTTAGACCAAAAACTAAAATGAAATGAAAACTTTTGTTGATCTTTCAACAATTGCTGGTTTGAATAGCTCTCGATTCGTTACTTTATTAATAAGGATAATAACGGAAAACTATTCAGAATATTTCTGAAACAACTGTGCTTATGCAATCTGAGGAAATAATTATCACACCAATTTTTAAATACTTTGATTGGTACCGTTAACTGAATTCGAGGACGTTTATGGACGGTAACTAACTATACTTGGTATTCGAGAAATAGGTAGACTAGTTTTACGTGCAACAAAAAGCAGTGGCAAGGTCAGAAACTGTGACTGAGTATTTATTTTTATCGAGATCGAGTTCACTGAAGGAAACGATCGAATTCATTACTTGTGACAGAATTCTTAGGAACGTAAGAAATCTTTTTAACGTTTTCTTCAAACTATTTCACGCACTTGTCAAATGAACCAATCAGGAGCTCTTAGACGGAGAGCTCGTGAAACCTTTGGGAAACGGTCTTCCTGCAAGGCTAATTTTTTTTGGTGATGATTCTTAGCATGCTCATTACGGTAACAACCACCTGGCAGGCAGCAGCCCTGCACGTCATCAGCCCTCATTTCTAAAGGTGTGAATAAAAAAAACCTGGCGCTGTAAGCTTGAAATTTTAATATGTGTTAGTTCATTCACAGGCGATTTGAATAGGCTGTATAAATAATGTAATATACATATTACTATCACATAGAGACATTTTATTGTGAGAATATAATTAGCTATAAGCTATATGTTAAACAAACAAAATATTTTATTATTTGGGCCTTTTTTGGTTGTAAACGTACTGTATTAGAGCTGTAAAAGGCGTTATAGGATATTTGTAGTTTTATTAGATATGTTGTATAGCAATTTATAAAACTCTTATAAAACAGATTTTGCTACTTGGGTCGTTACGTTTAAGACACGTGGTACCATACAGTAGTCACTATCAGTTATGATTCAGCAAATTTACCTCCGTGCCAACGGGAACTGCGACAACACTGTATACATACAACTACCTATATCTGGTGGAATGGTCATTTGAAAGAGCCAACGATTCTGACAATTGAAGATAATGATTGGAATTTGATCGATGACCGCTGTGATTTCAATTGGTTACAGTTACGTCTTCAATTTATGACATACTCCGCCCATATAAGTCTACTGATATGTTCTGCCGAAAACAAGTCAAGTGAAGCTGAGGAACACATTTCAGGTAACCCATGATTTTTTATCTCCACGTAATGTCATTTATTTCGCACCGTTGAGTTCACCGTTTCCCTCTCGCGTTCCCATAGGACCATAGGAGACATAGGTTCTTCTCGACTGTCAAGGACTTATGCTAGCCTGAACCACCTGTCATTGCACCCACTTTTTCTAAATGAGTTTCTCAAACATATACAGGGTTTTCCAAACTCGATGGCCTATTAGACGTTTCTGGAAAAAGGGACGTAGGATTATTTCGAAAATTTGGTTTCTTGGACAATAAATTCTGCTCTTTCGATCTAAAATATTGCCGCTTCTATCAAAAAGTAGCAACAACTTTAATATTATAAATGGAATACCGTGTGTATTATTCAATTTTTCGCTTTGCTATTGCTTTTTGATTATTTTCATTCAATAGTTCCCTATACCTATCTCCAGTGCTTTTTGAAAGAATCAATAATTTCCTTATTTTTTGTGCGAATCAAAGTTTCAATTAAACGTTTATTACTGCAGTATTTGGATACGTAGAAAGCTGAAATTTTGGATGTAGTCTGACAATGTGCTGTTAGTTGTGACTAGGGGAATTCATTCTCCATTATACAGGGTCGTTGATACAAAAGTGCTGAAAGGTGCATTTTTTCAAATGGAACTCCCTGTATATTATCAATTATCCTGAAAGATAGTTGAATTTCCGTTCAAATGATGTATCATGTTCCTATACCTGAGTCAGTTTTCCGAAATGAAAGGTCTTCTATAAAAATTGGATTATTTTGCCATATTTTGTACTGGGTAGATATGAAATGTCATGGAACATGTCATTATGAAAATTCGAAAGTTAGTACATTATTAATATAGCATTTGCTCGTACATCAATGTGAATTTGATTAGAAAAGAAACAAAATGGATGACAATAATTATTCGAAGGAAAATATGATTAATTTTTGTCGAATTTGTCCCATATTTCTAACTGTTCATTAGATATTTATATTTTGTATTTTTTTCACAACAGTCTTTTCCAAAACTAATAATGCATGAATTTAGAAATGCAATGATTTGAAATTTCAATTCAGATTTGAACAAAGTGTGCTTGGTTCGGTTTTTCATCTCCATGATAATTTTATCTCCCATTCAGGTTCTGAAAAACGTGTGTCTGTTGAGAAATCAATAAACAAATGAAGGTCCTTTTGATCGCTAATTCATGTTTTCGAAGTGATGTGTAATTTGATTCAATGTGAAAATTTAGAAGAGTTAGATCTGGGGATCGCGGTGGCCAAGGCTATGGACCCAAGTGTCTTATCCACCGATCTTCAAAGGTTGTAGTCAGTTCTCCGCTCACTTCTTGTCTTCAGTGAGGGGGGCACCGTTCAACTGCTATCAACAACTTCGATATACATGAAGCGGCAAATTGCCAAAAAGTTCCTAACTGTTGTTCTCATATTATTCAAATATTTTCCATATAATTTGCTGAAGGAAATTTGGACTTTCATTAGTCCATATTTAAATCCATTCACAGAAATCGACACGTTTCTGAAGAATCACCTCTTGACGCCTCAACATTCCCAAACACAGCATAATTCCGTTCGATTGTTCATTATTTTTTTTCTATTTATTTGTGGTAAGTTCATTGAATTTTCTTGAAATAATGTTTTTGCACTAACCGTGAATATAAAACAGATACGAACTACCAGCATTTCAATATGCGTTATAATTCATTTTTAATACTTTCTTCTGACAGAAAAACCAAGAAAATTACGGCTTGTTAAACTAAAAGTTTGCTTTGCTCTTTTCTGGGCACAGCACACTACTATCATTTTCAATTACCAGATTCGAAATAGGTAATAGTGCCTAATTGAAATAATCTGTAGTTTGCCGTGTCCAGAAAAGAGCAAAACAACCTGTAAGTTTGACAGACATTGGACTTAATTGTGTTTCTATCAGAAACAAGTATAAAAATTGGATTATAAGGCATATTCAAATGCAGACATTTTTAATTCATTTTATATTCATGGTGAGTGCCATAAGAAATGTTTCCAACGTGCCGGAAATTCAATGACTTCCATCCAAATTTAGCACGAATTAATAGAAAAAAATGCATTGATTGAAATAAAATTGAGTTCTGCTTAAGGACAGACGTTTTTCAAATACCCTGAATGGGAGATAAAATTATCATGGAGATGAAAAACCGAACAAAACATACTTTGTTCAAATATGAATTAAAATTTCAAGTCACTGTAATTCTCGGTTAATGCAATATTAGTTTTGGAAAAGACTGTTGTGAAAAACATACAAAATATCAATACCCAATGAACAGTTACAAATAAGGGACAATTTCAACAAAAATTAATCAGATTTACATTTGAATAATTATTGTCTTCCATTTTGATTCTTTTCTAATCAAATTTACGTTAATGAACGCGCAAACGTTTAATTATTATTTAGAATTTCCATAATAACATGTTCCATTACATTTCATATCTACCTAATACAAAATATGGCAAAATAATCCAATTTATAAAGAAAACTTGCTTTAATTTCGGACACCTGACTAATTGGGTATAAGAACATGGTACACCATTTGAAAGAGAATTCAATTTTCTTCCAAGATATTTGATAATAGCATTTGAAAAAATGCACTTTTCACCACTTTTGTATCTAACGGTAAAATCACAAATGACCACTTTTGTGCAGTGAGTTCATTTCTAGTATATCTATCGATACTGAAAATTTCATGGTTTTACGTCGAAAATCTTGGAAGATACGGGGGCGTTTCCATGAGAAATGAAACAAATTAGAATTTTTTAGGATTGAAAACTTTTCAGGAGACGAACACGAATCCGAAGGAATTTTGGGCCAATTTTGCCCCTGATATGACTTTCCGGAAAAATGGCTCCATCGCTGCTGGCGTGCAGAGTATATCACGTAGGATAACCCCTTTTGTGCAGTGAGTTCATTTCTAGTGTATCATCGATTCTGATCATGGTTCTACGTCAAAAATTACGGAAGCTACGAGGGTGTTTCCATGAGAAGTGTAACACACTGTATATGAGGATTCTATCAATGTACCTCATTCATAATTATTTCCTATTTCTTAGTGGATTGTCTTCTTTTTGATGCACATTCGAAGTCGCCTGCAAGGAACATTTATCGCCAAGGGTATTGAATATTTTCGGTAATCTTTGATTCAAACACAGGTACTTCATGATGGCTCGATACTACAATTTGCCACACTTTTGTCGTTTGGTGCTTGATACATTATTGACATGGAAAACATCTAATTAATATACTACCTTCTATCATACTATTTATTCATTCATATTATTCGCTTGGGTGATATCAAATTGTTGAATCACAACACAATTTATTACCACATTGTTATCTGAAATAACACTAAAAATTGATTAAACCAATATTTACGTAATCACGTCATTCTCTAGAACTAGGAGAATTTTTGTGAAATAAATTCTAGAATGGAAAACAAAAACAAGGCAATATATAACCACACGTGCGGAAATTTAATACATTACTAAATGAACGCAAACAAAAAATAAATGAATTCTAGAGCAATATTATTCATTCCTGAAACACTCTCTTATTCTGTTCTTGGAAATTAATCTGTGTTGTAACGCAATGTGCAATGTGCAAAGTCCTAAAAGCTTTCAACGTGCGATACCAGAAAATGATAATAAAGGCCAAACTGCAGATAAAAATAAGAGGCTCTTTTTACACAAATTGAAAGACGCAAACGGCCTATACTACTTTTTATAAGATAGTTCGTAAATGATAACCCCGGTTTTCGCTATGTAGAATTTTTTAACAAGAAATATTGAAAAAAATTAAAACTTTTTTATTTTTTTGGGAATATCTCAAAATTGAAGGCATCGTTTTACAGTCAATAGAACTTCTGTAGAGAATCATAAAACCTACAATAGTATATTAAAGTATAAGTGGATAAAAAGGTCTTTCAAACACGCGCGAAATAGAGCAAGTGTTTGAAAGACCAGTTATTCACGAATACTTTACCCTTTTTTTTCTCATTGGTGCAATTCGAAATTATAATTACTGGTATTATTACTACAAAAAATATACTAATATGTAAAATGGTTGAATTTGTGATGTGACATGAGTATACCTTTCGTTGTCATGGAAATGAGAAAAACAGAGATAAATTTGCAATTTGTCATCAGAGATTATTAGTTGTCACTGTAGTGCCTGAGAATGAATTCTAATATCGATTCTTTGAATGATAAAGCAGAATCGCGGTTAATATGGCAAAAATGTTATGATGCGCATAAAAAAGAAAATGACAAGTTCATCAAATGGATGGAAAAGCAAAAAGGTAACAGATATAAATGAACGAGTGGTTTATTTGACGTTACAAGTTATTGCTGTTATCACTATCATCAAGAACCATTGCAAATTTCAACCTAAATTCAGTTTACGAAATTCATATGACTTGGTAAATAAAATACAAAATGTTACTCTTCCAGATAACGCTAAATTAATATCGTTCGATGTGCAGAATCTTTTTCCTAGTATACCTCCTGAGGATACTATAACTTTAGTCAGAGAATTATTAGACAAAAATCGAGTAAATCCGATTATCCATCAAGAGATCATAGACCTTTTGCCATTATGTCTGAAACAAAATTATTTTCAATTTGATAATAAAATCTATTCTTCTTCAAAAGGTTTGATCATGGGAAATCCTTTGAGTCCATTACTCGCTGAAATTTTCATGGATAACCTTGAGAAGTTGATTCACAAACATCCTTTAATTAAGCATCTCTTGTATTAGTATAGATATGTGGATGACGTTTTAGTATGTTTCACAGGTACTAACAGGCAATTAAACATTTTTCACGAATATATTAATAATATTCATAGAAACATAAAATTCACAATTGAAGTTGAAAATTTAAACTCAATTAATTTCTTAGATCTGACCATAAGTAAAATAAACAAAAAGCATGATTTTTCAATTTACCACAAACCTTCCCACACAGATATTACTATTCATTGCGATTCTACCCATCCTTTTCAACATAAAGTAGCAGCTTATAACAGCATGATTCATAGATTAGTAAATTTGCCCCTTTCAGCAGAAAATTTCAATAAAGAACTCAACATTATAAAACAAATTGCAGTGAACAATGGGTACAATAGTAAATTAATAGATACAATACTTTCTAAAAAACTCCACGCAAAAGCTATTCACAATGTTTTTCCGGTCACAAAAACAGATAATCAGAATTATAGAGCTTTAACATATTTTGGACAACCAACAAGAAAGGTAGCTTCATTTTTAAATAAACAAGATATAAGAGTCGCATATAGAACAAATAATACGTTGGGAAGGTTTATCAAAAATAATAAAGACAGAACTCCCAAATTCGAGAAATCAGGGGTATATAAATTGAAGTGTGGTACTTGTCCTAAGGTATATATTGGTCAAACTGGTAGAACATTTAGAAATCACACTCATGAACATCATATGAGTTATGTGAATAAGAAAACAAATTCAATATATTCAAATCTTTCAGAAGAAAATCACACTTTTGATGAAGAATTCGAGATTTTACACATAGAAAATAAAGGATTAAAGCTAAATCATTTAGAATAATTAGAAATAAATAAACTTAAAAATACAAACCTACTACTCAATGACCAACTTGATTTGAATAATTCACCATTGTTGAATTTGTTTTCTTAGAGAGAACTAATGTGCATATAGTCTTATAATCAATCTGCTAAGTTATGTTATAATTAATGTTTTTGAATAGAAATTCCTTCACTTGATTGTTATTTTAAGACTAGAAGGTTTACTTTTGTCATCTCGGATACAATTTTATTAATGCAGGTAGGGCAGGTATACCATTCTTAATTAGAATTATCAACTGTCTGGTTAAGTGTGTTTTTAGTTGTAATTAATGTTCAGGGTATATAAATGGATGTACGTAGCTTATTGTATAATCACTTGAAGAAGCTACTGTGATAGCGAAACATGTCGTGGTGAAATAAAAGTTTGTGAAGATCAAATCGTCTTTAGTTTATACAATTATTGCTGTTAGATCAACAATCAAAAGTTGTCCATGGCAGTGGCGTAACTAGAAATTTGGGGCCCTTACGCAAAACTTTTCGCTGGGCCCCTCCCCCCGTACAGTACACATTCACCACAACAGAGTGCATGCTTGATTTGTTATTAGGGTTTTAATAATACCGATTAATAATGAGAAAGTTATTGAAATTTTGTATTTTAATAAACAGGAAAAGCATTCAACACAAAATAATACAAGGAATAATTAAAAAAATTAACTTAATCCAAATTACTCGTATTTAAAATTATTTTTTTCTGGCTTTCATGTTTGTAAAGGAATCAATAATGTCTCTTAAGTTAAGTTTTGCTGCTTCTTGATGTTGATTGTCCTATAGAATTTCTTTTTTCTTTTGTAATCCTTTATTATTTTTAATTTGCTAAATCATATTTCTACACTACCAACTGTCATCGGAAGCGTTAAAAATAATATGATAACAGTATACACCTTGGAAAATTCAATTTCTAGAACACTATATTTCAAGAGAAGTAAGTCAGAAAACTGGCATACTGACATGTTTGGATTTAAATCTTTTTTAACAGAGAAATAACTTGAACTCAGATATTACAATTTTAGAATATTTTCTACAAAAATTGTCGCACATTTTACAAATTATATTTTCTTCCATATTAATTATATTTTTTGGCTCTTACATCTGGAAGTTTTCTTTAACCTTTTCCATTCCGGAAAAACGCATATCAATTTGTACATGTATTTTGTTGAGTACGTAATAGAAAACATTAACCTTAAACAATTGCTCTCGATCTGAAAATCTATAATCCGTAGCCAGTTCATCAAATTGACGCTTCTTTATCGACTGACGTTTTTGTTGAAAAGTTGGGTTTATTCCATTTTTCTCGGCAAATTTTATAGCTTCCAACTATATTTCCAGATAAGAGTCTCTAAAATGTATAATTCTTTGGGATATATGTATAAAAAATGTTGAAAATTATTACAGCGATTAATCTAACTGCTTACTATGTAACGCTGTATCGCAGAATGCTCAACTGATATTTAACTGATAGGTAACTGATGTATTTTCAACATTGTCTCTCTACTTTTTTCAAACAAAAACTAAAGAGGATGATTAGATGAAAAAGCTGTCCGAGAATTCCAAGAAAATGTTATACATGCATATCGGTCGAAAGTGGTTTCGTTGTTATAATTATCTTTTCTTTGAGTAGTTACTTATAGATTTATTTATGACGGTAAATTGAGTAGTAATTTAATAAAAACTAAATTGAATAACAAAGTAAGAAAGAAGTGGTTGGTTTTAATTTTTTCTATAGTTCACTGATTAATTAATGCAGTGTTGTGTGAACTTAATGAACAGCAAACTAAAAAAAATGTGTTACTTAGGGCCCCCTAAAGTCTCAGGCCCTTACGCACTGCGTGTCTTCGCATACACGTAGTTACGGGCCTGGACTCCTTAGTAACTTCAAAATACGCGCGTTTTTGAAAGTTCGATTTGAACACGCTAAGGCGAGCATTGAATAGGTAAAACGGGGCGCCAATAAAAAAAAGGTGCATTTTTCACTGAGGAAATCCGGGAAAACCTCGAAAAAGAGACCATTTTTCATAAATTCTTAATTTCTATAAATCTGAAGCTGGTCAAACAATATTTGCGTAAACTGATAGATAATAACATGTGGTTTAACTGTGCGCAAGATGGTTTCTGTCCAATGTGTAGTTTTTGCACAATCCTTATTTATAAACAATTTGAGGGCGAATCTTTCTAAATGCGCCAATTTAAGGGAAATCATCTTATTCAAATTCTGTAAACAGCATTCGGAAGTAGAGATCAATATCTACAATTTGTATATTTTGGATTTTCACATGAGAGGTGGGAAATGTGTTGAAAATGTCACTGGAAGTTACTCTAAATGCTTCATAGTGCACCCGAAGTCGCCCGAACTCAACTCGAGTTAACTTCAGTGCGACTTCGGGTTACTTCGGACGCACTTTGAAGCGTTTTGATCAACTTTCCTTGACATTTTCGACAAATTTCTCACCTCTCAGGTGAAAATCCAAAAATGCAAATTGTAGATAATGATCTCTACTTCCACATGCCGTTTAGAGAATTTCATTACGATTCATCTTAAATCGGCGCATCTTGCAAGATGTTTATAACGCGATTGTGCAAAACTACACATCGGACAGAAAACGTCTTGCGCACAGTTGAACCACGTATTATTATCTGTCGGTTTCCGCAATATTGTTTGTCCAGCTACAGATTTATAAAAATAATGAATTTTTGAAAAATGGTATCTTTTTCGAAGTTTTACCGGCTTTTCTCAGTGGAAACGCACCGATTCGATTGCATCCATTTTGTAGGTTTTATAAAGCTCTACAAAAGTTCCATTGACTGTCAAAAAATTCATTTTTATGTCTTATACATATCTTCCGAATTCCATTTCATTACCTTAGGGATGAGCCACTTTTCGCGGACACCCGGTATAGGACTCATCCCAGTTTTCCCTCTTTAAATAATTTTTGTAAACATTGACGCTCTCTTATTTTGCTGAGTTTCCTCGAACTCTTGTCAGTATTTTTACTGTGACATTAACAACACGATAATAAGTTTTCGAGATAATGTAAATGTGATACGTGGTGTGAGAAACAAAGTTGATGTTAAAGTCGCCTGCTATAGTAATAATTACTGCCACTTCTGGTGAACATATTTTACTTAAGATGTCACTTAGAAGTCAAAGAAAATCATAAAAATCTCTATCCGGATGTCGATGAATAACTAAGCAAATTAAGTTAAATTATTTTAAGAATAGTATGTAGTGTGAACATGTACTTACCAAAATTGGAGCACACGATAGTTTTAGCCACATTTTCGCTGTGTAACCCTCGAAAAAATAAATTAAAATATATATTTTCCAAAATGTCACTCACAATTCATTCAATCATCACGCAAATGGACTCATATTTGCGCAAAATAGTATTTATAGCCACACCCCACTGCACCGAAAGAATTCTTGTTTGATTCGCGAGGCAGGGCAGGGCTGCTTTACACTTTCACACTTGGGACTTACTCTCTGAAGGAGACAGTACAGTCTGTAATTTTATATAGATTGAAGGTTATATCAGTAGTGTTCGATAGCTATCGTAAGCAGTTCATTCCAATTTCTAAGAACTATCACGGGTAGAAAATTCTGTAGAGGACCATCAGGCCTTTGGTTCCAAGATATTAAAGAAATATATTATAATAAAACGCTTTTCCGGTGAAATAGAGTTTCATCACAGCTGATACTTTTCAATGTTAGGCCGATCGGTGCCTTTGTTTCTCACATTGGAACACATCAGAAAAATTATATATTTACTTACCTATCAAATCTCAATCTCCGGCAACCCATATCAGGAAGCTGCTACCAGTTCTGCACACAAACTAGTTTCAATTACTTTATTTATTACTATCTTCAACACCTTTCTGGATGTCAAATCTATTCACGTACTTATCAAATGGTTTCTCATCAATATCTGGGCCGAAGGCCCAAGTGGAAGATGAAATTTAACTTAATAAAGCAAAGAAATCGGCCAAAATCATTTATTATGACGAAAGAAAAAATTAGAACACCGGAATAACTAAGAAGTTTTCAATTTACAAGTTCTCAAACCAAAGCCAATTAGAATTGGTGAATTAAAAAAACGTTCATGATATTTACGTCATAAAACTATTCAAAAGGTGTTATTCTTCCTAAAGCATTCAACTGATATTTCGAAACAGATCATTTACCTGAAAAGGTCACGTTACTAGCTAACTCTCTCAAGATTTGAGACAAGACTGCCGTTTAGGCACATAAAATCTATCTAGCCTCCAAATATCACAATTTCCATTCAGGCCTGGAAATAAATATAGGGGCTGTTCAACAATTGAATAGTAAATTGAATCTCTTTTCATTTTCTTCTACAGTCTGCTAATGCATTAAATATTTTTCTGAAATCGTTCAAGAATGCCCACTTTCTCGGAGCAACTGCAGGCCTCAAAATACGCTAATCCAGTATTTTAGTCCGTTGCTAAGCAACGAACGTTCCCGGACCGTTTAATACTTTCCCGTATCGAAAACGATACGGGAAAGTACTTTGCCGGCCTAGGCCGTCAAAATCGGTCTTTGGTTTATAGTTGTCACTTTGACGTTTCAGGAAATCACGTAATTTCGAATACTCAATTTATAATAATGCTGATTGCGATTTCAGAAAAAATAGTATGTGTACCTCGAAGGCCAACAATTTACATTGTTGTCCGGGAATGTATTGCTTTTACTACTAGATACACAATATACCATTATAACTCAGATATTCCCACGTTACGAGAAAAAAACAATGCAAATTTTTGGCATTATGAAAAAAAAAACTGTGTATATACAGGGTGTCCGGTAAACCTTGTACAATATTGAAACTGGTGATAGACCAGATCATGACACTTCAGAATATCGTAATTTTACCTTAGTAAAAATCTCACTATTTTCGAGATAATGAGCATTTTTTTTATTTCTGGAATATTACTACCTCACCTTGAATTTTTTAATGCCATGTATACAAATTGGGACGAATTTAAATATTTTTGCTGCTGAAGATTACTGATGAGTGATGCTTTCAGACGTACGAAACAGTTTTTCAGAAAACAATACAATTTTTCAAGAAATGAGGGTAAAATGACAGATTTGAGTTACACCAATTTTTTTAACAACAGTTTGACATTATTGTTTGAAAAAACATAACCAAGTGGAACTGGATATTCATTTTGTCCAGGCTTTACTATAGTATAAAACATACGATCATTATTTTGGGAAGGAGTATAATTTCGATAATATTAGAGTGTGATGTTATTCTGAGCTAAAATCAACTCCATTAAACTTTGTCAGTAATGTCTTTTATTTTTATCCTATCAAGATGAAATGATTAAAAAAATTATGAGTAATATCAGATCACCTGCTTAGAAGCATACAATGAGATGTAATGAAGTAAATACTAATTCTACGTTTTTTTTTTAAATCAACATACACTATAAACCACAATAACGATTATGCAACATCGCACTGAATAATATTAGAAAAATATTATTTTCCATCCACTCGTACGCAGAGACGACATATTTTCAAGACGAACCTTTTAGAATGCGTTATAGGTTATAGCCCCCAAATCAGCGATTCTATGAGCGGCATTGTGCAATCGGATATAGTTCTGCATAAAGCGCTGCTGCAGCAGTAGCACTACCTCCACATTCACCATAAATGTTGTACATATGCGCATATTCTCGGGGAGTATAACGTATGTACGGCATGACAAATAAATAAATACCACTAAATGAAAGAAGCGGAATAATTTAAAAAAACTACGATAGAGGTCACAAGTTGTTCAAACAAAAGTTTTTAATTTTCGACAAGGATTCATCTCTTAAAAAAGTTTGCACTTATTTGGTTACACCCTGTATTTCTGTCGGTCACTGAAACTTCGTTGGAATCTGGAAGTTGGACAATTGCGACATTTATCACAAGAATTCGTATTAATCGGTGCCATGTCGGATAATCGACATTTGATTTCGATAATTTTATTAGGCCTAATTACATGAACAGTTAGTTTTGTTGACATACTATTTAATGTCACCAAGCAGTCTATTCTTTATTATTAATAATTATTTCCACATTTTATCTTGATAAGATCTAAATAAAATAAATTTTGGGCGTAAGTATAAAAGTTGATAATAAATGAATATTTTGGAACCTTTGGTGTAAATACAATTCAAGAAAAAAAAAAAATACCCAAACACCAAAACTACGTCACAATCTTAAAAGCTTACTTTTAGCTCCTGGAGATGCTAACTTTGTTGGCGAAACGCGCGTCGAGTGTGATTGTGGCGTAGTTTTGGTGTTGGGTAGTTTCCTTTTTTCTTGAATAATACTTGATAGAAGCCTAGATTAAAACCACGCCTAATTCAATGGAAACCACTTCTTTCAAAAATAATTATAGTTTGTTTTATACCATGGTAGAGTCTGGACAAAACGAGCATTCTTTTGAAATGAATGTCCACTTCCGATTGGTTATGTTTCTTTCAGATAATAATGTCAAACTTTTTAAAAAAAATTGATGAAACTCAAATCTGTCATTTTACCTTAATTACTTGAATTTTTTTTTCACTTTCTGAAAAACTGTTCTGTATATCTAGAAGCATCACTCATCAGTAATCTTTAGCAGCAAATATATTTGGATTCGTCCCAATTTGTATACATGGCACTCAAAAATCCAAGGTTAGGTAACGATTTTCCATAAATTCTTAAAATGCCCATTATCTCGAAAACGGTGATATTTTACTGAGGTGAAATTCCGATATTCTGAACAGTCATGACCTGGTCTATCACCAGTTTCAATATTGTACAAGGTTTACCGGACACCCTGTATAAACAATTATTCTCATGTCTATATACTTATTCTATGTCATGAATCTTTCTGTAACACTCACTTATGGTTTGAATCAATTGTCTTAATGGAAATATGGCGGTGAATTCATAATGAAACGATTATTGAATGCAAAATATTTTGTTCGAATTATTAAATTCTCGTCGTATAACTTTCAAGTCTGTATTGGAACTATGGTTAGAATTATAGCATACACGTGTGAAGTTTTTGGACCATTCTCGATATTATGAACTGAATGCTGAATTTAATGGCTTCCGGATGTAGATTCAATGGCTGTACCTTTGGAGCACTATTTAAAATAAAATTAAAAATTACGTTTTCTTACAATATGAAAAGTGAAATCAGAGAACTTCGCAGTAAACTATCGCATGAATTAGATGCCCCCAATTTCAAAATTGATTGATTGGAAATAGATAACAGAAATAACTACATAAAAATTCTCGAGAAAAAACGAAAAGAAAATTATTTTATGTGGTCAAAATAAAAGACGCAAATGATTTCTACTAGATAGTTCGTTGATGAAAACCCTAGCAAAATCGCTTTGTGGAATTTTTTAATCAAACAATAGAGGAAAAATTAACAAATTTTTTGTTTTTTTGGAAAGGACCCCGCAAACTCCTTATGGAATTTGGGTACCGGTGATTTTTTTTTGAAATTTTGGTATGATGTAGTCCATGTAATTCTCAACCAATGTTACCATTGCGCCAACCAAAAAAATTTAACAGTTTTGCTGCTAGGGTGCGTTGAAATCACCCCTTGCGCAGATTAGACTATTTATTTTTGAACCCGGTAACAATATTTTCACTTGTTTCATTATTGCTAATGTTGCACAATATTGTGCAGTTTTATAAAAAAAAATCTTACCCCCTCCCCTTGTCCCCCCAACTCCTATCACGAAACGCAAAAAAATATTTCTCGAGTGCCTTTAAATGAATCGACGAATGTTTAAATATGCCTAAATGGGGAAAACAGCAATTTCTTATGATTCCCCCAACCCCCAAATGACGCAAAACGAAAAAATTTCGGTGGATTTTTCTGAATTTTTGATATGATGCAGTTCAAGTTATTTTGAATAGAAATAAATTGGGCAACAAACCCCAAAAAAGAATAGTTTTGATGCTAGGGGGCGTTGAAATCATACCTTGCTCAGAATAAACTATTCATTATTATAGGTGGAAGTAATAGCTCTACTTATTTTAGTTTAGATTATGCTGATCAATTGTGTGATTTTTTATAAATTGAAAATCCAAAACCTCCCCCTTACCCCCACCCCTATTTTAAAATACGAAAAAAATTAATTCCCGACTACTTGTAAATGCTTTATCAAAATAAATGTTTTGATCAGCTCAAATTGAGGAAATCGTACAGTTGTTTAATTTCACCTTTCCCTCCCTTCAGAAAAATATTGGTGGAGTTGGTGACTTCTTAGTAGGGCGTAGTTCATGAATTTTTAATATCAATTAATTGGGCGAATATCTTGAAAATAAATAAAAATTAGACATCCACAATTTGAATTTGAGGTGGTGCCTGAATTATTTTGTTTCGTGTTTTGAAATAGGGGTTGGGGGTAAGGGGTAGATTTTAGATTTTCAATTTATAAAAATTTACACAATTGTTCGGCATAAAATAAAACAAAAATACGGAGAGATATTGTTTCCGCCTATAATAATGAAAATGTGTTGAAAATGTCACTGAAAGTTTATCAAAACGCTCCAAGGCGCGTCCTAAGTCACCCGAAGTCGCACTGAAGTTAACTCGAGTTGAGTTCGGGCGACTTCGGGTGCACTTTGAACTTCCAGTGACATTTTCAACACATTTCTCACCTCTCAGGTGAAATTCCAAAATATGCAAATTAAAGATATTGATCTCTACTTCCGAATGCCGTTTGCAGAATTTGAATAAGATGGTTTTCCCCAAATCGGCGCATTTAGAAAGATTTGCCTTTAAATTTTTTATAACGCGATTGTGCAAAAACTACACATCGGACAGAAACCATCTTGCGCACAGTTGAATCACATGTTATTATCTATCACACACTCACAAGCGTTAAAATAATAGCAGACATATCTAAAGATTCGGCGAGCATGACATTATAAATAAGAAACCTGAAGGATTACCGGAAAAAACTGAGGGATGCTAAGAAAGCAACATACAGTAACTTTATTTCATCTTCCGGAAATAAAGCAAAAGCTAGCTGGAAATTGATGATTTATGAATGCAATAGAAGCATAAAAAAACCCAATCAGGCTACCGATATTTTGCCAGGATTTTAATACTTTCTTTGTAAATGTTGCAGAAAATTTGATGAAAACGATACCAGATTATGATGAAAAACTATTTCTTAATTTTAAACATTTTCCTGCTCCCTCAGCATCTTTCTTTTTACTGCCGGTCACAAAGGAATAAGTAAAGGAGACGGTAGCGGTACTGAAGAATGATGCTAGTCAGGATGCATAAGACATGAACAGTAGATGCATCAAGTCTACCATTGATATTATTCTAGAGCCTTTAACAAATTTAATAAACCTTATATTCTGCACTGGTAAGTTCCCTGATATTTTCAAATATTCAAGAGTAGTGCCGATACACAGAAAAGGGGACACTTCTGAGGATGATAATTTTCGACCAATCACTATTACATGCATCTCTTCCAAAATCATAGAAATCATATTAAATAAGCAGATATTGAAATATTTCGAAACAAACAACTTCCTAAATAAAAACCAATATGGATTTCGGAAAAATAAGTCAACCTCACAAGCTGTAATGCATGTGGTGAGGGATGCAGTGGAGGGCCTTGAGGAAGGAAAGCACACTATTATCACCCTGTGTGTCCTATCCAAGGCCTTCGACTGTGTCTACCATAAAACATATTTCTCGAAAAACTACCATACTACGGTGTAAGGGGGACAGTACTCTCACTTATTTAATCTTACCTGGAACCTTTTTTTTTTAGCGTTTTAACATCAATAAAGCAAGCTCTGACTACTTACCACTCGCATATGGTGTGCCTCAAGGATACGTCCTAGGGCCTGTTCTCTTTATTATTTACATCAATGATATATTTGAAGTTCTGCATCCAAAGACATGTTTTGTTTGCGGATAATACAACTATTATTTTCACTGGAAGGAACAGCGATGAACTCATCAGAGAAGCAGATATCTCTGAAGGAAGAGCAGAGAGGTGGTTCCAAAGAAATAACTTGACACGAAACTCGCAGAAAACTCATATTGGACAACTACCTACATGTAAATTTCCTACCATTAGGAAGTGTTGTGAAGTGAGAAATCCAGGAATACAGAAGCCGGTCAACATCCCATCAGACACCTTTGAGGAAAAAATTATTTTAAAAACGTATTTATACCATCCTCCATTGTGAGAACGCGAAATGGAAGTAATGCAGCATCATTTCACCGTTTTTCCATTACAAATTGACTGAACCTTGAGAAATTTTCTTTAAAAAAGAAGTGATGCGCACTACCTGCGCAAATCTCCAAAGTGATACAATCTTTCCAAATTTTGAATTCCATGAAGACAATAGTAGGTATTATTAGCAGGTTTTACATTGTAGAAATTAAGATACATAGACATAGATCAGGGTTCATCATAAAGACTGTGATATAGATCAATATTCATCAATCTAGGAAACTTCACGAAACATGCGTGTGCTCCATCTCATGGTCGGTGCAGAAATACAAAAGACAAAAAGCTATATGGAGGTTTTTTCCCCCACAAAATAAAGGTGCAAATAGCCTATACTAATTTTTATAATGAAAACCCCAGTTTTCGCCCCAGCAAAATCGCTTCGTGGAATTTTTTAACAAGCAATAATGAAAAAAATTACAACTTTTTAGTTTTTTTGGAAATATCTCAAAGATTATTCAAGGAATCGTTTTACAGTCAATGGAACTTTTGTAGAGATTTATAAAACATATAAAATGGATTTTCACACGACCGGATCGGTGCATTTTTCACTGAGAAAATCTGGGAAAACCCCAAGAATTTATATTTTTTATAAATCTGAAGCTGGACAAACAATATTGCGGAAACTGATTGTAATTAATATGTGCTTCAACTGTCCGATGTGTAGTTTTTGCACAATCGCGTTATAAACAAATTGAGGGCACATCTTGCAAGACGGGGAAATTGTCCTATAAACGACATCTGGAAGTGGAGGTCAATATCTAAAATTTATATAATTTGGATTTTCACCTGAGAGGTGGGAAATGTGTTGAAAATGTCACTAAAAGTTGATTAAAACGCTTCAAAGTGCGTAAGTCACCTGAAGTCGCACTGAAGTTAACTCCAGTTGAGTTCGGGCGACTTCGGGTGCACTTTGAAGCATTTAGAGTAACTTCCAGGTAAAGTTTCAACACATTTCCCACCTCTCAGGTGAAAATCCAAAATATACCAATTGTAGATATTGATCTCAACTTTCAAATGCAGTTTACAGAATTTGAATAAGATGATTCCCCTTAAATCGGCCCATTTATAGAGATTTGCTCTTAAATTGTTTTTAACGCGACTGTGCAAACTACACATCGGACTGAAACCATCTTGCGCACAGTTGAACCACATCTAATTATCTATCTTAAGTATTTGAATACGAAACCAATTTATGAATGAAACAAAATTTAAAAAATAATCATCATTTATTTATATACATTTTAAAAACATTTGAACATCGAATCATCTAAGAGCTACACTATCTTGACTAACTAGATACTCATTTTCACGCAAAAGTCCATTGCACATTTCCATATTATTCACAATATTCTCCAGACTCCAATGTTTTTGTAGCAGGGCATGGTCTAGAGTGAAACAGCTGTGCCTGATACATTTAACTGATGTACAATGGGCTGTCGAATGCAGCTTGGTCCCGATTTCATGTATCAGACGTGTTAGATACATTTCATTTTCATTGATACATTGAACTTCTGCAAAAAATAATAATGAGATGTGATAGAAGAATCGGATACCCAATTTGAATAATAATAATAATTCATCGACCATAAAGAAGTAGAATGATAACATTGTATTGTAACAAGTGTTATTTGGTTGAGTGGAAGATCATGTTGATGAGATACCTGTATCTTTGTCAAGATGAACTTCGCCATTCATTTCCAAAAGCTAATGTAATAGGTTATAAATGTTGATTTATTTTATTTAGGGAATAAAGACGTTTATTATAATCATTGTTATTTACAAAAGTCCTTTTCAGTAACAAGTCTTCTCGCGTTGCGAGTGTTCAATAACAACAAAATCGATTTTTCTCATGTCAATAGGACAGTTTCAATTGACAGACCAATATACCTAGTCTCTCATGTGGGTTTTTTAACCACCGAGATCGCTTTAGACACATACTGTGAATCTGTGATTAATCGATCATTTAGCTAAATGCTATTTTAGTTATAAGAGTAGGAAAAATAGTACAATGTGGATTCAAATCTACGAGAGCGTAGAAGAATTAAAAAATATAATTTCGACTTCACAATTCGGAATTAGCCTAATTCTCACTTCGCAACTCGGAATTAGTATAATTCCGACTCAACAACTCAGAATTAGTATAATTCCGACTTTAAAACACGGATTTAGGATAATTCCGTCTCCGCAACTAGGAATGAATATATTTCCGACTTCACAACTAGGAATTAGTGTAATCATTGCGATTCCACGAGTTGGCATTGGAATTATAGTGGAAGTGTAAAAGCATTAGAATCATAGTGAAAGTGTAAACATTGCTTTCTAACGTACAAACTGTCCAGCAAGAACTTTGAAGATTTAATACAGCTTTTTGGCACTGCGATCTATGAAAAAATACCAATTTTAGAAACGCTATTATTGTGGTTGAAGGTTTGACGGTAGCGGTAACATTTTTGACAATTAGAGATTATAATCATAGCTTGATGTACCAGTCCACCCGACATAATGCATATTTATTTTTGACACCATCCACAAAGACCGCCACATACTGGCTGTGTTTCTTCTTTGTTTTTCCAATTATGTACACACCGCTCCGACAATATTGCCAAATCATATATTTTTCGTTGCTTCTATGTATTTCGGAATACGAATAATCACATCTGCATGTCCCACTACAGAATTTAGTCTCGCATTCATCTCGTTCCCGCTCCCGCATTCCCGCGTTGGTTTGAGGAAACCTTTATGACAACAAAACATAAACTCTTTGATGCTTACCGGTTCGCAAGGCCCTTCTACGCTTTCGTATAAGAATGTTACTGAGTAAAAAAGTTGAAAACTTATACTAATTCCGAGTGTAAAGTCGTAATTATACTAATTCCGAGTTGTAATGTCAGAATTATACCAATTCCGAATTGTAAAGTCGGAATTAATTCCGAATTGTAAAGTCGGAATTATAATAACTCCAAGTTGTTAAGTCGAAATTATACTAATTCAGAGTTGTAAAGTCGTACTGATACTTATTTCCGAGTTGCGAAGACGGAATTGTACTAATTCCGAGTTGTAATGTCGGAATTATACCAATCCAAGTTGTAAAGTCGGAATTATACTAATTCCGAGTTGCGAAGGCAGAATTAGGCTAATTCCGAGTTGTGAAGTAGGAATTATATTTTTAATTATTTGTTGCCCTTCTACGCTTTCGTAAAAATACGCCCTGAACTTAATGAAAAATAGATTGAAGAACTTTACACAGAAATAAACACGTTTGTGGGAAATTAATCCGTTTATTATCAGTGGCCAGCATAGTTCGGATGAATACTAAAACAATTTTCGCATTATTCATTTGTGAAATATTAGAAATTGAGAATACTAAATGCGAAAATCTGCTAAATTATTATAGTTTTGGTAACAGTGCAATGTGTATTTAAGTTAGTATAACTTGTGTATTGAGAATGAGAGAGTTCTCTAATGGTTGCAAACTTCGATTATTTGTATGAAAACTAGGAAACTGATTGGATTCTTCATACCTTTATTAGAAAGCAATGGAACTGTATAATCCAAATATTCAATGAAAATTTCCCACGGAATAAATCAGGGTAATCATTTCAGATTGGAATATCTGGCTTATACAATTCCATTGCTTACTAATTAGAGTATGAAGAATCCAATCAAAGTTTTCATACAAAAATGTCAAAAATCGAAGTCGGCAACCTTTAGAGAACTCTCTCATTGAGGTTAAAGCAGTTCCAGTACAAGGAGACTAAAATTTAACTTTCAGAAGCGGCTAGGTAAACCGATGCTACTTTATTGGAATCTATTGAGCATGCTCAGTAGATTCCAAATATGGACAAATATGGCTGCTCCACAGCTGATCTCTCTGAATTTTGGATAATTACTCGTTATATCGTAACAATTTTCTATTGTTATTATGTCTAGGTAAGGTTAGTCAGGTCAGGTATGGTTGGCTAGTAATTTACGCATTTTCAACTCGGTTTGCTTGAGACAGTCTGTTTAAGGTGGTATTTCCTAGCGACGCCCAGCGTTCGCGACCCGCCGCGACGTTGTCCGTTAGTGACACATACAACGAATTTTCAATGCAATTTTCAATGCACCGTCGTCGGCCTGATCCCGACTGCTCAAAAACATGTCAAGACGCGAACGCCGACACCAGCAGTAACATTATATCAATGTGAAATGAGCATGGTGCCGTGGTGGATATTACTACAACGTGTCACAGAAATTTACCTATACATACGACGAAGTTTTGATTAATCAAGTACATGCGAATATCTCTGTCTTCATGACCAATCACACAAAGACATCAAAGATTGTCAAATTTGGGAAAATATGTAGAACGAAATTTGCACAGTTTTATCAATGGGCTGCGAGTATTAAATACAAAATTTTTTGTGATTTTTTTTTAAATTGGTTCAGACAAGATCATTAATATAATTGAGTTTTGTGAATAGTAGGGAGTCATGAAGTCAATTAGTTTTTCTGTGTTTCCCCCAATATTTTTAAAGATAAGTTAGATAATTGTTAGTTTATTCAGATAATTATTGTCGTTGCAGTATAGTCATCATCATTCTCTTCTTTCAGTAACATTAATGATACTGTTAGAACATTTCCATTCATTGTGAGAAAAAGCAATTTTTCACTTTCAAACTGCAGTCAACCAGAACACAAAACGCACTGGGGGTACGATTTGATAATTTCATTACAAAAACGCGAACGCCAGACGCTTCAAGCAAATCCAACAATCGTCGAGGCCAGCCGTTACTGCTGAACGTCGATGCCGGCCGCGAACGCTAGACGTCGCTAGGAAATCCCACCTTATAAATAGGTTAGCTTGGTCAGGTTAGGTTTGTGTGTAAATTGCGAGCGAAAAACTAATTCACGCATTTTCGAGTCTCGCAAGCTAGGTTAGCTTGCTCAGGTTGGTTTGTGCGTCACAGTTGAACACCCCGCCATTAAATGGCCCGCTTGTAGAATTACAATAATTTAAGTCGAGTTTGGCGCATGTTCAGTAGATTCCAATGAAGTTGCATGGGTTCAAGGAAAATAAAATTTAACAAGGAGGGTTTATAAGCTCTAGCCAATCAGAAACTTGTAGCATCAACGCGTCATAGTGACGTACTTGGATATGAGTACAGAGTCGACCTCGAACCAAGCAACAAAACTGTCAGCAGTAACTCTCATATACCAAGAGCTAGTCCGTCACTGTCTATAGAGAACGGCTGCCATGACCGTCCTACTACGTCACATTTCGTCACAAATGTTCTTTCATTTCTTTCTACTAGTGTCCCCATTGTCTTATGGGAATCAAACACTCCTTGTTAAATTTTAGTTTCCTTGGCATGGGTTGACCTAGATGCTTATCAATATTTCTATGATAGTGCATTGAACGTTGCAATATACATAAGCGTTTAGTTGTTGAGTTTTCACCTTTTTCCATTAAAGTAAGAAAGCAACACGTTAATTCTCAAAAACTTTGTGCGACTTTTGAAGAAATGAAATATAAATAAAATGATATATAATAAAATAGACTGAGGCTCGTGTCGGCTGGGAATAATCCTCCACGATTCACTGTTGCGTTAAAAATTAACAGTGCTGCTCCTAAAGTGGCGTATGGAGTTAGTAACAAGGCCTATCAAGAACACATGGCTAATGACCATAGCAGTCGATGCCAAAACACCAAGGAAAAAAAAAATGATTTAGACACAATATTCAACATCAATAATAATCAACCAGTTTTCAACATTCCTTGTTCTACAGCAGATTCAAGAGTGGTGGTATCTATAAACTTTTGAAACTCGATTATTTCAATACTATATATCTATCGAAGTATTTCAAGTTTTGTAAAAACATATTACAAAGAGACAAGTTTCAGCAACTCAATTGGAATTGCCGCAATTGGAAGACGTAGTACTAAATGGTGGCATAGGCTATTTTATTATTTTCTCGATATGCTTATATAGGCCAATCAATAGAGTATTTTTTCCTAACAATAATACTAGTAGAAATCCGACTGTGCCATCACATGAAAGACAGTCAGTAGTTATATTCTGTGATGTTTTCGACTCGCAACTGTCATGTATTAATTTGTTATAAACATTTAAATAACAAAAAAGCATTTTAGTTTATTGTTTAGCTTATAAAATGAAAACTAATAGAGCAATCTGGTTGCTCCAATGAAAATAATTGCAGACAATTGAAATACGAACAAAATGAAATGTTTTACGACCGGATCGGATCATTAGTAACGGAGGAAAACCGGAAAAACAGGATTTTTTTAAAAATCCATAACTCCGCCATTTTTCAAGAAATCGTGTAGGCCCTTCTCATGAAATCATTGAATCAACATGTGTACTTTGTGTGTGCACAAAACAGGCTCTGACAGATCATTAGTTTTGGCACAATCGCAATTTGAATTTTTTTTGCACCATCTTGCAGCATGCCGGGATGCTGTAGTGATAGTCCGATTTCAATTTCAGATTTTGAAAGTAGAAGTACAGTACCACAAAACGTATATTTTCATTTTGCGCTAAAATGCTGCGAAATGGGTGAAAAATCCTTGCAGACATGACTGAAAACGGCTGAGCTGGTGAAAGCGGTCGAGTGGTAGGAGAGAGCGGGAGATGAGGGGAAGCGTATTATCACGTAACCCGTTCATTAGAAGAATTCCCCTCATCATCCGGACTCTCCTACTACTCGGCAGCTAACGCGGGCTCGGCCGTTTTCATTCATGTTTACATTCATTGAAATCGGGCTATCACTAGAGCATCCAGGCACGCTGGAAGAAAAAAATTTGAATTGCAATTGTGCCAAAACTAACGATCCGACAGCGCCTGTTACACATGAAGTACACATGATTCAATACATTCATGAGATAGGCCAATCCTACTCCTTGAAAAATGGCGGAGTTATGAATTTTTAAAGAATCGCAAAACTTGCCATTCCGAAAAAAAAATCGGTTTCTTTTCTGGCAGATAAGGGAAGAGTACCTGATAAAGTGATACTGCAGTCGGAGATCACGATAAAATGAAGAGCTACCGAAGATGCAGATTATGTTCTGCAGGGCACATTGAGAAAAGAACGCGAATTGTTTGCTCTGAATGCAATGTAATTGTATCTTGATTCTTGTTTAAAAAATTCCATAGAAAATAATCACATGGAATTGGTACAGACCAAATGCTGTGCTCGCAAACTTTTTCAATTATAAACTATATGAAAGTAATATATTTTTACGAATATACATAAAATACTGAATTTCTTCATTTTCTTTATCAACAATAAGTGGGCGCTGGGAATATATGATCCCACAACCCCCAAATTCTCACCCATGTGAGATAAAACTTATATTTGCTTTATTTTCATACATGTTTACGGGAAAAATTGAAAATTTTCGATCAAAATTGATACAAAGATATATCCATAATAAAACTATGTTTAAAAGATTTTCACTATAAATAGATTTACAAAACCCGCGACAATTGTTTCGCTGTACAACAGCTTCTTCAAGCGGAGAAGATATACTAATTTACATGTTTGCTATGTTACCTTAAATATACATCGTAAATTTATTAGGGTGCGGTTGTATACCTGTCTCCTAATAAATTTTCAATGCGAACATTGCATTACTAATTACATTCCATCTAACCTTTCCAGAAAAACAAATTAAGTAATGGTGAGTTATTTAATTCAAGTTGGTCATTGAGGAGGTTCTCAGAATTTTTCCACTTATTGATCTCCATACTTTCCAAAAGATTAAGCTTCATACCTTTGTTCTCTACATGAAGGACTTCAAAATCATGGTCGAAAGTATGGTTTTCGGTCAATAAGTGGTTCGCATAAGTAGAGTTTGTTTTTCCGTTTACAAAGCTATTTCTGTGTTCGGTTAGGCGTTTTTTATAGGTTCTACCAGTTTGACCAAGACAAAATTTGGGGCAACTACCACAATTTAATTTATAGACTCCACACTTATCTTGTTTTTCTACTTTATCCTTGTTATTTTGAATATGTCTGCCTAAAGTGTTGTCTGCCTTAAAAGCAATATTGAAACCTTGCTTTTTCAAGAAATTACCTATTTTAGTGCTAGGTTCACCGATATAAGTGGTCTTTTAAACGAGGATAAACTTCTTGAATTGCTTTCTTATATTGCTTTTTAGACAGAAGGTTATCAATCAGAGACGATTTATAAACATTATTTACTGCAATTTGTTTGATAATATCTAATTCTTTATTAAAATTTGATGTACTGAGAGGAATACTAACTAATCTATGTATCATACTATTGTAAGCTGATACATGTGATAAGTGTGGAGTCTATAAATTAAATTGTGGTAGTTGCCCCAAGTTTTATCTTGGTCAAACTGGTAGAACCTATAAAAAACGCCTAACCGAACACAGAAATAGCTTTGTAAACGGAAAAACAAACTCTACTTATGCTAACCACTTATTGACCGAAGACCATACTTTCGACCATAATTTCGAAGTCCTTCATGTAGAGAACAAAGGTATGTAGCTTAATCTTTTGGAAAGTATGGAGATCAATAAGTGGAAAAATTCTGAGAACCTCCTCAATGACCAACTTGAATTAAATAACTCACCATTACTTAATTTGTTTTTCTGGAAAGGTTAGATGGAATGTAATTAGTAATGCAATGTTCGCATTGAAAATTTATTAGGAGGTATACAACCGCACCCTAATTAATTTACGATGTATATTTAAGGTAACATAGCAAACATGTAAATTAGTATATCTTCTCCGCTTGAAGAAGCTGTTGTACAGCGAAACAATTGTAGCGGGTTTTGTAAACCTATTTATAGTGAAAATCTTTTAAACAGTTTTATTATGGATATTAATATGGATTTTCATCAAGTATCGGCTACATCTATTCAAAAGATACAAAGATAGTTTTCCAAATTCGCGCCCACGGATGGGTTATAATCAATCGACGTTCATATATCAACAACCACCCATTGAAATCTATCAAAATTGATGTTTCCGTACCTGGTTATTATCTGAATTACGATTAAGGAATTTTATTGAGGACTGGTTGTTATTCAGAAATTTATCACACTATAAAAAATACTAGAAACTTGAAAGTATTCGAGTTAGCTAGAGAATGCCTGAGAAAGCTTTCTTTGGCATAGAAGAACCCAATTATATTAAACTCATTAAATGAAGTTTATGAAGATTGAATCGTTTTCTGTTGTTAGTACAACCAGAAGAGTAGTTTCTGAAACATTCTTTGTTGGTACATAGCTCCATGAAAACAAAAAAATATAATTAACTACCGGGTGTATGGTATTCTCATAATTCATGAAATATTGTGATACAATATTAGACCATAAGAGCATGAAACGTTTGCACTTATTTGAAAATCAACAATTACGGATATGGTTTTACTTTGTAACCAAGAAACTCTCTGAACCATTTTGGTTAACTGTTGTATGATTAATAATTATGTATTTTATAGAAAATGCACTGGTCATTTATTTCATATTTTATATTACGAAAGGTTAGTGTGCCAGGTGTTGTGTATTAACATTAATCATATTCTAGGAAACCAAGTATGATTGACAAGAAAACAGATTCTGGGGATTTCAACTGTTAAATAAATATACTTCTGCAATTCATTAAATAAAATTACATTCAGCAACGTTTGCTTTTCTTTCAATCATAATACATATACTAGAAATTGGCGACGAAGATAACCGAAAACACATGGAGCAGAAGCTGAGTATTGGACAAAATATGCCAAAAGAAACGAGTACTACAATTCAAACAATTTTTTCTATCGAAACCTTCGATGTTAGTAAAATTCGATTCGATCGTTGGGTAAAAAGACTCGAAAGTGCTTTCGAAGTATTCAAAGTGGAAAAAGGCATGCAAGTTGCTTATCTATTACATTACATTGGATCTGAATCATACGATATCATTTGCGACAAATTGTCACCAGAGGACCCTCACAAGAAAACTTTCCAGGAGTTAGTGAATTGCATGCTACAATATTACCATCCAGAACCATTGGAAATCACTGAAATTTTTCGTTTTCACCAGAGAAATCAACGTGAAGGCGAAACGTGTCAAGAATATGTCACTGCATTACAGAAACTGGCAGTTCACTGTAAATTTGGAGAATATCTGAAGAAAGCCATAAGAAATAAGTTCGTCTGCGGTTTGCTAGCTGAAAACATTCAAGATAAGTTGTTACAAATAAAGGAGCTCACCCTGGAGAAAGCAGTTGATGTTGCTACAAGTATGGAGCTATCGAGAAGGGGCACTGCCAGCTTACATAAACACGTCGCTCCCGAAATTCATCAGATCAAGATTCCAGGCCCTATCATCAGCAAATCTAATACGGATTATCATTCTAAGTTTTTCCCAAAATATTCTAGATCTTCTAGTTATATTAATAAAAATAATTTGAAATGTTTCAGATGCGGTTCTGAATCACACTTGGCAAATAGATGTGATAAAATGAATGCCATTTGTGATTTTTGTAATCTGCAAGGACATTTGAGGAGGATGTGTAGAAAGGAAGGTAATTCTAATACAAATCAGATTGAAGAGATCCTGATGGTTGAGATGGAGCAAGCAAAGTTTAGAGATAAATTCACTATTGACATTGAAGTTGATAAAAAAATGATTGAATTCGAAGTTGATAGTGGTGCAGCAGTGAGTTTAATGAGTAAGAATCAATATTTATCTTCAAGCTCTTTTACTGGTTTCAACAAATCAATCCTTGATATAATTTCTCTTCCAAACATCAATTTCGAAGGACTTATTCATGTGCTGGAATGAGGTGTTTTTCTATATTGAAGAAGAAATTGACATAATGCAGTTTGCCTATCACTACCTTTCAAAGCCCTAAGTGATTGTTTGAAAGTTTGAACGCAACGTTCTGCAAGACCATTTGTTGCTGGATGGTAGGGCGCCGTTAATTTATGTGAAATTCCATTATTTTTCAGAAATATTTTGAACTCATAAGAAGTAAATGAGGGACCATTATCTGTTACACATACTTTTGGAATTCCAAATGTGCAGAAAATTTTGATATGGTGGAACTTGTGATATTTTTCATAATATGAATTTCTGGCCATTTAGTATAAGCATCAACAAGAATAAAATAAAAATCACCCATAAAAGGACCTGCGAAATCTAAATGAACACGTTCAAATGGTTCAATTGCTGGTATCCATGGGTGCCCGGAAATTTTTTTTGGGTCATTTTTATTCGTGTTACATTCATAGCAATTCTTAGATATATTTTCAATGTCATTTGTGATATTTGGCCACCAGCAATAGCTTCTAGCCAATGCTTTCATTTTGACTATGCCAAAATGAGCAAAATGTAGTTCGTCCAGAATCCGCCTCCGCAATGATACAGGAATTACAGCAGTTTGTCCCCTAAATATATACTCATTCCAGCACAGGAATAAGTCCTTCGAAATTGATGTTTGGAAGAGAAATTAGATCAAGGATTGATTTATTGAAACCAGTAAAAGAGCTTCATCATCATGAGTCTCCTGAAGTAGAGAGATTATTTCAAATTGGTCAACGTGTTGCTGTTAGAGATTACTTCAAGAACTCTGAATGGCTGCTTGGTAAGGTGAAAGAAAGAATTGGGACCTTGAACTATCTAGTTGATTTCGATGATGGAAGAACTTGGCGCAGGCATGTAGATCAGATGCGTTCTGTTGGAGTTTCTGAATCGAATTCTCATAATTCCAACAATAGTAAAGACGCAGAAATAGATTCAAAAATCGAATTTTTATAACTTGCAAATACACTTAGTTCAGTTTCACATTCTGAAACTTCTTGCTCGACATCAGGAAGGAGTACATTGCTTTCTACGGAATCCTCCTCAAATGATAACCCCATTCTGAATGATGTTAGAAGATCTGATAGAATTAAAAAAAAAAAAAAAAACTGTGAGGATTGAAGAATAAGTTTTTACATTTATATATGTATATATATGTTTGTGTTTATTTCTTTTGTATTTCCCACAATTTCAGTTTGTAGAAAGGGAAGAGTTGTGTATTAACATTAATCATATTCTAGGAAACCAAGTATGATTGACAAGAAAACAGATTCTGGGGATTTCAACTGTTAAATAAATATACTTCTGCAATTCATTAAATAAAATTACATTCAGCAACGTTTGCTTTTCTTTCAATCATAATACATATACTATATCAGGGATAACATGTTAAGAGACAAAGTCCCCGTCTTCTCTGTTTTCTTTAGCATATCTCCACTTTTTGAAAACGCCCAAAGATTGCTTGTGTGACGCTGCACCCAGCTAACAATAAGCACAAACTTTAAACATCTCATCAATTCAGTTTGATCTTATATTGTATCTCATAGTTTGACAGAACTCTTTTACCTTTTACCATATAAAAACCAAGCACCCTTCAAGTGTACTTAGCTACAACTCCACACTGATATCTCCCAAATCCTCAATGAAACTTACCTAACACAAAGCTTGGAGCATCAAACTCAATACATTTCAAACCATATATTATTGGTATTTTTGAATTGATAGGGCGAATGGGTCCTTTGACTGCCAGTTCATAAGCTAGCTGGGATTGGATGTCAACTCCACACAATCTGTAAAAATAAAAATAATAATTTCAATTTGCTTCAAAATGTTTTCAAGTACTCAGATATCTCGAAAGATTTTGGCATGGAAATATTCGAGCAATTATATAACAAGAACAGTTAAACCAGAATAGCTTGGGTCTCTGGGATGTACGAACAATAAACAGAGGGAGTAACGTTGGTCAAATATCGACTACCGTTTTTCATCAGAAACAAAGAAAGTCTGGTGTGCATAGAAATTTCAGAGGCCTTGCTGTACAAAACCAATTCAAATTCCGAAAGTAACATATAGAGCAAAAATCATGTAGGTACTGATATAATTTAATACATGAGGAGGATCAACTCCTGCAGTAATAAATGATCTGGCTATTGTATTTTACAGAACTTTTTTTTTTGGATACATGTAGCAAATCTGAAATACGCAAATTGTAGCAGAATAAAAAAATATCTGTATTGAATCAAAGCACAAAGTACACCAACTAACAAGAAGCGAAAGCTTTGTCGGAACCTTTGATTAACAAAAAGTCTAGAGATCAAAGCATCATTAATTGTCGACCAACACTAAAGAAAGAAGCTGAATTTAAAAAAATAGGCTGTTGAAATTTCGTTTAATTTGTTAGATAATTGAAAAGAAATAACACAATATGCCTTACATTATTTATTTCTTGTCATATAATATGTGAGAATAATTTTTTAAAAAGTACATGATATTATAGGAGGAAGAAATTAACAAAACAGATAATATTCCTATAGATTGGAAAAAATACTAAAATAAATGATTAAATCAAATAGAACTCTTACTCTACTCTATAATAGTTAATGAAACCTTAATGAATACGTGAACAATAAAAAATATGAAGATATAAGTATAATACCAAGAATGCAAATGTAGGAAAACTCTATAATTCAAATATGTGATGGTATAGTCAGCTTTCTGTTCTTTTCCCCTTTCTTCTCACTGCTAGTGTATTTAAATCTCTATTGACATATTTTAAAGTAAAAAATAATCTGAGTCTAATAAAAAATTTCAAAACATATAACTGTGGAAAAGACTTGCACGGGTGTGAAAAGGACACAAATTTCATTTAATTTATGTGAATTTGAAACTAGAGGATTGGTGAAGGACCACGCACACATCTTATGGAAAAAAGTCTTTTGGTGAAAATGGCTGGATTTTTTATAAGTATGTTTTTGCTGCAGCCATCCTGAGTGAAAGTCTTAATTGGCCCAACTCGATTGTATGATCAGATTCGGCGCTAGAGGGCGCCAAATCATTAATTTTATGATTTTCGGAAAAATTCAGTTGAAAAAGAAATATCAATTTCTAATTTATATTCAATATTGTGTGCGGCTGGACATTCTCAAAATTCGTGAGAAATACTTTTCCACATTACAGAAACAAAATTTGTACAGGGTATAGTCAACAACATACTCAACTCTTCAGTGAATGAATTCGCCTACGAGCTTATAAGTTGATTGAGTTTATCATTGAAGATCAATCAGAACGGTTTGTTAATCGACCGAAATATAATGAAGCTATGAATACAGAGTGTCTGAAATAAGGAAGGGACCATATTATATAAAGGGGAGCCCATTAGTGTGAGGAAGTACAGTATCTCGCCTCTCATAAGGATTATGAAAAAATGTTTCAGATAAAGTTATACAGCTCAGTTCGTTGCTTGTTATGAAAATATTTCGAAATATATATATTATTAAAGCGGGCAACAAAATTCATCATTTTTTTGAATGGACCATCCTGTAAGTTTTCCTAGTATTGAACTGAACAAAACGTTTTACATACGGAGGTATTTCCTTTTTTTCGAAAATTTTGCGGCGTTGTCAAGTTATTGCTGAAAGAAATGAAATCTTCGGAAAAACAGACCATCACAAATACCATCATAAATACTTTAGAATAGAATTCAATCAAAAATATTTTTGTCATGCACAAATTATGAACAATATACGTTCCTCTAGGTTTTTAATCAAGGGCTAGTTTAATAACTCCGTGCCTGTGATTGAATTGTCCTTGAAATCAGATGGGTAAACTCAGATCATTCAGTTCAAATTATATAATCGACGGAAATGAACTTAATATCCTTAGAACAACAGATATATTTCTTTGAGTGACTCACAAAATACAGGGTGTCCGGTAAACCTTCTACAATATTGAAACTGGTGATAGACCAGGTCATGACTGTTCAGAATATCGGAATTTCACCTCAGTAAAAATCTCACCGTTTTCGAGATAATGAGCATTTTTTAAATTTATGGAAAATCACTACCTCACCTTGGATTTTGAGTGCCATGTCTACAAATTGAGAATAATTCAAATATCTTTGCTGCTGAAGATTACTGATGAGTGATGCTTTCAGGTGTACGAAACAGTTTTTCAGAAAACGATACAATTTTTCAAGAAATGAGGGTAAAATGCCAGATTTCACTTTCACCAATTTTTTTAACAACAGTTTGACATTATTGTTCGAAAAAAACATAACCAAGTGGAAGTGGATATTCATTACAAAAGAATGCCCATTTTGTCCAGACTCTACCATGGTATAAAACATACGATAATTATTTTTAGAAAGAGTAGAATTTCGATTATAATAGAGTGTGATGTTATTCGGAGCTAAAATCAACTCCATTAGACTTTGTCAGTAATGTTTATGTTTATCCTATCAAGATGAAATGATTAAATAATTATGAGTAACAACGAATCAACTGCTTAGAAGCATTCAATGAGATGTAAAGAAGTAAATACTAATTCAACGTTTTTTTGAATCAACATACACTATAAACTACAATAACAATTATTCAACATCGCACTAAATAATATTACAAAAATGTTAATTTACATCCACTCGTATGCAGAGACGACATCTTCTCAAGAAGAACCTTTTCAAATGCGTTATAGGTTATAGCCCCCAAATCAGCGATTCTCATGCGGCATTGTGCAATCGGATATCGTTCTGCATAAAGCGCTGCTGCAGCAGTAGCACTACCTCCACATTCACCATGAATGTAGTGCAAATGCGCATATTCTCGGGGAGTATAACCTGTGTACGGCATGATAAAGAAATAAATACCACTGAATGAAACAAGGGGAATAATTAAAAAAAAAACTACGATAGAAGTCACAAGTTGTTCAAACAAAATGTGACAGCCAAATACTAGATTTTTCAATTCTATTTACAGAAGATCCGTTCATGCATAATGCTGTATTTCATTTTTTCATCACGGACACAACACAGGAGTTAGAAAAGTTTTTAATTTTCGACAAGGATTCACCTCCTAAAAAATTTTGCACTTATTTGGTTACACCCTGTATATCTGTCGGTCTCTGAAACTTCGTTGGAATCTGGATGTTGGACAATTGCGACATTTATCACAAGAATTCGTTTTAATCGGTGCCATGTCGGATTATCGACATTTCATTTCGATAATTTTATAACATAAAAAGTTAATTTTATTGACACACTATCTAATGCTACCAAGCAGTCTATTCTTCATTGATAATAATCATTTCCACATTTTATCTTGAAGAAATCGAAATAAAATATTTTTTGGGCGTATAAGTATAAAAGTTGATGGAAGCCTAGAATGAAACCACGCCTAATTCAATGGAAATCACTTGCTCCAAAAATAATTATCGTATGTTTTATACCATGGTAGAGTCTGAACAAATTGAGCATTCTGTTGAAATGAATGTCCACTTCCAATTGGTTATGTTTCTTTCAGACAATAATGTCAAACTTAAAAAACAAAATGATGAAACTCAAATTTGTCATTTTATCCTCATTTCTTGAAAAAAAAAAATAATCACTTTCTGAAAAACTGTTCTGTACGTCTAAAAGCATCACTCATCAGGTATCTTCAGCGGTGAAGTTATTTGAATTTGTCTCAATTTGTATACATGGCACTCAAAAATCCAAGGTGAGGTAGCGATTTTCCAGAAATTCTTCAAATGCCCATTATCTCGAAAACGGTGATATTTTTACTGAGGTAAAATTCCGATATTCTGAACAGTCATGACCTGGTCTATCACCAGTTTCAATATTGTACAAGGTTTACCTGACACCCTGTATATTCATACTTTATGCCTTGGTTAATCTCACAAGAACACAAAATTAATTATTTGGCGTCATCTATCGCCGAACCTTAAGGTATTACGACGTAGTTAGGTTAATTAGAGATGACTTTAGCTCTTTGTTCAGCAAAGTCATGATTGAATCGTCGAGAAGAGTAATTACTTATTCAAATTGAATGGAGCCTTCCTTGTGTGAAACACTATGTATTGTCTTTTGTATTTTGTTTTGAGAGATCAACTTCCATTCTGATCGATCATCAATAATAATTAACTTAATCAACTCATAGTCTCGAAGGCGAATTCTTCCACCTAAAAATTGATTGTATTAGAAAATACCATGCAGAAAACTTTCTTTTGTTTTATAGAAGAATCATTCACGATCTTAGTAACGCTCAGTTGAACAACAGTTAACTATCGATTACAAATAATATGTAAATGTTTTTCATTTATCTGAATTCACCCAAAACTAATAAAATTCGTGATTTGGATTTGTACCTATAAATTATATGGACCATTCCTTATTCCAAACAGTCTGTATTCATATCTCAATTGAATTTTGGTCAATCAACAAACCATTCTGATTGACTTATAACCTCGTAGGCAAATTCATTCACTGAAGAATTGAGTATATCGTTGACAACCCTGTAGAAAATCAGTGACGTTTTTCTAATCTGTATTATGGAAAATTATTTCGCGCGAATTTTAGGAATGCTCAGTCGCACAGAATAATGGACATAAATGAGATATTGATATTCTTTTATTCAGCTGAATTTCTCAAAAAATCTAAAAATTCATGATTTGGCGCCCTCTAGCGCCGAATCTAGTCATACGATCGAGTTGGGCCAATGGAGACTTTTACTCAGAATGGCTCCAACTACAACATATAAAAAAAAACAGCCATTTTTACCGAAATACTTTTTCCCATGGGATGTGTGCGTGGTCCTTTGTTCAGGAATGATAAACATATTTTTTTTCAATTTGTAAATATACTGGACAAAATCCGTGCTCCAAATACAGTTTTTCTGTATTGAATGTTTTGAAATGTATCAATAATAGAAGGCTAAAATCTACTTCGTCGACTTTTTTAGAGACATCTTTACATATCTATCATATGTACGCTAAGAACTTTCTCAATTAAATAGCTACATATACAGTGTGTCCCACTTACCATGCTCACCATGGGTATCTTTTTAATGGTGAGAGATACGAGGTCGGTTAAATGACACCAAATGTAGAGTTTATCAAGGCCAACAAGAATGTGAAAAAATAATTTGATAAAATCTATTCGTTTTTGTTTTATACGCAAAAAACAGATTTTGATCATTTTCATGTCTCCTCCGTAACTTCTTTTGTATGAAAATATTCGAATAGGAATTTCACATTCTTATAGCAGTTTTTCAATGAGATTTCGAAAAAAATATGAAATTCATACCAACTCTTCTAGAATTTGAGATATCAGTATTTACCAACTTTCATTTTTCAAATGTAGGTCATAGCTCATTATAACTTACTTAGTTATGAATAACCTTTTTTTCTCTTACAGATGATATGTCACAGTGATAGTTTTTTGCTGATAAAAACGGAGTTATCGTCATTTATACAAAAACAAGAACTATTTTGAAGACGCCATCTTGAATTTATAAATTTTAACAAAAAAATCATGATCTCCGACCTCAAAAACCCCCACATACCAATTTTGAATCGAATTGGACCATAATCACAAATCTCGTCCGCCATATTGGAGGAGCCGCCACTCTTTATTTTTTATTTCAATTAAAATTTCATACTGTATTGTCACCGGACCGCCAGAAGAGGGTCAAAATTCACTTGAAAGAGACATGAAAATGATCAAAATTTGTTATTTGCGTATAAAACAAAAACGAATTGATTTTATCAAAATATTTTTTCACATTTTAGTTGGCCTGATAAACTCCACATTTGGTGTCATTTAACCGACCTCGTATCACTTACCATTAAAAAGATACCTATGATGAGCATGGTAAGTGGGACACACTGTATACTGAAAAGCATTTTGAGCAGCTGGACTTTCTTTTATATAATCACAGTGTGAAAGTAAATGGTTGCTGATTAGTGCAAATAACTTTGTTAGGGTTCAAATTCATCATTTGTACATCAAAATTATCAGTGAAGTTCATAGCAGAAGAATGCAAAGAAATTTGTGTGAAACGGTTTTTAAAGGTTCTCTGGAATTGAATGGGAGAGGGATTCACTGAATTTCCTCCTTCTTGTCTTACATTTCCAAACTGATTTTCAACACAATTTTGATTGAAAAGTCTTGTTTTTAATTATTTGAAATTCTTTGATGATAAAATATCCCAGATCCATTTGATCCCATTTATTGATACTGTGGCGAAGCTGTGGGCGATGCCGGACCTGAACTCTCGCGTGGCCGGCGCCTGGCCGCGGGTGACTGTCGATGCGCTCTGCACCGAGAAGAATCTGGACGATTCAAGGCTTCGAGAAATTTCATGAGCATTCGGAGAAGTGAGCGGTGGATATAAAAAGAACAACGCAGCAGACAGTTAGTGAAGTGAAAGTCGAATATAATACCTAGTTCCGTGATTGTTATATAAATTAGAGTATTGTGTTATTGAATCATTGTATTTCGTTAAATAAATTATTTTAGAGTGAATCAGACTATAAATATACGACAATACAATCCAGCATTTCATTGATGTGAATCTAAATGTAACATCTTTTCCTGCATTATCAAATTTTTTTATAGAAGCCAAAATTTAATTTAAGAAATGTAATTGAAAATCTGTACCATGATAACCGTTTTTGAAATAGTTTGAATCATTATGATCAGTGAAATTCGACACATCAATAAGATTATCTAAGTTTTGAATAATTTCTATGGTACCTGCAGCTTCTGAAGGAAGAATTCTCAAAACAATATAAGTACTCATAGAACTTGCACCTCAAGACTTGGGTTGCAAGTTTCACACGCATTTGCTCAAAGCTGCATGGGTATAGTGACAATGTCAATTTTGGAGTACACTACTGTAAAAAAATTAATTGTCCTCATGGTAAAAAGTCTCTACAAAAGACCAAGACGTTTTCTTATAGCCATCAAAACAGAAAACATGATTAATTAGAACAATTTTTGTAGCTTTTACCAAATGACATGAGTCAAATATAAATAGTTTTTTTACCATCCACATAAAATTCAGAGAATCAACTCAATTTTACAAAATTTGATCCCACATCAGAGACAAGACAATGTACATATTTTGTTATACATTCCTTCAAGTTTTTCTGCATCAAAACTTGTATGCACGAAGAAATAAGCTAGTGACCGCTTCCAATTTGAATGCATAATAACAAGCGCATTTTGTGCTACCAATGCCTCCTTTTTAACATTTCCTACGTCACATAGGCCAATAATCCCATCACGCCCTGTATCAAAATACAAGTTACTCTTAAGAGACCTCACGTCAATGCATATGCTAGACCTCGCATAAGCTTTGCAGGAGGCCAGGAAGATTTTAACAATTGAATAAAGTTATTTTGAGTGAGGCGTAGCATAACAAACAGATGGCCCGATTTCGATATTGGCCGGCGGGACTTTTTTTCTTAGGCTGAATTATTTTACTTCTTTTTCTGTTAGGTGAATTATTGGATACTTGGATAGCTTTTACATTTAGTTTGTGCCTATGCTGAATGAAGATCGGGCATTTCTTTGTCTAAGAGCTAGGTTTTAAAAAAAGTCTTGTGCAAAATGTCATTGAAGTGTCCAAAGATTACCTCTTTGTCGAGCGGCAATATATCACTTTGTGATGAAATACAAAATAGCTATTCTGATGCAGGTATCAAAACTTACTCAAACATTTTCTTTTGATGTGAAGCTTGCATAGAAGATAGTAGTCGTTCCATATTCAACTGTTTGATGAATTTCCATGTGGATCGTTCAATAACTTTTCCGTTTTTGAAACCTGTATCTGTAGCTTGTCCAAGAACACCTTTGATTCGATATGCTCTGGTAGGTCGATTTTCACGGATGAATTTAGCAGCCTGTGTACCACTTCTCAGCCCGAAAACTGAATTTGAAAAAAAAAAAAAAAATGAAAGGACCCCGCACTAATCTTATGGAAAACCGGTTTCGGTGAAAATCGCTGAAATTTCAATATGATGTAGCCCATGCCATCCTGAACAAAAGTTACCATTGCGCCAACTCTCTGAATGCCCGCGTTTGGATTCTACAGGGGGTCAAAGTTCGATATTTTGATGATTTTTCAAAAAATCCGGAATTTCATTTTCATTGTATCGATCTGAATTTTTATAATGAAATAGTCCACAATATGTGCATCAAAAAGTTCAAATGACAAAAGTTTCTAGAATCAAAACTGGCGGGTATACAGAGGGTTGAACTTTGTTTTTGGTAATTTTTATCGAACTTTTTTTGAGAAAATATTCGTTTTCCTGCAGATCCATGTGCAATTGATGTTACTTACAGTACATAAGAGGGCGATCATATTTTGCATTTGAACTAACCATCCAACTTTAAATATTTGAAAGATACGGGGCGATCAAAAATATATTTTCAATTTCGGAAAAATGTATCCCTTTGTATAGTCAGCTTTCACCAATATATTTAGCTGATGTTTTGAAAGTATGTAGCTAACATACATACAAATGTGTCACCGTCTGTGCTCATTAATCTGAATCCAAATAAAGTTGCGGCGATGGTCCAAAAAATATGGAGAAGGGATGTTTCGGAATAATTTTGAAATGATTTCTAAAATCGTCCGTGAATTTTTTTTATTTTCTGATATAATGTAGATGAGTCATTCTTGATCAAAAAGTTCTACAGTGCCTACCACGCGAATGCCACGGTTTGGGTTATACAGGGGTTTGAAGTATAGTATTTCCTTGATTTCTCGAATAATCAATAATTTCTTTGTAACGGAAAATAACATTGTTTCCTAGACAAACTTCGAAACATTTCAATGCCCAAATTATCTGAAATGAGAATTCATGAATATACAAAGGTTGCAAGTCAGTCTCATTATGTAAATATATTTTCGGACATATGCATGAGCATACGAATACGATTCATGTTTCATACGGTGTATGAAAATATAATACAAATTCTATAAGGACCATCATTTTCATTTTATGTTCCAGGAAAATACAGGATGAAAACAATTTTCGGAATGCTTCGAATGTGTCTGCCAGTAAAGTGCCATGCCAAGCATGGCCAAGTTACTGCAGAGTTTTCCAAGTAGAAGGGGCGTACATCTCCCTGCAATCCCAGAACTATTTTATTTTTCAAATGATGTCTTTTGATATACTAGTTTCAAGTTCAGGTAGTTCAGGTTTTATATATTCCCGAATTGTGTACAGTTGCTTTCATAGAAAAGTAGTACACTTAATTTCAGCAGTGTAAACATGACTTGCTTAATAATGAAAAATGGATTATATAATCCAATCTTCCGCATACAACCTATACTATAGGTAATTCGTCGGCAAGTATACAACAGAAAACAACTACTGCTGTACTGTTTTCTGTTGTATACTTACCGACGAATTACCTATAGTATAGGTTGTATGCGGAAGATTGGATTATATAATCCATTTTTCATTATTAATTAATGGTCTTCCGTCAAGTAGTGTTGTTTATTCTTTACGAAATGACTTGCTAAAATTGATAACTGCCATATTTCTTTTGTGCCTCTTTAACGTTTTTAAAAAGCCAAAGACAATTTTAAAAGATCAGATTAACACAATTTACTGTACTAAAATAACAACATTTTCGTTTCCAAGACTTGTACCTACTACTTTTCTGTGCAAGTAACTGTATTATTCCATATCCAAAATAGAGCAGTCCTTGGAATGTCATTCGATTGCTGTCAGAGTTATGGATGTTTTTGATAGCAAACATATTTTGATGTGTTGAACGTAGATGAAATGTTAGTATTTTCTAATAATTAGAGAATCGGTTGATGTTTTGGTCATCAATTACCTGTTTTCTTTTATTTTCTGCTCTTCGAAGTTAAATAAGGTGAGATAATCATTATATTCAATTGTATCTCATATTGGAATATTCCCAGGTCATCATGGCCTATCAAAATCAAGTAAATTGCTTTGTATGCGATAGCCGATCAAGACCAGCTCGAATGTCACATCTTCTTCATGGAGAAGAACATTTGGAAAAGTGTCAAATAGCTATTTCTAGGCGGGATGCACGAGGTGGTCCCCCTCTCATCATAGGAGAAGAAACAAGAATATGTTTAAACTGTAATCGATCTATTATGAATGAAATAAGGGACTTGACGATTGATCCAACTTGTATAAGACTTAATGTTTTGACACAAACATCGAGCCATACATGCTTCATCTGCAATGCCGCCGCTGATCAGCAAACTCTATCCAATAAATGCAGGGCCAATGTTTTTGTTCATCGAAATATATTCATCCCGGATAACGTGAAGGCGTGCAGACATCATCTCGATGATAACGGTTTCATTTTGCCATTTCTATTACCAGGAATCCAGTTTGTAAATAGACCTTATGTGATAAAGGGACAGCAACTATCCATTTTCCTTCAAGGGCTTCGTTTTGTGGCTATTGAACACTCCAGCTATGAAGATGAGAACAATTTCAGTGAGGATGAGTTTCAGGCAATATCTCCTATAACCAAAGAACAATTTCGTAGTCTTTTTATGTTCTGTGATATGGTTCCGCAGGAACATGGTTATAGATATATAACGAAAAAAGACCTTATGACATTCCTCTGTAAATTGCGTCAGGGTCTGTCGGATGATTTCTTGAAGGTAATATTCCATTATCCCTCTAGGCAAGCCACCAGCTTAGCAATTTCTAAAGTAAGACAGTCTTTGATGCAAAGATTCGTTCCATCGAATATCGGCTTTGCAGCCATCGATAGGAATGTGTATATTAGAAGGCATGTGAGTGAGTTTTCCAATATTTTATATAACCCGACCCCAGACAACCCGAAGGCCATCGTTTACATCGACGGATCATACGCCGCCATAAATAAAAGTTGTAATTTCAGGATATTGCGCCAATCTTTCTGCCGGTACAAGGGACATCATCTGGTGAAACCAGTTTTGATTGTGGCCCCGGATGGATATATACTGAGTATTCAAGGACCTTATTTCTCAGACGCTCGCAACAATGACGCAAGAATTTTGGAGAATCAGTTTGAAAGAAACTTAGAAGACATGAGGGGATGGTTTAATGAAGGTGACATTTTTGTTGTGGATCGGGGTTATCGAGATGTCATACCCTTACTGAATAATCTTGGCATACAATATGAAATGCCCGCGATTGTTCCACGAGGGCAACAACAGCTTTCCACTGAGGAAGCAAATAAATCTCGATTAGTGACGAAAACTAGATGGATAGTTGAAGCAAGAAATGGACATTTGAAAAGCATGTTTAAGTTTTTTGATAAAACTATCGAAATGCCACACGTACACAATCTTAGCGATCTATATCAAATCGCTGGTGCACTCATCAACAGCTTCCACCCCCCAGTCTCAATGAGAGGTGCCAATGCTCAGCTGGCACAAGAATTGTTACGAAAATCACAGGAGGTAAATGTCGTCCAGGCTCGAGTGGAAGTGGACAATCTTCATCTGAGAAATGGTCAATGGGTCCGTATGAATGGAAACCTGATTCCAAACTTTCCTCGCCTTACGATAGAATATCTAAGAGATTTGACCGTAGGTATATACCAAGTTAAACTTTCACCTTCGTATATACAGGATAAATTGCAAAGGGAAGAAAATGAAGAGTTTCAGGTCGATATTTTCGAAGAGGAACCTGGATTCATGAGAGTCAGGGTTTTTTCGAGGTTCAGAAATGCCACAAAATATCAACTGTGGATCAAATATAATGATGGAGAAGAACCTGATGAACCAAACGAGCCCATATTAGGATATTTTTGTACTTGTAAAACCGGCGCCAGAACTTTAGGAACATGTGCGCATGTTGCCAGTGTTCTATGGTATCTTGGTCATGCTCGACATGACCCCAACAGTCGATACCCCTCAAGTTCCCTACTAAACTCAGTAATGGACGCGGCAAATAGACCACAACAAATGGTTCCTGATGGTGCGCTTGAAATAGTTGGGTAGTGAAACGATGACAGTCATGCCGGTGAATAAACTCCTCACAATTTATTTGAATAACACCTCAAAAAACCCGTCTGAAGTCTAATTCTTTATTGCGATAGAAATTACTTGCATCCTCATTCTTCATTGCAATTGAATTAACTGCAGATTCAATCATTGTAATGGAAGATTTTTCCAATTATTTAAGAATGTCGCATGCTCTATTCAGTGATATCTATATAAGACCTACCCTACACTGATGAGGGGCAAAACCCCGAAACCGGTATAACTCGATTCGGAAAACGAAATATGAATCGTCCGAAAGGCTGTCTTCATGGAAAAAATGTACTTGCTGAATTGATTCGACTCAGTTCAGTAGCTGTTGTGGTACTATCATCATTTCTGTTTTCTCTGAATCAGCCCATATGCTTGGAATCGTGCTGAATTCATGTTATGTACTTACTTTAATTCATATTTCATATATCTGTCAGTTGCGGTCACAATTTTTTGAAGACAATGGCAGTTGCGAAGACCTGAATATAAACCAAATCATCTCATTTCTCTCTACTTGTTTTTCCGCACACGATCTTTCTCGAGAATATATTGTTTTCATACTGGATTTTCCTAAAACATCGGGTGGAGACAAAGTGGTCCTGGTCCTAATAGAGTTTCTGAATATATAAAAAATATGAATAGTAAACGGATACTTATATTTTTGAAAAAAAATTTTTTTTTTGGACCAACCTTTGTATATTCATAAATTCTCATTTCAGATAATTTGGTCATTGAAATGTTTCGAAGTTTGTCTAGGAAACAATGTTATTTTCCGTTACAAAGAAATTATTGATTATTCGAGAAATCAAGGAAATACTATACTTCAAACACCTGTATAACTCATACCGTGGCATTCGCGTGGTAGGCACTGTAGAACTTTTTGATCAAGAATGACTCATCTACATTATATCAGAAAATAAAAAAAATTCACGGACGATTTTAGAAATCATTTCAAAATTATTCCGAAACATCCCTTCTCCATATTTTTTGGACCATCGCCGCAACTTTATTTGGATTCAGATTAATGAGCACAGACGGTGACACATTTGTATGTATGTTAGCTACATACTTTCAAAACATCAGCTAAATATATTGGTGAAAGCTGACTATACAAAGGGATACATTTTTCCGAAATTGAAAATATATTTTTGATCGCCCCGTATCTTTCAAATATTTAAAGTTGGATGGTTAGTTCAAATGCAAAATATGATCGCCCTCTTATGTACTGTAAGTATCATCAATTGCACATGGATCTGCAGGAAAACGAATATTTTCTCAAAAAAAGTTCGATAAAAATTACCAAAAACAAAGTTCAACCCACTGTATACCCGCCAGTTTTGATTCTAGAAACTTTTGTCATTTGAACTTTTTGATGCACATATTGTGGACTATTTCATTATAAAAATTCAGATCGATACAATGAAAATGAAATTCCGGATTTTTTGAAAAATCGTCAAAATATCGAACTTTGACCCCCTGTAGAATCCAAACGCGGGCATTCAGAGAGTTGGCGCAATGGTAACTTTTGTTCAGGATGGCATGGGCTACATCATATTGAAATTTCAGCGATTTTCACCGAAACCGGTTTTCCATAAGATTAGTGCGGGGTCCTTTGTGAATTTCCAAGAATCAGAAGGTAATCATGGAAAACTTCTTTCGAAAATTTCACACCTCTACTTTTTAACCAATAAGATGCCTTAATTTTGACTAGTTTTCATGGCAACTAAAAAAAGTTCCGGAAATGTTTACGTGGCGCCACGATATTTAAGTGGACATTTTTTGACAGTTGAAATGGAAAACATATGATCTACAACCTTTAAATATTGTAGATATACCTGTGAATAATGCAAAATTCCTATAAGAATTAACATTATTATTTATTATTCCCTATAAAGTTTCATTAAACAGAAAACACAAATTTATTGAATTATTATGCATTAACAATTTAGATTTCAAAAAACGTAGGATCTACAAACATAGTAAGATTTAAATGTTGCTTGAATTCTAACCCATTCTCTCTTCTTAATGGTGAATAGGAAGGTGACGAATTAATTAGATGTCTGTGTTTTAAGACATATATGTAATATTTTGAAACAATTTTGTTCAAATCTCTTTTACGCAAAAGGCCATATTTACTTGACATCTGCAGCAGACTTTCTTGCATAAATACATTTCTACCACCTTTAGTAACCTAAAATTATGAAAGGGCGATAGACTGATCTAATACCCATCTGAGTTTTAGCATTTGGTGTTACAAAGTTGGTAATATTTTTTATTTAACGAAACATGGTGGACCTGACAAGCAGTGAAATTAATTTAAAATGTCAGATTGGATTAATAATTTTTTTTCCAAATTATGGTGTGAAATTTTCTTACCGAATACCACGCAAGCTTAAATTATTCCTGGAAAGTTTCTTTCGGGCACGAATATTTTAAGAAAATTATCCCTCGTCGTTTCGCGACTCGGTATAATTTACAAAATATTCATGACCTCAAAAAAAATTCCGGAAATAATTTAAGCTCTTGTGATATTATAAGTGATAATTTATTGAATTACTGCACTAGAATGGCAAAACCAATGGAGCTATTTTTTATGTCACTTTTGGTAAATTCAAACGTTAATAATGATGAAAATAGACTAATACTAAATACTGAAATGTATCTACTCTTTCAACTCCACCATTCCTTAAAACAGAGGTTGAGTTTATACAAAGTGAATCAAATTTTCGACAAACTTCTTGGAGGTAATCTCGAAAATGGTAAGATGGTTGAATTATGGCAGAGTTACATAATTGAAACGTTTAGAAATAAAAAGTATTTTAAAAAATTACAAAAATAAACTATGTACATCTATTTTGGGTCTGATCCCAATTTTATCCATAGTGAGCAATCATAATTCACTGTTTCAACGAAATATCTACAATGGAAACACTCGGTCAGCAAAGTTTATTAAAATATACAAGATGAAACTACCCTTATGTGGGGGCTGATGAATGTTTTTCGATGGTAGCACGAAAAATATGTTTCGAGCAATCACAGTTAAATTCAATGAAATATCTTCATTGGAAAACTCCGGTCAGCAAAGTTTTTCGAAAAATTGCAGGTAAAAACTACCCTAATGAAGGGGTTGATTTGAATTATTTCTGGGGTGGCACGAACACTCAGTTTTTTACAGTTGGGTTCAATTATGTACTTCCTACGGTTCTGTTCTCCAGAATTATTTTCTGGTCAGCAAATTATCCATACTATTATTAAAACAATCAATCAATTAGATCTTGTAGTAGTATAGGAACGAAGGGACGTATTTGAAATCTTTCTGAAATACACGGAAAATGGAAATGTAACAAACAATAATTTTGCCACTCTAATTCAAATTTTGTCACAATCATGCCAATTACAGTAAACGTTATTATTGCTACAACTGTATGAGAATAATTAAGTATTTAGCAACTAGAGAGAGTGAATGAATGAATAAGTTTATTTAGGAAATCCTAATATACACAAAAAAATAAAAAATGAATGAATACAGTACTTAATACATACTACTAGTGACACAAAACTTACTTGTATTTTTGATGACGTAATCATTATTCGAGTAATGACGTCATTATAATTTTTTTCAAATCGCAATAACCTATTTTGATAATACCTCCAAAAAAACGCATTTTTCTGTGTACGGATGTCACATTTTTTCTTATGTAACAGTCGCATGTTCGAGAAATAAAAAATATTTCATTCATAATAATGTAATATTAGGTCTGTTAACATAAACTTTTGACTTAAGTTATCACCACAAAAAAAATCGATAATTAAAATCGATCGAAATCATCTTCATTTTCAGTTCATGAATTACTTTTAATTTATATGGGTGCTACTTATTCTATTTCAGTCATTTTAAAACAGTCATACATATTGATTTCCCAATCCAACTTGCCTCTGTAAAAATATTTTTAAAATTCGACTTAACAAAAATAGTTAGCTATCAAATAATTATAGTATAAATAAGTTATCGACATCATGTCCGATTTAAGCGAACAGCAACACATAGATATTTTAATGATGTTAGGTGCGTACGCAAGCTGAGGTTTGTGACTTATTAAACAAGAAATATCCCAATAGTCCTATTACACGTTCGACGGTGAGCAAAGTCGAAGCAAAAGAAGGAAATTTTGACAATGTTGGTGATAATTATACGAAAGGTCGTCCAGGTGGTACAAACGATCAACAATTGATGTATTATTATCATTGCAAGAAAATCCTCAAAGACCTACTAGTCTAGTTGCATTGTAGCAATCAATGTGTCAAACATCTGTTTTGAAATGACTAAAAAAGACTAAGTGGCACCCATATAAAGTGAAAGTAATTCATGAACTTAATGAAGATAATTTCCATCGCAGACGAGGATTTTTAGAGTGGCTAGCTACATCTCCTGATTTACCCCACTAGATTTTTTTTGTAGGGATACCTTGAGTAAAAAGTATACGTTAACAGACCTGATACATTATTATGAATGAAATATCTTTCATTTCTCGAACATACGGTTATGTAACATAAGAAAAAATATGACATCCATAAACAGTAAAAAGCGTTCTTTTTTAAAGTATTATCAGAATATAGTAATGCCATTTGAAAAAAATTATAATGACGTCATAACTCGAACAGTGTTGTATCAGTAGACCAAAAAATGCGCAACCAAAAAATGTCCCAACTTATTTTCCCTAATAGCCATATCAAGCGTTTAACGAATTTGTTCCAACCTTTAAGTGATCACTGTATAATAAATGCCAACAATTTTGTCCATCATATTATTTTGGATCAATAAACTATTTAAACAATATAGTGTTCGTTTTCATAAAATTAATTAGTTTAGACTTGAATAAATGAAGACTTTTGCTTTGAGCTAGTTATGCTGCATCTTGGCATATGAAAATTAATGATTTGATCATAATTATTGTGAGTACTATTTCAATATGTATTGTAGCATTAGTATTATTAATAGTTTTGTGAATAAATCACATTGCTGATCTTGAACCTGTCTTTTATTGATAACCATTGTAATATGTCGAGCATAAACTTTATGCTGGAATAACGATTACATTTTAGTACAACTTATACCTCGATTTTGTAATTTTTGTAAAGTCAGAATTTTATTTTGATCAAAACCATACAGTAATGTAGGTACTACAATAATGAAAATGTGGCTGTATAATCGTGTAATTGACAAGTGATAAGAAATTCGTGTAAAAAAGTAAAGTTTCTTTGATATTTTTTTGGTTGGTATTTAAAATGTGCATCAAAAGATAAACAGTTGTCTAACCTAACCGTATTTAATTTCGGTTACAAATTCTATATTTTCCTTGTTGATTTCCAAAAAACGAAAATATAGGTTCATTTGTTTATATTTATATGTTGTGGTCAGAATCATGGCTTTTGTTTTGGATACATTTAATTTTAACTTATTGACTTTCAAGAACTTATGAATTTTCTCTAAGCAGGTATTCATGTTATTTAGCTAAATCTAAATCTGTATAACATATGGATAATCCGGTGTCATCAGCTAATAATTTCATAAAGTTGCAATTGTGACACAAGCTGATGTCATCAATATAAATTGAAATAGGAATGGACCTAAAACGGTACCTTGAGGTACAATAAATTTTGTGACAATAGGATGTGAATGAACATTGTCCACATCAGTGATCTGCCTTCAACCATTTAAGTAGTCCTTAAACCATCTTAGACCCATAACTTCCAGTTTTTCTATTAACATATTATGGTCAATTGTCTCAAAAGTTCTTCTCAGATCTAAGAAAAGTGTTACAACATAATCACCGTTATCTATAGATTGAGTCCATTTCCTAATTGTTAGTTGTAAGGACAATTCACAAGAGATTCTTCCTAAAACCGGATTGATTACTTATGGGAATATCATGTATGGGATACATTTAGATTGCATCGGAACAGAAGTGTTGTACAATAGGAATTTCTTCAATCTCAAGAGAGGGAATGTTTGCATTCTGATTTCAAATTTGATTTCAGAACTGGAAAATTCTGCGATCATCGTGGAGAAAAGAAATTACATATGATCAAGATACATATTAGAATTAAGAGTATTCGCCTCTTTAAATTTTCGAAATTCCAACATAGGTGAAAACACTCAATTCAAAATATCTAGAAGTGGAAATCTTCGAAAATAAAGATTTTGAAAAGTTAATTACCGACAAGGGACCAGGATACTTTGATGAACTACTCAACTAGAACAAAGGTGACTAACAGGGTAGGTATGTCTTCTATTCACTATTTCCCTAACACCACATATAGAGGGTCGAGCCTACTCTACAGAATTATTACTTACTCAATACGCCACTGGTATTCCAGCCTAGGTAGTTCGACCAACTCAATGCTAATTCCTCTTCCAGGTATTTTGGACCAACAACATAGGGATGAACACTTAAATCAGTCAGACCTTCTTGTACAAGTGTTGTTAGAGTTTCTTCAGTTGTCAATTGTTTAACAGAATCATCATTTGCAGGTAGTGATCTCTGAGGATATCTCAATTTGATATCTAAATCACTAAGATCTGAAAAGGAAAAACGATTTTCAAATTTCAATAAATGTTTTGAAAAATACAGTATGACGCATGCGCAGAGACTAGTGAGAACTATATTTTCTTTGGCCCACGCTGATATTTTCGGGTAGTTTTGGCAAGTGGAATAAGTGCGTGGAAACACAATCCAAAGTTATTTGCGAGTGAGTACAATTGGTTGTAACTTGATACTAGAAATCATAACTGTACTGACCTTTACATATTTTGCTTATTATTGTCCTTCGTAAATTTCGTACAGATGATTCTGCCGGTTTGTACACACAAATTATTCCCTTCAGAGCGTTCCAGAGTAAGTTTGAATCCGGCCTCATCTTTTTCAATTCGAATACTTGATAATCATATCTTCTAAATCACTAGATTCTGGAGTCTCAAATCCTGGAAATCTGGAATCGGATGAATTTCGATATTTTAGGTTATGTTCGACAACGTTGCCATGTTGCCAAACCAACCTAGGAACCTAGTCCAGTGCTATTAATTAAAATTCTGAAATGAGATTATTTAATTTTAATTTGGTTGTCCTCACTCATCTCTCAAGATCCTCTGACATCTGACACTGATACTGATATAAAGCCTCGAGTTTCGTGTAACTCATAAATTTTTAATAGCCAGGATTACTAACTAATTCAATGCTCACCTAGGTAGGTATCTAACTTTTTTTTTCGGCAACCATCCGGGAAGTATTCACTTCCCGGACACTTTTTCTTTGGGAAAGTAGCACTTCCCGGCCTAGTCCGGGAAGTACGTACTTTCCGGTCTAGGCCGGGAAGTGCTCGAATTTTAATATTATATTAAATATTAATAAGAATTAGAATGTTTCTCTTGGTACCTATCTTCTGTTCGAATTTCAATATATAATACAAATAAGAACTAAAATGTTTGAAATATTCAAATTTGGAATCACAGCCAGAGTAGTTTACTCTTCATCAAAATTCTATTTTTTGTTCCCCCCTGTACACTGTTTGGAAATTTAGAATTTTGATAACACGAATACAAGTATTCCGTAATGCACCAAATTTTATGAAGAATAAAATTTTCTGACAAATCGATAATAAAAAAGTTTCCTTATGGTGCAAATTTTTGAAACTCACTGTATATAGTCATGACCACATTTTGATAGGAAACCCATTTTAGGCGTATTCGTCTATTTATGTAACTTCATAAAATGTATGTTTCATCCGGTTAACAGATGAGTGAAGGTCGACCTCTCTTCGTCTCTTAGACTAAATGCGTCTCATTGATTTGTTATTCTACATGGTTGCCGGAAAAATAGTGTAAGCAACACGTCCGAAAACAGTTTTTTTGGACTCGCAGACTATCAGGACTCGCTAAAGCTCGTCCTAAAATTTGGTTTACTCGTCCAAACAAACAGTATTTTCCGGACTTGTTACGTAAATTACTATTTCCTGAATCATTTTTTATGCCTATTTCAATTTCAACATCAAATTCATGAAGTAGTCCAGAAAAGCCTTAGTAGGGTGATGTTTAGTAGGATAGTAAGTATCCTTGGGATATGTATGTAGTTACCACGAAGATATTTTTGTTTCTGTCTGTTTTGTACTCATTTTCCTTATTTAGTATCTAATAACCAAAACCTTCGAATCCTTTTAATTATTATAAAAATAATTTCTTAAGCTATAATGAGGCACTAGCATTTTCTAAACCATTTACCGTTGCTAACATTGAAAATCCTGATGCATTGAGATATTTACTCAAATTAAATGAATGATTAAATATTATTTCTGAAAACCACTGAATTTCCAAATGTAATAAATTCTTCTCAAAATTGCAATCACTATTCACTACTCATTTTCCCAGCACTTGCAAAAATATCGAACACTGGCAACTTCGTATCTGGCAACTAGAGACAATCCAGGGCGCGACATCTATTGTTGTTATCTTAAAGTTGATTGATCGGTTAGAAGTGTCAGGAGAGAATTCTGCTCCTCGAACATGCTTCCGACTATACAACTCTCAGTTGTACCATTATGTGGCGCTAGTAGGCGAGTGGACAAAGGAAAACCCGCGAAACGCTTTTCCATAAGAAATGCATACAAAGACATCATGAATTTGAAAATATGACTTTTTTATGCTGTTTCGTGTTAAGTCATTACTATATATGCATATACGAACAATAGGTAAACGATCTGTATAATATAATTTGCTGGCTCGCTCATACGGAATGTTTCATTTTGGGTTTCTGTGATATAGGATGATCCGGAAGATATACTTTAGGCTTTTGAGGGTGGGTGTTATCCATGAAGGAGTGCTGAATTTAGAATGTTTAGAACTGAGACTCCCAAGGGATTTACCGTTATTGCTTTAATTTTGTTATTGGAATAATAGAAATGAATAAGATTATTGGTATACATGGTGGATCACCCTATACGACACGATCCCTCTGTAAGCCGTGCGCATCATTTATTTTTTCGTTAATCTCATATCTCATTATATGTATGTATATTGATTAATGCTACAACAGAAAATTATTTTGGAGTCCACACGGTGGTTCAAAAAAGTGTGACATCAAAGTTGTGTATTTTCAAATGGAACAGCCTGTATTTCTTTACACTTTTGAAAGGGTCACGAATAAATTATATTTCTTATAAGGTACTATGAATATGCTAGGTTCAATTAGAAACTAAATAACATTGAAATTTATAGAAATCACACCTTTGAAATATGACCATGCATCAAAGAGGTTTTGGGCTAATGATATCGGTACAACCCGTTTCTCAAAATTATACAGAATGTTCAAAAATCATTGTTGATTTTTTATAATTTCGAACAAAGATTAACTTTGTCATTTCAAATATTCAAATATTTTTTTGGTATGAGGAATAGAAAATTCAATTTTTTTGTAGTTATGTCTTGTACATATTGTGCATATATCAGAAATTTTCCTGAATCAAGCTATTTTCTAAACTTTTACGTAATAGCATCAAATGAATTAATAAATTGTTTATCAACGTACCTAATTAAAATGTAAATTATTACAATAACCAAAAATTATGATATCAAGTTCTGATGATTGAAAAAACGATAAAAATCTTAGAAATAGACCGATATGCAGTCTAAAACTCGAACGGCGCGCGCAGAATATTTCTACTTCATCTGACTGACGTCGGGCGTCATTCTACTGACCACATGACCGACAAATTTCTTAGTGATAGATATATTTATGCACCCTCATTAGTAAATTCAAAGATAATTTTCGGCTCTGGCTCTCCGTCTTTATTTTCGTAAATGAGTTTTTCATTTAAAACCTTATTTAACAGTAAATTGCTATTTATGATACAAGTTCGTAAAGTAAGACTTTTTTGTATGAGCGTGAAGTTTGTTGAATGAAGCGCAGCCAAGTTCAACAAACACGCGAGTACAAAAAAGCCCTTTACGAAAGTGTTTCATACAAAGTTTTTTCTTCGACAGTTATTATATTGCAAATTGTAGCAATTATATCTGTTCCCTCTTAGCTCAGATGGAAATTTTGTATTAATTAAATTTTGATGTACTTACCGGTTTTGTTGGTGAGAATGTTTCCTTGAGTCCAAATATTTTCTTCGCTCGGTAAAACTGGGTTTTGGAAGGAAGGAAAATCTTGGATGAGGAAGTTTTAGCGATATCACAATAATTTCATTACTCGATAAGGACCAGCTAGCCGAAACCTAGCAACCGTTATATACGGAGTTTTTTGTAGTAGACCAAAACAGTAAACCGAAAACTATATTGTACTGACTTTTTCTGTTGTCTTGAACATTCTGGCCAGTGAGAAAATACAATGTTGCCAGCCTGTGTTCTATATTTTTCCTTTAAAAATAATTTTAGTAAGGGCGAGAACATACCCCCGACATTGAAAAACTGTTTTTTCAGCCGCATAATATTTTTACAATTTCTCCATAATATTATTCATATTTGTTAAAATTGTTAATTCCGTCAACCGATTGCACCCCTACGCGCAATCCTCAGAAGTCTTCGAGAGACTTGTGTGAGCTAGGGAAGACGCAGCTCTTACCTATTAACGTGTGATGCCATGCACGAGACCGGTGAATCGGTGGATCGAACCCACGACCCCACGCATGCGAGGCGAACGCACTACCAGCCGACCACCACGGCCCAATATCCATATATTATATAATAAGATTATTAATTATTATTAAACCTTTTCCTTTCTCATTGATATGCTTACTTAATGTTTGAATAATTTGCAGTTCATGCTCAAGCGGTTTGTGCAACTAAGAAATATGGCATCATCCGTTATCAGTCAAGTGAAAGACGTGGATATCGACCCCACCGGTGTTTTCAAATACATACTGATCAAAGTAACCAGTCCAAATACGGAAGGGAAGTTGGAAGATAAATTGGTAGTGAGAGGTTATGCTGAGTGCCCATTCCATGGTGAGTCAAATATTTCAAAATATTCACTTTGGTAAATTAGTGTAACGAAGTGAATTTTGGAGGCATCTATAGAAGAATCCTACCTTTGGTATTCGAGCCTTCACTTCACACAGTCCTAAACAATGGTTTGAGTTGTAAATTGAGAGTCCAAACAACGAACACAAGTTGGTTCTCAGTTGATCATTACGATGATCAACTCAAGTCAATCCATCTTGAACAGGACCTACAATAGTCCCCCAATCAGACTTCCTCTTATAAGCCAAGCTGCAGATAAAAATAAGACACAAAATGAAGACGCAAACGGCCCATACTAATTTTTATAAGATAGTTCGTAAATGAAAACCCCGGTTTTCGCCCCAGCAAAATCACTACGTGAAATTTTTTAAACAAGAAATAGTGACAAAAATTACATTTTTTTGTTTTTTTTGCGAATTTATCAAAAAGTATTGGAGGAAATGGTTTACAGTCAATAAAACTTTTGTAGAGAATTATAAAACCTACAAAATGTCAGTGTAAAGTTTGTCGTCAAAAAAGTAAACCAGAGTTACGCAATAAATTGAAAGGAAAAATATGTCCACTGAAATTGTGAATATTGGAGTATCGAGCCATCATCAAGTACCTGTATTTAAAAGGGTTAGGAGGTAAGTAGATTTACGAAAATATGCTTAATACCATTGGTGATCAATGTCCTCCGTATGCGACCGTGAAAAATTAGACTGCAAGCTTCAAAAGAGGTAAATTTTCCATTGAAGATGATGACCGATCGGGTAGGCCAGTTCAGTCCCCGAAAATATCGATGCAGTTCATGACATGATTTTAACAGACCGTCGAATTGGGCTAAAACGGATATCTGAAGCACTGAATATTTCATACGAACGCGTTCATCACATAGTTCACGTCAATTTGGATATGAGAAAAATTGCTGCAAAATGGATCCCCAAATGTTTGAATGTTGACCAAAAGTGTGCAAGGGTAGTAGCATCGCGTTCGATCTGTGCTGGATTTGAAAACGATGTAGACTTCTTAAACCGAATTGTTACTATGGATGAGACTTGGGTACATTTCTACGATCCAGAAACAAAGCAACAATCGATGGAATTGCGACACTCCAGTTCTCCAAGACCTAAGTAGTGTCGTGTCCAAAAATCTGCTGGAAAAATTCTCGCTTCAGTTTTTTGGGATTGTCATGGAGTAATCATGATTGATTTTTTGGATAAGGGTAGAACAATAACTGGAGATTACTATTCGACATTACTGACCACTCTACGGGAAAAAGTTAAAGAGAAAAGACGCGAAAAGCTATCCAAAGGTGTTTTGTTTTTGCAGGACAACGCCCCTGCACACAAATCAAATGTTGCCATGCAAAAAATTCGTGATTTAGGGTTTGAATTACTAGAACACCCCCTTATGAAAATCCGTTTTGTAGGTTTTATAAATCTCTACAAAAATTCCATTTACTGTAAAACGATTCCTTGAATGATCTTTGCGATATTTCCAAAAAACAAAAAAGTTGTTTATTTTTTCACTATAGCTTGTTTAAAAAATTGCACAAAGCGATTTTGCTGTGGCGAAAACTGGGGTTTTCATTAACGAACTGTATTATAAAAATTAGTATAGGCCTTTTGCGTCTTTTATTTTTTGGGGAAAAAAACCTCTGTAGCTTGGTCTATTAGATAATTGCGCTTTGGGAAGATGGAGTAGTTTAACTCTAGAATGTCCAACAAATATTACTGAAACTTGAGTCGGCTTCTTTAATGCAATTTCTGTGAACAAACTCGGTTGTGCAGGTTACATAACTGCCTCCTTCATATGACGGCTTCTCACGTTTGAGTTTTCAGAGCAATGTCTTCTGATTGGCCACCGAATAAGAAATTGTCAACCTGCGCCTGATCAGAAAACAATACCCCAAAAGAATGAGAAAGAAAATTTCGATGTTTTTATACCACTTCTATTTTTAACCAACGTGCAGTTTCGTCCTATACAGGGTGTTATGTAATAAGTGTCCGATATTTTACAGGATGATTCCTCAGTTATTTGCAAGGTGAAAAGTTCCGCAAGGCCTTCAGTTTTGAGATATAGGGTGTTGAAAATTTATTTTTATTTTTGTTTTTCGCAATTAATTTTTAAAGTAATGACGAAGATTGGTATTTCGGAACTTTTTAATATGAGAAATTCATATTTGATCTTAGTTTGGCACCTAATTGTAGGGGGCGCAACCTACAGGCCTTTATCTCTTTTGGGGAGTCACAACTTTGTCGTGCATGTATGTATCACATTTTCTAGAAGACAAATCCCCTATCATTTTTACGTGTAAAAGGTATGCTTGTCAAAAGTCGCTACTAGAAACATTTCAAACGCTAAGTTTTAATCAACAATAAATAACGGAACACTAGATATAAATCTAATTCAAAATCACAGTAAATGTTCGAAATGTCTACCTCCTGCTTTATGCTCGCATCCAATCTTCTTCTCATCGATTCGCGCACTCTTTGGAAAATTCCAGGATTATCTTGAATCCAGTAAAATAGGCAAATCTTCTTCAAGAAAATTTCGATATCTCTCTCCGTTTAATCTTCCTGGAATAAAGAATGGGCCTTTAAAATAATCTCCAAGAATTCCTGCCCACACTTGAGAGAGAACTGTTCTTGGAAGTATGATTCCTGTATCGCATGGGGGTTTTCCTCTGACGACAAATGATTGTTATAAAAATTGCGGATAGTGTTGCGTGAGAAATTTGCTTTGTCGGTAAACAGGTTTTGATTTTCAAATAAAGGATTTTAAATAAGGCGTTGGAGAAACCAACGACAGAAATTGATACGTAACGGAAAGTCACGAGTGAGGAGTGCCTGAACTCTTTGAATATGGTAGGGATATAACAAATCATCAATCAAAATTTTCCATACCAGAACATGAGAAAAGTTTAACGTCAGCGCTATTTTTCTGGAGCTTGTTTCCGGGTGTTCTCCTACCAGATTAAGAACTGCTTCCTAGGTTGCTGGGATTCTTACCGTCCAATGTGCACCAGAGAGATGACTGTAGCTTTCTCAAAACTTCCTGTTTCTCTTAACCGAGTGTGAATTCTTGAAAAGGTTTTTGAAGTCGGAGTTGTTCGGATCGGATAACGCTCCTGAAACAAATGTCTAGCCTCATATGCATTTCCGTTAGCTAGTCCGTATGTGAAATGTATGTCGGCATAATCTGCATTGGTAAAGTTTAATATTTTCGAACAAATAATCACACTAATAACAAATAAAACCATTCAACTTTGCGTCAAAATATTATTTTTGACATGACAGCACAAAAAAACATTGGAATAAACTTACTAGCCTACTTGATACTTTTATTTTCAAAGAGTTCGCGAATCAATGAGAAGACGATTGGATACATCGATTAATTTAAATTAAAATATTTCGAAAACGGCTGCATTTAGCGACTTTTGACAAGCATACCTTTTTCACGTAAAAATGATAGGGGAATAGATTTTTCTTCTAGATAATGTGATACATACATGCACGACAAAGTTGTGACTCCCCAAAAGAGACAAAGACCCTATAGGTGGCGCCCCCAACAATTAAGTGCCAAACCAAGATTAACTCAGGTAGATTATTTTTATTATCATTTTGTTGAATTTTAAAAGTTTACAAAACATATACCTACTTGTAATTCTTACCTAAAATTTCTCGCAACAAGTTTTTAACTTCGCGGGTATAATTAAACCGTTTATTCACCTTTTTATACAAATTGATGTAATGCTTTTTAATTGAATTTTGAATAAACTTTATTTATTTTTTTTTCTTTGGTGTCTTGGCATCGACTGCTATGGTCATTAGCCACGTGTTCTGGATAGGCCTTGTTACTAACTCCATGCGCCACCTTAGGAGCAGCAGTGTTAATTGGAACGCAACAGTGAATCGTGCAGGACTCATTCGGTTCAATCGGTCAAATTAAATTAAAAAATCCCAGCCGCAACTGGGGCTCGAACTCCGGACCTTTCGACCCAAAGTCGGACGCTCTAACCACTGCGCCACGCCCCGACATAAATATAATTATTATTATTAAGATCAAATTTGAATATCTCATATCAAGTCTCCAAATACCAATATTCGTCCAAATATCAACATCATTTTAAAACTTATTTGCGAAAAACCAAAATAAAAATAAATTTTCAACACCCTATATCTCAAAACTAAAGGCCTTGCGAACCCATGTGTATATGAACTTTCTACCTTATAAATAACTGAGGAATTGTCCTGTAAAATATCGGACACTTATTACAAAACACCATGTATATACATTATTAAGAATACTATAAACAGAGTTAACGAATAAAAAGTGGGGGAATACCGGTCAGATGGGCAATTCCGGTCACTCGACTTGTTCCGCAAAAAACGTGGTCACCTTGTTGAATATGTAGCGCCATCTTTTCTCGATCGGATCCAGCGGGTTTCGATTTCCAGTCTACAGTATGCTACACGTTGTGTCGAGATGAAGTTATTGCCAGGTTCTATTATAATATTTTGACGAATTTAAACCAACGTAAGTATTCAAATACATTATTATTTTCAAGCAGCCATGAAGAATATCTTGAGGGACAACTTGTTGTTTAGATCCTGCTTTTACAGGCGCCTAAATGAAGGAGAACAATTTTGGGTTTGGTTTATATTGCCAAATTGCTTTCTGGAAATGCTGGTCAAAACAAATGGGGTAATACCGGTCGTGAACCATAAGGGAAATAACAACACAAGTTACACTTGATTCCATTTATTTACATATTTCAGTGGATAGTAGACCTATGTTACAAAATTTTTTACAAAGGCCTTAAATTTATATATTTATTATAAGAGTGCTGTACCCGACTGTAGATTAAATTCTAGAGTTTCCTTATTTAACATAGTTTGATTGGAAATGTTATTCATTATTGAATAAACAAGTTTCAGTCCTCTTTAAATATGAATATATCAGTACATGAATGTGTTATATACATATAGATCGGTGCTTAGTAATATTATTGAAGTTAGTGCTACAAAAATATTCATTCGATAGTATATCAACTACTATATTTTAATAAATCAGTTGTGGTGGAGGTCGATGAATTGTACTTTCTGAATAATATTTTTGATTTCAATTACAAATAAGATTGCTTTTTATTAAAATGAAGATTTTATTCATTCTCTTTGTTGTTTTCATTATACCTTAAATAAATAAATAAATTGAGATTATTCCTCAGGCTATCGGTGATCGTGTTTTTGCTGTCAGGTTGGTAATAAATTTTGTTTTTAATTGTTTGAAACAATGATTTGATACACTGACATGAGTCAACACTGTCAAGTGTCAAATTCATTTTTTTTAATTTCAATTTATCGAAAAAATATTTGCAAGAAAATCTAGCAGGGTAATGTTGTGTTCTATTTTGCTGGAATGTGTACGATTATACAATAAAAAAACATTTCACAGATTCCCGAAAACTAAAGAACTTACGCAAAAATGGTTGTTTCATTTGAATCTTCCCATCGACGAACTGGAATATTTTTATCGTAAAAGAATTTTTGGAGAGTGAAAGATTGAATAAGTGGAAGACACCTTTAATGTCAAAACTCTGTGATGTTGTTGAGTTCCATTCTCATGTTTAGATTCGAAATTTTAGGAAACACTTTCATTTTGTTTCCTTTCTAGACCCCATTATCTAAAATGTTCCCGAACATCGTCCAAAGAAGGTGGAAGAATAACTTATGATTCTGTTTCTTGTTACTCTGGAGTTGGTAAGATTTACTTATGTAACTCTGATGTGTTGAGTTAACTAAATTTGAGGCATTTTCTGTTAGGAACTGTAAATGAAGTAATAATATTGGTTGTGTAGAGGAAGATAGCCCATAACACACCGAACTCATGGATGAGTATGTTGACTGTTGGCTTTCTGAACAACGGTTATAATTGTGCAGAGTTACTGGATAGTTTTTCCCCGACGCTGAGTGAGGCACAACATTTGGGTCCATAAGTAAACATAACGCGCCAGTCATTAAAGATTTCCTCTCCCAAATTTGGTCTAAATAACAAATAACAGTAGCCATGAAAGCTGGGTTGGTTAATGACGATGCTGTTGCAGCTAAATATGAAACAGAAAATACAGGTTCAGATATTTCTCATGTGGACTTGTTATTAACCCAGGAATCCCTTTCTTGTCGACGTCCTCCAACAGACTTGTTATTGATACCAGTATCTACTATTTGTTGAAACTAAAAACATCTATATCTAGAGGATTTAAAAAAACATACACTTCAAAACAATGTGTAGAACAGTAAGCGTTTAAGAAACAACCATTATTTTCAAATACTAGGGCTAGCTCTAACGGGACCACATTGTTGAGGACTGGGTTTTGGATCCTGAACCAGTATTAACAAGATTCTATTTTGAATATTTCTAATCCAATTATAAGCTTCAGTCATCGTTCACTGTGGATTTGGAGTTGATTCTGGCCACTACGACATACTTTGGCCTAGGACAGAACAGACTGGTATAAATTTGACGACAGTTGCTTAAATAGAATATTTTCTTTCAAATTGGACCTTTTGGAGCCTCTGGAGACACCATACATCCTATTTTACCGAAAAGCAGCTATTCATAATTTAATATAATAATAATCTTTATTTGAAATAGGAACATCCTAATTTACATACATTTATAATTTAATTTAATATTCATAATTATTAATAATAAATACTTAATGCTAAACAAAAAAAATGCTAAAAACATAAAAAATACACCTACACTGTTCAATCATATATTAAAATATACACATATTATACTCATGTACACTCAGTATTATATCAGCAACACACACACACCCACACCCTACACATACCTTTTGACAGACCTTGTTAGGAGTTTTCATTCAATTGATTCCAAGTCTTCAAATGACGTGGTGTTGCAGTTTTTTTTGGGTTTTCTGCGGCTGTAAAAGCGAATGCGACACTGAATCAATTCAAGTCACCCCGGAGCTCTCACAATTTTTTATATCATTTGTTTCTTATTGCTATATCAATATTTTAATGTCAATATTAATTGAAATAAAATTCTTCTTTCTGATAATATATGTTTCAAATGTGTTTACCAGTTGTCTGCTATATCGTGAAAAGCCTGTTGAAAAAGCAACGACTGATTCATATTAAGATTTATGGTTTCTGAAACATACGATTTTAAAAACTTTTTTTTTACTTTAGTCCCAAATACTGATTTTTTCCAACTGCGGTAGTTGAATACGAACACAATTTTTTTTCAGTTTTCAATATTTTTCATTGCATAAATGTATCACTGGTGTGAAAACAGAATCAGTTTTGGCGCCAGAAACGAAAAGATAGTAAATGCGCAAGGGTGGCATATTTTACTACTTCGAAAGCTTCCGAATTCATATTGCAATTAGAATTTGTACATTATTATCTTGATAATGATTATGAAGGATGAAGGTTTACACACAAAAATGATAAAATTATGATAATGGTGCTTTTAGTAAAACATAAGGTCACATTTATCAGTGGCTGAGACAATCACATCATGGGAGAAAAAGTGCGTTACTGGAAATTTCTTTTCCATTGTATATTCACAACGATCTGATAAAGCATACCTACCCCATTTCAGATTTTCTATTGTATCTCAATACTCACCCTGGAGACTACCTCCATAATAAAATGATCTACAAAACATTCAATCGTTTCTTGAAATTTCTTTTTTACTGCATATTCAGAACGATCTGAGAAAGCATACCTACCCCATTTCAGATTTTGTATCTCAATACTCACCCTGGAAATTACCCCCGTAATAAATGAAATCTACAAAAAAAAGTTAATTCATCGTTTCTTGAAATTTCTTTTTCACCGTATATTCAAAACGATCAGAGAAAGCATATCTACCCCATTCCAGGGTTTGTATCTCAATACTCACCCTGGAAACTAACCCCATATGGAAAAATCTACAAAACAGAGTCAATTCATCGTTTCTTGAAATTTGTTTCACTGTATATTCAGAACGATCTGAAAATGCATACCTACCCCATTTCAGATATTGTATCTCAATACTCACCCTGGAAACCACCCCATAAAAAAAATTCTACAAAACAAAGCCAATTTATTGTTTCTTGAAATTCCTTTGTTACTGTATTTTCGGAACGATCTGAGAAAGCATACCTACCCCATTCTGATTTTGAAACCACTCCCATAATAAGAAAATCTTCAAAACAAAATCAATTCACCCTTTCTTGAAAATCCTTTTTTACTGTATATTCAGAACGATCCGAGAAAGTATACCTACCCCATTTCAGAATCTCATTACTCACCCTGGAGACCACCTCCATAATAAAATAATCTACAAAACAGTCAATTCATCGTTTCTTCAAATTTCTTTTTACTGCATATTCAGAGCGATCTGAGAAAGCATACCTACCCCATTTCAGATTTTGTATCTCAATACTCACCCTGGAAATTATCCCCGTAATAAATGAAATCTACAAAAAAGAGTTAATTCATCGTTTCTTGAAATTTCTTTTTCACCGTATATTCAAAACGATCAGAGAAAGCATATCTACCCCATTCCAGGGTTTGTATCTCAATACTCACCCTGGAAACTACCCCCATATGGAAAAATCTACAAAACAGAGTCAATTCATCGTTTCTTGAAATTTCTGTTTCACTGTATATTCAGAACGATCTGAAAATGCATACCTACCCCATTTCAGATTCTATCTCAATACTCACCCTGGAAACCACCCCCATAAAAGAATTCTACAAAACAAAGCCAATTCATCGTTTCTTGAAATTCCTTTGTTACTGTATATTCGGAACGATATGAGAAAGCATACCTACCCCATTCTGATTTTGAAACCACCCCCATAATAAGAAAATCTACAAAACAAAGTCAATTCATCCTTTCTTGAAATTCCTTTTTTACTGTATATTCAGAACGATCCGAGAAAGTATACCTACCCCATTTCAGATTTTGTATCTCAATACTCACCCTGGAAACCACCCCATAATAATAAAATCTAAAAAACAAAGCCAATCAATTCATCTTTTCTTGAAATTTCTTTTTTACTGAATATTCAGAACGATCTGAGAAAGCATACCTACCCCATTTCAGATTTTGTATATTCTCCCCCTGGAATTTACTCGCATCTGAATGTACAGTAAAAATGATATTTCAGGAAACGATGAATTGGCTTTGTTTTGTAGATTTTCTCATTACGGGGGTAGTTTCCAGGCTGAGTATTGAGGTTCAAAATCTAAAATGGGTTAGGTATGCTTTCTCAGACCGTTCTGAATATACAGGGAAAAATAAACTTCAAGAAACGATGTATTGTCTTTGTTTTGTAGATTTTTTCATTATGGGGGTAGTTTCCAGGATGAGTATTAGGACAAAATCTGAAATGGGGTAGGTATGTTTTCTCAGATCGTTCTGAATACACAGTGAAAAAGAAATTTCCAGAAACGATGAATTACCTCTGTTTTGTAGATTTTACTTATTACGGGGTAGTTTCTAGGGTGGGTGTTGTGATACAAAATCTGAAATGGGGTAGGTATGCATTTTCAGATCGTTCTGAATATACAGTGAAACAGAAATTTCAAGAAACGATGAATTAACTCTGTTTTGTAGATTTTCATATTATGGGAGTAGTTTCCAGGGTGAGTATTGTGAAACAAAATCTGAAATTGGGTGGTATGCTTTCTTAGATCGTTCTAAGTATACATTAAATGATGAATTTCAAGAAACGATGAATTGGCTGTTTTGTAGATTTTTTATATTATGGGGGTAGTTTCCAGAGTGAGTATTGATATACAAAATCTGAAATGGGGTAGGTAAGCTTTCTCTGATTGTTCTGTATATACAGTGAAACATTTTTCAAGAACCGATGAATTAACTCTGTTTTGTAGATTTTTTTATTATGGGGGTAGTTTCCAGGGTGAGTATTGAGATACAAAATCTGAAATGGGATAGGTATGATTTCTCAGATCGTTCTGAATTTACAGTGATAAAGAAAATCCAAGGAACGATGAATTGGCTTTTTTGTAATTTTTTTATTATGGGGGTAGTTTCCAGGGTGAGTATGAAGATACAATATCTGAAATGGGATAGGTCTTTATCAGATCGTTCTGAAAATACAATGGAAAATATATTTCCAGTAACGCACTTTTTATCCCATGATGTAAGTGATTGTCTCAGCCTCTGATAAATATGATCTTATGGTTACTAAAAGCACCATTATAATTATTTCATCATTTTTGTGGGTAAACCTTCATTCGTCACAATCATCATCTTGATGATAATTTAGAGAATTCCAATTGCAATATAAATTTGGAAGATTTCAAAAGAGTAAAATATGCCACCCTTGCGCATATACTATTATTTCATTTCTGGAGCCACAACCGTTTCTATTTTCATACTGGCAAATGTATCGATGTTTCTCTAAAACCTAGGATATATGAAAACTATATAAGCCAGAAATCACACTGATCGACCAGGACCGACCGTCCGCGACCGACCGTCCGCGACCGTCCACCAACGACCAAAACTTCCAACACGTATATTCTTATCGCACAACTCACACTGTTCGACCATTTTCAACCGTCCACGACCGGTTTTCAAAGACCGTGTTTGAAATTACATCCTGCTGGAAGTTTTGGTCGGCCTCAGACTACTGTGATGCAATGCCCATACGCTAAATTATCATTTGGACACATGTTTGTGATAAACTTTCAACAGTTTTTCACCTAAACGAAAATTTTAATATTATTTGTGTGAACTGTTATTTTTCCAATTGAGTCAGAAATTCGTGAGTACTATATTTACAATAATTTATAGTTCATCCAAATTTTTAATGTTTTTAAAGCAGCGGAATAATACAGGAACCGTGTGGGACCGCCGCAGAGATGAATATTTTAATAACAGCGGTGAGGAGCCACGTTAAATCAGAGTAAGCCTAATTACAGCAATACAGAAGTCATTGATGGAATTTATTAACGCAAGAGAATAAATGTTTAGTACCAGAAATGTTCAACTGATAGTAACTTTTATAGTTGAAGAATTAACGTGCTGGATATAGAAAAAGGAGACATTCCTTGGTGCTCCATCGGGAAGTAATGCCCAGCAAATAAAAAATTGGCCTTCTTTTGATTGGGAATTTCTGTTGGTGTAATTTATGGACATTCAATAGTAGGTACTTTGGAACTGTATTGATCTCTTAGTAATTTGGGATAATTGGTTCAAAATTCACACTCTTGTTCTCGATATAAATAAAGTACTCTATTCCATACACTTTTTTACATTACTTCATTAATTGTTTATAAAAATCATGAACTATCATAATTCTTTCTTCCTCACTATCACTCCTACTCATTACTCACAACAAAATCATAGAAATTATGATTTTAACTTGTTTTCGTTAAATAGTTAGAAAATAGACATAACCTTTTGAATGTCAGATCAATGTCAGATTTACAAAATTATTCTGGCTGTCGGTCGTAGATGGTCGAGTGTGAGTTTAAAAGTTTTCATTGATCTACTTCAATTTTTGATAGTGGGTAGACGGTCGCGGACGGTCGGTCCTGGTCGATCAGTGTGATTCCTGGCATAAACAATCCGTTGAATTGATTGAATTCGACATATGACTAATTATAATTGACTTTAGTCAGTGTTTCCGACGTTTAAAAACAAAATATATTACCAATATGACAGCGAACAACGATCACCGATACCCTGTGGAATATTTCGAATCGATGATATGCCGTAAAAAAATAGTAGTATAACTAGCAATATATTGCACTTTTTAGCATTTGTCTCTGAACTACAAATCCTAACTTTCTTTGATAAAATAAACATTTTTTTTTTTTTTGACATTAACATTTCCTCATAGAATGCATTCCTTAATTATAGCACACGAGCCATTCCTCTCATTAACTATTACTTTCTTATGCTAGTAGACATATAGATAACATTTCAATATCATTCTTCCTGTGCTGTCAACTTCAAGGTGGCAACGCCTCTGAGATGCTCAAACAATTGACAGAAGAAGTGACTGTGATCATCTTTCTCCAAAGAAAGAAAGTTATAGTCTACTTCGCGTTCAAATCTCAGAGGCCAAGCTGTCCTCGTTGAGTCGTACTCAAACAAATGACGTTTTTAAAATATTTTGGGATATGATAATTTTCAAATGAGCTAACAGCTTAAAAGGAAAACTGAAATTGACAATTAAGTGAATTTTTTAAATTAACCTGTACTAAATATTCAAGATTACTTAATTTATTCCGACATGCTTATTATAATTCGTACCAATAAGTCTTTCTTATGCACTTTCAGTAAAAATAAAATTAGTCGTGATTTGAATATCAAGCTTATGTTTTATGCGCCAGAACATAGTCTGCAACCTGTGACATCGATTTGAAATCAAAATTGCTTTGTGGTGAAGAGAAATAAGAGAAACGACGAAAGGGAGATGAAGAAAGAAGAAGACCCAAGTAACACACTTGGAATGGGATAATATTGGTAAAGTAGAACCATAACTCTAAGAAGGTCGTAAATCACCAACCTCTTGAGATATCAGCAGGCTGTCAAGCAGTCGATTCTACACAGGGCTGTACCTGCCCTAGCCATTAAATTTCAGGTATTCGGTTAAAGAGCCCACTATTATTGAAACGCCAAACTATTTCATTGGATACTTCAATCCGGACCTGGGAATCTTTTAATGCTTACTTTTATTTCGAACAATAGGTAATACCTAATGAGGGTCGTCGGCTAATATTGATTTACTACGTTCTTACAGTTATAGTTCTACTATACAAGATGATGGAAATATAGGCAAATATGGGTATTCAAACGTGATATTGGCGAGGAAAAAAAGTGAACATTTCGCGATATTGATCCAATGTTACTTGAATATATTAAAAGTAATATTGGCGAAATACTTTCGAAGCAGTATTTGCATGGAACAGAAACCATTTTGATTGGTATCATTTATGCTACTTTTTGAAAGGAAAGACATTGTGATTACTTGATAGGGGCGGTACGAAGGCATAGAAGGGTCACGGTTCGTTTTTCTAAGTCGAGATCCCGACTTCTATCTCGGGATCTCGAGATCCCATAATCACAAAATTCATTTGGAGTCACCATTTCGAATTCTTAAATTTTGATGAAAAACATGATCCCCGACCCCAAAACCCTTACATACCAATTTTGAATGAAATCGGATAATAATCACAAAACTCGTCCGTCATGTTGGAGGTATCTTCAATTCCTATGTTGAGTTCAAAAATAAAAGACAGACTTATGAGATAAATTCAATCACGAGTGGAATTTTATTAGACTATTTCACAAACAAAGTGGAAGGTACACAATCTGAAATTTGTCAGAATTAGACGAAATTAGCAAAAAAGTTAATCTGAGAAATTAATAAAGTTCAATAAACAGAAAACAATGATTAATGTGATGAGAATTTATACCAAATATGCTCGTTTTTAAATGCGTGCATAGCGTCATTAATTGTATTTGACGTTCAACTGTCACATATACGAAGCTGAAAACATCAAACTTGACAGACCAATCAAAGTCCAGAGTCAAGTTCGGTAATATCGATAATCCGAACTCGACTAGAGCTTCAGCAGCGGGATTATTATCTCTCGACTCGACAGCTGTCGTGTCGAATAAACAAAATTTGCGATTCTCGTGTTCCATATCGAAACATGAGTATCGACTACAAATGTCACTTTTATTCGACATCTAAAAAGGTGTCGAGAAGTCAATTCTGTGACGTTATGAGGTGATGAAAAATTTTTGACTTGCAAAAATATCTTCATTTCGATCAAAAAAAGAACAATACTATGGTAATTGAATATATGGACAATCATCGAGTTTTGCCACACTGCCACAGGTCGCAAATGCGAATGACAAGATAAGAGCTTAGTAATAAATTAAATGGAACAAGAATTTTACTGACAAGAAAAGCAAATTTGAAAATGTTTCTTCAGAAGTATTTTAGTTTGGTAGTATTCGAAATTAAAGAGACTTCGTCAGATACTTATGTGTGATTACTTATCGATTATAAATTTGAGAGTTCAGGGGTTAAAAGGTTGTCTGAAGTCTTTCAAAGTTCTTACAAAAGACTCATGAGGTAGCTTAATTGAAGCGGTGTAAATTTTGTATTTCAAAAAGCATGTGTTCATTTTGGTAACAATTCAGTTCTTGGCAATGTTCCTAAGAAAGTCCTAGTTTTACTATAACTTCGTTAGTTTTCACCAAGCTCAATGAGAACTATTTCTAAAATATAAAGCAGAATGAAAGGTGCAGTTTTTATTTGATTCATTTCAAAATATGCTTCATTGTACATGATGAAAGAAATTATATTGACTAAGCTTCAAACAATGTATGTTAATAGTAAGTCACGGGAATAAAAGAAATGGTGCATGCAAGGTCAACGTTCAGCACTTTGGTTTTTGACTTTCGTAGCTTGTTTCCAAAGTTAGAAAGTTTTGTATGTGATCCAAATGAAATAATAGTGTCAGTATTGCTATTGCACATTTGAAACAAAAAATAAGGTATACATGGCAATTCAAATTCGACCCCCACCATTGGGATCTCCTAAACTACAGGAGATACGTCGAAGCTTAAATTGGGGCAAATTGCGTATTCTGGTGCTTAACAAAATACTGTTTTGAAACTTGGAAAATTCCTAGTATTTCCGGAAATATCGGAAAAAAACTGAAAATCGGAATTTTCTTTTTTATTTTTTTCTATCGTTATTTGACAACATAGCTCAAAACCAAAAGTACATTTTTATTGATACTTTTTTTCAGCTACACGTTTTCATGTTCAGATTTACTATCCGACGTTTCGTCTTCTGGCATTCATCACCAACTTTTTTTTCTGTTATGGGTGCCATATTTTTTTTTACAGAATAATAGTGATTCTCATTCTGATTTCAATGATGTATAATTTGTTATGATTTGCACTTCTGAAACCACAGATATTAAAAAAAACAGCTTCATCTGAGATGGTCATGACTCTATCGAAAAATTTTGTTTAATAAACACTATTTGTCAGAACTCATTAAACATCATAAGTTTGCACAAATACTTCTGTCGAAATGTCCTCATTCTCAAATGAAGAAAAACGAGATATGTTGAAACTTTATTATAAATTTGATAGGAATAGTACGAAAACAGCACAAATTTATTTTGATTAAATCTGGAAATGGAAAGACAACAGCCGGATAGAACATTATTCGGAATTTTGGACAAACACTTGGCTGAGTACGGTGCGTTTCAAAAACCAAGAATGAAATATGGAAGCAGAATGGAACAAAATATTAGACGCAACTTATTAGCTGAGGTAAAATAATTATTCATTTCATATTCGAAGAAGTATAATTATTTTTGGTACTATTTTAGATAAATGCAGATCATTCCAAATCAACACATCAAGTCTCGGCAGAAATGGATGTGCCACAGACGAGCGTTTGGAGTGAATTCAAAAAAAGTGGTTTGAAATGGTAAAAGATACATATTTCACAAAAATTACATCCAGGTGATCCTGAGAGAAGGATGGATTTTGTGGCTGGCTCTCGAATAGGGTAGACCCTACAAACTTCTTGAAAAACATTATTTGTACCAACGAAAGTACTTTTTCGAACTGTGGTGTTTTTAATAGAAATAATGAGCACATTTGGAGTGAAAATAATCCACGACAGTTCAGAGAAGTCAGACCACAAGTTCGGTTTCATTTGAATGTGTGTGATGGAATTTATGACGACCGAATACTTGGACCTCATTTCTTCTCTATTACTTTGAACGGGGAAACCTATCTTCGGATCTTAAGAAACGAATTCGAAGAATATATGGATACGTTTCCCCTTGTTAATTATAACAGCTGCTGGTTTCAGCATGACGCTCCACACAATAAAAGAGCAGTTTGCGAATATTTACACCAATGATTTCCTATTAGGTGGTTAGGAAATTCTGGACCAGTGAGGTGGCCGGCAAGGTCACCTGACCTTACAGTTTTGGATACTTTCTTGTGGGGCACTTTAAAGAACAGAATCTATGGAGAGCAAGAATATGACACAGTAGATGAACTTAGAGACAATATCATCACGCAATTCAGGTCTATCAGAAGAAGGGATATTGTAAGGGCTGTTCTTAATTTGAGACGACGAGCTCGGTTATGTATTCAAGAGGAAGGCCATCATTTCGAACACTTGTTGTGTTACTTTTTGTGCATTTTTTACAAGCTCATGATTTCATTCTTGTTTTTTGAACCGCACCGTACTCAAAATTCCGAATAATGTTCTATCCGGCTGTTGTCTTTCCGGATATAATTCAAAATAAATTTGTGCTGTTTTCGTACTATTCCTACCAAATTTATAATAAAGTTTCAACATATCTCGTTTGAAATGAGGACATTTCGACTGAAGTATTTGTACAAACTTATGATGTTTAACGAGTTCTGACAACTAGTGTTTATTAAACAAAATTTTTCGATGGAGTCATGACCATCTCACATGAAGTTGTTTTTTTCAATATCTGTGGTTTCAGAAGTGCAAATCATAACACATTATACATCAATGAAATCAGAATGAAAATCACTATTTTTCTATATAAAAAACAATATGGCGCCCATAACAGAAAAAAAGTTGACGATGAATGCCAGAAGACGAAAAGTCGGATAGTGAATCTGAACATAAAAACGTGTAGCTGAAAAAAAGTATCAATGAAAATGTACTTTTGGTTTTGAGCTATGTTGTCAAATAACGATAGAAAAAAATAAAAACGAAAATTCCGATTTTCAGTTTTTTCCCGATATTTCCAGAAATACTCGAAATTTTCCAAGTTTCAAGACAATATTTTGTTAAGCACCAGAATACGCAACTTTGCCCCAATTTAAGCTTCGACGTATCTCCTGTAGTTTAGGAGATCCCAATGGTGGGGGTCGAATTTGAATTGCCCTGTAGAATATGCCCCTTTTCTGACCTTTGAAGGGAGACCACCACTATTTGATCTGGTAACTCGAATATTCAGACATAAATAGTTGTGAAACTTGATAGCTCTTCCTATGTACACTCGTCTGGCTTTACTTCCAGGTTAAAATCTTCACCAAACCAAACCAGTCGCATAAAAGCGCAAAGCTACCGATATGTTTTGTTTGTGACTGACATCTCGGTTTTGATACATTCTATATCTGGGTTCTAGAATATAAGGAGTAAAAAAATTGCACATTTCCGAAAACGGGCTTCTGGAATTTCAACGACACTGAACTCTCTTCAAATTCGTCGTCTACGCCTTCCATATAGTACATTTTCGTGCCGACGTCTAATTTTGTTAACGATTGGCAATATCCCCAATATTTATTTTATATTTTTGTTAATAATTTCCAGGATACAACTAAAACCAACGCATAAAATGGATTCAAATTGAGACGACGGCGTATACGTTACCTCTCGACTAGTTTTTCGACATGTGATAGAATCACTCCTCTCTTTATGTCGAGAAGACTGTCGAAAGGTGACAGCTAGTCGACTCGTGTCGAATCGAAAGATGAGAATCCCTGTGCTGATTGGTTCATTTGGCAAGTGCGTGAAATAGTCAGTAGTAATACCACAAGTGATTGAATTTTCGCGATAAGTCTGTCGATTCATTTCTGAACGAAACTGAATTGCTTCGAGAAAACACCACGAGTCCGCAGGACGAGTGGTGTTTTCTCGATACAATTCAGTTGAGTTCAGAAATAAAAGACAGACTTATGAGATAAATTCAATCACGAGTGGAATTTTATTAGACTATTTCACGAAGCATTAAAAGTATTATTATAAACATGAACAATCAATTCATCATAGCCACTCCTTCGATTTCCTTGTATTTTTCGGTACATTTTCATCGATTTTTTCGTTGATTGATTCGATAGAATTCATCCCAAATCTACTCATTTTTGAATGCGTGCACAGCGTAATCACTTATATTTGACGTTTAACTGTCACATGCACTGTAAACAAATCTGAAAACACCGAACTTGATAGGCCAATCAGAGTCAAGAGTCAAGTTTGGTATTATCGGTAAGCCGAACTTGACTAGAGCTTCTGATTGGTTCATTTCGTAGGTGAGTGAAATAGTCATCAGTAATACGTCAAGTGATCGGATTTTCGCGATAAGTCTGTCGATTCATTTCTGAAAGAAACTTGATTGCTTCAAGAAAACACTACGACTCCTTATGAGTGGTGTTTTCTCGATACAATTCAGTTGAGTTCAGAAATAAATGACAGACTTATGAGATAAATTCAATCACGAGTGGAATTTTATTAGACTATTTCACAAGCAAAGTGAAAGGTAAACAATCTGAAATTTGGCAGAATTAGACGAAATTAGCAAAATAGTCAATCTGAGAAATTTATAAATTTTAATAAACAGGAAACATTGTTTAATTCGATAGAATTTATCCCAATCTGCCCGCTTTTAAAGGCGTGCATAGCGTCATTACTTATATTTGACGTTTAACTGTCACATATACGAAGCTGAAAACACCGAACTGGACAGACCAATCAGAGTCAAGAGTCAAGTTCGATATTATCATTGTTTATATAGAAGATAGTCAACCTTATGGGATTATAATAGAGGAGGAAAGTGTGTCGTCACAAATGTCATTCTTGTCAAAAACTGATTCCAAACAAAGAAATTTAGGTGACATTTTCTGTTGATTATTTGCTGCTTTGCTTTTTAGTTTGCGTTTAGTAGTTTGGATTTTGTTTTCTCAAGCAAAATAAGTTGAAAACTTTAACGGAAACAATATCGGACAAGCTGATTTAAATTCGACGGAGGTTTGTTTGGAAACAGTTTTTGACAAGAATGACATTTGTGACGTCACCACTTTCCTCGTCTATTGGATCAAAATGGATGCGACATGTAGATGGCGATAGTGAGCTCGCATCCAAGTCATGTCGTAACTTCAGTGATCTGGCCTCCAAGTCACGTCGTAACTTGATTGAAACAATGGGACAGCATTGAAATCAAGGTTTTTTTGAAGAAACCTGCATCAAAATGACGTGAAATATTCATGTTTGTAACTAATCACGCTAGATGACACTCGCGTTTGGGTCCAATACCTTTTCCACAGGCATTGACTAACTATCTTCTATTCAAAGAATGGTATTATCGATAAGCCGAACTTGACTAGAGCTCCTGATTGGCAAGTGCGTGAAATAGTCAACAGTAATACGTCAAGTGATCGAATTTTCGCGATAAGTCTGTCGATTCATTTCTGAACGAAACTGAAAGGCTTCAAGAAAACAATTCTCGATACAATTCAGTTGAGTTCAGAAATAAAAGACAGACTCATGAGATAAATTCAATCACGAGTGGAATTTTATTAGACTGTTTCACAAATAAAATGGAAGGTAAACAATATGAAAGGACCCCGCACGGACTACATGGAATTTTGGTTGATTGCGGAATTCCATGAAACTTTGGTATGCTGTAGATCATGATATGTGGGTAACACTTTAAATGGACCATAATAAAATCGTATGATTCGTTTCAGAGAAACAGGGCGATTTTAAAAGTAGGTACAACAGATAATTAAGGTAATTTACAAATTGAGACTTTTTCTAGTTTATTCCCGTGATTTGGCATAAATATGTCATGACTTTAGGAACGCAACATTGTTATGATACAAAAGAGTATAAAGGATACCAGGGTCATCATATACGTACTCAAAATATACTGTTTCGACGTTGTTTACTTTACAGAATTGATATTCTTTCTAGTTTGATATCAGGATTTTTTGGATGAGTAATGTTGACCGTTTAGAAAAGCAACACTGTTATAATACAATCACAGTATTTCACCATACCGGGGTATTTAATAAAGTACTCAAATATATCCTATTCCGAAGTTATTCATTAAAGTCATTCAATAGCAACCTTGAAGAACCATATGTTTCTAGCTTTTAACGTTAATATAAGAACAGGCCAACTTATATTTTGAAATACAAGGGCCCAACAAAGAGTAACTCTACATGTGTATCTGACTACTTGATGTGCATGCAATAATACGTCAGACTATTTCAGGAAGCTCACTTTGTTCCTCAGCAACCTCACGAACAGTGACATCTTGAACGCATTCCAAAATATTGGTAGTAAGAAATTTTATATATTTTTGAAAAGTGTGTCCCGAATTCTCAAATTCATCATTTGAAAGACATCTTTGATATAGGCTGTGACATGATAAATAAATATCTCGAACCTATCATAATGCAGAGTTCCACATCAGTCGAGTTAGCTAACGTGATGCGTCTAAAGGTTTTGGAAGAAAACCACGTTTAAAACTACGTAGAACAAAATAATTTGATCAGACATCGCGGAATTTGGCTAAACCTCATCAGACATCGGACATCAGTTTGATTTTCTCAGACTTGAATTCGATGCCCTTAAAAATCTAACTTTTGCAAGTTTTTCAGTGTAGCGGCTGTCTCCATCATGTACAGGATAAAATGGACCAGTATGGAATACAATGCATTGGTATAGGTACGGAACTGGTTTCATTGGAGTCATATTATTTTCCAGTCATAGAGACAGTACTAAATATCAGTTGTTCGTGAGATTTGATACTTATACCATTTGGTACCTAAGTTACAGTCGGTAAAATATAAAATTTCTATCTACCAATACTTTGCATGGAATGCTATCAAGATGTCGGTGTTCGTGAGTCTGAAGTATTATTAAATGCACATCAAGTAATCAGGTAATTACTTTATGTAGGGCCCTTTATGAAAATATAAGTTCGTATGAAGGTTTCTAATATATTAACGTTGAAAGTTTCTTTAAGGTTGCTATTGAAAAAATGAAGTGAATAACTTCGAAATAGGATATATTTCAGTACTTTTTTGATTACTCCGCTATGGTGAAATACTATTTGCATTATAATGGTATTGATTTTCTAAATGTTCAACATTTCTCAGCCAAAAAATTTCGAAATCAAACTAGAATAAATCTCAATTCTGATAAGTGAAGTAAAAAGAGTTGAAATAGTATATTTTGAGTACGTTTGTGATGACCCTGGAAAACTAAAAACTGTTTTGGATCATGAGAGTGTTGCGTTTCCAAAGGCATGACAAATAACCCAAATCAAGAGAATAAACTAGAAATAGTCTCAGTTTGTGATGAATTAAGTACCTTAATTTTCTGTTTTTGAGGCTACTTTTCAAATCACACTGTTTCTCCGAAACTAATCATACAATTCGATCATGGTCCATTCAAGGTGTTACAAACACATCGTGATCTACAACATACTGAGTTTCATTGAATTCCGCAGTCAACCAAAATCCCATGTATTTCGTGCGGGGTCCTTTGGCAGAATTAGACGAAATTAGCAAAAAACTTAATTTGAGAAATTATTGAAGTTCAATAAACAGGACATATTGATCAATTCGATAGAATTTATCCCAAATCTGCTCGTTTTTAAATACGTGCATAGCGTCATTACTTATATTTGACGTTTAACTGTCACATATACGAAGCTGAAAACACCGAACTGGACAGACCAATCAGAGTCAAGAGTCAAGTTTCGGCATTATGTGGTATTATCGATAATCCGAGCTTGCCAAGAGCTCCTGATTGGTTCATTGGGCAAGTGCGTGAAATAGTCAGAGCCAGCGAAGTCAAAGTAGTCGTGAAAATTCTGCATTTTGTCAGTATCATTTCTGAAAATATTGACAAATTGTCAAATTATGGAACAGAACTGATGCATTTGTGTTCCAAATGAATTTAGGTATGAATAAATTATAATTCATTTAAAAAGAACGAGCCAAAACAATACGTACCCATTTCCAAAGTTTTTTCAGTCAATGAACAAAATTAGCCTATTAGTTATCAAAATATATACAGTACTTCTCACAGGACACTGAACATAGTTAGAGTTAAAGCAACTGATACTTGTTCGGCCTATTTTCAAACTTTTCAACAAATAATAGAGATATATTGCAGTACCAAATAATGTCAATCAGTAATAAAGTCGACGCTATTTTGACATGAACGCACGTGCAGTGCGTATCTGGAATAAGGACAACTTTATTAAAATACTGCCTGCCTTTATTAGTGGAAGTTTAAAGGCGAGGATTGATATTCCTTTATTTCCACTTCGGGTGAGATCGTGAATTATCGTGACATGATCAGTGGATATGCTCTGACTGATAAATTTATGAGATTTTCAACAAGAGTCGACGTAGAAGTTCGTTTGAGCAATTCTATCATCAGAATAATTCTTAAATTAATCATGTAGAAAGAAAAATGTAAGAGACAAATTCGATTTAGGTTAAGAAGGCATATGTCAATCACGTGTGAAAAAGGACCGAAAAGATGACACTTGTAATATCTCTTTTTTAATCACAGAATAGTGGCAGTCACCATCAAAATAAAGTTGCCTTAAATACTGCCTGGCGTTATTGCAATATCTCTCTAAATACTTTAATCTGACGCAATGTACGTCTTTGATCCTTGAAAATACCATTTGACAATTTGCACTTTCTCAGCAATTTCGTAAACCATGTTCAAAAATAGTTATTTATGTATCAAAGGCGTAAAGTAGGCGTTTATGGCCTGCGGCGTGGATAAGTGCCACTTTACGCCCGGCGAACCGGGCGGTAAAGTGTACTTTACCGCCAGCTAGTGCATAAATGTTATTACGTCTTAGGGCCAGTTTCACAGGTTCCAGTTAGAGTCTAGATCATTTAAGAAATGGTTAGATTGTGAACCTGTCAACGCCATTGAAAGAATGTCATTCACCGTCTAAACTTTCAGTTAGTTATCTGAAGGTTAACTGGGACCTGTGAAACTGGCCCTTAATGAACTAGGTACCTATAAGTGTCTTTTCTAGGTAATTATGATGACAGTTATTGTCATCGTGAACAGCGAAACCGAAAACGGCGGAAACTGAAGGGGTTGGACGATAGTTAATTGGTCATATCCTCTCCTATGTTCGCAGTGCTGTGAGATGGCCTGTAAAGAGGTACCATGATCAGATTCTAAGGCTGGTAGGGTAAATTTTCAGTTGTGCAAGTTTTCTTTTGATTGACCTCAACAACAATAACAATTTCTAGAACTGAAACAATTCTACTAGAAGGTGAATATGGAGTTGATAGACGGGAGTTGAGTGTTTCTTTCGTAATAATAATTGTAAACAGCGAACAGTAGAGTTGAAAAATGGACAAGATAATATTATCTCCGATACAAAATACCGTTTAATCAATCAGTTTGTTAATCACTCAAGAGTTTTAATTAATTACAAGAGAAAATTTTAAATTCTAACAGAAAGTAAACAGAGTACTTGATAATTTTTGACATTGGTCGTACAGAATATATCATGCATGGGTAAGGCAATAGGTTTCTGTAAAAAATAGATTTTTGGTGTTATGTCTAACTACCTACCACCTACTTATAACTTGTAATTTATATTTATTTTTTTCTCATTGCCTACTATTCAATGCCTAAATAATACCAGTTCCATTATTGTTATGAAGTACGCCTTGTTCTTAGGCAACACCATGCACGGTGCAAGCTGAAGCCCTTCTGCTTACATTCCTTTTTTTCTATTGGTCTTCCATTCACATATTCATCCTGTTTGGTGATTTCTTCAGCGTTATCAGTTCTATTGATGGTCATTATCTCATCAAAGGTGTCTAGTTGTGATTTGATCCCAATTTTTTTAGGTTGGTTTTTTTCTTGTTGAACGTTGGGATGTTCTGGTTCAACTTCGATTCTGTGTTCTTTGTTTATTTCTACTACAACCTGAAATGCAAAAGTAATCTCAGTTCAAATGTCTAGACGTTGCATATAGGTGTAGAAAAAAAACTGGAGTAAATAATAAAATCGCGTGTTTGAGTGAATGAAGGTTTTTATCGGGCTAAGAAAAGTCGATTAGGTCTTAATTTTGATTGATTTTCTCAAATTATTCATGGTGAAGCCGTTATTGTTATTGATTTGGGACTTTGGAACTTCAATCAGTCAATCAACGTCAATCAATCAATATGTTTATTCACTTCAGATACATATTATATAAGATGACGTGGCTTATCTAAAATAGTAATAATAGTAAATGTGAAAAAGAAAATTAAAATAAATGAGTGGTGGTTTTCAGTTCTTGGGAAACTCCTAAGCAAAGTCTATTTTGCATATTTTCCAAGATCTGGACACAACCATAAATGTAAATAAGAATGAACTTTTCATTCCGTTCTGTGAAAAATAAAAATCAATGACCATCTCACCAGAGACTGGTTTGACAATCATGCGGAACGGACAAAGTTCTAAATTGAAATATAAATCACTGCGGCATGTTCCAGTATATTGATTCAAATGTTTCTTTCAAACAATCATCTATCTATCTAATTCTTCTTTCTTCTTCTTTCTTGCATTTTTCAATATTTTTTATATTTCTTAATTCAATGCGAACTTGATTGGGAAGTTTTGGTCCGAGATAAGTGACCTGTGGGCATATACATTTTTACAAAAAGGAACACTAATTATTGTTCTTTCGGATTTGGCTCGGATGTCATGTCATCCATAGTATACAGTGATAGGTGTATAATTTTCTGATATTGATTGATTTATACTTTTTTTTAGTGCTTTTTTTACCAAGCTGTTTTGTGTCACTTGAAGATTATGTAAGTGTGATTTATTCAACCCACCCCAAACAATATTACAGTACCTAATAATCGATACGGCTAATGCATCGTATGTCATTAGTAGTAAATATTTCTTTAGTTTATGTCCTAGTTGATAGAATTTGAAAAAGAGTTTCCTGAGTCTTGTTACTACGAAATCTATATGTTTTACCCAGCGTAAATGGTGGTCAAACTTCATACCCAGATATTTTATTGAATCAGTTCTTTATACATGGCCAAGAACAAATTATAGGATTTTGGCAATTGGGGGTAAGTCTGAAAACGTTTTCCTCTAGTGATTGGTCTCTGATTATTGATGAGAAGGTCAGCAATTTTGTTTTGTCGATGTTTAGACTTAGGAGGCTAGAATATAATGTTCAATCCTTTTTGTGAATGTGAATGTTGTTGATATATATGAGGAACAAAACTGGACCTGTGACAGTACCATGCGGTACACCCATGGCGACTGGTAGTGTCTGGCTATGAGCGTCATATATTTCGTAAAATCAGCTAATAGTTCTACAGATTTGTGTCTCATTCCCAAATTTCCTGACTTTGTGAAAAAATATCGCGATTGATTTCGAAGGCTTTGGAGAAGTCTAAAAACACTGCTAAATATGTTATGTTCATTAGCGTTATTCAGTATTTTATTCACTAGGTGAAAAACGGCGTTTTCCGCTGACGTATTTTCTCCAATTCCATATTGGCATGGTTATAGAATCTGATGTTTTTCCAGAAAATTCACAATTCTATTTTTCTAGCACTTTTCAAAAAGTTTCGCAGTTATTTATTACTGATATAGGCATATAGTTTTTGGCGATTTTTTTGTTTCCTTATTTGAAATTAGGCGTTGTGACAGCTTCTTCGAAAGTATTTGGAATCATGTCATTTACAAAACATTGGTTAAATATATGACATAAGGGATCAAGAATATTATTTTTTGATGGGCCAGCAGAAGTATTGTTTTACAAACTAGAAATCAGTGTTATCAGTTCATTGCGTGTTACTGGATGGAAGAATAGGGACTCTAGAATATTAATTTGCTGTTCGGGGATGAGAGTAGTTTGTCTATCGATTGTATTTGCTAAGTTCAGGCCAATGTTAGCAAGCAATTTACTGAAATAATTAGCTTCACTTAGGTCATCTGCAATTTTATTTTCCTTTTCATCAATTATATCGTCTTGGGTGCTGTTCCTATAGTGAGTTTTTTGATGCCAGATTTTTTTCGATTTAAATTTTCTGTGCCTCTTCTTCTGATTACTTAATTCACAAATAGTAATAATTATTAGAATATGTTATTAACTAGGAAGTTAATGTTGAAACCTCCCGGGCACTTAAAAAATGGCGAAGGAACCGAAGTTGAAAGTGAAATGTATTTATTTACCTTTGATGGTTATTTAGATGAATGGCCACTGATCTTCCGCCGCCAAAAAATATTTTCAACAAGACGGCGCCCCTACTCATAATTCTACAATAATAGGGAGAATTTCAAATGCGAAAATGGATTGGAAACAATGGACCGATTTCTTGGCCAGTTCGATCTCTGGACCTTACTATATTTTTTTTGTCTGGGGATATCTAATGTTTTTCTACACCGACTACAGCTATCGGTCATCTCAAAGAAAATAAAATAATGAATACATTAAAAAGCATTACATCCACCATAGTTCATCAACCACGAATCCTTCAAATTTTATCGATAATTATTTATTTTTCACGAAATATTATTTTGTTTGGAAGAAATATGAAAACAAACCGGGTGATAAAATAAACAAGTTTAAGTGATGAAAATAAAAAATTATCGATAAAATTTGAAGAATGAGGTATTTGTAGATATTTTTCTTCGGCAATTTGGATGGTGGCATGTAAATATTTATTGAACAAATCTAAAGAGAAACAATTGGATTCATTAGTATTTCATCAAACTTAACAAAAAAGGAGGAAATTTAATTATGAGACAGTGTACAATTATTGAAAACACAGTTTTTGTAAATGGATCGGCAGCAGCACTTGATGTCTCTTCTAAATCGTTGGTGGATGTTACACTGGTTGATGTTGAGCTTGCGGTAGTCGATGTACTAGCAATGCATGATTCTGATGTGTTTGTCCTCAATGTTACCATAATATTTCTATGATGTTCTGCATCAATATGTAGATACGGCATCAACGAAAATGCTGTGGCTGCGCTGGTATTTTGATGGCTTCTTGTTCCTGTAATCCTTTCTTTACCATATGAGAAACTTAAGTCGAGCGGCTTGAATGATAGGTTAGTTTACTTTTTTCAGTGCCGAGACCACATTTTTCTGCAGATTTTTTCAACCATTTGCATATTTCATTCTTGCCCACTGGTGAATATTTATGCCATCCAGCATTCGACACAAATATTCTTATTATGAATTTTTCTATACACACAAACGTCAATAATCATGAAACATCGTAGGTGGTTGAGATATATGTGCTTGAGTACTTAAACAGCGATGCCAAATGACCTGAGATTATTCAGAAATGATCAAACGTTACTTTAGGAAATATAAGTGAATAACTCACATATGATTCCTGACATGATAAAAGCATCACAGCAAAGGGAATTTTTGTGCGGAATCGTAACATATCATGAACAGAAAAAGAAATACGCATGCGCTGATTTGCCAACTGTCGACCAAGTGCCAGATCAAGAGAATGGACATAATGGAAATGCGCATGCGCTGTTTTGCCAAGTGCAATGCCCTTGCAATTTTAACATGAAATCGCAACAGACTTAGGCTTCCTATATGAAGAAAAAGAAAAGGACAATGTGAAAAAAGTAATGTGTATACGCTAGACCGACATTTCTCAACTGACTTGGGCTTCCTTCATGAAGATCAAGAAAATGGATAAAGTGGAAATGAAATGCGCTGGCACTTGGCTTGCACATTGGAAAAGCGCGCTCTCATTTACCAACTGTTGGCAAAGCGTTTGCACATTTTTCAAGAAATCACAACAGACTTAAGCTTCCTTCATGAAGATCAAGAAAATGGACAATCAGGAAATGCGCAAGCGCTCGGCCGACATTTCGCAAATCCGCGCGCGCTCTTTTCTGCCAAGATCAAAGCCTTTGCAATTTTTTATGTAATCGCAACAGACTTAGTCTTCCTACATGAAGATCAAGAAAATGTACATGAAAAAGGAAATGCTCATGCGCTCTGCCGAAATTTCACAAATACGCGCGCGCTTTTCTGCCAAGATCAAAGCCTTTGCAATTTTTTATGTAATCGCAACAGACTTAGTCTTCCTACATGAAGATCAAGAAAATGTACATGAAAAAGGAAATGCTCATGCGCTCGGCCGACATTCCGCAAATCCGCGTGCGCGGATTTGCGAAAAGTCGGACGAGCGCGCGCTACGCGCGCTCTTTTCTACCAAAATCCAAGCCATTGCAAGTTTTGTATGTAATCCATAACAGACTTAGTCTTCCTACATGAAGATCAAGAATATGTACATGGAAAAGGAAATGGACGAAAATAACGGACATATCCTGGAAATCTTGCACGCTACTTGAATTAAGTATAAAGATGTGTCTATCAAAACATCAACAGAACCGAAGAATTTTTTAGGTTGGCCAGTAAATTGTATGATGCCAAAAAATCCTTCGATAATTCAAATAGCTTACATGTTGTGGACGAAGAAGATTTTACTCTGATTTGGATACTATGATATAATTTTCTCATTTCACTTTACAGAATTAAAATTTTTGGTAGTCTCATTTAGGTACTAATTTTGGCTTTTTACAATATAGTTATCAACTATAAAAGCGTCAAAACTTATAGAAAATGGATTTTCTATTATTTTCGACAAAAAAGTAATTGTCACTTAATTTACTGGAATTCGAGAACATTTGACAACATCGTATTTTATTCTTTCTTTGACATTTGATAATATTGTTTTAGTCAGACTTCAATGTCAGACTTCAATGTTTTTTAAAGTAAAATCAACAATGATTTAAGAGTATTCTGTACAATTTGGGTGTGCCAATCGGTTTTTGTATGGCTTAAAATTCTATTTTCTGTCTACCAATATGTATTGCAGATTAAAATGTAGGTAAAAAGTTTGATTATAGTGCACGTGTTTGTGTACTTTTACCTACCACCATTCAGCATTTGTTGAGAAAATAAATGTCTTCCAGGTATTTCTGCAATTTTTTTATCGTTTCAAAGTACCCTGAATCATCAGTAAAAATTTTATCAAAATCTGAGAGGTTACCGTTTTATTTACTTTTTCCTTCTTTTATCCACACATCTTTGTAATTCCTTACTTTTTGCTTTTCGTACATCTCCTGCCTTTTTTTAATTCAATATCCTGAAACGGGTTGAATCTTATTTTGTAATCAGAATAATATTTCTCTTGTATTTGTTTGGCAGTTACGTTTCACAAAGTGAAAAAAGTTCCATCGATGTGAATTCTTCAATAGTTATAGATAATGTCTAAGTCTATCAGACTGACATTCATATTAGTAGCAAGATGATATATTCCCCGTTGTTGTTTGGATACGTGGTTGCCATGACAAAGTGGTATTACCTGCTCAAAAGGAAGGAACTGCGTATTATCGAGACATACGTCCCTACTGGTTCTAATATTGCAGGAAAGGAGGGAGTGAAAATATCAGTGTAAAACTAAATTATTGGCCAGAATTATCCGCTGCTGTTGGTTTTTTGAGTAGAAAAACGTTACATCTTGACATGTGAAAAAAAAAACAAAAACAAAATCTTCCGAAAACTAGTTCATTTCAAGATATAATCTTCCGTACTAGTGATTTCCGCACATCCAGGAAAACTCACCTTTTCCTCCTTGTCTCACGTGCCGTCTTTTTCCTGTTTAACTGGCTCCGGACATTGCATCGGAGCCGTCGGTTTCAATTCCAGTTGCACGTTTGGTCGTTTCACCTTCATCAAGGTTTCTGTTTGATCCGTGTCGGAACACGTATGCATCAGGGTGAAGGGCAACTTGAGGCTGACTTCCCCTCCCATCATGCTGACCACAAGTTTCACCTTGACGTAGTACGAGACGTAGATGGCGAATACGTTCCGATCATCTGGATTGTGGAACTGGAACAAACAAATTTATCACCAAGGAAGTTTATTCATATATTATATCACAAGATGTATAGATGTAATGGATAAAACTTTCAAAATATTTTGAGCACGATTTAGGTTGGAGAATAGTTGAAGTAGGTACAATGAATTAATAAAAGCCCGAGACCGCGAAGCGGTCCAGGGTTTTTATTTTAAAATTATTGTGCATGAAACTATTTCCCAAAAGCTAAATCTTGCAAAAAATATTTTAAGAGTTCAATACATTTAAAGGACCCCGCACGGTTCTTATGGAAAATGGGTCCCAGTCGAATCAGTTAAAAATTTAATATAATGTAGTTTATGATATCTTAGTCAGATGTCTCCATGGGCACAACGACATCTAATGGACAGTATTTGAGATACAGGGTGTCAAACATGCAGAGGCAGGGTGATCAGCGAAGTGGTCGTGGTGTTGCATTTGCCTTCCACCCGGGCAGTCCGGGTTCTTTCCCCGGACGCCTGTCACGGAGCTGAAGTGGTTCGGATTCCACTTTTATTTAAACTGTAGGTCTCGGATCTCCCTAGCTCGCACAAGCTCTACATTTGAGGGGTTTTCTCTGAAAACCTGGGAGTTTCGTAAAAACAAATTTTAACAATTCTTTTTTGTTACTCACCTTCAGAAAATCAGTAACGTGACGATTATTTTGATACAAAAAGTTGAAGATAATAATTGCATACATAATGTTTATGTAATTCTTTGAACAGAATCAGTCAAACGTAAAAGCTCGTGGAGTTGCACAATGAGTAAATATCATTTAATTTTGATATTGAGTGATCTGAGATTACTATTATACAGGGTCACTCAAAATTTTCTGTTTTAGTTGTATTTATGATTTTTTTTAGGAACATATACAGGGTGGGCCACGGTCGATGGTACCTTAGACGTTTGCGGAGAACGGGACTTAGGATCATTCTGAAAATTTGGTTTCTCAAGTAGTTGCTCTTGGTCTATCGATCTAAAATATTTTCAGCAATGCAGCGTTGCCGCTTATACCAGAAAGTAGCAGCATCTTTGTTATTTCAAATGGGTCACCCTGTATATTACCGCATTTTTTAACTTGTCATTCCTTTCTGATTATTTCTGCCTCATACTCCCCTATACCTATCTCTAACGGTTTTTGAGATATTGGTTATTTTCCATATTTTTTATCCAAAACAGAGCTCGAATTGAATGTTTATTTCTGCGGTATTTGAATTCTTAGGAAGTTGCAATTTTGTGTTTAGTTCATCAGGATCATGTACATTGATTCTGTATAGAGAAGTTTCTTCTGCATTATACAGGGTCGTTCAAAATTCATGACATTACTGCTAGATACGAAAAGGGTTGAAAGTGCGTTTTTTTAAATGGAACATCCTGTATATCATGGAATATCCTAAATAGCCAGAATTCCGAGATAATAGCAATTTTCTCTTGTAAAAGTGCTTGAATTATTGCCGGAAATTTTTCGAGTAAATGAATTTTCTTGGAAAATTCATGTACAAGATAAATTTACGGCAATTAATTCAAGCACGAGAAGGATTCGGTAAAAAAAATTCACACCGAGAAATGAAAATCATCCAACAATTCATAACAAATAACTAACGATGGTTTCATCTGAACTATTTATAACCACTGAAATATTGATATGTAAAATACTTAAGAAAATTTTCATCAATAAATGTTTGACATGTGACATTTGACATGTGACAAGTTGATATGTTGCTTTAATGTACAAATGGAGGTCTACTTTTCATATGAAAGTAGATAATTATGTATTTACTAGATGTTTGGAATGTGTCTGAAAATATTTTCTCCACGATTATTGCGGCCTATGAGTCGCTAGGTCGATGGTTCAATCCACGATAGGAACATAACTTTTTTTATTTTTTTGTTCCAAATTTAAACACATTTATTGATGAAAATTTTGTTAAGTATTTTACATATCAATATTTCAGTGGTTATAAATAGTTCAGGTAAAACCATCGTTGAAATAACAAAGATGTTGCTACTTTCTGGTATAAGCGGCAACGCTGCATTGCTGAAAATATTTTAGATCGATAGACCAAGAGCAACTACTTTAGAAACCAAATTTTCAGAATGATCCTATCTCTCGTTCTTCGTAAACGTCTAAGGTACCATCGACCGTGACCCAACCTGTATACAAACTAAAAATATTATATGATCAATATTTGGTGGTTCTTGACTATTTGTGGCATCTTGTACGGATCCTATAATTCGGGTACCAGTATTAACATCAAGAAGAGGTCTAATCAATTCTTGTCTTCTACGGATAGCTTATTCACATTTCGCAGCATTTTAATCCCTACATATTCTAGCCCTATGAGGCCGAAATTGATTCGAAAATTATAAAAGTGAAAAATAATGAGAATTTTTGATAGAAACCTTCATTAACATAAGGTTCAGTGGAAATAACACTTAAATAAACAAAAAATATACAAATTATCCTGCAAGATGTGGTTACTACTGGAAACTAAATCGTGCAAAATTGCAACTTAACAAATTCCTCAAAATTACTATTTCTTTTGTTTACAATGAACTGAAACTCAATTATTTTTTCATTTTGAATGAAACAACGCAAAACAGTTCCTGTCTTTATGTAGGCATAACCCAACTTGGCACGTTGAACATTTCCAATTTTTTGGCTCGAAACACTATCATTTCAATGATGCGTAGGCAACACAATAAACACTGTGACTACGATGTAAAACGATAGGAAAATAAAAGGGTGGCTATTAGTAATGTGGCCTTCACTGATAATCAGTAGTCCTCAAAGGGCTAGTCATCAAACGTGGTTGAAATCGTACACAACAAACAAAACAAGTTAGGTGATTGCTATTTCTTAGGGCGATCTTATTATACTTATAATAAAGTAGGTAGTCTGTTTTTATAATTCTGCTGTATCAAACCAAACAATTAACTAGTTACAATCACTTACAATTATCAGATACTAAATGAAAGTGTCAGAATTACCATTAACTGTCAACAAAATTATTTACAAGGGTATCTTTGATTTAATCATATGTAGTAACACCGTATCTACATCGCTCGCTTCATATTTTAATTTTTTGTACAGGGTACTGAATTGAGGTTGGATACAATGAGTCGTTATAATATGCAATGTAACGACCAGCTTTATCATCAGCCATAATAAACGTTATTAAGAAAGAGTTAAATGAAATAATTATAAAATATTATCCTTCAAAGTTATATTACAATCAAATTATTTCATTAAAATGTTCAAATTAAATGAGTATACAGTTTACACACACAGGGGGATTCAAAATTACAAGACAAATAGAATAGAATATCACACTTATGCTGATTTGGAATTTTAACAATTATCTAAAATTCTTTGAGTTTGAAATTAGAATTAATAATAGTAGATGCTAGGATTGAAGCTGTTGAATCAGCTGAAGGATTCGAAATAGCAGAATTGGGACAAGCATTGGTTCAATTTAAAATGCTGTAAAAGATGGTGGGAATGCCCAAAATGCCCAATAATTCGTGACTCACACGGTATGTATCGGCGATGAAGATCTTCATTATCTGTCGAGTACGGGGCTATATTTCCGAAAGGATTGATTCATTAGATGGTCAAGGATATATTTCAGAACCTTTCATCAGGTAGTAATTATTGGATTACGTCACATTTATAACAATATACCACGAGAGTAGTATGAGTGACAATACAAATTTGAATGTTTATACACATATATATGTTTGATGAAAAAGAAGATGACCTAGATCGTTATTACTCCACTTGTAAATCTGGTGCTAGGAAGTGTCGGTACCTTCCACGTGACGCTAATGTTGTTGCTTTTTGGAGTATGTGAGCCATCAACAAATAGAATCCGTACATAATCGAAAAAACAATGTCTTGACAGACATGGTATGAATTAGTAAAAAAGATTTTGAATGCAGTAGTCTCTCATTTGATAGTTACATCATTATGCCGTTGACTAGGATCCGTACAGGATGCAACAAATAGATGAGGGCCACCAAATATTGATCAGTTTTCTACTTCATGATTAATTTGTATATATGTTCCTGAAAAACATTAAAATAAATAAAACGAAACAAAAAACTTTTGAGTGACCCTGCATAATAGTTACCTCAGAATAGCACATATCAAAATCAAATGATATTCACTCATTCTTCAAGTCTACGAGCTTTTGCTTTCGACTGATTTTGTTCAAAGAATTACATAACAATTATGTAATTATTAATAACCCTGTATACTTAGAACTTCTCATTATATTTCGAGTAGACAATTTTAAGAATTTGATTATTATCCTTTACTTTTTCTAACGAAATAATCGCCACATTATTGTTTTTATAAAAGTAACAACCTTGCCTCTGCATGTTTGACACCCTGTATCTCAAAACCTGTCCATTAGATCTCGTTTTGCCCATTCGATTCAGGAAATCATAAATTACATTATAACAAATTTTCAGCCAATTCGACTGGGACCCATTTTCCACAAGAACCGTGCGGAGTCCTTTACAGGTCGAGTGATACACATTAAACAATAGAAGTGTGATTTTTTCCAGAACAATTACGTATTTGGTACATACTATTTCTTCTCGAGTAATTGAAAAGACGAAAGAAAAAATTTGGGATGTCTCGGAGGCGAGGTATCCTATGAACGTTACAGAATTGAAAAGTTGGCTTGGAATGGTGAATTACAAAGGTAATTTTTTAAAAAATTTGGCTACGATACTCCATCCACTCTACATTTGGATTTTGCCGGGCCATTTATGGAAACCTATTTTCTTCTGGTAGTTGATGCTTTTTCCAAATAGCTTGAAATGTTTCCAAATGTTCACAGCTTCTAAAACCCTATAAATTTTGAGACCAATTCTTGCAAGATTTGATTTACCATTTATTTAGGTGAGTGATAATGGTCCTCTCTATCACCCACCAATGAACGGATAAGTGAAACGTATTGTACAAACCATGAAACATTCTCTGTGTGAAATGATGGATGACTCTTCAAGCCTCAATACAAAACTTGCAAATTTTTTAGTACATAACATAAAAACTCCGAATATATCAACGTCCTTGATGTTGAATAGAGATATTCGAACGAAGTTATATAGATTTACTAAAATCTGAAACATCAAAGGATACCACTAGACACCAGACACTAAATTGAAATATTGTATCATAAATGAACCAGTCCGTAGTTATAAACACAAAGATAAGAAATTAAAGTTTGGAAAAATCTGTTTCTACATGATAAATGTTAATGGGATGAAGTGGAGACATGTAGATCAAATAACGAGACCTGGAATACAAACTAGAAATGACGAACAAGAATCATATTATAGTCCTACGGATTTTTGAGAGAAAGCAGATTCAGAAAAGAATGTAGGACTCACTGAAATACAGGATGCGGAAATCAGAGAGGAGTCGACCAGCGTCGTAGATGGTTCACCTCAGTTACAATTCCCAAATTTCAAATACAAGATGAACAACAAAAAAAAAACGATTATTTGTCAACTGCTGAGAATATTCAAAACAGACGGAGTACAAGATTGAGAAAATCAGTTGAAAAATTAAACTTCTGAATTCTTTTTGAGGGGTGATAATTGTCAAGTTCTATTAATTTTATTGAAACCCTTGTAACTTTTCTGTTCGTTACGGTCAAGTTGACTAATGTTACACAGTTTTCCTTTTTACTGTATTGTCAAGGATTTTTTGGCAAATAAAGTCATTGGAAATTGAAATACTTATTCAAATACTTAATAGAAATGTACTTCATAGAAATTGAAACACAAATATGAAATAGGACTGTGCTCCTTCAAGAAGATCCAATTCCTGCCAGTCCATCTGCAAATTGCGATATGACCTTAGTCAACCTTTCTAGCTCAAATATCGGGTCAAAAACATGTGCCAAGTGATCTCAGATTTTATCAGTACTCTCAGAAGTTAATTTTTTGACAATTGAAATTGATGGATGGTAGGGGAAAGTTCTCATTGTTTATGACATGGATGTCGAATGAAAACTTATCAAATCCCCTTTCTTTAATTTATTTTTGGCTAGGGACAATCCTACCATAGGCGTAGGTGTAGAAAAGGACAACTTCCGTACTTTCATTTTGGAATGTGCCCGGAAGGTTTAAGAAACGTCGGAACAACTTCTGGATTGATTCTGGTGAGTCTCTCACTGATTGGTATCCTTCAAATTCACTAACAGTATACTTCTTCTACCAAACCGATAAAAATTCGAAGAAAACCTTACTAATACTAAATATAGAGTTAATCAAGTTCGAATAAAGTACTGGGCGATCATTATTGATAATCACCAACATTGAATCTACTTACTGTTGACGTCACAGTTGATGCTAAACTGGTCCCTGACTTGTTATAAGATTCTTCAAGCGCTATCCAATTTTTTGTAGAGCTTTTAACCGGGACCAAACTGTAGGTTTTTTCGAACGATCTTCCACTTTGGACGGGGCAATCGTCTTTAGAGTTCAACATCGCTACTACGTTCTTGAATTTTCCATTTGAAAACATACAAACGTCGACATGTTGCACCACAAAAATCTGTAACAAATATCTAGAATAATTCAATTGTTATGATATATGAGATACATAGCAGAGCAGTTATTATTTGGAGACAGTGTTCAACAGAAAAATGCATACTTCCTGAAATTACAGAATGGAACATCAATGGAACATCAAGGAACGATGTTGGCGAATTGCCACATTCAAAAAATGTTTTTTACACTACTTACAGTGATTGTTAACTCTTTGTGGTTTAGCCTTTGCCTTTTCCTCCGCAGTAAGCAGATAATGCCAGTGAAATTATTAATAGGGAACTGGCGACATTTGTTTACCAATAAATTGTGCTAAATATAATGTAATATTGCTTGGTTCTATATATTATAATCGTACTAGATTTCAGTTTCCTATTAATATAGAAATTAATAATGAACCGATCACTGTAGCTGAAGAAGCAAAAAATCTAGGCATTATCATAGATATGGACATAAAATTCGAAAAATATGTGAAAAAATATTTGTAAAATTTGTTTTTACGAAACTCCCAGGTTTTCAGAGAAGACCCCTCAAAAGCAGAGCTTGTGCAAGCAAGGGAGATTCGGGACCTACAGATTAAATCGGAACCACTTCAGCTCAGTGACACAAGACCGGGAATCGAACCCGGACCGCCTGGGTTAATCAAATGATTAATCGTGCATATAGTTCACTGAAATTGATTTACGGTATACCTAACGGGCACTTATTTCTTCGAAATAAAATAAAACTGTGTGAAGGAAGCATTCGTTTTATCGCATTTTGGTTTCGGTCACTCTGTTTATGGTCAGAATTTAACAACTGTATAGAAAAGTAAAATTTAAAATGTGCAGAATTTCTGTTTGAGACTTACTTATGGTGTGACAAGGTATCAGAGAATATCACATAAATACATGAATTAATCGAGATTGAATGGTTGAATATGGAAAATATAAGAGTTCATCACGAAGGCACTTTTTACTTCAAAATTGTTTCATCAAAAATTTCTCCATATTTGTACATGAAAATATCTTTCAGGACACATATGCATAACTCAAATCTACGATTTAAAAGATCATTATCCCCACCTGAATTCAAACCTGAAATATTCTGGCAATCTCTTGCTTTTAATTTATCACTTGTAAATCACTATTACTGAAAGTTTGAAGAACTACAGCATTACTTGCTTCATGTCTGAATATAAAAACAAATTATCCAAAACAAAAGTCTAAATACTCCTACCTCGCTGCCCATGTCCCAAATATAACTATTATTATCTGTTTGTCAATCATAAGGTTATACACTGAAGCGATCTCTTAGGCACACTGTATTAGGGTTAAGGGCTAATTTATGCTACATATCATTATCATAGTCACAATCGCTATCACAGTCCTAGTCTTAGTTGTTGTCTTGAGAAATTTTTGTATTTAAGCATCACAGTCATTAGCAGGAAAAATAAAGAAAATGGCAGGTAACAACACTGTCATTTGTGTCTTTTTATCCCAAAGGTGAGTACATTTTTCAATCATTTCAGTAAGAGTACTTTCTTCCTGGCTCATTTTTTCCTCGAAACAATAAACAAATAACGAATAACAGGTAGGTTAAGCTGAAGATAAAAATAAGAGGCTCTTTTCACACAAAATAAATAACGTAAACGGTGGTAAAAAATTGGTACTTTTTTAAGATAGTTCGTAAACGAAAACCCCTGTTTTCGCCACAGCAAAATCGCTTTATGGAATTTTTTAAATAAGAAAAATGAAAAAAATCACAACTTTTTTTTTTTTTTGCGGATATCTCAAAAAGTATTTGAGGATTCGTTTTAGAGTCAATAGAACTTTTGTAGAGAATTATAAAACCTACAAAATGGCTTTTATACGAACAGATCGGTGCATTTTTCTCTAAGAAAATCCTGGTAATCCTCGAAAAAAATACCATTTTTAAAAAATTCATAATTTTCATTAATCTGTAGCTGGCCAAACGATATTGCGGAAACTGATAGATAATAACATGTGGTTCAACTGTGCGCAAGATGTTTTCTGTCCGATGTGTAGTTTTTGCACCATCGCGCCATCAACAATTTAAGGGCAAATCTTTCTAAATGCGCCGATTTAAGGGTAATCATCGTATTCAATTTAGTAGAATTCTTCTGGACTTCCATTGTCTATAAACAAAGAAAATTAATTTTCTGCATGTGTTTGAGTCATGACGTTTCAACAGTTAACATCTACTGTCGTTATCAATGAGTCAAATTAGGTTGAGAACTAAGAAAAAGAATGAAATGTTTTGGAGTTCTTTCGAAAAATACGAGGATGTATTGATATCTAGTTAGCCTAGACCAGTTCCCTGCAAAAACAAAATATTGCGTTACCATAGCAACGAACAATAACTTATTAGAAGTGTCAGTGTGAAGTTTGACGTCAAAAAAGTAAACCAGAGTTAGGTTAGGTAGGTTTGAACGTGAGTGGGCCCGTATCAGGCCCTCCACTGCGGCCAATGGCCTATTGTGGCTCACCCTATGGTTATATTTCTCCCAGCATATCCAATCTCTTGACGAAATTGAGGAATGCATTGGGAGAACAATTTGCCAGGTTTTCTGGCCATACTGTCGTATCGCCAAATATTGAGAATCTGGTTCTGGCCGCTGCAGGGCATGTACACAGAATGTGTTCAGCCGTTTCATCATTCTCCATGCATAGCCGACACTCTGCATCTTGTGCAAGTCCGATTTTATGCATGTGATGTTTGAGTTTGCAGTGGCCAGTAAGCAAACCTACTATAACTCTGAGATGTGCTCTGCTGAGATCTAGCAGTTTGTCAGAGTCCTGTTTTTTCCTTGTACAAGCAATAAATGCTTTGGAATGGGCTAGGCCCGGTAGACTACGCCAGTACTCGAGTCTTTTATTGTCTGCCCAAACTGTTATGACATTCTTGGCAGTGCTATATGCTAAACCGATTACCGGTTCTGGTCCAGTGAACGTTGTTTCGGCCCCCCTTTTGCTAGGGCGTCCGCTATTTCGTTTCCTTCTAGGCCTGTGTGACCTGGTATCCAGACTAGGGTAACGTTGTTGCGTTGTGCCAGTCGGTTTAAGGTGTCTCTGCAGTTCCATATTGCTCTAGATTTAAAGCAGTTGGATTCAAGCGCTTTAAGTGCTGCTTGACTATCTGAAAATATTTTTATTGTTTTTCGTGTGTGGTGTCGATTTTCCAGCTCCCTGGCACACATTTCAATGGCATATACCTCTGCCTGAAATATCGTAGCTAGTTTGCCCATGCTGAACGAGCGTTTCACTACTGGGTTCATCCCATATATTCCGGCTCCGACGCCTTCCTGAGTTTTGGAACCATCGGTGAACCAACGTTCATTTGCCCTACATAGGTTGGTTTCATTCCGGACCCAGTCTTGTCTTTCGGGAAAGACCACAGTGTAGGACGTGTGAAGGTTGATAGTTTTAGGCATGATGTCTGAGGGCATTCCTAGAATGTTGTGAGCTATTATGCCCTCCAGCATGCCGCTGCCTCTCATGACACATGCCTGCGGTAGACTAATGGCCGCTTGATAAAGTCTGTCTGTTGCCCATCTTACCTCTCTCTCCAGAACTATGTGGAGAGGAAGTAATCCAAGGAGGACTTCCATTGCTGCCGTTGGCGTGGAGCGAATGCTTCCAGTAATCGTCAGGCACGCTTGTCTCTGTAGTCCGTTGAGTTTAGCAATGGCCATTTTTTTATGTCCCTTGCTCCACCAGACTATAGAGCCATACGTTATCATTGGACGTAGGACGGTCAGGTACAACCAGTATACGTGTTTTGGTGACATGCCCCATGTTTTGCCACATATTCTGCGGCATGTCCATAATGAAAGGCTAGCCTTCCGGATAGTCTTTTCCAAGTGCGAGTTCCAATTAAGTTTTTTATCCAGGGTTATTCCCAGATATTTTGCTTCACTCGCAAAAGGAATTGTTACACCATTGATGGAAGGAGGTATTAAATGATCCAGCTTCCTTTTCCTGGTGAATGGTACTATGACCATTTTGTGGGGGTTAATGGACATTTCCTCCTTCTCACACCATTTATATATGGTATCCAATATATCCTGAAGGACGTAGGAGATCGTCTCTTCGGATTTATCGTTTATTACTAGGACCAGATCGTCAGCATATGCTTGCAGATCAACCTCCCAAAGCGAGAGAATGGCCAGCAGTTCATCCACCAGCAGTGACCATAACAGTGGGGAGAGGACCCCCCCCCCCCTGGGGACAGCCCCTGGCTGGCTTGAAGCTGATACTTTCCCCCTGTAGAGAGGTCGTTATAGTTCTGTTGTGAAGCATAGTTCTTATCCAGTCACATAGTATCGGTTCAATACCTCTAGAGACAGTTGCCTCATATAGGGAGTGAGGTAGTGCATTGTTAAATGCTCCTTCTATGTCCAAAAATGCAGCGACTGCTATTTCCTGGCGTTCCAGGGCGTCGCTTATTCCTGAGACAAGGTTATTGAGGGCAAGTTCTGTTGATTTGCCAGCCTGGTAGGCATACTGGTGAACATTGAGGGGGTGCTTCGTTAGTGCCCCACACCTTATGTGCCCATCCAGTATTTTCTCCATGCTTTTCAACAGAAAGGATGTCAGACTAATGGGTCTGAGCGATTTTGGGTGTGGGTCATTCCGACCCACCTTAGGAATATAGATCACCCTAGTCGCGGTCCAGTTAGACGGAATATGGTTCCATGCTGAACTGGCTCTAAAGAGTCTTCTAATGATAGGTATGATATGTTCCAGTCCGATTTGTAACAGAACTGGAGCTATGCCATCCTCTCCTGGCGATTTATATGGGTGGAATGAGTTAACCGCCCATCTTATCGCCTGTGGTGTAATTATTTTGTTGGCAACCAACCAGTCATCTCCTAGAGGTCGTTTTATCCGGCCTATATTTGTGACTAGAGGTTGATTGTCCAGAATCAGGCTGCCTGGGAAGTGGTTATTAGCTAATAGCTCTAGTGTTTCTTTCCTGGAGGCCGTAAAGGAGAAACCAGAGTTACGTAATAAATCAAAAGAAAAAATATGTCCACCGAAATTGTGAAAATCGAAAAATTGGAGTATCGAGTCATCATCAAGTACCTGTATTTGAAAGGGTTAAGAGGTAAGCAGATTTACGAAGATATGCTGAATACCCTTGGTGATCAGTGTCCTACGTATGCGTGAAAAATTGGGCTGCAAGCTTCAAAAGAGGTAAATTTTCCATTGAGGATGATGACCGATCGGGAAGGCCAGTTTCTGTATCAGTCCCCGAAAATATCGATACAGTTCATGACATGATTTTAACAGACCGTCGAATTGGGCTAAAACTGATATCTGAAGCACTGAATATTTCATACGAACGCGTTTATCATATAGTTCACGTCAATTTGGACATGAGAAAAATAGCTGCAAAATCCGAATTGTTATTATGGATGAGACTTGGGTACATTTCTACTATCCAGAAACAAAGCAACAATCGATGGAATGGCGACACTCCGGTTCTCCAAGACCTAAGAAGTTTCGTGTCCAAAAATCTGCTGGAAAAGTTCTTGTTTCAGTTTTTTGGGATTGCCATGGAGTAATCATGATTGATTTTTTGAATAAGGGTAGAACAATAACTAGAGATTACTATTCGACATTACTGATCACTCTACGGGAAAAAATTAAAGAGAAAAGACGCGGAAAGCTATCCAAATACAGTTTTTGCAGGACAACGCCCCTGCACACAAATCTCATGTTGCCATGCAAACAATTCGTGATTTAGGGTTTGAATTACTAGAACACCCCCCTCATTCACCAGATTTGGACTATCATCTCTTTCCTCAACTGAAAAGAAGTTTAAAAGGTCGTAAATTTTCTTCCAACGAGGAGGTAATAAAAGCTGTGGAGGTCTGGTTTGCATAGTCAGAAGAAACATTTTTTTTGAAAGGTCTAGAGACGTTGCAGGTTCGCTGTAATGAATGTATGCAATTAAGAGGAGAATATGTTGAGTAATAAAATATTCTGACATTGAAATTTTGTTTGGTTCTAGAGTAGGCTAAGAATTTTTCAATATATCCTCGTATATGGCAATTGTATTGCGGAACATCGATATCATATAAGGTCTAGGTGACATTTTGTTTCTATCGACTAGATTTTTCAAAGATAAAATATTTAATGAAAACAAAATTTCTCAAACGGATTCCAGTTCAGCTGAATAACACGATATGAACAGTTGTAGTTTTCAAAATGGTTCATAATATTCGAGGTGGAAGAATCATCTACTCACTGAAAATAATTCAATGATACTGCTCTGACGGAATCGATGCAGTCAGTTAATCAACCCCATCAATATAGATTTATCCATTGACATTGTGTACGACTATCTCTAGGTGGATGTGTACTGGTAATGAAATTATAGACTATCATCAATCTGCGATATTGACATTGAAATCTATCAAATCCAAACAATTACGAACAAATAATAGATATGCAACTTCAGCAATTGCAACCGGCTTTCAATCGATCAATATACAGATTGCTTGATTGCGTATGTAGGCGGACGGTCCATCGCTTTTCGCCACTAGACATGTGATTTTGTTCAATGGATGGTTGTTTCCAAAAAATACTGTTGTAAATATAGTCGAGTCAACAGCCATTTTCCCGTGGAATTTTGAGAATCTAGGTCGATTTTCTGGAAAATTTTGATGTAGGTAGTGTTTATAACCTTTTTTAAATCTACCCTACTCAGAAGCGGGCTTTTGCCCTGGGTGTGAAAACAACCCCATCTAGGAGATGAAGTCGGAAGTCGATAGATTGACCAAATCAAAGCAATTTTTGTTCAATAATTTTTTTTGTAAAGTTGATACTTTCCGAGTTATTAGCGATCGATTGAAACTGTGCATTTTTCATTGAAAAAAAACACGTTTTTCATGAATAACTTTAAAAAAAAAAATTTATCGAAAGAACAGTTTGAAACAAAATTGATCTTTGAAGGATGATTATTTTCGAAGAACCCCGAAATTGAGAACCTTCAATCTCAAATAACTCGAATATGGTGAAATTTACATTTAAAAACCTTCTGAATGAGCTCTGATAAATGTCTTTTGCATTGGAATTGACTGACTTGTGACGGAAATAAAGTCAATCCATGTTTTTTTTTAATGCATGATGACGTCACATGGCGCGATCAGTGTTGTTTTTCTTCAGTGTCGTTCGTTGAGACGTACTCTACTTGCTTGAAGTTGATATTTTATAAAAGAGTAAGAGAAATGCAGTACAAGTGTTAGAGAGAGATGAAAGTGATCTCGATCAACCAGAGCAGTCTTCAATGAACAAGCCTTTCTATAGTTATGGCCATTGACACTATTGACAGTTATTAATTAGGTTAGGGATTTGCATTTTTATCGCTATTACGATAATGAAAAATGCTAAAACACCATTTTATAGTTAATGTCTAGTACCGGAATGCCAAAACACAATTATAAGTACACCAAATAAAGTATTTTGTTCTGTTCCAAGAGATGCGAAAATACGTAAACAATGGTGTATGGTTATGAGAATGGGCGAAGTATCTCCAATATCACATTTACAGTGTTGTGTTAGTATATTGTATTTCGATAGTTAACATGATGTGAATTGATCAGAAGTAAGTTTTGTATGCCTCAATGTTTTGTATATCAAGCGGGAGATAACTGTTTATACCAGGCCTCACCTAAGTTACAAAAGGAAAACTATCATTTGATGAACTATTACCACTTATCAGTTCAGGTATTGTCGGATTGTGCTTTGACAAAACCACTTTCAGTCATTGCTCTTGGTATTGAGTTCCGCGCGCTTAATATGCACTTTTTGATTAAAGTTTTATGGAGTTAAATACAAACTAAATGATAAAGTAATGGTTTAGGTGTAATGTCAAGACAATAAAGTATCGGAGGTAAAAAAATCAAGTAAATTTAAATCACTTGCATATTCCCTATTAAACCCTCGTCATTACGACCCCAATATAAGTTAATGGCTCCCCACTTGCAATTAACTTTATTTAGGTATACTGGATATGGTCGATTTGGCCGGTTAGGAATGCTTAGTTTAGAAAATATTTATGAGTCCCATTCTACACCATATTCTACGTCACATAGCCGAATAATATATGGAGTGTTTCTTTTAAAAGAAAGCTAAAGTTGTATTCGAAAGTTTCGTATGAAAAATATTTTTCGACCCTCCTGTATAATTTCAAGGCATGAGAAAGTATAAGAAATATTGCAAATCTGTCTCTAAAATGGCATTACAAATATTTTTTTTCTAAATTTGTCATTGTAACGTCAGGGATTTTTACGGAAGCGATTCAGAGACAGTCAATAATAGTTTAGGGGTGAGTGAAGGTTACGCAGATATTTGAATTTACTAAAAGATATTATTATTATTAATATTTCATTTTAAAATAATGCAGTACACCTTCCAATCCAATTTTTTTCGTAACGCCCTGTATGTGTGGCAATAAATTCTTGTTCAACAGGATCTAGTAGCCGAGTGGATGGAGCGACATTGTTTCAATCATTCTGAATGCCAGTCGGCGATGGTTCAAACTATGGCGATTGCAGAAATTTTTCTGATGACCCAAAAAAGTGCTAGGAATCGCACGTCAAAAGGTAAGACCTCGTTAATCCTTGGCTCGCCCAAGTTTCGACTCCTAAGGGTTGCCGTCCGAAAGGGGACGACAGCTGGTTAACGGAAAAAATAATTCTAAACAATTTTTTTCAAAGTTAACTTTCGTTTTTGAATCGATATCACAATAGAACTTGAAAAATCGAACTTTGACGCACTATTGCCCCACCCTGTATAAAAATGTTATAATCCAGATTTGTTTCAAAACTTGTTTGAGTATTTTCGAAATTGTGGGGTACGTACTAGATAATATGAAAACATTGCATCCGTTTAATGTAGAATTTTTTTTTTTCTGTAGATGGCTTTGGAAACGATGTCAAAGTTTCTAGGGTTTTTTATTAGGGTCAACGGTACCAGGTTCAATAGGTACGTTAAATGTAACATTCAATATATTGAGTTATGGCCTAGTATTTTCTCCATATTATACTTATACTAAAATTACTAAATGTGCGAATGGAGGCTTGGTTGACCCGCCTGCAGGAGTTTCTCCGCCACACTTCCTGAGCGCCAATGAAATAATCAGATATAGTTACATACCCATTCGACACAATCCTATCGAAATGAAACAGACCACTTTTTGTTATATCTTCCCTGAGTCGCATCATCAACTTGAAGTATTAATTTGACCAAACTAGCTGGAACATACTGTGTAATTGACCACCTGTAATGACACCAAAGAACAATACTTTTAATAGTGATTTGGGAAGCTGAATACACTTGCGAAGAATAAATGAAGAGGGGTTTTTTTGTATAAAGTGTATAATTTCTAAATATGCAAAGCGCTTTCGACTTTCGTCATCTTCAGTGCTTCCTGAAAGTAAATACTCTGGTTGTGAGGGATTCTTGAAATTGAATTTATTGATTTGTAGGTTATGAAATTTGGAAAAATGTTTAAGGTTAGATGAGTACTTACAAGTCAGGTAACAGGAAGAATTACAATTTTTGAAGTCATCTTATATGTATTTATAAAATTTCTGGCTTAATTCCAACGAAAATCATGTTAGAATTTGAAGGCCATGTGGGTATTTTGAAAGACAAAATTACTTCATCTGTCAAAGTCAAAGACTAAAATATAATACCAACTTGTGTTAGTAGTAAATTGAAATGTTTGGTAATAAAAGGGTTGAAAACAGAATTGAATTGAAGGTTTAATTTTGAAAAAAGTTGATCTGAAAGGAAGTATTTATTTAATTTTGATGAATAATTCTTTGGTGAAGTGGAAGGAAATCTCTGAACAAGTTCACTTGAGTGTTCAAGCAGAAATCATTATCTGAAAGTTCTTTTGAAATTTCCAGTTCTCCGAACAAATCCAGTTTCAAATAATTCTTATTGTCAATTTGGTGTAAAATTTTTGAATTTCTATTAGGGCTAAAGTTATGATTATTAATTTCTAAATGGTTACCAAATGCTGACTTATCAGGTTTCTCAGGTGTTCGTTGTTACGTGTTATGAGAGGTCTGCAGGTTCGACCTATGTAAGAAGCGGGGCAATCAGAACAGTTAAGCCTATAAACGCCACTTCTATTTAACTTGTTGATTTTATCTTTAGAATTCACTAACATGTTGCCAAACTTGTTACATGATTTAAGGGAAATTTTTGTACGAGGTATGGTTTCTAGAATGAATTTGGAAATATCATTGCACAATTTGTGATCCAAAAAAGGCATAGAAAAATATTTAGATGAAGGAGAAATATCAGAGGTAGCATTGAATGCAAGTCTTCTGTCTCTTCTATATTTAAATTTATGGATTAATTTGTCTAGAATGGAAGGTTGATAACTATTGTTGGCAGCAATCTGTTTGATAATATTTACTTCATCATTGTATTTGACAGGAGTTAAAGGAATATTCAATAATCTAATAACATAACAGTTAAAGGCAGCCATTTTATGTTGCATGGGATGGTTAGAGTTGAAAGGGATGACATGGTCCGTCTGGGTGGGTTTTCTATAAATGGAGAATTCTAACTTATTGTCATTTTTGGTAATTGTTAAATCTAAAAAAAATTATTTATTATCAGTTTCAATTTCAAGGGTAAATTTTATTTATATTTTTTTAAATTTTATTAATGATGCCCAAGATATTTTGAACTCACTGAACAATTTGCACCCAAAAATAAAATTCACCCTTGATATTGAAACTGATAATAAATTAAATTTTTTAGATTTAACAATTACCAAAAATGACAATAAAAAATGAAAATAAAAAATTGCAAAAGTTCTGTAAACAGCAGTTAACCTTTTCTGGTAAATTTGCAACCATTGAATCAAAACGGAAATACTAGTTTTATCAATCATAGAACAAGTCACTTCATATTACATCATAGTTCTTTTGTTAGTCGGCACTCCATTTCAATGGTGAGCCTCACGCCTACTATCCAAATTGAGTTTCGAAGCAAATTGGAAAACCACTTTCAATCGATAAACTCGAATCCTGCTGAAATAATTTGATGGAAATCTACGTATTATAAACTTCCGCATCACTGCATTTAAACTGGAAACGCTACATGAAAAATCGTGTGGTTGAATAGAATTATGAATTTTGTACGTTTATTTTCAGGGTGATGTCCAATTGTATTCATAGGAACGAGAAACTTGGCAATGTTTTTTGAAAAGTCATTGAAGGAGAAGTAATTGACAAAAATATGTCATACAGGGATTTGCTCGACGGAAAATCAATATTGAATCATAAAAAATGGATTATGACTATCTGTATTTCTGCGTTAATTTATACGAGAGTATTTTCTTAACTAATCTTCTACAGAAAACAACTATAGCCCTCTCCGATCGTTGAATTATTCTTGGTAGTGGTCCAGTGAACTCGTTGTTAAATTGTGTTTTTTTTAATTCAACTGATCACAGTATATATTCCAATTATTACCAGTCCAGCAAGTTAGAACAAATTCTTATAGGAAAAAAGTTTCCTTTTTACCTAATAAACCGATCCCAAATGTTTGGCGGTTTAACCCTGGGTCACCCTGTATATTAGAAGAGTATTATCCTGATATGAGAACTGGATTTTAAACTATCCTAGGTCATTTACCCATGAGTTGATGGATACAAAAAATCACTCCTGAAATTCTGCAATTGAGTCACAAGACAATTCTTCAAAGTTCTTTTCTTTAATCCTAGCCTAGTCTAGTTCAATTATGTTTTCTATAATGAAACAGAATCCATACAATAATTTTTGAATTGCAATGTGAATTTATGGGTTGTTTGTATACGTGTGTATTAGCGGATGTATACGTGTGACTATATGTATATGTGCACATGCACACAGGCATAACCCCTCTTTTCTTCCATGGAAAAGTTGAAAGTAATCGAAAACTTTTGTATTCAACACTTTTCGACATATTCTCAAATTATCCGTCAAAATGGCGAAAAATCAATTTTTCAGTATTTAATTTTTTTCTCTCGAATAATTTACAAGAAAATTTGTGAGAATATGTATATTTTGTATAATTTACATGAAAATTTGTAGGAATATGAGCATGATTTTTTTGCAATTCAGAATTCAACTAGTTTTCGAGTTATGTATATTATTCGAAAAAAATTCCCTTATCTTCCACGAACAATTGTTCTGGTATTTTTTGTATTTCGGAGGTCAATTAGTGATCATTTTAATTGTTGAAATGTCTACTTTCAAATGGTCTATGTAACTTGGTGGTTGGTTGATCGTTAAACCGCCTAAAATTGAGAAAAACCGACAAGTCTCTCTGAATCTTGATTTTCTCCATATTTTCTATGATTTTCAATAGTTGTAGAAAAGGATAAAAATAACATTATTGAAGTAATTTTGTAGTGTAATTATGTATTCCAATATTTTATTATGAATAATTTAATATAAACTACTTTTCGTTATAAAAATAATGAAGAAAGTCGAAAATCATTGAAATTATTGAAAACAATTATTCAGAGAGACTAACGATCAATAAACCACCTAGTTACATTGACCATTTCAAAGTGGACATTGTAAAATCAAAATGGTCACTATAGACCTTCGAAGTACAAAAAAAAAATTAATACAATTGTTTGTGGAAAATAAGGGTATTTTTTTCGAAAAATGTAAATAACTCGAAAACTAGTAGTCTTCTCGTTTGCAAAAAATCATGCTTATCCCTTTGGGTTGTGGTGGTATCTATTAGGTACCTCCTCTTTAACATTTATTTACTACTTCCGTGGTAGTGGTATTGTTTTAAAACCAGTTCCAATGTGATCTCGAGCAAGTCTTCTTATCCGATTATTTTTTGTTCGGGATAATTCGGACTGTAAACATTGCTTTCATACAAGTTGAACGAAGAGTAGTGAGGTTAGACGGTAGTTTCGCTCGTAAATTCATATTTATTGTGTTTGCGTTGGGAACTGTTTTTGCAGGTGAGTGAATTTTCAGAATATAATTTGTCTTGTCATAATCTACTTACTATGATATGAGTGATTCATAATATTCAGTTCAGTCTATTTTTTGTGACCATCTAGAAAGTGGTACCTAAAGTTACCACTGCATCTGATTTAGCTATATACCATATGATTCGCTTCGACATGTTCAAGAAAAGGTTGCTTATTAGTGAATGACGAATTTTTTCTCTCCCTTTCAGAGTGAATCCGAACTCATAATCAGCAGTGAAAGTAAAAAAAATTAGACGAAATACAGTCATACCTATCGGAGGGATTTGATTTACCTTCGGGTTCTGAGTCTGAGCTATCAGATTTAGATTCAGATAGTAGTGAAGACCTGACTTACACAGAGTTGGCTCCGGTGGAATGTATTCAAAGCGGAACTGGGATCGAAGTAAAGGACGTAAAAAAATGTGCAAATCCCCATTCCTTGAGAATATTGATCAATCTAGCTTTCGTGATATTCCAACTTGTTCATTTCAAGCTGATGAAATAGATCTCAATGTAACGGAAAATGGCGATAGTTCTCTTCTGAATATTGATAATGTGAATAGGTCGAATGATGGTTCTGCGGAGGAACATCAATTTGAATAAATCGACCGGGAAGATGATGGATCTTCAGAATCGGATTCAAACGAACCATTAGCACAGATGAAGAAACGGCTGGATGGGATTTGGGAGGGAAAGAAAAGACAACCTAAGTTGAAAGATTTCACGGAAACGACTACTGGGCCGATATTGGATAATAATGTTATTACACCATGTGACCATTTTCTCAGCGTTTTTTCAGAGGCTTTATTCGAAAATTTAGTGTTCCAGACAAATTTATTTTCAACGCAAGCTGGCAAACCATTCCAGCCAACGAATATCACTGAAATGAAAAAATTCATAGCCGCTAATATAATGATGGGTATCACGAAGAAACCTTCATATAAAGATTATTGGAGTAGTAGCATTCAATTGAGGGATGAATATATAAGTTCATTTCTCCCACTGAAGCGGTTCAGTTGGCTGCTTTCCCATATCCATGCAAATGACAACCATATGATGCCAAGACGGGGTGATAATAACTACGATAAGTTGTATAAGATCAGACCTGTGCTGGATATTCTTTCCGAAACATTCAAATCAACATACAGACCTACACGTTATCAAAGTATAGATGAAAGTATGGTCAAATTCAAGGGCCGTTCTGTATTGAAACAGTATGTTCCATTGAATCCCATAAAGTGAGGATTTAAAATTTGGGTTCGAGCTGATGAACATGGCTATGTGTGTCAATTCCAAGTGTATACAGGAAAAACTGGTGGTAATCCAGAACTCAACTTAGGTGAACGAGTTGTTACCGACTTGACTAGAGATTTAGTTGGCAAAAATTATTTCATATATTTTGATAACTTTTTTTCTAGTGTTCCCTTGATGGTACATCTTTTGAACGAAGGAATATATGCTTGTGGTACCATACGATCAAATCGCAAAGGTTTACCAAGAAAACTTTCGTTGAAAAATAATTCTGAAAGAGGATCTAGCATAGCTCTTTCATCATACAAGCACGAAGGTCTTTGTTTTGTGCAATGGCAAGATAAAAAGCCTGTTCAGCTTATTTCAAACTGTCACGATGGCTCTGTTCTAACAACAGTCACAAGAAAGACGAGAACAGGCGAACAAATCGAAGTTGCATGCCCACAAATAGTCAAAGATTACAACAAATACATGGGTGCTGTAGATCTGAGTGATATGTTCAAATCGTATTATTCCATTGATAGAAAAAGTCGTAGATGGTGGTTACGGCTATTTTGGCATTTCGTCGATGTCAGCATAAGTAATGCTTGCTTATTATTCAATCAAAGGATTTCGATGGAAGGACCCAAGATGAAGATAAAGGATTTCAGGCTGAGAGTAGTTGCAGGCCTAATTGGAGCAGAAACAGCAAATCCGCGAGGAAGAAAATTTCATCCGATACAAAGACGTTGCCATAAACCTTTCATTCCTCTGGAACTACGAACTGATAAAGCTGCACATATGCCAGTGAGAACTACGAAACGCCGTTGTGCACATTGCAGCTCCAAAGTCAAACAAAAACGTACCTGTTGGATGTGTACCGTTTGCAAACTACCATTGTGTCTGGGGGGAACAGAAGGGGAAAACTGTTTCATGCGTTACCATTCTTCCTGAAGTTTTTCATTACTAACATATGCGATTTTTATATAAATTTATGATAAAAATAAAACCTTATACATAACAAATTTTTCATTTATTGCGGGGAGGTAGTACACCGCGTGTGGTAGTGGTACCCATGCTGCACCACATTTTTTCTAGGGGTGGGGATAAATGAAAAAAATTAAATTTGATTTGATGTTTTTTAAATGGTCATATGAAAAACTAACTAAACAAAAAATAATAAAAAAATTGAGAAATACCAATTCGCCACTCAAAGGGTTATTCGACATAAAAAAGACTTATATCTTTAAATTTCCATCTGAACTGAATTATTTAAACGCGAGAAAAAAAATCTGAAAAATAGTTTGTTTGCCATTCTGACGGTTAATTGGAGGTTATGTCAAGAAGTGTAGAATAAAGAAGTTACCGATCAATCATATTTCGTCAGGAGGTTACGTTTTGTCGCAAAAAGTGTTTTCAACACCTAAACTGCATCCCATTTTGTGTGTTTTCGTGTTTAAATAATATTTTCCATAAAGTTGGAACCTCAACAACATTTTTCACCTGGTCCTTTCCTGTTACTTTTTTTCTACAACTATTAATCATTGAAAATATAGAAGAAATCATGATTCAGAGGGACAATCAATAAACCACCAAGTTACATAGACCATTTGGACCAACGATTGAAATTATACAAAAAAAAAAAAAAACTAGAACAATTGTTCGTGGAAAATGAGGGTATTTTTGTTGAAAAATACACATAACTCGAAAACTAGTAGTCATCTGATTTATGAAGAAATCATGCTCATTCTACTACCAAAAAGACATATTCCTACAAATTTTCATGTAAATTGAATCATTTACTCTAGAGAAAAAAATTAAATACTGAAAAATCGGATTATTGCCATTTTGACGGATAATTCGAGGATATGTCGAAGAGTGTTGGACTTTTTTAAATAAGCAATATTGAAAAAAATTACACCTTTTTTGGTTTTACAGCCAATGGAACTTTTGTAGAGATTTATAAAACCTACAAAATGGATTTTTATACGACCAAATTGGTGCATTTTCCACTAAAAAAATCCGGGAAAACCTTGAAAAATAGACCACTTTTCGAATATTTATAATTTTTATAAATCTGAAGCTGGAAAAACAATTCTGCAGAAACTGATAGATAATAATATATATGGTTCAACTGTGCTAAAGATGTTTTCTGTCCGATGTGTAGTTTTTGCACAATCGTGTTATAAACAATTTAATAGTACATCTTGCAAGATTTAAGGGATTTAAGATTTAAGGGAATTTGTCGTATTAAAATTCTGTAAACGGCATCAGGAAGTAGAGATCGATTTTCACCTGAGAGGTGGGAAATGTGTTGAGAATGTCACTAAAAGTTTATCAAAACGCTTCAAAGTTCGTCCGAAGTCACCCGAAGTCGCACTGAAGTTAACTCGAGTTGAGTTCGGGCGACTTCTGGATGTACTTTGAAGCATTTAGAGTAACTTCCAGTGACGTTTTCAACGCATTTCGTACCTTTCAGGTGAAAATCCACAATATACAAATAGTAGAAATTGATCTCTACTTCCAAATGCCGTTCACAGAATTTGAATGGGATGATTTCTCTTAACGGCGCATTTAGAAAGATTTGCCTTTGAATTGTTTATAACGCGATTGTGCAAAAACTACAAATCAGACAGAAACCATCTTGCGCACAGTTGAACCAAATGTTGTTATCTATTAGTTTCTGTAATATTGTTTGTCCAGCTTCAGATTTATAAAAGTTTAAAATTTTTAAAAAATGGTCTCTTTTTCGGTATTTTTCCGGATTTTCTCATTAAAACATGCGCCGATCTGGTCGTATAAAAAACTATTTTGAAGGGTTCATAATTCTCTACAAAAGTTCTATAGACTGTTGAACGATTCCTTCAATACTTTTTGAGATGATTCCACAAAGCGTTTTTGCTGAGGCGAAAACGGGGTTTTAATTTACGAACTGTCTTACAAATAGTAGTATAGGCCGCTTGTGTCTTCCATTTTGTGTGAAAAGAGCCTCTTATTTTCATCTACAGCTTGGCCTAATGGAATTTCAAAACTAGAACATACGTTGCAGAATCGGCAGCCTGCAATTCCAGCTACACGAAAATGAATAAATGGTTCTTGGTCTATTGTTGGATAATGATCCAGATTTGATAAAACCCATCTGAAGTTATTCCTAGTATTCAATTTTCCAACGTCAAACGCGAAAGGATACGCCTGAATCGTTTCTTTTCAATGATGAAACGAAATCCAAAGGATTCGTGAACAATATCGTCTGAGGCGCTTTTCGAGATAGCCGGAAATATGACTATATAACATTCACTGGGGAGTTCATTGTGGCTGCTTTTTACATAATGAAATCATGAGAACGTTGACCGCATTCGAAGGGGATTAATATTGCTTTTAGAGGTTTATGTCTCTATCGTGTGCTTCTTCAAACGCTTCTCTTTCCTTTTAAGTGGACTCTTGTTAAATTAACCGTTAGTCGTGTCAATGATATGTATAGACTTAGAACCAGCGACCAACAACCCCATGTTATAAGTACATATGGCACCCCTCCTGGGGTTGAATTACGTCATTATTGAAACGGAAATGATAATTCCTCTGGCCGCCGGAGCGTAATCTCTGGACGATTGATTAAACTTTGCAGAAAATGTACTGATGTCAAAAGATTTCTTACACAATAATTCTAGTATTTTCCGGTAGTTGATTAAAAAACTCAACGGGAGCGAAACACCACACCGATAGAAGGATAGAGTGGGGCTAACCAGAGGCGGAAACAGGAAACATTTCAGGGGGATGGGGCGCAAGTTGTGTTTTTTTTATGGACACCTACAGGGAGCGTAAAGAATTCCGCTTGTTTCATTCAGTGGTATTTATTTCTTTGTTATGCCGTACACACTCTATACTCCCCGAGAATATGCGCATATGCACTACATTTATGGTAAATGTGGAGGTAGTGCTACTGCTGCAGCAGCGCTTTATGCAGAACGATATCCGATTGCACAATGCCGCTCAGAAAATCGTTGATTTTGTAACGCATTTTAAAAGGTTCTTCTTGAAAAGATGTCGTCTCTTCGTACGAATGGATGGAAAATAACAATTTTGTAATATTATTCAGTGCCATGTTGACTAATCGTTATTGTGGTTTATAGTGTATGTTGATTCAAAAAAACGGTGAATTAGTATTTACTTCTTTACATCTCTTTGAATGCTTCTAAGCTGTTGATTCGTTGATAGTCATAATTATTTAATAATTTCATCTTGATAGGATAAAAATAAGACATTGCTGACAAAGTCTAATGGAGTTGATTTTAGCTCAGAATAACATCACACTCTAATATAATCGAAATTCTACTCCTTCCAAAAATAATTATCGTAAATTTTATACCATGGTTGAGTCTGGACAAAATGGGCGTTCTTTTGTAATGAATATCCACTTCCACTTGGTTATGTTTTTTTCAAACAATAATGTCAAACTGTTGTTAAAAAATTGGTGAAACTCAAATCTGGCATTTTTTACCCTCATTTCATGAAAAATTGTATCGTTTTCTGAAAAACTGTTTTGTACGTCTGAAAGCATCACTCATCAGTAATCTTCAGCAGCAGAGATATTCGAATTGGTCTCAATTTGTAGATATGGCATTCAAAAATCCAAGGTGAGGTAGTGATTTTCCAGAAATTTAGGAAATGTTGATTATCTCGAAAACGGTGATATTTTTACAAAAGTGAAATTCCGATATTCTGTACAGTCATGACCTGTTCTATAACCAGTTTAAATATTGTACAAGGTTTACCGGACACCCTGTATAATGCTGATATTTTATTAAAATTATTTTTCGAACATGATCCCCAAATGTTTATTAAATAGGTAATACGACTTAGTATGTGAGAATATAGAATCATATTTATAATTTTCCCATCAAGTTTAGGACATCTTCTCAAAGCTCCAATGATTGAAGACATTTGTTTAGTCAAGACCTCAATATGTTTGTCCCATTTCAATTTTTCATCGATCCAAATACCAAGATACTTTATTTGTTCAGTTCCTTTCAATAATTAATTTTTGATCTTGAGGTTAAGGGAAATATTCTGTTAGTTTTTTTTGCTGGAAAATTATATACTCAGTTTTATCAGTATTTATCGATAAAAGGTTACAATAAAACCATTTTTCAAATTCTTGGAACTCTTCATTAATAATGTTTTCTATAAAAGTACTGTATCGTCTGCGTATATGGTATACTTAAATTCCTGCTAACCCAATTTCAGAGATATCTTGAGTATATAATAGATACAAGATGGGTCCCAAAACAGATCCTTGTGGAACACCCGTATTTATTGGTAGTCTAATAGAGTTGTTACATTTGGTACTGATTGTCCTATTTTCATGATAGGGTTCCAAAAAATGTTTCACTGTACCCCTGAACCCCATTGTTTCCAAGTTTTCCAAAAGTATTTTGTGGTTATCTGTATCAAATGCCTTCTTATGGTCAATGAAAACAGCTACCACATAGTTTCCTGTATCAAGTCCATTTTGAATTGCTTGCATTACTTGTAGTACTGCCGCTTGTGTGCCACTATGTTCTTGGAAACCAAACTGATTACTATCAAAGCCATATCTTTTGTTTATAAAATCAACAATACGCCTTTTCAGAATTTTTTTAAATTTTTTTGAAAAAATGCTCAATAAGGCTATTGGTCCATAATTTGATGGATGTTCAGCATCTTCACTTTTGTATATAGCTTTTAGTAAAGCATGTTTTAATTCAAGGGGGAAAGGTATAATATCTATTGATTAATTTTGTTAAGGGTTCAGCCAGAATATTTTTTAATTCATATATTCAAAAATTGACTTTGGTCAATAAACCTTCAGAATCAGGACATGTTTTTGTTAAGGTGTAGATTATTTCAATAATTTCACTTTCATCAGTTGGAAACAAAAGCATTGTGGAGTCATTATATTTTGGATAGAAATTAGGATATGGAAGGTTATTGTAATATGATTTTATTTCATTTGCTATATTCTCGACAGTACTCGAAAAATGTTTGTTCATAATATTGGCTATTTCTAGGTCATCAGTAAACATGTTGAGCTTTTGCTCTTTTGATCATAGCGTTAACTTTATTTCTTTGTATCTTATAGTCATTAGATAGTTCTTGTTCATCCATGTTTAGTTTATGTCTTTTGTATTTCGAATGTTCATTTCTCGAATCATACTATCATTGATCCAGTCGTTGTTTTCACGTGTTCTTATATATAGTTTCACTGATGACTGGTTTTTAGTTTTTAAAATGATCTCTTTCAAATCCTGAACATTTTTACAATGGGTTCGAATTAATTCATTGGAAATAATTTTTTTGAATTTACAGTAATCAGTTTTGATCATTTCACGTTTCTTGAACTGTTTTAAAGTAATATCTGATTTTTCAATGGAGGTGTACATTATTCTAAGATCAGTAATTGAAGTATTTTCTAATGCAATTTTAAAATTCAAATGATGGCAATTAGTTAAATTATGATCAAGAATACTGAAAGAGTTGTTTTGATTTCTTGTATAACAATTTGGATCTATCGAGTTTACAGTTTGGAAACCATTGCTTTCAATTAGACAATTAGACGTAATTCAAGACATCATTTTTGTCTGACAGTAAATTTATATTGACATCTCCTATTACAATGAGTTTTTTTATGTATGTAAAAAATTCTTCTAAATTTGAATTAGGTGGTCTATATAGAGAAGTAATTTTAAATTTTGATCGAAATTGAGAAGTTTTTATTTCTATTGTATTATGTTCAACATTAAGAGTTTTATTAATTTTTTAAAATTTTAATCCATTTCGTAAATAAATTGCTACACATCCTCCCTGTCAATCATCTCGGCAATGATGAATACTAGACAAGTTAGTAATATTGAAATAATCAGTTTCATTTGATTTTAACCAAGTTTCTGTACGTGTCAATGTTTGTGTTTCTTTATATTTGTTCAATAACACCTCTATTTCATTCAATTTGTTAGTCAAACTTCTTATATTCAAATACAGTATATTAAAATTATTGATCTCTTTGAGATTGTACGAATTTGCATTATTCATAATTTGTTCTATCAATAACCAAAGTAATTTGCTTTTTGAAAATAGGACAATCGATTCTCTTTGAATCATGATCAAGACTAAAATTTTTTACTTGCTATTTTGCAATTTATACAGTGATTATTGCATTTATCACTGGGATAATTTCCTGCACAAATTGCACATGATAAAGAATTTCGACAGTTTTTAGAAAGATGACCATAAGCATTGCATTTCGAGCAGATATTTAGATTGAAATCTTCTTTAATTTTGAATTGATGCCTTCCAATAATCAAATCTTTGTTCACCAACTTTCGAAAGGTTACACCAATTGTTTCAACATAAATGATGAATTTTTTGGATTATTTTGATTGCCTCGAGTATTTAACTGTTAATACATAATTTTCATCACTGTAATTGAACATCTATAGTTCCAAAATTCTTCGATCCAATGAAAACCAGTCTGGGTGATCTGAGTTCAGACGTCTTGATTGAGTAATCTTTCCCAATTACTTTTTGTGTCTTATCTTCTAGTCGTTTCATCTCTTCTATAGAATTTGATTTCAATAATACACCTCCTCTTCCAAATTCTTGAACTGTAGTAATGTTAACCCTGGCCATAACTGGATTAATTTTTGCTCGGATATCCTGTTTTGTGTTGACGAATGTTTGTTGAACTTTGGGTTGTATGATCAAATAATGTATATGGGAAATATCGATTTTCTTATTTTCTTTGAGTTTGTCATCCTATGATTTTTCCGAAGGGGAAATATCTCCTTTAAATCTCGGACAACTAGAAATTTTGAGTCATCTAATTCAATTTTCTGTCATTAAATCTTCGGTTCAGTCATCGGCTTGAGTCTTTCAGTAATCAGTTTGAGTCTTTCAGTCTTTTAAATATTTTAAGTCTCGTACACATTTTCGCGAGATGTTTCCCCCTCGGATTTTTCTGCATCTTTTATTATATTTGATTTATTTATAAAGGTATCCATTTTATCTTTCAAATAATAAATTTCCATTGAAATGTCTCGCTTTTCATTTCACTCTAACAATTGACAGTAAATTAAAATTCAAGGAACATGCTAATTAGGTTATTAAAACAGTAGCTTACAAAATCAACTATTTAAGAAGATGTTCCCCATATCTCAGCCAGTGGTCTAAATTATTAATATACAACTCCATAATCCTTCCACATTTGAATTATTGTTCTACCATTCTGTTTTTTCTCAATCAAAATGAAATAAACAGACTACAAAAGATGCAGAATCGTGCTATGCGAATAATTTTACAATGTTCGAGAATAACACCAATATCAAATATGTTGCAATGGCTACCAGTGAAGAAACTCTTCGAGTACCAAACACTAATTTTTATATTCAAAATCAAAGTTGGATATTCACCTGTATATCTACAGAATAAATTAACTTATATGGCTGAAATTGTTAAAAAATTGTTAAAATACACGTGAAATACACGAGTACAATACAAGAAACAAAAACAACATAAAAATTGAAAAGTATAAAAAGAAAAGTACACATAATTCTTTATTTTATAAAGGAGTAGATTGTTTTAACGACTTCCCACAAGAAATTAAAGAGAGTGGTTCGATAAATACATTCAAAAGACGAATGAAGGATTACTTAATGAAAAATTAGTATATTTTTATGTATGACTTTTTTATGTAACTTTTTATTTATACGTGTGAATTTTTAATTAGACTGTTTGTATTTTTTCATGTTAATTTTATTTTATTTATAAGGTGACATTGTATTTACTATTGTAAATGGATTAGTTTTTCAACTAAATAAAGAGATATATACAGGGTGTTATTTAAGTACGTGGCCAAACTTAAAGGGGTGATTCTTTGAGTGATTCTAAGACGAAAGGTTCATATAAACATGGGTCCGGTAATGCTTCGTTTTCAAGATACAGGGTGTCAAAATTAAATAAAAAATCGTTTTTGTCGTAAATATCTTAATAACCCTTCAACCGATTTTATTGAAATTTGGCAGTGTTATTGAAGGTCGTAAAGGGCGAATTTAACCCTAACTATATCAAAATTATCATGTCCAGTGGCGTCCCGGAAGGCACTGTAACCAATATTTTTAACAGAAAACATGTGCGCCACTGATTTTTTTGCAATTTTTGTATTTGTTTCACATTGAGCAATTGAAATTACAACTTTTTTATATCTAGAATTTTTTTCGTATCTTGCTTTGTTTTTGAGAAAAAACATAAATCACATCATTGCACATCCCTGTGACAACACAATAAAACATTTCAACTACTAAACTATCAAAAACTGGGGTCTTACTGATATTTTTTCATATCAATACTCTATTCTAGTCTTAGAATTTTCTATCAAAATTAATGCAATGAAAAAAAAAAAAAAATACATATGTATGTACGAGGGCTGACAATAAAGTAAGGTCTCCAATTTTTTTTTTCATAGAAAATTACATTTATTTACAAAAAGCGATACACCGTTGGAAAGGCCAAGGTCTTGGCTACTTTTCTACATAATCGCCATTTTTTTCCAACACCTTGCGCATCCGCACGATGAACTTGTCTATGCCGGCAGAATACCACTCTCCGTCCGCCTCGCGCAGCCAGGTGTTGACCTCTTTCTGAACCTCCGCGTCACTATCAAACTTCTTCCCTCCGAGATGTTTTTTCAGGGCGGGGAACATGTGGTAGTCACTGGGGGCCACGTCGGGACTATAGGGAGGGTGATCGATGATTTCCCAGCCAAATGTCTTAAGCAGGTCAAGGGTAACGTTGGCTGTGTGCGGGCGCGCGTTGTCGTGGTGAAATTTCACTCCTTTGCTCAGCAATCCCGGGCGTTTGTTTTTTATGGCACGACGAAGCTTTTCCAGGGTCTCACAGTACCTTGCTGCATTGATAGTGGTTCCCCTTGGCATGAAATCCACCAACAATACCCCGTGGCGATCCCAAAACACCGTAGCCATCACCTTGCCGGCTGACAGTGTCGCCTTAAACTTTTTGGGTTTCGGAGAATCGCTATGGCGCCATTGTTTGGACGACTCCTTTGTTTCGGGTGTGTAGTGATGAGCCCACGTTTCATCCCCCGTAACAAACCCTTCCAAAAAATCATCGCCTTCCTCTTCAAAACGGGCCACAACTTTGGTCGCACATTCCACGCGCCGCTTCATGTGGTCTTCGGTCAGCTGTTTCGGCACCCATCGGGCAGAAACTTTGTGGTACTGCAACTTGTTCACAAGGATATGACGGATTGTTTCGCTGCTACACACTCCTCCAAGCTTCTCTTCCAAGTCCCTAATTGTCGCACGGCGGTTTTTGAGCATTTCTGCCTCCACTGCTTGAACAATCGCATCCGAGACCGACGGTCGGCCACTTCTCTCCTCGTCGTGAACATTAGTGCGCCCGGAATTGAACTCGCGGCTCCACTTACGCACGTTTTTTATGTCCATACACTTTTCCCCGTAAACTTCAACTAGTTGACGATGGATTTCAATAGGTGTCACCTTTTTCGCACTCAAAAAACGTATTACAGAACGCAATTCGCACTTGGACGCTGACGCGAGTGGTACCTCCATCGTTGACGGCTGCTCAGCCAAGACTGAGCGGTCGGGGAAGCCTCACCCAGCAGCAAAGTGGTAGTGGGGGAACCAAGGAACACGGCGGTGTTGCCAGATTTCGCCTAGCGCGTGATCCGGCGAAGTTGCAGCGTTGGAGACCTTACTTTATTGTCAGCCCTCGTATATGAATTCCAGCACTTGCCTTCGGCTCTTGGCTTCGGCTCGTGCTGCAAAATGGGCTCATTGTTGTCCATGGACATGCAATAAAGACATTTTTATTTATGATCAAACAATTAATATTACATGGAAGTCATCTTTTAATTTTTTTCGCTCATATTACCTGTTTTCGATGAAACAAATAATGTTGTTATGTATTACTACAGTGTTTTGAAACTAAAGTAAGAGGGCCATGGAAGGAACAACAAATGTTCAAACAAATTTAACTTCATAACTGTCACAAATTGAAACGATACATACGTAATTATTTGATAGTAATTATTTGAAGTGTTTTCAAGAGTTTTGAGATAGAAAATTTGTTACTGATATCTGAAAATGGTTCGGTTTACAAACTCGGAAATGGCCGATATGCATTTTCTCTATGGAATGGCCCAAGGCAATTCCAGAGCGGCTAGACGCATTTATCAAGAAAGATATCCTCATCGAAATGTTCCAAATAGGCAAACATTTGTGAGAATATATGAAAGGCTGTGCGAATCAGGCACCTTTCAAAGGTCGGCTGCTCTTATTGGGAGACCTGCAACGGTAAGAACAGTGGCGCTGGAGGAAGAAGTTTTACATGAAGTTGAGCGTTGCCCCGATACAAGCACACGCAAAATTGCACAACAATTAAACATTTCTCACATTACTGTATGAAAGATTTTGAAAGAGTACCAACTGTATCCTTACCACATACAGCGTGTTCAAGCGTTATTTCCTGCGGATTTTCCCAAGCGAGTTGTTTATACTACGTGGCCTTTGCAACAACAGGTTGCATCTCCGACAATTTTATCCAGTATATTATTTACCGATGAAGCGTGTTTTTCCCACAATTCAATTATGAACTTTCATAACAACCATATCTGGACAGAAGAAAATCCCCATGCGGTTATAGAAAATAATTATCAACAGCAGTTTTCCGTGAATGTCTGGGTTGGTATTGTTGGCGATTATCTCATTTTTTGGAATTTGTATTACCTGTACTACTAGAAAATGTCCCACTGGCAGTAAGAGGAGCTATGTGGTTCATGCACGATGGGGCTCCACCTCACTTCAGCATAGTAGCACGTCAATTACTGGATGAAACTTATGTAGAAAACTGGATCGGTCGCGCAGGTCCACAGTCATGGCCGCCCAGGTCACCTGATTTAAATCCTTTGGATTTTTTCCTTTGGGGACATATAAAGTTTCTCGTTTATAAAACTCCAGTCAACACTGAAGAAGAATTAATCCAACGAAAACGGGATTCATGTGATCAGATAAGACATACGCCGGAAATATTTCAACGTGTTCGGGAATCGATGTTAAATTTTTTAATGTGTTGTGCCAGGGACGTGCAATGAAGTGATTTTTATGTTTTTTTTTTCAAAAACAATGCAAGATACGAAAAAAATTCTAGATATAAAAAAGTTGTAATTTCAATTGCTCAATGTGAAACAAATACAAAAATTGCAAAAAAAATCAGTGGCGCACATGTTTTCTGTCAAAAATATTGGTTACAGTGCCTTCCGGGACGCCACTGGACATGATAATTTTGATTTAGTTAGGGTTAAATTCGCCCTTTACGACCTTCAATAACACTGCCAAATTTCAATAAAATCGGTTGAAGGGTTGTTAGGGGCGAAATTTAGGAAAGGAGAGCAGTGAATGTGCAATGATGTGTCACGCCTCTAACATACCCAGTAGCTCAGTAGGCGTGGATTCGACAATAAAAATTGATTTCGATAAGATTGAAATATGGGGTTAATTTTCCGGAGCGCCACGGATTTATCGCTAGTGAAAAATCCGAATCCACCCTGATGGAATGGGACAACCCACTGCACTAATATTACTAAAATATTAAAAAAATAGATACCTGTAAATGGTATAATAAGAATATATAACTATGTAGAGGTTTTGTCTTCCCTTACACTTAGATAACTTGGACCAGAATAAAAGAAATAGTCATGTCCCTTACTAATAAAATATATTGATCGTTACACACCCTGTATGTGCACAGTTCCGCTCACCATACAAAAGCAAATGAAACTAATGTAAATATCAACCACCAAGATGAATTCAAGTGAAACCTCCAGTGAGGGCTATGCCTGTGACGTCACGATGATAGCTTACAGTTATGGATACTTACGCCTTAGGGGCAGTCTTATTTTAAACTTATCTGATACTACGTAGATATTCTCAAGCATGCCAGTTCACCAATTATTGTGGTTGCAGTTCATCGGTGCCTTGGTGAGTACAGGTGCACAGTGGGTACTACACAATCGATTAAAGTACATGTACAGCTGGGACGAATAGCGAAGGAATGCTGAACAACAGATATACAGCGGGATAACCACAGTTGAGCAGGAACAATCACAGTAGTGGAACAGTGGAAAGACAATCGTATAGCAACGAAACAGTGGAACAATCACATTAGTGGAACTCCAATAATCGGTAGCAGAGTAGTAGCAATAAACTGTAGTGGAGCACTACCAGCGGCGAAGCAGTAACAGTGGTAGTCGCAGAGGAGCAGTAGCAGAGTGGTAACCGCAGAGGAGCAGTAGCAGAGTGGTAACAAGCACTATCCGCAGCGGAGCAAAGTAGTAGCAGAGTGGTAGCCGCAGCAGAGAACCCTCTATCAAGTGGGAGGGTTCTGATAACAGCTTTGATGACCTGTTTGCTGTCTGATAGCGAGTTTCTCGTTCCAGTGGTTTCACACAATGATGAAGTGACTTCTAACCTCAAAAATCCGCAAAGCGAACGGAGATTTCTCAAAAATATAAAGCGTCAAAAATCGCAAACAATATGAGAAACTCTCCTGATATGAATTTTTCCAAGATCCATCAACGATGATCAAACTTTAATTGGAAATCTTCAAAATAGGTCAGTCACTCATCAACATCAGATAAGGAAGAGGAAAATATCTCTCAGACGTCAAAGTCAAAACTGTCAATATCTGACAAGGCACTTTCTTGTTCATTAGTGTTCGGTGGGAACAGTCCAGGAACTAACTCGAGCTACTAGGAGCTATGAAAAAAACACCTTAAGATTCAGTGTTGCCAACTGAACCAAGACGAAAACGCCAGCCTCTCAATCTCAGAACCAAACACAAACAAACAAACAAAAGGTCAAGTATTCGAATGTGAAGTAGGTAACCTCAATGACACAAGATAGAGATAGAGTAGGAATGTTACGGTTTAGTGTTCTAAGTACAAAACAATAGACTAACCATAAGTATATTTACAAAACAACGCTGTCATACCGCAAAATAGAACAACTGATAACTGTCATTAGCTTAAGGCCGGTTCATGTCCGCTCGAACTAGTACGGCAAAGGTAAGTACTAACGTTCGGAACAAGCTATACATGACAACGATCAAGTTCTCATTTTGATACAGTGGCGTACAGAGTGGAAAGTGTATATCAATGACAGAGAATTTCTGATGTTATTGTATTAAAACAAAAAGGGTTTTCTAGTGCAAAATAAACCCGTAACAGGGTTATGAAGATATTTACGACAAAAACGATTTCTTTTAAAAATTTTGACACCCTGTATCTTGAAAACGAAGCATTACCGGACCTATGCTTATATGAACTTTTCGTCTTAGAATCACTCAAAGAATCACCCCTTTAAATTCGGCCACGTACTTAAATAACACACTATATATATATATATATATATATATATATATATATATATACTCTGTTATCATTTTGTTGTACTCTTTTGCTAAGAAGTCAACTTGGCTAGTGAGAGTGCTAATTAATTTTCCATTCTTTGATATTATTTCATCCTTAGATTTTAAAAGTTCTTGTAATAGTTCGTTTTCTCTTCTTATATGAATGAAGTTATATATTCTTTCCTCATTATTTGTTTGCTTCTTTGGAGTTCTATTTACCTTACCGAAAAAATCCGTAGGTAAAGTTAATATTTCACTGGAATCATTACTTTCAACATATTCTATTTGGGTGCAGTGGAAACCATCATTGGAAACTAGATCTTGTAAACTTCTTGATAAATTTTGTGACATTTCGAAATGATTTGTCACTAAAGTGCTACAAAAAATATTCAAATGATTCCATTATTTCTTTGAATTACAGGCTGTCTTCAATGTCACTAGTAGAAAAATCTTTTAGAATGGAAGATATTGAAATTTTTCAATTAACAAACTTATAATTTTGGAAATTCAACCATTTTTCTGGAACAATGACATTATTTTGTTTTCGATTCTTGTTATTTGTTATTTTTTATTGAATTTTGGAAAAAAAATTACCCAGGATGAGGGTTCTCTTATTGAAATGATTGAAATATGTTTTCCTTTGGGGTAAAAAGACAATAATGGCAGTGTTGTCAACTCTCAATATTTAATTTTCAAGCGAATGACTGTGATGCATAAAATAAAAAATTTCTTGAGACAATGACTAAGACTAGGATTGTGATGGTGATTGTGACTATGATAATGATGTGTTGCATTTGGCTCTTAGTCTATTATTTGGATGAAGTCGTTTAAATACACCATATTTATTCGAAAATTAGAGGAAACAATTTTGAAATCAAACTTTCTAATGAACATAAAACATATTTCATAAGTGAAACATCTTCGACTTTACAGTTCTGCAGACCCTGTAGAAAAGTAGCTGATGTTTTGTCACATATTTGCTTCATATCCAACCCTGTATTATTATTATTGGAGAGAAGAGTATTTTAACGTTGTGCAAATTAATTGATTTTCGTAGTATTTATTACTTTCTTTTGTTTGACTTTACTTTTGATAACCTAGATTCATATGCTCGTCTATTTGGTAACGACGACAGTTTGTCTTTTATTAATTATAAACTTTGTCAACGGTTCTAATTTACATACAATTCTCGTCAACTGATGACTGCGAATACGATCCACAAGAGGGTGAATTTGCTTTCAGAAGTTATTCGAGTTCAGAACATCAGCGGGGAATTACATTCAGACGTGTATAATTGAATTGGACGGCTATCCATGTTGCCGAAAACGGCCCTAGCAAGCATTTCGGGAAAATAACAAAGGACTTCAATATTAATCTCTATTCCTCCAAATTCGTGAGTTGGGACGAAGAATTCATTCAATTATTGTTTGTGTCGATCTTGGAGATGGAGAAATGATTGATGGTGGAACCGACTGTTCCGCAACCACAGTTCTTATCAAAACGCAAAAGAAAACAAGATTGGTACAATGAATTTCAAAATGTATTAAGGGGTCGATGTTAGACCCTTTTCAAACTCTTTGTGCGTAATTTTTGCCGTTAAATTTGATAAGAGAGCAACAGGAAATCTCAATTTTGAATTTAAGTAAAAGTATAGTTATTTTTCTACAATTGTCAAAAAAGTGCACTTTTTGTGTAGTATGAGTGCCTAAAGTATATGAATATTTTGATATCAAAAAACATTTTCATTACTGCGCGGAAAAGATTTAAAGATTTTTTTTACGGTTGTTGCTGAGGAACAAAGCAATCATCTTTCATAGGTGAAATGAAAAAAAAAAAATGATTGCGTCGAGAAACCGCCTTTGAATCTAGTTAATACCTCATTATTAGCGAGCAAGCTTCCATCGGCCCTTAAGCTGGCAACAGTTATACCCATACCTAAGGTCGCCAACTCTAATAAAGCTAGTGATTTGAGACCAATATATATGTTAGCAACACTAGAAAAATTAATCGAAAGAATCTTTTATGAATAACTCACAACACATATAACAGAAAATAACATATTTTCAAATCAGTCAGGTTTCAGAACAGGCCACACACAGCTGTTAAACAGCTGTTCAAAAGGTTATATATGACTGGAAGGAAAATTACGACAAAAATATTATGAATCGAGCTGTATTCTTAGACATCCAACGCGCATTCGAAACAATTGACAGGCCAAATTAATTATCAAATTAGAGAAGTGTAACTAGAAAAGCACTCGATTGGCTCACTGATTACTCACATAACAGAAAACAGGTAACTAAAATTAACGCGGCGTACCTCAAGGAAGTACATTGGGACTGCTGCTATTTCTGTTGTATTTCAACGCATTGTTCACTCGGTTGAAAACTGTCAAATTCATTTGTTTGCCGATGACACGTTATTGTATTTTTGTTCTGAAGATATACAAACCCTAACAGATACACTCAACGCGGAGCAGGAAAATATTTTACAATAGTGTAATGCTAGTTTGTTGAAGCTTAATGCAAAAAAAAACTAAATTCATGTTGATAGCAACCACAAAAAGTATGCAGAGTACAAGGCTAATAATCATATGATTACAATTGGTAAGGAGAAGGTGGAAATAGTGGAAAAGATTAAATACTTGGGCATTATGATCGATAGAAATTCAACGATCAAAGATCACTTTTCATACATTACTAATAAAATATCAAGAAACATAGACTTCTTGTTCAGAGTGGCACCATATTTAACACCCTGGCCGAGAAAAACAGTATATATTACGATAATATTGCCCCATTTCACTTCTACTTCGTCTATACTGTACCTGGCAAAAAAAGAGATGGGACGGATGCAGAAATTGCAAAATAAAGCCATGAGAATTATATTGAATGTTCCAAGAGACACGTCCATCAAGTCCATTTTGCGTACAGTTGTGTGCATAATAAAGTCGTACACGGTACGACACTAACTGAGACATTGCACTAATTGCACATAAAAATGTTAAAATCGCGTTACTGTCAAAAATAGTTTGAACTTCGACGCTACTTTTCCAAGTCGATAAGAAGTTTAATAATTAAGATTGACGAGCCTGACTCACAATATTCAATAACTGCTGTACGACTTATTTATGTACATTGAATTGGTTCTCGATGCAACATTACTTGGAGTACCCTACTGTCACATTATTGGGGAAAATCAATATCATTCATATTTACTTTGATCTGGTTAGGACCAAATAAATAAATTTAAATTCATTATAATATAATAAAAAACATTTATTTCTCTCGAATCCCATGCATATCAGGAAGTATCCAATTCACATCGTGTCAAGTAATAATTCTAACATTTACAAGAATTTTTGAGACTGCTGTTTCAGCATAATGTTAAATGTTGGCATTGTGTTGAATACGCTGATGAAGGATTTATCATCTTCGATTAGAGAGAGGGGTTTTGATTACGGAGGATTAAGATAGTATTGAGCAGGGTCCCCAAGGTGTGATCTGTATGTCCCGAAGCTCAGGAAAAAATAGTCGTGTTAGATTACTGAGAGCCCATACAAACTGAATAGAGCAAGATCCCAGGTCCGCCAGATGTTACTTATTCTCTCAGAAACCAAATGTATGGGATTAAGTAGAGTAGGTGTGTACTTTGAGTGTATGGGTACCTGCTAGCTTGGGCCGACGGCCAATCAACAGGTACATTTCTCAAAGTATCAGTGCTGATATTTACGTATGTTTTAGAGAACATAGTTGAAAATTATTAATCAATACTGCCAGACCCTTTCCGTCGGCGGTAACTTTTACTTTGAAGCCCCCAAAAAAATAATATAACTTTACCTATAATCTCAGTTTTGATTCTTATACATGTTATTCATGGGACTATTTCAATGCATTTTGTAAGCAGCCAGACCAATCGGATGGGCCAGACATATCCCCAGACACACATAAAGTGAGTATTCTGACTTCTGAAAGCGCTTTCAATAATTCCAGTCTGTCTTGGCTGTCGTTAAACAGTGCCCTTCACACAAAGCTTGAAATCCAGTTTGTCATCAGACGCACACTTGCGACCTGACAAATAATGGATCTTTCAAGAAAAACCTTTCCCCAGTAAAAAAAGCCATCATATCCTAATTGTTTCTTATAGAAACGGTTTGCTATAGAGGGAAAATATATTATATTATATATTTTCTATTCAGGGATCAGCGGGTAAATTCTTGAGTTTCAACGTATACGAATTCAATGTTGTATCTCTTTCCAACGCGCGGTGTTTGTATCGCTCTATGTCACTTCAAACGCTTGAAAATGATTTCGCATGAACTCGAGAATAGACGCCCAGAGAGTTGATAGTACCTTCGGAAAAGCAATGACTTTCTGCCTCTTTACAAATTATTCTGTTTGGCTAAATTACTGTAAAAATGTAATGGAGAAAACTCTGTTTATCATCCAATTCTTTGTCGCCGAGGAAGGGAAAATGCGTAGTTGAAATGGTAAGATTTTAATTAGCTGTTTCATTAGGTCGGATAAGCTCTTCATTTATAATATTGCCAATTCTTCTGCCTCAGTGTGACTCTAATGGAAGAGTCACTCTGTTATCGAATCTCGAAAATATTGAAATATATAGGACTGCCTCAAACTATTCGAAAATAACGTTGAAAAACTCAAAAAAATCTGTTAAATTAAATTAAACTTGGAGCTAGTTCAGAACAGTAGAATGTGGAGTGCCTCAAGATACAGTATTGCTGCGTATATATTCTGATGAAAAATTATGTTGAAACCGACCTTTCTTCAATAAAACAAGAAAATCATTTTTCAATACCGATCATTTAGTATCCATATCGATGAAACATTCGTTCGATCTTCCACCGTAATATACAGGGTGGGTCAGAATAAGACCGACAAACTCCGAACACAAACTCCTCATCTCATTTCGAGGTGAAAACTTTCTATTAAGGTATGTCCTAAAATGCATACAGGGTGCCGAAAGTACGAAAAAATTTGAGATTTATATTTTTTTCTCCAAAACCACCAAAGAAAAAAATTGAAACTTGGTACACTAATCAAGGTTCATCAACGTTCTAATTTGAATTTATAAATTTTACTGGGATGTTACCATACTTTTTTGCACATGATTGTTTCGACAGAGCAACTGACAAAGAAACACAACCTCAAATTCATAGTACTTCACTCATATCAGAGTTAAGGTCTGAAATAATTTTTTGCGAAAACCTGAAGATAAGTACTCTTAATTTGTTGAATTGTATATTGGTGTATCATTTTTAAAGCCATTTCTGATTTATCTAGAAAAATATTATCCAACCAGCATGTTTCTTATGCAGAAAAATGAAAAATTTCGGGTATGTTTTATGCGTTGATCAGTAGTGTACTGAACAGCCTACCTCTAACTAGTCTGAAAGGTTCGACTTAGTTTTCACGAATCGAAAGAAACATTTTCAGGAGAATATGGACACATACCAGCATATTATCTACGACACTTATTCATATGAATTCTTTCACATTCTAATGTAGCAGATAACGTTGTGAGATTTTTGAGATATTTTTTCATCTAGAAAAAACTTCTAGTCAATGTCGGAAGTTATAAGCTTCATTGATTGAAAGACAGTGCTAAAATTAATTGAATCAAATTAATACTTGTAATTTACAATAGTGATAATCGCTACCATCCGCACATTAGCCTGGATGAGAGGAAACTCCACCACTAAATGTACCCCGGGCCGACTTGACAATATAGGTTGAGCATTTGCTATTTCAACTGTCAGAAAAACCCGAAAAAATCCATGTGCCACCATATAGACTTTGGTGAATGAGGAGATGCCACAATACAATGAGAAAAGACAAACATCCATCATTACACCAGCGACCCCATTATGTCTGTCAGTCTTTGTCGTTCCAGTCTGTTATCTATCTATACATATAGGAAATTTGATGAAAGTGATATTTCTAATCTCTGTTTAGAGAGAATGTTAAATATTTTGTATATCATATGTTTGCTTGAAATAAATAAATCGACTTTTCTGGCTGATACCACTACTGACACTGAACTACATCTGCCAGATGTTTGTGGAACGTTCCTTCAGGAAGACCCAATTGCAAAAATTACAGTAAGCACTGGCAGAATGTGCAGATAAACTAGTAATCCTCACACGATGTCTTGGCAATAATAATCCTAAAAGAATCAGGGAATTTTTCTGTTCATTATTTCTAGCCACTGGCCAGATAGTTTGTAGTCACTGGCCAGATAGTTTGTAGTCACTGGCCAGACAGTTTGTAGTCACTGGCCAGAAAGTTTGTAGTTACTGGCCAGATAGTTTGTAGTCACTGACCAGATAGTTTGTAAGAGGTCAAGATACGAGTTTTGGTGAAGGTGCTTTTACAAGAAATGGCGAAGGATTTTGCATTATAAAATATAACACAGTTCCTTTGGTGAATAGTAAAATATAAATATCAGAATATTGAAAACAAATAGTTAAAGCATCAGCACATGAAATGTTTTTGTTATAATTTATAGTTCATTGAAAATGATTTGTATATGTTAGAATTTATAGTTCATTGAGAAAGCTTTGTATTATACTCTTCATTCTCTACTATGTTGTCATGGAAAATTATTAATATTTTCGAAAAAAATCATTGATCTGTCACATCTAAAATGGCTATTTATGATACAAGTTCGTGAAGTATGACTTTTATGTATGTGAAGTTTGTTGAAGAAAAAGTATTTTATCATCAAAACTTCGAAAACTTCTATTGATTCGTCATTTTACAGTTGACTGCGAGTCCGTTATAAATGCACGACCTCTGACATACATATCGAGTGGTGAAGAATTCTTACCACGTACCCCTTCAAAATTCATTTAACCACTGGATTCAGAAGAAGTTCCAGATTTGGACCACATGGACAGGTATCATTTTATCAAGAGACTCAAGTTTCTCTAAACTACGAGAGATAACCTGAGACATAGATTTCAGAAGGAATACCTTGCGGAACTGACTCAGACTGGTCCAAAGCCACGAGGTGTATTAAAAGGTGGTGATATTGTCTTAATTGAATAGGATAATAAATAAAGGGTTAGTTGGTCATTAGGAAAGGTGATGGAGAATTATTCTGGAAGTGATCGTATAGGAAGAGTGGCAAAGGTGAAATTGAAAAGCGGAGACCTGATTCGTCCAGTTCAACGACTATTTCCAGTAGAGATTACAAAAAATGAAGAAATAAAAATAATGAGGAACAAGGATCTTCGACAGACTGCAGAAAAAGAGGAAAATAAAAATGCCAAAGACAACGAAGAAGAAGAAGAGGACCAAATTGAAGAAGAATAAGAAAATGAAACGAACGAACCCATCGAGAAATACACCAGATATGGAAGGTGAAATTACCCGATAGATTAGGTTTTATTCAATAATTTCAATTTTCCGATGGTTTGGGAGGATGTTAGAATTTATAGTTCATTGAGAACGCTTTATAAATGTCAGAATTTATAGTTCATTGAGAAAGCTTTGTATTTTACTTTTCATTTTCTACTATGTTGTCATGGAAAATTAGCAATATATTCGAAAAAAAGTATTGATTGATCTGTCACATCTAAAAAGTATTTCATCAATGAAACTTCGAAAACTTTTATTGATTTGTCATTTTAAAGTTTCACTGGAGTACTCACCTAGCTGTTATTGAGATGGAACACAAAAGTGAACAAACAAAAACAAGAAATACCTATCCTACACTATTCAGTGAGTTCAAAATACCGGGTGACACAGCAGACATGTAGCAGCCTGTAGTTTTTTTATTTGAAGAGATGAAGATTTGAAATTTGCAGAAGTTACGTAATCAATGATAGCGCTTCATTTGAATCTGACGACAACTTTTTTCAACTACCTGTTTGATCGGAAGTAACTCCAACTTCTTTTTTTTTAATGACACCCTGTATATTTATCCAGCCTATCTTATTTTTCTTGAAATTCTCTATTCAACCGTGTATCACAAAGTGGCATTCGTTCCTCAATTCGCAGATGAATAGCATTTTATTAAAAAACATCAAGTTGGCTGTTATCCGAATTAGATAATCTTTCGATGCTTGGTAGGCTTGGAAATCCAAAGAGTATCAGTTAAATGATATAATTTCAGTTTTTTTCATACCTGATCACTTCCTACAGATTGTCAATAATTTCTTTAATAAAAAGAAAAACATCTGCGAAAACTGAGATAGGAATTTTTTTTTTTCAATTTGGCTATACTTGTGAAGGAACTATCTGTCTTTCTCTTTGGCCATGTAGCCATACCATGATCTTTCTATTTGGAAACATGAAATTAAAATTGTTCCCCTGATCCACCAATTCACAAGTCTATTAGTCTAGATATTTGCAATAATATTTTGCCTAGTAGGCGGTGTACACAGAATGTTTTGTGTTTGACAGGTAAACATCATTTGATTGTACTGATTATCTCCGTCAGTTTTATGCTGATTAAAATTGTATCGTTTAATTAGATACTAAATATGTATTCAAAGAATGAAAAGGTCGATATGTTGTTGATATTCAGAGAGTGCAAGAGAAATTGTAGACAGGCTGAACAATTGTATGTCGAAAGATTTTCGGAAAGACGCCATCCGCCTAATAATTATTTCGCTAGAGTAGAAGAGTAGTTCAGAAGAGAACCGGAAAATCAAAACAATCTCCAATACATTGTCGACGAGGAAATGGAAGTGAACGTTTTGGCTATAGTACATGCAGATTCGACGATATCACTGAGACAAATTGAGGACGAAATCGGCGTGAATCGAGAGACCGCCAGAAGAGTTTTGAAAATAACTGCTCTGAACTGCTCTTTTACTCTAGCGAAATAATTATCAGATGGGTGTCGTCTTTCCGGAAATCTTTCGACATACAATTGTTCAGCCTGTCTACAATTTCTCTTGCACTCTCCAAATATCAACAACATATCGACCTTTTCGTTCTTTGAATACATATTTAGTATCTAATAAAACGATGCAATTACAATCAGCATAAAACTGACGGAGATAATCATTGCAATCAAATGATCAAATGTCAAACACAAAACATTCTGTGTACACCGCCTACTAGGCAAAATATTATTGCTAATATCTAAACTAATAGACTTGTGAATTGGTGGATCAGGGGAACAATTTTAATTTTATGTTTCCAAATGGAAAGATCATGATATGGCTACATGGCCAAAGAGAAAGACAGATAGTTCCTTCACAAGTAGCCAGATTGAAAAAAATATATTCCTATATCAGTTTTCGCAATATCGTGAGTTATTTTCAGATGTTTTTTCTTTTTATTAAAGAAATTATTGACAATCTGTAGGAAGTGATCAGGTATGGAAAAAACTGAAATTATATCGTTCAACTGATACTCTTTGGATTTCCAAGCCTACCAAGAATCGAAAGATTATCGAATTCGGGTAACAGCCAACTTGATGTTTTTCAATAAAATGCAATTCATCTGCGAATTGAGAAACGACTGCCACTTTGTGATACACAGTTGAATAGAGAATTTCAAGACAAATAAAATAGGCCAGATAAATGTACAGGGTGTCATTCAAAAAAAGAAGTTGGAGTTACTGCCGATCAAACAGGTAGTTGAAAAAAGTCGTCGTTAGATTCAGATGGAGCGCTATCATTGATTACGTAACTTCTGCAAATTTCAAATTTTTATCTATTCAAATAAAAAAAACTACAGGCTGCTACATGTCTGCTGTGTCACCCGGTATAGACCAGTGCTGAATGATATGTTGCATAAATTGGCCCTAAGATCTTTTTTCTTTAATTTAATTGTTTATAATTATTGCAATTGTTTATGTGTGCGTTTGAAACTTTTACACAGTTTTCCTGAAGGAATTACGAACCCAGTGAGCCATAGTGACTGAATTCTATCTATTGCTGTTATGGTTGTGGGTCGTAGAACTTTTCTCGAGTTTTATTAATAGGAACAATACAGTTTGAGAAATTGAAATAGTTTTCAAACTGAGTGTACCCTAAGCACACTCGGTTCTGATCAACATTCCTTTGGGAATACATTTTGTACGTGTTTTTTTATATAGCCGCTCGGGGGTGACTAATTGATTTTTTGGGACACAGCCGCTTCATCACCTGAAGGAGAACTTCGCTGCTGATTTCCCTTGGGCAATAGACATTTCATGACTATCAAGAGCCATCCGTATGAACGTAACTTCAATTCCAAGTCGTTGATTTTACAATCAGATTCACCTAACATAATAAATAGCCCAGTTGGAGGCGTAAATATTACACTGAAACCACAAGTAATAAGCAATCACGCTGATTTTTTTAAAAATAATTAGTTTATAGTATATTGGTTAATATAAGAAAAAGTTCACTAGTCAATCGATTTCCTAAAGTAAGAATAAAAATTGAAAAATATTTTTATTTTCAAAATCGTATTTGGGGCTGGGATGAATATAATGAAAAATACCATCTCGTAGGGAAAGTTTACCAAAAAATATTTTGCAATTTTTTTGTTAGTGTTATAGTTTGTCCGCAAAAAAATCATTTAGGAACTTATGCATACTACGCACGGGATGCCTGGTCAGCTGCGTGAGGACCTATTTTTTAGAACCAGGCGTATTACAATATAATCTGGTACGTACTTACGAGATCTTGAATTGGAATTTGAAATACTCTATTTTCAAGTAGGAAATCTGAACTTTCTAATGGTATAGTTCATTTTTCGTTTTTAACAAAACATAAATATATCGATAACACACGCAACCATACTTAATGACTTGCTGCTTAAATGAAATTTAAATTTTTTTATTAAAAAATCAGCAACTCGCCGGCCTAATATCAACTTTTCCTACGAGCGTGCGGAAAAGTAACTTTTCCGCACGATTTTTCGTTTTGAAAGTTCTACTTTTCCGCACGATTTTTACTTTTCCGCACGATTGTTACTTTTACGCAAGATTTTCTCTTTAAAGCACAATATTTTAATTCAAGATTAGTATATTGTACAATGAGCATGAAATTACATACATTTCCCACGAGTAGGTAGGTATATGAAATTTTGTGTTACGAGCGAATTATTTTTTTCATAACAGATTCTATCAAAAACACACATGTCGTCATTGAATATACAAATATTGAAAAATATAACGAAAATTGAACAGTAAGTACTCTCATCGACTTCAAAACAAAAACAAAAAAAAGTAACTTCTTCAGGATTCGAACCACCTACCCCATTAACCAGCGTAGAACGACTGCTCCCTTACTTTGCCAACTCAAACTCAAAACTATGTTTATTCAGATATTTGGCTATTTACATTGCATTCCGGCGAAATCTATGTACAACACAACTCTGCTTGATATTTTCCGCCCACCTCCGTGGGATGATAGGAATCCCCCAGGTTGTGTGGAGTGCTGGGGTGGGGGGCTCCGTCGACCCCTGTTGCCAGGGGCCGGCGTTGTCCCGAATGTAGTGTCTCCCCGGCTCCTCAAGAGGGACAGGTGAGGCACCCCCGCTGGTGTTAACGGGTGTAACTCAGATTTTACCTTCCTACATCATGGTGTTAGTATACCCTGTCTCCCGCTATGCTAATACAGGGGTTGATTGTCAGATTGATCAGATTTTAGAAGTGTGATTTGTGAGGGGTGTTGTGTGGATTCCCGGAAAAAGTTTTCGGCAAAAAACCGGGTTCTGGTCTTAGTCCTCTATAGAGGTGACTTGGTGCTTAGTCTTGGCGTTCATGGAACAAGTCCAGTTTTTGGTAAATGAGTCCGCCGTGTTTGCGGGGCTCATTGTGGTGTGCCCTTACTCTTGTTATTTCCCTGGTGAGTGACCTCTTGGGAATGTGATATTTGTAAAATTTATACGAAAGATTCATTATGTGGTCTTGGATAGCGGTGACTTTAGCTAGGTCACGCAGCTCGTCCAGTCGGATGTATCTATCGCTGTTGGTGATGATACGCAGTACTTTGTTCTGCATTCTTTCCAACCTCGTAAGTTGCGTGATGGGCAGTCCGCAGAACACTGGGCAGGCGTATACCATTGCTGGGCGAATAATCTGTTCATAAATTAATATTTTGTTATCAAGCGACAGCTTGGATCCCCGTGTAATGAAGGGGTAGGTCCGCTTAACAGCAGCCCCTGCCCTCTGTGTTACGAGCGAACTATTTTTTTCACTACAGATTCTATCAAAAAGACACATGTCGTCATTGAATATACAAATATTGAAAAGTATAACGAAAATTGAACAGTAAGTACTATCATCGCCTTCAAAACAAAAACAAAAAAAAGTAACTTCCTCAGCATTCGAACCACCTACCCCATTAACCAGCGTAGAACGACTGCTCCCTTACTTTGCCAACTGAGCTATTTCAGATATTAATTTAATTGCTATAATACCATATCAAATCCTGTCAAATTTTAAATATTACTATTTATTTTGATAATGTCTTAATTACTTTATATTTTGAAATTAATTTTATGAAAATTACGGAATATCGGAAAGTTATTATTATCAAACAGTCGTTAATATACTAGATTCGATCTCGTATTATAAATCTCGCGGAAAGATAAAATCATGCGGAAAAATTACTTTTCCGCACGATTTTTATATTGTTGAAAATGAGTATATTCAGGACTATCTAAATGATCTAAATGATCATTCTGTCTTATGTGTCATTTTGTAGCAGTATTATAAAATCTTGTTTAACAAAAACCTTTTTTTTCATAAATAAGATGGACAAAAACACTCGTAGGAAAAACATTGTACCTAACTCTTGCGGAAAACGTCTTTTCCGCCTTTGACGGCTTGCCCAAACTCCGCTCCGCGTCGTTCGTGCAACTACCGTCGCGTGCGGAAAAGTACTACTTTCCGCACTTGTTAGGTAAATAACTATTTCGCTAATGCTGCGGTGACGGAAAATGTTAATAAAATTTGTAGAATTATTTTTATTTGAGAGAAAAATTTTCCTCACACTGTGTATAAAAATCAGTTGAGTTGAGTCGATCGTCTCAAACTTTTTGTGACACAATTCAATATCAGCATTTATTAATTTTCTTTTCAAAATTACCCAAGAATGGTCATATAGACTTAAAAACTCAGGTTTATTTCTTCTGGACGTATTCACCTCGTCGGTGCTTAGCTTTGGGAACACTTGACGGTAGCGTAATATTGAAATGGAAAATGTTCACCAGATCGTCATCAAACTTATACAGGGTGTTCGAAATTAAGTCGGCACCATTGCCAACTCCGTTATTAATTATTGATGCTATGAATTCGGTTAAATGGGCATCTAGTAGCATTTCTAATGGCCTTCTCGATGACGAAAACACAAAAAAAAAATTGACAGTCGCGTTTTCAAAATATTTCAAGAAATAATTTTTTTTTTAAATGGAACATCCTATATTTTATTGCATCCTGAAAAGCTGATTTCATCGATCTAACACAGTTGGGGTCTAGCTGAAATGATTACAGAGATATAGGGTGTGAAAAATTGATATTATTTCAACTTTAGGAATTTTTTGTGTGGAAACTGTTCATTATTGGTCAAAATGGCTTGCATGTCCCTGTCTTAACTTTTCAGTATCTACTAAGATTTGAATGAAACAAATACAGGGTGGTGCAAAATTCAGAATTTTGATCACCCCGTATCTGTCCCAATTTAATGTCAGTAGATAGTAAATCATAAGTTAAGATAGGGACATTCAAGCCGTTTTGACCAATAATGAATAGTTTCTACAAAAAAAATTACTAAAGTTGAAATAATCACAATTTTTCACACCCTATATCTCTGTAATCATAGATCGATGAAATCAGCTTTTCAGGAAGAATCATGAGATGCAATAAAATATAGGGTGTTCCATTTAAAAAAATATCATTTCATGAAATATTTTGAAAACGCGACTGTCAATTTTTTTTTGTTTTCGGCATCGAAAAGGCCATTAGAAATGCTACTAGTTTGTCCATTTAACCGAATTCGTAACATCAATAATAACGGAGTTGGCAATGGTGCCGACTTAATTTGGAACACCCTATATACCTAGTCCTCAATCAATTAGTATGATACAGTAATATACCGTATATTGGGGTAACTTGATCACTATTTCGGAACATTACTGTGTGCCCTGGAATTTTTGAGTTGATTTAAAGGAATATTTGAATCAAGAGGAAGAGATTCTGCTAGTTAAAAAAAATTAGAAAGCCCCAGTTTTTGAAAAAAATATTTAAGAGTTTATTTTTCAAGTTACCCCGTTTTGGGTTTACTTGAAATATGGTCGATTCCTCACCAATTTATCATGTTGGAGTATTCTCTGGTAACTTGAAAACAAAGAAAATTACTAGAAAGGTCGAAATAATCCCAGTAATTTTTCTATTCGCCTTGTACCATTGCTTAGCTTCCTGGACAGTTCTTTGGTCATAATTCCTGTAATTCCTAGCTCCCAGGCGTTTGTCATCCACTCGTAACATTTTTCATGTTACCCCTGAAAAGCCCCCAAAAAAATACCTGTGTTTCATGAATTTTTGCACCAAAACCACCAACTTTTTAGCTCACACGGTATAATGCGTTTGTATACACCATCAACTGCGAATATTGTAAAATGTAATACTTTCATGACAATCTAATTTCCTGTAATTTAATATTGATTTTATGGTGAGATTTTAATAAATGATTTGCAACATTAGATTTATTTTCTAGCGAATATTGTAGCCTGGGCCAAATGTTCGCAGAAACGAATATTCAAGGGTAATATAACAAGACCTTGATAAATAGTCGACTATTTTTATTGCATCTAAATTTCGACTGTATTTTATAATAATTTAACGAGACATTATTTTGGCATTAATAATCTGATTATTAATGCCAAAATAATGTCGAGTAAAATTAATAAATACAAGAGAAATTTAGCAGCAATAAAATAGTCGACAATTAATCAAGGTCGTGTTATATTTGTGAAGATTATTTCTTGAATCTACTTCTTTATATCAGTCATATGAATGAATGAAAATTAAACAATTTGGAATAATTTATTCAAAATATCAAGAACAAAGCACAAAATCTAAACAAAAATAGCACCATCTTTATAATTTATCAATTGAAATTAAAAACACAATTATTGTATGTGACATTTCCACCATGCGTAATTTGTGACATTTGTTCAGCTTTTGAAGAACTTGCAGTATTAACCGTAGAAGGTCCATATTCATTCTCTTATACAGCTTCAACACGATTGATTTTATTTGACGTTTAATATGTATTTATTTAGAGTACTGTCAGATGCTCAGGCTCCTTGATATGAGTATCATGCTGAATAGTCGGTGACTATTGTGCATCATGTAAATAGTCGCTAATAGAGCATGCTGATTGGTCCTGTCAAACAGGAAACAAACGTATGATTGGTTGATGACTGATATTCAATAGACGAAAGAAATAATCGTAGATATCTTGGTTTGGGCATAATATACTTCATCACAATTCATGGTAAACATGAACATAAACGGAAAATTGCCATTTTTTAACGTACCGGTAATCTGGAATGGAGAACGTGTGGAAATTGTCATTTACAGAAAACTAACCGACACTTATTTATTTATACCCGTTAATTCAGCATAATATGAAGAGTTTCAATTTTCTTGATTCAGCTTTCCAGTGATGAACGTTTTCAGAAATAAATAAAAACTATCAAGGAGATAGCCATGAACAATGGGTAATACCTAAATACAGGGTGTAACATAAGTACGTTAAAATATTCAAGTGACGTATTACTGAGACAATTTTAAGAAAATAAGTCCATATAAACTTGTTTCCGGAAATGTTTCGTTTCGGAGATAAAGGGTGTTGAAATTGAATATTTTGTTCGTTTTTTAAAAGTAACTTTTGCAAAAAATAAGTTATTTGCACGAAATTTGGTACCCGGGGTTTTTTGACGTGGGAAATCATAATTTCGTATTAATTTTTATGTAACACCTAGAGGGCGCTGCGTACGCTTTCTTTCTTTTTTCAAATTGCCCTAACATTTTTGACTGTAAACTTTTGGTACTTTTCATGAAAAAACCTAATTCCCACACCTTTTCCAAGTAAAAAAGGTTCACTTCCTCAACAACGCTGGAGGTGATCGTTTTCGAGATACTTACAATTTTCTATATCGATACATGTTACTTAGCTCCTAGGGCGCTAAGTGAAGTTGCTGAGAACATTACAAAAACTAAGTATGTGGTAGATCTCGTCAAAATAAACTACTTTTCTCCTACGAAATGTTTATCGAAAAATGATTTGTTTTCGAGATACAGATGGTTGAAAATTTCCAAAACATGGTTGGTTTTCATCATAAGTTATTTGCAACTGCAGTTATTTTCATCAAACTTTAAACACAGACTTCTTTCAAACTGAGCATTTTCAAACTGCTTAATCAATCGAAGTTAAAAAAAATGTTCAGGTTTAATTATTCAATTAGAAAGTGCTACATTTCGGAGTTTGTAAAAAAAACGATTCGGAGAAGTACTACGATATTTATTAGACAATTAAACATATAAAAATTGAACAAACAACCATTACAACAACTGTTCAAAGTGACAAACCCCAACAGCTATACAAGCTTCTGCTCTCCTCTATCTTGGAAATGAGTTTGCGTTATCACATGTGGGTTATCTTCCGCACAGATGTGGTTGTTATGGAAGTTCATGATACCATTTCTAGAAAAATTAGCCTCATCTGTGAAGAGGATTTTCCTCAGATCAATAAGTAAACATAGATGGGCCCAATGCTACGTAAACATCATATTCACTGAACCGAAGATAGTTCTTGCGGAAACTGTTTTGTTTTGGGTTTTTGACATTCGAACCAAAACAAAACACCTCTAGCACCGTGCTTTTTTAAGGGGGTCAAAATTACTTATGGTCAATAAAAAGCCGGGGGTTAGCAGCAAATAACTTTATATCAAAATTTGGGGATTGAAGATAGCGTATTGGTTTTTCATAGTACGTAATCATCAAATCAAATATTTATTTGTCTGTTAAATTCTTTATGCAACTGGCCCTATGAGTTAAGAAACCTTTTCCAACATCTATTTTTTCAGAACCCATCTCCTTTTTCTGTAAAAATTGTTTATTCTGTTGAGTATGATCCTTCCTAAAATTTGGACCAGTTCATTCATATGGCAAGTACCTGTCAGAAAACAACTACTCTCCTGGCTAAGACCACGACGGGGATTGAATTAAATCTAACAGATACTTGTGCAACGTTTCTCAAAGCATCAGAGGACGCAATTGCAAGTGCAAGTGTTTTGTGTTGATGAAGTGTTGTTAAAATTTTCCTGTGTGTTTTCGTGGTTTTTGTCCTGCTTAAACAACTTAAAGTTACATTTGGAATATTTTTCTAAATAGTGCAGTGCTTTAGTGAGACACAATGTAGAAATACTGCTTTGTTTGCAAAACAAATGATAGTAAACAAAAATTCCAAAGGCGAGGTTCCATTGGCGTCGAATGCACGATGCAAATCATGCAATCAAACGTATTTGTCAAATATAATATTGGAGGACAAAGAAACTCATTCAAAATTACAGCTAAGAAAAGCTTATGGCAAAATGGTGAATGGCTCAATGTTTGTTATAAATATCTGTAAGCAGGGGGAAAAAACATTGAGGCTTATGAAAGGAAAATTGAATTTATTTTCCAATAATATGGATATTGTTAAAATTCTAACAGTGAGGACAATTAATAATATACCAAAGGACTTGCTTAAAATGTTTGGAAATCATTTCTTTGAAGAATAGCCTTTATCAAACCATAGTTATGCCTCGGTAAAGGCAATACTTCAAATTTTTTTCAAAATCCGAATATACCATGAATTGTCAATAAGCGGAACTGACAAAGTAGAAAGGGTCAGGTCTCTTTTGACAAAGACAGTTTTATTTAAAAATCAATAAATACCAAGTGTTGAAATCCTCATGTACTGAGCTTTCTTGAGAATCATTCTTTCACATTCACTTTGACACTTTATATTTATACATTTGTAATATTGTATATTAGGCTTAAAATTAAATAAATAATAGTGATATTTGCCAATTTGTAATAATAACGTGTGGTATAAGCATATATTTCATTCAATAAATATTTTAATTCCTGTGTTAATGTTGATTTATTGGTAGGTTCCTACCAAAATAATATTTTTTTACCAGTTTGACAACAAGGCCTCAATGTTTGAAAACATCAGGGATGAGAGATGTACGTAAATAAAAAAAGTTGTCTTCGGTTCAGTGAATATGATGTTTACGCATCATCGGGCCCATCTATGTTTACTTATTGATCTGAGGGATTTTCGATAAAATTTGGGGATGTTGTTCGACTTTTCTTTGAAGCCGTTGAGCAAATTCGATACGTGGTTGAAAATCACGTAGCGTAAGTGACTCACATTTAAAGTTTGACAAATTGTTCTTGTACTTGTCTCTGGATGTTCACTAATTTCTTCGAGAACCGCCTTCTCCAATTCCACAGTTCTTGTAGTCCGTGGCCGTCCTACTGCAGAATTTCTTTCAAAGCTTCCAGATTCGGAAAGTCGCCGGAAAAGATTCGCAAATGTCGCTGCACAAGGAGTGACGCGTTGGGGATACCTTTCCTGATAGATGCGTCTGGCAGTTGAATTTCCGTCAGCCAAGCCGTATGCAAAAATCATATCAGCCATTTCAGCATTCGTAAATTCGGGCATGGTACCAGAAAATTACTTTATAAACTCCGAACTGTGAATTTGTCAATGAATAGTTAAAAATGTGACAGCGAACTTCTATTTTTATAAACAAACCTTCATAGCCTACTCGATTTAATTAACTTAATTTGAAAGCGGAGAGTGACAAAAATTATTGAAATCAAATTTGGCTATACTGATTAAGCAGTTTGATAATGCTCAGTTTAGAAGAAGTCTTATACTGTAATAAAGTTTGATGAAAATAACTAAAATTGCAAAAAAACTTATGACAAAAACCAACCATGTTTTGGAAACATAATAAATATCATAGAATAATTGAACCTGACATTTTTTTTAACTCGAATTGATTAAACAGTTTGAAAATGCTCAGTTTGAAAGAAGTCTGTGTTTAAAGTTTGATGAAAATAACTGCAGTTGCAAATAACTTACGAACAAAACCAACCATGTTTTGGAAATTTTCCATAAACATTTCATAGGAAAAAAGAAGTTTATTTTGACGAGATCTACCACATACTTAGTTTTTTGTAATGTTCTCAGCAACCTCACTTAGCGCCCTAGGAGCAAAGTAACATGTATCGATATAGAAAATTGTAAATATCTTGAAAACGATCACAGGTAGTGTACCTTTTTTACTTGGAAAAGGTGTGGAAATTAGGTATTTTCATGAAAAGTACCAAAAGTTTACAGTAAAAAATGTTAGGACAATTTGAAAAAAATAAAGACACCATACGCAGCGCCCTCTAGATGTTACATGAAAATTAATACGAAATTATGATTTCCCACGTCAAAAAAACCCAGGGTACCAAATTTCGTGCAAATAACTTATTTTTTGCAAAAGATACCTATAAAAAACGAACAAAAAAAATCAATTTCAACACCCTTTATCTCCGAAACGAAGCATTTCCGGACACAAGTTTAAATAGACTTTTTTTCTTAAAATTTTCTCAGGAATACGTCACTTGAATATTTTAACGTACTTATGTTACACCATGTATAAATAATAGATAATTTGTTAAAAGAGAAAATTTTTCAAAATGCCCTTAATACCAATAACCACACTGGATCGATCTGAAGAAAACAAGAAATCCATAAAAATTACACCTGACACACGGCTTACGAGAGGTCTCAATTCTATCTTCCGAGGCGCTAACCTTCAGCTTTTACATAGCAGTACTTACTATTTCTAAATGTTATTAGGTGATCTGAAATCCCAAATTTAGATCGATCAGCACTTTACGAAAGTAGTTGACTAAATAGTGTACCTATATTAGGCGGAATAAAGAAATTTACGAATATTCTTTTCAGCGAACATTTGACCCATGCTAAATCTACTGTTGCAGATGATTCATCAGAAACGCCATAAAATCAACATTCATTATTCAAAATTAGTTAAAACCAGTTGATAATTACAGAAAATTGGATTGTTATGAAATTATTCCTATATACAAGGATGGTTCAAATAAGCCCCTTATCGAGAATGATAATATTCTATTAAAATCTAAACTATTTGTTGATGCCAGAGAAAAATGTAACAAATAATAGTATAATCTGTATTTCTACCTTGCAAAAAGGAATGCCATGTAGCAAAATCGAACCTGGTACCTCTTGCTTCGCGAGCAGGCGCATAAGACCGCCAGACCAGTAGAGATTTATGAGAAAAGTATTACAAGTTAATCAAATTTCGTTTCTTACCATTTTAATAACCTTTTTGAGAAGAACCCGGCCACTGTGGACTGTCAGACTATACTCTTGTTGTTCGAAAGATATGTACGATTTAGTACCTGAATTGCCATGATTTTTAAAATGGCAACTTGAAATACGTTACTGGCGGTCTACTATATCGGCTTGTATGGGTCAGATTGTACTTGTCCACACGGATCAAGGACCCCAATCTCAAACCGTGACATATTTTGTCGTATGCGAGATATGCTCTTTGTCGAACGAAATCTAAATATTCTTATTCTCAAATGTTGCAATCGCAAATTTTTGTTAGAAAAATTGTAGAATGGTAGAAGGCAGTCGACAATTTATGTCGAATGCGAGAATTTTATTAGATGCGAAATTTATAGGTTGGGTCCAATAGTTTATTAGTTAAATTTCAAAACATTCTTTGCTACTTTTTCAGAATTGTTTGTAGTTAGAGATTGGCATCTTTAGTAATAGCTATAGAAAATTTAGAAAATCAGGAAATTTATCAGCGGCCTCGAGAGGACGAGTAATATACAGAAGTGTTTTTACATATTCATCTGAGAGAAAATGTATTAAAATGTTCAGATTAACTAAAGAATTCCCCGAGGCTCTTTTTCTTTCATTAAATTTTTTGAAGGTCGCTTTTGATTTTAGATGCAATACATTTTTTGGCTTCACTTTCCGTTTGTACTTTATTCTGATGTAATCTTACTTCCAAAAGCAAATGTCATTTTCAAGATGTTTGAAAGCCCTGGTGTGTCGACTTATACCTGCAAAACTGTAGGATAAAACGGGAGATATTCGGCCAGCTTGACTGATAGAAAATAAATTAATTTTCATTAAAAAGTTTTCTACTAATAGTTGGAGGCTACAAGATACTTCGTGGTGATCTCGTGGTACTCGCTTTCGGCAATGGATATGGATGAATTATTTCGTTCGTATCTCTGGATTGCCCACAAATATTACAAAAACGAAATATGATCAAATTATCATTGTACAAACTACACAGAAACCGATTCGATATTTACAAAATTTATGTAGTCAGACATGTTTCGCATTAGCTTCTCCACTATCTGCCTATATAAAATGTGTGGTTATCGAATCGTTTTCTGTTTAGTTTATAAAATTACATTGGATCTTCATCAAGTTACGGCAGAGTAAATCCGAAAAATTCAATTATTATTGAATGAATGATGAATTTCTAAGAAAATATACAGCAAAATGAAGAAACACATCACTAATAGTTGAGAATTCAAGGAAATTGCACTACGAAATTTAGATTCCGCCACAATTATTAACTTTTAGAAGGCATTTAAAGTTTATTGAAATTCCATAAAATTGACAACAATCATCAATCACCATATCCTTGGAATATTGACAGGACTAACATTCTATATGGGCGCCATCTCTGGAACCGATTAAAGAAGCATACCACTATTTCATTTGTTTTCTAAAAATCTAATCACTCGGCACATCATGGTTTTTAGGCATCTTAGTCATTTTAATTGTTATCAACAAGTATAAAGGGGCATAGAACACGATATAACATCAAAAATTCGGTGTTGCCAGCTCATGTTATTCGACAAAATTTATCTCATGCGACATAGATGTCGAATCCATTTGAGAATGTTGTGCGACAATTTCTATCGACATAATATGTCGAATGCTACAAATCTCCTTCGACATTCGAGAATAGACCGTCGGGTTAGATCACAGGTATGATCATTCCCACTTTCCAATTTAACATTAATTCTTAGTAATCATCTTATTGATATAAATACGATGGGTTTAATTAGTTTCTGTCACTCTAGTCTTCCTACTAATGAAGACAATGTGGTTATCGAAATGGGCAGTTGGGAGTGAAAACACTTGTGTGGTAATGGGGAAGAATTCAATTTGTTTTTACGTATCTCCCAGATTTTCTCAGAAAATCCCTCAAATTCAGAGCTTGACTGGTGTACCTCTCTCGCCGTTGACACAATTAGACCGGGATCCCACGCCTATTTTCAAAAATGATTAATAACAGGCTGAATCTTCCTGAGTAGCTGCATTTTGCCGAGACGCCCAACTTTTTCCTCTACGAAAATTCTCGATAATGATAGCTAATAAAATGCTCAGGCGTCAAACATGTCGATTTGGTGAGTGCAAAAAATTCATTAATAACAGTTAGTTTTTCAGATGAATCTCGAGATGATTCGATGACGTACTTGAAATAACTTTTGTCCTACAAAATGGATGGTAGGACTGAAGAGTCCCCCACTCCCAACATGTACCAATGACGTGGTCATAAAAATTCATTAATACCCAGCGGATTTTTTTACCGTAGTTTGGTAAATATTTGTATAATTGAATGGTCATATTGTCCTACAAATTGAATGGTAGGTGTTTCCAGTCCTACGCTCCGAAATTGCCAATTCCATGTTAAAAAAATTTCATTAATAACTGTAGGACAATGATAACACATGAAAGGTTAGTGTATTCTTCACCTAAATAATACAGTGTCCTACAAAAAAACGGGTATGTATTGCTAGTCCTACAAAAATTATTCAAAGTAACGAATTATTTTGAAATTGTCGTTTAGCTAATTTAATATACTTTTATTCGGGAATTAATGTTACTTTCAATGTATAATTGTTTGCTCGATTCAAAAATATCATAATTCACGTGAAATAAGTGAGAAATTTTGTTTAGCTTTCATAATTTTTGTAAACATATTGAAAACAACAATAACAAAGTAAAAACATTGAAATAATCAATCTGCCCTCCGGGGCGGCTTAAATGATGTCGCATGCGCTTCAACAGATGCAGGGAAACCCGGAAAAACCTGAAACACCACATCGTCGTCTGAAGAGCTAAAATTTATAATTGAAAACTTTCAAATAGGACAGACGAATTGTGAAATTCTGCTCTACGGTAAAACAGGGTATGGTATCTCCAGAGGCCTCAAAAAGTCCAGTTCGAAAAATATGTTATATTTTAAGGGGGTCAAGTGGCCAAGTAGTATGGAAATGAAATAAAAAATACGCATCATGAATATTTCATTTACCTGAATAGGTATTTCCAAATTAATTTCAGTTTTCAATTCAATTGATGTGTTCACAAAAATAAAATATAATTACTTGTATGATGAAGTTAATTCTTGGCTCGCACAAGTATCGACTTCTGAGAGCTTCCGTTCGTAAGGGGACGACATCTGGTTAACGGAAAAACAATTTTGAATAATAAGGAAGGGAAGGGAAAGGAGTGGGAGAGCATTTTTCACCAGCTATTCAAGGAGGTATCACAAGAACAGATTTCTGAAAAATGTAATTGGATGCGGGTGGCTGTAAATCAGAAAGTGACGGGACTTGCTGGAAATAAGGGGACTTGATAGGAGGATTATTTCATGAGTATAATTTCACTTCAATTCTCATATCTTAGTAACAGATATGGACAATTCGTAATAATTATTTCATTTTGTATTTGTTTCTGAGATATAGCCTTTTAAAGCATTCAAATTGTCACTGTGTACATGGAAGACCGTTGAACTAGCAATCATTATATGAATCCTCATGTAATTGATAAAGACCCATTCTTTTTCAAAGAATTTGTAAAAGAAAAATGATAATGGTGTTAATATTCATCTATTTCTTTGAACAGTGTATTGTCATGCTATGTAATGCAACACCCTTTGTGAAATATAATTTCTTATTCGAATGGAGGGACTTACGAGCTACAAACTAGATTCAATGAGTTTATTTCTAAAAAAAATCGATTTCGAATTAAAGCAAAAAAATCAAATCGATTCATAATTCGCAAAACAGCAGTTATGGAATTTTTGACACCCTGTAGCTCGAAAAGTGGCCATAGGATCGATCTGTAAACTGAACATCGTAATGAGGATGACAGGATCAAGAAAATATCTTATCAAAAATGAGGATAAATGTGCCTAATTACAAAATATTTTGATCATTGTTTATTTCAGAAATCTGTAGGCTTACGGTCAAATAGATTGATTTTACTGCCTTGAAATGAAGTTAATTCAATTGGTTTGTTTCACCATGAGCCAAGAGCTTCAGATTTGGGTAAAACTAACAGTTATCCATACAATTTTTGCGCTCACCAAATCAACATGACTTTCGCCTACGCAGTTCATTAGCGGTAATATCAAGAATTTTTGTGGAATTGACTATTTCGGAGCGTAGGACTGGGAACACCTACCATTCAATTTATAGGACAATATGACCATTCAATTATACAAATAATAATCAAGCAACGGTTAACAAATTCGCTGGTTAATAATGAATTTTTATGACCACGTCATTGGTACATGTTGGGAGTGGGGGACTCTTCAGTCCTACCATCCATTTTGTAGGACAGAAGTTATTTCTAGTACTTCATCGAATTATCTCGAGGTTCAACTGAAAAACTAACTGTTATTAATGAATTTTTTGCACTCACCAAATCGACATGTTTGACGCCTGCGCATTTTATTAGCTATCACTATCGAGAATTTTCGTAGAGGAAAAAGTTGGGCGTCTCGGCCAAATAAAGCTACTCAGGAAGATTCAGCCTGTTATTAATAATTTTTGAAAATAGGCGTGGGATCCCGGTCTATATACATTATGGTTTAGTAAAATTTATTCTATTGGATAGCTTTCCTCACCTTTATTCTTTTCACCGTCTTGTTACTGTTGTTCTGGATCTGAACGGTAACTTTGATGTCTTCTCCATGCGAATAAATGGCTTTGTCCAGCAAAGCCGTCAAACGAACTTGGCCGTCGCTGAGCAAGTAGAACTTTTCTGCAGAAGCCCTCGGGGCCGGAACACCGGCTAGGTATGCCGCCAGGCTTGGTCGTTGGCTTCCACAAAGGTTGCGGTAATACTGGCCGATTCTCGTCTTAATGAAACAAGAAAAGTGTACTGAAACGAGTGAATGTTCGAGAAGGGTATTTCGTAGGGAAATTAATGCGTGGGCAACAGAACATGTTTTGGAAGCAGATTAATTCCTGCTTTGAAGATGTAAATATTTAATTTAAGACAAAATAATTTCATTTCATGTAATTCTAGTAAAATCCATGTGATATGTTCACAAATTGAATTCAACTGTAAATGAATTAGATTGGTGCCTATAATTTTTGTGAACAGAAAAAAAGTAACATGTTAGGACCAGGTGGAAAATGTTATTGAGGTTCCAACTTTAGGGAAAAAAAATATGGAAAATAACCAATATCTCAAAAACCGTTAGAGATAGGTATAGGGGAGTATGAGGCAGAAATAATCAGAAAGGAATGACAAGTTCAAAAATGCGGTAATATACAGGGTGTCTCATTTGAAATAACAAAGATGCTGCTACTTTCTGGTATAAGCGGCAACGCTACATTGCTGAAAATATTTTAGATCGATAGACCAAAAGCAACTACTTGAGAAACCAAATTTTCAGAATGATCCTATGTCCCGTTCTCCGTAAACGTCTAAGGTACCATCGACCGTGACCCACCCTATATAATTGAGTCCCTAACCATTGTAGTTCAGGGTCTTATCAACTCAATTTGGCCAGTCTGTCTTGTGTTATATTGCGACGATACAAGTCGTATGGCATGTCTAATTTTGTGAATTAAACGAGCTGTTTCCAAAATATATAAACAAACAACAGTATAAGAATGCCATATTTTTTGAATAAATCCTCAGAAGAGTCTCTTGGCTTTGCTTTACACATATACCTAATGGCTCTTTTTTGTAGAACAAAACACCTCTGGAATAAAAGATTACTGCATGCTTCCCAAAAAGCTATTCCATATCGTAGATGGGATTCGAGCACTGCAAAATATGCTGTTCTGGCGGATGCATACCCTAATTCGCAGGCAATGCTTCTGACAGCATAACATCCATATACTAATTTTTTGCACATATTTGTTACATGATCGCTGAACATTAATTTGTTATCGATGTGTAAGCCTAGAAATCTTGTCGTTTTATTTTCGATAACTTCATTACCAATGTCTAAATTGAGGAAATTGCATTTGAAAGGCAAGATATTTGTTTTCTTAGTGTTAAGGAAAAGTAGGTTTGATTCACACCAATCTTTGATCACTTGGATATCTTTTATTAGGTTCGCATGTAACCTGTAATGTTTTTCTTCTTGCCAAAGTATGGTGGCGTCATCAGCAAATAATGTAATTGAACCTTTTAAATCAAGGGAAGCCATATCATTTACATAAAGTAGGAACAATAGAGGTCCAAGGACTGATCCTTGTGGCACTCCGTGTCTTATATGTGCAGTCTTTGATACAATCCTAGTTTTTACCGCTTGCTCACGATTGGCAAGATAGGTCTCAAACCATCGGTGTTTGTTGTCTGTGATGCCTAGGTTGTGCAGCTTCTGCTGCAATACTCCATGATTGACACAGTCAAATGCTTTGGAGAAATCGTAAAACACTGCTGCAGCAACCGTTCTCCTATTTATGCCCGAGTACACCTTGTCCATGAAGGAGAAGGGAGTATCATTTGTGCTCTTTTTTTCCTGAATGACTGGTTCAACATGATTTTCTGTGTACAAGTAATCGACTCTTGGGTTTTTCTCAGAAAAAACATTCATTTGTTGTGTTTTATTTGATATTTCTCCCCATCAGAGCATACAGATTGGGTAGAAATACAGAAAATTAATTAATGAAATAACGGTTATAATGAATATTTTTTTCATATTCTTACCTTAAGAATATCTCAAACAATGAGCAATATTTTAAAGAAATTATGCACCTCTTGACTTCATCCACATGCTCTGAAGGAATGGCGGCTAATAATGGCTCAAAATTCGGTGAGAGTTGCCACATAATCAAAGAATACAACTATTTGCAGAACATACTTTGGATTAAAACTTTTCTTATTTTAGAAGAATGAATTTGAATGTGTCGATGACTGGCTAGATGTCGAAGACTAGGTGGTTTACCTTAAGGTTACAAACAATTTTTTTTTGCGTACAATTAACGAAAATCGTATGTTGCTGTCATCGGCGGAAGTGGCAACTATTTTAGATATATTCAGTCTGATGTCAAACTTGGAAATGGTCTCAAAATTGTGGAACGATAAAGAATGATTTTTTTTTGTTTTCGTCATTTTGCTACTCTTCTGCATTTTTGCTATACAAAATAACCAGAATTGTTTATAAGTAATTTACATTATAAACAATGTTGCCGACCCTGTATGAGATAGATATTTATAGTTCCATATTTCACTAAATTAGAACTTTTGTAAAAGTTTCCATTGTTTTGCTATTTTTCCTCATTTTCGATTTCAAATGCTAAAATGCTTGTCCTAATGCGATTAAATATTCTCACCTCATCATCGGAATCTTCTTCCCTCCCGGAAGCGTTGTCGTCGCCCTCTTCCCCCTGCGGCTCCTCGAGGTCGACCCCCTGATCCCCATCACCTTTCTCCGAGTCCGACCCCACGCCGTTCGAGTGTGGAGTGAACGATACTTGAATGCCGCATCTGTTCTCGTCTACCGGAGAATTCTGGCTTTGATGACGGTTCCCACAGAGTTGTCCTTGGAAAGTAGGGGTTGCGGGGACGGGGATGGAAAGTTCGCCTGAAAATGAAAGTGAAATGTATCATTACGTCACGTTTTGCAGTGCAATTTTATGAGCACCGCTCGAACGATTAACTTTTCTTGTCTAGAGTTAACTTTTTCAGGTATGATATGGTTTATGGTGATAATTTGTTGATACGTTTATGCGTATTAGGCTGATGCCAAACCGAATTCTAAACGCTTAAAATAATAAAAAAGTAATAGGCAAGGACCAGGTGGAGAATGTTGTTGAGGTTCCAAATTTGACGAAAAAAAAAAATTAAACAGGAAAACACTCAAAATGGTAAAATGGGGATGCAGTTTAGGGGTTGAAAACATTTTATTGCGATTTGAGGCGGAACGTGACCACTTGGCGAACAATGTTCAATGAAAAAGTTGTAGAAAATAAAGTGGTCGAAAACTGAACACTTTTCGACCTCAAATTATCCGTCAAAAAGGTGAAAAATCAATTTTCAGTATTTAACTTTTTTCTCTGGAATAAATGATTTGATTTACATGAAAATTTGTAGGAATATGTCTTTTTTGGTGTCGAATGTTCATGATTTTTTTGCAATTCAGAAGACGACTCTAGTTTTCGAGTTGAGTATATTTTTCGAATAAAATACCCTTATCTATCATGAACAATTGTTCTGGTGTTTTTTCGTAATTCGATGGTATATAAGTGATCATTTTGATTATTGAAATGTCTACTTTCGAATGGTTTATGTAACAGGGTAGTTTCTTTATCGTAAAACCGTTTAAAATTGAGAAAAACTGACAAGTCTCTCTGAAACAGGTTGAAAAGGGTTTTTTTGCGATTTGCGTGAAACGTTACCGCCTAGCGAAATATGTTCAATAAAAAAGTTTTAGATAATCAAAAAATCGAAAACATCTCTATTCAACACTTTTTGATACAATCTCAAATTGAGCGTCAAAATGGCAAAAAACCGATTTTTCAGTATTTTCTTTCTCGCGTGTAAATTATTTAGTTCAGATGAAATTTTGTAGATATACGCCTTTTTTTGTGTCGAATAAGCATGATTTTTCGACAATTGGAAAAACTTCTAGTTTTCGAGTTATTTTCATTTTTCGAAAAAAATACCCTTATCTTCTACGAACAATTGTCTTGATAGTTTTTTTTTGTGTTTCGAAGGTCTATAAGTGACCATTTTAATTGTTGAAATTTCAACTTTGAAATGGTATCTGTAACAAGGTATCTGTAACAAGGAACCCCTTAAAATTGAGAAAAAAGTCTTGCCGAGTCATGATTTTCCCAATATTTTCAATTATTTTCCACTTTCTTAATTATTGTCATAACAAAAAGTAGTTTATATTAAATTATTCGTAATGAAATATTGGAATACCTGCATAATTGCACTACGAAATTAATTTAATAATATAATTTTGATTCATTTCTAAAACTATTGAAAATTGTTGAAAATATTGAGAAAATCATGAATCAGAGAGACTTGTTGTCGGTTTTTGTCAATTTTAAGCGGTTCAACGATCAATGAATCACCAAGTTACATCGACCATTCGAAAGAAGACATATCAACAGATGAAATGAACACTTATAGACCTTCGAAATACAGAAAAACACCAGAACAATTATTCGTGGAAGGGTTTTTGTTTGAAAAATTTACCTAACTATAAAACTAGTCATCTTCTAAATTACGAAAAAATCAAGATTATTCGACACCAAAGAAGACATACTTCTACTAATTTTCATCTAAATCAAATCATTTACACGTGAGGAAAAAATTAAACAATGAAAAATCGAGTTTTCCCCATTTTCACGGTTAACTTGAGGTTATGTCGAAAAGTGTTGATCACAAGAGTTTTTGATTTTTTCATTATCTACATTTCCATTAAACATTTTCCGCTAAGAGGTCATGTTTTGCCGCAAATCGCAAAATACCATTTTCAACCCCTAAACTGCATCCCATTTCACCATTTCTGAGATTTTTTTTTAAGTTCGAACCACATTTTCCACCTGGTCCTTGCCTGTTGCTTCTTTATTTTTCACAAAAATTATAGGCACCAGTCTATATAGATTACCCTATGCCGAATTTAGAGGGGTCATGTTATCCAGCATGAATTAATGATATTCAGAACTTTTTTTGCAAATTTTTGTCCTCAATTCATGTTATTAATTATGTTATAATTATAATTATAATTATAATTATAATTATAATTATAATTATAATTATAATTATAATTATAATTATAATTATAATTATAATTATAATTATAATTATAATTATAATTATAATTATAATTATAATTATAATTATAATTATAATTATAATTATAATTATAATTATAATTATAATTATAATTATAATTATAATTATAAATATAATTTGCATAATTGAATTTTTCTAACTTCGTAGATTAATTTCTCAGTAACGTCGTACATATTTGGCGGTACAGGGGTGATGAGCTTAGCACGCAACCCCCTACTTCTAGCTAGTATAGTTGTGACCAACACCAAATGATCTGAACACTACATTATGAAACGATGTCATTTTTTGTTATGCCGTACATTTTTCATGGAACATGTAACTGTCCAAGGAAAATTCAATTCACCCTAGAAAGGGTAATTTTTACAATAATTTGTTAACGACAAAGTAAAAAACGTAAAATATACCTCCATCAGTAAGAATACTAACTCAACTCAGTATTTCTTGGTTATCGGATTGCGCTTCTAGAAGTGAGAGTACTATTTTTTCTCAAAAATATATCTATAGTTTCATTCAACAATATTTGCTACAAAACGTGATTAAATAAAATAAATATTCTTGGTTATATATATTTATATATATATATATATATATATATATATATATATATATATATATATATATATATATATATAATTCATATCAAATCTATGTAGGTTTGCTACAAACATATCAATTTTTATGATAATTGATTACATTATCGAAAAAAGCTTACTCTATTTTATTACAAATAGAGATATTCTCGCAATATCTCGAACAGCGTCTTTTTGAACGCATTCCAAACTATTGGTAGATTGAAATTTTATATTTTCCAGAAATTGCCGAGTGTATCTGAGGTACCAAATGGTACTTGGCAGCACATTTCCACCACCTTGGCACCCGACCGACATGTGCAGTAATGTCTTATTATTTCAATTGCATCTATATCAAATCGTAAAACTGATTGTTATTGTTATTAATTGTTTCTATGATTGGAAAATACTGTGACTCTAATAAAACCATTTTCATTAAGTTTCGTATCTATATCAATGCATTGTCTTTCTTCCTGGTCCATATTATCCTGATGTATATATGATGGAGACAGCCGTAACTGAAAAACTCCAAAAGTTAGATTTTCAATGGCTTCTAATTTAAGTCTTGGAAAACCAATCTAATGACCGATGAGGTTTTGCCAAATTCTGCGACTTCTGATTCTGTTTTACGTGGTTTTTAACAAGGTTTCCTTCCAATGCCTTTCGACTCATCTCACCAGCCAACTCGACTGTGGCATCCTTCAACATTGTCTTTTGAATGATGAATTTGAGAATTCGGGACACAGTCTCTTGAAACATATAAAATTTTCAACTACCAATATTTTGGAATGCGTTCAAGATGTCACTGTTCGTGAGGTTGCGGAAAAAGAATATCTTTCATTTCTCGAAATTACGGTTATGTAACATAAGAAAAAATATGACATCTTCGATCATTTCATGTGAGAACAGAAAATTAAAATGTTCGCCAACACTTACAAGCGCTGCCATCAGGAATAACTTTGGCGGAATCAGAAGAGACGGTGCATGTGCAGCATCAAAACGAAAAATTGGACAGAAAATCAGAGAGAAGACACAATAAGTTTCCCAAACGTATTGAAGATTTTGTTCCTAATTGAATTTTCATTACTTTCAATATTATTATTAGTAGGAACATCTTGTACATCTATTGCGTTTATTAGTTATTTAACCTTTATAAAAACAAAGTTGTTGATATTGATTGATATATTTTTATAGTTATTTGATTTCTTGTTTATTTCGACTTTAAACCAAGGAACTCACAACTCACAAAGTTGTTGATATTGATTGATATATTTTTATAGTTATTTGATTTCTTGTTTATTTCGACTTTAAACCAAGGAACTCACAGTAGGACTGACTAGTCCAAACATTGGTCCTTTGAGCAAAAGAAAAAAAGAGAAAAAACCTCTTGAAACATCTCCATGCCGAATCTGAGAAGAAGTGAGAGGAAATCTCAAGCGATTCCTTCCGAAAGGGATGACCGACAAGTCAGAATAGGTACCACAAGAATACCCAAGTGACAAAAGGTATTCTAATTCTAAAGCTGATTCCAAAATAACTAAGTCGTCAAGTTCCAGAAGGAGATTATTGAACTCAACTCCTATATTAAAATGCGATTAATGATCTCGAACATTAACGCGCTCGCTTCGCTCACGCTTTAAAATATCTCGATCATTAATCGCCTTCATTAATACCCTAGTTGATTAAATAACTATTGGAAGGCCTGAATTCATAATTACAAATTTAATAGAGAAAGTTCGACGTGCCAGTCCTCCTAAAGAGGGAGGATTTGAAACTTACTTACCGTTTTCTAATGTTATCGAAAATTCAGTAACCACCATGGAAATTTTCAAAAATGCAGGGCACATGACAAACCCATCGATCTTAAATGAAATTGTTATGAAGTTAGCGCCATTTCTGAGACTGAAATGGGCCGAAGAATCCTCCTTAGAAGAAGCCGTTACGCTGAAAACTTTTTCTGTGTGGATGAGAAAAATCGCTTTAGCTGCATCAAGTTGTGCTGATTTCAATAGTTTTTCCGAAAGAAGAACCCATGAATACGATAAATTCAAAACCAGAAGAAATGCAAGTGTATTTTCGACAAAGAAATATGAGAAATGTCCCAACTGTCTAAAAATTTTTTTTTGATTGACTGCCAAAAAAAACTTCAAAAAACTTGACATAGCTTTGTTTTTACTGTCTAAAGCCAGCTCATAACATATATTCATGTAGGGTGAAACGAAAGTGTGGAATAGAAAATTGCCAAAATTTTCATAACATCAAAGATGAAGAAGAAAATCATATTTAGGAAAAAATAATTTTTTTCCAAGAAGATAACCCTACAATTTTACTTCGGATAATTTCAGTGAAACTAAGATGATCTAAAAAAGAAATTTCAACTTTTGCCCTTTTGGATGGAGCTGCAACAACAACAATGATTGACAGTTGCCCAGGAAATAGGACTTGATGGACCTGTAGAACCACTTTATTACCAGTGGCTTAATAATGTTACCAACAATGAAGACAATTCAAAGCGAGTGACTCTGGAAATATCTGGAATAGAAGAATATTCAAAAATGTACAAAATTCATGAAGTTCGAACTGTCAGTGGACTCTCACTTCCAAGGCAGAGTATAGACGTTGAAAGTATGAGTAAAATACATCCATATATAAAGGAAACATCTGTAATTTCTCTTAATAATGCTCAATCAACAATTTTAATTGGCCAAGATCAATGTGCTTTAACAATAGCCAGAAAAATTTATCAGAGCTATTGGAATGAACCATTTGTGTCAAAAACCCTACTAGGTTGGGTGCTACATGGTAGGTATCCCCAAGAAAAAGTTCTCGAAAACACATTGATATTTCATGTTTGCTGTAAGTCTCCAGAACAAGTCGATGAAGATATCCACAAACTAGTAGAAGATGCCTTGAAAATTGAAAATTTTGGTATAATATGCTCAGAAGAAACTGGCAGGTCCAAAGAAGATGAGGGGGCATTAAAAATCATGGAAAACACGATACAACGGGTTGGAAATCATTTCGAAATGAGGCTGTTATGGAGAAACGAAAATGCAGTATTGCCTGATAGTAAAGCTGTAGCAATGAATCGTCTAAAATGTTTAGAAAGGAAATTAGATAAAAATCAGGAATTTGCCGCAGATTACTGTAGGAAAATTGAGGAATATACCCATAAATGTTACATTAGGAAACTAAGTGTGGCTGAAGCAGAAAATGAAGGAGCAAAAACATCGTATTCACCACATTTTGGAGTGATAAATGCCAATAAACCAGGAAAGTTAAGATTGGTGTTTGATGCGGCAGCAAAGTCTAATGGGATCAGTCTGAACGATCAACTTCTGCAGGGTCCAGATTTATTGAAAAATTTGACAGCAATCGTATGGAAATTCCGTCAGAAAAAAATCGCATTCTGCTCAGATATCAAGGAAATGTTCCATCAAGTGTTGATTAGAAATGAAGATTGTTCCGCACAACTTTTTTTTGGCGAGGAATGGAAAGATCAAAACGTCCTGATGTTTATGAAATGAAGACAGCATGATATATGGAGTGACATCTTCTCCCAGTATGGCTCAATTCGTCAAGAATAAAAATGTTGAAGAATACAGTGTCCTTCATAAAGTCCGCATCATCTGGGAAAAACTTTTATTAATGATTTATTTTGAAATTCGACTTGGGCGTTAAGTTGTGCTTTGAAATATATGAAAAATGACCTACTCGGGTGTGGTCACGTGACTTTCGCTACCTGTCAAAAGTAACATTTTTTCAAAGTAATCGCTGAAAATAGGCTTATTTATTCGAATTTCCAAAAATTTTATGGGAAAAAGTCTTTTTCGATTTTACACCTACATCTCGAATTTGAACGTTCTATTTCAACTTTCACTTTTTGCCATTTTTTTTTATAATTACAAAATTTCTGGAACATTAAAAAATTCGTAACTTCGACACAACTGTTTTATACCAGTAGCTCTAATATGCGACTAACTTTCAATCACGAATCATCAAAAAAAATATGTTTTTCTCAAGAAAATGAGAATTACTGGTTAACATTTCTGTTATGTTTGATGCAAAGTTGACGTATCTTCAAGCATGTAGGATAATAATTCATTTAAGTGGATTTTTCAGTATTAAAATGATACCAACGTCATAATTCAAAACATCATAAAACTTCTTTACTTATCTAACCAAAGTTTATGACTTTTCACGGTACAAATCTCAAATTGAATTCTTACTAATTCGGCTATGAAACTTTCATCAATTTTGTGAAGTAGTCTTTGTAGACAATTGAAAATTAAATATATTTGAACAATTTAACAAAAAAAAAATATATTGTCAACCTCACTCAATTAAGAATTCTATGTAATTATCAAAAAAATGGCAAAAAGTGAAAGTTGCAATAGAACGTTCAAATTCGAGATGTAGGTGTAAAATCGAAAAAGGAACAACTTTTTCTTTTGGAATTTTTTGAAATTCGAATAAATAAGCCTATTTTCAGCGATTACTTTGAAAAAATATTACTTTTGACAGGTAGCGAAAGTCACGTGACCACATCCGAGTAGGTCATTTTTCATATTTTTTAAAGCACAACTTAAAAATAAATCATTAATAAAAGTTTTTCCCATATGCGGACTTTATGAAGGACACTGTATAATGATGAGTTTCCTGAAGCAATAACCGAAAAACATTTCGTGGATAGTACTGAGACTGAAGAAGAAGCCATTCAACTCATTTCACAGGTGATATATATTCATAAAAATGCAGGATTTGAATTTTGAAATTGGATCAGCAATTCTCGAAAGTTACTAGAGAAAATTCCTGAAAATATGAGATCAAAAAATCAAAAAAAAACTGAATTCCTTTCTTCAACAACCTGCTGAGAGAATATTGGGACTTTGGTGGAATCCTGAATCAGACAACATTATATTTTTCCTGAACCCACAAAAATCTGCTCTGGAAATTCTGAAGAAAACAAAAATACCTACCAAAAGATAAATTATCAAGCTCGTTATGTCTATTTTTGACCCCATCGACTTTTTATCACCACTTATCGTGATATTCAAAATCAATTTGCAAGCTTTATGGAAGAAAGGAATTGGTTGGGATGATGAAATATCCGCAGAAATGAACATAATATGGATACAGTTATTGGGAGAATTGAACAGAATCAATGAAATATGTATACCAAGATGTTATGGAACCTATTTATATGCCAGTATAGATGTAGAAATTCATGGTTTCTTCGACAGCAGCGAAATGGCATTTTCAGCTGTTGTGTATTTGCGATTTACTTATGAAGATACTATTTATACTTTGTTTGTGACTGCAAAACGCGGATTGCACCCATAAAACAAATCACCATACCAAGACTGGAGCTACAGGCTGCTGTGATGTTGAGCAGACTTGTGAACACAGTGAAAGCTAACTTAGAAATCGACATATCTACGATTTATCTCTGGACTGATTCAAGAATTGTCTTACACTGGATTCGATCCAGGGAGAAAAGGTATAAAAGATTTGTAGCAGTGAGAGTTGGAGAAATATCAGAGATTACAGATGTATCCAACTGGCACTGGGTTCCCGGAGAAGAGAATGTGGCGGATGAAAGTACACGAGAATGTATCCATTCAAATAAAAATCGATGGCTGATTGGACCAACATTTTTAGAACTACCCAAGCATAACTGGCCAAAGGAATCACAGGAAGATATAGAAGAGATATAAGTTGAAGTGAAAAAACAAAATATAATGGTTACCACAATAACAGACAATTATTTGCCAAATAATGAGAGATTCTCAAAGTACCACAAATTGATAAGAGCAACTGCTTGGATGTTGCGTTTCATAAGCAACTGCCAGAAAAAGAAGATGGTGAGTACAAATTTGGAAACTTCACAGTTAGAAGAAGCCGAGGAAATTTACATCAAATATGTTCAGAACGTCTGTTTCAACCAAAAAATTTCAGATTTGAAAAACAAAAGACTCATAAAAGAATCAAGTAGAATATATACGCTCACGCCATTACTTGACAACAAAGGAATCTTTAGCATAGGAGGAAGACTAGAACAATCTGATGATTTAACTTTTTTTCAAAAACATCCGTTTATTCTTGATTCAAAACATCGTTTTTCAAAATTGCTAATTGAAAAATTCATATTGAATGTGATCATCAAGGACAAGAACTCATAATGAACGAGCTTCGTCAAAAATTTTGGATTTTAAATATGAGAAACGCCGTTCGTAAATGCAAAATTGACTGTTTTCTCTGCTAGAAGATGACTGTCCAGCCTCAAGTTCCTGAAATGGGTCAGCTACCTGAATGTAGAATGCAAAGTTTCGTGAGACCATTTACTTGTACAGGAATGGACTATTTTGGCTCAATCGTAGTAACAGTCGGAATGAGACATGAGAAACGTTATATCGTTATTTTTACATGCATGAGTGTCCGAGCGATTCATTTAGGAATTGCTAATTCACTTGACACTGATTCTGCTGTCATGGCGATTAGATAATTTGTGAGCCGACGAGGGTGTCCAAAGGAAATTCATTCCGATAATGGAACCAATCAACGTTCAGCTGATCGAGAATTGAGAGAAGCAGCCAAAGATCTGGATTCAACAAAAAATTTTGAGTTTTTATCTCTGAAAGGCATATCCTGGAAATTTATTCCACCATCTTCTCCGCACATGGGTGAAAGTTGGGAGAGGCTGGTGAAATCAGTCAAAGATGTCCTAAGAGTAACTCTGACAGAAAGATATCTTAAAGAAGAAGTTGTCAAAACACTCATAGCCGAAGCTGAGAACATGGTAAATAGTAGACCACTGACATATGTTTTAAGCGACTCCTTGGATCCTGAGAGCCTAACTCCGAATCATTTTTTACTTCATTGTTCCAATGGAGCTGCACCACCTATGGGTGAGTGCAACGAAGCTGATACAAGTTGCCGAAAACAATGGAGGGTTTCAAGCATTGGCAGATATTTTTTGGAGAAGATGGAAAAAGGAATATTTGTTGACTCTGAACAAAAATACCAAGTGGTATTCTAAAAATGAAAATATTTCTTTGAATGACATAGTGCTCGTCGTTGACGATACAATTCAAATAAATATGTGGCCACTCGGAAGAATACAAAGAGTATACGAAGGAAAAGACGGAAAGATCCGAGTTGTCAAAGTAAAAACTCAATCTGGGATTTACAAACGACCGGTAACTAAAATTTGTAAACTTTTTACTCCTGAATAAAATTGCAAGACCTGTTTGAAAAGGAAAATACGAAACTGTAGTGATTTCATCACGAGGAGGAGAATGTTCCCGATATTATTATTAGTAGGAACATCTTGTACAACTATTGCGTTTATCAGTTATTTAACCTTTATAAAAACAAAGTTGTTGATATTGAGTGATATATTTTTTGAAGTTTGTCAATAAAAAGTACTGAAATAGTTTCTGGTTTATTTCGACATTAAAAAAAAACAAATTTTATTAGCCCAACAGGTCGAAACCCAATTACAGGACCTAGTTACACAGTTTAAGTAAGATTATATATACACCTACCAAATTACAAAATATACATCAATTTATTATAACTATGGTTATGGGAAAAAGAAATAACAGCAGAATCGTGTTGATGAAGTTCTACAAACGCATTGATGGAGATACCTAAAGAAACGAAAGCTTTGAACAAAAGTAATTAAATATAAAATACCTAATACATTTATGTTGCATAAAGCTGTCTAACACAAGAATATAATTTATTAATATTATCGAAATGTATATCAAAGTCTGTTGAAATTCTATTAAAATTAGAGCACATATAGTTAATTGGAGATTTCAACATAACATTTGTATTAGCACGTTTCAGATAAAAAGCTGTAGTTCGTCGAGATGCCAAACGCGGTACATTGATATCAATTTGTGACAGTATATCCTGACAATTGATCTTGTTGTGAAACAGTTTGTATATAAATTTTCTGATGTTAAAAATCTACGCATTTCTAAGCTGTTTATGTCAAAGTTATTCAGCAGAATATTGTTATCTATACCGCGTTGCGGATATGTACCGGAATCCTTGAAATACATATATTTCAAAATTCTTCTTTGAACATTATCCAAAGCTGAAATCTGATACTGGTAAAAAGGACTCCATATCAAACTTGCATACTCAATTTCGATCGTACATATGCGTAGTACAGAGTTTCGAACAATAAAACCTAACATTTTTTGGATTCAGAGATTTTTTTGGTAATATGGGTATTAAAACAGAGTTCTGTGTCAAAAATAACTCCCAAATCCTTAATTGTTCTGACATGTTCGAGCACAGAATCACCAATTTTATATTCGTAAACCAAGGAACTCATAGTAGGACTGGCTAGTCCAAACAGCCTCATTTGACATTTGATGACATGTATGTTTTTTTAGCCTCGTTCGATGTTTGTTTTTTGTAAATGCATTTTGTTAACTGGGTGGAAAAAAAAATAAAAAGGGGGATGTAGTATAAGGGCTGGATGAGGTTACCACCAACGATTAGTTAGCTATGAGAAAATCAATAAGGATTGTCAGTTAGTATTTGGAAAGTTTCTGAAAGCATTGGTTTGATAAATCAAGATCTTTTTGAAAATTCATCAATTTATTACACATAAACAGAAAAATGCGTTCTTTTTGAAGGTATTATCAAAATAGGGTAATGCCATTTAAAAAAATTATAATGACGTCATAACTCGCACAGCGATGGCGTCATCGAAAATCTGAATATACCAAAAAATGAGCAACTGAAAAAGAAAATTGTCGTGTTTGAGATTTTTTCCCCAATGGCCATATCAAGCTTTTAGCGAATTTGTTCCAACCTTTACGTGCTCACTGTATATGTGTTTTAGTAATCTTAGGATTCATATGAAATCGATCTCTATCTATTGTTGTAGTTATCAAAGGTTAAGAATTGACTGTTCCTATACAATTATTATTGTCACATCAGGAAATAAAAATATTATTATTATTATTGCCAATTGGTTCCTTACAGATAATTATTGGTTTCGATTCCATAAATTATGTATACCTTCAGCAAGTACTTCCGTTGATGATTCCACTCGATCAACATCCATTGATACTTTCCTATGCGCTACTGTTTCTGCTGATCTTGAAATTGCTGAAAAAATAGAAAAGGTCGCTGTCAATTTCATAAGTATCCAGAAGAGATAAGAACTAATTCTTTTGTAGCTTTCAACATTTTTCATAAAATTTATGAAAAGTTTCAATGAATGTTGTTCCAGTTTTAAACATCATATCACGAATGAAAGGAGCTCGCAACGTTTCAATGGCTTTCGGTAAGTTTGCTTGATTTACAGAGTGCTGAAGTTTACTTCTCCAAAATTTCAAATGGCCATTGTGAAGAAATGTTTACGAATATTTAAACCAAATACATTGATAATTCATACGTTCGATACGAATCCACTTTATAGTACACTAATTCCTGTACATACCCACGATATACAGGGTGAGTCCAGAGCTAGAAAGTTTTTTAGTGATTTCCCAAAAATGGAGCTGTTCAATTTCATTTATTTCCAGACTTTTCGAAGGCTACAAAGATCAAATCCAATTGTTGATGTTAGCATTTCCTGAATCAGACTGGTATATTATTTACATGTTCTATTTCTCATAAAGCCGCACGCGTTCTACTTGTTGATATTCTCAAATGCTTGGAATTCCGAATAACTCGAAGATAAACTCAATCATTTATGATGAAATTTCATGTAGATCCACAGAATATACAGGGTGCATCAAAAATAGTGGCATCTGCCAATGATTTCTAGGCTTGAGAATCATTTCATTAATGCATTTCCATTGACACATTCTTTCGACACAAATCTTCTGAAATATTTCGAAGAATTTACTGTGGAATATTTCAATTCATATGTATAAATCTATATTCACTACAAGTAGTAGAATAACTTGAGCGACAAAGGTGGGATATTGCAAAAAATTTCATTACAGAAGACGTCTCGTAGCTATACATTGACGTAACAACAACCAATTTCATTATTCCTAAAAGAATTCCAGGTGCTTCATTTTCAGATTCTGGATAAATGTATTTTAAATTTGTAGAACTTATGATGATAATCATGTAAAGATCTATGATATCAATTCAAATTCATTCATATTGCACTATTGTATAATAACTTTTGCAACCTGCCATAAATATTATTGTTATATAACATGGCTAAATAAATTATCTATCTATCTTTTAATTGTTTATAGCATTCGAAACAGATATACAGGGTGTCCGGAAAACCTTGTACAATATTGAAACTGGTGATAGACCAGGTCATGACTGTTCAGAATATCGGAATTTCACCGCAGTAAAAATATCACCGTTTTCGAGATAATGGACATTTTAAGAATTTCTGGAAAATCGCTCCTAACCTTGGATTTTTGAGTGCCATGTATACAAATTGGGACGAACCCAAATATCTTTGCTGCTGAAGATTACTGATGAGTGATGCTTCTAGACGTACAGAACAGTTTTTCAGAAAGTGAAAACATTTTTCAAGAAATGAGGGTAAAATGACAGATTTGAGTTTCATCAATTTTTTTAAAAAAATTTGACATTATTATCTGAAAGAAACATAACCAATTGGAAGTAGACAATAGGAAATTATTTTATTTAGATTTTATCAAGATAAAATGTGGAAAGAATTATTAATAATAAAGAATAGACTGCTTGGTAGCATTAAATAGTATGTCAATAAAATTAACTTTTCATGTAATTAGGACTAATAAAATTATGGAAATGAAATGTCGATCATCCGACATGGCACCGATCAATACGAATTCTTGTGATAATGTCGCAATTGTCCAACATCCAGATTCCAACGAAGTTTCAGAGACCGACAGATATACAGGGTGTAACCAAATAAGTGCAAACTTTTTTAACAGATGAATCCTTGTCGAAAATTAAAAACTTCTGTTTGAACAACTTGTGACTTCTATCGTAGTTTTCTGAAATTATTCCGCTTGTTTCATCTAGTGGTATTTTTTTTTTTGTCATGCCGTACATACGTTATACTCCCCAAGAATATGCGCATATGCACAACATTTTTGGTGAATGTGGAGGTAGTGCTACTGCTGCAGCAGCGCTTTATGCAGAACTATATCCGATTGCACAATGCCGCTCATAGAATCGCTGATTTGGGGGCTATAACCTATAACGCATTTGAAAAGGTTCTTCTTGAAAATATGTCGTCTCTGCGTACGATTGGATGGAAAATAACATTTTTGTAATATTATTCAGTGCGATGTTGAATAATCGTTATTGTGGTTTATAGTGTATGTTGATTTAAAAAAAAAACGTTGAATTAGTGTTTACTTCATTACATCTCATTGAATGCTTCTAAGCAGTTGATTCGTTATTACTCCTAATTATTTAACCATTTCATTTCGATAGGATAAAAATAAAAGACATTACTGACAAAGTCTAATGGTGTTGATTTTAGCTCCGAATAACATCACACTCTAATATAATCGAAATTCTACTCCTTCCAAAAATAATTATCGTATGTTTTATACCATAGTAAAGCCTGGACAAAATGGACATTCTTTTGTAATGAATATCCAGTTCCACTTGGTTATGTTTTTTCAAACAATAATGCCAAAGTGTTGTTAAAAAAATTGGTGTAACTCAAATCTGTCATTTTACCCTCATTTCTTGAAAAATTGTATTGTTTTCTGAAAAACTGTTTTGTACGTCTGAAAGCATCCCTCATCAGTAATCTTCAGCAGCAAAGATATTCAAATTCGTCCCAATTTGCATACATGGCATTAGAAAATCCAAGGTGAGGTAGTGATTTTCCAGAAATTAAAAGAATGCTCATCATCTCGAAAACAGTGAGATTTTTACTAAGGTAAAATTCCGATATTCTGAACAGTCATGATCTGGTCTATCACCAGTTTCAATATTGTACAAGGTTTACCGGACACCCTGTATAGAGGATTGAACAAATCAATAACGATGTTTTTTTGGGTATTATTGAAAACTTGAGCCATGTTGTGCTCATGTGGTCAGTGTTAACTGGTAAGGTCCCCGTAAAATGAAGGGCATTCTAGAGGATGCTGCACGCAGAGAGGGAAAAGTTAATCAGGTTCTCTGACTCGATTTTTTGATATCTCATAATAAATTGTTTTTCTTTTCAAAGAATTCCATAGATTAGATCTTGAAGTATGTGATATCTTACATGCGGAATTGATTGTTAGTTCCTACCAATCTCTTCTACGTAATCAGTGACTATTCAACTCTTATATAACTCAAGTATATAAATACAGATGTTATGATTTATTCTGATATTCCATATACATTTATCCAGAATATGAAAATGAATCATATTCTATTAGGAATAATGAAATTGGTTGTTGTTACTCCAATGCAATACACTATGTATAGGTATGAAGCGTGTTTTTTAATAAAATATGGGTATATTTCGTCACCTATTATATATTTTAATTCTATGTTTTTATTTTAATTTTTGCAATATTCTACCTTCGTGGCGTAAGTTATTCTACTACTTGTGGTAATTATAGATTTATACATATTATTCAAAATATTCGACAGTAAACTGTTGAACATATTTAGAGTACATGTATCGACCAAATGTCTTTATGGAAATGCAACAACAAAATGAACCTCAATCCTAACTACTTCAAAAGAATCATTAGCAAGAGCCTTTATTTTTTATAGACCCTGTATATTTTGTGTATCAGCAGAGTGTACTTTCATCATGAACGATTCAGCAGGCCGGTTTCAGCTTCAGGAGAAATAGAACATCTTATATATAATATGTCAGTCTGATCCAAGAGATGCTCACATCACCAATTGTAGTTGATCTTTGTATCCCTCGAAATATTTGGAAATGAATGAAATTCCACAGCTCAGTTTTTTAGAAAGCACATAAAAACTTGCTAGCTTTGGACTCACCCTGCATATCTTGGGTATGTGCAGGTGGAATGTCTGCACAATGGCCATTTGAAATTTTGGAATAGGTAACTTTAGCACTCTGTATAATCTAAACCATTGAATTTAGAGCTGTGCAGTGATCAGCATCACTGATTCTACATTACATGGAAAATTAGACCAAATTCAATATTATGTTAATTACATAATTGGTCCGCATTCTGTTGCTGGCAGTAGAAAACAGAAATTTATTGGTATAAACAAATAGAGCAAATATAGACAAATCGGTCAAGTATCCACTCATATTGGCTGGTGTAGACAAACAGGGTAATGTTGTAATGGTATGTAACGTTCATGTAAAATTTTACACCAAACTGTTTTGAACCATAATAACGTCTAATTATTCGATGAAGGATCAAGGCTTTCGCGGATAGTGTTTGAAGTGTTTTTTTTTTGTATTGATTGATTATCTCGTACTAAAAGGCATAAAGATCCACAGACAATAGCGGAATCTCTGAAGCTCAACTAAATATCGGACCCTATCTTCGAAAACACCGCGAACCTCATTAACAAATAGCGTTCAATACTTATACGAATATTTGGAACCTATCAAATTTAACTTAGTTTTGGTATTTGGGTAGCTTTCTGTGTAGTTTTCAGTTACGTTATGAGGAGGTATATGTTCGAAAAGTGGTTTGGGGAACGGTTGATACCAAATTGAAAAGAACCGTCTTCAATAATTTTGTAGAATGCGTCTTATAATTCAAGAATAATAAATGAACAGCCTAATTCTTCTTGGCAAAAATATGAAATTTATGAGTGGCTTGAAGCACATGAGCAAAATGTGTGGTCAAATTTGTTGAAATCAGAACTTTTTTTGACAGCAAAATCCATAATAAAGCTAGAAATTATGCCGTGAATGAGATCTTACGTGAGCATGACCATGCGGTATTACAGTTACCACCAACCATTGCCAGTTCAATGCAATAGAACTAATATGAGAAACATGTGAGTGGTGGCTTTAAATTCGATGAGGTTTTGGAAAGATGCACTGGACCACATCATAGGAAAATTGGCAGAAATCGGCTGAAGTAAAAAGGCAAACTTGAACTATTCTCCAATTTTTGTTCGCGAATGTATACTTGATCAGCGCAGATATGAATATTTTTCTATCACTGAAGATCATATTAATTCATTTACCTGGTTCGGTTTTTTTGAACTGGACATCTAGTGGAGCACTTCTGCATCCAAATAGTAGAGCTTTCCTGTTCTGCTTCTCTTTTTCTCTTCTAGTCCTTCCAGATGCTTCAGGGTCGTACATGTCAGGAGCTGGAGGCGCGAAAGCCCTCTGTACCACTCTGATACCCATTCGTACCGTTGAACGTCTGTGCACTTTTTCGTCGACTTTATCTGTGGACAAATATTATCATTAGATTGAAAACTTCAACTATAATATAATCCAAATATTCTGAAAAATTTTACTCCATCCCAGAACAAGATTTATATTGTATTCATGAAAAATACTCATACGAAAAACCATTCAAAACATGGCTCCAGTGGAATGAATGGGATTCAGGAGTAGAATCACTAACATCTGGAAACATAATCTGGTATACAGATGGATCAGAAACAGATGCAGGAACAGGAGGAGGAATATATCGGTTGAGGCCATAAAAGGATCGTAATAGTCCCACTTGGCAACAACACCACTGTATTCCGATCTGAGACAAACGCCATAAAGACATACATACAGATGAATTTAGACAGTGGGTATAAAAGAAAACACATCTACAATCTATCTGAAAGCCAGCGCGCAATGAAAGCTCTGAATCCAATACAGATAGAGTTGAAGCAAATTTTGGAATGCTTTCAATGAACTGTCAAAACCCAACAAGGCTACACTTGTGTGTATGCCCGGACATAAAGGAATTGAAGGCAATGAAAAAACAGACGAACTTGCAAAACAAGCATTTGAAACACAATTCACAGAACCAGCGTTTGTAATCAGCAAAAGCCGATGCGTAAACCTGAATAATAAGTGGAAGAAATCAAAACACCAAACAAATTGAGACCAAATCGAAGGGCATCGAGTTAGCACAGCCATGATGAGGCACCTAAGCCAAACACCGACGGCTGACTCCCTCAACCTCAACAGATCTAAGATACGCACAATAACCGGACTACTAACCGGATACTGCGGCCTTAGGAAACACTTACACACCATGCTAAATAGAGAAACCGTGGAGTGTACAGTCTACACCACAGAATATACACTGTAGACTCGGTCTACACTGTAGACTCTGTGGTGCGAGGAGGAAACATCCTTTCATGTCATCTTCGAATGCGGTGCGCTGCTCAACAGACACATAACTTTCGGACAGATCAACCTAGAAACAGGAATGAATCTGAAACACTTAGTAAATAGACTACTAAACCTGGAAAAACACAGGCCTATTTAACTAGGAACCACTGACGACAGAACAATACAATAGACCACAGCTGGTTTCAGTGTTAAGAGAAACCTCAAAGGTAAAGCCGGTATCTTGTTCGTCAGTTTGCAACCAACCAACCAACCATAGGAAATTGAATGCAACCAACGTCAAGAAGAAAAAAAAACGAAACTCCACTAATAACCGACCAAATGTGATAACGCATGATTTTACAAGATTATTTGAACATCCATAATACAGTGCTTCCGTAAAGTACTAAATGATTTAATATTTGACCAAACCAGCTATTACTGAGGATTCTCTTAAAACAGGCCGATTTTTAGTCTCAATTTGCTACATTTATAGTGGAAAAATAAATATACAGGGTGATCCACGTTTGAGTAATGACGTCAGCGACAACTCAATCTTTGGAATCTTCATGAAACGCTGAATTCAAAAAAATTTCACGTATCTGGTTTGTATACAGTGCGTCCGTTAAATTCAGTGCTCTCGTGAAGTGGTGGTTAAATTCATAAAAGAATCAAGGAATATTTTTTGCAAAAAAACCGCACAAATCGTCGAATTTCATATTCATTGGGGCATTCTTGCAAATTTAATTAATACATAGAGAAATATTCGTGTAGGAGAAATGACGTCATCCATTATGATAACAACCCCATTTTCTATGACGGAATGTGAAAGGGTACCTTTTTTACAAAAGTACGCTCGCATGAAAATAAAATATTAAAACCGATTTTGAAATCTCTAAATACTAAATTTAATGCGAATGATACTTCAAGAAACAACTGAATTAATTAAATGTTCTAATTGTGAAAGCCAATGAGCTTTCTAACTATTTCCATTATAGACTTATTATTCCATTATAGAGATGGTGACAGATTTCAGGTGATGATTTTCTCGTTTATGCTTCTGAGACCAGTAAAAGATAAGAAAATTCTGACCAGAATGATGAAAAATTTGACAGTCAGTTGTGTTTTTGAATCGTGCTTTCTCAAGCAATCAAATGTCTACGTAAGGTTGGTTCGTTTAAAGTCGGATCTATGCACACCGCCTTTTCTTCATTTTGTATCTTCACTTTCATTAAGCCCTTTCACTGAGATTGAAACTATGTATTTTCATGGAACCATTTATGCATCTAAATTAACTATGATCTTTCTTTACCTATTATTTAAGACATAACCAATTTTTATCTTTTAAGGAAACAGAAAATACAAATATAACTTAAGACATAAGTGACATAACCTTCGCAAATTATAAAGACCTGTCAAAATTAAATAAAAATCGCAGGTCAACATATAAATAATAACATTGAGACCTTTAATAGTTGTTTATTGTATAAGTATTTTAGATATCATTTCATTTGCGCAAGAATGTTTAAACGCGAGAACGAAGCTCGAGTGTTTAAATTTCTTAAGCAAATAAAATGTATTTAAAACACGCATGCAATACAACGTTTTATTCACAATCACATTCATTTAGAATCAGAATCGCGGAAATTTTTGATCACAAAATGATTTGACGTTTTGCTCTGACAGCGGATGTCACCTCCTCAAAAATCATGGAAATAACATACAAAAATATCGGGAGGTGTTGAATGGTTGCTATGTATTTTCGATTGTTTATCGACTCCATTTGTAAAAAATTGTGAAGTTGATGAAAATAAGTAAAATCTGATTGATATTCAAGATTGTATTTTTCATTAATCCACTAGTGGAATAAAGTAATTTCATTATTCCACTAGTGGATAAAGTGGTACTTTATACGGTTCATAAGTGTGGATAAAACTTCAATTATAAGGTGATTGTGGATAAAACTATAAATATGTACGACTACGGCATGCTAATTGATTGAGTGCATCATTATACACTTTTGTAAGATAAATCACAGATTAGGGTCTCAAAAAAGTGTCATCAAAAAGAAGGAGGCATTTTGTGCGATTTTTCGCTGAGAAAATCAAGTTTCAAGATTCAGAACGTCATAACTCGAAAAGTATAAGAGACCTTCACAAAATTCGGATTCGTGTTCGGAAGATAAAACTACGTTAGTAACACTATATTTCTTTTTGTTTCGAGAAAAAAACCGATAAATTGAGTAAAGCGAGTGCATAAAGGAATCAAAATTCTTAAAGTTAATTTAAGTTTAATGACAGTTGATGAAAGTTACAGATTAATGAAAAAGCGGTGAGCATAAATCTGCCTTAAAAAATAACTCCTCACAAAATGTATTTTCACAAAGAGAAATGGAGCAAAATCTAAATACGTTATCAATATCCACGCACTCAAATGTCTACATAAGGTTATAGCTATTTATGTACCAAGTGCGTTATATAGATCATAATGCCTGGAGGGTAACATTCACCCGAGGGCCTTTGGCCCGAGGTATGAATGTTGCCCGATGGGCGTTAGGATCTAGTAACGCTCGTGGAGCATACAAGATTTTATTTTGCACGAAAAAATTATATTAAACGACGTTGTTTACTTCATAAATTTCTTCTCGTAGTATTTACTACGTTCTGGTCGGCAACTGAGCACAAGTGAGCTTCTATGCAATTGCCATAGAAATATTGAAGAGGTTGCTAAGGGTTATTTATTTAATAAAATGACGCTGCATTTTTGTAAGAATTGACAAGCTTGTTAGTGGAGGAAACTAAAAACGGTTGTGTTCATAATAATTATGGAGATCAAAGCATTAAAAGCGTTAGGAAATTTACTGCCTGTGAAATCCAAATACTTATACGAGAAGGAGTATGACCATTTTTTGAAATGGAAAGATGAAAACAGAGTGGATACCGTGAATGAAACTGTCTTAATGGCATACTTCCAGGAACTGGTGAGTTTATCTTATGAAAAATATTAATATTTTTTATTTATTTTACATATTTCAGTCTGAAAAATATAATGCAAATAGTCTATGGACCAAATACTCACAGCTGAAATCAACATGTATTATTAAAGAAAACATTAATATTTCAGAATACTGATGACGTTTCTGAAAGTTAAATCAAAAGGATACATTCCTAAAAAACAAAGGTGTTGGAAGGTGGACAAGTATTAGTTTTCATAAGAAAAGCTCCAGATGATACATAAAGTTGTTCTGGTAATGGGCGTATTTGGAGGCTTAAGACGTGATGAAATGGTCAAGATGACAATTGATGACATTGAAGACAGAGGAGTCGTTTTACTGATCAAGGTACCAGAAACCAAGACCTGCACCTCAAAATGTTTCACCATTGTTGAAGAAAGCGAAATTCAGTTAAAAAGTACATTGCACTACGACGAAAAGGATGTAACCAACGTAGGTTTTTTTAACCTACAGAAATAATAAATGCATTGAGTTACCTGTAGGTAAAAATACTATAGTAAGTGTTCTTTCTATCATAGCGAAATACCTTAATTTGGAAAACCCGAAAGGTTACACCGGACATTGTCTACGCCGAAAGTTGTAAACGCTTCTTGTTAAAGGTGGTGCTTCCTTTGAAACACTAAAATTACATGGAAAATGGAAGAGTAGTAGGTAGTACGGTATTGAAGAAAGTATCTCCTCGAAGAACAAAGTTGCTACAATGATAGTCCATTCCGCATCCGAAAAAGAAAATGTTAACGTTCCGAACGGAACCGAATGTACATTGAGGAGTTCATCATCGGTCAACTTACAGAAATTTGAACTTGGTACTGATCGACAAGCGTAAGGATGCCTCCGAGAATTGGTTGCGCAGTAGACAAAACCCTCGAGTGGGGCAGGATCTCAATCATTCCGATGATAACCAGTCGTCAACAATAGTCTGTCTTTGTCGCATATCTACTCACGCTTTCTATCGTTTGCGCATCTCAGAGGCATCCTTACGCTTGTCGTTCTGGCTAATTTTTCAGGAACATTTGAAAATTGTAATTTCTATTTGACAGAAAATAATTAGTCCCTTTTTATGTACAGTTATAAATAAAACTTTTCTGAGTAATTAATTTATTGAACTACAGAAATAAAACATTTAGCGGGCGTTATGATTCATAATGCCCTCCATAACGCTTCGGGAGGCCCAGGTGTTTGATAATAGCAACCGTTGCCAAGGTATTATAAAGCAGTAACGGACAAGTGAAAAGTAAATAAATAAATAAATGTTTTGAGATCCTCGGAAACCAAATTACACATAAAAATCAGGTAAATCTAAAATATAGGGAAGCGAATTACACATTTATTCTCACCCATCCCAATCTGGGAACTAGATTACATGTTCCCCGATAACTATCAAGTTGAGAAGGCTTTCATATTGAATTGTTAGAAGGATCAAGACACCAATATCATCTAGTTTCTTCAGACGCTGATGTTTTCGAACGGTCTTGAAGAAGACCCCATGCATTGGTACATCCCTGTTACTGCATGGGTATGTGATATACAACGTTTGATTTGTGTCAAATAGTAATCTTTCCTGGAATCCTTATATTGGACTTCAACAATGTGTGTACAAGTTCGTCGATTATGGTTTCACCATGTAAACGAATGATTGCCTTAATCGAATGATTGCCCTAATTGTGTTATTAAAAGTTTACCGAAATGCTGTCAGATTTCAAGTCGAGTGGAAAGTTAGTTAGCCACTTTGTGTCCTAATGGATATCGATTGCTGTACAAATAACGGTGGGGATCATTACTGATGTATGACATTGCGTGAGAAACGCTAACATATTACTTGGTTCGCCTGTTATTCTATTCATGAATCGATATCACACTTTTTCATCTCACAAATATATTTTTTTGTACATCCGTACCAACTATAAATTATACATTCCGAATATACCGGATGACACAGTATATCGGACCACCCCTGTTAACTTATGCATTCGAAAATGGATTTTTCTGAAAGGACCCCGCACAAAAGCATAGGAAAATGGCCCACAGTGGGATTTGCCTGAAATTCACATATGCCATTGGTATTGAGTTTTTGATCAAATGTTCTCATTGGCCCAATCCTCTAAGACCAATAATTTAGCCCTCATAGCCGTATTTAGTATAGGTGCCAAAGAAACAATTATACTTTTTTCTCAAGTCCATAATTTTTATATTTCCCATTAGATTTTAATAAAATAAGAAATACTACAAAATCTCAGCATTTGTCTTTTAGCACCAGTCCTATGTGAAACATGTTTTGCCCTACAGGACCGTATTTAGTAGAACTATATTTGCCAAGCGATCGACAAAAAACTGAATTAAATTGATTTTTTCGGCAACCATCCGGGAAGTGTTCACTTTTTCTCTGGGAAAGTAGCACTTCCCGGCCTATTCCGGGAAGTACGTACTTCTTGGACTAGGCCGGGAAGTGCTCGAAATTTAATATAAATAAGAATTAGAATGTTTCTGTTGTACCTATCTTCTGTTCGATTTCAATATTCAAATAAGTACTTAAATGTTCGAAATATTCAAATTTGGAATCGCAGCCAGGGTAGTTTAAAATTATATTTTTTGTTCCCCCTGTACACCGTTGGGAAATTTAGAAGTTTGATAACTTGAATATAAGTTTTTCGTAATGCACCAATTTTTATTAAGAATAAAATTTTCTGACAAATCGATAACAAAAAAGTTTCCATATGGTGCAAATTTTTGAAACTCACTGTATATAGTCATGACCACCTTTTCATAGGCAACCCATTTTAGGCGTATTCGTCTATTTATGTAACTGAAAAAAAGTATGTGTCATCCGGTTAACAGATGGGTGAAGGTCGACCTCTCTTCGTCTCTTAGACTAAATGCGTTTCATTAATTTGTTATTCTACATGGTTGCCGAAAAAATAGTGTACGCAACAAGTCCGAAATCAGTTTTTTTGGACTCGTAGACTTCCAGGACTAGCTAACGCTCGTCCTAGTATTTGGTCTACTCGTCCAAAAAATCAGTATTTTCTGGACTTGTTGCGTAAATTACTATTGTTGTAACTTTCTTGATCTATGTCAGTGGTTGATGGCTTGTTTGATAGTTGAATGTAGCCCTTTTTGTGTACGTAACAAAAGTGGTCGCCATCTTAATATCCAAGATGGTCGGCCAAACCTATAAACTATATATAGGACTATTCTTGTAGCATTTTAAGAAAGATGATAACAGGAAAAAATAAACACTACAACGTTTTGATTGTTGAAATCAGTCATTTACTTTTTGAATTATCTAACTCTTTAATATAAATATAACTCTACTATCTTATTAAAACTTAATCTAATTCATAACTAACAGAGTGGAAGAAGAGAACAAAATATCAAAATCAACAAAATAATACTCGAACACTTACAGATGCGGTAGTATTGCATCTTGCTCTGGACGATTTGCGGTATCTTCAATATGCTGTAACACAGTAGTCGATGGATAATTCACATTTTGATTATGGGAGGCAAATCCCAAATACGACAATATGCTACAAATATGAGCAAATGTTACTGGTGTCCTTGCCCCTGATTGCACTGCAGCAGTATCCTATTATCAATACATCTTCTTCATTATTCTCGTCAGGTTGGTTTTCATGCATAGTTTATTGAATACATACTTGATATTTTTCTCTTCTTCCGAATCGTGAATACACTCTAAGTCTAACAAATCCAGGTTCATTAATTTTTTTAATGTTATTGAACCTTATGAAATTATTAAAGATTATATAGTAGAGTTAGATTTATATTATAGAGTTAGATAATTCAAAGAGTAAATGCCCAATTTTAACAATCAAAACGTTGTAGTTCTTATTCTTTCCTGTATTGTATTGTATCTTTCTTAAAAAGCTACAAGATTAGTCTTACATAAAGTTTATAGATTAGGCCGGCCATCTTGGATATCAAGATGCCGACCACTTGTTATGTACACAAGGAAAGCTACATTCATCTATCAAATGAGCTATCAACCACTGACAGATCAAAAAATAAGAAAGTTATAACAAAATCAATTCGATTCAGTTTTTGTGGAAAATACAGTTTTACTAAAAACGGTTCTGTAGGGCAAAACATGTTTCACAGAGGACTTGTGCTAGAAGGCAAATGCTGAGATTTCGTAATATTTCTTATTTTATTAAAATCTAATAGGAAATAAAAAAAATTATGGACTTGAGAAAAAAGTGTCATTGTTTATTTGGCACCTATACTAAATACGACCCTGAGAGCAAAATTATTGGACCTAGAGGATTGGGCCCATGAGAACATTTCATCAGAAACTCCATACCAGTGACATATGTGAATTTCAGGCAAATCCCACTGTGGGACATGCTATTGTGCGGGGTCCTTTGAGACAGTAATATAAGCAACCAACTCGGAGTTGATCATTTTACAATCAAATATAGCGGACCGGTGTTTCTGCAAATGCTATCAACTTTGATTTTAAATAGGAACGCCTTGTATATTTTCACATATTCAAGTACTACGGGTCAAATCAACTTCAAACGTTGTAAATGTAAATTTTTTTCGAAACAATTGGTATTTTTTTTCCAAGGGGATGAATGCGATTTGATCAATGCCATTCACAATGAGTCGCACATAACAAAATTTTTTAAATATTTTTTGTGTTCCTTCTTGATGGATTAATTCAGTCATATCACATTTTTAAAGAAGTTTGTTTTTTCAAATAGAACCCCTATGGACCTACCTGTTTCTCTAGAAGATACTTAAAAAAAATACATATTTTTTCTGTATTTAGGTTAATAAACAAATTGTATACATTAAAATATACATCTGTTTCATGAGTTTCCTTGCAGTTCGGTTAATTTTTAAACAAGTAAGCTGTGGATAACAACATTTGACATTAAGAGCAAACATTACCTTGATTAAACAGAAATCAGTGTTATGACTTTCGTTTTTTTTTTCAATAATATTCATTTTTGAACAAATGATTCAACGCATATGTGTGAATTCGTGAACTTCAGTGATTTTTGGTTATGAAGAGAATACAAAAAAAATTATATGACATGATGAATAGTAAAAATTCAGGAATTCTTGAACTCTTATGAGACCCCCAATTCTTTACAAAAAATATCTCTTTCGTTAAATCATTAGTTTTTGCAAAAAAACGATTCTACGGTCGTGAAATTTGTATCTGATTGGCTCTGTAATCAAGATTACATTTTTTTCTGTCAGCATTTCCATGGGAAAGAGTGTTTCTCTTTTAGAGATCTAACACAATGCGCCTAGATAATTTCTGAAATCATTATAGTGTATTTGATGGAATTCTTCCGATCGTTCTCAAAAGACGTGTCTCCGATCCAACACCAGTTTTTTTAAAGTTATTCAACCTCTCTCATAATTTGCGAGCATTTCTGTCTATGGAACATTGCCAGAGTACAACTAGTCCCCAAAAAAAGGGATAAAACCCTACCTAGCAACTATAGACCTATCGCACTGCTACCTATTTTCTAGAACGTCATGGAAAAAGCCATCAACATCGAGTAATGAAATATTTAGAACGCTTAGGAAATATGAATGATCGATAATATCGTTTCCGTCATCAGAGATCACCTGGTTACCTGCTTGCTTATGTTTCACATATGTGGTGGCTATCTACTGAAAAATAATGTGAAATTCTGCCAGTGGCATCAGATATATCTTACAGCCGTTTCACATGCACCCTACCGTCAGTCCGGATGGTCAGTTCGTTCCATTGCGTTAAATGGTCCTTTCCACATGAACAGTCAGGATCCTGACCGGTAACCATTCGTATTGTCAGTCCGGACGATACGGACTGACGGTCAGTCACTTCTGAAACGGTATTTAGTCATATGATCGCGTTTGGCACCAGGGACTCTTTGCCAAGTTTCCATCTTATGGCTTGCCCCCCCTCCCCAAATTGTGTTTTTTGCTATCTGGCTTCCTCTCAGGTAGATCTCTCCTTTTGGAGGCTGATTGAGTGTCATCTGACACTTTATCTTTTAATGCTGGTGTTCTGCAAGGATCCATTTTATCAACAATTCTGTTTATTCTTCACATCAATTACTTGTTGGGAGCTACCTTATTCCTAGTGTATAGCTTTGTGGATGATGGTACCCTCCACACCGGTTTCTCTTCAAAAGTTTCGATATCAGCCCGTGAAACTTTTAGATGCAGAGGAGGGAAAGTGAACGATTTTACTATGGACCTAGCAAAAATTCTAGAATTGGGATCCAACAACTTGGTAGAATTCAATGCGAATAAAACTCGGACATGTTTTTTCTCTAGAAAGGCCGATTTCTCAGTGGCCAACGTAATTATGTGAGGAGTATCCATACCAATGAAATCCTCCATTTCAGTGATCGGTATTACCATCAGCAGTACCCTTTTATGGAAAAGCCACTTGAGGTCTATTTCCAAAAGTGCCTCTCAAAAACTTGGTTTTCTGTTACGTGCCAAGAGCTATTTTACTTCTTGTCAATTTATTATGATTTATAAGTCACAGATTCGAATACTGTTCTCATATATCCTGTGCAGTCCCTGAACACATCGGCGATTGCTGCGTGTTCAAGCTCACTTCTCTGGAACACAACTCAGTCTTCACAGCTCTTAGTCGTCACTTTGGAGATATTCCGAACATCTCTTTTCCAGGGCTCGTTCTTCCAAAGTGCAGCAAAGCTTTGGAGCTCAGTGCCTCGGGAGGTGGTCCCTGAGGCACATCCTGCAGAAATTCAAGAAGAGCACCAATCCCTACCAACTTTACCTGGGCTTTCACGATGTTCTCTGAACATTACTAAGGATTTTCCTCTTCGTGCGGCTTAGCTTCAGTATCTTGGCCGTCCTTGCCATGTCGGGCCCCGATATCATCTGCTTTGACTGCCTGCATCCGTCTATCCTTCAATTTTTCCCTAATGTATCAACGGCCCACTCATTCAGTGCCGTTGTTACTTGTCTCCTTTCTATGCCAAGTGCGGGTTCGGGCCCGTAGTAGGGTTGTCCGGCTCCAAGCTTGGCTAGCTGGTCCGCATGCTCGTTGACTTCAATCCCTGCATGGCCCGGGACCCATATCAGCGTTATTTCCTTTTCAGTCGCAAGACTCTCCAGGGCATCTCTGTACTCCTGAACCAGTGCTGATCTGGTTCTGGTTGCTTTCAGAGCTCTGATGGCGGCCTGATTGTCCGAGCAGACATATACATGTCTCTCTGACCTCACCTCTTCCATTCTGGTTGCCTCCAGGATGGCATACACCTCTGCTTGGAAAACTGTTGTCAGAGAACCTAGCGCATAGGCTCTTTTCTCTCCGTTTTCCAAGTAAACTCCTGCTCCGGCTTGTCCTTCCTCCAGTTTGTAAAACAGACCAGGCTTTCTGGGGGAAATATAATCCTTTCCTCTTCCCACTCTCTCCTGTCTGGGATCTCTAGGCAACATCTTCCTTTTCCACCTAATTTTATCCTCTGCCTTTATCACTTTGATAGCGGATAGTGGAATTTCTTTCTCCGCTACGGTATTCCCTGTGTACCATTCTCTTCGCCAGCTCCCTGAGTCACGCATTCTCAGATAGGACGCCATCGCTTCCTTCTTTATACAAGTTGGAAGCGACGGCAGACCCATCAGGGCTTCTAGGGCTGCCGAGGGAGTCGTCCTCATCGCGCCGGTTATTTCCCTACAAGCTAGTCTTTGAAATTTTCCCAGCTTGTTGGTTGTGGTTATCTGGTCCACACACGGCCACCAGACCACTGCTCCATATAGGATTCTGGGTCCGATTACCGCGTGCATATCTGATAACACAAAAATTAATTTTGAAACATGACCCGGTAAAAAATACCCTTGTGGCAACCTGTACTTCACTCTGTATAAAAGTTTTATTGATAACTTTTTGTGATCAGGGTAGCAATAATTTTTTATGTCAGATTTTGACTTTAATGAAAGATAGAAAAGTTGTAAAAGAACTAATAAATATTATTTCAAAGAGCAATCTATATCTGGTGACCCCTACTAAAGAATATTGCAATGGTTATACTCATACATAATCTCAAACGAGACCAACTCCTGAGCATCCTGCAGCATTTCAATTTGAATTCTGGAGGAACAGTACCTGATATGCAACTCATTTTGGAGTCATTTCTTAGAGAAAAGTATCCAGATCTCAAGAATACCAGTGATTTTGATTTTTCAAATATTCTCGAAGAAATTGCGACCAAAGTCAATAATGAAGAGAAAAAAGTTGTACAAAATATAGAATACATTTCGCACAAAGAGGGAAATTTGGAATTTCTATGCATTCATCTATCTGAAAAACTGGAAGAACACCATAAAAGATTTGAACAAATAGAAAAATCCATCTGTTTACCTTCGTTTTGGAGAAATGAACCCAAACTTTGGTTCAATGCAGTGGAGACACTATTTGATATCAATGGAATCTCTTCTGGAAAAATAAAGTTTGGAAAAGTTCTTTCAATGTTAGATTGTTCTTTGGCAAAAGAAAATTCCAACTTATTTCAACTCCAAGAAGATCCCAACGCATATGAATTATTAAAATCTCAACTCATAAAAATGTATCAAATATCTATGGAAGATAAAATTACGAAATTATTTGCTGAATGTGAACTCGGTGACAAAAAACCAAGCCAACTGTACAGGGAGATGACAGATTTAGCATCAGGTCAAATGTCTAAGAAATTTGTAATTCTAGCTTGGCTAAAAAAACTACCACCAACAATTGAACAAGTAATTAGAGCGTTTCAGGACAAATTATCTGATAATGAAATCATTGATATGGCAGATGGCATGCAGAGAGGTTCTAATAGCACTGACCAAGTAAGTGCTATGCGAAATTTGCCTTCCCCCACATCTTCAATTGAAAAAAAAATTGATCAACTCATTGAAAAGATAAATCAAAACTATTTGGAACCTGAATTTCGAAAATTGCCAAGACATCGACCGAGAAGTAGATCAAAGTCAAGACTCAACCAAGAACAAATATGCTATTACCATCGTCGATTCAAAGGAAATGCCACAAAATGTCTTCAACCTTGTTCATTTTCACAACAAAAACAATCGGAAAACTTCCAGGCCAATCACTGATGGCGACCAATGATCATGGCCACAGCACCAGTCGCTTATTTATAAAAGACCCTAATACCAAAATGACATTCCTCATCGACCCTGGAGCAGACATTTCCATTCTACCAAATATATCAAAAAAGGTTCAACCTTCAAACAAACCACTATATGCAGCGAATGGGTTAAGAATACTCACATACGGAGAACAAATACTTTGCATAACTTTGGGTTTAAAAAGAAATTTCAATTGGTCATTTGTGACGGCCGACATTGATCAACCGATTATTGGAGCTGACTCCCTCAAGAAATATGGACTTTTAGTAGACTTGCAGAGTAAAATAATAATAGATACCGAAACAAATCTAACAAAATTTTGCGAGCTTCGTCAAACTCATGGAATATCCACGATCAGGACAATTAGCAACAAGTTTCCATACCACGATATTCTCGCAGAATATCCAGATCTGACAAGATTTTCAAGGTATTCTTCAAAAAATTCTATATACGAATGTTTCTCATCAAATTATTACGATTGGCCCTCCAATACATAGTAAAGTAAGAAGGCTAAACCCTGAGAAGTTAGCTGCAGCCAGGAAAGAATTTGGATATCTACTAGAACAAGGAATAATTAGACCGTCCAAAAGCCCATGGGCCAGCCCCCTGCATATGGTCAAGAAATCCAACGGTGAGTGGCGACCCTGTGGAGACTATAGAATGTTGAACGCGAAAACAATTCCAGATCGATATCCTTTGCCGAACATCAAGGATTTTGCAGCTCACCTTGATAAAAAGAAATTATTTTCAAAAATTGATCTTGTTAAGGCATTCCACCAAATCCCAATGGCACCTATGGACATCGAAAAGACAGCTATAATAACACCGTTTGGTTTATTCGAGTACTTGTCTATGCCATTCGGATTGAGAAACTCAGCACAAACTTGTCAGAGATTTGTTCATCAAATAACGCGAGACTTGGATTTCTGTTTTCCATATATTGACGATTTTCTTGTGGCTTCTGAAAACGAAATTGAACACAGACTTCATCTGAGGCAACTCTTTGAAAAATTCCAAGAATATGGTGTTGTAATTAATCCAGATAAAAGTGAATTTGGAAAAGAGAGTATTGAATTCTTCGGTTTTCTTGTAAACGAACGTGGGATAAGACCGACGAATAAGAAAATCCAAGCTATTCTAGATTATCCAAAACCAGAGGATCTGAAATCTTTGAGACGATTCCTAGGAATGATAAATTTTTATCGTACTACAATTCCCAACGCAGCCCGAATTCAAGCACCCCTCAACGAATTTCAAAAAGGAAACCACAAGAAGAATGAACAACTTGAATGGAATACTGAACAAGAGGAAGCTTTCATCAAAATAAAGGATGCACTATCCAATGCAACTTTATTAGCGCATCCCTCTGCATCAAGTAAGTTGTGTATCATGGTTGATGCATCCGATTCTTCCATTGGTGCAGCAATTCACCAATTCAAAGAGAATTTCCGGGAACCATTGGGTTTCTTCTCTAAAAATTTGTCGAATGCGCAGAAAAAGTATAGCACATATGATCGTGAGTTACTTGCTATTTATGAATCGATAAAATACTTCCGTTACATGTTAGAAGGCACGGACTTTATAATTTTCACAGATCATAAACCAATAACTTACGCTTTCAATAAAAATCTAGATTCATCCTCCCCAAGACAAGTCAGATATTTAGAATACATTGGACAGTTTTCAACGGACATACGACATATATCTGGTACAGATAAAGTAGTTGCAGATGCCTTGTCACGTATATCTAGTATATGTCTTCAAGATACGATAGATTTCAAAGAGTGGCAAAAGGATCAAGCAAAAGTTGAAGAATTACAACAGTTGATAACTGGAGGAGACCCTGCACTAAATTTAAAAATAATTGAAATTCCACAATCCAATTCAGAAATTATATGTGATGTAACAGGAAACAGAATCAGACCATATATCCCGATAAATATAAGAAGAACTATATTCAACAAATTACATAATATGTCTCACCCTGGAGTTAAAGCTACGGTAAAACTTATCAAAAGCAAATACGTCTGGCCAAGAATGGAAAAAGATATCCGGAATTGGTCACAATGCTGCTTACAATGTCAGAAATATAAAATTAACAAACACACTAGAAGCCCTATTGGAAAATTTCAGATTTCTGAAAATAGATCTCATTGGACCTCTTCCTGCATCGAATGGTTTTACATACTGCCTTACTTGTATTGATCGTTTTTCGAGATGGACTGAAGCTTTTCCCATAAATAATATTACAGCAGAAACAGTAGCCAAAGAGTTTTATAACGGATGGATAACAAGGTTTGGAATCCCTTCTCGTGTTACTACGGACCAAGGTCGACAGTTTGAATCTACATTATTTCGAGAATTCAGTAAACTTTTAGGTTTTGAACATATAAGAACAACTGCATATCATCCTTGTTCAAATGGGATGATTGAAAGATTTCACCGAACACTAAAAACTGCTTTAAAATGCCATAACAACGAGAAATGGACTGAAATATTACCAACTGTTTTACTCGGAATACGAGTCATGCCAAAAGAGGATTTGGGTGCTTCCAGCGCAGAATTTTTGTATGGTGCAGCATTAAGGATTCCAGGGGAAATGATTGTCCAAAATAATGATAAGAAAACCATAGGTACCCAGAAGTTCTTGGAAGAATTACGTACTGCTATGGAAGAATTCAGACCGAAACAAGGAAGTAACCACGACAATTCCAGAAGAGCATACATATCGAAAGATTTGAAAAATGCTGAATATGTATTTTTAATAACGGATGCTGTAAAGAAACCGTTACAACAACCCCACTCAGGACCTTATAAAGTATTGAACAAAACTGAAAAATTTTACAAAATATCAATTAATGGCAAGGAGAAGAATGTATCAATAGATAGACTCAAACCAGCGTTCATGGAAAACAACGTCGAGGATATTTCTAATACAACTTCATCTATGAAACCAAACAACATTACCAAGACACGTTCAGGGAGAATAGTGAAGTTCCGTATTTAAAAATGATATCGTTGACACTGAGGGGGGAGTACTGTGGCAACCTGTACTTTACTCTGTATAAAAGTTTTATTGATAACTTTTTGTGATCAGGGTAGCAATAATTTTTTATGTCAGATTTTGACTTTAATGAAAGATAGAAAAGTTGTGAAAGAACTAATAAATATTATTTCAAAGAGCAATCTACACCCTAAAGAGGTCAAAAGTGGGGTAAGATGGCAATCGAAAAAAGTTATTTGAAAAAGTTGTTTGGAATTCAATTTCATACTCACATACCGAGTTTCATGCAATAAATTGAAAAAATTTTAGAAAGCAATTTTTAAAAATAATTTCCGATCTCTTCACAAGAATAATTTTTTTTTGAATTGCTTGACTGTAGTGGAATAGTTATAGTTGTATTTTGATGATAATGACAAAATTTTCTCATTTTCTCCGCACCGCACAAGATGGTGCTAAATTGAAAATATAGATGTTTATCAGTTATATCAGACTATGAACCCTTTTCCTATATTATGGTACATACTTTTTGGCTGTCACTGTATATTTGAGTTCAAAAGAAAATGGCATTATTATATAACATAGGGAAATTTGTCTCTCTGTCAAATTGGCTGAAATTTTTTTATGTTATAGCTGGATGCGTCGTTAGAAAAATGTGTGTTTGAATGATTTTGTATGTGTCGTTTCTGAGGCGGCTAAAGTCCGTAGAAACGTTGTACTTGGGTGGGTTGACAATGGGATCAAAACGTATTTATCGGAAATCGTCCAATTAAAATCTTGTTGATGACAGTACTTGAGGACGTATAGGGGGCATAGTCAAACAATTCAGTATTTTGGATTTTTTTATCACTATTGCAGAATCAACAAGTTATTTTTTGGTAAGACATCATGATTTTAGTCTATTCTAATCGATGAAATCGTTTGTTTTTTTAAGTCTCTCCGTTTGAAATATGAATCTTTGCAATTTTTAATTATACACTGTAAATATTTGTCCCATACACTGTAAATATTTTTTCCATCAGATTACATGATCCCATATGGGTAATGCGTTGCCATGCATATATATGTGAAGTTACATACTTCATGCAATATGATGTAAAGTCATAACTTGACTTCAGATGTGAATTTCCAATATATTCCATGGATTATCACTTGTATAATTATGTAATATTCTCCATTATTCCAGATTCAATGGCTATTTCTATATGTTTGTTTAGATGTTTTTACCATTATATTCAAGTAGTGCCTATTGGCATACATGATTCAGTATGTATTATTGGATATATATTCAAGTATTTGTGAGGAATATCAATTTTTGTTGTAAATTAAACTTGGATTAACGTGCATTTTTACACAACTCGAATGTGATTTTCCATATTCTCCCCGATAATCACTTGTATTTTCATGTGATTTTTCCCCTAATTACAGATTTAACGGAAATTGATACATTTCTGTTAGGGCGTCTTCACCATTGTTTTCAAGTAGTATCAACTAACTTTACACATAGGCTTATAATAACCTAATGATACAGAAGGGGAAAGGAATCTGCAAAAAAGACATAAAGTCGTAATTGAAAATACTTTATTCATCATATTGTTATATATTGAAGGAAAATAACTCAAACTCTCAAATCATTCAAATATGGTAACACAAACAATTATTTAACAAAATATCTTTATACTTCAACTTTGAAATTAACGAAATTATCTGACCTCATGAGATTGCCCACTCTCCGATATTATGTTCTGGAATCGATATGAGATGATATCTACCCACTTGAGATTTGAAAGTCGAATTAATACACAAAATTATCTCACAGTTGGGTCTGCTACAACGGAAGTTTCGATTCGATTTCCTATGAAAATTCTGGTGTTATTCATAATATTAAGGAACAAACAATGACAAAATGAACAAGTGACTATCATTTCATGATGAATGTTTTAAATTTTTTTCTCTGAACCTATTTACTCACATGATGACAATTTGGCACTCACTTACACTCACACAAACCTACCTACCTTCGCTAGATGCCCAACGATGTTCATCCTACCAACATGAAATGTGAATGAGGATTGGGCCGAATGCCGGTAGGTAGCATGGCGATAGCGTTACGGAAAATTACATTCAGACAAAAGATAATTCACATATTACCAGGAATATTCTGTAAATTGGCGTCATTACGCTGTGACTATACGTCATTTTACTAATTAATACATTCATTTACAGTCATCATGTAAACCAGAGGAAATTACATGTAATAAAGCATTGAATTACATGCTCACTGTAAAACATGGGAGTAATGGAGGACATTTACCTAATTTTACATCAAAATTTTAAATTACTTGCACAATCAAGTTAAAATACTAAGAACAGTATATATACAGTGTGTCCCACTTACCATGCACACCATGGGTATCTTTTTAATGGTGAGAGATACGAGGTCGTTTAAATGACACCAAATGTGGAGTTTATCAAGGCCAATTATAATGTGAAAAAATAATTTGATAAAATCTATTCGTTTTTGTTTTATACGCAAAAAACAGATTTTGATCATTTTCATGTCTCCGCCATAACTTCTTTATTTATGAAAATATTCGAATAGGAATTTCCCATTCTTATAGCAGTTTTTCAATGAGGTTTCGAAAAAAATATGAAATTCATACCAACTCTTCTAGAATTTGAGATATCAGTACCAACTTTCATTTTTCAAATTTAGGTCATATCTCATTATAACTTAGTTATGAATAACTTTTTTTTCTCTTACAGATGATATGTCACAGTAATAGTTTTTTGCTGATAACAACTGAGTTATCGTTATTTATACAAAAACAAGAACTATTTTGAAGTCGCCATCTTGAATTTATAAATTTTAACAAAAAAATCATGATCTTCGACCTCAAAAACCCCCACATACCAATTTTGAATGGAATCGGACTATAATCACAAATCTCGTCCGCCATATTGGAGGAGCCGCCATTTTTTATTTTTTATTTCAGTAAAAATTTCATAGTGCATTGTCACTGGAATTATGAACATCTGCCAAATTTCAAGTTATTAGGACCTCCTGAAGTGGGTCAAAATTCACTTGCAAGAGACATGAAAATGATCAAAATTTGTTAGTTGCGTATAAAACAAAAACGAATAGATTTTATCAAAATTTTTTTTCACATTTTGGTTGACCTTGATAAACTCCACATGGTGTCATTTAACCGACCTCGTATCTCTTTTTTGCATGTATTTTTCCATTCACTTTTGACTGTGTACTCCTACACTAAAAACAAACGATAGGTGATGTTTTGAAACAAAAAAATAATTATTGCTTCTGTTGATTGAATAAAAAATAAGGTACCTTTCTGATGAATTGAGTTATTCAATAGATATTACCTTTCAGAAACTATATTTGAAAGACATATCTTAGAAATACAACACACAAAGTTGAAAAAATAAATTAACGGAGCAGTTTTTGAAAAATTCAATAAAAACATTGTAATGACCTAAATTAAATTTAACACCCTGTATCTAAATTTAAGGTAATATTGAACAACTGAATTCATCAAAAAGCAACCTCATCTTTTGTTCAATCAACAGCAGCAACAATTTTTTTTTGTAGTATAAACCGACCTCTCAATTGTTTTGAGTGTATGGGTATGATGATGTATGAAGCAAGTTTTTATCGCTTATAATAGACTGAGACTATGATGAAAATATAACTTGTTGGTTTTGGAATAGTGCTAGAAAAAAAAATACCGCAAAATGATTTTTTTGACAATGCCTCGTATGCACCCAAATGTACTATTGTCAATAAGATTTTAATTGGACATGATAAGGAGCTACGATGAATACATTTTGATCCTGAACTTATATCTATTATTGCGACTAACAAAACAGTTTTTTTCTTTGTCAATCCTACCCAAGTACGACGTTTTCACGAATCGCTTATATCTCAGAATCGACAAATACTAAAGCATTTGAACTTACAGATTTTTCTAGCAACCCATTTCACTATAACACAATAAAATTTCAGCCAATTTGACCTAGAGCCAATTTCCCAGATGTTTTCGTGCGGGGTCGTAAGAGTAAAATTAATGGACAACATACAAAAATCCATGTGTTGATCTCGGGAGAAACCGCTTATTCTCCCCTCGTCTATAAAGAAAACGGTGCCTAGACTATGTTTTCAGGGTTGGCATTTGTTTGCTGTCTGCTTTATCGCATAGAGTTTCAGTGCACTGTGTACAGCTGCGTCAACTACTTATCAGAACTTGATGGCATTTTTTGTGGATCAACACCATCTGTTGCGGGAAAAGTATATTGAGCTCTTTTCTTTTGATTACTGGCGAATGGAGTCGAAAGTGCATTCTTCTAAGCTTGGATACGAGCTTGAATATGCTCTCAACAAATAATTGTTGGTTTATTATTAGCAGTTCTTGTTCACTTGTTCTCTGTTTTTTCAATATAATGTACTAGCTTATGGAGGAAAGAATTTTTTCATTATGCCTATCTGAAAATACTATATTTTTCGGCAACCATCCGGGAAATGTTCACTTCCCGGACACTTTTTCTTTGGGAAAGTAGCACTTCTAGGCCTAGTCCGAGAAGTACGTACTTTCGGGACTAGGCCAGGAAGTGCTCGAATATTAATATAAATATTTATAAATAAGAATTAGAATGTTTCTGTTCGTACCTATCTTCTGTTCGAAATATTCAAATTTCGAATCACAGCCAGGGTAGTTTACTTTGGATCAAAATTCAATTTTTTATCCCCCCCTGTACACCGTTTGGAAATTTAGAATTTTGATAACTCGAATACAAGTATTCATCAATTTTTATGATGAATAAAATTGTCTGACAAATCGATAATAACAAAGTTTCCATATGGTGCAAATTTTGGAAACTCACTGTATTATAGTCATGACCACCTCTTGATAGGCAACCCATTTTAGGCGTATTCGTCTATTTAGGTAACTTCATAAAAAGTATGTTTCATCCGGTTAAGAGATGGGTGAAAGTCGACCTCTCTTCGCCTCTTAGACTAAATGCGTCTCATTGATTTGTTATTCTACATGGTTGCCGAAAAAATAGTGTACGTGATACGTCCGAAAATAGTTGTTTAGGACTCGCAGAATTTGGTCTACTCGTCCAACAATACAGTACTTTCTGAACTTGTTACGTAAATTGCTATTTTCGGCAACCATCCGGGAAGTGTTCACTTCCCGGACACTTTTTCTTTGGGAAAGTAGTACTTCCCGGCCTAGTCCGGGAAGTACGTACTTCCGGGAAGTACTTGAATTTTAATATAAATAAGAATTAGAATGTTTCTGTTGGTACCTATCTTCTGTTCGAATTTCAATATATAATACAAATAAGAACTGAAATGTAGAAATATTCAAAATTGGAATCATTTCATCCGGTTAACAGATGGGTGAAAGTCGACATCTCTTCGTCTCTTAGACTAAATGCGTCTCATTGATTTGTTATTCTACATGATTGCCGAAAAAATAGTGTACGCAACACGTCCGAAAACAGTTTTTTTTGGACTTGCAGACTTGCAGGACTCGCTGACGCTCGTCCTAGAATTTGGTCTACTCGTCAAAAAAAAACAGTACTTTCCGGACTTGTTACGTAAATTACTATTACATGCTCATTTAGCATAGCGAAAATGGGTTTTTCATGTGCGCCCGCACGGAAAATTCTACGGTGTGCTGGTGACATTATAGCTGCCCATTTACATGTCAAAATTGAATAATATTATGTTGTTAACAGTTCTCTATAAATCGCAAATTGTTTGAACATTTACCAACAGTGTAAATAACGCTTGATTTGTGGCAATTTCTGGATATTTTTGTATCATAAATATTTCAATTATTAATTCATGTTTTTGTTCCTTCATCATTAAAAATAAATGTTTCTTAACAATCTGTAGTTTTCAGGTTGATATAATGAAAAATATCGTTCATTACTCGTCCATAAATGCTTTTTCCGTGCTTGCACGACTTCCCGTGTTCAGCTTCGTCTCCCACGGGAACATGTCGCGCACGCACGGAAAAAGCCTATTTTCTGAACTCCTAATGAAATATACTATTACAACAAGGTCGTCTTTTTTTCGGCTTTACTTTTTTTTCACTTTAATACGATAACAACATACAATCACCAAGATTATCAGGTCATTTGCCGTTTATTATTTATCAACAAGTATGTAGATGTTTCACCTGTTTTTAGCCTTTGAAGTATGTGATTGGTTCCAGTTAGTGAGCCACGGATTCTGAGAAGCGATCATCCACATAATGTCTTCCGTTTTGGTGAGGTGAAAGTCCATCCCTCGGAAACCCCGAATGCCAAATATGTTTTAAATCGGGTAGGGCCGACTTCAGTAAGAAGGGAAAATGTCTACCGACTTTTTTTGACGATTTCTACCGGGTGTCCGTGGAAGGTAGCTCGCCCCTATAACTCGTTTGTTTCTGAAGATAATGGACTGAAATTCGGATGATCTGCATAAGAAATAAAACTGCGTTTACTGACAAGCAACTCAAGTTCATGGAAGCTCCGGTTTCACCGGAATTGACATAAACTTTCGATTTTTAAATGGGACACCCTCGGAACAATAAAAGATATAGAGAAGTCTTTTTATCTCTTTCTTGAAACCTACGTTGTCTACAAACATCAATGCCGGAGTCATGGTAAAAAGGGCATAGTCGGATATTTCCGTTTGTACTCGTTGATCAGGTTGGAATTACGTACTATATTCACTCTTAACTTGGCGATCATGTTTGTTTACGTCCGTTTATGACTTATTTATCGTCTTGTCACATCAAACCATGGGCGACGCAGCAATGTAATTATGGCATAAACCATATTTGATTGGCATTCCGTACCGTATCGAATCTGCTCATTATTATCCCGATTTTGAGGCAAAAATACACTTTTTAATGAAATAGCTGTAAAAACACTTTGTTACTATGTGAGTCAACTTTAAAAACGATTACCTTTCAATAATTAGGAATAACTTGTTGCAGTGTAGGCACACTAAAATGTAAGTAAGTGAGTATGCAAACTCAACTATTCATAACCAAATCCAAATCATAAGGCACTAGCTATTATAGACTCAATCTGATGGGTACTGGAATATTCATATTTCGGGGATTATAACGTAAGTAATTGTTAATTAGAAGTTTTCGATGTTTCCAATTGAATTAAATTTTTTAAACATAAGAATATCACATATATCAATATGAATAATCGATCTGGAATGTTTTCAGTGGCGTAGCGCTTCTGGTTAAACCGGACGTGGACACAAACTTCTTTATTGTGAATGGAACACTGTAAATCATCGCAAGTTCAAAATCTGATCAATGGGTTGAGAGAGCCTATACTCCCCATTCCAGTAGATTCTTCATTGAATATCTTCAATCCGTAAATGAAAAATGATGGGGTCCGAAATTGTTACTCAATTTATCACAGAATTCTATGATTACCTATATAAAACTTCCTCTGAAATATATCACTTGTTCAAAGACTCTTTTGTGTATTGTACTTCTAATTTTTCTAGTCCCTCTTAGGGCCGGTCTTTTCACCTATAGATAAGTCCCAGATAACTCTATCTATCAGATAAGGATATGTTAACCTGTGAAGTTTATCCTATGGATAGTTATCAGAGACTTTATTGTGAGGTGAAAAGACCGGCCCTTAGACAAAGAGTTTGGGAAAATGTAGGATTTTTTTTGAAGCATAGGCTTTTCTATCTGTATAAAAAAATTGCTGGTTACTATATAGCATTTATAGCCTGAAAGAGAAGTGCAAGTTATAAATATGTTTTTCGAGCTATTCTATTGATCATTGTGCCTAGTTATTCATAAAGATCGTGAGGTCTTGTTGGAATGTATTTCGAGTACCTAATACATAATTCAGTGATCTCTTTTTAGTTTGAATTTGTTGGTCTTGGAATTTACTTCACTGTTCTGCAACTATAACAATATAATAATTTGGGCAGTTATGTGTGTGGGTGTGCCTGTGTGTTTGAAATGTATGCTATTTTAGAGGAATTCGTGATTGTGAAACCAATGATATGAACACAGATGATACCAGAAGAAAGTATTTAAAAGTAGCAACGAAAACTATAATACGTCAGATACAGAAAATTAGACTAATAGCAGAGGAATAGAAGAATGCAATCCAGAATTTCAATTTGTTTCAAGCTGAACAGACGATTTACAAAAAGCAAGTCACCGCTCCACACTGTGAGCAAATCAAGACTACATCAAAATAGAGCTGTTGTTTGGTATGTCGGCAGAGATATCTTCAGAGATACATGTCGGCCCCTATTTAACTAGTGAAGAACTATAATGACTCTCACCTCGATTTTTATACTAGAGACTGTTTGATGTTTCAGAAATGAAAGTAAAATAATAACTAAATGAGAAATTCTCGTTTTCCTACCAGACAAACTTGTGATATCGATTGCTCTCTGAGCCTAATACTACACAAGTTAAGACATTACTTTTTGACAACTCTAAAAACCTTTTTAATCAGATGCCTCAGGATACCAATTATCTGAATTTAGAAAAAAGCAGAAAAATTGTTCAAGAGGTTTTTACTACACTTTGAAGTATTTCAATGATACACTTTCAACATGGATTTGAATGTAATCTTTCATGTGTATTTCAGTTTATGTGTGAATTCTTAATAATAATAATACATTTATTATTCACCATAAATACAGAAACATGAAGAGAAGAAATGTACAATGGTAAATAACTGGAGAACTGTTAAGCCAAGTGGCCGATTCTTATGTGTATTATAATGCATGTATAGCATATGTTATATATTGTGTATTCAAAACAATTTGAATATTTTTCCTTCAGCACTTTCAATTATTTTTTAGTATTTATGACCTTTTTCTATGAATGAATCTAATTCTTCGCACGATAAGGTATTTTTGATTGACATCTTGACAACACACGTGCTTTCCAACCAGGCATGTCCGCCAGCACGCCGCCCTGGTTCTAAGCTGACATCCAGATATCATAACAATAACAAATCTCCCCCTCCGAACTCGGAGATTACCCCTCACCCACAAACTATTACAAAGGATAGTGATACAGCTTTCATAACAATGTGTGTTGTGCATATCGAAATGGCACCTCTATATCTTTTGTTGGTCGGACGGGACACCCAGAATATTTTCACCTCTTTTATCTCCACATGACATTTGTCACTTTTTGTAAACATTTTTTTTATTCTGAATTTTATTTTTTAATCTAGAATGCTATGGATACGTCACAAATCATTAATTATAGTCCTAAATTTTTGGAAGAATACAACTTTATTGTTTTTGGTCAAAATGTATGTGCTATATGAAATTCAATTTTAAAATTGAAATAACAATTGCAAGGAGTTTGGAAAAAATACCATTTTATTACGAATAATTTGATACACCACACTTATAGGTTTCAAACAAATTTCCGTTAGAATACTCAAAAAAATACATTACATGTTTTATAAAATAAAGCATCATTTGGTATTGAAATAGGATTTAAATGCATCGAGTAGCCTGTGACAAACACAACTGATAAAACAAAATCATCAAGGAGGTCGACTCCTTATTTTACCTCGCTTCTCCAAAAGCAAATTAGGTATTTATTGTGTAATTATTTAAAGAACATGTTTATCATAATATTTATGCAATAATAGTTTTTTTATCAACTAGTGTATTAACGGAGGCCAGTGGCGGATTTACCAGCAGGCTGAGTAGGCTGGAGCCTAGGGCGGCAAATTTTAAGGGGCGGCAAATTTAGTTCATAAATTTATTATTTCGGTTTACAAATAAAAAAAAAAAATTATTATACACACACATAATACGAATTTCGAAAATTGGAGAGAAATTGAAATATTTAACAAAAATCGAAATATACAGTGCTAATTAATAAATATTTCAACATCTCTGCATGAACAATTCCTAAACGCTTTACTAATTATACATTAATGATTATGAACTTTTAGAATATCGCGATTCGATATTATAATCGAAATTTAGTAATTTTTACATATATTCTTCACTGATAACTGCTATAATTTTTTCTCCTTGTACCTAATAATTATGAGATCTGCTTACCCAATTCAATCGATATAATATCGATGGTCTAATAAAAATACTGACTAAAATTGACTAATTTTTATTAAATAAAAAACTAGTTCAATATCTTATAGAGATCATATTAATCAAATAACTGATAGTTAAACGACTGTGACTTGACAATAAAAAAATTCCCTCCACAAAATATGAAGTGAGACAATTTGCTCATTAGAAAATTGATACATTTTATCAGTTAATTATTTTATTTGCAGTAAGAAAAAGTTTGGAAAATCCAAATGAGCAGGCCTTAAGCGCTCATGTCGTACACGAATTATTTAAATTAAATGTTTACATCAGTATATTTGATAACTTTTTCGCAAAGCCAACTTTTTCAGAAAATGCCAATCGGAATGAATTAATTATAATAAGATAAAACAATACTCAGCTGCAATTTTTTATTCAACGGCTTCTCTCCAGTTAAACAAGTATATTAAAAAAAAATTGAAGTGTCAGAGCAGAGAAGAGCAGAGAAGAGTCAGAGCTAATGAACAAGATTTCGTACGACGATATAATAAATGATTTTGCGAATTCAAAGTCTCGCAAAAAAGTATTGTAATGCTTTTATAATTTAACTTAAATCATAATGCTTACAAATAATAAAGAAAAGATATATTTATTGTATTGTTTTTAAACTGTGAGTGTAATAATAAATGTTAATCAACGTTCGCCAAATGTATGTTTTTTACGTAAGCTTAATTCATATTTTGTAAGTATTGTATAGTTTTAAGACATACCTTACCTTACTTTAAAAGTGGTATACGATTGAGATATTTTTTCCTTAAAATAATGTTTTTTGATAATTCTTCGCTGTAAAAATAATCAAGGATCTAACACGGTACCATAGTTCTCAATAATAATAACTATATGGGAAAAGTTGATGTAACGAGGATGATGGAGCACAAATTATAAAGTTGGAATTTTATTGATAGAAAATTGATATGATTGTGGACTAAGATACCAAAATTTAGAGGCGGCAAAAATTGAATAGCCTACGGGCGGCAAATCTATAAATCCGCCACTGACGGAGGCGATTAATGATCGAGATATTTCAACGCGTGAGCGAAGCGAGCGCATTTTAATCTAAGAGTTGATTACAATATTTTTCCGTCTCACTCTTGTTGAAATGAAAGAACTCAAATTTTTTTCTGGCAATAGAGACTTTAGCAGTTTCTGCAACATCAGGCAAAATACATTTATCGTCAATATCCATTTTGCGTCCATAACATCTGAATTTGTTTATGTTTGATTGCCTATGCAACAATAATGCATTCATAGAGAATTAAATGATAAATTAATGGACGATTTCTCAAAATCATGCATTAATAACAAATCGTTCATCAATGATCTCTATTAATGAACGATTTTGTTTGCATTGAAGCACATTAAACGGACATGTTGATACGAGGTAGGCGGAAAACTATTTTATTATCTTTTGGATTATTGATCTTAGACCAATAAACAGATCAATTTTTCTCATAAAAGTTCAACTTAAATTGCTCCGCCAATTTCTTTTTCAATTCGGTCATCCCGGAGAGTTGAATAATTAGCAATAAAGTTATCGCCCCCTGGGGGGGTGCAACCCCCCCTGGGGGGTGCAACCCCCCCCCCCAAAATCGTAAAAACTTTTTTCTGGAAGATATTTTCTTGACATTTCAGCCCTGGGCAATAAATATGAGTAAAATCGGTATTAATAATGGGGGCGAATTATTTTCAACGATTAAACCCCCTCTAGGGGCATCAACCCCTTGCCGAAATCGTGTTTTTTTGGATATTTTCTATGAATATGTAAAATTGTCAGTCCTGAGTAATGAAACTGAGCGAAAATTTGTAAAAATAATAGGTACAAATTATTAGAAACGATCTCCCGCATCGCGGAAACATTGGGGTGAGAAGGAAGGGGGAGAATATTTGAAAAAAATTCTCAAACTACTACTCTTAGATATAAATGTGGGTAAATAATCGTTGAGAACTGTCGTTATTGAGATTTAGAAGCATTGTTATGAAAATTATTCGCAAATTCGAGAGAAGATCAACTTATTGTATAAATCAAACGCGGACCGGAGGTAAAGAAATATGAGAGTGTTTTTCAATGATATCGAGAAAGGGTATGGAGAAATTAATCCACAAGTAATCAACATCAAGAAATGTATAGGAAAATATATTTATTCACTCATACAACTCATCATCTACTTCATCTTCAGTCTCCTCGTCTTCATCTTCACAATCCGGAACAATCACTGCCAAGTTTCTACAGATTTCTGTGGTACATTTATCACAAACATTGGTACATGTTATACCACTCTTTTTGCAGGTGCAGGAGTCTCTGATGCAGCCGGTCGTGCATTCACAAAAAACCATTTTTAAAATTGAATCTGATGCGGCTTTTCTTGTAATTTCGATTGCGTGTCTTCGATTTCGCTGGGCTGTACAAATGTACCCGTTCCGGCTCGACCCTTCCAAAACTTTGGTAAATGAACTTCCCTTTCCTTTTTGTGGTGTACTTGATCCTGCATGATTTATGGATAGTGGCTGAAGTAAACTCCCGAAAATGTTTCTCTTTGTTATCTTTTCTTTCAGTACTAGATTTTCTAATTGTGTCTATTTATTTATTTATTTATTACACCTGATTATATGTTCTCTACTATCTATAACTGTAAGTGTAGTAAAGCATTTGTGAGTGAATTTTAAAGTAACGTATTGTCTGACTATATGTGTAGTGAATTATAAATGAGTAAGGTGAGACATGGTAAAGTTAAAAATAAAATTAATGTGCATAATGAAAGAGTGTTGTCCAAGCCTCGTATCTTCTACATCTAAATCTTGATTGCATATGATGCAGGTGGTCATAGAGGCAGCGGGTTCCTGATGATCGTGATCCATTGTCGAGCTACTGGTACTATGCCAACTGGCATCCTTTAAAGAATACATATATCGTCAATAGAGAAATTATGGAATGTTGGTGTAGAATGTTAGCATTATACTACGCAATTCAGAAGAAAACTTGAGAAAAATTGCTTAATCAGACAAAAGCTTCATATTCTTGACGTAAAATTTTGTAATATAGCACATAAAAATCAAAGCCGGTACACTTATTGGGGTGTTCAGCAAGTTTGATTAACAAAAATGTCAATATCAAATTGGTAGATTCCCCTAAATTCCTACTTGGACCTTTAAAAATTTGAACATTTTGAGTAACATCATGGCCAAGTTCTAAAACAACACTATCCATTGAATAGAAAAAACATGGTTAACTAGGCAAACATTTATATTCTGCAGGTAAATTTTTGAATGAGCGTATAAAATCCTAAGCATTTATGCATTTTAAGCAAGTTCCATTCAATAAAATGTTAATAACAAAATGGCATTTTCTCCTGAATTCCTAGGCGGACCTTTGGAATTTTGAAAATGTAAGTCATATCTGACATTGCGATAGGTATTTTGAAACAGAGCTGAGTTGAACATGAAACAAATATTTCAAAAATAAACTCACCATTTTCAATTAATAACAGTGAAAAAGCACTAAGAGATGTTTCCTCGTCTCCGACTATCGATTTTATCCCAGTATCCAGTGTTTTCGGCACAGGAACTTTTATATTATCTGACGTTTACATAGAGCAACGTTGACTTCTGCCACTGCGCACCGACAGAACCGCGCCGCCGTATACTATACAGCGGCACGCTAGCTGCCGCATTGACAAAGTCCCAAGCCGATATTTTTCAGGTTTTAGAATCTCAATAAGTTTAAAGCAGGTACACTTCGGGACAGTTTCCTTTGGTGCACTGTCTTCCTCGGTATCGAATCCCCATATTCCATGAAGGACTGATTATATTTTTCATTCCATAGAACAATAATGCGATCAAATGCCGAGTAACCTCTATTTTAAGTACTAAAAAAATTGACTGGATTGCATTTAAAATTTGTAAAAGTAACCAAATTTGTATGAATATTTTCAATAAGAGCAGGGTTTTTTCTGCAAACTGGCTTTTCATTCATGTTGATACGTGCTTTTATCTCTGAGTTATTAGCATTTGAATTTATAAACTCCCTCAAGATTTTGTAACCTAAAATATGCGAAGAATTGAAAACACTCGTATTTAAAACCAACATTATTTGGACCGGTTAAAAGTTATGTAATTTGACAATGAAGTATTCCTCAACTGTTCATTTTATTTGCTACAAGTGATAAGACATTATTTCAGTAATCACAAGCATTATTTCACGAAATCAGGAACTTTAATATTATAAGATTTTGAATTGCAACTTTGCAGCTGGCAACTGCGCGTATAAATATAAATAATACTAGAATACAAAGCTGCGGTCTTTATCTTCAAAATAACGAAAGATTTATCCCAATTGAACATTTATGTAAGGAGTTATTGAACTTTACCTCAATCGCCGTTTGAAAAAATGCACGTTGGCGAGAGCCGGCGCAACACCTGCGCCATTGCGAAAGCATATAACTTCAACAATTTTTTTCAAGAATACCGTGCGATTTCTTAAAATTTTTGCGGGATCAGTTTTTTTGTAAAAATTTGTGCTCTTTCTGAATATCAAGTTATTTTTTTGATTTAAAGTAAACTTTTAGAGACATTTCGAAATTACCTCAAAAATTAATTTCAACGCGTTTTTTTGGGAGGGGGGTTCCACCCCCCCCCCCCTGGAGGTGATAATTTTTCTCAGAAGTGGTGTGAAAAAAAAATTATCAGCGGAGCAATTTAAGTTGAGGTTGATAGCCCTGTTGATTGGCCTATCTTGTTTCAAAAGTTGTGTTGGTTACATGTTGCTCGATGCATTTAAATCTCTTAATATTCTTCATTTTGAGTAATCTTTTAAAGTTAGTTTGTGCGAAACCTGTGCAGTATCAAATTAATCATAATCAAATGCTCTGTTTTCTTAACCCAACGAGCCATTTGAAAAAAATTAGCAATACAATTTTAAAATGAAATTTTGTATATCAGAAACATTATGATCAAGTTGTATTACTCTCAGAATTTTAGGACTGAAATGAGTGATTTGAAGATATCCATGGCTCTCTAGAATAACGAATAAATTTCAAACAAAAATAAAATTCGGTTACAAAAAGTGACAAGTAATACATGGTTGTATTCAGTATGTCATCAGAAAACGAGAAGGGAAAATATACCAGGTGTCTTATTTAAAAATCGAAAGTTTGTGTCACTTCCAATAAAACCAAAAGTTGCATGCAGTTGACTTACTTATTGAAAGATGCAGTTTTATATCTTATACAGATCCTCCAAATTTCATTTCATTATCTTCAAAAACGAAAAAGTTATAGGGGCGATCCACTCTCTGCGGACACCCGGTATATGTCTTTTGTTATGATAATTTTGTTTAGAAAGTGACAAATAATCATTTGACAAAGCGGAAGACGATTTGGTTGAAGGGCGCTACTCGAAACCTATTTTTAAAAATATTGGTCCCCAAAATCGATCATCACAAAAGTTCGACATCTTCTATATGCTTGATTTGGTGTTCCTTCACTTTGTTATGGTCGTTACATCGGAAAAATCCTAGTGGAAGAATTTTTTAGTTACATAGACCATTTGAAAGTTAAAACAATTAAAATAGTCACTTATATACACCAAGACTATTGTTGGTGGAAGATGAAAGTATTTCTTTCGAAAAATTCGAAAACTAGTCGTCTTCTGAATTGCGAAAAATCATGCTCATTCGACATCAATACAAATTTTCATTTAAATTAAATCGTGTATACGCGAGAAAAAAATTAAATACTGAACAATCGGGTTTTCCCCATTTTAACGGGTGATTTGAGGTTATGTTGAAAAGTGTTGAACATAAAAGTTCTCGATTCTTTTATTATCTACAACTTTTCCATTGAACATATTCCGCTTAGAGGTAAAGTTTCGCAAAAAAACGTTTTCAACCCCTAAACTGCAACCCCGTTTTGAGTGTTTTCATGTTCAAATAATTTTTTCCTCAAATTTGGAATCTGAACAACATTATTCACCTTGCCCTCGCCTCTTACTTCTTATTTAACAAAAATTATAGGCACCAGTCTAAAAAGTGTGTATAATTTCTCTTGTCAGTCTGCAAATTATACCCTTTCTTGAATCCGTTGGGTGATGAAAACTGTGAGTCCCACCACTCGCAAAAAGGTTACTGGAAAATTGAGCAACGATCAGCAACTCAAATCCATCATTTTCTGCCTCCATGCGGCTTATATGTCCACTCAACCCAGCATTTTTACAAAAGGTATTTTTATTGTATGTCGATACACTCTACACATGTCTAATTAAAATCATTCCACGTGTTCAGGATTATCTGAACGAGATTATTTCCATTCATGTAAATCAATATCTCATATGGACATCTACTAATGCATTATTTATATAAAGGATATTGACAAACTGGACATACCAGCTTCTTTTACAATTTATGCTGAAGATACATCAGTAGTGATCACAAGTAAGAACACCATATTGCTCTGAAGGATATATATAGTACGGGTAAAAATTAATGGAAGAATGGTTTGGTTCCAATCACCTCTTGATCAACATAGGTTGGTAATATATTTTGTTTTTAAATGTTGGAAACACTGATTCAAGTAAATTATAATTGTCATCTGTCAACGTCAAAAAATTGTTTACTATTTTGATTGAAACTGAAAGTTAAAATATAATGAAAAATTGATCGAATCAGATATCCTCGGTTTTTAGAAAAATATCGATACATTTATGCATTGCCCCGAGTTCACACATTTTTCTTCTCATAGATAACATGATCTATGAAGTAGAAAAATATTGAAAACTAGAAAAAATTGTGTTCCTATTTAACTACAGGAGTTTAAAAAAAATAGTATTTGGGACTAAAATAAAAAAAGAACTTTTATTAAAATATTGAATACAGCAATAACAAAGAAATAATAAAAAAAAATTAATCGGAGCTCTGGGGCTGCTAAAATTGATTTAGTGGCGCATTCGCTTCTACAGCTGTAGAAAACCCGGAAAAATCTGTAGCATTTCGTCATTTGAAGAGTTGGAATTAATTGAATGAAAATTCCTGAAGAGGTCTATTTAAAGCTGGCTTTATAAACTTGCCGTTCGCCGTTGGAGTTGGCGTTCGCGCTGGCGTCCGACTTAAAATGCATTTAACTTGAACGTCAGCCCAACGGCTAACGGCAACGCCGACGGTAGATATAAAAGGTCTTCGGTTTCTTTACTTTTAATTGGGAACGCCAGCTCGAACGCCAACTCCAAAGGCGAACGGCAAGTTTATAAATCCAGCTTAATTATTAATAGCTGCTTTTCAGTAAACAGGATGTATGGTCTCTAGAGGCTTCAATTCGATAGACGATAGTGTACAATAGTGCATTCTCTAAAGTGATTGAGAAAATTATGACTATCAGAATCCACAATTATCTTAGCAGATTTAATCTAATAACATCATCACAACATGGTTTTAGAAGTAATTTATCTACAGAAACTGCAGCAATTGAGCTGACAATACATAAATGATGGTATAAACACCAAGGAATTCACAATTGGCGTATTTTTCGACCTTACTTGTGCTTTCGATACTTTGAATATAGATTTTGTACAAGAAAAATTGGAAAAACTTGGAATCAGAGGTCACATCAATAAATGGTTAATTTCTTACCTAACTGATAGAAAATTTCTGGTGAAAGTTGATGATATTTTTTCTTCTGAAAGGGGCATTTCTCTCAGAACCCCTCAAGGCAGTGTGTTAGGCCCGTTAATTTTTCTATTATATGTGAATGAATTACCAGAATTTATTTCACATGGAAGGATGTTTATGTATGCTGACGATACATTTATTATAACTAGAGGAAGAACACTCGATGAGGTCACTTCCAGAGTGAACTCTGTGTTCACCATTCATGGTGCTTCAATAACAGACTCATTATTAATTATAAGAAAACTCTTTGTATGTTTTTCGAATCAAAATCGAATAGAGTTGATACCCATGATATCAATATCCATATAAACAACCATAAACTCAATTTCAGTAAAGAAACGAAGTTCCTAGTAGTCACAATAGACGAATGTCTGAGTTGGACTCAACAAATAAATATACTGTGTCCCCGCTTAGGCACATCTTGCTTTGCAGTAAGTACATTGAAATATGCTCTGGACCAAAATTATCTAGTGAATGTGTATTACGCTTTATTTTACTTAAAAGTTTCCCATAAAATAATCGTATGGGGACAAGGTATCGATGTGTATAGGGTATTTACTTTACAAAAACGAACCCTAAGAACAATTTTTGGGATGAAGTCAACAGACACCTGCAGAAATATCATGAGAACTCAAGAAATACTGCCAGTAAAGGGAATCTATCTATACAAACTTCTTTCATACATCCACCAAAACAAAATAAAAATTAAAACTAACTCTGAAAACCACGATTATTTCACACGTACTAATTCAAATCTGTACACTGCTAAATGTAACTTAACTTCTTATAAAAAATCTCCAATTTATGCAGGAAGTCATTTATACAACAAACTTCCAGTGGACATCAAATCCATAACGACCGCAATCGCTTTCAAAAGACCTCTCAAGAAGTTCCTTTGTGATAATTGTTTTTACACAATTGATGAGTACCTGAACTTGAATCCAGTGAATGTATAAAATATGCATGTAACTTACTGGTGGCAATTTAAAAAAAAAATGTTTTGTCTTTTATCTTTACATTTAAAATTATTTATTTTATTCATGTTTTTATCTGAAGCCATCGCCGGCGACATGTACAATTTCTACTTAATAATTGTATTTTCTGTAGTGTTATATATACAACAAACCTGTGACGTATTCTATCTAATTTTTACATTTGCATAAAAAATAAATATATATATATATATATATATATATATATATATATATATATATATATATATATATATATATATATTCTATTCTATTCTATCTGAGAAACTGTCATCAAATTTGTACCTATCCTTCGCTAAAGTATGTAGTAGTGGGAAGAATCGACTCCAAAACCGCAGTGAACGCTGACTGTATAAAGCTCATGATTGGATTTGAAATATTCAAAATAGAATCTTGTTAATACTGCTACAAAATCAAAAGCCCAGTCCACAACTATGTAATCCCGTCAGAGCTAATTGCCGTAGAATTTAAAAATAATTGATGTTTTTTTAAAGCTAACACTCTCTTACTGTTATCAAGAGATACCCCCGTACTACACATTATTTTACAGTGTATGTTTTTTATTTAATCCTCTAGATACAATTTTTTTTAATTCCAACAAATGGTAGATATTGGTACTGATATCAAAAACAACTCTGTCGGGGGACATTGACAAGAAAGGGATTCCTGGGTTAATAACAAGTCCTCATGAGAACCATGTGAAATCTTCATTTTCTGTTGCATATTCAGCTGCAACATCATCCTCATTATCCAACCTAACTTTCATGGCTGCTGTTATTTATCATTCAGGCCTTCTGTTTAATTATGGGTCCAAGTTTGGAAGATGTAATCCTAGTCATTTGTTTTCTTCCCAAATTTGAGAAGCACAATGGGGATTTGCTTCATTTTCTATGTTGTATGCTTCAGTCAGCGTCAGGGATCAACTAACCAGTAACTCTGCACAATTTTAACATGTTCAGAAAGACAACAGTCAACAGTTTCATCTTTGGGTTCGTTGTGATATGGGCTATCTTACTCTACATAACCAATAGTATTACTTTCCTCGTTAACAGTTCCGAACAGAAAATGCATCAAATTTAGTTAACTCACCAACATAAGAGTTACAAAAGTAAATATTTCCATCTTCAGAATTACAAGAAACATAATCATCAGTTACTCTTTCACCTTATTTGGTTGGAGTATTGCGAACATTTTCAGATAATGGAGTCTAGAAAGGAAAGTGTTTTCTCAAATTTCGAATTTGAACATCGAGAATGAAACTCAACAACATCAGAGTTTTGACATAAACGGTGTACTTCCAATCTTTCACTCTCCTTGAAATGATCTCCAAAAATCTTTCTACGATAAAATAATTCTAGTTCGTCGATGGGAAGATTCAAATGGAACAACAATTCTCGCGCAAGTTCTTCAGTTTTCGGAAATCTGTTAAACGTAATATTTTTTATCACAATGGAACACAATGGAACAACATTTGAAACAAGCTCGATTTTTTTGCAAATATTTTTTAGATAAATTCAAATTTGAAAAAATTGAACCTGAAAGAGTTGTCACATGTCAGTGTATTAATTCAGTGTTTCAAACAGACAACATTTATTACCAACCTGACAGCAAAAAACGATCACCAAAATCCTATTGAATATTGTCAATTCACTAGGTTTCATAATAGACAGAAAGAATGTGAACAGCTTATCTTTCATGACATCAAGACAAATGATAATACCGTTAAATGTTTAGGTATCAATGTTCAATATGGAAACCCCATTGTGAACGTCTGATCTCACAGCTGAATTCCATATCTTATCAGTTAAATAATCTAGGAATGGTATTGAATATGGATATGTTGATTAAATTGTATTATGCCCAAGCTGAAAGTAGAATTCGTTATGGAATCTGTAATTGGGGCAAATTTCCATCAGCAAATGATGTTTTCATAGCCCAGAAAGGGGAACTGAGGAGTATGACAGGAATTAAATACCGGGAGACATGCATCAATGCCTTTAACCCTGCATTACCCGCACTACAAATAATGACAACATTGCCCGCGGGTGAGCGCTGCGCTCATGTTCACCTATTATCTTACATTATTGCATAAAATGACGCAAATATGGAAAAACTTACTACGTCATTTAGGTAAAATAAAATAATTTATAATCTAAAATAAAAACAAATATCATTTCATTATGTTAATCTGAAACAAAACGTTAAAAGGTGAAAATATTAACAGAAGGTATTCAGATAAAAATTGCACTTTGTACACTTTGGTGTCAGGTCTCCTCTTTTGAATCCATTATAATAATACTCAAATCGCCCTATGAAATTATTATAACAATTATATTTTCTCATTAAACTCCATTTTTTTATAAAAATTACCAAAAATATACTGCCACTGTTACCCGCAAGTGAGCGAATCGCTCACTTTTATTACTTCAAACAAATATCAAATGACACTACATACATTTATTACCGCATAAGCAAGACTGAATGACTTGGAAAATATGTTTCTAGGATTACCTAGATGGATATGTACATTATTGGAAAATTTTGTAAGTTATCGCACATTTAAAAAAAAAGTGAGCACCGCGCTCACCGTGCGGGTAACGCAGGGTTAAAAAATAAAATTCTACTGTTCCCTCCCTATACATCATGGAAACATGTATGTTTGTCTTTAAAAACTTGGGATAATTCAAAGGGGCACCAGACCGTCACAATGCCTATACCAGACAGGAAGAAAAATTACATTTCTGTACCACACTGTAAAATCACTGTTTATTTTAATAGTCTTAAGACTATGGGACTGAAACTTTTCAACTACTAGATGAGATGAGAGAATGTAAATTGGAGTCTTCATTCAGAAGTCTTTTGAAATTGTACTTAGCTGATAGGTGTTTTTATAATGTGAACATGTTTCTACCGTACTGTATACCGAATGTAGTTATGTCGTGTTATTTTGTAAGTTTTATTTATATCGTCTGTATCTGTCGATTTTATTTATATCTGTAACATTTATGTTTACAGTCCATGCTACTGTTGTGTTGTGATATGTTGTCTTAAAGGAAATTAAATGAATTGAATTGTGTGTGCATGGAAAGTACGCAAAAAATCGAATAGGTCATAATTATTTGATTATTATAAACAAATTTTGAGGAAAACGTGATTATTCTTGAGGTAAACGTGTGAAAAATGAATATAGGAATAATACTAGGGAAGACGAGGCTCTTACCTTTTAAGGTATGTCATTCATGAGCGAGAATTCAAACTATTTGAGATCGTCCAAGTACGTCGTGAAAAACATTATTCATCTGTTCTGTACAAAAATGGAACATCAACAAGGACGTATTAATTGATAAATAATCATGAGAAATTTCAATAATGATACTGCTGGGCAAAAGACCATTAATCTAATAAGGAAAAATGGCTTATATAATCCAGTCTTCCGCTTGCTTTAACCTATACAATAGGTGTTTGTATTTGTCGGCAAGTATCTAACAGAAAACAATTTCTGACCTCTACGACCGTTGAATTATATCTGTTAGATTCTTGGCAATTTTTTCCACAATAACTACTTTGTAGTGCTCTTTTTGAATACCATACCTCAAATTATTTTTCTATTCAATTGTCAGCATTTGTTGGGAATTCATAAGATGGATAAATATTGAAGTATGTATCCAGCGCCATCTCTAGGTTCCAGAGAGCATTCCAACTTTATCATCTACCGAAGTGCAATTTTTTTGAGAAAAAAATGTTACTACTTGGCGAAAGACCATTAATCTAATAATGAAAAATGGATTATTTAATCCAGTATTTCGCTTTAACCTTTACACTAGGTGTGTTCGTCAACAAGTTTCTAACAACTACTGTTGAATTATATCTGTTCGATTATTCTTTTCCACAAGAACTACTTTGAAGTAACTGTTTAACCTCAAATTGGTTCGATTGTTGAAAATACCTCAATTTCCGTTACATTTAATAAAGGTGCTCTTCTCATGTCAATATAACTTCCTGAGAACTCTCTAGATATCCATTCTACATCGTTTGCATCAGAGCTTAAAGTACAGTGCTTAATAATAGCATGCTACCTAAAATAATTGACTTGCCGAAATAATTTTCTATATTGTTACTCCACATGCGTTCTTTGTTCACACATTTCCTTTCTTTTCATGAAAAAAGCCATTATACCTTTTCAATCGAAGATGTGAAGTCAGTCTATGAGTAGCTTCTCAAAAACTACACCAAACACTTGCAAATGGAGGAAATACTAGACAAAATTAGTAATTTCTGCAGTATTAACTGCTGTATATCGAAGTGAATTAAGCAAAGAATGAAGTAATTGCTCCTAGCACTTACTTAACCCTTTGACTCCCGAGAATTTTATTTCTACCTAGGAATGCCTCTACTGGTTAATTTGTTTAATTTTGGAGTTAGATGGAACATCAGTGAGGTAGTTTTTTTTTCCAGGACTTTGTCCAGGATTTACAGGACATTCACAATTGTGAGATTTAGTAGTGAACAGATAAAGTCACAATTGTGAACATAAAAATTTATTCTGTAACAAATGCTAACAAATTGAAAGTTGAATCAGTTATTTTTTTTTGCGGAATGACAAAAAACAATTCCTTGATTTATTCATGCATAAATAAACGCTGCACTTGATACATCTTATTCTTGAACGACTATCGCATCCACGATTCCTACAACTGAGTGGGTCCTTCAATTGATCATTCGAAGGCCAATGTTCGAAACCGTCATATCTCTTATCATCGCATGGTAAAAGAGCTGTCTGTCTCCTTGTAGCATCTGGTTGTGGGTTCCCATTATCCTTCACATTTTCCTCTTCAAAAGTGCTTTTTTTCGTCCCAGTTATCAAGTATTCTCCAAGTTTTAGCCTGAATTCAAGTAACTGCATTCTCTTTGATTTCCTTCCACTCATTGCATGGTCTTGCCTATATTCTTGCCAGCTATTGACAATAGCTAGGTAAAATAGATGCAAAATAACTTTGACCGGCCACTTCTTGGTTTTATAAAATGATCTATAATATTCTAACATCTGGTCGCAAATATCGACGCCTCCCATTTTCTGATTATATAATTTCACAACTGAAGAACCCAACCCTAGATCTCTGTTTGGCAGATTTGTTGTTGGGCCTTGGTATATTTCAAAATCTAGAACAATTCCTGCACTTGCAGTGAGGACATAATTTTTCAATCCAACTGGCCTAGGTTTATTTTTGACATATTGACGCACTGGACATCTGCCAAGAAATGGAATCATCTGTTCATCGATTGAGTATGATGCATTTGGTTTTCTCTGAATTTGACAGCAACTATTTTTTACCAAATCTATCATTGGTTGTACTTTCCAGAGCTTGTTTTTCCTCATTTCATCATCAACCGCAAGATTATCAACAATGTGGAAATTCACCCTTAGCAAATAAAATTTATGACGAGTCCAAAGAATTTTTTTATATCTTCTGAAGAAATATTTGCCACTTTTCCAGTTTGCTGAAGGTAATACCGGGCGGTGAATTCTGCTGCCATTCAAAAAAAATCGTCATTTAAATATTTTTGGAAATACTGCCAAGGAGACATAATTTCATAGTTATTCCCAATAATGTCATCCAACGGATCTGATTTTGACTGAAAAACATCCTTTTTCCAGAATGCCTTCTGGAAATGTGGAGGTGGTATGTTGTCTTCACTATCTGAATCTGATTCAAGAGGGGTTCTTTCGGAAAGAATATTTTCTTCCAGAACGTTCTGCTCAACCAATGAAATGTCAAAATTTTCAGTTTAATCATCGTTCTCTTCTGTTTCTAAATCTGAGCCCACATCATCAAGCAAGTCGAAGAGTTCATCAGGATTATTTTCCAAGCTTTCCAAATTGATGAATTTATCTGTAACAAATTATGTTTCAGTTTTATAAATATATGAAACAAACTACGCTGAGTACGAGAATACACAATTGTGAAATAAAAACTAAAACGTCTCTGAAACAAATATATCTTCAAATTTCAATTCTCAAATTGCACGTATTCTCACCAGTAACACCATATCTCCCGTTTACAATCATAGAGAACTGCATAAATTACGGAGATAGTGAAAAATATGTACACTTACTTTTAGCCCACATGACTGGATGAAACAATGCTCACAGATCAGAAGTCTAAACATGACTGAACAGGAAAAACGGCGTGACAATGCTGGATACGTGTCCCTAATAGACCTCACAATCTTGTGAATCTGGCGTAAACACATTGGTAGAATATTTTGACTCTTAAATAAATAAGGAATTCACAATTGTGAGCTCCTGGAGGGTTAAGTGTTGGTTTAAGAATTATGTGGAGTAAATGCTTTAATTTTCTGAAGTGAAAACTACAACATGGAGCATATTAACTTGAAGTACAAGCAAATACTCTTTCAATCATACCACCCATTGTTTCTGAGATAGCAATATAAATACCAGACAAATGGATCGGACTCTTAGGATGTTTCATTCGAAATTTTAAATGGGGACCATTTCTGGCAGAACAGAGAGTGCAACTTCTGTATTCAAAGTGTAGTACAGCTTTGTTACCTCGAACAGATAAGAGATGAGTCAGAATTTTGCCTCAACACAATACGTTTATAAAGTTCAATTGCTGGATCATTCACTTCAACAATGCCTTTCATCTGAATGTCCAATTCCTCGCAGAATACGAGTCTTTGTGAGCTCTCCTGATTTTCCAACGAATTGATATTCCGTTGATGGAATTTTGAGATGGTCGAAATCAGTTTTACCTACACAATTGGAATAACAAAGCCCAAACTCTCTGGGGCTCATTCATGAACGTCCATGAATAATAAACGAGCTCAACCTCGCCTGCGGAAGCTTCACTTTCGCTAACGTCGAGTGAATATTGTTGGGATTCCGCACTTCCATTGTCAACGATTATGTTTTGCTGAAACGTGGAGGAATTACCAATGTTAAGTGATCGCCGAATTGAAGTTTAAAGTTTGTCTCATACATTCATGTGTGATATTATCTGAAAAAGTTACTGAAAATATCATCGAATATATTGTTATACTCAATTGTTGATACCATATCTCACGAATTACTTTTGGAAAAGCTTTACAACTATGGCATTAGAGGACCTGCGAAGAATATTCTACAAAATTATCTGCATAAAGATCTCAGAGTGTAAAGGTGGCAGAATAATGTAGCAGTCCATTAGAAATAACAATTGGTGTACCACAAGGAACAGTATTGGGTCCAATATTGTTTCTTATCTATATAAATAGTATTGGATTTTTGGGAAACTGTAAAGGCCATATTATCTCGTATACCGTTGATACCACCTTGATTTTTTCTGCAAAAACTTGGGACAAGGTTATTAATGAAGCAAATAATGGACTAGGGCAAGTTGAGAGATGGCTAGACCAAAACTTACTGAGCTTAGACGTTAAGAAAACTAAGTACATTTCATTTTCTCTAACTTCAAGTGATCAACCGACAGATAAAAATACTATTTTTGTACACGAAAATAACTGCCAAAATCGATCAACATGCAATTGCTCGAAAATAGAAAAATGTGATATAGCATCAAGTATTTAGGTCATAATAGACGAATACTTAAGGTGGGAAGACCATGTTCTATCTCTGACTAGCAGACTCAGACAGCTGACTAGAAAAATGTATGTTTTGAGAGATATTCCTAATAACAAAACACTAAGGATAATTTACTATTCCTCAGCTGAATCCATATTGGGTTATTGTATAAAGGTATGGGGCGGTCTGTTCCGCAATAATTTAATACAATTCCATTCAATGCAAAACAAAATTCTAAAAATAATATTTTAAGATACCAAAACTTCATTCAACTATAAAACTATATGAGTAGTTGCAAATACTTGATATTAGAGGCATGTGTAAATCACAATAAACTCACAATATACATACCTATGTTCAAAAAGAGCCATACACAAAGATATATTTTCTACTTTGGACCGAAATTGTATAATACCCTACCTTCTGAAATGAAGACGATCACAAAACAGATAAAAAATTTGTCCAACAAAATGCAACAGTAATATACAAAATAATAAATTGGGTGGCATGTTTTCAGTACCCACCTATTCCTAAAAACAACTCATTCATTAATAAACGAATGTTACATTCATTATTATACACTGAAAAGGAACTTTTTATATTTATTAAAAACGATCACCATAGATGAACATCTGTACAATTACAATGTTTCTGGAGGATTGCAGACAAGCACAACATAAGCATACAGTATGCTTAGGTGCACTCTAGTGATCCAATAGATACTTTATAATAATTCGCAAATGTATCTTGATCTGTATTCTGAATTTAAAAAAAATCTTATAAAAAAACTGCTATAATTTTGTGTTTTGAAATTGATAGTCATATTATCACCGTAGAAAAATTATAGTATACAAAATCAAAATTTTCAAATTTTGTTTTGTTATTTACCTTTTACCTGTAATTTATAGCTTCAGTCAGTTTGTTGGTGCGCATATGAACATGATATAATCTTCTCAGGAGGATTCCTCAGGATTGTGATAATTTTGTAATAAAATTTGTAAAGGACTCCGCACGAACACACATGGGAAATTGGCTCTCTATCAAATTGGCTGAAATTTTATTATGTTATAGTTAGATGAGTCGTTGAAAAAATGTGTGAGTTTGAATGATTTTGTATGTGTCGTTTCTAAGATATAAGCGGCCGGAGTTCGTAAAAACGTCGCAGTTGGGTAGGATTGACCAAGAAAAAAACTGTTCTGCTAGTCGAAATTCAGGATGAAAATGTATTTATCAGAACTCGTCAATATGCCCAATTATGATTTGATTAATTAGTTCATTAGGGTGTAAACCTGGCATAGTAAAAAAAGTCGTTTTTCATGATTTTTATTCTAGTACTATTCCAGAACCAACAAGTTACATTTTGGTCTATTCTACCTGATAAAAACGTGTTTTATTTCTTGATGACCCTTTGTGTTCGGATTATGATTTATTTTTTATTTTGTATTAAACCCTATACTAAAAATAATTAACTTGTCGTTTTTGACTACAAATGAATAATTTATCACTGCTGTTGATTTAACATAAGATAAGGTAACTTTCTGAAGGATTCAGTTGTTTAATATTACTTACTTTTCAGTTAGATGCAGGGTGCGTTACATTTTTTCTTAGGTCATTTAGATTGTTTTTATTGAATATCTCAAAATTTGTGCCGCTAATTTGGACCTCATTTTACTCACACCATTTCGAAAATGTTGACTTTTATACATAAAAATTTTGTTAACTTTTTATGTTGTGTTTGTAAGATACGCATTTTTGAATTCGTTTTTCTCCTCTCTTTTTCTTCGTACCTTTCCAAACGAACCAATCACTACAGTTTTTATTTTACCCTTTCATTCACCTCTTAAATTATCACCAGAAATAGTTATTGCTTTCCTAAATCTATTCAGTATAATCTACTATTTACAATTATTCATTTTATTTTGAATTTCTTAACAGTAAAGCATTCACATTTATTTTGTTATCATTTCAATTTCATGGCATGGATGGTTGTTTCAAGCACATCACGGTACGGTGTGTTTTTTCGTTAACTAATCGTTCAAAATGCGTTTTATTGCACGGCTCAAATGTAAGTTATGTGCAAATGAACATTGCATTCGCGTACAGGGAAAGCTCATTCGACATTAAAATTATTTACTTCAACTTTGTCTGTGCAAACTGCGCAACTGTTGTTGGGACTCATACTTGAACTACATTTTACCTCAGTCCGACATTTGATTAAGGAGGCGAAACTTAACACTGATTCTGACTTTCCTCTTGTTTATAGCCAAGGGTGGCATTTTCCTACACATATAAAAGGTAATTTTTCTGGTCCGAAATTTCCAAATATCACTTAGTTTTCCAATTCTTTTGTTGGAGAGAGCACACTGTATAATTTTCTGTAATCGGTCGAAGTTTACCCTGTATATTGTTTTTTGTTATTGTTGAACTTGTTATTTCCGTCAACCGGTTGCACCCCTACGAGCAACCTTCAGAAGTCTTCGAAATACTTGTGCCAGCTAGCGAAGACGAAGCCCTTACCTTTCAACGTGTGATACCATGCACGAATAGACTGAGATACTTCAACCCAAATTTTAGAAGAGTACGCCTCTTCACGTAGACCTCATTGGAACTCTGCAACTCGATCATGGAGTGGCAGTATGGGCGTGCACTTGGCTAAATTAACTTTCTTTGTTGGTCTCACTTTCTTATATTTCTTGTCCATTTGCATGGAGTCCCCTATGTGCCATTTCAAAGTGTTCGAATCTGTATACTAGTTATATCCTAGACTTGAGTATAGTATAGAAACTTTGCAGACCATATTGCAAATACAGTTGACAAAAAAAATCACAAAGGAATCATGGAAAAACTTTTAAATTCCATTGTCGTAAGCAACATTAACCTAACAGAATTGGTGATAAAGCAACATTGGAATGACAAATACTGGACATGAACTTTGACACGAAAATTCACTGGAGAGTTGAACGAAGAAGCACGTTTGAAAATAAGAAAGATCTATTGGTTGCTTGGGAGAAACTCTAGCTATCAACATACAATAAATTGAATCTTTATAAACCGATGATGAAACACGTATGTATTTACCGCAACCAACCTTAGAAATAAGGCAGCAGAACAATAGACGAGTATTCCAACACCAAACATATTGGGACCAAATCGAAGGGTATCGACACAGCACAGCCATGGTGAGGCACCTGAGCCAAACACTGACGGCTGACACCCTCAACCTCAACAGATCTGAGATACGCACGATCACCGGCTTACTAACCGGACACTGCGGCCTTAGAAAACACCTACACACCATGGGAATAAATATAGAAACCGTGGACTGTAGACTTTGTGGTGACGAGAAGGAAACAGTCTCTCACATCATCTTCGACTGCGACGCGCTGCTCAACAAGCGCAACAGAATATTCGAACAGATCAACCTAGAAACAGGAATGAATCCGAAACACATATTAAATAGACTACTAAACCTGGTGAAAAACACAGGCCTATTTAACTAGGAACCACTGACGACAGAACAATACAATAGACCCCTGCTGGTCCTAGTGTCAAGGAAAATCTCAAAGGTAAACCCGGTATCTCGCTCGTCCGTCTTTAACAAACCAACCATTCCAACGCTTCTAAAAATCTAGTTTCGAATGGATAGCAGTATATCATACCACCAACAAGTTTACTAGAAACTATTTCCTTATATACGCCCTACTAGGGCTTTTCCATTTAGACCGTCAAATAGTGACAGATTTAGGTGCCCCATTTTCGCATACAAGCCTCAAATACATATGGAACATAGAAATTCGATTTTCCAAAACAGAAATGAAACGGGTATGTTGTCCATATTTTTACGCGATCCATTATGTTATGTTATGTCTAGTGACGATGTAAGTTTTCATAGTTTCGATGGGCTTGTGTTGGAAAATCTGTGAAAATCTCGATTTTTCCTTACAAGATTACACTCTCATTTTAACCCTTTAGCCACCTGCAACACCAAAGCCTTTGGTATTCCGAAGCCAGGTTCTATTAATTAATAATCAGGTGAACACGGCTCGCGTGGAAATATGGGCAACATACTCCTTTTATTTCTGTTCTGGAAAATCGAATTTTCCATATGTTCTCCCGTCTCGTAAATTTCTCTCCATTTTACTCAACATCGATGTACTTTTCAACCCTATTCGAGGCTTGTATGCGAAAATAGTGCACCTAAATCTGTCACTATCTGACAGTCTCCAGAAATGTTATTCTGATACATGATTGATACTTCATTTTTTTATTTTAGGTATCAACGGTTTTTGTAGTTATTGTTATAAGAATAATTTTGCTATTCTTCAGAAAGTATCACCATTGTTTAAATAGAACATAGTTAGTCAATGCCTGTGGAAAAGGTATTGGACACAAACGCGAGTGTCATCTAGCGTGATTAGTTACAAACATGAATATTTGACGTCATTTTAATGCAGGTTTCTTCAAATAACCCTGATTTTAATGCTTTTCCATTGTTTTAATCAAGTTACGACATGACTTGGAGGCCAGATCACTGAAGTTACGACATGACTTGGATGCGAGCTCACTATCGCCATCTACATGTCGCATCCATTTTGATCCAATTATAATCCCATAAGGTTGACTAACTATCTTCTATATAAACAATGGTATCACCTATATATTTTCTGTCTAATTTCTGGGTTCGTTACTGATATTGCTACCTTTCTTGCCATGCAGATTTTCGAACTTCTATAAGAACACGTCCTTATCTTATTCTATTTCTAATATTGGATTTGCCGTGCTCATTTTATTAGGTTCAATTTACTGAAACGGAATAAAGTATCTGCAGCTCTGTTTCATTTATGTCTCAGACCGTACTTCGTCTGATGACAAAACTTGTCAAGTTTAATTAAATTTACTTAAGGAAACCACATTTCGAAATAGTCTAGTTTTGCGAGAATATTGTGGGCAATAAAATATGTCTCGGTATTGTAACCTACATATGATATTTTATACCTCACACTGGATGAATTTTCATTGAGACCATTCTACTAACCTCAAAGGTAATGATGATTAATACTGATTTTTGTACGTAACACCGTGAATTTTGAAGTTTCATAAGAATTTATCATATTTTCCACCAACCGATTTCGTGGTGTCTTTGAAGTCCACTAGATACCCGTTAGGACAAGAGGATTGTTCCGAATTCTGGCGGTTCCTGTTCGTGAGCAGGAAAATAACAAAATAAATACTCCTGACCGCTCTAGATCAAATGATTGTGTATCTCGTCTTGTGTTTGTAGATCTTTCGCTGAAAAAATCCTCATAGTTTACGTTGTAGTTCATGTTCAAGAGGTAGACAAACGTATGTGACTTTCTGGAACTTCAACTAGCAATTCCCGATATGACGGATAACCAGTCCGTGCAAAGCTTACGGTTTCATCGTCTGAAAATAGAACTTTCAACTGGTGATGATCAACTGTCTTGCCACATATACGCTAAACTGTCAGTTATAATTCAAGAAAAAAGAAACAACCCTAACACTAAAACTACGTCACAATCACACTCGACGCGCGTTTCACCAACAAAGTTAGCATCTTCAGGAGCTAAAAGCTTACTGTGGAAAGTTGTTTCTTTTTTCTTGAATTGTATTCACACCAAAGGTTCTTAAATATTCATTTATTTGTCAGTTATGAGACAACAAGTCAATCTAAAAGTAACACTGATGTTCTTCAAACACGATTCAATCTCTGGCGGAAGCACAAAACTCTCAGGAAGATTCGGGTTTTCCTGCTGCTGAAAAAACAAAATCGCCACTGGAATCAATCAAGTCACCCCGGAGCGCCAATCAACTTTTGTTGTTGTTTTATAATTTGTAGTACCTCTTATAAACAAAATGTTAGTGTATTTTTGTGAAATAATGACAATTTATTAATTATTATTATTTGAGGTTGTGAGATTGGGAAATATAATATCTATACAGAGGAAGTTTATGCTTTCACTGCTGGCATAAATATTCAGGTTGGTTTCCAGATTTTGACGATGCCTTCTTTGGTTCAACGAATATAGACCACGGCAAAACTCAGAATCCAACCAGAACGTTTATCCAGAATCTTCAGATCTGGACAGAATTCGGCACAAGTGTCAAACCTCAAGCGCTGAATTATAAAACAAAATTTATTCAACCGAAGAAAATATACCACAAATGAATAAGGACAATTCATTACAAATTATACAGGGTGAAATACCATCACCCATGTAATAGAACAATATTCGAACATCGTGTTGTGTACCTACTGCAAAAATAGTTCATTTATTTTGCCATTTTCTATTGAGAGTAAAGCCATAACCTCACTTCTAACCCCACCTGTTTCTTTGACAGTCTCATGACTGATTGAGGAAAAATAGAGTGAGTCTGTATACGGTTTAACGTGGGAATGTTTATCCCATTTTATTAGTAACTTTATTGGTGATGTGAGAAACTCTGTTTTACTGTGAAGTCGATTTAGTTATTCTTGATTTTGCATACAACTTTTTTATTTCTAGCATATTTTCGTTTCAAATGTATGTATTTGTTGTGTACGTATGTGAACATTTATATTGCTCGTTATGTGACGTTTTCGTTGTTATAGTACCATTGAAGTCATCTTCTATTTTGTACTTTTGAACAAAAGAAATAAACTTACTATTTTTATTAATACATCCGTGGTTTGTGCGTTCCTACAAATTAACTCCTTTTGATTTTCAGTTTGTTTGGGTGGGGAGAGCATACGAGGATGTATTGATATCTAGTTAGCCTAGACCAGTTCCCTGCATAAACAAAATATTGCGTTACCATAGCAACGAACAATAACTTATTAGAAGTGTCAGTGTTTGACGTCAAAAAAGTAAACCATAGTTACGCAATAAATTAAAAGAAAAAATATGTCCACCGAAATTGTGCAAATCCAAAAATTGGAGTATCTTGTCATCATCAAGTACCTGTATTTAAAAGGGTTAAGAGGTAAGCAGATTTACGAAGATATGCTTAATACCCTTGGTGATCAATGTCCTTCGTATGCGACCGTGAAAAATTGGACTGCAAGCTTCAAAAGAGGAAAATTTTCCATTGAAGATGATGACCGATCGGGAAGGCCAGTTTCTGTGTCAGTCCCCGAAAATATAGATGCAGCTCATGACATGATTTTAACAGACCGTCGAATTGAGCTAAAACGGATATCAGAAGCACTGAATATTTCATAGAACGCGTTCATCATATAGTTCACGTCAATTTGGACATGAAAAAAATTGCTGCAAAATGGATCCCCAAATGTTTGAATGTTGACCAAAAGCGTGCAAGGGTAGTAGCATCGCGTTCGATCTGTGCTCGATTTGAAAACGATGTAGACTTCTTAAACCGAATTGTTACTATGGATGAGACTTGGGTACATTCCTACGATCCAGAAACAAAGCAACAATCGATGGAATGGCGACACTCCTGTTCTCCAAGACCTTAGAAGTTTCGTGTCCAAAAATCTGCTGGAAAAGTTCTTGCTTCAGTTTTTTTGGATTGACATGGAGTAATCTTGATTGATTTTTTGGATAAGGGTAGAACAATAACTGGAGACTACTATTCGACATTACTGACCACTCCAAGGGAAAAAATTAAAGAGAAAAGACGCGGAAAGCTATCCAAAGGTGTTTTGTTTTTTGCAGGACAACGCCCCTGCACACAAATCTCATGTTGCCATGCAAAAAATTAGCGATTTAGGGTTTGAATTACTAGAACTATTCATCATCTCTTTCCTCAACTGAAAAAAATTTTAAAAGGTCGTAAATTTTCTTCCACTGAGGAGGTAATAAAAGCTGTGGAGGTCTGGTTTGCAGAGCAAGAAGAAACATTTTTTTTGAAAGGTCTAGAGACGTTGCAGGTTCGCTGTAATAAATGTATCCAATTAAGAGGAGAATATGTTGAGTAATAAAATTTTTTGACATTTAAATTTTGTTTGGTTCTATAGTAGGATAAGAATTTTTCAATAAATCCTCGTAATTAATAATTTTTTGTGAGTGATATCTAACCTTGAACACGTCAATAATTGTGATATCAAAGTATTCCAGTTGATTTTAAGTGATATTTTACATTAAAAAAAATTACGAAGAATTTTACTCATTCTGCAAATATTTGATGAGTTAACATTTGACTTGGCCAACATGTCTGCTTATTTTAATACCTCAAGAAAGAAGTTTGAATTGGGTGATACCTTCACGAAGTTTCCATTGACCTAGTTTTGTTATGTTACCCTAAGACAAGTGGGTAAATTCAGTAACGTGAATTAAGAATTCTGAAACTTTGCGTATTTATGTGTATTTAGTAGATGTCAATAAACTGTATTTATATAATATGTAAAATTGGTAAATGCTAAATTTAATTTTTGTTTTGTACAAACAATACGGTCAAATACAAATGTTGATGATTATTTAGTTAGTTTTCCAATTCTCGATACTTTTTCTACTTAGAATGCCAAAGATATTGAAATTATAGTTTTTCAATTCCCGATCATTTTGCTACTTAGAAAGCTGAAGATATTGAAAGTATCAATCTTTGGAGGAAAAGTTCCCTACTCCCAATGGAATTTTCCAGAATGTCTTCTACGGTGTCGAGATAATGTAATTGAATTGAAAGTTGATTCTCGAAAAAGATGAACTATTAACATGTTACTAGACTATCATTCCTGAACTTCTCCAAAATATCTGTACACAACTTATTCAGCAAAGTTTTGCTTTATACTCCTTATTTTCGATAAACGGAAGTTTTCGAGATGGTAAACAGCACCCAAGCCATTAGTCTTGTGGGTGTTGGAAAGTGTTTTTGGCAATTTTGCGGAACTTTTGAACTAATAACTTTACAGCTTGACGATAGTGTTTTCCGATTATAAATTTAACAGTGTGTGTGTAAAAGCTTAGGCGCAAATTTTCACAGTGGATGCAAAACCATTAAATTATGTTGGGCTTATTGTTTTAGATCTATAATTATTTTTGATAATTGATGATGGTATTCCGCAACTGCGGAATGTTTTCGGAAGATCTGATAATAAGTATATTGGATTATTGGTGTTCCTCTATACAGAAATTGAATAACTAATACTCTATAGCAAAGCCAAAACAGAAGCAAGAACTCTCCAGCAGATTTTTACGACAGAACCTAGGCCCCTGAGAACCGGAGTGTCTTCATAACATTGATTGTGGTTTTGTTCATGTGTCATCAAAATACACCCAAGTTTATCTCAAAGCTACAAAATAGCTAGGAAATTTAGCACATAATAAATATAACTTCATTTGTACATCTATAGTGCGGCTTTTTTTAGTCCCCACCCCCTGTTAACTTTTGAACGGTTTGACGTACAGACATGGAACAAAACCCATTTTGAATGGTATCACCGATACTATACTTTTTGATAGAATAGAAGACATTCCGTGTGAACAAATGTGTCTAGTAGGTAAAACTCTGTTCTCTATATACTGGTGTGTTTGAGGTTGAGTGGAAGAGCAGCTAATATGAACAATTCACTATAATTTGATGTTATCAATATTTTTCAATTTGTAAGCTGAACTCCGCCTATTATGCCGTTATTTTTCATGTATATAGTATATTGTTATTTAAAAAAACTTGAATGGACAATAAAGACGCTATTATTATTATTATTATTATTATTGCCCAAAATGGTGAGCGGAGGAGCATATCAATTGAAAACATTTAAATGGTTTGGGGGGGGGGGGGTAAAATTACACATCGTTGAACAGAGAATTCAATTTTCTTTCAACCATATAATTTTTTTTTCATTTTCGTTAATACCTATTTTCACAATTTCGATATCTTTCCATTTCGAAATTTTCAAGTTGCTGTGCCCCCAGCGCCATCTGTCGAGTAATTGCAATGTATCTTCTCTCAAAAAGTAGTATCGATACTACCATTCAAAACATTTTTCTGCTAGTGTTCCACATAAAACCGTTCAAAATTATCGGGATAAGAGTATCATACACATCCGCACCTTCATTTGTTATTTCAAGGTCATATGGTAAAAAAATATTAACGAAACCCAAAACAACCTAGATGGTTATAAAGTGAACGATGTGTCACTTGCTTCCCCCTTCCCAAGCCATTTGAAAATTTTAAATTGATCTGCTTTATTGTCAGAAGAAATCCCTTGTTGACAAAGCTACAGGTGTATACAAAACGTAGGACAAAGTAAAACAGATTAAAAACATGAACGAATTCACATGACAATAGGAGAACAAAAAAAAATGCAATTAACAAATAATGTAAACAAAACTAACATCAAAATAATATGCAAACTTACAGAATAAACAAAATATAAGACATGTGATATACAGTTAATGTGGAGAATTCCTGCAAGGAGTAGTAGGGTCTCTCAGAGAGAAAATATTTGACAGTTTTTCCACATTGATTTTCATTCAAGTTTGCCGATCTAATATCAACTGGTAAGTAATTATACATCTTGCTACCATTATAGAAAATAGAGTAGTAAGATTTGTAGTTGGTAATGGAGTATCACACTGTAACTATTGTTGCGGGTGACTAATTATTAGTAGTCGATACAAATTTTGATTTATGGTATTCACCAAACAGACCAATTCCAATATTAATAATGCTATGACTGTGGGTATTTTATTACTTGCGAATATATATCTACAGGACTTACGGGATCTAATATCATACATATATACAATGGCTCTTCTCTGGAAAATGAGCAATTAAATGAGTAGTGTTGATCTACACATTCCCCACAAAGGTATTGCATAACGTAGAGGACAATCAGTAAGAGTTCCTGGCCCTAATTAATTAAAAATTACTCTCAATGTATAACATCCAGAAGATATTTTAAAGAGAAACATTCTCAATTGAAAATTGAATCAATACATGACTCCTCTGGAAATGGAAAAACCCTACGATAAAATTGAAGTTACTTTTTTGTAATATCTAACAGAAAACAACTACTTCCCCGACAAAAGCCACGCTGGACATTGAACTACATCTGATAGATATTGAGTAAGACCCTATATAACTTGAAGAAAAAATCTGAAAGTGAAAATTTGCATTTTCATTCAGATAGTTGATTATTTATTAAATGTCCAGTTTCCATTGGAGATTCTTATTTTCAATTGAGAATGTTTCTCTTTAAAACATGAATCCCTTCCAAGAGAGGTTATCTTGTACGATGGAAAACAGCGACTAAATTCCAACTTTCAGTCGCAGATGATTCCACAACTGACTTTATGAACATCCTGTTCATATTTTCAATGAAATCAACATCCAGAAGATACTTTTGAATTGTTTAACATGGTCATCAAAATTTAAATTTTCATCTATCAGCACACCCAGAAATTTGGTGCAATCTTCATTTCCTATGACACCTTGACCAAACGAAGGTTCATCAATTGAGCATCTGAAGGGTATTAAATGGGTTTTTTCGACATTGAAAGATAATGTATTTGCATCGCACCACTCTTTCACAGTTTTCCACAGTTTTCAAGTCTTCTGTTATTATACAAATGCAACTCCCTGGTCTTCTTGATTTTCCACAGTATAGTGGTATCATCTGCAAAGAGAGTCAATTTACCAGAAATCTTGGTTTTAAGTGAGGTCATTAACATATGACAGGAAGAGCATAGGTCCAAACACAGATCCATGTGGAACTCCTGATAGGGTTCTCTTTTAGTTGACAGTTCCGTTGTTTTAACCATCTGATATCTCCCAGAAAGATATGAGTCGAACCAAGTGAGAGTCACTCCTCGGCATCCGTACAGCTGAAGTTTTCTCAATGTTTTTCTCACCCTATTTACCGGGTTACCACATGATGAGGTACGCTAGCCAATTTTTGTACAGTTCTGGAGATAAATGCTTCAAATTTTGTGTGTCGCTAGTACCTATATATTCTTATTTTGATGCTTCTTGCAAGGTGTCGCTCAAAAACGAATTTCCTTCATAAAAAAACACGAAAAGCCTTAGTGCTGATGCTGTACTAATTATTTGCATTTGAATGCTCAGAAAACACAAATTATAGGATTTCACAACTAATATCAAAGAAAGTGCGATCCTGTCAAAAGTCAGATAAATGATGGTTTAACCGCATTGATAGTTTACACGAAACCAATTTCGATGGTATTTTTATTGATAAGATCTCTGTCAAAATTGAAAGAAAAGATTGAATTCTATATGTTTTACGTTCAGAAATCTCGCACATTTATCTAACATTCCTTAGCTATTATAGTGGCCCAATACCATGCACAGGAGTTTGCATGAATAAGGTATAGTGTGTTATAGTTATATGGGACAACTTCACCTTGGCGAAAAATGTTTTTGTAATATAGTAGAGATTTTGAGTCTGTAAACACAAAAAATTTACCATTTTCCATTCAAAAAATATAAGGTTTCAGGAATTCACCTACAACTTTGGGTTTTTTGTTTTCAATCAGTAGTGATACAACCTGTGTACTAGCGCAGGCATGCGCACGCATGCGCAGTAGCTGGGTTCACCGCGTGACGTTGGGTGTTGCCGGATTTAAAATTAAGGAGTAGAGTTACGGAGGGTGGGACGTTGCCGGTTTTTAAATTTAATTATGGAAGAAAAAAGATATACAGGGTGTACCACCATAGTATTTAAGAGAAAAAAACATGGCTGCTGCCATACAGAGTGTACCAACTTGGCATTTAAGAGAAAAAAACATGGCAGCTGTCAAATTTGGTATACCGGGTGAACCAACACAACATTTAAGAGAAAAAACATGGCTGCCTGTCAAATAACATGAGACAGAGAAAAAACATGGCAGCTGTCAAATTTGGTATACAGGATGTCTCAAAATACATCGGAAAAATGAATCATCACATCATTGGAGCATCGCATCATTGGGGCATGCAGGGATTCAGAAGTTTTCGTTTTACGTATACAGGGTGTGTCAAAATACATCATTTAAGAAAAAAAATACAGGGTGTCTCATAAACGTGCATCGTGATTGGGTTTATCATTTAAGAAAAAAATATATACCAGGTGTACCAACGTGCCAGTTGAGACAAAAAATATATACAGGGTGTCTCATAAACGTCATCGTGACGGGGTCCGTCATTTTTAAAGTGCGATACCAATTCGTTTTCTAGGAATACATCAGAGCCATCTGTCGTTCAATATATACATTAATGATATTTTGGATCTGTACGTATCATCAAAAAATAAACACTTCCGGTTTCAAAAAATTAAGATAGAAGAAAAGTAATAGTAAATTCGGATTACCCACATCGAGGAGAGTCCAAATCTGCAATAAAATGGCTACTTCCGGTCCAAACCGGAAATGACACTTCAGGTCGTCCGATTCGGATGATTTTGGCATCAATAGATTCGTTTGGATGTCAAGAAACATTTTTAAGCATTTTCCGAGGTCAAAAGGGCATAGAAGGCTATCTTCGTTATTAGTAAAGTTACAGAAACGTGCGGGTACTCTAAGAAGACAACTTTCATGGGAGATCAAGAAAATAATGGAATTTGCGTACGTCAACTGCCATAAGGGCCGTAAACCGCACATATTAATGCGTTATGGACTTATTGCTTAAATCTTAGAAGCTGATTCGTAAGTTTAGTAAAATGGGTGTACCAGCTCGACATTTATGAGAAAAAAACATGACAGCTGTCAAATTTGGTATACCGGATGTCTCAAAATACATCGATTATAGAAAAAAACATGGCGGCTGTCAAATTTGGTATACCGGGTGTCTCAAAATACATCGACTAAGAGAAAAAAAAAAACATGGCTGATGCCATACAGGGTGTACCATCATAGTATTTAAGAGAAAAAAACATGGCTGCTGCCATACAGGGGGTACCATCATAGTATTTAAGAGAAAAAAAACATGGCTGCTACCATACAGGGTGTACCAACTTGGCATTTAAGAGAAAAAAACATGGCAGCTATGAAAATTGGTATACCAGGTGAACCAATGCAACATTTAAGAGAAAAAAACATGGCTGATTGTCAAATGACATGAGACAGAGAAAAAAAAAACATGGCAGCTGTCAAATTTGGTATACAGGATGTCTCAAAATACAGCGATTAAGAGAAAAAATACATGGCTGCTGCCATACAGGGTGTACCATCATAGTATTTAAGAGAAAAAACATGACTGCTACCATACAGGGTGTACCAACTTGGCATTTAAGAGAAAAAAACATGGCAGCTATGAAAATTGGTATACCGGGTGAACCAACGCAACATTTAAGAGAAAAAAACATGGCTGTTTGTCAAATGACATGAGACAGAGAAAAAAACATGGCAGCTGTCAAATTTGGTATACAGGATGTCTCAAAATACATCGATTAAGAGAAAAAATAAATGGTGGTTGGTTGTCAACGTATATACAGGGTGTCCTACAACGTTTGAGAGAAAAAACATGATGAATCATTAAGAGAAAAAACATGGCTACATGAGTGATGGAAGAACGCTTCAATGGACATATGGAGATTCGAAACAACTACTTGCCCATGCAGAGATTGAATTACATCCGACATCTAAATGTGTAATAAGAGGACGTTTGGACCGTTCATTTGGGAAAAAAACATAGCGGAGTCTGATTGGTCAAAGCTCATTATAGTAGTGCCATTGGTTAGTTGAAGTAATCACCAATAGAATGGTATCTGAAGAGTACAGACAGAAGGTTGAGGATTCTTTCGTTCCAAAAAACAACTAAAATAACAAACGCTAAAATGTGTTAAAAATTTGACGAATTCAGCGGTTTTCACGTTCCAAAAAATGATTAAAATTACAAGCGTTAAAAATTTACGTTTACATGTATTTCTTATGGAGATTTGACATTTCAGAATCGTTCAAAATTATCGTTTTCGCTTCCCAAAAAACAAGTAAAATTAGAAGCGCTAAAACACTTAAGAAATGCAACGAAAATAGATGTTTTCGCGTCCCAAAAAACAAGTAAAATTAGAAGCGTTAAAACACGTAAAAAATGCAATGAAAACATGTGTTTTCATGTTCGAAAAAACAAATTAGAAGCGTTAAAACACGTAAAAAATGCAACGAAAACATGTGTTTTCATGTTCGAAAAAACATATAAAATTTCGAACGCCGAATTACATAAAATATGTAACGAAAACATGCGTTTTCGTGTTCCAAAAAACAACTAAAATTACGAACGCCAAAAATACACTTTTACATGTAATTCTTATGGACAATAGGCATTTCAAAATTGCACAAAATGATCGTTTTCGCGTCCCAAAAAACAGCTAAAATTTGAAACGCTGAAACACGTAAAAAATGCAACGAAAATAGACGTTTTCGCGTCCCAAAAAACGAGTAAAATTATAAGCGTTAAAACAAGTAAAAAATCCCATCAAAAAGTACCAGTTATCACACTTATATAGTAAATTTTACTCAATTGCACTTAGCTTTGGGTATTTTGGTGGTTATGAGGCTTCAACTACTCGCACTCAGTTCTGGGCGCTTTGTATTTAATATTAAAAATTACCATTTAGTTATCAGTTTGTATAGTAAATTTTCATAAAGTGAAGTTAGATAGATAAATCGAAAAGGATGTTAGGTGTGGGATTTGAACCCACGCTCCCTTTCGGGAATCGCAACTTAACGCCACAACGCCTTAGACCGCTCAGCCAACCTAACTTATAAGTATGCATAATGAAATGTTGGTATTGTAGGATAGGGTAAAAAATTCAAACATCTTGAATACAAAATTTAGGCATTTTCATTTCGGTAATATATGACAGGCATTTGTAAAGAATATCTACGTTTCGGAGGCTGAAATTGTAGTTGGTGCGGCGATTGCGACGAATGTATGCATACAAGGTGAGATGCCATCATTGTTGCTGAATGTGGGAACCATCCATAACGTATTATCATAATCCTCCAAGTTGACAACACGTGTAGGTAGGTCCAATTGTTGGAATTTCGCAGTAAGATAGTCACGTTTTTGAAGTCCTCGCACATAAATGACATCAACATCATGTAGATTTTTCTTGAGGATGGCATCCAATTGATGATATTCCACAAAACCGGAGGAATACCGCAATCCGTGAACGTTTCGTTCCAAGAATCAATGAAAAGTCGACCATTTTTCTTCAATAGTTGATGTGTTGAGTGATCTTTGTATCAAGGTTTTTTTGTATACAAATTGATGAGAACGTCAATATACACAAAAGAAGACGCGAACAAAATAAACGTTCCTAACGCTCCAAAGAAATGGTAGATTTAAAAAGCGTTTGAACTCGCAAAAATGTGAACAGAATATACGTTTTACGCGTTTCAAAAAAGATAAAAAATACGAACGTCAATTCACGCAAAAATACGTACAAAAATAGCCGTTTTCGCATTCATTATTACGACGAAAATTAAGGCATACAAAATACACGTTTACATGTATTTCTTATGTAGATTTGACATTTCTAAATTGTTCAAAATGGACGTTATTACACGTTACAAATAAAATAAACGCCAATTCACTGAAATAATATGACCAAAATATTCGTTTATTACATTCAAAATTGGAATTTTAAAAGAGCAATTCACGCAAAAATGAGTATCAACTACATGTTGAGCTTACGTCGTCGACGTAAAAAAGGTAAGAGCTTCGGTCTGTAGCGAATATTTCTATAGAACAATCCATAAAAAAGCATGAGTTTACGTGATTTCGTGTATGGTGACAGTGGCCACAGAACGGATCTTAGAGGCACAAAACAAATTCGATTATTACAACCGACGTACTTTCCGTTGAGTTATCATCGCATTTCCTGTGAGCGAAAACCCAGAAATGAACATGTTATTCATAGTTATTTTGTGACCAGTACCGGCATCATTTTAAGTATGTGTAGTTTGTAATTCAATATAATATGGATTATGTTTGAAAGTACAGATGATTTTGAGGTAAGTGGGTTTCAGTTAATCATGTAGCAACGTAGTCTAAAGATGACAATAAATGATCATTCAGTCGAGAAAACATAATTTCAGCAAATATCGTGTTTTATTATTGGAGTTATCACCATTGTGTGGTTTAGGGCGATAGGCGTTTATATTTCATATCTTGAATTTATCCAGGAAATTATTCATTTTACTTCAGTTAGCATCTACAAAAATTTATTTCGTGTTGTCGATTTTCACAATGTTCATTTTGAATAAAGTCCGTTTTGGATACATAAGTCCATTATGATTTTTTTTTTTGAGATAGTCAGTTTTATTAAATATAGGGGTTTTTACAAATTATTAGAGTGTAATTTCAAAATAAGATAACATTTTCGCCATATGTGTTTAATTATCTGAAATGTGATTGAGTGGAATTTTCATAAAAGTTTTAGCTGTGAGGCATGGTGACGTCATTATTGGTTAATTGATTATTTTATCTACAATAATTTTTTATATAAACATATATTCATAAATGGGAATCACTCTCAAAAGTACAGCTTTCAAATCAGATAATAAACCTTTATCGGGACATGATACAATATTCGTATAAAAAAATCAAATTCGATGATTTGGATCAAACGAAAAGAACACAAAATATCATGAAAATAGTGGTAATAATTATAAAAGAAATTAGATGACGTCATATAAAGTATGGACGACTGTACATAAATTATGTTTGCAGCAGATTTCAAGCTTGACGCGTCAGAAGAAATGGAATGAAACGGGACGAATAAACGAAATTATGAAAATAGTAATAAATATAGAGGTCAGCGCATTGAAATATACGTATGGAAGGGATCAAATTCAACGATTTGGATGAAACTATGAAACGACACAAAAAATCAAGAAAATAATGATGATAATAATAAAAAATGTAGAAGACATCATATTATACAGTATAGAAGGCTGTTAATAAATTATGCTTGCGGCAGATTTCAAGCTCAACGCGTCAGAAGTAACGAAATGAAACGGGATGAATCAAAGAAATTATGAAAATAATAATAATAATAGTAATAAATGTAGAGGTTGAAATAAATATGGAAGGTATCAAATTCGATGATTTGAATGAAACGAAACGACACAAAAAGTTATGAAAATAATGACAATGATAATAAAAATGCGGTCGACGTCATATACCGTAGGCGTCCGACGGGTATCAAGCTTGACGCGTTGGAAGAAACAAAACGATATGAAATGAAAGGAAGCGAAAATGAATTAATGAAATCATTAAAATAATTGTGTTGATGAGAAATAGAGACAGCGCATAAATTACGCGTTCGACAGGTTTAGAGATCAACGCATTGAACGAAACGTCGCGTCGTGAAAATAATAATAATACTACGAAATATAGAGAACAACAACTAATAACCTATGTGTCTGACTTGACGTGTTGAAAAAACGAATCGCAATGAAACGAAAAGGTAACGTGAAAAATAAAATGCCAACGAGGTTCAAAATGAAAAATTGAGGTGAACAAAAAAAGGTATGGAACGATGGAAAAAGATGCATTCAAGGAACAGTTTCATGGACATTTCGTAATCACAGTGTTTCTCGAGAGACAATAACATATAAAAAACAAATGAGACACCAAATTTTATATTCATTAGATTTGGTTTCAATTAAATAAGTCTCATGCAGTGTGTCAGCAAGAGAGTTTGTGAGAAATAAATCATAGAGAAATTTCAGTAAGCAAGTTTGTTAGAAAGATACCCATCAAAGTCGTTTAATATCCACCAGTTTTCCACTTTGTAAATTTGATAGCTTCGGGGTTTTTTCGAACGTGTTGCAAGAGTATATAATCCTCGTTCCTATATGAAAATGGTGTTTGGTTGCCTATGAGATGATATCTCTAAAGGGACCAAAAAAATCAGCCCTCTATAAAATACATCAATTCCGTTGCCATTCTTTATTCACATTATTTCCAATGACATCTCGGGCATTTTTCTATAAATTCCATTTAAGTTCTTGTGGAATTCCTCTGAACGTTTTTGATCTGATTTGAGTATTCCTCAAGGAACCATTACATAATCAGACACCAAATTTAACGTGCGGGTGGAAGGATTCATTAGATTGGTATTCAATTCAACTCAATTCAATTCAGGTGTTGTGTTATGTTCAAATTAAGTAAGCTGGCTTGTGGGCGAGATTTCACTGACAAAGACATCAACTTTGACACAAGATTAGGAGATTCATCAGATTGGTTTTAATCAAACGAAAGGTTCGTGCAGTTTGGTACTATAAAAGTATGTGAGAAATACATCACCAACGAAAGGAATTACTTTAAATGTTAAATATTTTCAAGTGAATCGTATGTTATTGTTTCCCAGTGGAAATGAGCCGAAAGACTTGAGGTAATATCGAGAGGAATATTTTCGACTGAACTATGTATCGATTCAGTTGTAAAGTTTCACCAAAATGAAAAATATATTCAGATCATTTTTGTTGAAATTGCTTATAGCCAAAGCACCATTTACAAACTCACCAAACTCACTCAAATAAATAGTTCCAGATGATTTTTGATGACAAATATCTTGGCTGAAAACACTACTACGCATGCCCCGTGTGAATACATATTTTCCTTCGAATTGACAAAAAAATTAAACAATAGTGATCATCGAAAAGGAGTTCAGAATTGGTTTTCTCTTCAAAATTATCTATTGCCAAAAAGTCCACTGCTTGAATAGCTGAAGAGGTAATTCCTTCTATCGAAAAACGGAGTTATACAGCGAATTGGAGTTTTAATAATATTCCTCCAAAAACACTCGAAGACATAGCCTGTGCGGGTGGAAAATGGTTGTAATTATTATTATTTGCCAGGGCGCACCAAGTCGACTTATTCACTTTACAGCTGTAGGAAAACTCGGATAACTTATCCCACCACCATTACAAAAACGAACATGTGAATTACAAGAACAAAATCAAAAATATCAAAATATCAATGAGGATTTGAGAATTCAAGCTAAAAGAACCATGTAACAATTTGTTATTCAAGGATTAGCACAACGGAATATCTAAGAAAATTAGGTAGTTCAGAAGAAATATACATGAAGTTGATAGTAGAATAGTTCCAGAATCGTCAAATCAACCAAAAAAAGACTTGTTATGAATATGTGCCAAACCGAAATAACTCTTTGAAGGAAATGCGGGATCACATCATACAACAATATCAAGAAATTCCTTGGGGGAAGAAAGATGCATGACAAAACAATACGGATAGTTGAAATGTGCTAAAAAATTTTCTTTCAAATACACCACTCCGATAATGAGTCTTCGGAACAAAATTCAAGAGTTGCATTATCACCGATGTTACGGCTTTAAGTCTGTCAACCGTACAAAGACAGAAATCGAATGTTTGAGTGAAGAAGACTAACGTAATAAATATTTTGTCAAATGTTTGGTGGAAAATGAGGCAATGAAAAAACGTTTCATTGGGGGTATAATTCTTCACGGAGACAAGCAGCAGCAAAAGCTGTGTTTTTTCTATGTCTCATGACATTTGACAGGCAGCCATGTTTTTTTCTCTTAAATGTTGCGTTCGTTCACCCGGTATACCGAATTTGACAGCCGCCAGGAGATTCTGTTGGTGTGCGTGCGCACCAACAGAAGCTCATTTCCGACTTTGATATGTACATTTCAACCATAACACAATGTTGAATTGAAAGCGAATTGTCTTTCCGCCCATGAAATCTACCTACGGACAAATCTTACAATTCACTTGGAAATATTTCAAGTCATCTTGATACTTATTGAAGAAGATTCTCTCGTCGGTGATATATTTCTCACAAATTTGTCTACTAACACACATCAAATTCTGTGCCTTCGTCGATGAAATCTTGCTCATGAACCAACTCACTCCACTGAAACATATACCACAATGCTTGTTGAGTTGAAACAGAATAATCTTCCCAGCCGTGAAATCTCGAGATTACTTTCAAATTTCGACACTTGAAAGAAATATTCACAATTATTCCAATATTTTTTACGTTAGTCTTCTTCACTCAAACATTCGATTTCTGTCTTTGTACGGTTGACAGACTTAAAGCCGTAACATCGGTGATAATGCAACTCTTGAATTTTGTTCCGAAGACTCATTATCGGAGTGGTGTATTTGAAAGAAATTTTTTTAGCACATTTCAACTATCCGTATTGTTTTGTCATGCATCTTTCTTCCCCCAAGGAATTTCTTGATATTGTTGTATGATGTGATCCCGCATTTCCTTCAAAGAGTTATTTCGGTTTGGCACATATTCATAACAAGTCTTTTTTTGGTTGATTTGACGATTCTGGAACTATTCTACTATCCACTTCATGTATATTTCTTCTGAACTACCTAATTTTCTTAGATATTCCGTTGTGCTAATCCTTGAATAACAAATTGTTACATGGTTCTTTTAGCTTGAATTCTCAAATCCTCATTGATATTTTGATATTTTTGATTTTGTTCTTGTAATTCACATGTTCGTTTTTGTAATGGTGGTGGGATAAGTTATCCGAGTTTTCCTACAGCTGTAAAGTGAATAAGTCGACTTGGTGCGCCCTGGCAAATAATAATAATTACAACCATTTTCCACCCGCACAGGCTATGTCTTCGAGTGTTTTTGGAGGAATATTATTAAAACTCCAATTCGCTGTATAACTCCGTTTTTCGATAGAAGGAATTACCTCTTCAGCTATTCAAGCAGTGGACTTTTTGGCAATAGATAATTTTGAAGAGAAAACCAATTCTGAACTCCTTTTCGATGATCACTATTGTTTAATTTTTTTGTCAATTCGAAGGAAAATATGTATTCACACGGGGCATGCGTAGTAGTGTTTTCAGCCAAGATATTTGTCACCAAAAATCATCTGGAACTATTTATTTGAGTGAGTTTGGTGAGTTTGTAAATGGTGCTTTGGCTATAAGCAATTTCAACAAAAATGATCTGAATATATTTTTCATTTTGGTGAAACTTTACAACTGAATCGATACATAGTTCAGTCGAAAATATTCCTCTCGATATTACCTCAAGTCTTTCGGCTCATTTCCACTGGGAAACAATAACATACGATTCACTTGAAAATATTTAACATTTAAAGTAATTCCTTTCGTTGGTGATGTATTTCTCACATACTTTTATAGTACCAAACTGCACGAACCTTTCGTTTGATTAAAACCAATCTGATGAATCTCCTAATCTTGTGTCAAAGTTGATGTCTTTGTCAGTGAAATCTCGCCCACAAGCCAGCTTACTTAATTTGAACATAACACAACACCTGAATTGAATTGAGTTGAATTGAATACCAATCTGATGAATCCTTCCACCCGCACGTTAAATTTGGTGTCTGATTATGTAATGGTTCCTTGAGGAATACTCAAATCAGATCAAAAACGTTCAGAGGAATTCCACAAGAACTTAAATGGAATTTATAGAAAAATGCCCAAGATGTCATTGGAAATAATGTGAATAAAGAATGGCAACGGAATTGATGTATTTTATAGAGGGCTGATTTTTTTGGTCCCTTTAGAGATATCATCTCATAGGCAACCAAACACCATTTTCATATAGGAACGAGGATTATATACTCTTGCAACACGTTCGAAAAAACCCCGAAGCTATCAAATTTACAAAGTGGAAAACTGGTGGATATTAAACGACTTTGATGGGTATCTTTCTAACAAACTTGCTTACTGAAATTTCTCTATGATTTATTTCTCACAAACTCTCTTGCTGACACACTGCATGAGACTTATTTAAGTGAAACCAAATCTAATGAATATAAAATTTGGTGTCTCATTTGTTTTTTATATGTTATTGTCTCTCGAGAAACACTGTGATTACGAAATATCCATGAAACTGTTCCTTGAATGCATCTTTTTCCATCGTTCCATACCTTTTTTTGTTCACCTCAATTTTTCATTTTGAACCTCGTTGGCATTTTATTTTTCACGTTACCTATTCGTTTCATTGCGATTCGTTTTTTCAACACGTCAAGTCAGACACATAGGTTATTAGTTGTTGTTATCTATATTTCGTAGTATTATTATTATTTTCACGACGCGACGTTTCGTTCAATGCGTTGATCTCTAAACCTGTCGAACGCGTAATTTATGCGCTGTCTCTATTTCTCATCAACACAATTATTTTAATGATTTCATTAATTCATTTTCGCTTCCTTTCATTTCATATCGTTTTGTTTCTTCCAACGCGTCAAGCTTGATACCCGTCGGACGCCTACGGTATATGACGTCGACCGCATTTTTATTATCATTGTCATTATTTTCATAACTTTTTGTGTCGTTTCGTTTCATTCAAATCATCGAATTTGATACCTTCCATATTTATTTCAACCTCTACATTTATTACTATTATTATTATTATTTTCATAATTTCTTTGATTCATCCCGTTTCATTTCGTTACTTCTGACGCGTTGAGCTTGAAATCTGCCGCAAGCATAATTTATTAACAGCCTTCTATACTGTATAATATGATGTCTTCTACATTTTTTATTATTATCATCATTATTTTCTTGATTTTTTGTGTCGTTTCATAGTTTCATCCAAATCGTTGAATTTGATCCCTTCCATACGTATATTTCAATGCGCTGACCTCTATATTTATTACTATTTTCATAATTTCGTTTATTCATCCCGTTTCATTCCATTTCTTCTGACGCGTCAAGCTTGAAATCTGCTGCAAACATAATTTATGTACAGTCGTCCATACTTTATATGACGTCATCTAATTTCTTTTATAATTATTACCACTATTTTCATGATATTTTGTGTTCTTTTCGTTTGATCCAAATCATCGAATTTGATTTTTTTATACGAATATTGTATCATGTCCCGATAAAGGTTTATTATCTGATTTGAAAGCTGTACTTTTGAGAGTGATTCCCATTTATGAATATATGTTTATATAAAAAATTATTGTAGATAAAATAATCAATTAACCAATAATGACGTCACCATGCCTCACAGCTAAAACTTTTATGAAAATTCCACTCAATCACATTTCAGATAATTAAACACATATGGCGAAAATGTTATCTTATTTTGAAATTACACTCTAATAATTTGTAAAAACCCCTATATTTAATAAAACTGACTATCTCAAAAAAAAATCATAATGGACTTATGTATCCAAAACGGACTTTATTCAAAATGAACATTGTGAAAATCGACAACAAGAAATAAATTTTTGTAGATGCTAACTGAAGTAAAATGAATAATTTCCTGGATAAATTCAAGATATGAAATATAAACGCCTATCGCCCTAAACCACACAATGGTGATAACTCCAATAATAAAACACGATATTTGCTGAAATTATGTTTTCTCGACTGAATGATCATTTATTGTCATCTTTAGACTACGTTGCTACATGATTAACTGAAACCCACTTACCTCAAAATCATCTGTACTTTCAAACATAATCCATATTATATTGAATTACAAACTACACATACTTAAAATGATGCCGGTACTGGTCACAAAATAACTATGAATAACATGTTCATTTCTGGGTTTTCGCTCACAGGAAATGCGATGATAACTCAACGGAAAGTACGTCGGTTGTAATAATCGAGTTTTGTTTTGTGCCTCTAAGATCCGTTCTGTGGCCACTGTCACCATACACGAAATCACGAAAACTCATGCTTTTTTATGGATTGTTCTATAGAAATATTCGCTACAGACCGAAGCTCTTACCTTTTTTACGTCGACGACGTAAGCTCAACATGTAGTTGATACTCATTTTTGCGTGAATTGCTCTTTTAAAATTCCAATTTTGAATGTAATAAACGAATATTTTGGTCATATTATTTCAGTGAATTGGCGTTTATTTTATTTGTAACGTGTAATAACGTCCATTTTGAACAATTTAGAAATGTCAAATCTACATAAGAAATACATGTAAACGTGTATTTTGTATGCCTTAATTTTCGTCGTAATAATGAATGCGAAAACGGCTATTTTTGTACGTATTTTTGCGTGAATTGACGTTCGTATTTTTTATCTTTTTTGAAACGCGTAAAACGTATATTCTGTTCACATTTTTGCGAGTTCAAACGCTTTTTAAATCTACCATTTCTTTGGAGCGTTAGGAACGTTTATTTTGTTCGCATTTTCTTTTGTGTATATTGACGTTCTCATCAATTTGTATAAAAAAAAACCTTGATACAAAGATCACTCAACACATCAACTATTGAAGAAAAATGGTCGACTTTTCATTGATTCTTGGAACGAAACGTTCACGGATTGCGGTATTCCTCCGGTTTTGTGGAATATCATCAATTGGATGCCATCCTCAAGAAAAATCTACATGATGTTGATGTCATTTATGTGCGAGGACTTCAAAAACGTGACTATCTTACTGCGAAATTCCAACAATTGGACCTACCTACACGTGTTGTCAACTTGGAGGATTATGATAATACGTTATGGATGGTTCCCACATTCAGCAACAATGATGGCATCTCACCTTGTATGCATACATTCGTCGCAATCGCCGCACCAACTACAATTTCAGCCTCCGAAACGTAGATATTCTTTACAAATGCCTGTCATATATTACCGAAATGAAAATGCCTAAATTTTGTATTCAAGATGTTTGAATTTTTTACCCTATCCTACAATACCAACATTTCATTATGCATACTTATAAGTTAGGTTGGCTGAGCGGTCTAAGGCGTTGTGGCGTTAAGTTGCGATTCCCGAAAGGGAGCGTGGGTTCAAATCCCACACCTAACATCCTTTTCGATTTATCTATCTAACTTCACTTTATGAAAATTTACTATACAAACTGATAACTAAATGGTAATTTTTAATATTAAATACAAAGCGCCCAGAACTGAGTGCGAGTAGTTGAAGCCTCATAACCACCAAAATACCCAAAGCTAAGTGCAATTGAGTAAAATTTACTATATAAGTGTGATAACTGGTACTTTTTGATGGGATTTTTTACTTGTTTAAACGCTTATAATTTTACTCGTTTTTTGGGACGCGAAAACGTCTATTTTCGTTGCATTTTTTACGTGTTTCAGCGTTTCAAATTTTAGCTGTTTTTTGGGACGCGAAAACGATCATTTTGTGCAATTTTGAAATGCCTATTGTCCATAAGAATTACATGTAAAAGTGTATTTTTGGCGTTCGTAATTTTAGTTGTTTTTTGGAACACGAAAACGCATGTTTTCGTTACATATTTTATGTAATTCGGCGTTCGAAATTTTATATGTTTTTTCGAACATGAAAACACATGTTTTCGTTGCATTTTTTACGTGTTTTAACGCTTCTAATTTGTTTTTTCGAACATGAAAACACATGTTTTCATTGCATTTTTTACGTGTTTTAACGCTTCTAATTTTACTTGTTTTTTGGGACGCGAAAACATCTATTTTCGTTGCATTTCTTAAGTGTTTTAGCGCTTCTAATTTTACTTGTTTTTTGGGAAGCGAAAACGATAATTTTGAACGATTCTGAAATGTCAAATCTCCATAAGAAATACATGTAAACGTAAATTTTTAACGCTTGTAATTTTAATCATTTTTTGGAACGTGAAAACCGCTGAATTCGTCAAATTTTTTACACATTTTAGCGTTTGTTATTTTAGTTGTTTTTTGGAACGAAAGAATCCTCAACCTTCTGTCTGTACTCTTCAGATACCATTCTATTGGTGATTACTTCAACTAACCAATGGCACTACTATAATGAGCTTTGACCAATCAAACTCCGCTATGTTTTTTTTCCCAAATGAACGGTCCAAACGTCCTCTTATTACACATTTAGATGTCGGATGTAATTCAATCTCTGCATGGGCAAGTAGTTGTTTCGAATCTCCATATGTCCATTGAAGCGTTCTTCCATCACTCATGTAGCCATGTTTTTTCTCTTAATGATTCATCATGTTTTTTCTCTCAAACGTTGTAGGACACCCTGTATATACGTTGACAACCAACCACCATTTATTTTTTCTCTTAATCGATGTATTTTGAGACATCCTGTATACCAAATTTGACAGCTGCCATGTTTTTTTCTCTGTCTCATGTCATTTGACAAACAGCCATGTTTTTTTCTCTTAAATGTTGCGTTGGTTCACCCGGTATACCAATTTTCATAGCTGCCATGTTTTTTTCTCTTAAATGCCAAGTTGGTACACCCTGTATGGTAGCAGTCATGTTTTTTCTCTTAAATACTATGATGGTACACCCTGTATGGCAGCAGCCATGTATTTTTTCTCTTAATCGCTGTATTTTGAGACATCCTGTATACCAAATTTGACAGCTGCCATGTTTTTTTTTTCTCTGTCTCATGTCATTTGACAATCAGCCATGTTTTTTTCTCTTAAATGTTGCATTGGTTCACCTGGTATACCAATTTTCATAGCTGCCATGTTTTTTTCTCTTAAATGCCAAGTTGGTACACCCTGTATGGTAGCAGCCATGTTTTTTTTCTCTTAAATACTATGATGGTACCCCCTGTATGGCAGCAGCCATGTTTTTTTCTCTTAAATACTATGATGGTACACCATGTATGGCATCAGCCATGTTTTTTTTTTCTCTTAGTCGATGTATTTTGAGACACCCGGTATACCAAATTTGACAGCCGCCATGTTTTTTTCTATAATCGATGTATTTTGAGACATCCGGTATACCAAATTTGACAGCTGTCATGTTTTTTTCTCATAAATGTCGAGCTGGTACACCCATTTTACTAAACTTACGAATCAGCTTCTAAGATTTAAGCAATAAGTCCATAACGCATTAATATGTGCGGTTTACGGCCCTTATGGCAGTTGACGTACGCAAATTCTATTATTTTCTTGATCTCCCATGAAAGTTGTCTTCTTAGAGTACCCGCACGTTTCTGTAACTTTACTAATAACGAAGATAGCCTCCTATGCCCTTTTGACCTCGGAAAATGCTTAAAAATGTTTCTTGACATCCAAACGAATCTATTGATGCCAAAATCATCCGAATCGGACGACCTGAAGTGTCATTTCCGGTTTGGACCGGAAGTAGCCATTTTATTGCAGATTTGGACTCTCCTCGATGTGGGTAATCCGAATTTACTATTACTTTTCTTCTATCTTAATTTTTTGAAACCGGAAGTGTTTATTTTTTGATGATACGTACAGATCCAAAATATCATTAATGTATATATTGAACGACAGATGGCTCTGATGTATTCCTAGAAAACGAATTGGTATCGCACTTTAAAAATGACGGACCCCGTCACGATGACGTTTATGAGACACCCTGTATATATTTTTTGTCTCAACTGGCACGTTGGTACACCTGGTATATATTTTTTTCTTAAATGATAAACCCAATCACGATGCACGTTTATGAGACACCCTGTATTTTTTTTTCTTAAATGATGTATTTTGACACACCCTGTATACGTAAAACGAAAACTTCTGAATCCCTGCATGCCCCAATGATGCGATGCTCCAATGATGTGATGATTCATTTTTCCGATGTATTTTGAGACATCCTGTATACCAAATTTGACAGCTGCCATGTTTTTTCTCTGTCTCATGTTATTTGACAGGCAGCCATGTTTTTTCTCTTAAATGTTGTGTTGGTTCACCCGGTATACCAAATTTGACAGCTGCCATGTTTTTTTCTCTTAAATGCCAAGTTGGTACACCCTGTATGGCAGCAGCCATGTTTTTTTCTCTTAAATACTATGGTGGTACACCCTGTATATCTTTTTTCTTCCATAATTAAATTTAAAAACCGGCAACGTCCCACCCTCCGTAACTCTACTCCTTAATTTTAAATCCGGCAACACCCAACGTCACGCGGTGAACCCAGCGACGCTGAGAAGTCGCTACTGCGCATGCGTGCGCTCGTACACAGGTTGTATCACTACTTCAATCATTTACCTGAAAATATAAAAGAAGCCAAATACTCAAAAAATTCAGTAGTTTACTGAAACAATTCCTGGCTATAAATGTTATCCATCAGAAGATTATTTCAGTATGTACTTCCAGATTCTATCATAAGTTTATTAATGCGTGTGTTTCTATATACACAGAAACACACTTGACTTTCATATATTTCAATTTTGTATATTCACAGTTTAGGCGCTGACGCTTTTCTATTTCTGTTCCTATTTGACTATCCTATATATTTTCACGCTTTGCTAGAAAAAATAAATTATCATCATTATTGTTCGAAGAACCCGATGTTCCTTTAACCTGAATACATTTATAGAACATAATTTGTGCCATTCTATTGCCATTCTATTGCTATATCTATTTTGATTCAAACTTGCAAATATCTGATTCTCGTGATTGAATTATGTTTTATTACTATGATATATTTATATAACTTCCATAAACGTTATTTTCATATTGGATTTGCATTTGCCTATAAAATCCATATTGAACGATGGAAATTTCGTACAATATTTGAACAAAATACTAACTTTATTGAATTTTGTGATATTAATAACGTACGGGTACAGTTTGCGTCATATTAGATATCAGCTCAGAATGAATCACAGGCTTTGTACAGGGTGATTATTGATGAGGGCTGATAAAATGTCTTTTGAAAAGTAATCTGAATATGAAAATTTGGAATAGCTGATTATTGACAATGATCAACTGGTACATTTCCTGATAACCTGAAAACGGGAAAAATAATTCCCATTCATAAGGGGTTCAGTTCTTGGTTGAATCTCTTCTGTCTTAGTTAACCGACTGCAATACGTGAACATACCAGAACTTTTTGGAGTAGTGACACGTAGCAGTTCTGAAACTAAAATGGTAAACATAGGGGTTCCGCAAGGGTCTATACTGGGCCCAATTTTATTTCCGTTGTACAAAAATGATCTTGATAACTTTTTAACACATTCTCATTTTACGATATATGACCTCTTTGATAGTATTGGATAAAGACGAAATTAAAATAAAAATATGTTGACAAGTTTGTACTCTATTCATGAACGAATGAGAGTAGCTTGAGTTTCCTATATTGGAATGCCTCTGAAACACAAATCGTGAAATTTCACAACTGGCAAATAACTGTCTTTGTCAAAGATGTATTAATAGATAATACAAATCAAACAACATTTCTGGATCTGGTGATTAATGAAAATATCAACTGGAATAGTACTTGTATAGTTTAAGAAGAGACTGAAATGTGCTATTTGTTCAATAAGTCTTAGAAAAGCCTCAGCCTATCATCTTTGTACTTACCACTCTCAAGAAGCGTCTTGAATTAGGTATGGCAAATGTTTGTGGGGTAACTCAACTTCTGTTCATGATGTTTTCATTTTACAAAAAAGAAAACCAAGAATAGTGTCAGGCGTTTCTTCAACCTACTCTTGTAGGAGACTTTTAGTCAAATATCATGTATTTGTAAAAGATCCCACAAACTCCCTTATGGAATTTGGGTCATGGTGAATTTTTTTGAATTTTTAATATGACTTAGTCCATGTAATTCTCAACCATTGTTACCATTGCGCCAACCCAAAAAAATGAACAGTTTTGCTGCTAGGGAGCGTTGAAATCACCCCTTGCGCAGATTGGACTGTTTATTTTTTAATCTGGTGAGCGACATCATATTGTTCTTAAAATGAAAATAATCACTTCAGATTTTCACTCTTATATTTTTGTCGAACATGTTTTGGTGATTAAATGTAGGTGATATCTGAAATCACAGGCAAACTTTTCTCGGGACACATTGGATATATTTGAAAGAGAGCAAAAAAGCACAGCACAACAGCCTCATGAACTAGACATCGAATTCTAGCTGATTTTGGTCATTTCTAATTACTAACACATCTACAAATGGCGGCTGTTTTTTTGTTTCAGTTTCATACGTGAACGATATGGTTTGAAACTGGCTATTCAATTCTGAAATTAAATGGTCCATATCGACCTGTTTCGTATCAAAGATAGCAAACTCGTCGTCCACGTATCTAACCCAAACCCTAGGAAAATAGCATCTCATGCTTCCATTTCAAATCTACCCATGAACAAGTTTGCTAGGAGGGGAGATAGAGGGTTGCCCATGGCTGTACCTTCGAGTTGTTCGTAGAAGTAGCTGGGGTACGTTTTTATATTCAACAAATTGGTGTGGTTGAGGTGGAGAGTGGTGGAAGAGAATGACGTAATTTTCATGAAATCCATCATATTTCAACCAGTTTTATAGAAACGATTTGGTTAAATTATTTCAACCACCACTTGGAGGTTACATCGATTTGTGGATATGTGATTTAGAAACCCCCAGTACAGCCCAATGTATCATTTCTTATTACGCTATGGATATTGGCAAATCAGGAATGTTTCAGAACTGTGGCTGATAGGTACGGTTTTAGTTGGGCTACTGTTAAAAAAATTGCATGTTCAAAAATAATTACTTACATTAAATGCCCAGAAGGTGAAGCATTTAGGACAATATTCGGTCATTTTAGTGACCTGCGAGGGAACAACTCCTTTCCCAATGTTGCTGGTTGTGGTGATGGAACCCATCTTTCCATTTCAGGGCCAAACGGAGATGATTCCTTTCATAATAGAAAATATTTTTCTATTTCTTTAGCCGTTAATTGCATACTGATAATTTCTCTTCCTATTTCCAAATCTAATAATTCAAAAAAAAGTCAGGGGCGTAAGCAAAAAAGTAAATTCAGAGCAGATCATAAACATAACCTCAAAAACCAAAATCAACCATACTCACCAACACCTCAAGCTGGTGGAAAAATCGAGGTGTGGTGGACCAAGCTGTTGAATATAAAAACGGAAGTTGTGGAACAACCACTAAAACACCAACAATATAAAAACGACATGGTGAGACACTTTCACCACACCAAGTTGGTGAATATAAAAACGTACCCTTATTGAACTGAAAGCAATTTTGCTTCATGCAAAGCCTGGCTCTTAAATACTCTTTGACTATTTTGTCACAAAACCGTTGGTCAGCAGTAACTCCTTCAAATATTCCGAAGTTGTGGGTATTGGGACACTTGGAAACAAAGACATATTTCTCCTTCTTAATCTCTTGTTTCCAAGTGTCCCAATACCCACAACTTTAGAATATTTGAAGGAGTTACTGCTGACCAACGGTATTAGTGACGTAATAGTCAAGGAGTACTCAAGACTCGCCAGACTTTGCTTGAAGCAAAATTGCTTTCAGTTCAATAACTGCTCCTAAGGACAACTCGAAGGTACAGCCATGGGCAACCCTGTCTCCCTTCCTAGCCAACTTGTTCATGAGTAGATTTGAAATAGAAGCCAGAGAGGCTGTTTTCCTAGGGTTTGGGTTAGATACGTGGACAACGTGTTTTCTATCTTTGATACGAAACAGGTCGATATGGAAAGTTTTATTTCAGAATTGAATAGACAGTTTCAAACCATATCGTTCACGTTTGAAACTGAAAACAAAAAACTGCTACCATTTTCAGATGTGTTAGTAATTAGAAATGACCAAAATCAGCTTGAATTCGATGTCTACAGGAAGGACACGAGTACACTCAGATACATGCCTGGGAGTTCCCACCATTGCATACAATATAAAATGGCGGGACTGAATTTCTTGGTCAATCGACTCTTGTCATTCTCTTTCAACACAGAGAGATTTAAAACTGAGAAAATGATAAACAGGGAGGTGGCTGAGGTGAACCGTTATTCTGTGGACTTGGTAGACAAATTGATTAGAAAACATAGATTAAAAAAAAAACTCTCCGTAACTCATCGACTTTTCAAAAAGAGGAAAATCATCCCATTTGAACCTCGAGTTTCTCGAGGTTTTGGAGGTATTTTCAGAACCCTCAATATGAAGGTGCTATACAAAAATTCTTGTAAACTTCAACAAGTATTGGGTACTCCCAAAGATAAAACAGATGAAAAAGAAGAGTCTGGGATTTATGAAATTAGCTGTAAGGACTGTGAGAAAAAGTATTTGGGTTATACCCGAAGGGCCATGAAAGTAAGGTTCAGAGAACACATTACGGATATGATCCGATATTCAAGACCCGAAAAATCGAGTGTGTCCCAACATGCTTTGGATCACGACCACCGATTTGATGACACAAGTTTAAAATTAATCAGACAAGTTCATGACCATAGACTTCTCGATGCATTCGATAGTGTGAAAATTGCCAAATGTAAAAAAAGTATGAATGCTGATAAAGGTCCTATTCCTTACAGCCCATTATTGAAGTTCGTAGTACATTGAAAAACGTTTTCTTTTCTTCACAATAAATTCATAAGTTATTGTTTTTCCAAGAAATTTGTGTCATCAAATCCAAAACAATTAGGATAACATTAAAATCAATTTAGTGAAGATAAATTACTTGAATTAGTAAACAATAAATAAGGAAAATTTGATAATGGGTGCGGTTGGTCCTCAGATACGTAGTAGGTAGAATAGGTACATTCGAAATGTTAGATAATTTGACGTCCATTAAGAAATAGTGGTATAAATAGAAGTGAGGTATGATAAGAGGTTCAGTAAGCTTTTAGCTCCTGAAGATGCTAACTCAGTTGGCGAAACGCGCGTCGAGTGTGATTGTGACGTAGTTTTTCGTGTTTGGGTAGTTTCTTTTTCTTGAATTGTATTCACACCAACAGATAAACCGGCTTCGATCTCGGCTGGCGGTCTATTTTTTTTCTTAGGCTGAGTTACTTTTTCTTTTTTTTTGTTAGAAATGCGAATCATAGGAAATTATGTCATAGGCATTATAATGTGCCTATGTTGAGTGAAGTATCGAGCATAATTCTGTATAAGAGCTGCGTCTGTAGAAAAGCTTATGTGTATTACGAGAACAAAGTGTTCATGCCGCTCTCCAAGACTAACTCTGTCGAGCGGCAATCTGTCACTGCGCTCTCAATACACCGATAGCTTTTAACGCATTTGATATCATTACTTAATTTTCATGAGTCTTTAACGTAATCTGTTTCAGAGCAACTTTATACTTCCCTTGTTGTTCTCACTGATAGCTCAATGTGTTTGTAGAATTAGATGTTCCTCGTTGAAAATTCGATCACGTCGGTATCCAAACATTAGAGGACATCAATCAGAAATTTTATAAAGTTGTCGGGGGGAAAAAATCAGCTTTGAAGTGAAATTAATTGATATAATCGCATTTAAATTTCTCGCAAGAAAGGTATTTAATTTGCTTCACTCTGCTACTCCTGCTATGAATATTTTAGAATGAACAAAACTTTGGCCATGGGGGGGAAGTTAGGATGATATTTCAATACAAAATGACCTAATTTGATGAAAATTGCTGGAGTTGTAATAATAATATTAGTATTATTCTGGAAGTAGAGACCAATATCTACAATTTGTTTATTTTGGATTTTCACATGAGAGGTGAGAAATGTATTGAAAATGTCACTGAAAGTTGATCAAAACGCACTGAAGTTAACTCGAGTTGAGTTCGGGCGATTTCGGGTTCATTTTGAAGCATTTCCAGTGACATCTTCAACATATTTCCCACCTCTCATGTGAAAATCCAACAGAATTTGAATCGGCGCATTAAGAAAGATTTGCCCTTAAATTGTTTATAGCGCGATTGTGCAAAAAATACACATCGGACAGAAACCATCTTGCGCACAGTTGAACCACATGTTATTATCTATCAGTTCGCTCAATATTGTTTGTCCAGCTTCAGATTTATAAAAATTATGAATTGTTGAAAAATGGTGTCTTTTTCGAGGTTTTCCCTGTTGTTTTCAGTGAAAAATGCGTCGATCTGGTTGGATACAAAACCATTTTGCATCAGGTTTTATAATTTCCTACAAAAGTTCTATTGACTGTAAAACGATTCCTTCAATACTTTTTGAGATATTCGCAAAAAAGTTAAAAAAAATTCACTATTTCTTGTTTGAAAAATTCCACAAAGCGATTTTGCTGGAGTGAAAACTGGTGTTTTCGTTTAGCTTATCTTATAAAAGTAGTATAGGCTGTTTGTTGAGTATATTTAAAAAATTATTGCATCAAAATCTCAAATTCATATTCACCAAACCAAGTCCTACTCGGCAACAATCCCATCTCTCGAACAGTTCAAAACTGTTTGAGAAATCAAGAATCAACCTGTCAATTATATCAGATCCACACCTCCTCAACTAAAACTATTGCCATCAATTCTGTCTAGTCAAACCAATGCTAGTATTACTTTTAAGAAGCTCATTGGTAAAAAATAATGTCTATTTGTAAGTATTGTGTTCAATCATTGTATGTATACTAGGATTATTTCCTAATCAATAAAGATTCATTCATTCATCCCAAGGCCATGAACTGTGACAAGGGAAAATTAAATTGAATAGAAAATAAATATTGCCGCACATTTTTCACCGGGCTGTCACTCGAAATTTGGTAGCAATTCGATGAAAGTGATTTATGGTGACCAAATAGCGGAATTCTATCAAATGACGATATATCAGTATTGAATTTGTGTGGTTTGCTATGGTGGCAGTTCATTTGTCACTGGAGTTTGCACAGCGTCTACACGTACACAACTTCCTCCGTCTCCTACCCAGTTCTTTTTATATAGAAAATACGATGGAAGTAACTCTCATGTACAAAAGTTTTCTGTATAAACCCATCTTTCATCTCATGTCTTTTTTATTATGTGTCAATAACTTTTGGAATAAAAACAAAGATACTAAACTGGCACCTCAACTGAATTCGGCAATAAGTAGACTAAAAGTTGGAACCTCAACAACAGTCTCCACCTGGTCCTTGCCTGTTTATTTTTTTCTACAACGATTGAAAATGAATGAAAATATTGAGAAAATTATTCAGAGAGACTTGTTCGGTTTTTCTCAATTTTAAGCGGTTTTGCGATCAATAAACCTCCAAGTCACAATGACCAATTGGAAGTAGACATTTCAACATCTTTTACAGACCTTTGAAATACAAAAAACAACAGAACAATTGTTTGAGGAAGGTAGGGTTATTTTTTTCGAAAAATGTACATAACTCGAAAACTAGTCGTCTTCTGAATTGCGAAAAATTTGTGCTCATCTGACACCAAAAAAGACATACTTAGAAATTTTCATGTAAATTAAATCATTTATACTCGAGAGAAAAATGAATTACTGAAAAATCGGTTTTTCGCCATTTTGACGGTTAACTTGAGGTTATGTCGAAAAGTGTTCAACGCAAAAGTTTTGAATTTTTAATCATCTACAGCTTTGCCATCGAACATTTTTCCGCTAAGAGGCCACGTTTCGCTGCAAATTGCAAAAAACCGTTTTCAACCCCTAAACTGCATCCCCATTTCACCATTTTGTGTGGTTTCCTGTTTCATAATTTTTTTTTTGAAGTTTGAACGTCATCAATTTTCCCACCTAGTCCTTGCCTGTTACATTTTTTTCACAAAAATTATAAGCACCAATCTACTAATAATTACGAACTGTCATAATTAGCACCCGGGATCAACTAAAAACTCATTGCTACAAGACAATTTTCGTTATGCTAATCAGAGAGTATTGATTTTTGAACAAGCAGATTCCTTGACACTGGTGCACGTATGTATGTCAACCGTCAGTTTGATGTGCTGCAGTGATCGTTTATGACGTCTTTCGTAAATCGGTACTTTATTCAATATTCCAGCGTTTACCTATCGCGATTGTGATGTGATTGTTACAGATGGTGCAGTTAATGAAAACGGTATCGGAGCAACATTCAAACATTTCCTTTACTTTGATAACATGTAATTATGTTGTGCTGTGTTAAATGATTTGCAAAAATATTTTATTTGTTTTTGCCATTAATGCACGGTTCCACGTGGACAGTTTTTATCCAGTGGCGGTGCGTTCCTACAAATTAATCAGGTAATTTTTTGTTCCATTTTTTAATTCTTTTTGGTTTTCAACTCCTTTTGGTGGGAAGAGCAAACTGACAAATTTTGTGTAAGTTGTGGTAAATTACCCTGTATTTAGGCATTGGGTTTTATTTACGTTTATATTTCCTTTATTTTCAACCTTTTTCGATGGTCTTTTGTATACATATATTCGTCTTTCCTCTCTTGAACAATTACCACATGTACTTGATACCATGTGCCATTACCTCCGAGCAATAAAAGATATAGAGGTGCCATTTCTATATAAACAACACATATTGAAGTGAAAGCTGCATACCGCTATCCTTTGTTATGATTTGTAGGTGAGGGGGAGATTTGTTATTGTTTTGAAAACTGGAGCTAAGCTTAGAACCAGTGGCGTGCTAATACATTTTCTGATATATTATTAATTAGATACGGTCGCTGCAGACTAATTTGTTATCACGTATCGGCATGGATAGACGACCACATGCCTGGTTGGAAAGCAAGTTTGTTATTTAGCTGCAACCCTGACGTCTAATGTTCGGAATGCGCACCAACCACCAGCAGTAGTGCTGTAGGTCTCCCTACTGATGAAAAGTGAATGCGCTTCCAATGAAAACAATGTCGCTCTGGAGCGCCACGGCAAATAAAAGCTGCCATGTACGCGCACAGGCTATGCCTTTGGGTACACTCTACGAGTGTTGTCAAAAAATAGTAACATGTTCTTACGATAATACAATCAATCTTTGGATTAAACTCTTCCTATCATACAAATGGCAACATTTCCTAAATGGTTGCATGAATAACTCATTCATAAATAGAATTCCTAATGGATATGTAGTGGACAAATAGTTATTTATGTAACAGGTGCAAAAATAAGTGACTGTTTATTGTACATTATTGTACATGTGATAATTGTCAACACGCTACGTGAACTAATACAGCATACACTAATTCTTTTACTATCATTAAAAAAATAGACTTCCATCCGTCAATTTTGAATATGAAAAAGTAGTGCTTATTGCTGTGGGGCAATATAAATTAAATTGCAAGTCGTTATCAAGTTATCATACACTTGATAACGACTGTAGATTTTAACAGTTGAAACGTCGTGAATAACATTGCAGAGAATATTTCTTTGTTCTTTTTTAAACAATGAAAGTCCAGAATAACCTTACTCAAAGTGAAACATTGTCAACCACTTTCAAAAAAACGATAGCAATGTTGTTGCCAATTCTTGTTCACGTGGTAAAGTCTTGTTCATACCCTCACAAATTTCGTAATTTTTCTACGAATGAAATGGCTGCATCAACAATTGGTCCGGCATGACTGGCAGCCATTTTATTCGCAGAAAAATTGCGAAATTCGTGAGGATATAAAAAAGACTTCACGTGAATGCGCGAGAACTAGCAACAACGTTGCTGTCGTTCGTTGTTCGCCTGTTGTCGCTGTCTACGATAATTTTGTATTTCGAGTATTGATTCTGGTGCTGTCATCGTAAAAGACGAAGATGCTTCAAACTTTGGGGAAAGTGCCAGTTGCAGAGCTATCCCTTAATATCTTTCAACGCTGGAAGGAGTTGGAATCCACTAAATGAACGAATTTGTTAGAAAACTTCATGTTTGCTGTTGTTTTGCGATAAAAAAATACCTTATATTGGTCCAATGAACATGAAATATTGAATAAATATGATTAATCAGATACGTGCTGGAAGCATTTGATTTGATAATCAGTACGAATTTTACACTCCAGAAACCCTTAAACTGCGCTCAAATTCTTACTGGTTAGAAAAATATTTTGAAGAAAACTGAAAAATATTACCTTATCATCGCATCAGATGACGATTCATTATAAAATGCCAAGACTGGTAATGCTCATTTACTGATTATAGTTCTACAACCTGACCGAAAAATATGGTGAGGACAAAAGTAGTTAGAACAGATAACTGAGGATATCTAAGAGAGTGATGCACACCATAACTGGACAATTGCTCTATTGCTTGGTAACCTGAAAATATTATCTGAACCAATGTCAAAGTATCATAAGGAATATGAGAGAATGGGATTATTGTCTTGACAATCATTATACCTATGTAACCCGTTCATTAGATTTTAAACTTGTGATGATATACAGTGTTACGTTAACAATCAAGAAGTTCATGTCCACGTACGGTTTAACCGGAAGCAACATTTTTATTCAAATGGAAACATCGAAAACTTCTGATGAACGGGTTATGTGATAATCCCTGTATATGAACAAAATATTCCAGTACCCAGCAGATTGGGTCTATAGCTAGTGACTTATAATTTGAATTCGGTTTTGAAGAGTTGAGTTTGTTTACTTACTTATTTTTCAGTGTTCCTACTGCAACAGGTATTTTCCTATTTATGAATAGGTAATCATTTCTCAAAGTACAAAGTTCCTTTAAAGCTATTTCAACAAAAAAAGTATTTTTGTCTCACAATCGGGAATCAATAAAAATCAACTTTAATAATACTACTAAGAACTAAGTAAGGTATGCCCATCAAACATGGTAGATGCCATACTGCGACGCCCATGGTTTGATTTGATACTTACTTGTGGAATGTTTGTTTAGTGCTTAATAACTTTTTCGGCCCACAAACTTCACACGTTTTCGCCATTTCGCAGAGATGAGTTCTCTAATATAACAATTCATCAACCAACACAACACTTCTACCACTTATTAAAATTAAAACAATTATACAAATAGGCTCAAATCCAAACTGAACTGACAAGACGATACATAAGTTGTCAACGCATGTAAACAAACTAGATCGCCAAGTTAAGAGCGAATAACTATACGGAATTCCAACCTGATTAATGAGTGGAAACGGAAATATCCGATAATGTTCTTTTTTAACAAGATCCGAGCATAGATATTTATAAACAACGTCGGGTATGTTGCTTTCAAGAAAGAGACACGAAAGCCCTCTCTATATCTTTTATTGCTCGGAGGCCATTACATACCGCCGTTACGGACATGTTCCCATACGTATTCAGTAATTCGTGGTTTCTATTGAAATCTATCAATTATATCAATGACAATTTCCCTCATATTATATAAACCAACCAAATGCCACCATTTTTTGAATTCAAACCAATGAGAAAAGGACTTTTCGAAAACACCGTGGTATTTTCAAATCGGTGTTTCGCTTCTTCCTTATTTATACGTTTCTATGGTTACAACAATTTTTGTGAATAGAGAAATGTCAGTTTGACGGTCCAACTCTCCAACTGACATTAATGACACATGATGAATCGTTCCTGCAATACTCATTTAGTCCATAATAATTGAATGTATTCGTGAAATTGTCTGATCGAATATCCCTTCAAAATGCAGAATTTTGAAAATACTTTCACCTTACCACTCGCTCAAACTGTGTTGCTGTACAAAACACCACTCGAGCAAGCTCTCGTGGTGTTTCTAAGCAACACAGTTTTCGTGACAGCAAGGTGAAAGTATTTTTTAAAAATTCAGCATTTTGTCGGGATATTACTACTGACAATTTCTCTCATATTATATAAACCAACCAAATGCCATCATTTTTTTTAATTCAAACCAATGAGAAAAGGACTTTTCGAAAACACTGTCTCCAGCCCGTGGTATTTTAAATCGGTGTTTCGCCTCTTCCTTGTTACACGTTTCCATAGTTACAACAATTTCTGTGAATAGAGAAACGTCAGTTAGACGGTTCAACTCTTCAACTGACATTAATGACACTTGATGAACCGTTTTTGCAATACGCATTTGGTCCATAAAAATTGAATGTATTCGTGAAATTGTCTGATCGAATATCCCTTCAAAATGCAGAATTTTCAAAATACTTTCACCTTGCCAGTCGCTCAAACTGTGTTGCTGTACAAAACACCACTCGAGCAAGCTCTCGTGGTGTTTTTAGGCAACTAGTTTTCGTGACAGCAAGGTGAAAGTATTTTTCGGAAATTCAGCATTTTGTCGGGATATTACTACTGAAAATGTACCTATGTGTAGTAAACAAAATCAAGTCACGAGTAAATTGTAGTAAATATGGTCACACTGTTGTTAGCGATACTTTCGTTATAACAAAACCTTAAGCGTTAATTTCAGATAGTTACTTTTGTCAACTTTCATAACTTTGAGAAATAAAACAGATTTTATTCTCTATATCTCTTCTCATGGCACCGAGCAAGCAATGCAGACTAGAAATGCTTCCTCGGCAGCAAACTTCACACTTGAGAAGGTTAACGCGCTACTGAAAAACAACCATATAACAATCTTCACGATGAAACTTTATGACTGTCATGAAACACATACAAATGAAACTAATGTTATGCAGTTCGTTTTGCTGGTAATCCAATTATTCCATTTCATCCTCCAATTTTCAGATACATCCTAACATGAGAATTTAAATCATATTTTCTTGGAGTGTCCCATAAATGAAGCACCACAAAATGATATTTACTTTGACTTTATACAGAACGGCGTGCCTGCACCGTTCAACATGACAGTGGTGTTACGGCATTTGAATCCAGAAATAATTAAAATAATCATTAAATTCATGAATTTTAATCACATTAACTTATAAATGACTTTATATCTTAGAATCCATACTATCACCAAAGTTCCTAGTTTGTTAAATACTTCCAGAGGTGACTTTTTCCCCCTGAGAGTCATTGTAATTCAGTACACAAAATAATGATCATAAATAAGCCAATAAGCTCAAGATATGTGAGGTTATATTCATTCATTCTCCAGTCTCATCCTACTTCACCAATAATCCATCCTATGCAGTTCTATTAGTAACTTACTAACGCCTCAAACACCAAGAAGACGTACTGGAAAGAGAAGATACCTCATGAGAATAAAGAGCACAAGAATTTGTAATATAAGAATAAAGGGGGTCTACATGAAGATATTTCAGACAAAGTAGCCCCCTCCCCAAGTTCGAGCTGGTCAAATGCGCTTATGAAAGCAACGACCATAATATTCGAGAGAGAGAGAACTCTGCATGTTTTTTGTCGCTTCGGTGAAAGACAACACCAATGTACATCTTCAACAAGAATGAATTGCATCCATAGAATATTAAAAATATTCAGTTACTAGTGCATAGACGTCTGCAAGATGCGACAATAAAGAATATCATCAACGTCATTTCTGAAGAATGAAATTGAACAAAACATGGTATAAAGCCCATGAACAAAATAATAAAGGTTTTTTAGACGAGTTTGAGAAATGTTTAAGTTTAATTTATCCTGTAGTTGATGAAATAATTTGTATGGGTGATTTCAAGAGAAGTAAATGTAACTTGCTTTCACAGATCACTTGATTATGACATCAAACAACTGAAAATCTCCGTCGAAAAATATTTAGAAAATGTTAACACATACACGTGGATTTTACAAGTGATGATGGTGACTGCGATGATAAACATATTTGAAGATTCGGGCTGGAGGTATATATGACTGATTGTAGGGTACATCATGAACCTGCATTTTTTATTAATTTCTACAATTTTGAATTGAGTACAATAGGTGTACAAATTATTTTCATAGATAAATATGATAATTTATTTCTATTAGTATCAGTAGATCATGACAAAAACCTAGCAATGTATGTTTGGCCACTTCGAAAGAGCTATTTCGTTATGAAAATAATAAATCAAAATGTCTACAAACCATTCAGATCTCTGAGTTAAATATTAATAATACTTACCGTTAAATAGTTGTTGACTCATTTATTCCTATGGTTCTACACAAAAAAAGTATAAAAAAATAGGAATGGTAGCGCTAGAAATTGTACACCAATAAGAATAAATACACTTAAATTGGTTTGCTAATTTATTTTCTTAATCAAATATCCAACGGAGGCCATCCATAACATACAGTGGAGGTGAGAACTTACTGGGTAGGTAAAAAACTTACAGTCGAACTCCACCAAATAAAAAAAATAAAATCTTTATTGATAGTGTGAGTGTAGTCAGAGGACACACATCAGCACATTTCGAGATGTAGTCGGAAGGCTTACATCAGCAGCAGGACATGTTTCGAAGGATTAATCCTTCATCTTCAGCGAAAAAAAGGTTACAAACTAATGATCATATGTGGTGGAAAAAGTGCTTCTATATAAATGTAGAATAATTAAATTAAAACAATTATCAAACTGACAGTAACCGCTCGAAATCGTGTTTTTTTTGGGGTATTTTCTATGAATATGTAAAATTATCAGTCCTGAGTAATGAAACTGAGCGAAAATTTGTAAAAATAAATGGTATAAATTATTAGAAACTATTTTCCCACCCCTGCATTCGGGGCATATCACCCGCATCGCGGAAACATTGGAGTGAGAGGGAAGGGGAGAATATTTGAAAAAAACTCTCAAACTACTACTCTTAGATATAAATGTGGGTAAATAATCGTTGAGAACTGTCGTTAATAAGATTTAGAAGTATTGTTATGAAAATTATTCGCAAATTCGAGAGAATATCAACTCATTGTATAAATCAAACGCGTACCGGAGGTAACGAAATATGAGAGTGTTTTTCAAAAATAAACTCACCATTTTCAATTAATCGATGTTATCCCAGTATCCAGTGTTTTCTGCACAGGAACTTTTATATTATCTGACGTTTACATAGAGCAACATTGACTGATGCCCACTGCGCACCGACAGAACCGCGCTGCTCTATACTTACTATACAGCGGCGCGCTAGCTGCCGCATTGACAAGGTCCCAAGACGATATTTTCCAGGTTTTAGAATCTGAATGAGTTTGAAGCAGGTACACTTCGGGACAGTTTCCTTTGGTGCACTGTCTTCCTCGGTCTCGAACTTTGATATTATAAGATTTTCAATTGCATTTTTGCAGCTGGCAACTACGCGTATAAATATAAATAATATCAGAATACAAAGCTGCGATCTTTATCTTCAAAATGAAATGATTTGTCAGAACTGAACATTTATGTGAGGAGTTATAGAACTTTACTTCACGCGCTGGTTGAAAAAATGCACGTTGGCGGGAGCCGGCGCAACACCTGCCCCATTGCGAAAGCATATAACTTCAACAATTTTTTTCAAGAATACCGTGTGATTTCTCAAAATTTTGGTAGAGACAGTTTTTTGTTAAAATTTGTGCTCTTTCTGAGTATCAAGATATTTTATGATTCAAAGTGAATTTTTTGAGATATTTCGAAATTACCTCAAAAATTAATTTCAACGCGTTTTTTGGTGGGTTCCACCCCCCCCCCCCTGGAGTTGATAATTTTTCTCAGAAGTAATGTGCACACTGTGTTCTACAATAAAAAAAAAAAATATCGGCGGAGCAATTTAAGTTGAGGTTGATAGCCTTGTTGATTGGCCTATTACTATTCCGAGTAGCGAACAATAGAAAGAAAACACGGTGGAGTTTAGCACAGGAAGCCTTATATGTTATACGGACGGTTCGCGTCTGACTGACAAAGAATCTACCCGGAGGGAAGAAAGTACGAGAGAGCTACGCTTTGGGTAGATATACAAAAGTTTTCCAAGCTGAAGTGTTCGCCATCCTATCGGTAGCTATGAGGCAAGAGGTGAAAGAAGGGTCCGAACAAATAACTTATATCTGTTCGGATAGTCAGGCAGCGCTCAGAGCCATCTGCCATCCTAAACTGAGATCACTCAGCGCTTGTAGCTGAAGCGAAGGAAGTTCTGCTGGTATGCGTCCCGGGTCACAGAAAGGTGCGTGGAAACGAGGTGACAGACGGACTTGCCAGCCTGTACTAGGCATCGCAAGAAGCCAAACCTCTTCCGCCCTCGACGAGTGGGCAGAAGAAGAGCTGAATAATCCTTGGAGGGATAACACCGGCTGCAGGCAGTCGAAAGACTTCGTGGCTGGCTCCAATAAGTCAAGGACGGCATGTCTTTTAGGCAGAAACCTTCAAGCGCTACGCCTCCCTATAGGAATACTAACAGGACATAACAAGTTACGCAGACACCTATCACTTATAGATATAGAAGACAGCCCCACTTGCCGCAAATGCGAAGAAGATGAAGAAACTTCATCTCACTTCCTCGGCGAGTGGGAGGCATACGGGAAGGAGGCTAAGATTTGGAATCTTCGGAGTTGAGAAACTCCAACAAGAGGAACTTATCGACTTGAAGTGGTAGGACATAATGACCCTCATTAGGAGGTCACGAACGTTCGAAAAGGAAAACTAGGAGGATGAATGTAGATAAGTGAAGAACAGGGGATGTCAAAAAGAGCCCACGAGGGCCTACTTGCCTGGCTGAGGTTGTGGCTGATAGTCGCGAGTAATCGCGTAAGCAAAGTAGGTATTGTAAATATGCGTACTGTGTTAGAGTCTATAAATGAATTTTCTGATCGTTGCTTCGCAAGTTAGTCAGCTTTTTCATTTTTATTGTGTCCTCGTACTAAGTTGTGTTCCGGTTCCAAAATAGATTTTTCCGACGAGCGTGCGTAAAGTAGTACTTTTCCGCACGCATTTTCGTGCGTAAAGTTACACTTTTCCGCACCCCGTGCGGAGAAGATTTTCTTCCGCACTGAGTGCCGAAAAGTGAAACCACTCAAAAATCTCACTGGTATGGAAAAGTTTGGCCGATTCTGGAATAGGAATCACTAATGTCAAGAGACTCGGAGGCTGGAAAACGACGAGTGTAGCCGAGAGCTTCATTGAGGATATGTCGAATAAAATATTGGCCGCGAACATGTGCCCTTCTGCATTGAGTCAACCTTTATCAAGCCACATGAACGGCTGCCCTTCTCAGTTAAGTCAACCTCCATCGACCTATTTGAACAACTGTCCTGAGGTAAATCAACCTTCATCAAACCATATTATTACCTGCTCTTCTGCGCTTTGTCAGTGTTCATCAAGCCCCATTAAATGAACTGACCGCATAAATTTGCAAAATTTCAATAATTGTTCTTTCATTATAAATATTATGAACAAATAATTTAATTTTTTATTGTTATGTAATTGTTTGTTGTATGGTTCTTTCTATCAAGTTTAAATAAAAAATAATCAGTAAGTTATAATTTTTTTATATTCGTGGCTATCTGATATGAAGCCTAACTGTATTTGCGTGCGGAAAAGTTACACTTTGCGCACTTGTTAGGAAATAGTATATTGTGCAACAAGTGCAGAAAAGTGCTAATTTTGAAAAAGTTGCGGCACGAGCGCTAGCGAGTGCTGCAATTCAAACGAGTGAGAAATTGCATTTCTGCTCGTGTTACACACTATACTTTTTCTACAACACCCTTTTTTGCTAAAAATAATACTATACTATAAGACGGAATGAAATGTCAGTGACTCATTCTTAGCTTTATGATGCCCAAGAGAAGCAAGGGAAGAGATAGAGGAGTTTAAGCAGCTCTCATTCTTGTTTTTCTGATATTTCTAATATTAACAGTCGATTTTAGCATTGAATATATTGACCAGAGAGTAGAGGCTTTTCTTGATTTGGATAGTTCTTCAAAATATGCCAAAATTAAATTTTCATAAACACTTTTAGTTTTGTATTTTTCCTTCCAATCCATAAACTGTGTGTATGCATTTTCATATTTTCCTCTTGAAGTTGAAGGTAGTAAATTCAATGACAATGAATTAACTTGTTCTTTTAGTTCTGGCGGAGTATTTTCAATTTCAGAACTGTCGCTATCCATTTTAGTTCAATCTCATTAAAAAATGACGGGACAAGAATATTTTACGAATATTTTATGCTTGACGTTTGTTGACATTCAAATGATTCGATAGATGTTGCTCCGTTGACTAGCAATGGATAGTGTGTATGTGGGTTTTTGAGACAGCAGTAGTGATGTCTATGATTTTTGTTCAGAATATTATGAATTTGTAAGACAATTTCCCTCATTTATATAAACCAATATACTTTGTCTATTCATTCTTGAAGTTGCCTGATCGAATATCCCTTCGAAATGCAGATTTTTCAAAATATACTTTCACCTTGCTGTCACGAAAACTGTATTGCTTAGAAATTAGGTACTGAAAAATTTTGGCACAGAAATGTCACTTTGTGGCACAGAAATGTCACTTTGCGGCACACTAATGTGAAATTTCAATTATTGTGAGAAATAATCATGTTTGCGAACGTAAAACTATGCAGAAAAGCATGTTTTGGAGTGTGGTTGTAGAAAAATAACTTTATTCAGTCAAGCTGGTTTATAGTATTACAAAGTTATTTTTTCATTTATCACTAATGAGGGACTCGAAATTAGAGAAAACCGAGTATATTCTTCTCAATTTAAGTTCACTGTAGTCGGTCTCGACAGCCTAATATCATTTATGCAGACATCCAGTTTACATAAAGTCTGGCAGGTAATGAGCGGACTTTCCATAAAATAACTTTACTCACTTTTAATTCTCATAAACCATTACCCAATTAAATATAAGGTTGAGCGGAGTCGTGCTAGTATTTAAACAGCGCGTAGTTGAACTCACCTTAGGAAAAGTTATGCACTTTTCTTTCTCTCCATGCCCCCATTTCTCGTTTTCGGGAAATGGCTCAACCATCTGTGATCACACACTGTATTAAATTTGACGTTGTAATTTGAAAGTTGTGGATACTGTTTCAGTTTGAGGGAATTTTTCAGGATTTCCTTTGTCCAAATGAAGATAAATGAAATCTCTCCGATTTCAAATCACAACGTTTCAATTGTTAGTATCTACAATCGTCTTCAGGTGAATATTAAAAAGCTTGTTGATACGCGAGTGTGTATAAGAAGACTGTGGTCACTAGCATATGACGCTGGCGCGTGAAGTTGATTGTTGGCGGGTAATGTTGGTGGTCGTTGGCGCGTAATGTTGGTGGTCGTTGGCGCGTAATGTTGGTCGTTGGCGCTCATTCGGATCTAGTTGAGTGATCAGAGGATTCCAGATATTTCGAGTATCTATGCTTGGCAATGTTCAGAATGTATGCTGCCTCTTTGAGTTTTCTCTTGTACCAGTAGTTTTCTTAATGGAGTAGTTCGGCTTCTGAACATTTGATATTGGGCTGATTTGTCCAGACGTAATGCTATTGCCAACTTAGATGTTTCTCCTTGTTGATTACTGTTCCTTGAATCTTATATCTATAGTGGCCTTTCAGTTTCTCTGACATATGACATACCACATTGATAAGAAACGTATCAAATGCAATATTTGTATTCACCATAAGATCTCATTCTCGTGAATCTGCGTTAACCTGCGTTCTTCAGATTGAGCTACATTATCTATTTTTCGTATTTCATTAGACATTCTGTTGCAACTTTTGGCAGCGATCACATTGGAAACGAAAATGTTCAGAACTTGAACTTTCAGAACCTGAACCATATATTTATAATGTTCTTTCTGCCTACTGTGTTACTAGGTATTTAAAAGACAATTCATAAGAAGTGATATGTTAACATTTTATAGAATACGACAAAATGTTATTTGTAATTACGTCGCTCTCCAGCATGTCAAACGATTCCGGAAAGATATTAATTTTGGTGATCACATTAATTTATTTGTAGAAAAGCATTCAAGGTACTGGGGTTCATTAGACGGAATACTCGTCATATTACACGTTACGATATAGACGTTATATTTTCCACTGGTTCGAAGTATTTTGGATCATAATAGTGTCATTTGATCGAAGTTCAGAATCGTTTCAGTTAATGACTAACATGGAAATTTGTCTACCATATTTTGGAATTGATTATGAAATTAGGAATTCTGTATTAGATTCAATAGCATTTGGGGACATACGTAAATTTTTATAAAACGCTAATGATTGTTCTGCCCTTTGAGAAGATTTCTACTGTTGTGATAACTGTATAACCTTACGCTTTTTCATTTGTGTTACGTTACCATAGAACCAACTATGGCACTAGTTGTAGATTTCAATATGTTTTACATAACCTAATATTTTTTATCAATCACAACATATGTTCAAAACAACTGGCATGTGTACAACTTAATCCTACCGTTTTTTACTTAACTGCTGAATAGTGGTACTTTATTTTTGGAAGTTTTTTTAAATTTAAACTTCATTTGGAATTGTTTTACGATTTTGTGGTGTACCTGACCAAGAAAATAAATAAATGGGTTTTTTCAAGAATGTGCGTTTTTAGCTTGACCTTTTGACTGATGAATTGATTCTAACATTATCCAAACCTTGTTCAAAGTCACACATTTTTATTTGATTCAGTTTCAAAGATTTGCTTGTATCAGATCTGATATTACTTTCTCATCAGCAAAAGATTGCAACTCAATTTTACATTTCAACTTTTGTATATTAAGTAGGTACCTACGTCCTGTAAATGGGTTTAACCTGCTGGAAGTAAATAAATAAAAGTGAAATAAAGAAATAATCCCAACAATCATTCCTCATCAATACAGCCCTTTCCTGGTATTCTAACCTAAAAACCTTTCCTAATAATATTCCGCCCTTTATGTAATTTCGAGTCGCTTAACATATCGAATAAAAATTCGAATGACAGGCTCATTACAAAATTAAACATCATTTTTTATGTAATTTCATTATTGCATTCTTCAAGTAGGTATACATGCGTGGTATATTTTTCTATAAGCCAAAGCTGAACTATGTTAAATATAAAGTTTATGAATAATTTTTTTTTCGTGACTTTTTCGGTATTATTGACGATACCTTATTAACAGATCCATGAATATGAATTTAATAATTAATAGTAACGTTTACTTTTTTCTTCGCAACAACTAATGCCGACTTTACTGAACTTGATGAAAAATCATGATACTGCTTGTTCTACCTAGTCCAAATTTCCATTAAGCCAACGATTGAAGTTTTGATACCGCTGCTTATATCTTCTGCTGAGATTAATGTAGTCCAGCCTCACGGATATTCACATAAGTTATATTCTGCTTCTAGCAGTTTTTTGGCGTTTGAGCTTATGCTCACTGCCGTCTAGCTGCTAGTTTCGCAACCAATGGAGGAATATAAACGGAATATTAATGTGGTACGTTTATTATACCTCACCCTTCATTGAGTAAATAGTCCAACAAAAACAACAGTAGCTCTGGAAGGAGCATAAAATCGATATATTCTAAACGTTTCACCGACCTTCCAGTCAAGAATATCAGTATGAGACGAAAATTGTGTTTTGCTGAAATTTTTGAACTGGGAAAGATCAACAAATAAACTATATGATACTTTTAGGGTGCCCTGGCTGTAGGGCATGAAAGGTTCGGTATAACTGGTTATGAGTTTCTGAATCGTGAATTTTTCCCAATATACAGGGTGACCCAGGGTTAAACCTTCAAACGTTGAAGATCGGTTTTTCAGGTAAAAATAAGATTTTTGTTTCCTATAATCATGTGTCCTAACTTGCTTCGTTTTCGAGATACAGGGTGTCAAAGTTCCTTGACCTGCGAGCTCTCCTGACTCAAACCCTATGGATTTTTGTATAGGGTGCAATGAAAACCAAAGTTTATGCTGAGCCCATCAACGCTGAGGTTCTCTCCGGGAAAAAATTGTTCAAGCAGCACCAGAGATCACACCGTGCAGCTGCAGAATATGTCGTTCGCAAGTGCGAACTTTGCATTGAGAAAAATTTTGTTTTTCCATTTCCTATAAAATTAAAATGACAATTTAATTCATGCACTAAAAATGCCATATGTCGCAGTGTTTTGTCATTATGACTGCAAAACAAGTTTGCCCTAACTTTTCCAGCGACAAAACGGAACCAAACTTTTGAAAGCATGACAACCAGCATTGTAAACAATTTTTTGATGACGTTATGTCAATTTTGTGGCGATTTGGACAGTCTTCGAGTGAAGAAATTGAAGAAGCCATCAACAATAATGTGCCTCGCAATACTGTGAATTTCAACTACGTCAATTTGGCGACAATTAGCGATGTTTTGTTTGGAAAAAAAATAAGAACTCATTGCAGAAACTTCCACTGATAGTCCAAGATCCCAGGGCCTTAAGACGTTACTCATTTTTGAACGAACGAAATGTGTACGATTGAGTAGTGTTAGTATGTAATTACTATGTTCGCATGCCTACCTGCTAGCTTGGCCAGATGACCATTCTTCAGATATTAGGGAATCAAGGTACGTAAAAACACTACTCACTTAGTTGAATTGTCAGTCTACAGACATATTTCTGTAACCCATGGTGGGTTAGTGGACAGAGTGACTAGCTACCACCCCGGAACTCCGAGAACACTAGAGTCAGCCATCTCGGTTGGAAACGGCTTCGACTCTGGGAGGATTTTTGTTCAAAAAAAATTTGAAAGAAAACAGAATTTTGGTAAATAAAAGATTTTGTTAAGATTTCCTTATAAGTAAAATCCCAGGGCAGACATAACTTGTTTTTGAAAATATGAAGACTCAGGTTCTGAGTGATGTCTCATGTACTTTTAATACATGCGTGCTTGAGGAGTTCGCTCTGTGACACCTGGGCAGGTACCAGGTGAGAAAGACAACTAAAAATGAGAGTTACTCAACTTAAATTTGTGTGGCTGATTTTTATGTATATTTTGTAGAATATCACTCTGAAGTAATTTGTTGAGCTTTAAAGCGCCTGACAAAAGTTCTGGTCCATGGAAAGCATCTGACACTTTTGAAATTACTTCAGAGTGATATTCTACAAAATACATATAAAAATCAGCCATAGGTGAGGGCTACGTCTTCCCTAAGGCTGCCAATGAAAAATATAAGTATATCTGTCTTACTAACACTCATAGCTGATACAAAATCTGTACAATGCACAGTATAAAATAAACTCTTATTTTATATTTGTTCATTGTGCATCAACCTAAATATATAGTTTGTAACAAGTGAAACTCCTAAATAATTGAAACGTACCCGCCTATGGCGAGAAACAGCCGTTAGAATACGAATGCTCGCAGGCGGCGTAGATCAAACGATCCAAATATATTTTACTGGGTTATTGGCGAACGTCGAGAGCCCTTGGAAGTCAGTCGAATGAGTCGAATGTCGAAGGTAAGACGTCCAACTGCCATTGCGTGAGACAATACACAAAATATTATTCTTTTCACCCGTTGTAGTTGTTTTAATTAAACGTTCGATCCACGTTAAATATATTTGATTATATATAACCTCGTTATAAGTTTAATTTTTTGTTCGCTAAACGAAAATAAAGGATATTGAAGAAGTTATTGTCCAGAATTTAGTCAACACCCTGTGGTCCGTATTCAAGGAATTTGAGTATTCATCAAAAGAAATGATTGTGAAGGTTCAATTTATACTGGAAAATTCATTCTGAGGCACAAATACACAAAAATATGTTTTGTCGTACTTACACTCATAGGGACAAAATCATATCTTTGAGGGGCTGTATCCCGAAAACTAGTCATAGGATCGAGTTATCAAACCATACATTTTTGTGATGAGTATTTTGAGAACATTGTTGATACTGATGAAAATAGACAAGTTGCAATTTGCCATAAAAAAGTTGTCAACACTTCTGACCTGTCCTGTAGAATCATGTCCGGAAGATTTCAATAAAATCGCGTATATTTCAATATTATACCACTACGTTAAATTTGAAATCTCTAGGTGAACTAATAATTGAATGGTAGACTTATCTCATATATCATTGTTACACGGTACCTATTTGTTGTGGTACCTTGGGTAAGTCAGCATGTGTTTTTTGGCAGTCAAGGTGTTTTAAGAACGAAAATTGAAAATATGTGACCGAAAGGGTTATATACATTTTCTTTAAATTTTTGATAGATTAGGCCATGGACGTTTATTATAGTATAAATACAGATGGACTCAGCATTGCCATACCTATGACACGGAGTGTTTTGAAGTCGCTCTGTTTTTAGGCGCGCGGGCTGCGGAGAAGAGAGAAGGTAGCGATAGAATGTGACCTTCCCACAACCGACAGGAGCGCACGCATTTGATAAAATAGTGTTCAATCACAAGAAAAAAATGCTGAATTTGAAATAATGATGAAAATATCAAGGAAAGTGTTAGAATATACATCCGATGGGACTTTGTGAGATAGAAAAACTCATTTGACGTACCTGATGTCATAAAAAACTTCATTGACTCGGATGGTATCGATCCTTACAAAATTAGGTTCACATAGGTTCACAAATTTAAAAAAAAAAATAAGACTTTCGTTTTCAATTAATGGAAAGCTGGAGACAGTCGACTGAAAAAAAAAAGAATAAAAATGCATTTGCTAAAAAATAGTAATTTATATATTCAATAAATACATGTTCTTATAAATATTAAAATAAATGAGTATTGTGAAGAATAAATATTCCAAAGAAATTTTCAGCGCATATTATTCAAATTCAGAAAAACGAAATTTTAATGTATTTACGACAATATGCAAACAAAATTCACAATACAGATAATCAAACTAACATTTTTTTCTACAAGACATCAAAAATCAAGTACGTACAGAGTTTCACAAAAACAACAATAAAATAATAATGAAGAATTTGTTTTCTATTCTGAAATGATTTGCTAATTTCTTGAATCACCTCTTCGAGCAATGATAACCGCCTGTTATACTCAATATCAGAGTCCTTATTCAATTATGTCTCCCAAATTCACTAAACTGTCCCTCAGCTCATTCAAAGTAACTTTGGGCTGCTGCAGGGCTCTAATTCATCTCCCAAGAATATCATATATATGTTCGATGGGGTTCGTATCAGGACTTCTGGCGGGCAAGATCGCCCGGAAATACTGGCGGGCCGTGTGGTCTCGTATGGTCGTGCAATCATATGAATTCTTCACCTATGAATAGAGCAAAAGAACAGACAACGTGGGGTTCAGGAATTTCGGATACATACTGTTGTCAAATTCGCTTCATAAATGACTACTAGTTTCATACGTGCCTCCAAATGCCTCCAAATCATTACCGATCCTCCGCCAAAAGCAATAATTTACAGAGTGTTACATTGATTGTAGCGTTCTCCTAAGCGTCTGCAGACCCACATTCGTATGTTATTGGTTATGGAACAGAATATTGACTCATCAGTGAAGAGCACTCGACATCATTCAGCTTCCCGCCAATGTTCTGCAGTCAATGAAGGCCTTGTTGCTTCCCTGCATGGCATCAAGTTGGTTCCTTTAAACTTTGCTTGAAGATATCTTTACTAGATTAGATTAGCTTAAATATTTGGCTTCCGCGCTGAAAGCCTTTACACTGCGACCATATCAGACATATTATCGTGTGTGCTCTTCGAAATCGTTCAGAGCCCTTGCAGTGACAAAGTACGTGTACTGATGTAAAGCAGCATTTGAAAATTCTCATCATTATTATTATTATCACATTGATATTATAGAATTCTTGAATTGTCATCAGTTTTTGATGTGTGTGCTAAATTTAAGATTATTCAGAGGATTGGAAGTGGGTGGAAATTGAGGTTATAATTTCTCATTATTATTATTATCAATAAAACATGTATATAATAAAATTCTTATATTATCGTCGGTCCTTGGTAAGTATGCCAAATTTCAAAATTTTCGGATGATTAGAAGTGGGTGGATATTGAATAAAAAATTCACGTCATTATCATCATTATCATTATCATTAAGCTTTTATAATTAAGTCCTTGTATTGCTATCGGTTTATGTGTGCCCAATTTCAGATCATACGGACGATTAAAATCAAATTCAAAAATTCTCGTATTATTATTATTATTAGGTGCGTTATTATCATAAAATTCTTGTATTGTCGTTGGTTCTGGAAATTTTTGAAAATTTTTAGATAATTCGGAAGATTAATAAAGGGTGAAAGTTGAATTTTAAATTCCAATTATTAATATTATCATTATTTTTATTACATTAATAGTAGGAAATTCTTGTATTATCGTCGGTGCTTGATATGTGGCCAAATTTCAGATGATGATAATTGGAAGTGGGTGAAAATAGAATTTAAAAATTCACATCATTATTATTATTAGTGTAATCGAGTTTCTTCAGGAAAATCGCCAGTATGGAGGAACTTGAAAACTGAAACCTTATCTGAATAAGAATTTTGATCCAAATCGTTAAATCTGTTTCCGAGACAAAATAAATATATCAATATAAAAGAATTGCTTTTAAAGATATTAGATAGATAAGATAGATTTGATACTGCTACCAACTAATACTACTCACTTTAAAAATATGAAATTGACCTAAATAATATTATCTGTCAGATCGTCAGTATTTCAAAGCCAAACAACCAAGTGGATGAAGTTGCGAATTTTTACTATTCTCAATTTGTCCTCACCTCTTCAGTGGGGAACTTGAGTTATCAACAATTTCTTCAGAATCTGTACCTGGGGCTGTTTCGGTGGAACCAGTTGACGATTTTTTTTTTGCTGAAATCGTTCAATCTGAAAATATGTTATACCGGGTGGCTACGGAAGTATTGCCTACGGAATATCTCAGTTATTGTATGAAGTAGGTTTGTGAAATTTGGAGCGTTGATATAATGACATAAGAGCTAGAATTTGAGCATATTGACATGTCGAAGTTAACTTCCGGTCTGACCGGAAGTAACATCAACTTTCTTATTTTGAATGGAAACCCTATTTTTTTTTCTTTTCGCTTTATTCAACATTCAATTCCCTTTCTAATGACATAACACAAGTTGGTATCTAACCAGAAACTAGATCAGAAAAAAATTATTATTGAAATTCACCGAGTAGGCCGTGGAATCAAAATGAAAGCCAAAAATTGAAAAGTTGGCTATGGAAACCATACGTCACTTGATAACAGTTGCTACTACTGTGATATTTTATTTTCATTCGTCGGCGTTATAAAAAGCCGCCAAAAATATATTGGAGAAATTGGGAAAAAAACAATACTCTGTAGGTCCATAACTTAAATAGGAACATACAACTTTTTCTTGCCTGTACTATTCAGCATAACCATTCCTTTCTAATGATATAATAGAAAATAATTTTTTGAACTGAGATACCGAAAAATCCAATTATTATTCTTCAAACAACAAAACAGATTATCGCCATACGCAAAAATAAAATTAAAAATAATGTGGAATGATAAATTATATCCTGTAGGTTCTAGGTTAAATAGGAACATAAACGTACTTGGTCTGTGCCATCGTCCATAGATATTCTAATATCTACCTATGGACGATGTTTTTGCTATTCAGAATAATCATTCCATTGCAATAATCATTCGAACCAAAATATCAACAAGTAGGCTGATTAAGATGTATTTTGGAATGAAACAAAAAAGAAATGAGAGCTGTCACGAACGCTGCTAGGTATCCATATTATTTTGACGTTCGAAGTAGTGTTTTTGATTCTGCCATCTTAAAAGGGTTTGGAAATCGAAATCAGTTAGTGGAATATTAAAAAAATGCCCCGTTATTCACGAACCGAAGAAATTGACATGCTTCTCATTTATGGTGAATGTTTAAAAAATTCTTATGCCGCTGAACGATTGTATTTAGAGCGATATCCAGGGAGGCAGCAACCGTCAAGAAGGTATTTCCAGTGGCTTGAAGAAAAATTAAGAACTGAGCCTGATGTTCACGAAGACCAAGAAGCATTTGTTATTAATGAGGAAACTGAAATTAATGTATTAGCTTTAGTACAATATGATAGCACAATTTCCTCAAGGCAGATTGGCGCCGAATTAGCTATAAGTAAGGACTCTGCTAGGAAAATTTTGAAAAAACATCGATTGAAATCCTTCAAGTATCAGTTGCATCAACATTTGTATGAAAATGACGGTGAAAGGCGCCTGGAATATTGTAATTGGTTTCTTCGACAAAATGCTGAGAATCACCTATTTAACTATTATATCTTGTTTACGGACGAGTCAAGATTTACCAACAATGGATTATTTAACAGGAATAATACAAGGTAGGTACTGTACTTTATTTGGATTATTGTCGATAGTCGAAGTGTAAAGTGCTGAAAGTGTGAACGGTCTTTTGTTCCAGGTACTGGGCGATAGCAAACGAGCACCGGTTTCGACAAGGCGGCTTCCAGGAGAGATTTGGTGTGAATGTTTGGGCAGGAATAGTTGGAACTTATATTGTTGGCCCCATTCTTTTTCAAGGCCAACTAACCGGAGAGAGATACTTTAATTTTTTAACGAATGAAATTTCGGAATTCATTAACAACCTACCATTGGAAATAACTGAGAGAATGTACTTCCAGCAAGATGGCGCCCCTCCGCATAATTCAAGAATAGCGAGAAATTATCTTCAAAATCGCTTTCAAGAGAGACTTATAACAACCCATGGTCCAGTCAGGTGGCCACCAAGGTCACCTGATCTTACTCCGTGCGACTTTTTTCTATGGGGGCATCTTAAAAATAGGGTGTATTCCACACAGCCTACAACTCTACATGAGCTAGAAGTAAAAATTCGTAGAGCTTTCCAAGATATCACGCCCCAAATGTTGAGAAACGTTTTACATGAAAATATCACCAGAGTCAATAAATGTATTGACGCTGAGGGAATGCATTTCGAATATTTGTTTTGAATTTATTTTATCTTTAATCCTATAAATTTGAATTTTTTTTTTCGATAAATCTGTTTTTTCGTTATTTGAAGAATAATTGGATTTTTTGGTATTTCATTTCAAAAAATTACTTTCTATTATATCATTAGAAAGGAATGGTTATGCCGAATAGTACAGGCAAGAAAAAGTTGTATGTTCCTATTTAAGTTATGGACCTACAGAGTATTGTTTTTTTCCCAATTTTTCCAATATTTTTTTGGCTGCGAATGAAAATAAAATATCACAGTAGTAGCAACTGTTATCAAGTGACGTATGGTTTCCATAGCCAACTTTTCAATTTTTGGCTTTCATTTTGCTTCCATGGCCTACTCGGTGAATTTCAATAATAATTTTTTTCTGATCTAGTTTCTGGTTAGATACCAACTTGTAATATGTCATTAGAAAGGGAATTGAATGCTGAATAAAGTGAAAAGAAAAAAAAATTGGGTTTCTATTTAAAATAAGAAAGTTGATGTTACTTCCGGTCAGACCGGAATTTAACTTCGACATGTCAATATGCTCAAATTCTAGCTCTTATGTCATTATATCGACGCTCCAAATTTCACAAACCTACTTCATACAATAACTGAGATATTCCGTAGGCAATACTTCCGCAGCCACCCGGTATATTGGTTTTTTTTATACAAATCTCTGTTATTATTTGAAATAACTCATATAAAATGACAATTCTGAAGGCTGATAATAATTACCCTGAAGTTGAAGCAGCTGAATTGCTTGGGATATACCATTCATCATATAATAAAGGAAGAACCCTCTTTTTCAAAAATATTCTTCCACTTGGGTTAATCTCGAATTCTGCGTCTTTGAAATAAATGGAACAAATCCTAACAGACTTTGAAACACATTCAGTTGAACATTTCATCCCCAACTCTTTCAGCCAAGCCGCTTTTACTGTGACATCAGCTGGAAACCTAAAAATAAATCAAAATTTTAATAGAAATTTCTTAGACTCTTTGGCAACCTTTTTGTTTTAATGCATCATCCAAAAAACTAATGAAGTTAAATGTTTCGTGAGGTATCTATTTCATTATCTCCACATGTAAAGGTTTGAATTCACGTATTAATTTCATTTTATTCGGCTAAAACAAGATTGATACCCACTGTAACGCCAATGGTACTTACGAATGGAATCTGGTATTCGGGTTCGAACACATGGATTGTTTGCAAACCCAACAAGATTGCACCATTATGATTCTCTTACTATTGTACTGCCACTATTTATCACGAATGAGTTCTAAAACCACTATTTCAGCAATAATCCCACAAAAAAATCAATGAAAGAACTGTCAGAAGTTTACTTTGTGGAAAATATAAACATTGATAATCGGCAGCGTTGACAAACGTCCAGATACAATAATGTCTTCACAACCATTTGAAGACGCAAGTAATGATTTTTTTCGATAGTTTGGATTTTTAAACTTGTAAGTAATACAGATTTGAGTTGCGTGATAATGTCACCATCACCATTCTTCATTTTTCGATTGTAATCGAATGGAATATGTATAGTGACACAATTTTGTCTATGATAAAGACTTATTACCTACGCGATGTGACAACGCCCAACTCAATATCACGACTACAGATTGTGGCCATACACGACTTCAAACCAAGATGTAAACAGCTTGGTCCAGTACAATACTTTATAGGTCCATGGATTAGGCCGTTACTTGTAAAATTACCATGTTTCCTTTACTTGTGTAGATACATTTTATAATTCTGCTTGTGATTCATGATTTTCTTTCTGATTTACCTCTTTACACCAAGCGCTAGAATCAATAATTTTATGATTTTTTTTAACAATTTTTTTTTCAGATACATTTCTATCAAGAAGTAATTTTTCACGATCATATTCGACAATATCAACTTAAAATATGCAAACTTCAACTCTCTGTCATGGCTGACTCACAATATTTCGTTGTTTCCAGTGACATCATAAAATTTTAATTGGAATGGAAGGGCACAGTGTCTTTTGGGATACACATGATATTGTCTTGAATATAAATTGAAATTAGAACAATACGCCATTTGAGAAAATCCTTGAAAAGCATCAGTTCCATATTCTCTTCATCATCTGAGCCCATGGTTTAGGGACTGGCTCACTTAGGGTTTTCGTCGATATTAAATTTGTAATTGGTAGGAAAGCCAGAAGTTGATGTTGTCATTCGTTTGATAAATCGATCGGTGTTATCACATGAAACTTGCGTTGAATAGTCGCACACATATTAATGTTATTATTAACCAAGTATTTCAATGAATGGAAATATGCAGAGCTTTCAACGAAAAGGTTATAAGTAGTCATTTCCCAAGTAGGCTGGTGCCAAAAGGAATTTTAAACGCTAAAAATTAGAAAAAAAGTAACAGGCAAGAATCAGGTGGAAAATGTTGTTGAGGTTTCAACTTTTAGGAAATAAAATATTTAAACACGAAAACACTCAAAATGGTGACATGGGGATGCAGTTCATTAGTTGAAAACGGTTTTTTGCGATTTGCGGCGGAACGTGTTCAACACAAAAGTTGTAGACAGTAGAAAAATCAAAAACTTTTGAATTCAATACTTTTTGACACAACCTTAAATTAACCGTCAAAATGGCGAAAAATAAAATTTTCAGTTTTTAATTTTTTGTCGCGTATAAATAATTTGATTTACATGAAACTTTATGAAAATATATCTTTTTCAGTGTCGAATAAGCACGAGTTTTTCGCAATTCAGAAGACGACTAGTTTTTGAGTTATGTAAATTTTTCAAAAAAAATAACTTTATCTTCACGAACAATTGTATTTATATTTTTTTGTATTTCGAAGGTCTATTTGATAATTTTAATAGGGAATATGCATAATTTTTTTTATTTGTTTAATCAATTTTTTACTTCGTTACAATATAGTAAAAAATATAAATACGGTTGAAAGTCTTGGAATTAATTTTTAAAATAAAATATAAAATACCGATTGAATTTGACCTATTTGAACGCCTCCAATTTCGCGCGCTGTGGATGACGTCACATGGCGCTATCAGTGTTGTTCTTCTTCAGTGTCGTTCGTTGAGACGTACTCTGATTGCCCTACTTGCTTGAAGTTCATATTTTATAAAAGAGTAAGACAAATGCAGTACAAGTGTTAGAGAGAGAGATGAACATAAGTGAAAGTGATCTCGATCAACCAGAGCAGTCTTCAATGAACAAGCCTTTCTATAGTTATGGCCATTGACACTATTGACAGTTATTAATTAGGTTAGGGATTTGCAGTTTTAATCGCTATTAAGATAATGGAAAATGCTAAAAAAAATTTATAGGTATTGTCTATTACCGGAATGCCAAAACACAATTATAAGTACTACAAGTAAAGTATTTTTTTCTGTTCCAAGAGATTCGAAAATACGTAAACAATGGTGTAAGGTTATGAGAAGAGGCGAAGTATCTCCAATATCATATTTACATTGTTGTGAAGATCATTTCAATGTGAGTACATTGTACTTCGATGGTTAACAGGAAGTGAATTGATCAGAAGTGAGTTTTGTATGCATAATTGTTTTGTATATACCTGCCTCACCTAATTACAAAAGGAAAACTATCATTTGATCAACTATTACTACTTATCAGTTCATGTAATATCGGATTGTGCTTTGACAAAACCGCTTTCAGTCATTGCTCTTGATAACTTACAATTGTCACTAGACCAAAATCGAACTATGTAATGGAAAACACTACAAATACATAAATAAAAACAAATTTTCTATGAAAGACGACTAGCACAGTATGAATATCAACACAGATAAATTTCATAACATGCCATGTGACGTCATTCTTCGTTTCGACCAATGGTATTATGCACTTTTTGATTAAAGTTTTATGGAGTTAAATACAAACTAAATGATAGACTAATGGTTTAGGTGTAATATCAAGACAATAAATTATATGAGGTAAAAAAATCAAGTAAATTTAAATCACTTGCATATTCCCTATTGTTGAAATATCTACTTCAACTTGGTGGATCGTAAAACCGCTTGAAATTGAGAAAAAAGTTCCCTGAATCATGACTTTCTCAGTATTTTCAATAATTTTCGACTTATTTCATTAGTTTTATAACAAAAACTAGTTTATATCTAATTATTCATAATAAAATATTTGAATTAATAATTACAGTCGGGGCGTGGCGCAGTGGTTAGAGCTTCCGACTCTTAGTCGAAAGGTTCGGAGTTCGAACCCCAGCTGCGGCTGGGATTTTTTAATCTATTTTGACCGGATAAATTATTTAAATCTCGTGGCTGGACTGGGCTGAGTCCTGCACGATTCACTGTTGCGTTCCAATTAACAGTGCTGCTCCTAAGGTGGCGCATGGAGTTAGTAACAAGGCCTATCCAGAATACGTGGCTAGTGACCATAGCAGTCGATGCCAAAACACCTAAAGATAAAAAACAATTACACAACAAAATTAATTCATCAATATTGTATTTATTCTTTTTCACAAGTATAGAAAATGATTGAAAATATTGAGAAAAATCATGATTCAGAGAGACCTGTTGTCGGTTTTTCTCAGTTTTAAGCAGTTTAGCGATCAATAACCCACCAAGTTACAGAGACCATTTTGAAGTTGACATTTTAATAATTATAATGATCACTTATAGACCTTCGAAATGCAAAAAAATATCAAGACAGTTGTTCGTGGAAGATAAGGGGTATATTTTAGAAAAAATGTACAGAACTAGAAAACTAGTCCTCTGAATTGCGAAAAAAACCTTACTATTCTACATCAAAATACATACAAAAACATATTTCAACAAATTTTAATCTGAATTAAATTAGTTATATGCCATTTTGACGGTTAATTTTAGGTTATTTCACAAAGTGTTGAACACCAAAGTTTTCTCGCAAAAAAACGCATCAAACCTCCAAACTGCATCCCCATTCCACCAGTTTGGGTGTTTTCGTGTTTTTTTACATGCTATACTTTTTCTACGAACTCATATTAAAACAATTTTTTTTCAATTTTTAAATATACTCTCAATTTTGGATTTTGTTTCAGAAATATGGTGCTGTATTCATGTTTCCAAATGAGTGATTTCAGTATTACATAATTGACAAGTCGTCAGAATTATTGAAAAAAATTGCCCAACCCAAAAAATTATACGAATAATACGAAAGTTACTTAGGTAATGTTGGTTGCATATGCGTGTAGTCCACTGCATTCCTACCAAAAGCCCCTTTGTTTTCCCGAGAAGTCAAACTTTCCGACTCTTCTTTCGTTTTACTTGATTTTTAATGAAGAGTTCTGATAGAAATAAGAATAATATGAATAATTCCAAATACTAGCATAAAATTCGAAAGTTACTGTTGACAGTTTCATGGCTCATTATACTACTGAAATGAAATAGTAACCATAGTGATGAATTCAGAGAATTGAGTTGGCATGGTAACCTTTTGGAAAATTTCCTTAAAATACAGTTTGTGAATAATCGATGATTTAGCGCTATTCATATATGTACGAAAATTGCTATTTTAATAGTTGTAATAAACTTTACAATGAATAAAGAATATATTCCACTTTTCTACTTTTCTTGTTTTCTTTTACATCAAAATGACTATAGCAAAATATATGAATAACTATATCTTGAATATTTGACACAATCGAAGACAATATACAGAGTCATCAAATAGTTAGTACAATAGTGTTTGAAAATTGAAGATGATTATTAAAATTCCAAATACAAAAATCAAAATTCAACCTTCTTTTGTGATCTCTGACCATTTTATAGAATGAAAAATATTACAATATTCGCAAGACAATAATAAAAGAAAATTTACCTCTTTTGTAATGTTTAAATGGAAAATGGACCAAAAAAAGCGTTGAAATGAACAAATTAGGCAGAATTCCAAAAGATATTGCGAAATTTCTCAAACTAGAAAATCCTAATCGCTACACCGGGCACTATTTTCGCAAATTTTTGGCAACTATTTTAGTCGATGCTGTCGGGGATCTTATGGCTTTAAAGAGACATGGTGGCTGGCAATCGTCTTTAGTAGCAGGCTATGTCAACAATTTCTTAAAAACAAAGAATTCACCTCATCGAGAATATCCTCCGCTATTATACAGTACGGTGCAAATGTATGGAATAAATTCATTATTTCTGAATATAGGTAAACATATTTTGGAAAATTCCTCGAACACGTCGATTTTCTTTTCCGATTGACCGATTTGTGAACCCCACCCTAAATATATAGGGTTATCCGCATTCGAGTAAAAATTACTTTTGTGATATTTTTAAATGGGACACCCAGTGTATTTTTCCATATTTGGTTAGGGATCGTCATTACAAATCCAGTCATACCAGGTTTGATGGGATTATGTCAAACGACTGAGGAGATATGGGCAAAAAACTTCCTCGTATGTCTAATGAGTATGACTGAGACTCCACACGATTCGGAAGGTCAAAAGTCTCTGTCGCACTCATTGGGCATATGAAGAAGTATTTTGCTCATATCTCCGTAGCCGTTTGACATAATCCCATCAATCCTGGTATCACTGGATTTGTAATGACGATCCCTAACCAAATATGGAAAAATACACTGGTTGTCCCATTTTAAAATATCACGAAAGTTATTTTTACTCGAATTCGAATAACCCTATATATTTTGGGTGGGGTTTAAAAATTGGTCAATCGGAAAAGAAAATCGACGTGTTCGAAAAATTTTCCAAAATATATTTATATTCAGAAATAATGAAATTATTCCATTCATTTGTACCGTACAGTATATAATTGTAATACATCCTCAACGAATGAAAATATTACATTGTCATGTGACTGGACAAATCAAAATACTTCTAATATGTTTAATGATTGTACATTGAACATAAATAATTATATGTTCCTAATGTTGATTAAATCAACGTAGTAATAAAAATAACGAATTATATCCAATATGATCCTCAAAGTTGTGAAACATATATCCTCTATAGTTTTATAAAATTGTTTTAAATAAACTTATAAAAAAACCTAAAGATGCAGTAGAATACAGGTTATCCAATTTAAGGAAATGAAGTACCCTGTCACATATCTTTATTGGCACACTGTATATGGCCGTAGGTAAAGTATAGTACGTAATGCGTGCTGTAAAGCAATTACGCTACCATATAGAATTACGCATTCGCCGCTACGTAGCTTCGTGCGTAATTTTTCCATTCGAGCGTAATTTGCTTTTAAGAACACTTTTTACGTTATATACTATTATTGCGCCACAAGTGTACTAACCGAGGAGTACGGATTATAATTTATATTTCTTTTTGTTTAATTTGTGTTACACCAATTTGAAAGTATTACAAATCCGACGGCGTAGTAAATTTCACTTTAATGATTTGCTGAGATTTTTTTTTTTAGATTTTTGGCTTTGACAAAAATTCGAAATCTATCCTTGACATTTCGAAGTAAGTACTTGATTTTAATTCAATATACTTTATTCTTGGATTGCTGTTTTGAGATTTCCTTGCATTTTGCATGGATCCTGATGTATATTAATGAATATCTCATTTATTTCTTTACTTTCTCCCAAGAAGAACAAAAGTAGACAGGCTCAAAATTGATGATTGAACAAATACGTTTTAAGCTGTTGATGAATATCCACTTTTCTTTTATACGAGTTTTCCTAGTAGGTATTTGAAGTTCCTAGGATTTCATGCAAAAACCAGTACATGACGACTTTCATTTGAAAAAGTTTTCCTTTTATCGTAACGTAAATAAGAAAGTTTTTGGATATCCGGAAGTTCTCTCTGAGTTGCTCTCGAGTGGTGAAATTAAAGGGCATTGTTGGAAATCTCCACTGTTCAGGAAGAGTTTCAAAACTGTATTAAATTAGCGCAATATCTCTCCAGAAAAAATTATACCACAATAGTAACTTTATTGGCACTTTGAATAGATATTCAAATATTTTCGTGGATATAGGAAAAGGTTGAAATTTTCTGGATCAGTCGAATTATTTATTTTTTTTGTGTGGATACCGATATATGCTGATGTATAGCAGATCAGAATAAATCAAATAACTCATGTAATTTTTCTGTTCAGATGTCTACAATATATTTTAATAATAATAATAATTGATTTTATTGCCTCAAACTACATGTATTACATTTTACACAATTGTGAGATTCAGAGGTTATGGAGTTTGACGACAAAAGGCAGAGTTCGGTCTTGACGGTAAGATAAGTTACCGAGAGGACGCACTTTTCCACTCAACCTTAATTAGAAATCACAATAGAATGAATACTCCTCCATCAAGAGAACATGTGATTGGAAAATCGAAAGGAAGAAATGGTTATTCGTTTAACTAGGCAGCAAAGAGGTAGATTGCCTTTCGAAGGTGGTAGTTCATAGACGAACTAAGTCAACAACTTTAGCAAAAATGGGGAAAAAATAGCAAAACAAAGCAAACTTTCACAAATGCTCTATTTTAGTGCTTAATGGAATAATGAAAATTTGCGCCATCGAACAAGGTCGATATTTTTAAAAATGTAAATTATTTACAATTCTAGTTATTTTGTAGAGAAAAAATGCAAAAAAGTCGCGAAATAACAAAAATAAATTTGTTAAAATTGTTATTTCAGTCAACCGATTGCACCCCTACGCGCAACCCTCGGAAGTCTTCGAGAGACTTGTGTGAGCTAGGGAAGCCCTTGCATTTTAACGTGTGATGCCATGCACGAGACCGATAACCATGAGGGGATTTGAACCCTTGACCCTCCGCTCCAAAGGCGAACGCTCTACCAGCACGGCCACCACGGCCCATATGAATGAAATTTCAGCCCTTGTCGTTCCCCAATTTTGCGACCATTTGTTACGGGTTTATTTTGCACTAGAAAATCCTTTGTTTTGATAGAATAACGTCAGAAATTCTCTGTCACTGATATAAACATTCCACTCTGTATGCCACTGTTTCAAAATGATAACTTGATCGTTGTCATGTACAGCTCTTTTCTTATTTAAGTACTTATCTTTGCCGTATTAGTTCAAGCAGACATGAACTAACCTAAAGCTAAAAGTAAATAATAACATCCCGCAATCCGCGGTATGACAGCGTTATTTTGTTAACATACTAAGTATTGTATATTTATCGATAAATTGTAATAAGTTTGATGCAGGTTTTGAAATGTTGTATTTCTATTTTTGACACTGACTTATATCTCCTATACTGGGTATTACAGAAAATGCCTATTAATATATAACAATTTTCCGCCACTTAATATCGACTATATAAAGAAAACAATGATAGATAAAAAATTCACAAAACAAACACAATCGAGTGATTCACACTACACTTCACAAATTCAAACGTTCGACTGGTTTTCTTACTCTAGTAGAACGTCGTAATCCAGGAACAGACGAATAATCATTCACTGAATTTGGTTCTGTTGTCGTTCGGTCAGCCGCTGCACTAGTACTTGGTAATTCTTCTGCGATTTCCCTGTTATTATCAGACAATGACACAGCAGGTGGATTATCAATTTTCATTGGAGAAGTTGATTTATGTAAACGGCTACAGATGTTTGTCTCTGGCAGTTCAGCAAACGCCACACTTTTCGGTATCTTGACGGAAGCGGTTTGAGTTTGACCTCGGTTTTCTTGGGTACTGAAGGAATTTCCTGACTGATTTGGTTTTTGAACCTGGCATAATCTCAGCTGATTGTAGTGTCGTTTGATTATATATCCATCATCTAACTCGATTAAGTAGTGAAGCTTTCCTAATCGTTCAACTACAGTTCCATACTTCCATAAATTGGATCCTGTATAGTTCCGAGATTGAAGTCTGTCTCCGGGATTGTAGAATTTATCAAATTGTGGCTGCTGAGCCAATTCATTTTTCTTCGATCTGTTTGGTCGAATCAAGTCTAATTTTGTTCTTAGGTTTCTGTTCATCAGAATTTCCGAAGGAGATTTTCCACAAGATAAGGGTGTCACCCTATATCTGAATAAGAAAGAATGTAACTTCTCGTGTAAGGTTCCAGATTCTTGTAACATGCATTTAAGTTTGGCCTTCAACGTTTGGCAGTAGCGTTCGGCCTGTCCGTTCGTTGCTGGATGTCCTGGTGCTATCAAACGTTGTGCAATTCCATGGCGTAGACAAAATTCTCGGAATTCACTAGATTTGAAAATTGAGGCGTTGTCGCTCACCAAAACTTCCGGCAATCCATGACGACTAAAAATTTCTCGCAATTTGTGAATTGTACTATCCGTTGTTGGAGCTCGAGATGACATCAAAATTTCTGGCCACTTAGACTTGGCATCAACAACAATAAAAAAATAATGGTTCAGAAATGGACCAGCATAGTCCATGTGAACACGTTGCCAGATTTTTGTTGGAGTTTCCCACTTGTGAATGGGTGCCTTGACTGGGTCTTTTTTTATATCACAGCAAGGTTGACAGCTTCTGACCATATGTTCTATATCAGAATCTATACCTTTCCAGTAACAATAATTTCGAGCAATGGCTTTCATTTTGACCATACCAATATGAGTTGCATGCAATTCTACCAGTATTGCCGGTTGGAGTGTTTTCGGAATAATAACTCTATGTCCTCGAAACAAAATTCCGTCTTGAAGGGATAATTCTGAATTTTGATTTCTTCCGTCACTGATAGATTTTTTAAGCTCGGAGAGTTCTGGATCAGTATCAGTTTCTTTGGCAATTTCAAACGCCGTTACGGTCTCTGTCGAAATCTCATTTATTGTACTGACGTTTACCATGAAAACATCATCAACGGTATTTTCTTCCTTCTGGCTAATTTTCAAAGGATTTCTAGAAAAATAGTCTGCGTTCGTATGTTCAGTCGATCTTCTGTACTCTATCGAATAATCAAATCCTGACAAGAATTGTGCGTAACGGAGCATGCGAGTCGCTGTTAAAGTAGGTAACTGTTTTGATGGGTTGAAAATTGTGGTCAATGGTTTATTATCTACCACAAGAGTGAAGTTCCTGCCGTATATGTACTGAAACAATTTCTTGAAAGACCAGTATATGGCTGTAGCTTCCCTATCAAGTTGACTATAATTTGTTTCAGATTTTGTGAGGGATCTGGAGATAAAAACCACAGGACGTTCTGTACCATCAGGTAGACGGTGAGATAAAATTCCAGAAAATCCAAATGGACTGGCATCTGTGGCGAGAACGATGGGCAATTCTGGTGTGTATGGCATGAGAACTTGATCACTGGCTATTTCAGTTTTTGCTCTGATAAATGCCTCTTCACATTCATTGGTCCATTTGAATTTGATGTCTTTTCGAAGTAGTCTATTTAAAGGATGAAGTATCTCTGAAGCCTTTGGAATGAATTTTGAGTAGTACATGACTAATCCTAAAAATTGTTTGACCTCATCGACAGTTTTTGGTCTTGGTGCATCTAGGACAGCCTTCACTTTATCATCCGATTTTTCAAGTCCGTGTTCTGATATAACGTGTCCTAGGTATTTTATTTTGGTCTCAAAGAATTTACATTTGTTCCTGTTCAAATGTAGGTTATATTTTCGTTATCTTTCTAAAACATCAATGAGTCTGGATTTGCATTCATTTATGGTAGATCCTTGAACCAAAATGTCGTCAAAATAAATAGTGGTTCCTTCTTAATCTTGAACAATTTGATCGATTACTTTATGGAATTCATTTGGAGCTGTTTTTATCCCAAAAAATAATCTTTTTGCGAGATAAGTCCCACGATGTGTAGAAATAGCTTGTATTCTTGCACTTTCATCGTCAACTGGAAGGTGAAGATAAGCCTTATAAATGTCAAGTGTGCAAAAATATTTTCCGTTCTTCATTTTATTGAAAATATCTTCAATCTTTGGAATGGGATATCTATTGTTCTGGAGTTGGCTGTTTATAGTTACTTTATAGTCAGCACAGATTCTGATTTTACCATCACTTTTTGGTACGATTACCAGTGGTGTGCCCCATTCCGAATGATCCAACTTTTCAATAATTCCCTGTTGTTCTAGCGAGTCCAATTCCTTGTCCACTTTCTCCTGTAGCGCATAAGGTACACGTCGAGGTTTGATAAAAATTGGATTGACATTGGATTTCATCTGGAGAAAACATTTATAATCAGGTATTTTGCCCACTTTAGGTTGGAAAACGTCTTGATATCTGTTCAAGATCTCTTCTATTGATGATTGACATTGACCTTGAAGTTGAGTAAGGCATTGACTTTCGATTTCCGATTGACTTTGACATTTACCCTGACTTTGGTATCGACGTTGATGTTGAATTTGATATTGATTTTGCATTCGATTTTGACATTGACAGTGACATTGACTTTGACATTGACTTTGACATTGACTTTGACATCGACTTTGACATTGACTTTGACTTTGACTTTGACTTTGACTTTGACTTTGACTTTGACTTTGACTTTGACTTTGACTTTGACTTTGACTTTGACTTTGACTTTGACTTTGACTTTGACTTTGACTTTGACTTTGACTTTGACATTGACATTGACATTGACTTTGACTTTGACATTGACTTTGACATTGACTTTGACATTGACTTTGACATTGACTTTGACATTGACTTTGACATTGACTTTGACATTGACTTTGACATTGACTTTGACATTGACTTTGACATTGACTTTGACATTGACTTTGACATTGACTTTGACATTGACTTTGACATTGACTTTGACATTGACTTTGACATTGACTTTGACATTGACTTTGATTTTGACTTGAAACAGCATCGACATCATGTAAATCAATGTTCAAAGCTCGAATCCATCTTCTTCCTAATATGGCACTACCATAATTAGGTACTATGTATAAATCTCCTACGAATTGATTCCCCTTATGAGAAACGTTTACTCGAACTGAACCTAATGGTTTGAATACATGTTTTGTATACGATCGGAAAGATACATTGGTTTTCTGCAGTCGTATCTTTAGATTCAGTTTTTCAAAATCTTCTTGTGATATAATTGTAACGGGGCTGCCTGTATCATATTCAAATTTCCATGGTTTGCCATTTATATTGAGCTGAATCAACATCTTAGGTTCATACAGGTTAGTCGAAGATTCTTTGAATATGTCTATGACTTGATTTATTGAAAATTCTTCGGACGAATCAGATTCACATTCGTACCCTATGTTATGAATATCTTGTTTCTTCTTCAATAAGCTTGAAATACATACTGTTGATAGATGACCCTTTCTTTTACAAATATTGCAGGTAAGCTTGTTCATCATGGTACAATTTTGAGTTTTGTGGTTTTTCCTGCCACATCGTAAACATCTACCAGATAAACCTAATTTTTCCATGTCAATATTGCGGTAGGATTTTGTCGATTTATTCCTTGATTGCCGGTATCCACTTGATCTGCTTTTACTACGGCTTCTTCCTGGAATTGTTGAATGTTCATCCACTTTCAGTACAGCAGATGTTGAATAGCTCTTGTAAACTTCCTTATTCTGAATTTTTGAAGCTTCGATAGCCAATGCAATTTCTAACGTTTTTTCAAATGTGATTTTTGCTTGCTGTAGAATCTTTTCACGAATTTCCGAATCACGTAGTCCTCGAATGAATTGTGCTCTCAGCAAAAGATTCACTACTGACTTTGAACAACTGTTATCGCCACATTCTGATTGAAAATCGCAAGTTTTCACCAAATCCTTCAAAGCTGCAACGAATGTTGATATCGACTCTGCTGGACACTGCGTTCTGGAGAAAAATTTATGTTGCTCCGATAGAACATTCCTTTTGGGTGTCAGATGATTCTTGAGGAGAATTATCAATTCTGCATAAGATTTCGAGGCAGGTAACTCGGGTGATGTAAGGCTGGACAGCAATTTATAATGTTTGCTTCCAAGACAATTTATCAAAACCATAACTCTTGCCTCATTCGTTTCATCGTCATCGTTATATAAGCCTTTCAGTTTGAAAAAATTCTCTAGCCTCTGACAATAACTGTCAAAATTTTCTGAATGTTCATCAAAAGTTTCAAAATTCAATACTTGCGTTTGTAGAATGTCTTTCACTGTGTTGGAACGTGGCTGTTGCTGTAAATTGTTTACCAATCCACTAAGAGCAGCTATAAGAGGTGCTAGGTCCTGAGCCATTTTACTAATCTGAGATTTTTCTCTGCAAACGATATTTCGAGTTTGAGGAATCTTGAATATACGTTACTTTTATCCTCGTCGCCAAATTATTGTATATTTATCGATAAATTGTAATAAGTTTGATGCAGGTTTTGAAATGTTGTATTTCTATTTTTGACACTGACTTATATCTCCTATACTGGGTATTACAGAAAATGCCTATTAATATATAACACTAAGTCTAATGTTTTGTGGTTAGAACACAAAACCGTAAAATTTCTTTTCTATCTCTATTCTGTGCCATTGAGGTACTTCACTTTCGAATACTTGACATTGTTTATGTTTGGTTCTGAGAGTGAACAAGGATGGCACGTTTTCGTCTTCAGTTGGCGTTCAGTTGGCAACACTGTGTTTTGTTGACCTGAGTCGTTGTCCAATAGAGGACTTCGGATAAGGATTCAGTGATGCCACCACACAACTTTTGGCTTTAAAACTACTGGCACGTTTTTCGGCATTTTTTCTTCATGACAGGGTTCCTGGCACCCTCAGGAACCCCGTAATATGATTGAAATTGATCATAACGACGGAAATCTTGAGATTTTCCATAAAATACAAAACACTAGGGACCTTAATTTTGTTTAGGGATTTTTCTTTCAAAATGGCGCTAAATTCAAAACTAGAGCTGGAGTTTTGTTATTGAAAGAGGTATGGTGTAGTCTAGGAAGTGCCGGATAAAGCCACCGTGTGGTCCGTAACAAATGTGAACAAGAGGCTCTTGTTTTGCATTAAGTATTAAAGTATAGAATATAAAATAAAACAGCACATTTACAAAAAGACTTTCCGTGATTTAATCCGAGCAAATTTGGAGATAACACTTGTCAAATCAATATTTCTAAGTTAATCACTTTCTATGTTCATTATATTGAGGTCGTTTGATGTTCTTGTCCCATTGTGCTCCCTAACACATTGTTAAAACGCTTTAACGTTGAAAAAGAACATTCTCCACTGTAGTTGGTGATTATCAAAATCAAGTGAATGCGAAACACTATTCCAACATTTGGGAAACACGATTCCAATGAATTTTATGTAAACAGTTTATAAACTTGAAGTTCCTGAGCCTCGTGCTTTTTCTTTCTGCCGTCAATATCAGCAGCCACATCTGTTTTCAGCAGCTTCGCAAACTGCACCGTTCATTGCCCAGACTGTTTTCGACATCATCAAGGAAATAATTGGCGATAGTTCCTTTTAAGATCTTTTCTGCCGAAGTATTCCAAATACACTAGTCACTTGATGGTAAGCTTCCATGCATTTAGCTAATGCAGACAATTACAACAATAAAAACATGAATTTCAAAACGTTGTCTAGGTGTTTGATGTTCTACAACTTCTTCGAGTGTAGCCTTCTTTTATGAGGTCTGTGAGTAGAGCTGCTGCTGAAAAGGTCGTACTTTGTATTTTGCTTGGGTTTTCTTGAAGTCGATTGCTGATATTCTTCACAGCCAATTAGGGCTTTGGCCTCTATATCTGAAAATTTGGATCGTATTGCTTGGAAGTAGCCTTGTAATGATTTATAAAGAGCGTACCTATCTCGTGTTAAGATCTTGATCGGACGACTGCAACGAAGCGTTAGTCGCTTGCAAGTGTTCTAGAATTTTATTCCACGCTATAGTTATTATTCCCATTTTTAACTTTATTCATTTTCTGTAGGTGGTATAAAAAACACATCTTACTTGATAGTTTCTTTTTACTTTGCGCACAGGAGCGAGCCCCCCCAGGCGCGGGGCCCGTAGCATTTGCTTACTGGCTAATTTGCTAACTGGTACTTGGTAGCATGATAATTGATAACTGGCAAATGCGGCACTGAGTGTAGCGTTATTTCTTTGTCAGTGCACATTCGTTCCATGAAAAAGTTCAAAAGTAGAAATGATATTCAACCATTTTAACAGTTATGATTAAAATGTAACACATACCCACAAAACTGACACAAAATACAAATTCTGTGATGTAACCTCAAAGTATTCAGGCCAAGAGCATTTCAATCAGAAAGGTAATAAGGTTTGTTTGTCCGTGAAAGTTACCACTCAGAATATTTTCTAGATCGATCAACTATTTGGCAACTAGGAAACGTGAAATACGCATTTTTTTTTAAATTCAGGAAAATGATATATTTTGAAATTAGCGCCATTTTGTGAGAAAAATCCCTAAATAAAATTAAAGTCCCTAGGGTTTTGTATTTTATGGAAAATCTCAATATTCCCATCGTTATGAACAATATCAATCATATGAAGAAAACTTGCCAAAAAACGTGCCAGTAGTTTTAAAGCCAAAAGTTGTGTGGTGGCATGACTGAATCCTTATCCGAAGTCCTCTATTGACAATATTCCACAGGATTTTGGTGATCGTTTTTTCGCTGTCAGGTTGGAAACATATTTTGTTTTTAAATGTTGGTAACACTGATTCAAGTAAATGATAATTGTCATCTGTCAACTTCAACAAATTGTTCACTATTTTGATGTCTGCAACTGAAAATTAAAAAATATTGAAAATTTGATCGAATCAGATATCCTTGTTTTTTAGAGAAACATCGATACATTTATACAATGCCCTGACTTCACACATTTTTCTACTCATAAATACATGATCTATGAAGTAGAAAAATATTGAAAACTGGAAAAAATTGTGTAACTACAGGAGTTGAAGAAAATCAGTATCTGGGAATAAAGTTTAAAAAAAAACTTTTATTAAAATATTCAATACAGCAATAACAAAGAAATAATGAAAAAAAATTTATTGGAGCTCCGGGGCTGCTTAAATTGATTCGGTGACGCATTCGCTTTTATAATTATTATAGCTGCTTTTCAGTAAAATGGAAGAATGGTCTCTAGAGGCTCCAATTCGATAGAAAACTCTATTTAAGCAACTGTCATCAAATTTGTACCAGTCTGTTCTGTCCTTGGCCAAAGTATGTAGTAGTAGCATGAATCGACTCCAAAACCATAGTGAATGACTGTATAAAGCTGATGATTGGATTTAAAATATTCAAAATGGAATATTGTTAATACTGGTACATGATCCAAAGCCCAGTTCACAACAATATAATCCCGTCAGAGCTAATTGCCCTAAAATTTGAAAATAATTGTTGTTTTTTTGAAGCTAACAGTCCCTTACTGTTGTCTAGAAATACCCCTGTACCACGCATTGTTTTACAGTGTTTTTTTTTCAATCCTCTAGAAACAAATGTTTTCATTTCCAACAAATGGTAGATATTGGTACTGGTATCAAAAACAACTCTATTGGGGGACGTTGACAAGAAAGGGATTCCTGGGTTAATACATACATGCGAAATCTGCATTTTCTGTTTCATATTTAACTGCAACATCATCCTCATTATCCAACCCAGCTTTCCTGGCTTTTGTTATTTATTATTAAGGCCTTCTGTTAGATCATGGGTTCAAGTTTGGAAGATGTAATTCTAGTCATGCGTTTTCTTTCCAAATTTGAGAAGTACATTGGGGATTTGTTTTATTTTCTATGTTGTGTGCTTCACTCAGCATCAGGGATCAACTATCCAGTAACTCTGCACAATTATAACCATCTTCCTCTACACATCCAATAATATTACTTTCTTTATTAACAGTTCCTAACGGAAAATACCTCAAATTTAGTTAACTTACCAACATCAGAGTTACAAGAAACAGAATCATCAATTCTTTCACTTTTTTTGGTTGAAGTATTGAGAACATTTTCAGATAAAGGGGTCTAGAAAGAAAAGTGTTTTCTCAAATTTCGAATTTGAACATCGAGAATGGAACTCAACAACATCAGAGTTTTGACAAAAACGGTGTCTTCCCAATCTTTCACTGTCCTTGAAATGATCTCCAAAAATTCTATTACGGTAAATTAATTTTATCCACAATCACCTTATATTTGAAGTTTTATCCGCACTTATGAACCGTTTAAAGTACCACTTTATCCACTAGTGGAATAATGAAATTACTTTATTCCACTAGTGGAATAATGAAAAATACAATCTTGAATATCAATCACATTTTACTTATTTTCACCAACTTCACAAATTTTTACAAATGGAGTCGATAAACAATCGAAAATACATAGCAACCATTCAACACCTCCCGATATTTTTGAATGTTATTTCAATGATTTTTGGGGAGGTGACAGCCGCTGTCAGAGCAAAACGTCAAATCATTTTGTGATGAAAAATTTCCGCGATTCTGATTCTAAATGAATGTGATTGTGAAATAAACGTTGTATTGCATGCGTGTTTTAGATACATTTCATTTGCTTAAGAAATTTAAACGCTCGAGCTTCGCTCTCGCGTTTAAACATTCTTGCGCAAGTAAAATGATATCTAAAACACTTATACAATGAATAACTATTACTTCGTCGATGGGAAGATTCAAATAGAACAACCAGTTTTGCGCAAGTTCTCGGGAATCTGTGAAACATATTTTTTTTGTATATTCGTACACATTCCATCAAAATGGAACACGACATTTGCAACAAGCTCGATTTTTTTGCAAATATTTTTTCAATAAATTCAAATTTAAAAAACTTGAACTTGATACTTGACAGTGTTGATACATGTCTCGATACGTGTCTCAATTCAGTGTTTGAAACATATAAAAACAAAATTTATTACCAACCTGACAGCAAAAAAACGATCACCAAAATCCTGTGGAATATTGAATATATTGACCTCGGAGTGACGTTTTCTTGTTCGATTTGAATTTTCCAATATCATATTAAATTTTGATTATAGTAGTTGGATCTTGGGAAAATTCATATCTGGAGATTTCCTCACATTGTTTACGATATTTGACGCTGTATATTTTCGAGAAAATCTATTTGCGTTATCCGGATTTTTGAAATTATTGTTTCGTAGAGTTATTCTTCATCGGTAAAACTGCTGGAAAACCAAACAAACCATTAAAGCTGTTACCAGAATCTTCCCACTGAATAGAGGTTAGTATTGGCATTTGGGCTCTATTTATGTCTAACGTGTTCTCTGTTCGTCCCTTATTGTTGGTATTTCCCATTAATGTATTCGTCCCAGCTGTACCTGTATTTCGTTTGATTGTGTCGTACCCACTGTGCACACCGGTACTTACCAATGCCCTGGATTCATAAACTACAACTGGTAAACTGGCCTTATTGAGAAAACCTACTCACTATCAGGTAAGTCTAGCTTGAAATTATGTCCCTAAGGCAAAATAATAATTGTTAGCTATCATCGTGACGTCACAGGCATACCCCTTACTGGAGGTGTAATATTGATATACTAAAGCGATTTACCACTCTCGATCATAGCCGTACACTTCAATTCATCTTGGTGGTGCCATATTTACATTAACTTCCTTTAATTTTTTTTCTATTGTGTACCGAACGTTGCACGTACTGTCGAAACATCAATCAATATATTTCATTGATAAGGGACATTACTATTTCTTATATTCTGGTCCAAGTTATCCAAGTAATCCATGTACATAATTGAAAACAAAACCTCTACATATTTATATATTATTTTTATACCATTATAGGTTTTCATTGCTTAATATTTTAGTAATATTAGTACAGTGGGTTGTCCCATTCCATCAGGGTGGTTTCGGATTTTTCACTGGCTATAAATCCGTGACGATCCGGAAAATTATATAAACCTCATATTTCAATCTTATTGAAATAAATTTTTATAGTCAAATCCACGTCCAACTGAGCTACTTGGTATGTTAGTGTCGTGAAACATTATTGCTCATTCACTGCTATCCTTTCCTAAATTTCGGCCATAACACATTTCCAAGTTTGGCATCAGAGTAAATACATTATTTATTCATACCTTTGTTAACAACTACGCCGAAACAAATCTAAAAGAGTGGCAAATGCAAAGAAACGTTGTCATAAGTCTCATAACTATGTTATAACTCTCGCAGAAACTTTGCCACCTACTCCGATGACGGTGACATATTTTTTTGTTTATTTTACACAAAAAAAATTTGTTTGCAACCTGAATTGATTATGAAAATAATGCTAACGTTTTTTGAATTGGTCTGGAATGTAGGGAGTAATTTCCCAGAAAACCTATTAAATTTGCCACCACCACAGATTTCGGGAACTTTGTCAAATTTGAAAGGAATAAATAAATGCCAAATGTGACAAAAAATTGTTTTTACTGTGTATGATCTGGTTTTGTAATGATCGTTAGGAGGTTATTAAGAAACCTGCGAATAAGACAAGAAGGTTTTATGTTTGCCTTCAAAAAAGCCCTGAGAACCTTCTTAGGAGTGGTCGTTCGTAGATTTATAGCAGCTTTATAGAGGTTGTGAGGATGTTGCAACAGCAAAACAATTTTATCGTCTTTGTGCTTGTTATGGTGTTCATTCTGAAGGCTATCACAAAACTGAAATTGTTACTTGGGCAGAGACAAAACACAAAAGTGTACAGAGGGCTATTAACGAATTTTATTTAAATTTGAAGTTCCCAGTCATTCCATTTTTTCATTGAAATCGACCTGACGAGTTCATTCCTCCTATCCGTTTTCTGTTAACTTTGTGACTTTCCGAACATCTGTTTCTTTGGACTCGTTTTTACAGCGAACATCAAAGCCATAGAACCTACGAGGGCTGACAATAAAGTAAGGTCTCCAACGCTGCAACTTCGCCGGATCACGCGCTAGGCGAAATCTGGCAACACCGCCGTGTTCCTTGGTTCCCCCACTACCACTTTGCTGCTGGGTGAGGCTTCCCCGACCGCTCAGTCTTGGCTGAGCAGCCGTCAACGATGGAGGTACCACTCGCGTCAGCGTCCAAGTGCGAATTGCGTTCTGTAATACGTTTTTTGAGTGCGAAAAAGGTGACACCTATTGAAATCCATCGTCAACTAGTTGAAGTTTACGGGGAAAAGTGTATGGACATAAAAAACGTGCGTAAGTGGAGCCGCGAGTTCAATTCCGGGCGCACTAATGTTCACGACGAGGAGAGAAGTGGCCGACCGTCGGTCTCGGATGCGATTGTTCAAGCAGTGGAGGCAGAAATGCTCAAAAACCGCCGTGCGACAATTAGGGACTTGGAAGAGAAGCTTGGAGGAGTGTGTAGCAGCGAAACAATCCGTCATATCCTTGTGAACAAGTTGCAGTACCACAAAGTTTCTGCCCGATGGGTGCCGAAACAGCTGACCGAAGACCACATGAAGCGGCGCGTGGAATGTGCGACCAAAGTTGTGGCCCGTTTTGAAGAGGAAGGCGATGATTTTTTGGAAGGGTTTGTTACGGGGGATGAAACGTGGGCTCATCACTACACACCCGAAACAAAGGAGTCGTCCAAACAATGGCGCCATAGCGATTCTCCGAAACCCAAAAAGTTTAAGGCGACACTGTCAGCCGGCAAGGTGATGGCTACGGTGTTTTGGGATCGCCACGGGTTATTGTTGGTGGATTTCATGCCAAGGGGAACCACTATCAATGCAGCAAGGTACTGTGAGACCCTGGAAAAGCTTCGTCGTGCCATAAAAAACAAACGCCCGGGATTGCTGAGCAAAGGAGTGAAATTTCACCACGACAACGCGCGCCCGCACACAGCCAACCCTTGACCTGCTCAAGACATTTGGCTGGGAAATCATCGATCACCCTCCCTATAGTCCCGACGTGGCCCCCAGTGACTACCACATGTTCCCCGCCCTGAAAAAACATCTCGGAGGGAAGAAGTTTGATAGTGACGCGGAGGTTCAGAAAGAGGTCAACACCTGGCTGCGCGAGGCGGACGGAGAGTGGTATTCTGCCGGCATAGACAAGTTCATCGTGCGGATGCGCAAGGTGTTGGAAAAAAATGGCGATTATGTAGAAAAGTAGCCAAGACCTTGGCCTTTCCAACGGTGTATCGCTTTTTGTAAATAAATGTCATTTTGTATGAAAAAAAAAATTGGAGACCTTACTTTATTGTCAGCCCTCGTATTATATGAGGAAGTATCCTCCGAAGCTCACAACCCTTGAACATCTAAAAATTACCCCATTTTGATTTATCACGATGTTCCCTGAACGTAACAGGATTTTCAGTGAATACACAGACCAAAAAAAAAACAGGAGAATGTAGAGACAGTCCACCTAAATCATCACACTGGTCAACAAAAATAATTGTTTGTTTCCTGTGATTTTGTTTTTGTTTCCATCTCAACTTGACGTGTAGTTTTGAAATATGGCAACAATTGTTCTCTGACAGCCTTTGTTTTTCAGTAACAGCCAAACCCTTATTGCTATTTTTACTTAGATACACGTTTTTAATTTGACACTGAAATATATTTTCTTGTTGTTTTCGATATGGCTTCGTCAAGAAGATGTGTGCTTAATCCCGATTGGTTTTGCTATATTTGTGGTGAATATGTTTTTGCAAAATATCGAAAACCTATATCGTACTTTGTTAAAACCTGCTTATTATCAATACTTTAAAATAAAATTGTGTAATGAGGTTCCTCATGTTGTATGCCAGAAATGTGTGGTATGTCTTCTGTTATAGTCCAGTGGAAAAAGAGATGCAGTAGTGTTCGTAACACCCATGATTTGGCGAGAACCTCGAAACCATCATGACGACTGTTACTTCTGCGCTGTGAAAATAAACGAAATTAACCCTGGAAATCGAAATCAGTGCTCAGATCCTAACGTATCTTTTGCTTAACAACCACAATTAAAATCACGAGAGGTACAACCAAGCACATCTAAATGTTCTGATGATCCAAATCCCTGTGAACCCGAACGAAATACATCAAGTGAAAACTGATTCAGACAACAACTTCAACCAAGGACCTCAACCATTCAATCAGAAAACTAAATGACTCAGAAAGAGATCTGAACTTACCGAGAGAAGCTTCTGAAATCTTAGCATATCGTTTGAAAGAACAAAATTTGCTTACTCCGGAAACCAACATTATATTTTATCGTTCCCGAGAAAAAAATCTGTTTTTTGTAATGATGTTGATGGTATTTTGGAACAGATGGTATTAAACAAGTGCCAACCTAGTGATTGGCGTATTTTCATAGATAGCAGCAAAATAAGTTTAAAGTGTGTTTTGCTTCATAACGGCAATAAGTACGGATCTATACCTATGGCACATTAGGTGACTTTAAAAGAAGAATACGCAAATGTTTTTGAGGTATTGGAAAAAATTCAGTATCCAGATCACAAATGGGTCATTTGTATTGATCTTTAATAGTTAACTTTCTTCTAGGTCAACAAGGGGGATACAAGAAGTTCCCTTGTTTCATGTGTCTCTGGGACAGTCGTGACAGATAACACCATTAATCACAAAAAGTTTGGCCAGTGCCGAAAGAGCAAAAACTTGGAACCAAAAATGTTATAAACATGCTCTTTGTTAGCCGAGACCGCATCATACTTCCACCACTTCATATTAAACTTGGCATAATGAAACAGTTTGTGAAGGCGTTTGACAAGTGGCGAATGTTCCAATTTTCTTTCACGCAAGCTTCCAGGATTAAGTACAGAAAAATTGAAAGCTGGTATTTTTGATGGGCCACAGATTAGACAACTCGTCAAAGATCCTAATTTTGTTAAATCAATGACTGAAGTCGAATCCAAAGCTTGGAATTCATTTGTTTTGGTTCTGAGTAATTTCCTATGCAAAATGAAATCTGACGACCACGTCGAGCTTGTTGAGTCCAGGCTATCGAACTTGAGAAAGCTAGGGTGTAACATGAGCATGAAAATCCTCTTCTTGCACTCGCATTTAGACCGATTTCCATAAAATCTAGGTGATTTTAGTGAGGAGCAGGGTGAAAGATTCCATCAGGATCTTCGGACAATGCAAGAGCTTTATCAGGGGCGGTGGGACTCTCATATGATAGCATACTACTGCTGGAGTTTGCAACGAGATATACCTGAAGTCGTTCATTCAAGCAAATCTTATGAAAGATCATTAGTGTTCAATAAAGATTTTGTTATTACTTATAATGTATTAATTTTCTGTATTTTTTTGTCAAAATAATAAAACTGTATGTTTCACAAAGTAAAGATGTTAGCAATCTGCCAGTATTTTGTTCATAGTCAGGGCAATAGAAATACCCAATAACAAAATTAAGATAACAAGACTTGTGTTGACCAGTGTTATCATTCAACACGAAATTATCCTTCATTTCATTGTTTTAGGAGATACGAATTTGTAACAGGATTAGTAGTTCAGAGAGCAGAGAGGCCTCGTGATTTATTAGAGGTAACATTAATTTTCCAAACAGCACAACTAGGGGTCGTTCAGCTGCTCCTCTTTTTCCAGAAAACCATTCATCATCAATATTCAACCTGCGTATAATCACGAAGCTTGGTGGGATATCCAATTAGGAAACCGGATAATGAAGGCAGAAATTTTGTGAATAATTCAATTAGGATTTTATTAAAAAAAACCCAACATTTTTCTGAAATCGCCTTTTATGATATGACTTGATACTAGAAACCATATCAGACAATAGTCCAGTAACCAGAGACAACTTTGAGACAAAATCGATGAATGAATTGTAGTAGCAGTTGAAACTCGGATCTTGATGCTATAAAAAAAATTGTTTACCAAAAAGTCAGGGCTAAAATCAAACAATGGTTGAATTTTGTATTCCTTAATATTCATATAAAAAAACCAAAGCCCCACTTTTTTTCACTTAATTGTTTATAACTTTTGCAATTTTTTTCGGCCCCTTTGAATGAATGACACCGTGGTCATAATTTTCGGTGACTATAAAAAAAAAATAGTTGACTAGACTAATCAGTAGGAAACATTTCATTCAGAATTTTTGAGTTATCTCAAACTCTGCGATCACACATAAAGATCACTTACAATTTGAAATTACAACTCAATGTGTGCATTTACATACTTGGATATTCTGTTCTCGTATATCTGAACGCCGTATTCCCATTTTCATGAGTATATATGTCCGTAGGACATGACTAGCGTTCAAATATACATTAATAAAGCTCCACCTAATACCCTCACAACTTGTTTGTAGGTATAAATATCATTGTCACTACAGGACATAGCTCCGGATTATTTGTTCTGGAGTGACCCATGAGTTTTCGTTAGTTTGTCTGACATTTTGGGGGCATGTTTATTATTCAATAGTTGAAATCACACTCAAATGCGTGCCAGGGATTACGAATGCGGGTGCGGGTGCATGAGACTTTAGAATTCACACACTACAAACATGGTGTTTCGTAACTTGGACGCAAAACTGAAATACAGCATTTCACTCATAGATTAATTATGACTTTTCCAATACATTGGAAAGTACACGATGAACTGAGTCGATATGTTTATACACAGATAAAAAAGACTTCCTCAATCAAGAATATACATACTCTTGAATAGAATAATCTTCTGAAAAGAACAATCATTTCTAATAATAATAATGTTTTTATTCCTTGAAATGATCATTTTACAATGAATTAGGAAACGTCAAGTAAAAGAAACATATATAGTACGGAGTTAAAAAAATTATCATACACATTACAAACATTGAACACAGTTACTTCGAAGTATACACAAAATATTCATTGATAGAATAAAAGCATCCCTCTAAACGGAATTCTTTAAGTTTCCTTTTGAAAGTAGATGTTATTGAGATACTCTTTATTTCTGAAGGCAGACAATTGAATAGCTTGGAAGCTGCTAGAGAGGGCGATTTTTGAAATAGTCTCGTACGATGTTGTTGCAGTTTAATTAGGTTTCCGTTTCTTGTTGGGTAGTTGTGACACTTTGAATTCGTTTCGAACTCAGACTCCCGTGTTTTTACAAAAAGCAAACAATTATAAATGTATATCGATGGTAGTGTTGAAATTTTTCTTTCCCTAAAAATTGGCCTACAGGAGTCTGTGTGTCGAAGACCATACATCATACGTACAATCCTTTTTTGAGAGATGAAAGCTCGGCTAATATTGATTACTTCTCCCCACAATGAATATACTTCCATTTCTAGCTGATTGAGATGTTTGCTTCTTTACATAAATTCTCTTGAAATGAATTTGCTTGCAGTGAAAACATTTTACTCTTCATTCTAGAAAACATTCACATTAACTCATTGTGAAACATAATCCGCTTAACACAAGAATATAATTCCTTGGTAGATGTCACTACCCGTGCCACGTGACACATTCAACCAATGAGCAATCAAAGCAGCTGGCGACACCGCGACCTGTGAATACGACTTCCATTTCGACCATTTCATCCAGTTTGACCATTTGGGTTGGAGGTTAAGAAGCTATGCGTACCGATATGAATGTTAGTTTTGTGCCTAGTGGAAATGTTTCTTTACAATAAAAATGCAATATCGAAAATTGAATTATGCTCATTACGGGCCAGTTGTGAAAGTGAGTGAAATGTATTTTGGACTTCTACAGTTTTGTGTCTAAAAGCGAGTGGCGTGGTTTATGTATTCAACCAAACTGCAAAATGCGTCACTACTAACTGGTTTTATTGAGAATACAGTTATTAAACTTGAAACTATTCTCATATAAGACCATTATTTATACCTAAATTGTTCTTAGTTGTGAATCTATGCTTTGTTTAATCTATTCAATGTTGCCAAAATGAAAATGGCTTCCATTCTATGTTTTATAACCAAGTGCAAAGTGCAGATTTGAACTCAACCTCCAAGTTGATAGAAGAATAGTATTGTCAACAGGGCGCTAATTCATTTGAAATATTATCAGATCAGATCTATTTTACCAAAATTCACATTTTATGAATTAGTATACAAATTAGTTATTGAAGTTTATAATTTGATAAACAAAACATAACAGCGGGGTCACCCACGAAAGTATAAACTAGCAGTTCATTGATGATATTATTTGGCATGTCAGTGGCTCGACATTGAATATTTCTCGCACGTTATGAAAACAAAAACATTTACAAAAGTTGAATAAATACACGAGAACCAAAAAGATGAGCTCTCAGTTACGAGTATTGCGGGTCCCCGAGAGATCCAGCGTAGTAGAGAATAATATTGAGTCATTGGTACTTATTGGGAAGATAGATCGATCTCCAAAAGCCCTTCGTGTAAACCCCTCCTCAATTATGCGTTGATGCAACAAATCCTTTTTATCAGTGTATGGTACTAACTTAGTATTTTTCTGAAAATTTGTTAACGGAAGTTTTCATAGGAGCTCGTTTCATTAGAAATATTTTCAGTTGTCTAAGACATGGACCTATAAAGTATTGTACTGGACCTAGCTGTTTACATCCGGGTCTGAAGTCGTGGATGGTCACAATCTGTGGTCGTGACACTGAGTTGGGCGTTGTCACATCTCGTAGGTGGTAAGTCTTTATCATAGACAAAATTGTTTCACTATACGTATTCCACTCGATAACAATCGAAGAATGAAGGATGGTGATGGTGACATTATCATGCAACTTAAACCTGTATTACTTACAAGTTTTAGAATCCAAACTATCGAAAAAAATCATTACTTGCGTCTTCAAATGTTTGTTGTGTCTGAATATTTGTCAACGCTGTTGAATATCAATGTTTATGTTTTCCACAAATTAAAATTCTGACAGTTCTCTCATATTCTGGCATTGCCCTATTGTGAGATTATTGTTGAAATAGTGTTTTTCGAACTCATTTGTGTTATACAGTGTGGTCCACTAAGTGTGCAACAAATGGGAAACTTGTTTATTATCGATTTCTCAGAAAATTTTATTCTTGACAAAAGTTGGTGCATGTTCCAAAACTATACCAAGTGTAACTGAAATGGCTTTATGACAAACACCATACAGGATAGGCCAAAAACTGTAAAGTTCGTTCAAGAGTAAAGTACCCTTATTTCAAAAAATATGGAAATATGTTGAAGAGAAAAGTTCGAATAGCAGGCCATGACTTCGTATCTAAACATAACTTTCAATTCTAAGCAACTTTTCTTTTCAACATATTTCTATATTTTTTTAAATAAGGGTACTTCACTCATGAACGAACTTTATATTTTTTGGCCTGTCCTGTATGGTGTTTGTCATAAAGTCATTTCAGGTGCACTTGGTATAGTTTTGGAACATGCACCAACTTTTGTCAAGAATAAAATTTTCTGAGAAATCGATAATAAACAAGTTTCCCATTTGTTGCACACTTATTGGACCACACTGTATAGTGGCAGTATAATAGAAAGAGACTGATAACGATGCAATCTTAATGGGTTTGCAAACAATCCATGTGTTCGAACACGAATATCAGATTCCATACCATAGGCGTTACAGTGGGTATTAATCTGTTTTCGCCGAACAAAATGAAATTAATACGTTTATTCAAACCTTTGTATGTGGAGATAATGAAATAGACACCCTCCGAAACATTTACTACTTCATTAGGCCTTTAAATGAAGCATTAAAAAAAAGGTTACCAAAAAGTCCAAGAAATGTCTATAAAAATTTGGATTTATCTTTGGTTTTCGAGCTGATGGCACAGAAAAAGCGGCTTGGTTGAAAAAGTTGGGGATGAAATGTTCAACTGAATGTGTTTCAAAGTCTGCTAGGATGTGCTGCCAATATTCATTCTTCACAATATTCATTCATTATAATATCTATATAAGAACATGTATTTATTGAATATATAAATTGCCACTTTGACAAAAATTTGATTTACTAGACGTCTGTTTAAAAAAAAAAAAAATTGAGTGTCACGTTTGTGGGCCCAGTTGCCAATTTGAAAATATTAATTGAACGTCTCGATTATAGACCGTCAACCTATTTCAATGGTACTATTTTTAGTTTGAGGAAATGCGCCGTTGCCAAGTTTTGGTCACTTGGCATTACTGAAAGTCTGATATGGAAAAAGCAATTGAACATCGCTATTTTGTGCCATCAGTTGATTCTAATGGTATTTTTGTTTTGCGGAAATGCTCTGTTGCCAAGTTGGTCACTTCGGATTACTGGAAATCTGATATGGAGATGGATCGAAGTACACAATATTCTTTTCAATCAGGTGGTTCCTGCTATGACACTTTAACTTTGTGGAAATGCGCTGTTGCCAAGTTATGGATGAGGGAAATCATTAAGAGAAGCCTTATGGAAATTGTCAATGGACAGTAATAATATGAAATTTTCAGCCTATTCTAATGGTGTCATTTTTGTTTTGAGAACATATGGTGTTACCAAGGTAGTCACTTCGAATTACCGGATACCTGGAAATGGGGATTGATATGGATAAGAGGGCAATATCCTATTCAATCAAATGATTTGACATTTTGACTTTGGGGGAATGCGTTGATGCCAAGTTATGGTCACGGGAAATCATTCAGAGAAGTTTCATAGACGTTTTGGACACAACCTAACCTAACCTAACTAACCTAGCTAACCTAGCTATCCAAGTTGCCGGTAATTCGATCACTGATTGATATGAGAACGTGAAATCGCAGCAGATGCTCGCTGCGCTCGCATTTTGTAAATTACCACAAGAAAGAGACAAGCCAAGGGCGTGTCTGTTTCTTCGATCACTGATTAGTATGAAAAGGTGAAATTACAGCAGATGCTCGCTGCGCTCGCATTTTGCAAACTACCAGAAAAAAGAGACACGCTGTAACTCTTGTTTCCATGGAAATGGAGTTGATTGAAAACTCCTGATCATTCATAGTCCGTGAGCTGTAGTATGATAATTTGTGATTGAGAATCCGGAACATTTCAATGTTGTTTCCCATTATTTAGTTTTTTTTTTGATTTTTTTGAACGGATATCATTTGAACTTAAAGTGGAGATGAACTGAGTGATATAAAATGGTTATTTGGACCATGCGTCATCAGATTTCCAAAAGTGTTTTCGGAAAATTGGTCATACAAATTAATAAGGATGAATATTTATAATGATATCCTTTGTACATTTTCTTAAAGCTTTTTTTAATGATTTCCAGCGCCCACGACTTGGCAACATTGGCGCATTTCTGCAAGGTTCAAATTTCATAGCGAAATTCATCTATTTGAACAAAATGGTATTCACTTAAAACCATCATCATCTCAGATTTCCAATTTTCCAAAGAGACCAAAACATGGCAACGGCGCATTTCCGCAAAACAAAAATAGTATAAAATGTATAGGAATAGTCAATATATAATGCAAGAGCATTAAGACAGAGTACAAACAGTAAAAATACAAAATAGAAATATAGATAAGTCCACACATATTTACATTTATACATATACACCTAACTATTACAATATTCTTCCAACAAATAGAAACATTTTTCAGGAATCGTTTTAGGTAGCTACTGAATTTTTTTAAATATTTGGCTTCTTTTATACTTTCAAGTAAATGATTGAAAATAGACAAATAATTGTAGGTGCATTGTCAGAGATCTTATATTTTCTAAACGGAATGTGGTATTTATTTCTTTGGCGAGTATTTACGGAGTGACAGTCTCCCGTCAAAACAAATTTTTGTCTATTTTTAAATATAAAGATGGGCAATTCATTGATATAAACAGACATGAGGGTCAGAATTCTGAAATGTTTGAAAAGGTGCCTGCAAGAATGTGTACAAGGAACTCCAGCTATTATTCTCACTATTCTTTTTTGTACCGAAAAAAAAATTCTTTGCCAAAGTGGAATTACACACATTATCATCACAATTGACTTATGGCCCAAAATCGCGAAGTTCAATTGGTTTTTCCATATCAGATTTCCAGTAATCCCACGTGACCATAACTTGGCAACGGTGCATTTCCGTTAAACAAAAATAGTACCATTAGAATATGTTGAGGGTCTATACTCGATACATATAACTGTTTTTTTCATATCAGATTTCCAGTAATCCGGAGAGGACAAGTTGGCACCAGGGCATTTCCGCAAAACAAAACTAGTACCATTACAATTAGCCGAGGGTCCACAATCGCAACGTTGAATTGTTTTTTTTTTATTTTGAAAACTTTGTAAATCTAATTTTCTAAGGATTCATACTATCTCATTCAATGAATTATTGCATGACATCAGGTATGTCAAACGAGTTTTACTATCTCACGAAGTCCCATCGGATGTATATTCTATCACTTTCGCTGACATTTTAATAATTATTTGAAATTCAGCATTATTTTCTTGTGATTGAATACTATTTTATCAAATGCGTGCGCTCCTGTCGGTTGTGGGGAGGTCACAGTCTATCGCTACCTTCTCTCTTCCCCGCAGCCCGCGCGCCAACAAATAGAGCGACTTCAAATCACTCCTTGTTGTAGGTATGGCAATGCTGAGTCCATCTGTATTTATACGATATTATACGTCCATGGTCTAAGACTTCCGGTTATACCGGATGTGTATCCCAACTTTGTGTTTTTTACACAACACTCTGTTTTTTATTGCATTTTGGAATGTACGATGAATTTCAATATAGCTTTATTGGAAGGGCTCAAGTTTTCAGTTATTTAAATTCAGCTTTTCACAAATAAAATTTTGGAAACAGAAAAATTGGCGCTGAATTTGGCTATCGCGAAAATTGTGTAACAAATTTTTTTCAAATGGCAACCCCATTTTTACTCATCGCCAGTGGATTCTAAAAATAGGAAGAGTTTATGCTTACAACTATATATCTATCCTCCTATCTTCAAACAGAGAATAGTGAAAAATGAACAACTGAATAAGTTGAATGTGAAAGTTGATTTTGTGGCGTTCATTTGACTTCCTTCCATCACTCTTGAAATAATGAGAAAACAACATTCTTACGTCAATAATTATATTGATAGGGATTTTTTCATAGAGAAAAGTGAAAAATGAACTATAGAATCAGTTGAATGGGGAAGATGATTTTGCAGCATTCATTTGATATTTCAAGTCCTCTAAAAATTATTATTATCTCAATTAATGTCTTTCCGTTTTTTTCTTTTCAAAGAATAATGAATAATGAAGTGTTGAATACACTGAAAGTGAAGGTTGATTTTGTACCATTCATTTGTCTCCTCCCAGCCCCTAGAATATATGAAAAAAAAAAATTATGACATCCCTTAACACCTTGATGAGTTTTTCTCACAGAAAATAATAAAAAATTAACTATTCAATACGTTTAATGTGAAAGTTTATCCCGTAGCAATCATTTGTCCCCTAAAGGCCCTTCTAGAATATATGAAAAAAAAATCTGACTTCAATCAATATCTCGATGTGATTATTTTCACGAAGAATAATGAACTAAAAGAACTGATAGAGGTGAGAATATTTTTTTTTCATTTCCAGATGGTTGAAAAGGAGTCACATGAATGCTAGAAAAGCAACTATCTCACTCAACGTATTAGTAAATAATTTTTCATTATTTCCTTTGGAATAAAAAACAGCAAGAAGTCCGAAACTTTTTTTTTCATATCTTCAAGAGGCCCGGATTGGGGTTTAATAAATGCTATGGAATCAACATTTACATTCAACTTATTCAATAGTTCAATTTTCATTATTCTCACTGAGAAAAAAAAAGTTAACTGAAGTCAGAATTTTGTTTTTCATATTTTCGAGATGCTCGGAAGATGAACAAACTAATTTTACAAAATCAACTTTCACTTTCAACATATTGAACACTTCATTGTTCATTATTGCACTTGAAAAAAATCCCAACGAGATACAAATAGAAGCCAGAAATATTTTTTTCATTATTTCTAGAGGGTCGAAAGGGGATCAAATGAATGCTATAAAATCAACTTCTTCATTCAATGTATTCAATAGTTAATTTTTCATTAATCTCTAAGAAAAAAACAGAAAGATCTTAGTTGAAGTAGTGACATTTTTTTTCATAATTTCTAGAGGGCAGGAAGGGGGTTAATTGGATGTTAAGAAATGGAGTTTCACATTCGAATTATTGAGTATTTGATTTTTCATTATTCTCTAGCGATGTCGTATTGCTGCTTTCACCTCGGTAATTTTACTACGTTTTTTTCCAGCCACACTACCCACGCTTGTATCCTTTCTATAGAGCTTTTTTAAAACTTTCTAAAAAACCTTCTACTTTGCATAAGAATCCACAATGTAGAATATAAAATATTAAAGATGAAAGTTGATCCGATATGATGTGTCCAAGTTAATTGGTGAGGCTTGAGGAAATGCAGCTGGAATTTCGAGTGAAGGAATATACCCTTCATGACAATAATGCCATATCGTTCCATTTCTTTACCCTACCAGACTCACTGTTCAGATTTCATGTTAACTTATTATCAATCAGTAAGAGTCTCCTAGGAATGGTTTCCATGGCAACTGTAAACAGAACAACGACAATAAGAATTTGTACAATTGTCAAAATAAAGAAGTGTTGAAGAAGCAAGTTTACAAAAGACCACTGTTAGTTAGTATGTGTAATATATGGTATTTCAATCAATTACATTTACATCTGAAATATGACAGTGTTTTCTTTCGGCACAATAAAGACACTTACTTCATGATCAAAACTTAAACGTCGAAGGAAGCGTTCCAAAGGTAGGAGAGGCTCCACCTTCAGTACCATATGCAGCAGGCCAACATCCAAAACTCATCCAAATAATTTCATAATCCTAACCATTTACATAAACCAAAAATTGTTCAGGTGATCCCACCAAAGCCCACAAGTGCCCACAAGAGGAATTGCCATCAAAGTGTATAGAACACATCCTATTCTTCCAAATATTACCCCAGCAAAAAAACAAAATGCAGTTGTACCAACTCCTGAGCACGTCTTGAAGGTGAGGACAAAGTTGTTGAAAGGAATTGCTTTGGAAGATAGTTACAAAAATAATGAAAGTCAAGCAAATCCACAAGAACTTCCAATTGAAAACTGAATGTACAGAAAATTACCAATCTACGAATTCTCAGGACGATTGTGTGAAATGTCAAATGTTTTTGCATTGATTACATGAGTCATACGTAACGTATCTTCATGTAACAGTTGTGGTCGTCAGAAAAAACGAACCACTCATCGTGAAGAAACCAAAGAAAAAAAAATATATGCTTTTGTTGTTACTATTTCTCTTCTTTAGTTAGAAAGAAATTTCTATGAATACGGAAGGCATAGTTATTAGTAAGAGAGATAATCTCAATTCCACATCAGCAGTATTTTCGCTTGATAATATCGAATACAGAGCTAGGTAATAGGAAAGTGGAAACTCAAATAAAATAGTTTCAATTGCTGATTCAGCCTGGATACAACATATTATTGAATCACGATGTGAGAAATATCTTTGCGGAGTTGAAAATGTTTGCGTTTCATTAAATGTAGATAAGAAAGAAAATAAAGTTATGTTAACAAAACGAAGGACTTTCTATGCGCAGTTTGGTAATCAAACTTTCAAAGTGAATGATGTTTATGTGTGTAGCGAATTCAACTGTAACTTAATGTCAATTTCAGAAATTGTCGACCAAGGATACGAAGTAATTTTTTGTGAGTGACTAATTAAAATCAGCAAAGATAAAACAGCTATGTACAAGGTGAGAATGAAAGAAATTCATTCATGAACAATTTCAAGTTTCAACAATTTGTGAAGGACGACATTAAAGTGAGCGGCATAAGAGCTGCGTGATTGGTCACTTTACTACACACTAGCCAGATTCAGGTGCGACGGAGGAGGGAAGTATTTTTCAGGTAATTTCCAGAATTTGTGTCCTGATCAGGTACCATCATTGAAGACAATGTTTCTAAAAATCCTGCTCAGAATGGTGTTAGCTAGAGGATGAACAGATACATCATGAACATGGCAAGATGTTTTATCTTTGAATCGGTACTAGGAGAAGAAATGTATGGTGAAACTGTGTGCTACTCAGTCTATAAGTACCATAAATTGCCTCCCTATTAAAGCAAATCATAACCAGATCCCTACAGAAATGTGATATGAATTAGTTCCATTGGACAACATAATTGTTTTCAGAATTTATGCGTATATGCACCCATATAGGAAGAAGATGGCTAAAGATTGTAGAATCCTTCTGAGCACAAAGTTGTCTTCGCTCGTTTAGTAAAATTCGGAAAGTCTGGTCAACTCAGTGAATGTGACATCAGCTTCGTTAGCATTGATAAATATTATACAGAAAGCAATGCAAAAATCTACTATTTACTCAAGAAAGAAACACTTTAAAAAAAGAAAAGCGTGGATTACTTCCTCACTGATTAAATCTGTTAATAGAAAAAAACAATTTATTAGTTGAATTAAAAAAAAAATATGTTGGTAAAAATTTAGCCAGTGAAATCAATCGACCTCATAACTATAAAGAAGAGAGAGCTGTAGGTTGCCACTCATTATTTTTGTATCCAGCAACTGAAAGTGAAGTAAAGAGTATCATAAAATTCAAAATAAAACCTAAAAAACCCATTGGTATGATATGATCAGTGCTGAAACGCTAAAAATTATAGTGGATTATATAAGTCTTTCCCTTACAATTTAGCATTTAAAAACAGTATTGTCATACCCATTTTCAAATATGATGTGGCGAATCACAGACAAATTTCACTTATATCAAGCCTGGCTAAAGTATTGAAAAAAATTGTGAAAGCTAGAGTTAACAAATTCCTGGAAAAACATCATTTACTTTCAAACTCTCAATTCGGATTTAGAAACCACAAATCAACTCAAGTTGCAATATATTCATTACCAAACACTATTTATGAATGCATAGATGAAGGAGAATCAGTAATCGGCATATTTCTTAACTTGGCAAAGGCGTTCAACACCGTCCACCATTCCATTCTGCTGGAATATAGGAATAAGAGGTCCAGCACATGGTTATTCAAAAAACCGAAAACAAAAGGTCAAAATAAATGAGAAAATCAGTGAAAAAAATTAAGTAACGTATGGTGTGCCTCAAGGGACGGTGTGGGGTCCTTTGCTATTCACATATAAATGAATAACATATTTTTGTTGGAGAAAGAAGGTCAAATCCTCAGCTTTGACGATGATACTGTGGTTATCTATAAGGACACAAACTGGTACAATTTGAAAATTAAAATTGAAAGGGAATTTGCTAAAATAAAAACCTGGCTGGACTACTCATTATCATCAGTAAATTTTAAAATACGGTTCATTAATCATTCGGTAGCCTTGAGACGTCTCTTCCAAGCTATGATATAACCTTACACAATTCTTTCGCAATAAGACCTGCAAATGTAATCAAATACTTGGGAATAATGTTGGATCGTTCTTTCAGATGGAAAACTCACATGGATTACTTGAAAAAAAAATTAAGGTGCATTTTATATAGATTAGAAGTGATCGCGAGCATGAACCAAATTGTAAAAATGAAGCTTATGAGATGATGGCTGCATATATTGTCGAAAGTCTACTAGTCGAAGATCCCAGGGCCGTCAGACGTTACTTATTTTTAAACGAACGAAATGTGTACGATTGAGTATTGTTAGTATGTACTATGTTCGCATGCCTACCTGCTAGATTGACCAGATGACCATTTTTTAGATATTAGGGAATCAAGGTACGTAAAAACACTACTCACTTAGTTGAATTGCCAGTCTACAGATATTTTTCTGTAACCCATGATGGGTTCGTGGGCATAGTCACTAGCTACCACCCCGGAGCTTCCGGGTTCAAATCTCGTCCCCCAACTTTTTTTTTTTTTTAAACCCAGCAGACTCATCACACTAGGGTCAGTCATATCGGTTGGAAACGGATTCGACTCTGGGAGGATTTTTGTTCAAAAAGAAATTTAAAAGAAATTTGGTAAATAAAAGATTTTGTTAAGATTTCCTTATAAGTAAAATCCCAGTGCCTTCAGACATAACTCATTTTTGAAAAGATGAAGACTTAGGTTCTAAGTGGTGTCTCATGTACTTTTAATACCTGCGTGTTTGTGGAGTTCGCTCTGTGATACCTGGGCAGGTACCAGGTGAGAAAGGTAACTAAAAATAAGAGTTACTTAACTTTGATTTGTATGACTGATTTTTATATGTATTTTGTAGAAAATCACTCTGAAGTAATTTATGGAGCTTTAAAGCGTCCGACACTTTTTAAATTCTACAAAATTCTGCAAAATATTCCTAAAAATCAGCCACACAAATTTAAGTTAAGTAACTCTTATTTTTTAGTTAGGTACCTTTCTCACCTTGTACCTGCCCAGGTGTCACAGAGCGAACTCCACAAGCACGCAGGTATTAAATACATGAGACACCACTCAGAACCTAAGTCTTCATCTTTTCAAAAATAAGTTATGTCTGAATGCCCTGGGATTTTACTTATGTGGAAATCTTAACAAATTCTTTTATTTACCAAAATTTCTGTTTCCTTTTAAATTTCTTTTTGAACAAAAATCCTTCCAGAGTATACTTGCAAAAAACTATATGTGGAGACATCCCAGTAGAAAGACTGTTATTTTTTTGAAAATTCATTTTGCTATTGCTCTTCAGAAGATTCATAATTTCTCGTCATGGATGTTAAGTCTTCTTGTTTAAATTCTACCCTACAAGATCCTGTTTTTATGAAATCACCTTTAGATCCCAAGAATGTACCTGTATTCCTCAAAATGTCTAGCATGTGTGTCATGAGTTCTAGACAAAATAAATATCCATCGAATAGAAGACATTACGCACTGTATTTTGAAATAAACGGTTTGAAGTGAGGATAAAAGTATCAATCAATCTTCGGATGTCGTTGTTTTTGTAGATATTCTCGTAAAACCGTCTCGCGTCCTGCACAAAATCATACTTTCTCTATTCCGTCTCCGCATATTTTTTTCTTATCTCCTTGTGTTTTCGGAAAAACTGTTGTTTCGGAACGGCTCTATGAATAATGAAAATCTTGTTCCTTATATTCATGTAATTTACTAATGTATATAAATTTGAATTTCTGAACAGCTAGTATAATTTTCAGTAAACAGAATTTTCCACCACTTCGGTGTGCGTCGAAAATTCATTGCGTAATAAAGGGGCCTCAACTAGCACCTGCCGTGCATATATAGGTCACCTACTTTCCCAAATTGATATATCCATCCAATGTGAATTTATTATGGGGTCGACAGAAAGTGGAATGAATACACTCAAATCCATGGCAGCGGATTCACGGATGGTCCTTGAGCAATTCATTCAAGTGGCCTCCATCTTTACGAAAGTGACTCTTGTCATTAGTTACCAATCGGTACTTTTGCTTCTCTCAACATTTGAGAGGAAAAAGGAGAGTTGACCGAAAATAAGTGGAATGTTGTTGGTAAAGGACCACGCACACATCTTATGGGAAAAAGTCTTTCTGTGAAAATGGCTGGATTTTTGATATGTTGTAGCTGGAGCCATTCCGAGTAAAAGTTACCATTGTCCCAACTCGATCGTATGACTAGATTCGGCGCTAGAGGGCGCCAAATCATTAATTTTGTGATTTTTTCAGAAAATCGACGAGCATTCCTACAATTCGCGAGAAATACTTTTCCATAATACGGAATGAAAAAACTCCACTGTTTTTCTACAGGGTGGTCAACGATATACTCAATTCTTCAGTGAATGAATTCGACTACGAGGTTAAAAGTTGATTCAGTTTATCACTGAGAATCAATCAGAATGATTTGTTGATCTACCAAAATATAATGATGCTATGAATACAGAGTGTTTGGAATAAGGTAGGGTTCATATTATACTGTTCGGCTTTTTTAGCCCCTACTCCTGTGAACTTTTGAACGGTTTAACGTACAAACATGGAACAAAAACCATTTTAAATGGTATCACCGATACTACTTTTTGAAAGGAAAGGCATTGTGATTGATCGATTGGGGGGATGGCACATTAACTTACAAATTTTAAATGGCATGGGGGGCCAAGTGACATATCGTTGAAAAAAGAATTCAATTCTCTTTTCAACTATCTACTTTCTTTGAATTTCATTGAAATTTTTTTCAACAAATTCTTTCAAAAAATCAAGTATAACTGCGGATCTGAATGTCTCATCTCAAAAATTTTTAACGGTTCAAATTGGAGCAATGGGACAAAAATTATTTGAATGATAATACCGATACAATACTTTTCGAAAGAAGATACATTGCAATTACACGACAGATGTCGCTGGGGGCATATCAACTTGAAAATTTCGAAAGGCAAAGATATTATAATTGTGGAAATACGTATTGAAGAAAAAAACAAATATTGGTTGAGAAGAGAATTTAATTCTCTTTTCAAGTAGGAATAATTTGATCCCCATGCCAGTTGAAATTTTCAAATTGATGTGCGCTCTCTACCGGAAAATCGCAATATCTTTTATCCCAAAAAGAGGTATCGGTGATACCATTCAAAATGGTGTTTGTTTCATGCTTGTACGTTAAACCGTTCAAACGTTAATAGGAGGGGGGGACTAAAAAAGACGCACTGTATAATGAACCCTACCTTATTCCAAACACTCTGTATCAACAAACCATTCTGATTGATTCGCAATGATAAACTCAGTCAACTTATAACCTCATAGTCGAATTCATTCACTGAAGAATTAAGTATATTGCTGACCACCCTGTATTAAAACAGTGGCGTTTTTTTATTCCGTATTATGAGAAAGTACTTTTCGCGAATTTTGGGAATGTTCCGTCGCACACAATATTGAATATAAATGAGATCTTGATATTTTTATTTCAGCTGAATTTCTCCAAAAATCACAAAATTCATGATTTGGCACCCTCTAGCGCCTAATCTAGTCATACGATCGAGTTGAGCCAATGGAGACTTTTACTCAGAATGACTCCGGCTACAACATATCAAAAATCCAGCCATTTTCACCGAAAGACTTTTTTCCATAACATGTGTGCGTGGTCTTTTGTCAGGCAAATATGTATTTAATTTCACTTTCGTTTGGAACACTCTCCTTTACGATAGGGGATCGCTCATGGATTCAAGAGTTAAAGAATTTAGTCGACTCAAAACCTTCGATTATATATGTACAGTGTGTTGCAATTTACTAAGCCCCACCCTCGTATTTCTGTGGATTTTGGAAATTTATTTTTTCAATATGTACATTTCGAAATGCTCTTGTCAGGTAAAAAAGTTTCATGAATCACCTTTTTACGACCTACTACGACCACAGAATGCATGCCTAAAATCGAGAAAAGGTATTAGGCATTTTTTTAGCAAAATTTTGGATAGAGCATTCGAATACCTCCATGTAAAATTTCAACATGATATCTTTCAAGGGGGGGTTTTCTATACCTGTTACAATTTTCGAAAAAGGAAATCGGTAAAATTCCGTTAACCGGGCGCTACAAGCTACAAAATTTTTTTTTGGGACTTACGTAGTTTGACCTCCTGAACAAAAAATCCAAATGAAAATTGTGGCGGTCTCAAGTAATTTCGGAGATACGGGCATTTTTTTGAATGAAAATTGGCATTTTCTGGTACACGTTTCTTCTTCGAAAAACAATATACACACCCTAATTCACCAGTTTTACACTTTTTTTTTCACTTATAATTGCACAAGTGGTTTGTATTTTATCGGGTAAATTTGGGTTGTTTAATGAGAAACTGTTTCCTAGCAATTTGACGAGAATAACTGTTAACTGTTAAAAACACGACACCGAAGGTGGAGTGTTTTTAGGTTGACAGTTATTCGAGTCAAATTGCTAAAGGAAACAGTTTAGAATTTGAACAACGCAAATTTACCCAATATCAACACAAACCTCGAGTGTAATTCGGCAGGACAATTTAATGAATGAGAAATTTGGAAACTTTATTTATGAAACATTAAAAATAAACACATTTTTATTTTAATGTACAATTATTAAAAACGCAGTCATTGAAATTCATACTAGGATCAGTGATATCGCTGCGGGTGCCACAGCTAATCGTTTCTGTAGTAGATGTTGAAGTTTTTTCATTTTCCAAACGAATTGATTGAATAATGCTTGAATGATACTCTTTGTCAACTTGTAAGTATGGTTTTATTGATGATGAATTGCTGTGTCCTGTTATTTTTATTAGAGCTTGTTCTTCAATTCCGCAGTGTTTTAACTACCGCTTCTTTGTAGTCTTCTCCGTTACTTTTTCGCATATTAAATGCCCAATCTTGCAATATTACATTCAATTTCTCGATGGAAGTATCTGGCTCAAATGCGTATCTTTTTGCATCGCAAAACGTAGAAAATTGTCGCCAGATTGATGATTGCGTCGCAACTGTATTAGTAGGCACACAAGTATTAACAATTTGACTAATTTCGGCGTTCGTAGACACACCGAATCGACTCATTGTTAGTTCTTGAAAATTCAATAAGTTGTTGACAATCATGCCAAACTATTTATTCTGGTAACCAACACCGCGATAATTGATGAACAAATGACTAAGTGAAAAAAACACTAGTGTATTTGTCGTTGTAAAAGTTAAAGCTAACTTTTGCCGCTGTCAAAGTGACAATTGCACTGTGGCATATGCGATTTTTTATACATGAGTTAAATTGTCATTGAAAACAGTTTTTTATCAACAAATTGTAGCATTTTCTAGGAAATATAAAATCAACAAATTCATGCTGTTTTGTTTACTGAATATCAGTTATTTCTGTTGTCAGGTTGGTAACAATGAAATTGTCGGAAAGGCGATTCTAATTTTGCGACATTGCCAATGTGATTCCAGAAATATTCAATTCATGTATCACATAGAATATTTTAGTGAATGAGTATGAAAAATGAGTTGATATAACCACAACATTTTTCCATCAACACTCTGACTGCACATTGGAAACAATGGTACTCATACTGTTTCTAAATGACTAGCAAAATTCAAAAGAACGAGACAGATCACGGAAATGTGCGCAAACAAATATGAGTATACATGCGCACAACCTAACCGAGCTTACCCGACTATACGATACGGATAGGTTGCGTCTTTTCTATCTGTTTGCGCATGCGCATATACCAAAAATGAATGTTTGTGATCCGTTACGTTTATTTAGGTAATTATTTGTTCGCAAAAATGCCTGCTACATGCTCTGTCTATTTAAAAATATCTTTTGTGCATTCAAAATATCAATACCAAGATTTTTTTTTCCAATCCAGTTATCTGACAACGAAATGGCTTCTTTCAAAACAAAGTAGCCAGTATCAATGTCTTTTACTGACTCACCAACAACAATGAGTCTTAATAACTTTATAAGAGTACAATGCGACGTTGTCAGATTCCCTAAAACTCCTGCATACTTATGAATATAAAATGTTTGTAGTGAATAGGTTTCGGAAGTATTGGCGCACTAGAGACTGACCGTTTTTTCATCAATAGTAATAATAATATTTCCTAATAAACACTCGAAGAGAGAACCATTCTTAGTGAAGATATTCAGCAAAAAATATGCAAGCAAAGCGAGCACGCGCATTCCTATTACTACTTTTGTAACTTATGTAACTTATTTCTTACTTCTTGGTGAAGATATCTGCGAGAAAGACGCGCGCGCAGCGAACGCGGGCATTCCCATCACTACTTTATCGATTTCTGACGACTTTGAGTAGAAACTTTCATCCCTTATTCGTTAGTGAACAAGACCAGAAAAAAGCGAGCGATGTGAGCGCGCGCATTCCCATCACTACTTTGTCGATTTCAGTCAATTTTGAGTAGAAATTTTCATACCTTATTCGTTAGTGAACAGGACCAGAAATACGCGAGCGAAGCGTGCGCGCTTGCCTGACATTTCACAAATCCGCGCGCACGGATTTGCGAAATGTCGGGCGAGCGCGCGCATTCTCATCACTACTTTGTCGATTTCAGTCAACTTCAAAGAGAATGCGCGTGCTCACTTCGCTAGCGTATTTCTGGTCTTGTGACAAGTAAGGGACGACAATTTCTACTCAAAGTTGATAGAAATCGACAAAGTAGTGATGGGAATGTGCACGATCGCCAGACATTTCGCAAATACGCGCGCGCGGATTTGCAAAATGTCTGGCAAGCGCGCTCACTTCGCTCGCGCATTTCTGGTCTTGTTCACTAACGAATGAGGTATGAAAATTTCTACTCAAAGTTGACTGAAATCGACAAAGTAGTGATTGGAATGCGCGCGCTCGCGTATTTCTGGTCTTGTTCACTAACGAATAGGGTATGAAAATTTCTACTCAAAGTTGACAGAAAACGACAAAGTAGTGATGGGAATGCGCGCGCTCGCCCGACATTTCTACTCAAAGTCGTCAGAAATCGATAAAGTAGTGATGGGAATGCGCGCGTTCGCTTCGCTCTCGTCTTTCTCGCAGATATATTCACCAAGAAGTAAGAGATAAGTTACATAAGTTACAAAAGTAGTAATAGGAATGCGCGTGATAGCTTTGCTTGCATATTTCTTGCTGAATATCTTCACTAAGAATGGTTCACTCTTCGAGTGTTTATTAGTAACTATCATTATTATTATTACTGATGAAAAAATTTCCAGTCTCTAGGGCGCCAATACTTCCGAAAACTATTCACTACAAACATTTCATATTCATGAGTATTCAGTATGCAGTAGTTTTAGGGAATCTGACAACGTCGCATTGTACTCTTATGAAGTTATTAAGACTCATTGTTGTTGTTGAGTCAGTAAAAGACATTGATACTGGCTACTTTGTTATGAAAGAAGCCATTTCGTTGTCAGATAACTGGATTGGAAAAAAAATCTTGGTATTGATATTTTGAATGCCCAAAAGGTACTTTTAAATAGACAGAGCATGTAGCAGGCATTTTTTGCGGACAAATAATTACCTAAATAAACGTGTCGGATCACAAACATTCATTTATGGTATATGCGCATGCGCAAACAGATAGAAAAGACTCAACCTATCCGTATCGTATAGTCGGGTAAGGTCGGTTAGGTTTGCATAAGATCGGGTCTGTCAGGTTAATTTATAGTCATTAAAGTAGGTTATTTTATGTGAAAAGTGTTCTTGATTTTTTTGAGCGCATGTATATTCATATTTTTTTTTCGCACATTTTCGTGATCTGTCTCGTTCTATTGAATTTTGTTAGTCATTTAGAAACAGTATGAGTACCATTGTTTCCAATGTGCAGTCAGTGTGTTGATGGGAAAATGTTGTGGTTATATCAACTCATTTTGCTAGAATAAGCTACAATTTGCTGATAAAAAACTGTTTTTAATGTAGTGTAAAACTGGCGAATTAGGGTGTGTATTGTGCTGGTAAAAATAAGGAGTCAGTTGAGTGTGTTTTTCGAAGAAGAAACGTGTACCTGAAAATGCCAATTTTCATTCAAAAAAAGGCCCGTATCTCCGAAATTACTTGACACCGCCAAAAATTTCATTTGGATTTTTTGTTCAGGAGGTTAAACTACGTAAGTCTCAAAAAAAAATTTTTGTAGCTGTAGCGCCCGGTTAACGGAGTTTTACCAGGAAATCTTTCAAGTCACTGTGTATAAAAAAATTCGTGTAAATTGGAATGAATTGAGGCAAGGAATCGGATTCAGACGATCTGTTTATGATTGTTAATAAAAACACATTATTTCCACACCTTCTGCGCAAGTTATGTCCTATTCTTCGCAATTCTCCTTGTGAAATTTCACTGCATAATGCCACAATTCATGGTCGCAACTCTTCTTCAGTACATGGTCTAGTTTCATAAAGATTCTGTTCGATATTTCAGCAAAAGTAGAAATCCAGAGTGGTGAGATCAGGTGAACGCGGCGGCCAATGAATTAACGGGCTATTGTAACTAATCCATTTCAGTAGGAATTTTTTATTCATCCATCTTTGTATATTACCAGCATTAAGAATGATAGTTGTACGAACACTTATTGCTTCAAGAATGTCCCATAATTGGTTACTCAAGAAATTCAGAATAGTTTTGGCATTCATAGTATCTTCAAAGGAAAATGGATCTATTATTCTGGTGTCTGAAATTATGCTTCAACACATTCAGTCTTTCACAATATTGATTTTTACACTTGATGTCCCAGTGGGGATTTTCCGAAGCCCAGTAACTCTACTTTTGTGATGAAACTGCCCCATTTGTTGTAAATGCAGCTTCATCTGTGAATAAAATGTTTTTGAGAAAGTTATTATTTTTCAGATAAAAACCTTGAGACCACGAACAGAACTCCAATTTACTTTTGAGTTCCGAGCGCTAGCAGATAGGCGAACGCAAGGAACCACGAGCATAGCGAATTTTCATTATAACCGAGTAACAGACTATACTTTTTCCATGATCAAAAGTTTTGATTGAGTGAAAGAAAAAGCATCCAACAATTCGTTAGAAATAACCAACCATAGGTTAACCTGAACTAGTACAATACAAAACAATTGTTACGGGTTTATTTTGCACTAGAAAACCCTTTATGTTTCAATACAATAACATTAGAAATTCTCCGTCATTGATACAAACTTTCCACTTTGTAAGCCACTGTTTCAAAATGACAACTTGATCGTTGTCATGTACAGCTTGTTCTGAATGTTAGTATTAACCTTTGCCGTACCAGTTCGAGCGGACATGGACCGGCCTTAAGCTAATGACAGTTATCAGTTGTTCTATTTTGCGGTATGACAGCGTTATTTTGTAAACATACTTTTGATTGATCTATTGTTTTGTGTTTACAACACAAAACGGTAACATTCCTACTCTATCTTCATTTTGTTCCATTGAGGTACTTCACCTTCGATTACTTGACCTTGTTTGTGTTTGGTTCTGAGATTGAAAGGCTGTCATTTTCGTCTTGGTTTAGTTGGCAACACTAAATCTTCAGGTGTTCTTTTCATTTGAGTCGTTGTCCAATTGATCCAAGGAGTAGCTCCGAGTAACTCGATGTAGTTCCTGGACTGATCTCACCGACCACGAAAGAACAAGGAAGCGCCTTGTCTGATAGTGACAGTTTTTGACTTCGACGTCTGACACATATTTTGAGTGGTTTTCCGGCTAACAAGTGAAGATTTCCAATAGAATTTTGATCATCTCTGGTGGATCTTGGGAAAATTCACATCTCATAAATTCCTCATATTGTTTGCGATATGCTGTATATTTTGGAGGAGGTCTCTTGTTCGGTGTATCCGGATTTTGAGGTTAGGGTGGCCTGTAGTCATCAAAGCTGTTATCAGAACCCTCCCACTTAATAGAGGTTATTATTTGCACTTGGGCTCTACTTATGGCCCAGTCAGACTGGTATTGTTTATTCTAGGGTGCTACTACTCTGCTACTGCTTCGTTGCTACTGCTTCGTTGCTACTACTATGCTAGTGCTCTTCTGCTGCTACTGCTCCGCTATTGCCACTGTTCCACTACTGTGATTGTTCCTGCTCAACTGTAGTTGTTCCACTGTACATCTGTTGTTCAGTATTCCCTCTCTTTTGGTCCCAGCTGTACACGTACTTCGATTGAATGTGTCGTACCCACTGTGCACCTGTATACACCAAGGCACTGATGAACTACAACTATAATTGGTGAACTGGCATGACTGAGAAAATCTACATCGTATCAGATAAGTTTAGATTAAGACTTTGCCCCTAAGGCCCATAATTGTTAGCTATTATCGTGACGTCACAGGCATAACCCTCACTGGAGGTTTCACATTGATATGTTTAAGCGATACCATACTCATCAATCATACCATACACCTGAATTCATCTTGGTGATACCATATTTACATTAATATCATTTCATTTTGTATTGTGTGTTGAATTGTGCCCATATGGTGTGTGTATCAATCAAAATATTTTATTAGTAAGGGACATGACTATTAGTTTTATTCCAGTCGAAGTTATCCAAGCGTAAGGGAAGACAAAACCTATACATATTTACATATTCTTTTTATACCATTTTTAGGTATCTATTGTTTAATATTTTAATAAGATAAGTGCAGTGGGTTGTCCTATTCCATCAGGGTGGTTTCGGATTTTTCACTGGCGATAAATCCGTGGCGCTCCGGAAAATTAAACCCTATATTTCAATCTTATCGAAATCAATTTTTATTGTCGAATCCACGCCTACTGAGCTACTGGGTATGTTAGTGGCGTGAAACATCATTGCACATTCACTGCTCTCCTTTCCTAAATTTCGTCTCTAACACAATGCATAAAAAATATTGATGACATTTTCATAATAAGCCCACAGTATATTACCATCAAATTATTGTGTAAATAGAATGTCCTGCTGTCTCTTCAGATACAAAGTCCTATAAGTACCGTAATAAATTCCAAAGAAACTCCATGAAGAGATATTACTATCTTTAATAATCAAACAACAGTCTAGGCCGGATTGTTTTTACCGAGGAAAAACCCATTGATATTCAATCTCCAACAAATTTATCGTTTCAAAAAGCCTAAAGTTTGTTACTATACTCAAATTATCCATTGTTTTCCACAAGAGAAACTTCCTCTATCCCAGAAAATTAAAAACATTTATCTGCTATTAACTCACCTACATACGCCCGTATATCATAGCTAGTACCTATGGGAGCCCCGTTATATTCTTTGGCCGGAACTAATTGCACGCTGGGCGGTGCTAGTGGGGTTATTTCCATGTTGAAAGGATACGCGTTGGGACCAAGGCGCTTCAGCAGAGCTTCCTGAAACAAAAGACCCATAATTTGAAGGCAACAGTTAGTGTTGGGATTATCACATTGGCGTCATTCGCCTTTCGTTTTTGGACGTTTAGAATATGTTGGGGAACAGCAACCGAGTGGGAGAATCTTCATCCTTCAAAAAAGATTGATACGACTCATATTTGGTCTTAAATATCAAGAATCCTGTAGAGGGACTTTCAAGAAATATAAGATTCTAACTTTAACAGGGATTTATATACATAAGATGCTGATACATATTCATATAAACATCGACGTCTTCATGAAGTATTCAGATATACATACTCATTATACGCGACGCCACTCAAATATACAGGGTGTCCCAAACTCGATGGCCTATTAGAAGTTTCTGGAAAAAGTTACTTGGGATTATTTTGAAAATTTGGTTTCTTAGATAATCAGTTCTGCTCTATCGATATAAAATATTTTCAGCGCTGCGGCGTTGCCGCTTTTATCAAAAAATAGCAATAGCTTTGATATTTTAAATGGAATACCCTATATATTATTGCATTTTTCGCTTTGATATTGCTTTTAGATTATTTTCATATAATACAATATTTTTTGTTCGAAACATAGCTCCAATCAAATATTTATTACTGCAGTATTTGGATACGTAGAAAGCTGAAATTTAAGATTTAGTCTGACAATATCCTGTGTATTAGTTATGACAAGGGGAATTCCTTCTTCATTATAAAGGGTCGTTGACAATTTGTGATTTCACCGATAGATACAAAAGTGGTGAAAAGTGCCATTTTTTCAAATAGAACCCCGTGTATATTATCAGATATCTCGAAAGACAATTGAATTTCCTTTCAAATGATGTACGTTCCTATACCTAAAGAGTCGGGTTTCGGAAATAGAAGCAACTTTTCTTTTTAGTTTTCCATATTTTGTATTGAATAGAAAGTAAATGTCATGAAGAATTCAAAAATTAGTACATTGATAATGAAACGTTTGCGCGTTCATTAACATAAAGGACCCCGCCAACTCCTTATGGAAATTGGGTCCCGGTGGATTTTTTTGGAGACCTGAAAAATGAAATAATTTTTTATACTTATTTCTGACAGAAACTCAATTAAATTCATTGTTTGTTAAACTAACAGATTGGTTTGCTCTTGTCTGGTCATGGCATACTACAGATTATTTTAATTGGAAAATAGTACCTATTTCGAATCGTTATACTGGGAATTGAAAATGATGGATTATGATGCATATTGAAATGCAGATATTTCGAATCTGTTTTATACTCAATGTTAGTGCAAAAACATTATTTCGAAAACATGCAGAAAATTCAATGAATAGAAAAAAATTCAGGAGAATCGAAGAGAATTATGCTGTGTTTGTGATTGTTGAGGCGCCAAGAAAGAGAGAGATATTTCTTTGAATGGATTTCAACATGGACCTGCAGAGAACCTTTGAAGATTGGCGGATAAAACGCTTGGCTACCGCGATCTAACTCTTCTGAATATCCACATTACATCAAATTAAACAGCACTTCGAAAACATGAATTAGCGATTAATATGACCGTTCATTGAGTGAAATAAAATTGAGTTCTGCTTAAGGTGAATCATGATTTCTCAACAGACACACGTTTTTCATATACCCTAAATGGGAGATAAAATTATCATGGAGATGAAAAACCGAAACAAGCATACTTTGTTCCAATCTGACTCAAAGTTTCAAATCACTGTATTTCTCGGTTCATGCAATATTAGTTTTGGAAAAGACTTTTATAGAAGAACAGATACAAATATGGAACAAATTCGACAAAAATTAATCAGACTTTTATTTGAATCATTATTGTATTATTTTCTAATTAAACCTACGTTAATGAACGCGCAAACGTTTTACTATTAATGTACTAATTTTCGAATTTTCTTAATGACATGTATCCATGACATTTCATATCTACCCAATATAAAATATGGCAAAATTATCCAATTTTTATAGAAAACTTGCTTTCATTTCGGAAACCTGACTCTTTAGGTATGGGAACATGAATTTTAAAGAAAATTCAATTGTCTTTCAGGATATCTGATAATATATAGAGTGTGCCAATAAAAAAATGCATTTCTCAATACTTTTGTATCTATGTCAGTGAAATCACAAATCTTTAACGACCCTGTATAATGAAGAACGGATTCCCCTAGTCATAGCTGATACACAGGGCATTGTCAAACTACGTCCAAAATATCAGCTTTCTACGTATCCAAATACTGCAGTAATAAACATTTAATTGAAGCTCTGTTTCGCACAAAAAATAAGGAAATTAATGATTTTCTCTCGAAAATCACTGGCGATATGTATAGGAAAGTATTAAATGAAAATAATCCGAAAGCAATAGCCAAGCGAAAAATGCAATAATATACAGGGTATTCCATTTAAAATATCAAAGTTGTTGCTACTTTTCGATAGAAGCGGCAACGCCGTAGCGCTGAAAATATTTCAGATCGGTAGAGCAGAACTGATTATTCAAGAAACCAAATTTTCAAAATAATCCTAATTCCCTTTTTCCATCAACAACGTCCTATATGCCATCGAATTTGGGACACCCTGTATACAATAAAAAATTCAACCATTTGTCATATAGAAAATTACCAAACTGTGCTAGTATTTATATAATTCACTGCCGAGATACTTGAAAAGTGTGTCTCTCAAAAAATTCAAATCAGAATAAAGAAATATACAGCTCAAAATTGTTTTCTAACCATTTCCGGAATTTGAGGAATTTTTCCATAATTCAACCTGAATGTACTAGATATCGATCTTTTAATTCAACTATACTTCTTCATAACTGTGATTTCTGATATTTTTAATTTGTGTAACTTTTTCTTTTTATTGACGAACTTGAACATTTGTGAAAATGGCAAGCAAGGTAATAAATATGTCTATTTATCTACCTTGAGTGAACTAGTTGAAAAAAACTGAGTTTTAAAAAATCACTAGAACATGATTTCCTTGAGGTCAATTGGGTATGGCCATAGTAAAGAAAAAAACTCTTTGCTTAATTGTCGAGCTTTCAAAAAAGATTTATTAAAATAATAATAATAATAATAATAATAATAATAATAATAATAATAATAATAAAAATAATAATAATAATAATAATAATAATAATAATAATAATAATAATAATAATAATAATAATAATAAACGCTTTTATTGGTAGAAAAAAACACTATTGAAAAAACAGATTCCTACCAAAAGGCAGAGTTAGCTTTTGTCTGAGCCACACTGAATCAGACAAGTGCTTTCTTCCACTCATCATTATCAAGACATCTGAAAAACACTTGTATGTTATAAAAAACAACTTACTACCACGAGGATGCTCCTAAAGAAGATCACTGTGCACTTCATTATTAAAAATAGTTTGCAGAAACATATTAAAATATACTAGATATAATAATCTAAAAGCAGTCATGGTTTATTAGTTATTTCAGTCGGCACCATTGTCGTTCGCAACACATGGTTTAACCTGACTTGAAAACACGAGCACGACTGACAAGTGAATGTCAAACATCTACGTCGAACGTCTATGTCAATAATATCGGCTGGTGAGATCTATCCATCTACGTATTCTATACTATACCGGGTGTCCCTATAATTTTTTTGTTTTTGAAAGTAAATGAATTAAATTTGGAGGATCTGTTTTTCGACAAGTGCCTCAGCTACATGCAACTTTTGGTGTCACTGAAAGTGACAATAACTTTCGATATTTAAATTGAACACCTGCTATATTTTCACTCATTTTATCTCCATGTGTCATTCTAATTACAACCACGTATCACTAGTCAGTTTTTGTAGCAAAATATTTTCTTGATTATGAAATTTACTGCTTTACTGTTTCTGGTCAAAATCTATCAGTTGTGTGAAATTTAATTTTTAATTGGTATTGCAGAGTTTTTCAAATGGCAACATGGAGTTTCGTCGTGTCAATGAAAACAGCATTTTATTATAAATGATTTGATACTGTACCCTATTAGGTTTCAAACAACCCTCCGTTAACAAACTTAAAAATATTAGGTTAGATCTTTCTTGGAATGAAGCATATTTTGAGACTGAAATATGATTTAAATGCATCAAGTGCACCTGTGATCAACATAACAAAATCATCAATCCCAAGACTTGAAACTTAACTCTTTGCATACATTGAAATTTCTTGAATCATTAATTTATTGGAGCAAAATGATCCATTTGTCCTTCTACTCTTGTTTAAATTTCTTCGAATTTACGTTTTTTACATTTTTTTCCTATTCATCAGACTGTGGAAGGTCAAAACACCCAGACCATGTCAAGAGGTGAATTTCCTCCACAAAATCAAATTTTGATTTAATAATTATTGAATTTTTTTTTATAGTATAACGTACACAATGATTACCCAATTTGCTTTCTCAGAAGAGAGGTAAAATAAGACGCAGACAAGTGATTTTTCTTTCTAAATTTTGTTTCATTAGTTGTGTTGGTTACAGGTTACTCGATGAATCTTATTTTAAACTCAAGAGTTGCTATATTTTGACAAAGATCTAACGACTTAAGCTTTTAACGAAAGTTCGTTTTAAACCTAATACGTAATAAAATACTCTTTTTTTCTAACCCGAAATATTACAAAGCAAATATATTTTGACCGAAAACAAAATTCAGACAATATTGACAAAAAAAGGGGTTACCTAACAAACGGTCCAGTAGTTCTGAATTTGTTTATATGTTGTCTAGGATGGTTATTAAGTGTTTGGAATGCAAAATGCACCCTACGCCATATTGAAAAAGCAGAAAAAAATTGGCACTTTCTTCATATTTTCGCTTATTTCTTCGTTTCGGTGCATTTCAGCTATGCAAGAGTTCCACTCAATGTTGTAGATAATTACATTTTCTATAATTTACATTTTAGGTTTTGTTTCTAAGACTGATAGTTACCGGTATATGTACTTTTTAAAAAATAGAAAAAATTACATTTTCCGGAAATTTGTCAAACTTCTAATTCAGTTATGACCTAGTATAGTAATATGTAATTTTGCCAATCAGTAATTTTAGAAGAAAACATAATGAACAATTACATGACAAAATGTGTAAATACGAGAATTTCTAAATTTAATCTAAATATAAAATACAAAATTATACTCGTCATATTGACGCATAAAAACAAACAAGAATGTACAACTGGCTGAAGGTGCACAATCGCGACGTTCAATTGTTTTTTCCATATCAGATTTCCAGTAAACCAAAGTTCATCCAGCGAATCAAAATCACTATAAAATTTTCATTTAATTTCAAAATGGATATATTGTCACGACTCTGGGCTTCGTGGCTAATGAAACACTGAACTAATTATTCTCCGTAACAGTTTCATAATTCAACATGAACTCCGACCATTAAACCTCTCAGTTTGAATTCACCGCTTAACTACACTACGTTGTTCATCAAACTCTAATTGGTTGACATGCTTACTTTCTCTTTCCCATTCTGACCAACTACCGTCGGATTTCGATTTTAAAAATCATAATAATGTATAGTTTCTGCATTTAAGAAGTGTAAATTAATTTTAATGAATGAAGCGGGAATAAAACTCAACAATTTACTCAATAAATAATAATAATAATAAATGGTCTTTATTTTACGTGGCGGAGTTTAGCAGAGCTATTCTTCCACTCAACCAAGAACAGCCACAAATTGGAAAAATTACATTCAAAATAAATAATCATTTAGCATTATGCACAATATGATGGTTACAAGTATAGGTAACATGTTACTTTCATAACGGTAAAGTACAAATATTTGTGAAAAAATAAAATAAAAAATAATTATATGAGATTTATTTGTGATCACTGTTTACGAGTTAGGGTTTCCCTAAGTTTGGCTTTAAATGAATGTAGTGACAGTTGTTTGATATCGTCGCCAATTGAGTTATACATGACTGCAGCGTGGCACGAAAAGGAACGTTCGAAGAAAGTAGTAGAGTGTTGAGGTATTGTTACTAGTTGCCGATTTCTAGCATTAATTTGATGAATCTGATGTCTGGGTATAAGTTTCTCCAGTAAGTAGGGAGGGGTTTTTGTTATCATGAGTTTGTGAACGAAGCATGCCAAATGGAGATCTCTTCTATGGTGCATTTTCAGCCAGCCAGTTTCATTAATATATTGTGTGACGTGGGTTCTGTATGGTAGTCCAAATATCATTCTGATACATGAGTTCTGAACTTTTTGTATCCGAGATGATGTTATGAGATCAAGACAAGGGCCATAGACTAAATCGCAGTAATTGAACAATGATAATATTAGGGCATCGCAGAGATTTGTTTTTATCTTTCGGTTCAAATAATATCTATTCGAGTATAGATTTTGCATGATGCCGTAAGATTTTCTTATAAGCAGAGCAACATGATTTTTAAATTTCAATTTCTCGTCTATTTTCATTCCTAAAATTTTAATTTCTTTTTTGAATTCAATGACATGTTGCTCCACCATCAAAGACATGTTGTCTATGACCCTTTGTCGATTTTTGTCTTTACCAAAGACAATTGCAGCTGACTTATTTGGGTTCAAAACCATGCTGTGATTTTTCGATATCTCTACAAGTTTTCTGATGTCTTCATTGAGTTCATTCTCTAGACTTAAAAGTTGTTCTACTTCAGATGATCGACCCCTGAGGAGCTCCATGAGATACATTCAATTCGGTTGATATATTATTATTTATGGAAACACACTGGAGTCTGTTGCTCAGAAAAGATTCAATGAAGTGACAGGTATTATGGCTGAACCCAAAATATTTCAGTTTGGCACAAGTTCGTGATTCATAGTATCGAATGCCTTACTGTAATCTAATGATAATAGTATGCTGATTTGATTATTTTTACATCCAGAAATTATGTCATCAGTGATTTTCAGTAAAGCACTCGCAGTACTATGATTTTGGCGAAATCCTGATTGTTGTTGTGGAAGAATTTTTTTTTCGGATACAAAACTGTAAATTTGTTCCTAGACTGCTTTCTCAATTACCTTTGATAAAGCTGGAAGAATATTTTTTGGTCGTAGATCGCTCATCATGAGAGGTTTAGATATTTTATTTACAGGAAAAATAAGGGATTTTTTCCATGAATTTGGAAAAGTGCTACTGGTAATGCACTTGTTTGTCGAGTGAGTTAGGACTGGTGTGAGGTATGGTATACACAGCTTTAGCGTTTTTGTTGATATCCCATCCGATACTGTTGCGTTTGATTTTATTCGATTAATCAGTTCTTCTATTTTCTCACAATCGATATTATGTAATTCTAGATTGGAGTCGACATCAAATTGATTGGAATTGTAAAAATCAAAAGTTTCGTTTGGAGGCTGTAAAGCTGCTTGATTGACCGATGAAATGAAATATTCATTTAGCTCGTTTGGATTACACAGATGAACAGGCGTTTAATTTTTGTTTTTTTGTGCAACAATATTGAAAATATGTAATGTACTCCATAGCTCTTTAGTATTGCGTTGTGCATGTATGAAATTTAAATACTCTTGTTTTTTCCTTCTAATTGCGACAGTTACCATATTCCTAATATTTTTATAGTTATTCCAGTCGGCAGCTCTTTTCGATCTTTTGAATAATGAGAGGGCAGATTTTCTGTTTTTAATCATAAGTTTCAGGGTATCCGTTAACCAGGGAGTCTTAGCTTTACTTATTCTTACATTTTTCAAAGGAGCGTGAACATCAAAGACCGTTAAGATGTAAGTATTGAATTTTGCTAGCATTTCATTCACTTCTTCCATTAAATAGATGTCATACCAGGGTAGAGATGTGAGATCTTGAACAAATAATTCGTAGTTGAAATATCTATAGTCCCGATATGTTCTATAAAATTGTTTTCGATTAGTAGATTCATATGAAAATTCACAACACACAAGTTGGTGATCGGAAATGTTGCTAGCATCTAAAGTGTAATTAGCTACAATACATTATTTTTTCGTGGTCGCAATTATGTCAATAAGACTGCGACTGGAGTTATTGATGCGAGTTGGTTCACTATTTATGATATCAAGACCATAATTTTCCAAAAAATTTATGAACTGTACGGTGGTTGTATTTACAGTGTTCAATATATTGACATTTATGTCCCCAGCTAATCGGGAAGAAGTATCACAAAATCATCTCCACAACTTTAATTATAACAAATTTTCAAATGGGAGGGAAAATTTGTTATAATTAAAGTTGTGGAGATGATTTTGTGATACTTCTCTCCGATTCATCTATACCACTCCACTTTGAGCTGAAACGGACTTCTTACGGAGATTAATTTACACAATAGCTATTTGTGTATTCAGAGCGCAAAGTGATTGATTGCCGCTCGACAAAGAGCGGAGCGCCGTAATCTTTGGAGAGAGGCCATGTCACTTTGTGCTCGAAATACACATAGATTTTTTCTACAATTGCAGTTCTTAGACATGAAAACGATGAAACCTATTTTCTAAACATTTAAATATAAATGAGCAATGCAGACGGCAGCTCTTCGTCGGTAGGCACTATGGGTTCGTTTATACTTTATAACAGAATTATATCATTGAACAACAACAGAATGGTCACTGAAATAAGAGGGTGTACTACAGTAAGTTTTGAAATGTCGAAGAGTACTTACTTGGAAAGTTGAGCAATCGAATATTGACAATTTAGATGTTGATTTCATTAAAAATATGAACATGATGTTCATAAAGTCAGTTGTGGAATCATCTGCGACTGAAAGTTGGAATTTAGTCGCTATTTTCCATCGTACAAGATAACCTTTTTCGGAAGGGATTCATGTTGTAAAGAGAAACATTCTCAATTGAAAATTGAATCAATACATGACTCCTCTGTTATACCCAAAACTATAAGAAATTTTACCATACGATGTTGTCAAGTTGAAGAGTGTTAATCAATAAATGAATGAAACATAAATAAACACACAAGCATTCATTATGAATGAATCTTTACTGGTCAGAGTAACAGTTTCCAAAAATAAGACTGTGATTCTAATAATATTCAATATTTGATATTTGTTCATATGAGGTTAAATTCATTACATATAAGATTTTATCAGGAAATCAATTTTCCCAGCCCATAGTGGTCGTTCACAGATCGTCGTTGAAAGGTATAAACTTCAACCGGAGAATATCAATATTGAATAAGAATTAATATTGAAAATGGAAATGGTAGGATTTCATCCTACATGAAAAATTGTAAGTGAAATCTGTTTCTTTGGTGACACCACCGTGAAGATTCTGGACTCGATTCTAGGCCAACCAGGACTGGAGTGATGAGGGAAGTAGGTCTACGAACACTTTCTATGAAGAAGGCTTCACCATATCTGATAGCAATCAGCAATTCATCAGGCGAAAACAGGTAGTCTACACCTCGGGCAAATGAGCTATATCAATCAAATCAATCAATTCTTTATTGGTGCTAATACACGAATGTTTACACAAGTCAGGTACATAGTGGTTGTAAAATGAAAGTAAAGACGAAAACAACAAAACAATAAAACAATAAAATTACATTGTAGAAAGTTAGTTAACATGTATAGTGTGAAAGTCAAAAGTTAAAAATTCGTCGAGTGAATAAAATGGATTTTGTATTAAAAAGCGTTTGACGAGATTTTTAAACTGGTTGTTTTCTAGCTCTCTGATTTCTGTAGGAAGAACGTTGTAAAATGTTGGCGCAAAGTAGCTGGTGGCGTCACGTGTACGTGACAGCCTCAGATAGTTCGGCTGGAGATTCTGTCGATTTTTCGTAGGATAGTCATGAATTTGAGAATGACTTCTATATATGTGTTAATTTTCTTTGACGTAAATAAGACACCGAAAGATATATATGCAAGGTAGGATCATAATTTTGAGGTGCTGCTTGAAAACGTTCCTACAGTCATCCCTATGTCGCAAGCCTGATATAATACGTACTGTCTTTCTTTGTATTCCGAAAATATCTGAACAATGGGAGGAATGTCCCCATGTGAGTATCGCATATGAAATATTAGTGTGTATGAGTCCATAATAAGCCGTTACTAATGTATTTTGAGTAACATTCCGCGATAAGTTTCTAAGAAGATATAAGTAGCTGGCCATTTTTTTACAAAGATGTTCGCTGTGATATTTCCAAGAGAGTTTTTCATCTAAATAAACTCCAAAAAATTTTGTGTGGTTTGAAGAGGGCAGAGCAGCCAGATTTGCATTTTGAGGTCTTAGGGAAAATAAGATGGTTTCTGTCTTAGATGCATTTATTTTTAATTTATTTGCTAGGAACCATTGTACTAGTTGTTTCTACTGGCTATCTATCCTAGACACCAGTGAGGTCGCGTTGTTGTCAGACTGAATTGCAGTAGTATCATCTGCATATAGTATGAGGTCAGTGGAGGGGGACGCATTGGGCAGATCATTCACGTATAGAACAAAAAGTATGGGCCCCAAAACAGATCCTTGGGGAACCCCACAGTCTACGGTTCTCTGATTTGACTTTTTATTATTGAATAATACATACTGGGATCTGTTTGATGAATATGATTCAATTAACGAAATGCTGTTTGGACTAAAGTTGAAAATTTTCAGTTTATGCAGTAATATGTTGTGTGAAACACAATCGAACGCTTTCGTGAGGTCCAAGAACTCTACGGATGTGTATTCGTTATTCTCAAATCCTTTATTGATTTTTTCGGTGAGTTTGTTGATTGGTAGTGTAGTGGAATGTTTTACCCTGAAACCAAATTGTGACTGTGTGTGTAAAAAGGTGATTATTTTCTAACTATAGTGTTGATTGATTTTTTAGGATTACTTCGTAAATTTTGCCTAGAAAAGGAATCACAGATATGGATCTGAAGTTGGATGGTTCACCTATAGACCCTTTTTTGTAAATTGGAACCACTTTAGAAATTTTTAATATACTCGGAAATATATTATTCGCAATACAGTTGTTCATCAGCTTCGTAAGGGGACACAGTATTACATATCTTATAGCTAGTATGATACGGATATTGATAGAAAATGCATCTTTGCTATTCGTTTTCCTCAAACTACCTATAATATCGTTAACCTCAATGAAGGACACGGGAGTAAAATCGAAAGTATCCTTTTTACAATAAAAGTTTTCACTATGTAGATATTGCTCGTAAGTGATATTCGCCTGCGGAATATTTTCGATGATATCGTTACCAATAGTGCTGAAAAACTTATTGAATTTATCAGGGCTGATATTTGACTCACCTTGTATTTTATTCATCTTAACATTCTTTTTGTTTTTGATAAGATCCCACATTGCTTTCTGTGAATTATTTGCCTCAGCTATATACCTGTCATTTTCCTCTTTTTTAGCTGCAGACACGTTTTTATCATATACTTTCTTTCGGGCATTTATTTGTTCTTTGACGGAAATACTAGGATTGTACAAATCATATAAAAAATTCAAACACTCTCTCTCGTTCACGTCTGAGTTCAGGAGTATACCAATTGAGTTTCTTTTGGGTGAGGCTAATGATTTTAGTTTTTTCCGGGAAGGCTATATCAATAGCTGATGAAATAATGTTGACAAGACTTTCGAAACGGTTTTCAAGACTTTCGTTTTCTACAAATCCCCAGTCAATATTTTCCTTAATAGAATGCATGGTAAACAGTCCCGTATCGTGTATAAACCACTCTCTCAAACTTCGCATTTTTGTTACCGAGTAGTTTCAACTGTATTGCTTTATGATCGGATAATCGGGTGTCTGTAGTGTTGCAATTGAATGAATCTTCGTTTATGTTCACAAATATATTGTCAAGACAGTATGTGCCACGGGTTTTATCATTATTCGTATGTGTGAATCCATATGACAAAAAGAGATTCAATAAGACTACTGCGGTTCTATCATTTACATCAAAGAAATGCACACTGAAATCACCAGTAATAATAATTTTTGTTTTTTTTTTTGACTCAGTCAAAATGTCTAGTGCATCAGTTAGGTGTTCTATAAATAATTTGAAATCCCCATTAGGAGATCTATATATAGTTGCAATTTGGTAGTCTCCAGATTTCAAAGCACTAGTTTCGAAATATATCTCAAAAGAAAGATCATTTACCTGGTTTATATGGCTGGATTTATGTTTGTTAGATGAGTGAATTGAAACACTTCCATGAATTTTTGTACTTCTACAGAAATCAGTAGCGGAATAATAATTATGCAATTGAGTATAGGCAATTTCATGTTGATTCAACCAATGTTCATTAAAGTAAACAAAGTCTATAAATTTATTTTCTAAAAAGGTATCTAGTTCATCAATTTTATTGCGTAGACATTGTATGTTAATGTGTAATACCGTTAAACAATGATTGTCATGTGCAATTTTTTTTAAATTTTTACCCGTATTGTCCGAATTGTCAATCTTCTTGGAACTGGGTGGATGGTATATCACTGGCTGTTGTTGTTTTTGTTGTGCTTCGGGAACTTCGTCTTTCAGAGGACAAATGTCAGATATGCCAGATATGCTGAAAACTTCTGTTTTTTCGTCACTTATTATCACCTCACTTTGGTTACCGAGATTTAAATTTTTTAATTTACCAGTACAATTTATATTGCACCTTAACTAGGCAATCTAGTCCAGTTCCGATGGATTGCATATTTTGATGCACTACATTTAAAGTATCAGTGTGTCGTTCTTGGTTTGTGGGATTCCTAGAGACCGTTTTCAAAAATCCTCATCTCTTGTGTTGTACTGGTTGTACTTTCTGAAGTCTGTAATCTACCGATTTTGGCCAGGTGGATGTCTTGTATATTTCATCTTTAAGGTCGAAGTTGATTCCAAACATGAAACAATTGTTTTGCGTATCCTTTGTTGGGAGCTCCTTGATTACAACATCTGCATTGGAAAACTGAGGTTTTTCCTTGATGTAGGTGCTGATTTTTTTCTGCCGTGATGTGTCGTTTTATGCGGTATAGGTATAACCACACTTTTCGCTGGACTCTCTTCTTCAGTGTCATTTTCTCCATAATTTTTATTGGTTTGTCTAGGTTTCGAGTTTCTTTTCTACGTAACTGTTTTGTGACTCTTCAATATCAGTTTCAAGATTATTCAATTCATACATTTTGTTTTCTTGGGCCTCTGCCAGATTTTGACTGCTTTGCGATTTTCCAAGATTTGCATTATTTGCAGAAGTACTTGGCAACACTGTTTGTGTGTCTTTGATTTCGTTCAGTTGAACTGATTATTTTTTGTTTGTTGGTATAAACACATTGTTATGTTTTTTGCTAACTGTTTTATCTGTATGCTTTATCATTCTCTCCTCACTTTTTTGGTTGTATAGTTTTTCCTGCAGGAAGGCATTGTTTTGTTGTAGTAATCTATTATTGTCTACTAGGATGTTATATTTTTCCGTCATTTCACTTATGATTCTTTTCAGCATTTCATTTTCCAGCATCAATTTTCCACTTTTATTTACCTCTGTTTGGTTTTGATTCTCTTCATTCAGGAAACAGCCTGAGCAGACAATTCGTGTATCGAATATCTTCACACATTGAGTTTTGTTTCGCGTAGCACAGGATAAATGTAACACATTTCAACACTTCACGCATACTAGTAATTTGCTGCCTTTAGTTTGACAACATTTTAGCGATTTTTCATTGAAATTTACATCATTTACTACACAGAGCTCTGCAAGTCGCCCGTCACTTGCGGCCATCTTGCATCTTTTCTTATACTGGAGCCATAATACCATCAACAGGAAGACGTGGGGCTTAACCAAAGCTTGGGAGATAACCAACCAGACAAGAACCGTGTCAATTCCCTTGGTTAAATTCCTCCGGGTATAACAACCCTTTCGTGAAGGGTTTTATCTTGTAGAAAAAAAAGGTGTTAGCGTGGTATAAAGTTTTCAACCTCCAAATTGTCGTATCTTTCCAAGATAGGCATCTATCAAAAGCCAGGACTTTGGAGTTGATGGTGAGATATGTAGAACGGATTATCCACAAAGGATCACTTTACAAATTCAGGATTTGTCAGCCGAACAGAACCACGGACCCCTGTATGAATAGACACCTCTAGCTTCCACCAATTCAACTACCAAACTCTTCTTCTCTCAGTCGGAAACTAAATCCACCTTGAAGATTTTTTTTTTATCTAGGAAGGTATGGTACCAACATTTAGATATTTCATCATTTGCATGTTCCATGCATATCCGTCTAACCTGACCAGCTTAAAAATAAAGATGTGTTTGGTTGTCTCTAATCAGACACCCCAAATGCTAATTTGGCTACACTGAAAGCTCAAAAAATTAAACAGTTGACAGCTGACAGTTGACACGAAAGCAGATAAAATATTTGATTTACAATCACATTGTACCCAAGAAATTAAAACAGAGACAATAATTTGAAGACGCTCATTATGAACCTTCTCAATAACCAGAACTTAGCCATACATATGAAGCACCCACGAAAATTCGGTTGAAGACAATATTGGATCCCAAAGTGAGTAGGATATATTTTCTTTCGAAGTCATTTTTTATTCAACTTTAATCATTTTTAGATCGAAACTTGCAAAGCGTAAAACAGATCACACTTTTTTAGCAAGCAGAAATACAAGCTGTACTCTGAAAATCAAACAGGACCACAACGTATGTAGTTTCTATGAGAACAAGTCGAAAATAGAAAAGTTATGATTTGTTCTGATGGTGCATCCAGAACTTAATTATTCTCCTTATAGTGACAACTTGTTAAATGTGAATCAATCATTAAATATGGTTTTTGAATTTTGAATGTCTATGAATGTTGTTAGACAACCAACTGTGCATACATGTATGTTGTGTTAAGGCTCATGGAAAGTAGGTCACCACAGGTTGACGTCTACATTGCTCTAAAGCGTTCTAAAAATTAACAAAATAAAGTAGCAAAAATTCACATGCTACAACTTTATTCAACATGGTCATATTATAATATAACCTATTAGTAATATTGGGTGTTAATCCCAATATTAATCACAATTGCATAAGCCATATCCAAGTATCCAATAATTTACGTCTCTAACATAAGGAAAAAAGGAAAATAACTTGAAAAAAAAACTACCGAATATCGAGATCGAACCTCAGACATTCAGTTTACTGGCGGCGCCACAACAGTTACTTAGAGTGCTTTGAATTTATTGTCTATACTTTCCATCTTGCAAGAATCGGTTCGTTTTCAGCAAATGCTTTTCGCTCAAACTGAAAATGTTCACATTACCACCTACTTGAACCTTTGAATATTTAATTTAACTGAAAAGCATTGTTTATTTGTCAAATCAATATTTTTTCCTGGTTTCTGACGGTAGTAGGTACAATGTATTTTGTATCAAATAATGAAGTTGTTTCAGTGAGTCAAAGGACAGTGACGTAGGGTATTCATCATACTAACATTCCTTTTTGTTTTATACACAAAAATATGGATAACTAACAGTTTATCTATTCAAATACATTCAAACCACCGTATGTAAGATACGTCAGTCGACAATCCGAAAAATAAAGCTAATATGTATTTTTCTATTTATAAGAATTTCCAAATAGAACAACTATTTTCTTCGTGCATTGCAAATACTACAAATGTATCATTAGAAAAGGTTTGGTAATTTGAAGTGCTTCAACACTTCTCTGATCCGATTCAGATAAAATCGTGCACTATTTCAATAACCATTTAACCATATGGTAACATCATAGTCGACAGCATTTGTTCTTGGTTCCCCGTAGTCTTTCAATTCACAGGAAATGATATGATAAAAAACAAGCTTGGAAGAGAGAGCAAATGAACAAATCAATTTCGCGCCACGTTTGATCGGTACTTTTCATGATTTATGCTCGTCTATTTTTCAGGTTGGAATGCGTGCACGTGTACATATTGACATTCTGAAAAAGTAGTGAAATTATGCTAATTTTGTTAGGTCATTTTGATGTTTTGCCCGATAAGAGTATGGGGTACACAAAATTATGTCACCATATGGGGTCATTAACCGATACGGTTTAACGGTGAATTAAATAACTAATCGTTTTCTATTTAATGTTTTTTTTTCTTACAGGTAAGTTTGAAAATTTTAACCACATCAGTGTCAATAACGACCTGACTTGATATTTCTTCACACTTTTAAAGGGTGAGTATTCTATTTTAATATTAATATGCAACAAGGGCGTGGTCTTCCATATCTCTATTATGGTAATAGATGGATGATTTTATTATAGAAATGATATTATTTTCTGAGCTCTACAAAATCAAAATGAAAGAACTGTTCAGTTTTTCTGGGCGGGTCCCAACTTTTTTTTTTTTAATGGAAACCTGCATTTTTTATCAGTTTTTCGGTTCCTACATGATAAATAAAAGGTACTTTATGAAGGTATTTTTTTTCAAAAAATTGACGGTTTTCGAAATTTTAGCATGACAGCTTTTTTTTCCAACATTTCACAAGTCCCATTAAAATTAATTTCTGGTCAAGTAATGTTTGTTGCTGACTCTCCAAAAGGATATATCTGAAATCGACCTGTGATATACAAGGTGCGAAAAACAGCATGCCAAACATTGTAAATAAAAATGTGCAAAACCCTTATTTTAAATGGAACATTCGGTATATTATCAATCCGTAAGAAGCGCCAACAAAGGCTCTACAAATTTCATAGGATATTCCCTATGGTTAAAATTAATAGTTTTTCTCCTAACGCTATTTTTCGAAAATTGGAAATTATTCCTATTCCTTCGCTACAATTTTAATGAACGATCTTTTTCATGGCGGGATACATTCGAGTCGACTGGTGAGGATGTACAAAAGATATCATGTTTCAATTATAAAAATTTCATATAACGTGGCCAAACAATTTTTTCTACGACAGTGCGTAAACTAAGCTTTAACGCACTGCTGACAATGCGTAAATTAATACTTTTTCGCACAAGAGCGTGAAAAAATCACCCGTGCGTAAAATCATCAACTGTGCGAAAAGTAATTTTCTACCCACTGTTCATACATTTATGCATTTTTGAAAAATACAGTATTTTGCGTAAAATAGAACTCGGAAGTCTTCATCTGAAAATACGACGACAATTCATATCATTAAACATTCAAATTATTGATATAAATGGTACAATTTGGCAATATAATAACTGCCGAAGAAAAAACTTTGTATGAAACGTTTTCGTTAAGGGCTTTTTTGTACTCTCGTGTTTGTTGAACTCGGAAACTTCACGGTCATACAAAAAAGTCCTACTTTACGAACTTATTGTATCATAAATAGCTATTTTTCATTTTAGTATATGTAGTCTCACATTTTTCCAAATGGAAAACTAATTTTTTTCATTGGATGCAGAATTTTACACACAAATCTCAATATAAAACCAAACACGTTTATAGAAAAAAAAACATTGAATATTACTAATAAATAAATTTATTTCAGGTTATGGTGAATATTCATTAATTATGAATTCTGGGCTCAACCAGGTAGTTATATAATTTGTCAACTCTCAAATAACAAAATTGTAACAAAAAAGTTTAATGAATGTTAGGATGCTCCTTTCACAAAATAAGTTCGACTGTCTTCCATTTTCTTGAATGCAGAGCTGAAATCTATGTTCGAAAGACCGTTCCAACCTGCGCAAGACAGCTAGTGTAATGCTGCGAAAAGCATTCTTTATTCTAAGTCGCTTAATTTCGGACGAAGTTGGTGGCTCAACGTAAACAATAATTTTTGTATAGCTCCATAAGAAAAATTCCAGTTTTGTTAAATCTGGCGATCTAGCGGGCCACCTGACAGGTCTATTCCGCCCCATCCATTTATTGGGATATACCTCATTTAAATGATATCTCACTTGTCCCGAATAGTGAGCATCATGTTGTAACCACTTTCTATGGCGAAGATCAAGAGGAATATCTTCCAACAAACCTAGAAAATCGTTTCGTAGGAAATTGAGATACATTGCTCCATTCAGACATCCCTCAAAAAAGTATGGCCCAATAACATACCCTCCAACGATTCCTCCCCACACATTTATAGACCACCTATGTTGATAATCCACCTGCCTCAATAAGTGCGGATTTTCTGTCGAATAAAAATGGTAAGGTTAAGGGCCACTCAGGCATAGTGGGAAATGAGAAAGTTGATGAAGCAGCGAAAGATTCCATCTCCCTCCAACATATAAGTCACATATTCACACCTCAAGACATAATTAGTGAGTCCAGACAATCAGTGAGAACACGCTGGGAGAGACTTTGGGTAGACTTTGTATCATCTTCCAAAAACCCTTATGTATCCATTCATCCCCAGCTTCCTCGAAGCATTCCACATCTAGATACTTTTAAAATATCGAGGTTTCACTCTGTCACTATAACAAGACTGAAACTGAATCATGGAGGCTTCCCCTCACATTTTGCCAAAATTGGGGTAAACATCCCATATCTGCCCTTGCAATAACTCAGAAGCAGATATCAATCATTTGATCTTCATCTGTAATCTCCATAACACACACCGGCTGGAATTTTTAAATAAATTAATTACCCAAGGGGTCCAACTGCCAACAAATATCATTATTCTGCTGAGCACATTCAAGGAAGAGATTTATAGAACAATTGTGGAATTTTTGATCAAAGAACAAATCTCAATTTAAATCTTTTATTATCTAATTAACTAATAGCTATTATCTAATTAACTATCATTAAAAAAATCTGTGGCAAAAAAAACTCTGTTTTGATGTCAACACGCACACACAAAAAAAAAGAATGGTAAATATGCCGATTTACAAATCCATTTTTATGGAATCTCGATTCATCCGACCATAACATGTCATTGAAAAAATTGTCGTTTCGACGAATTTTGTCTATGGCCCAATTGCAAAATCTAAATCTTTTTTCAAAATCTGCATGCAGTAGTTCCTGATGTAATTGAACATGGTATGGATGAAAACGATGCTTCTTCAAAGCTCGTGTCACTGATCTCTCACTTATATCGACTATTTCACCAATCTGCCGTTGACTCCTGCAAGGATTTTCTTCAACAGCAAGAAGAACTCTCAATTCATTATCCTCATTAGTGGTTGGTTTGATGCGCTCATGTTTAGACTAATTGATACATCCAGTTTCAACTAATCTAGTCAGGACCTTTCGGAATTATTTTTCATCTGGACGCCTTTTATCTGGATACTGTTGAGAATAAATTCTACTTGCCAATGAACAATTCTTTTCTAATACACCTAATATGAAAATCATATCAACCAAATCAGTTTTTGAAAACGACATTTTGATTAAATTGGATCGAAACTTCTTGATATAGCAACATTCACCAAAGATTTCAATTCGTACACTGGCATTCACTAAAGATTTCAATACTTATACAAATTGGCAGGCAAGTATGTTTACCTGCCAGGATGATTCATTTAAAATAATTCATTTATTCGGTTTTCCTTGAAAGGTTGTTGTTTCTTTTCAAACAGTAATGGGTAAGACAAAAACTATGCCTCAAATGAAGGAATTAGAAGGTGTTTTATTACGATAAATGTGTCACAAACATCGATCGCAGTCGTCAAATATGTATTTCGTCGTTCACTAAAATTGTGGCGAAGGAATAAAAAGAATTCCATTTTTCGAAAAAAAAAAAGTTTTTAAGAAAAACTATGGATTTCAACCATTGGGAATATTTGGTGAAATTTGTAGAGCCTTTCTTGGCGCTTCTTACGGATCGATAATATACAGGGTGTTCCATTTAAAATAAAGAAGATTTTGCACATTTTTATTTACAATGTTTGGCAAGTTGGTTTTTGCACTCTGTATACCACGTGTCGATTTTAGATGTATCGTTTGAGAGAGTCACCAACGTACATTATTTGACCAACATCGAATTTCAATGGGACTTTGCACAACTTTATAATTTCAAATATGATGAGTGGCTAATTTTGGAAAAAAACAGCTGTCATGCTAAAAATCTCGAAAACCGTCAATATTTTCGAAAGAAAGAATTTCACAAAGTACCTTTTATTTTCCATGCAGCAACCGAAAAACTTATAAAAACTACAGGTTGCCATTTGAAAAAACAAAGTTGGGACCCGCCCAGAAAAAACTGAACACCCTGTGTAAGTTTCATTATTTTCATTTTGTAGAGCGCAGAAAATAGTATCATTTTGCTCATAAAATTATCCATCTATCCTTTACCGTAATTGCAGGATCTTGTATATACAATGTTACTTTTTCATTTTGACAATTATAATCAAGCCGTCAAGAATTAGTTAAAAAAAGTGGTCACATGGGTTTATTTTTATGCTATTTTAGTTCAGGAAATGAAGCACTTCTCAATTTTTTCGTCCAACATCGATTTACTTGAAATTTTGACATTAGCTAGGGAATAGCCCAAGGATCAAAATCAATATCATGCTGCGAGGCGCTTTCACCACTGGGGGGTGGTTGCCTACCCATCTCGGGGTGGAAATTCTTTATAACATTTGAAGTATAGGAATCGATAGAAAAACTAATTCTAAAAGTAAAAAATGACCCATATTTTTTTTTTGAAAATTAATATTTTTTTTTAATTGCAAGATAAAAATATTCAACCCGTTTCCCATAATCGTTTTCGTAATGTTCTTGGTGAAGCTGGATTTTATAAGAATTCTTGATACGCTTGCTTGACTAATGCCAATATTTTCCGCAATCACGTTTGACTTGTTAGGGGAATTTCGATCAAAGAGGCAATCACCGCAAATTCAATTTCTTCGCTTTCGATTTCTTCCTTTCAAATGGGTTTTTCGTACTGAACACTTCTCCAGTTCGTCCAAATAGTGTCAACAATCTTTCGAATTCTACTTTATCTGGTCGATTTCTGTTTGGAAATATTTCTGATGCCAGAAAATAGTATTGCAGAAATCTCCGAGTATAAAAATTATGTCGATTCCTTCGTCTTTTGGATAAATTATCATATTTGATAACAAAATAATGATAACAAGATCCCAAATTACCGCTATCAGCAATAGGACGAATTGGAATCAAAGACTAATAAATAAATAACTGATGACAACCATAAGTAATACATTTCCTGAAAGTTTGCAAAAGGAAAATGTAGATATTACTCAAAAACGTGTAGAGGTAGATAAAGGAATGTATACTATACTGTATTCACATTTCAACTACGTACGATGATCAATGCATGCTCACCGCGTTTCTACCTCGTAATCACCAATTCTCTCAACGCTATTGGCGTTGACATCGTCCGTATTTGCAATGTGAATACACTATAGTATTCAATAGACAATTGAAGTCTTCTCCTTTTGACATAAAATACAATTTTAATCAAACGAGTTATTGCCGTTTAAAGATTGTGATTGTTCAGTTAGTAGCCTCTAGCATTAATTTGATTAACAACAAGAAAACACCAGTTGAGAATTTAAGCATTGAAACTGTTTCTACATTTTCACAAAAAAAAGAGATATTTCAGAATTAATAAGGATAAGGTGTTTGTTTGAAAGTCGTTGACAATGTAGGTATTAGTGGAATTCTTCTGGACTTCCATTGTCAAGAAACAAAGAAAATAATTACTTTGCATGTGTTTGAGTCACGTTTCAACAGTTAACATCTATTGTCGTTATCAAGTGTGTGAATGCGACAAGATTTCTCGGATACTTATTATATAGCCTGCAATTGATGTACCTGCTATAAAGGTAATTATGAGCTTCGTGGGGTCTCTCTCAGGTCATCAATGTTAATTAATGTGAAACGACCTTTTTTGGTGAGTGTTATTATTGATGACCGATTTTGACAGGTCTTGACAAAGAGTTTTTATTGAAATCTCAATCGATCTAGCTGAGTGATAAGTGGCTTCCACACATTCCGAATCTCTATGCTCGGCTGACTGAACACGTCATTATTCTGAATATAAGCCGACTCCATAAACTTTCTCTTATACCAATGCTGTTCTTTGTGGATAACTTCGGCTTCCGACCATGCGATGCTGTGCTGATTAGTCCATCCGTGATCTGCTATTCCCGACTTCGCTGTTTCTCCTTGCTGAGTATTTCTCTTGTGTTCACCGATCCTCACATTCAGTGGCCTCTTAGTTTCTCCAACATAATCCATCCCACATTCACACGGAACACGGTAAATGCAGTTTTCGGAGTCATTATTCTCATTGGGTGTTCTCGTTTTTGTTAGTTGGCTACGAATGGTATTACTTGATCTGAAGCATGTTCGGATGTTGTACCTTGATCCAATTCGCCTTATCTCATCTGATAAACCTCTCACATAGGGAAGACATAGGGTGGGCTGTCTTGGTTCATCTGATTTCTTGATGTTGCCTCTTCTGCGGACCGCTGTTATATGTTTGTCGAAGTACCCATTCCGTCGCAGATCTTTCTTGATGTTGTTCAATTCGTTGGTCAGACTCTCATCGGTGTTACAGAGGCTGTAGGCCCGGTCAACCAACGAGCGGATAATTCCTCTCTTCGTCGCTCCATGATGGTCCGACTCAAAATTCAGGTATTGTCCGGTGTGAGTTGGTTTTCTGTACACTGATGTTTGAGACTTGCCATACGTTCTTTGGACTTTCACATCAAGGAAGGGTAACCCGTTCTGGGTCTCCTTTTCCATTGTGAAATTTATGGACGGTCTAATGTTGTTGCAGAAAGGCCTCGAGTTCTTCGTCTCCATGGTTCCATATGATAAAGGTATCATCAACATATCTTCGCCACATCCTTGGTTTTTTGTCGGCTTTGTCTATAGCAAAAGCCTCGAACCATTCTATATATATATATATATATATATATATATATATATATATATATATATATATATATATATATATATATATATATATATATATATATATATATGTTCGGAAAGGTTTCCGCGGTCAGAAATATGTACATTACTAAGTTCATGGGTTGTTGAACCGCGTTGAGAGTTTATAACTCGACGTTTCGGCTTCTGCTTTGGAGCCATTTTCAAGAGTGTGACTGCGAGGCCTCTATCTGCCTACTCCTCGAGTCGTGGTCTTGAGAGATATCAAGGTCTCAACCTGCCTACTCCTTGATCTCAAAAGATCTCAAAAGATCCGATGTTGGTTGCACTGTAGTATTTATAGGTGGTTGGCTACCTGGAGGTGGGCGGGTCTTACGGGTTTTCTCGTTTGTCTTGTCTGCTGGTGCCTGCTGCCTGTGCTGCTACACAGCAGGCACCAGCAGACAAGACAAACGAGAAAACCCGTAAGACCCGCCCACCTCCAGGTAGCCAACCACCTATAAATACTACAGTGCAACCAACATCGGATCGTCTTTTGAGATCAAGGAGTAGGCAGGTTGAGACCTTGATATCTCTCAAGACCACGACTCGAGGAGTAGGCAGATAGAGGCCTCGCAGTCACACTCTTGAAAATGGCTCCAAAGCAGGAGCCGAAACGTCGAGTTATAAACTCTCAACGCGGTTCAACCCATGAACTTAGTAATGTACATATATATATATATATATATATATATATATATATATATATATATATATATATATATATATATATTTGCTATGACAGGTGACAGTAAGGATCCCATCATCCCATCGGTAGTCCATCCTCCTAGGCAAAAAAACGGTCGTTTTCCTGAAAGTAACAGTTCCGAAGGCAACATTCCAATAGTTCCATAATACCAGTTACTGGTAGGCTACCAGTAACTGGTATATATATATATATATATATATATATATATATATATATATATATATATATATATATATATATATATATATATATATATATATATATATATATATATATATATATATATATATATATATATGGAATGGTTCGAGGCCTTTGCTATAGACAAATCCGACAAGAAACCTACGATGTGGCTAAGATATGTTGATGATACCTTTATCATATGGAACCATGGAGACGAAGAACTCGTGGCCTTTCTGCGGCTCTTAAACAACATTAGACCGTTTATAAATTTCACAATAGAAAAGGAGACCCAGAAGTGTTTACCCTTTCTTGATGTGAATGTCCAAAGAACGAAAGGCAAGTTTCAAACATCAGTGTACAGAAAACCAACTCACACCGGACAATACCTGAATTTTGAGTCGAACCATCATGGAGCGACGAAGAGAGGAATTATTCGCTCGTTGGCTGACCGGGCCTACAGCCTCTGTAACACCGATGAGAGTCTGACCAACGAATTGAACAACATCAAGAAAGATCTGCGACGGAATGGGTACTCCGACAAACATGTAACAGCGGTCTTTAACCGCAGAAGAGGCAAGACGAAGAAATCAGATGAACCAACACAACCCACCCTATGTCTTCCCTATGTCTTCTCTATGTGAGAGGTTTATCGGATAAGATAAGGCGAATTGGATCAAGGTACAACATCCGAATATGCTTCAGATCAAGTAATACTATTCGTAGCCAACTAACAAAAACGAGACCACCCAACGAGAATAGTGACTCCAAAAACTGCATTTACCGTGTTTCGTGTGAATGTGGGATGGATTATGTTGGAGAAACCGAGAGGCCACTGAATGTGACAATCGGTGAACACAAGAGAAATACTCAGCGAGGAGAAACAGCGAGAAATTTCTGGAATAGCAGATCACGTATGGACTAATCAGCACAGCATCGCATGGTCGGAAGCCGAAGTTATCCACAAAGAGCATTGGTATAAGAGAAAGTTCATAGAGTCGGCTTATATTCAGAATAATGACGTGTTCAGTCAGCCGAGCGTAGAGATTCGGAATGTGTGGAAGCCACTTATCACTCAGCTAGATCGATTGAGATTTCAATGAAAACTCTTTGTCAAGACCTGTCAAAATCGGTCATCAATAATAACACTCACAAAAAAAGATCGTATCATAGTAATCAACATTGATGACCTGAGAGAGACCCCACGATGCTAATAATTACCTTTATAGCAGGTACATTAGTTGCAGGCTATATAATAAGTATCCGAGAAATCTTGTCGCATTCACACACTTGATAACGACAGTAGATGTTAACTGTTGAAACGTCGTGACTCAAACACATGCAAATAATTTATTTTCTTTGTTTCTAGACTATGGAAGTTCTGAAGAATTCCACTGACAAGGATAAGGTGAAATAAACCTTTATGAAACCTTTATGAAACTTATCTGTATTTTCGTGAACTCAGAAAATTGAATAATGTACATTTTGTTCCATTTATAAAATATCAACTCTGATACTTTTCGTGATTTAGGCACATCCTGTACATCAATATATTTTTAAAATGTATTGGTCATAGGTCCCTATCCATCCTACGGTAAAAAAGCTTTTTAAAGTCAAATGCATTAGCCATAATGTCGAATACCGTGAATAACCCTGTATACAGTGTGACTCAGTTCTCATGATAATACCCCTGTACCTTCCGTGATTATTGAAGTGGAACTGTCTGAAATTGAGGATCAGTAGATATACTGGCAATGAGTCTAAATCTTGCTTGGAGTTGATCTGAGGGGCATATACTACTAGTTAGGTGAGATAGAAATTCCCAGTTTTAGGAAAAAGATATCAGTGGACAATATAGGGTCAAAATTGGATCGGTTCCGGAATGAGGAAATCAATTTAACTACTAATACTCAATTTCGCTGAAAATTTGTTAGTTCTGAAGAAGTCAAATTTGTCTCACTTCTTATGGAAACATCTCCGTATCTTCCATCATTACTAGAGTTGAAATCAGAAGATTAGTATAAATTTTGTCTGGGGATATCCACTGCGCGTCTGGAGTGATGGAATTACACAGTTAGTATTTGCTCATAATTGAAACGGTGGAGAGGAGATTCAAACCATAGTTAATGTTATAAACTATTGGCCCATGACACTAGAAGTCTCGATTATCTACGAAGGTATGCCCTTCAAGGGATATGATGATTCGGTTGGATTATCGGGAAAAAATTGGTTTGTTGGATCGGTACCCGGTCGGTTGCCCCACTCCCTGTTCAATCAACTTCCGGTAGAAATCAATTTTGAAAATGTAGAAGCAGCTGTACAAATGTAATCGAATAGTCGGGTCTAGCTAAATTAACCGGGTTCTAGCCGATTTGCATACGTCTTGGACCGGAAGTTACCCTTCACCGACAGTTCCCTCAGATTATTAACGAAGGAATGCCCTTTGGTTAAACCCTTCATTTCGACTCATCATTCAATGTTATAACATTTGCATAAAATTTTGGTTAGTGAGTTTAGCCGTATTCGAAGGAAAGGTGATGTCATTGATGTCAGGGAGCGGGACGACCGGGTACCGATCCAACAAACCACTTTTTTCCCGATAATTCAACTTTATCTTCATGTCCCTTGAAGGGCATACCTTCTTAGTTAATCGACCCCCCTAGTGTCATTGCCCAACGGTCCATTAGCGTTATCTCCTACCCTACCTGCGATGAAAAAATAACCAATACGAAATTCTTACCGTTTTCGAAATCTTTGTTTAAAAAAAATAATTTTTGCCTCTCTTAGCAGTTTTGTCTGTGTAGGCATCCTATTCTCAAACCGTGACAAATTTTGTCGCATGCGAGATATACTACTTGTCGAACGAAATATGATCAAATGTCGCCATCGCCAAATTGTAGTATGGTGAAAGGCAGATAACAATATGTTGAATGCGAGAATTTCATTAGTTGCGAAATTCATGGGTTGGTCAAAGTCAAAACGTTCTTTCTTTAGTACTTTTTAGAGATTTTTGTAGACTGTACAACTCTTCAATTTTGTCTGTTCCATCAACGGGTTCCTTCTGATTCTCTTCTAGATATGCCCTGGGCATTATCAAATCGTGACATATTTTGTTCCATGCGAGATATTCTCAAACGCGCCTTCGCCAAATTGTAGCATGGTAATGCAGTCGAAAATCTATAATAGGGGAGCCCAAGCAGGGATTTCTGGATTTACTAAAGCGCGGCAGATTAATATACAGCGGGATACCTTGTACCCGATTAACTACCTCCACCAAATATGAGCCCCATATATAAGGCCGCCCGTGAAGGATAAAGGATCAGATTAGGTTGTGTTAAATACATGCTGAAAAGTGTATATTCCACTAATCTGACAATTTGAGAGTGACGTAAAAAAGAGAGGGCAACAAAGTTGTAAAAAAAACGTCATCTTAGAGCGTAGCTAAAATTTTTTATGTTGAAGGAAATAATTCAAGGATAACGAAAAATATATAATCTGATGATTTCCGCAAGCCGAAATAACAAAAATTCGTCGATAAAGTTAAATGCGTGTAGCTGCGTGATGCCTATATTTCCCTCTCCGCGTTTCTATTCCACTCTCACTGATATAGTGGTCATCATTTTAGAGAATATGGAACACCTGCAAGCAAGAGTAGAAGTTTGGATGGATCTTGGAGTTGGCAGTGCACGCCGATACATCGACGTATGCACTCTCTACAAAAAATTATGCCCAAAAATTTCGAAAGCGCTTCCAGATTTGCATGCATTCACTGGTTGCGATTTCAACCCAGCATTGTACCGACTAGGGAAAAAGAAACCTTTGCAATTACTAATAATGAATTCCGAAATTTTCCAGGATTCTTTTAACATCATACAGTCTTTTACTTGCCATTTGTATGGGTTGAAAAAGTTAGACGATGTCAATCAAGCCAGGATTGTCATATTCAATAGGACGTACAAGGTAAAAGACACATCACAACCCTTCTCCTTGAGTGTCCGGAATTACGATGCGTGCAACTTGCCACCCTGTGAATCGGAGTTACTCCAGCAAGTGTTACGCACAAGACTCATTGCATGCTTGTGGAGTAATGCTCATAATGCAAACATTACTGATCTTTTGCCAACGGACTATGGATGGAAAGTTGTCGACGGAAAATTCAAAATGATCTGGTTTGCAGGTGATCAATTGCCGAAAGCGTACGAAGATGTAGGCTGAGTCAAGTCTCCGGTCTGACCAATATGATTAGACCAGCGCGGTCATTTGGTTGACTTGACGACCTAATTAGAACTGTATGTATGTGACCAATATTTTCAATCATCTGATCGGTCCGACTCATCGTCATACTTCATACTGAACGCGCGTGCCTTGTCCGACCGGTGACTTGACACAGCCGTAGTCATAACACCTGATATTTTTGAGGATACACCAGAATCAGGTATTTCTTTTCTCCAATAATTACAAAAACACGTTGTTCATGAAAAAAAATTGTTAAACATTTTGATGATTTTTTGTTACAGATACGCAATCTGAGGATGAAATCGAGCAATTCAATTAATTAAGTTCAATGATTGAAAAAAAATTGTCAGATTAGGCGAATCCCTCTAGAAAATCGTCAGATTATGAGACAGCACGTTTAGAACATAAAGATGAACCATATACAGTGAGTCTGCTTAAGGTGGCTACATATGGGAAACTTTTTTATTATTGGCTTTACAAAAAAAAGTTATTCTTCATAAAAAGTTCTGCATGATCTGAAACCCATGATGCAACTGTCAGGTATTGAATTTTATCAATCCTATACGAGGTAAATCAAAAGATATGAATTTTACCCAAGAGTAAAGTAACTTTATTGTTAAAATTGTTAAAATTGTTTTTTTCGTTAACCAGCTGTCATCCCCTAACGAACGGCAGCCCTCAGAAGTCGAAACTTGTGCGAGCTAAGGATTAACGAGGTCTTACCTTTTTACGTGCGATTCCTAGCACTTTCTCGGGCCATCAGAAAAAGTTCTGCAGTCGCTAGGGTTTGAACCTTTGACTAGCAGCCAAAAGTGATTGAAACAATGTTGCTTTAACCACTCGGCTACCTGGCCCCATTATATTTCACAATATCAAAAATTGTTATAATGAAAAGTTGTTCGGAATTAAAAACTATGTTTCAAAATGCAATTACATCCTCCCAATTGAAAAATTTTTTTTTTTCAATTTTTTTTTAATTATCAATATTACATTTATCATTTTTATTTATTACAAACATGTTGACCTTTCCGTTCTGTTTAGAAATTAATAAGCAAATTTTCATGAAACAAAATTTCATAAATGATAAATGTTCGGTATAAGTAATTTGAGAAAAATTTGTAAAAAAATATTTTTACAATTAGGAGGATGCAATTGCATATTGAAATATAGTTTTTGATTCCAACTAACTTTTTATAATGAAAATTTTCGAGATTGTGAAATATAAAGTTACTCTACTCTTGAGAAAATTTCATATTTTTTAACATACCTCGTATGAGATTGACGAAATTTGATATCTGATGATTGCATCTTGGGTTTCAGACTATGCAGGACTTTTTATGAAGAATAACTTTTTTTGTAAAATCAATAATAAAAAAGTTTCCCATATGTAGCTAACTTAAGCAGACTCTCTGTATATCTTAATCTGACGCGCTTGAGTATTTCAAAATGGCGAATTTTTTTTTGCACATTATAATAACGGCCGCGAGTTTGCGTCACATCGAAATCATCAGATTAGTGAATGAGAGCTTTTTTGGTGCACTTAACAGTCCCTTAGAAAATCTGACGCGCTCGATTAAATTTTTGTTTTTTTCATTTTCAACCCTTACAACCACCCCCATCATACAAACGATCAGATTAACATACGTACATTATTAAAAATACGTAGGGCATTGATGCTAGCAATTTCTGACGCGCTCGAGAATGTCCATGCAACAGTATTTTTTTACATATTTAACAAACTATAGCCGCTTCCCCCACGATGAAAAGGTATATATTATATACCATTTTTTTCTTCTTATCATGTAAGCTTTGCAACCCAATAGGTCTCTATGACTCTCGAGTAATTCCCCATTTAGCATCGTGGGCTCCCCTACTACTATGTATGCGACAATTTCATCAGTTGCGAAATTTAAAGGTTGGGTCCAATAGTTTGGTCAATGTCAGAACATTCTTTGGTACTTTTTAGGAAATTTTTGTAAATTCGGCAACTCATTAATTTTGTCTGTTCCATCAACGTGTTTTTTCTGATTCTCTTCTAGAAATACCCTGGGACATATTTTGTCGCATGCGAGATATTCTGAAATGGCGACTTCGCCAAATTGTAGAATGGTTATGGACATTCCACAATCTGTGTCGAATGCGAGAATTTCATCAGTTGCGAAATTTAAAGGTTGGGTTCAATAGTTTAGTCAATGTCAAAACATTCTTTGGTAGTTTTTCAAAGGTTGTTTTTGTCTGGACACCTCATCAATTTTGTTTTTCCTATCAACATATCTAATTCCCTTCTAGATATGCCCTCGGACTCTATTCTCAAATCGTGACATATTTGTCAGATGTGAGATATGCTACTTGTCAAACGAAATATAAATACTCTGTTGAATTTCCCGATTCACCATGTATCGAAGATATATTCAATTGAGACGGTGTTATCGTCGTCTAACAGGAAACCAATGATGTACCGCACACAACACTGAATTGTTAATAGAAAAATTGAAAATTGTTGATTGTGGTTATCAATTCGAAAGCATTCACGAGCATATATGGCTGCCTCGAACGCTCGAACAGCAGTGATTTTCTTTTACCTCGATAAGGTACTCCGTTTTTGCCCTTTAATCGAGATGGTCGTTTTTGAGTCCTGCGGCGACCATCGGTATTGAAACAATAAACTCTCTAATATTCGAAAATAACTATACAGGGTTATACGAATATGTTGAATATGAAAATATTAATAATAATAATTAATTCTTATACTCTATAATAATACTATGATTTATGATAATAGATGTGAACAGAAGATACCCTTATTTTCTAATGGTGTCTTAGCTAAATTGTTGAATGGTCAAAGGCAGTCGACAAGTTATGTCTAATGCAAGAATTTTATTAGTAGCGAAATTTATAGGCTGGGTCCAATAGTTTAGTCATTTTCAAAACATCATTTGGTACTTGTTCAGAGATTTTTGTACACTGGACAACTCATCAATTTTGACTTTTCCATCGACATATTTAATCTAATTCCCTTTTAGATATGCCCAGGGAACGTATTCTCAAATCGTGACAAATCATCAATCTTTTCTTTCAACATATTTTTTCTGATTCTCGTCTAGATATGCCTTGGGACCATACTCTCAAATCGTGTCATATTTTGGCGCATGCGCTATTTACTATTTGTCGAACGAAATCTGAATATTCTCATTCTCAAATTTCGCCTTCGCCAAGTTGTAAAATGATCAATTAATCAATGAATCAAATATGCTTTATTATCTGAAGAATGAAATTCTTGTTGATAAAGCAAGTGGATATAGAAATAAATATTAAATGTGTATATAACTTAATGAGAATACATAAAAAGTTGTAACAGTCACAATCAAATTAAAATCAAATCAATGAAACATTCATATTGACACAATAAAAATTTGTATGTAAACATGTACAAGTATAACTAACATGTATAAGTATATAAAGAGTCATACAATTCGAGACAAATAACATACTCGTAAGAACGAGTACAGTCAAATACATTTAAAACAAATTAAAATCACAATTTAATATTGTCGAACTATACAGGGTGGGGCACTGAAAACGAAACAGATCGAAAATCTTCAAAACGCATGTGTTTTAAAAAAATGCAAAATCAGGTCGATTTTTCAATCCAAGGGGGGCATCTTCCTATCATAACCTCAACTTCCATACCTCCCCCCACCCCTTGGTCGCCATCACCGAAACAATTTGAATAGGGAAAGGAGTAAGTGTGACACATGATCAAAAAGATAACACCATAAGAAATTCAGCCATGTCAATTTTTGATACCTAACTTTTCATTTCGGCGCCCTCTTGAGGGAAAAGCAACTGTTGCGTCTTCCAAATTATGACACTTCATTTGGAAGCTAATTTGACATTAAATCGGTGACAATGCATTATACAATTTTTCTAAATGAAAAAACAAAATGACTGCTCCAAAATAGCGGACAAGATTTGCAATTATGGTCCGATTCAATTCAAAATTGATATATACCGGGTGATTCTCCAAGGTGGCTCACCCCTATAACTTTTTTATTATTGAAGATAAAAAAACGAAATTTGGGGGTTGTGTATTATAGTTCAATTTACATTTTTTGACATATTAACTTGCTTTATCGTACTTCCGGTTCGACCGGAAATGAGCATAACTTTCGATTTTTAAATGGGACATCCTATATATTTTTACTTATTTCGATCGAGAATGACATTCTAAATCCAACAACACCTCACTTGTCAATATTTGACAAATGAAGTAATTTTTATTTCAATTTTTATTTTTCGATCTAGAATGCCATGGATCGTGTGAATCGCCTCATTCTTGATCAAGTAACATGGGAAAAGTACGACTTTGAGGCTTTTGAATTCACAGTCGCTGTAAGAATTATTCAAAAGTCTCAAATATGAATTTTTCCAGTTAACGTGAATTTTTCAAATGGAAAGGGGGTGGCTCGTCGGCTTTTTGTGAAAGATCATTTTCTTACGAATAATTTGATACCCCACACTTTCACTTTATTTTCACTATATCTGTGAACGATTGCAAGAAGCGATCATACCCAATAACAAATAATACGTATTCGGTATACTTATGCACTAAGTCCTGTTATTCTAGTTATTCGTGACAAACAATTGAATTCACAGTCGTTTTAAGAATTGTTTAAAAGACGCAAATATCACCATTAGTCCATTAAGTTTCTAAATTTTCAAAATGACCCCCTCCTTGATCACGGCAAAGTTCAACTTTATCAATTGTTGCGCGCACCACATTGTTTAGCTGTTCCGCAGTAACGTTCTGGAATGCCACCCTTACTTTATACTCCAGTTCTTCACGAGTAGCTGATGTTGTATTATAAACCTGATTTTTAATTGTTCCCCAGAGAAAAAAATCTAGTGGAGTGAGATCTGGTGATCTAGAATATGAAAAAGAAATAATACATTATAAAAAAATATGACATCTCAAGAATGTACCTCGCAGGCCACTGAATAGGTCCATTGGTGCCAATCCACTTTTCTGGGAAGGTGTCATTCAGATGTTCTCTTACGATTTGGGAATTGTGAGGTGGCGCTCCATCTTGTTGAAAATAGATATCAACTTGGGTAGCTAGTGGCAAATCTTCAATGAAATCATTTATTTGATTTCTAAGGAACTGCAGATATTTTTCCCCAGTAAGTTGTCCGTCGAAAATTATTGGGCCTAAAAGTTTTCCTCCGATAATACCCATCCAGCAATTGAAACCAAATCGCTCTTGAAAATTTCCTTCTTGCATGAGATGTAAATTTGTTTGTGACCAGTACCTTTTATTATTCCGATTAAACAGACCCAAGTTGGTGAATCGAGTTTCATCTGAATAAATAATTTTAAATGGAAAACGTACATCTTCTCTGTATTTAGTCAAAAACCAGTTGCAATAAGTTAATCTTCGGTTGTGATCGTTATCGTAAAGATGTTGGTGTAGTTGGTACTTGAATGATCGATAATTATATTTGTGGAGAATTCTCCAAACGGACGAATAACTTATATCACACTCAGAAACAATTTGGCGAATTGACGCCGTACAATTCACTTCAACATAGGCCAACACGTCTACTTCTTTTTCTTCACTGACGATGAATTTATTGGCATTTTCTTCTGGTTCATTTCGCATTTTCTTTTCCAGTTTTGGAAAATAGTACCGAGTGGGATGGCGACGATTAGGGAATCTCTGAGCATAAATTCGAGCTGCATCAGATGCATTCTTTTTTGCTTCTCCGTAAATTAGCAACATGTCAATTTTCTCGTTTCTAGTATAATTTTCCATATCAAATTATGAACTATGCAACAAAAGAATTTTTGAAAGTGACAGCATATTCATTGGCCTATTTGTTTAGGTATAGTCCTAGCAACAGCTTCAATTGTTTGTCACGAATAACTAGAATAACAGGACTCAGTGCATACCGAATACGTATTATTTGTAATTGGGTATGGTCGCTTCTTGCAATCGCTCACAGAAATAGTGAAAATAAAGTGAAAGTGTGTGGTATCAAATTATTCGTAAGAAAATGATCTTTCACAAAAAGCCGACGAGCCACCCCCTTTCCATTTGAAAAATTCACGTTAACTGGAAAAATTCATATTTGAGACTTTTGAATAATTCTTACAGCGACTGTGAATTCAAAAGCCTCAAAGTCGTACTTTTCCCATGTTACTTGATCAAGAATGAGGCGATTCACACGATCCATGGCATTCTAGATCGAAAAATAAAAATTGAAATAAAAATTACTTCATTTGTCAAATATTGACAAGTGAGGTGTTGTTGGATTTAGAATGTCATTCTCGATCGAAATAAGTAAAAATATATAGGATGTCCCATTTAAAAATCGAAAGTTATGCTCATTTCCGGTCGAACCGGAAGTACGATAAAGCAAGTTAATATGTCAAAAAATGTAAATTGAACTATAATACACAACCCCCAAATTTCGTTTTTCTATCTTCAATAATAAAAAAGTTATAGGGGTGAGCCACCTTGGAGAATCACCCGGTATATATATATATATATATATATATATATATATATATATAGGAAGTTATTCATGACATCTACAGTCACTAGTTGAATAACTTCCTGTTATATTCTGTCTTGCCTCACGGTATTAATTCTTGAGTGGATTCGTTTTGATTTTGAGAGCTCCATAAATCCTTTCTGATGAGTGCGTTAGCAGGAAACAGCTGTCAAAGGTTAGAACTCTCGGAATTAAAACGAAATATACTCTATTTTCACTTATATATATATATATATATATAATGATTTGTTTGTCACTGCAAAAAACAAGATGGTGGCTCCAAGATGGCGGACGAAATTTGTAATTATGGTCCGATTCGAATCAAAAGTAGTATGTGGAAATAAAAAGTTAGGTAGCAAAAATTTACTAAAACTAATTAAAGTTATATAACATACAATACACTGATCAAGTACCTATACTCATAGATAACAATACAAATATAATATAAATACACAAGAATGGTACAAAAATCTTTTTTTTTTTTCAGTGAATTCGAAATATTCATAAAACTCCTTTATTGTGTATGGACTTATATCTAGAAATAACTTACATGACTTTTTTTTAAATAATGAACGGTGTTAGTATTTTTAATGAAATCCGGAAGAATATTATACAATCTCAGACCTAATATTTGCATGATTTCATACAAAGTGTGAGGTGAGTACTAGGGATATGAAAATTATTTCTTGTTCTCATATTATAATCGTGAAGGATTTGATTTCTTGTAAAAGAATTTCAATTTTTGTGAACATAAACTAAAGAGTTCCAGAATGAAAAGTCCAACTAGAGGCAATATTTCGATTCTCTTAAATAGGCTACACGAGAATGTTGACGATACTCCTGCGATTGCTCTAATTATCCTTTTTTGGGAAATAAATACGTCTTGTACTCCAGTTGAGTTCCCCCATAGCAGTATTCCAGATGATTTTCTGGACTGGATCTCACCAAAGTAATATTTTTTCAGACCTCAATTGTCCAGAACATTTTTGAGAACCCTGATTTGGTAACAATTTGAGTTCAATGATTTGCTTAGTTTACTGCAATGAGTACTGAAAGAGATATTGTTGTTTATATTTATACCTAAAACTGTTTTATGAAATTACCTTTTTAATGATGTGTCACACTTACTACTTTCCCTATTGAAATTGTTTGGGCGATGGTAGAAAACCTAGGGGTGGGGGAAGAGTTATGACAGTTGAAGTTATGATAGGAAAATGTCCCCCTTGGATTAAAAATCGACGTGTTTCTGCATTTTCTTCACAACACATGTGTTTTGAAGATATTCGATCTGTTTCGTTTTCGGTGACCCACCCTGTAAATAAAAGCTTAACTATTTATTGTCAAGTTAACACATATATACATAAATAGAAATAAAGAGATGTACAGGTAGGTATGTCAGTCAAAATCAGAAGAAGAATCATTACGCCAATTGACCTACATAATAAAACTCCTGTAGGCCATAGTAAACTTTGAGCAAAAGTAACTTTTTGTCTTTTTTCCGAGACAGGTCGTGACCAGAGATTTATTTCAAAGTTGTTGGCAGTTCATTATACATTTTTTTACTTTCCTACATTATTGAAGTTTTTGTCTGCTCGAATCAGTCATAGACAGTCGATAATTTATTTTGAATGCAAGCATTTCATTAGTTGCAAAATTTATAGTTTGGATCCAATAGTTCGGTCAATGTCAAAAAATTCTTTGGAACTTTTCACAGATTTTTGTAGACTTGGCAACTCATCAATTTTGTGTTTGTTCTGGTTCTCTTCTAGGTATGCCCTGGGGCCCTATTCTTAAATCTTGTCATATTTTGTCGCAAACGAGATTAGTATATTGTGTATCTAGTAGTAAAAGCAACACATTCCCGGACGACAATCATTGAAGTCTGGGAATGTGCTTTTACTACAAGGTACACATACTATTTTTTCTGAAATCGCAATCAGCATTATCAAAAACTAAGGAATTCTACATATTGTTTGCGTGAATTCAATAACTGTCACAAATGTGCACAAGCCGGCAAAAATTTTCCCGTATTGTTTTCGATACGGGAATAGCTATTTGTGTATTAAGAGCGCAAAGTGATATATTGTCGCTTGACAAAGAGAGTTACCGCGCGACGCGAAGCGGAGCGCGGTAATCTTTGGAGAGCGACAATGACACTTTGTGCTCGGAATACACACAAATTTTTTTCTACAAACGCAGTTTTCAGAAAAAGAAACACCAGATGCTTTATTCAACAAAAGTACATCACATTATAACAAACTTTCATAATGTATATGCTAACCAAATTGCACTAAATTCAAAAAATACTAATCGCTTCTCAAACTACTAAAAGCATGAAATAATAAATTTACCTTTTTTAGTAGATATTCTCAATCGGGCACTTCTTGTAAAAATTTGTGAATATCTTTAGTGGTGAATGTTTTGACTGGCACCACATCATGAATTTACCGTATTGTAATTCATATTTCTTCCTTGATTTCTCTGGTAGGAGATTCAAACTAACAATTTTTGCACTTTCTGCTACATCAGGAGTGTTTGATAATTCGCTGTCACTATCATCAATCATCATGCAGAAATACGTTGGAGAAGCAAGCGTTTTCGAAATATTTCCGCTCTAGAGCGCAAATGCTGTCACAAAATGACATTTCACGGAAAACGTCAACTTTGCGTCGAAATCTGAAAGCGTCAAAGGCTACTTTGTTAAGCGTTTGTAGAAAAAGTACTTTACCGTACCGTTTAGGTCCGAAAACGGTCTGGGAAAGTTCGTTGCTACGGACTAAAATACTACATTAGCGTATTTTGAGGCCTGAAGTTGCTCCGAGAAAGTGGACATTCTTGAACGATTTCAGAAAAATACTATTTGTCGAACGAAATCTGAATATTCTTATTCACAAATGTTGCCTTTGCCAAATTATAGAATGCTCAGAGGCAGTCGACAATCTATGTCGAATGCAAGAAATTTATAGATAGGATAAATAGATAGATATACTTTATTAATTCTTTGAGCCAAATACATAGATCAGATAGAATAGGTAATCAGAAAGTTACCAGTTTAACATTATTAAAATTAAATAACATCAGTCAGTAACAACAAAATATCAGTAAAATAGATAATTAAATCTAATAGTGTATATGTAAACATAGTATAGTACTATTGCATCAAATATTAATGATGTAAAATAAATAAATATGTAAGTGTCGACAGTAATTCATGTATAGCATACAGTTACAACATGTAAGAGTATAATTAATAAGATTTATTGAGTGTTATATGATATACATGGTTGGTTTATAGTATGGTATTGAGATATCCAGAGACTAAAAGCTGTTACTGCATAATGGTTTAAATAATTTAGATTTGAAATGTTTTACATCATTTACCTTTTTACATCAGAGGGTAGCCGATTGTATAGATCACTGCCTGCACATATGGGGGATTTTTTTATACAAAGTCAGTTTATAATTGTTGATGTATAAATTGTTTCGACTTCGTGTATTATATTCATGTTTATTGCGGTGTGTTGGCTACCTATTTTCAATGCCATGTATGTATACAAGTAACTTATATAAATAGATAGATGTAACAGTAAGCAGGTTATTATTTTTGAAGGTATCACGGCTAGATTCCGTATGTCCCCATATGTCGATTACAAAATTTGTACCGAAGAGACAAAAATTATTATTATTTTCATCATCATACTACTAACATATTATGCAATGATATTGCATTGGCAGCCAGTTCTGAGCTATGTTTCAAGTTAGTTTAAAACCGATTGCAAAACTTGTACCGATAAGATAAATATCATTATTATAGGAGAAGAAAACTGTAGTTCACAAACAATGAGCTTATGACTTGAGGCATAAGACTGTTCATTGGTAATATCCTATACAATAGGAAAAGTTGGATCGAAAATCCATCAGAAAACAACTACTTTCCTGGCTAATGCCACTACGAACATTGAATTACATCTGATGAAATTTCCGTGCAGAGTTCCTACAAGGTTATCTATGCAATTGCTTGTTGCATGGAAATGTTCATCGAAACATTCGGACCACCTATATATCGATTTCGGGGTGTTGCCCCTCATCAGTATAGGATAGGTCTAGCAGTCAATAACTAATGACTGCAACGAATGAATCGATAACCAAATTCATTTCAAGACCGAAACTGAGATCGCGCCCGCACAGTGGATAACTACAAACTGCGAGCGCCATCCCAGCGCCGGCCACCCAACTGAGCAATACCCATGAACCACGATCGTCAAGACCGTATAAAACGGAGAAGAAAACTTTAGTTCACAAACAATGAGCTTATGACTTGAGGCATAAGATGTCCGTAGGACTGCTCATTGCTAATATCCTATACAATATATATTTCTATGCAACAAGCAATTGCAGAGATAACCTTGTAGGAACTCTGCACGGAAATTTAATCGGATGTAATTCAATGTTCGTCGTGGCATTAGCCAGGAAAGTAGTTGTTTTCTGATGGATTTTCGACCCAACTTTTCCTATTGTATAGGATATTAGCAATGAGCAGTCCTCCGGACATCTTATGCCTCAAATCATTACTATATTTTAACATACGCAAAATTATTGTATTGTCATCCAATTTTGAGCTATGTTGAAAAATCTTTTGCTCAACTGAAAGTTAGTTCGAAATCGATTGCCGAATTTGTACCAAAACGACGAATTTGACTACATTTTGGACAAGGAAAATAATAATGAGAAAAAACGATCGGGGGGCTCGCTAACTAGAAGTCGAAAAAGTTCGTAAAAATAGTGAAAATTATCTGACCATTGAATAATACGGTTTCAAAAAAAATTTAAACTTCTTTCCCCCTCGAAAGCTAGATAAAGAACGCTTAGAAATTCGAAAAAAATTCCAACGATAAATTAACAGGAAAGCGACCATGCAACAATGACGCAGTAATTAAAACAAACAGACTAAGAAACATATCGAAAGAAAACTAAAAAAAACTTGAAAAAAAATCAGAGAAAAACTTTTTTTAAATGCACTAAAAAGAAGAAAATAAATTTTAAAGCCATAATTTTTTTACATTATAAAACTTTAAATGATATAAAAACTTATCGCGAGAATGAATGTTGAGGCAATTTTAAATTCAATTTAAAATGAGAAATGGTACATAGATACTTCTCGCGAAAAGGTTGTATATAATTTAAAATTTTATAATGTGACAAAATGATGGGTATAGTTCACTTTAAAATTTATTTTATGTCATACTAGTTCATTATTGTGTTTTTATTGCCTACCAACTATCTAATGTCGTACTTTATGCCCGTGCGGGCATAAAGTTCACTTTATGGCCAGCGCGGGCATAAAGAGAAATAATATTTTGTTTAACTTATTTAATAACCTTTATTAATGAAATTACAAACGGAATATAGTAATATATGTGAATATTCGACGAACATTATTTTGACGAATTAACATAAAATTGGCAGTTCTCTGAAAAGATCCGGTGATAGTTAAGCTTCTTTAGACTTTTTTGGCAACAGATTTTCAGTTGCTTTCCTTGCTTTTTCAATAATTTCGTCAGGAATTCCAACATCTTCGTTCATTTTGACATCTAAATTTGACACATTATTATTGTGATTTTATGACATTTACGTTTGTCAACATTCACCTAGCAACGATAGTGTCTACTATGATAAAATGGCAATGTTATTAATCCAAACCGGATTTTTTAAAATACTGATTTGGATTGGAGATTGGAATGCATGGAACTAGTATGACATAAAGTTATATATGTACCGCGGGCTTAAACATATGTGTATACCTTCGGGCGATTTACAAACCCTCAGGCCAGAGGCACTCGGGTTTGTGAAACGTCGCCCTTAGGGCATAAACATCTATTTATACCCTTGGTACTGATAAATAACTATTCTTTTTGTTGTTTTAGAGGACCCCGCACGGAATACATAGGATTTTGGTTAATTGCGGTCAATGAAACTCTGGTATGTTGTATATCATGACATCAAATTGTTTGGTTAGTTTCAGAGAAACAGGGTGATTTTGAAAGTAGTTACAAAATCAGAAAATGAAGGAAATTTATCACAAATTGAGACTATTTTTAGTTTTTTCTAATGATTTGGCTTAAAAATGTCATGCCTTAGAAAACGCAATACTGTAATAATAATAATGGTAATAAAGTTTATTCAAAAAATTTACAAGAAAAAAAATATGTATAATATTTCAATAAAGCAGAGATCCAAAACAGTATTTAGTTTACCAGGGTTATCACAAACGTACACAAAATATACTATCGTTGTTTACTTAACTTATCAGAATTAAAAGTTTTTCTAATTTGAGTTCGAGATTTTTTTGGCTGAGTAAAGTATGATATTATATACATATACACACAGTATTTCACCATACCGAAGTAATCAAATGAATACTCATATTGATATCCTATTTTGAAGTTTTTCAGTTCGTTCTTTCAATAGCAACCCTAAAGAACCATATGTTCTCAACTTTTAACGTTAATATGTGAAAAACTTTAAGCCAAACTTATATTTTTGAAATACAAGGGCCCTACAAATCTTAACAATACAAATATATCTGACTACTTGATTTGCATGCAATAACACTTGAGTCTATTTCAGGAACTCATTTTTTTCTTCCTCACGAACAGCGACATCTTGAACGCATTCCAAAGTATTGGTAGATGAAAATTTTATATTACAAATGTTTATTATTATTTATTTTATAAAGTGCCTATTGTAGTTAATGTATCAAATGTCACTTGCCACAGGGCAGCACATTCCCACCACCCTGGCACCCGACCAACATGTGCATTAATGTCCTGTTATTTCGTTTGCATCCATATCTCCGAACAACTGATATTTAGTATTGTTTCTATGACTGGAGAATACTGTGACTCTAATAATAAAATCATTTTCATTGAGTTTCGTATCAATATCAAAGCATTCTCTTCCATTCCGGTCCATATTATCCTGTATATATGATGGAGACAGTCGCTACTGGAATACTCCAAAAGTTAGATTTTTAAGGACGTCTATTCAAGTCTGTGAAAATAAATCTGATGCCCGATGAGGTTTTGCCAAATTCCGCGACGTTGAATCGAGTTATTTTATTCTACGTAGTTTTCAACGTGGTTTTATTCCAAAGCCTTTCGACTCATCTCGTTAGCTAACTTGACTGAGGCATCCTGCATTATGATATTCCTGATATTTATTCATCAGGGCAAAAATTTTTATCAAATGTTGATTAGAGAATTCGGGACACAGTCTCTAAAAAGTAAATAAAATTTTCAGCAACCAAAATTCTGAAATGCGTTCAAGATGTCACTGTTCGTGAGGTTGCGGAAGAAGAAAATGAGCTTCCTGAAATAGTCTGAAGTTTTATTACTTGCAAATAGATATATATGTAGAAATACTTTTTGTAGGACCCTTGTACTTTGAAAATGTAAGTTTGGCTTAAGGTGTTGTTTTGAAAGTTGATAACATACAGTCCTTTTCAGGTAGTTATTGAAAGAATGAAGTAAATCAATTCGGAGTACTTTTTTGATTACCCCGGTATGGTGACATACTGTGCTTGTATTATAATAGTGTTGCTTTCCTGAACGGTCAACATTACTCAGCCAAAAATCTCGAAATCATTTCCAAAGGAATGACATATTTGAGCCAAATCACTGGAATAAACTAGAAATTGTCTCGATTTGTAATAAATTACCTCAATTTTCTGTTTCTGTATCTACTTTCAAAATCACCCTGTTTCTCCGAAACTAATCATGCGATTTGATTATGGTCCATTTGAAGTGTTATTGACAACATAATATAGATTCATTGAATTCCGCAGTCAACCAAAATCCCTCGCGGGGTCCTCTAAAAAGTCGTTTTTAAGTTTATTTATTCAAACTGGATATTACATGATTCTGAACAGTTCAAATAAATCATGATTTGAAATTGTTTTCTACCGAATTTTGAAAACGTGCTGAATTACTCACTATGGCCAAATAATTTTCATCGCTATAAAACTGATTAAACTCTTTTTGGGTTGGTGAAATGAATACAAAATGAATTTTCTCTCTTGTCCGAATAGCCTTTGAAGCCATATTCAAATCAGTGGAATGGTTGAATAATTAAATGGAAGCAATTAGTTTGACTTCCACACATGCCCAATGAATATGAAACGCGAAAATGAAATTCAACACTGATTCAATTGAAAAGCGTTTCCTCTGATCTAGGTCAATATTCAAATTAGCTTTATGAAAGGAATCATCGGCATGGATTTTGCTAACATTTCGTATAAACTGAATGTGTTTACCGAAGTGTTGGTTGGCCAATCAAATTTCAGGGGTGAACTGAAAGTATATAGAAAAGTACTCACCTTCATCTCTCGGAGAAAAGGTTAGTCTCCAACCCCCTACTACCTTTCGAACCATACAGAGTACTGAAGTAGGCAAAATAATTTGAAGAAATAGAACCTTTCACAGTATATTTTGTGGAACTTGAGCAGGGCAATCATACTGCGTTGATGCTTTGTGACTTGTCTTACAAATCGTCAACAAGCAGTACTGATCAACAGTACCTTGTCAAATTTCCAAACTATTAATCATGGTGTTCCACAAGGATCTGCTTTGGGCCTCTCTCTTATTTCTCATCTATGTGAATGAGTTGTGCACGTATATGATGTATAAATCGGTTCTCTTTAGGTAATAATGATGACAATTTACAGTTTCATTTTTGTATTGATAAACATCTCACTGCTTTTCTTTGATTTAAAAGATTAATATATTTATATAATTATACAACTTTTTTGTGTCTGTGATTGATGTTGTTTATTTATTAGTTTTTCTTTAGTTTTTATTTAGTTGTTTTTATAGTTTTTTACACTATTTATGTTACTTTTAGAAGTAAATAAAACATTACTTGCTACAAACATATTGTGTAACGTAGTGAAATATTCTATTCTATTCTATTATATTCTATTCTATTCTATTCTATTCTATTATATTCTATTATATTCTATTCTATTCTATTCTATTCTATTCTATTCTATTCTATTCTATTCTATTCTATTCTATTCTATTCTATTCTATTCTATTCTATTCTATTCTATTCTATTCTATTCTATTCTATTCTATTCTATTCTATTCTATTCTATTCTATTCTATTCTATTCTATTCTATTCTATTCTATTCTATTCTATTCTATTCTATTCTATTCTATTCTATTCTATTCTATTCTATTCTATTCTATTCTATTCTATTCTATTCTATTCTATTCTATTCTATTCTATTCTATTCTATTCTATTCTATTCTATTCTATTCTATTCTATTCTATTCTATTCTATTCTATTCTATTCTATTCTATTCTATTCTATTCTATTCTATTCTATTCTATTCTATTCTATTCTATTCTATTCTATTCTATTCTATTCTATTCTATTCTATTCTATTCTATTCTATTCTATTCTATTCTATTCTATTCTATTCTATTCTATTCTATTCTATTCTATTCTATTCTATTCTATTCTGTCAAGTTATTGCAAAATATATTCTCTTAAAAAGTAGTATTGGTAATACCATTCAAAATATCTATTTTGAGTACATAAGCAAGAAAATATTGACGCAATCCCAAAAAATGGAATGTTTGACAGAGAATTGAATCTTCATTTCAACGATGTGTCACTTTTGACCCCCTTTGCCATTTAAAATTGTTCAGTTGATATATCCCCCTGCCACCTCTACCAAGCAATCACAATGTCTTTTATTCCAAAAAGTATTAACGGTGATACCATTAAAAATGGTTTCCGAACCATGTCTGTAATCTTTTAAAAGTTAACTGGGGGAGGGGCTAAAAAGAGCCGTACTATATAATCATATATCAGCAGTCATCGGTGTTCAGAAGGGCAAAATGACATCAAAATTTTAAAATGGAAATTGGCGGTAATGAACAAATATACTTCTCGGGACATATTTCAATTAATTTCAATATAGTAGATTGTTCTTGAAAATAGAGATATTGTCTTCAACTCTACGAGACACAGAAATATTGTTCACATATTTAATTTTCACTTTTAATAAAACGCAAAACACTGTGGTTTCTCTCTTTTGTCTCTCTCTATGTTTCAAGTAAATTTCACAAAGTTTATTGCAAACGGATTTACAACAATATGACAGCGATGACACATTTTTGTGGGGCGAATAAAGTATGAGATATTATGTGTATGATACATGTTCGTAAAGAGCTTTTTTGCACTCGCGTGTTTTGTTGAACTTGGCTCACACAAAAATGTCATACTTTATGAACTTCTATCATAAATAACGTATTTTGACAAATAAAGTGACACTTTTCAAAATGTCATAACGTCCAACTTTTCATCACCAGTTGAGCTCAATTTATAAACTACGCCGCCGTAGCTATAGTTGACGCAGCCGAAGATGAAATATGCTTGATAAATTCAACTGTTTATCCGCAGCGACACGTTGGCGCTGCAATGGCCGCAGGAAGATCTCTGACAGCTGTCAAGTGGTTTTCTCAAGTTTTATTCATTCGATTAGTCTAGGCGAGTGACTTTCAATTATATATGAACTATCAACAACGACACGAAACAAGAAACAATGTAAAATAAATACGCATGCGCTGGTGCAGCGGTCGGCTGGTTTATAAATTAACAAGTTTTTCCACAACTGCAACGGCTGCGTCAACTGTAGCTACGGCGGCGGTAGAGTTTACGAATTGAGCTTTTGGCTTGATAATCATCATTGAAATCATTGTTTGTAGCACACTTTATTGTGTTACGAAGCAAATCATGAAATTCATCGATATCTTACGGAATACTTCAAGAGGAATCGCCATGCTATTTTTTAAAGACAAAACTGCTACTTGTTCAGAGAGATTTGCCTTCAGCATAAAAATCGTCATTTATTCCACGAAATATCGGAGGTAGAATGGTATTGATGAGGTCGAAACTCTTTACTGAAAACAAAAAAGGAGGTTAAGCTAATGAAGATGCCAAGCGTAGTTCCAGGCGAATGCTGCAATTTTTTCCAGCATGTAAATTTTTGCTACTGTATTTTGTAAATTTTTGGAAAGCTTCAGAGCAACATAATAGACTTCACCTTTTGGTGACCACTTTAAATGAGCCTTAACGCAACATACATATATGTTTATAGTTGGTTGTATAACGTCATTCATAGATACATTCAACATTCCCATGCTAATTTCGATTCAAAAACCACATTATGATCAATTCACATTTTACAAGTTGTCACTACAAGAAGAATAATTAAGTTCTAGATGCACCATCAGAATAATTCATAACTTTTCCATTTTCGACATGTTCTCACTGAAACTATATACCTTATGATCCTATTTTTTTTCAGAGAAATAGCTTGTATTTCTGCTTACTACAAAAGAGTGATCTGTTTTACGCTTTGCAAGTGTCGATCTGAAAATGCTTGTGGGTAACTAAAAATTACTTACAAAAAAAAATCCCACTCACTTTGGCATCCAATGTTGTCTTCATCCTAGAATTTTTGTGGGTACTTCATATGCATGTCTTAGTTCTAGTTACTGAGAAGGTTCATAAGGAGAGTCTTCGAATTATTGTCTCTGTTTTAATTTTTTGGGTTTAATATTTTGGATGTTTTGGCACTTTTCGTTACATGCAAATATTAAAATATCTGAATGCTGGTACCCTAGCTTCCAAAAAGATGGAAAACAAGGTGAATTTCGATTCCGACTTGGGGTTTGATGGTAGAATTCGTGAAAGCTACAGGTGTCTAGCCATACAGGGTTGCTGGTTTTGTTCGGCTAACGAATCCTGAATTTGTAAAGTGTGTTTCTTTGTGGATATTCCGTTCTACCCATCTCACCATCAACGTCAAATTTCTGGCTATTGATAGATGCCTATCTTGGTCAGTTACGACAATTTTACGTTTGAAAACTTTGTACCACGCCGACACCTTTTTTCTACAAGATAAAACCATTCACGGAAGGTGATTTCACCAATTTTTCTATTCATCGTTTTCATGCTAGCGACTGTATAGAACAGTTATATACCAAAGAAACATTTATAGGGTTGTTGTACCCAGAGGATTTTCATCCAGGGAATTGTAACGGTTCCTGTTCTGGTTAGGTATCTCCCCCACTTCTTCCTGTTGTGAATATTTCTGGTATTAAATGGCTCCAGTATACCACATTTTCTCGAAGTGTAGACTACCTGGTTTCGCCTGATGAATTGCTGATTCCTGTCAGACATGATGGAATCCTTCTACATTGAAAGTATTTGTAGACTCCCTTTCCCCATCATTCCAGTCCTGGTTGGCCTAGAATCGAGTCCAAAATCTTCACGGTGGTGTCACCAGAGGAACAGGTTTCACTCACAATTTTTTATATAGGATGAAAACCCATCATTTCAATTTTCAATCATTTATTCTCATTCAATATTGATATTCTGCGGTTGAAGTTTATATCTTTCAACCCTAAAAATTGATCTCCTAATTAAATTTTACATGTAATCAATTTAACCTCATATGCACAGATATTGAATATTGAGTATTATTAGAAATCACATTCTTATTTCGGGAAACTGTTAATCTGACCAGTAAATATTCATTCATATTAAATGTTTGTGTGTTTATTTATGTTTCATTCATTTATCGACAACATCGTGTGGTAAAGCCTCTCATAATTTTGGGTATAACATCTAAATAATTGCCATTATTCGGTTGTTCAACTTTCCAAGTAACTCTTTGACAAATACATATTAGAAGATGCTGTGGCGCCCCCTCTTATTTTTATGACTATTCTGTTACGGTTCAATGAAATAATTTTGTTATAAAGTGTAAACGAACCCATAATTCCTACCGACGAAGAGCTACCGTCTGCATTACTCGTTTGTATTTAACTTTTTAAAAAATAAGGTTGCAAGCTTTGAAAACAAATTTGCCACTATATCCTCATAAGTAGTGGTGCGTACGATTGTCTCGTTTCTACGTGCGAACTTGAAAACATAGTAAAAATATAAATAAAAAAAACCTTTTTAAATACACATGTTTTTATAATATTTTGAAAATGAACTAAAAAGCATAAAACTGTTTTTTAATTGATTTGTTTTGATAAAAAAGTGTTACAAAATTATAATACCTAGAATTGCTTTTAAGAGCCGTTGACGGTCATCACTTTGTTGACAAAGTTGGAAAGAAACGGTGGTGTGGAACGAGAAGATCCTGGACCAAAACAGTTCGAGTTTGTAATTGATTTTGATGTTTTGCATGCAGTAAATCCTACGCCTTCCGAAGAAGAATGGATGCAAGAGCTGATGCTCCTGAATTTACTATTCTAAGTTCAATGGCAGTAGATCTCTTGAGCATACCGACTACTTCAGTACTAGCGGAAAAATTATTCTCATATGCCGCGTTAACTATAAGAGTACATCGAAATCGTCTTAATAATGGATCTGCACGATGTTTGTTATGCCTAATCGACTATGTTAAAAACAAAATCATTTGGGACTGAGAGTGCCGAGGGCAGTTTTTTTATCTTTGATTTTTTATTATTTAATTTCTAAAATGATGATAAGTTTTTATTTTGTTCAGATGTATTACTCTCAATACATGATGTTATCTTTCAACAATTGTAATTTTTCCGTCTGTTTTCTACAATTCAGTAAGTATTCAATTATTCCTTATTGCTCTGAAACAGTAAGATTATGCCTGGCGAGATTTCGATACTTTTACTAGACTTTCGTACGAAAAGCGGGACGACACAAGAGTGGAGGCTGCGAGACGAGGCTTGATACGAGACTCAAGCCTGTGTGAAAATCTTGTCTCTTTGGTCTTATGCGAACCACTACGGGCCATAAGCTGCCCGGAGAGTTATTATTTTGTCATTGTATTATTATTTTTCATTGTGTGTTGAATAATTCACACTCATTTTATCCTCTTGGAAAAGGAAAAACTGTATGTTCAGAAAACAATGTAAGAACCTAGGGAAGATCAGATATTGGCACACCACCATTTCGTCAACAAGCGCTCGTCTACTTCTCTATTTCACTCGACGTTTAAAAAAATAATATTCCGACTGGGAGTTAAACTTTGGCTTGTTTACGGAACGAATAATCAAGTATCAAAGACTCCGTGTAGCGATGAAACGTAGTTTCAGGAACGGATAATTTATCGCGCAAATTAACCACTAATGAATGTTCCTTTCCTATTATGAAGACTTAGTGTTACCAAAGAGACCATTACCAAGATTAGTTATTCTTAAATGAGCTTTGAAGATAAACGTTGACTCACTCGGTCGTTGTAATCCATTCAAAGCTAAATTAAGCTCCTACATTTGGAATAGTGTGAAATTTATCAAATATGATACTCTGAAGAGCTGATGAATTTAAGTGCAAATTTATGCACATATCATTATCATAGTCATAATCACTATCACAGTCCCAGTCATAGTCGATGTCTTAAGAAATTTTTACATTTATGCATCATAGTCATTAACTGAAAAATAAAATATTGACAATAGGCCAATCAATTGAACATTTTTTCCTAACAAAAATACTAGTAGAAAACCGACTGTGCCAAAACATGGAAAATAGCCCGTAGTTTTTTTTTCTTTTGGTGTTTTGGCATCGACTGCTATATTCTGTTATGTTTTCGACTGGCAACTGTCATTTATTAATTTGTTATAATCATTTGAATAGCAAAAAACGTGTTAAAAAAAAATAGTTTTGGTCATAAAATGAAAACTAGTAGAGCAATCTGGTTGCTCCAAAGGAAAGAATTGTAGATAATTGAAATACGAACAAAATGGGATGTTTTACGACCCGGTAGGATCATTAGCAACGAAGACAAACTGGGAAAACCGGAAAATTTTGCAATTCTTTGAAAAATTCATAACTCTGCCATTTTTCAAGAAGTAGGATTGGCCTTTCTCAAGAAAGTATCGAATTATGTGTAGTTTATGTATGCACAAATATGCGCTTTCGGATCGTTAGTTTTGGCACAATTGCACACATTTTTTTTGCACTATTTTGAGTTCTGGTTGCTCCAATTAAAAGAATTGTAGATGATTGAAATACAAAAAAAAATGGATTGTATTGCGACCCGATCGGATTGATAACGTAGAAAAACCGAAAATCCCGGAAAATTTTACTATTTTTCAAGAAATTCATATCTCCTCCCTTTTTCAAGAAATAGGGTTGGCCCTTCTCGCGGAAGTATTGAATCATGTGCACTTTATGTATGCACAAAATTGGCTCTGACAGAATTGCTATTTGAATTTTTTTGCACTCTCTTGCAGCGTACCTGGATGCTCTAGTGATAGAAGTACAGTACCACAAAACGTATATTCTCATTTCGCGCTTAAATGCTGCGAATTGGGCGAAAATGTTTGCAACCATGACTGAAAACGGCCAAGCTGGTGGAAGCAGTCGAGTGGAAGAAGTGAGCGGGAGATGAGGGGAAGCGTTCATTAGAAGAACTCCCCTCATCTCCCGGACTCTCCTACCACTCCGTTTTCAGTCATGTTTGCATGCATTTTTCACCCATTTCGCACCATTGTAGCGCAAAATGAGATTATAAGTTTTGTAGTACAATACTTCTACTTTCATAATTTGTTTGAGAAATCGAAATCGGGCTGTCATCAGAGCATCCAGGCACGCTGCAAGATAGTGCAAAAAAAAATTTAATTGCAATTGCGCCAATACTAACAATCCGATAGCGCCTGTTTTGTGCACACACAAAGAACACATGATTCGATACATTTATGAGAAAGGCCAATCCTACTTCTGCAAAAATGGCGGAGTTATGAATTTAAAAAAAAATCGCAAAATTTTCCGGTTTTTCCAGTTTTTCTCAGTTACTAATTATCCGACCGGGTCGTGAAACATCCCATTTTGTTCAAATTTCAATCATCTATGCATTTATTTCATTGGAGCAATCAGATTGTTCTATTAGTTTTCATTAAATAAGTAAATAAATTTAAAAAAACACGATTTTTGTTATTTAAATGTTTATAACAAAGTTATAAATGACAGTTGCGAGTCGAAAACATAACAGAATATAACTAAGGACTGTCTTTCATGGGATAGCATAGACGGTTTTCTACTTGTATTTTTGTTAAAAACTCACTCATTTTATGTTCTTTTGCTTGGTGTACAAAGGTAGGGACATTTTTCAATCATTTCATTAAAAGTGCCCTCTTCCTGACTCATTTTTTTACGAAACACAATGAACAATAACAAATAACAAGGATCACAAGTCAAGACAAATAATAATTTCTGTCATTTGTCAACTAGATATGGACGCACTTGCGCGTTTTAATCAAAAGCATAAAAAATGAAAATTGCCAACTTTGAAGGTCAGATTCTTATGATTATGATTGAGACTAATGGTAGATTTATGCATCAGTCATAAGTCAGTTTTGTCATAAGGAAGAATATTCCTCAATGATTGGTTGGAATAAACGGTTCAACCAATTATTGACGTTTATTCTTCCGTATGATTTAAAACTTATGACTTATGACTGCTGCATAAATCCACTATAAAACTAAAGAAATTGTATAAATGCTTCTACTGAAATGTAAAGTTTCGATTTGATTTTATGATTGAAACAGTGACTGTGATTAGGACTATGATAAAGACAATAATGCATAAATTGGCCCATATTACTCGTAGCTATTTTCTTCAAATCAGGAATCACCAAAGTTTTCAAGTTTTTTATTTTCTCTTTTCAAATTATGAAGGCAGTATTCTTAGCGATGTTATGTATGGAATGATCTCATTTCATACTATTGAAAATCATTTTAATGAAACGAATGAAAAACACTTTTGTCCATTTCCCATTATTATTTCAACCTAACCTAACTAGTGGAAATTAGACAAACGTGTTTCATTCATTTCAATACATAAATCACACAATTACAATTACAATTAATTACACAATTAAACAATATTTTAACAACTGTCTATTTTGTGTCTGTCGTCGCATCAAATCCTTTTGTAATTTTTTCGTTATAGTAAAGTAGTTATGTTCATGGCACTGACAAGAAAGTTCCAGTGCATATATCTAGAAGGTTGAAAAGCAGAATTGACTCCGAGCACACACAACCGACATTTCGCCTATTTTCTAAAATAGTATTGTATGGGTATTTTTATTATCAGTAGTAATATCCCTAGGACATTGATAATAGACGAGATAATTTTATGACAATCGAAAGCTCGTTCCTTGGTAACAGCCCGAAGCCGAAGGCTGAGGGCTGTAAAACTGTGAAACTGGTGAATTAGGGTGTGTATATTGTGCTGGTGAAAAGTCATTTGAGTGTGTTATTCGAAGAAGAAACATGTACCAGAAAATGCCAATTTTCATTTTAAAAAAGGCCCGTATCTCTGAAATTACTTGAGACCGCCAAAAATTTCATTCGGATTTTTTGTTCAGGAGGTCAAACTACGTAAGTCCCAAAAATTTTTTTTTGTAGCTTGTAGCGCCCGGTTAACAGAATTTTACCTAAACGTTATAAAAAGTACAATTAATGTTAAATAAATATCAGTGTAAACAGAAAACCTATGAGCATGACTCATAGAAAATGAGATATGCTTCTTTGCACACCAGATAATTTGATATGGTGGTGATGGGAGAGACACGAGAGTCGTTGTATACGTGCCACGAGTCTGTGTAAGGGTGTCTACAAATACTCGTGTAATGTCCGCTGTAGGTAGACCCAGTGTAAATAGACAAAGCATACAGGTTGTAGCAACAAGGGGCTACAAAGTCAGCGGCATAATTGATCACATCTAAACCCACTAATGGAAAATCAACGGTATCGCTTAATTTTTGTATAGAACCATCTGCCGCAAATAAAACGTTTCAAATGGATGACGAGAATTTTAGGGAATTTATGGATCGAAACAGATTTCGTGCACTGCCTTCTTTCTTTACATTTTGAGCAAGTAGGTTTCTCATCACCATCCAGAGATTCATCACTAGTGAATGAATCCAAACAATCTGACAGTCTCAGTTTGTTTTTTCTTAGCGGAATGGGTACGGAAATGTCCCAAAATGGATCAAACGTTACTGAACAATGACCACAATATGTACATTTCAATTTTGAATTCAGTTGACCAACAAAGATTTCTACAATCATGGAGTTGTTCATCATCAAGAATTTCGACCAAGCCACTTCTCCTTTTTCACTATCAGGTTAGGTTTCTCCGTAATTCTATTAACGTCAGCATGTAGACCATCCAGTAGGATTGATTCTCAAAAATTCGTAAGCATCTTGATGGGCATTGACGATGAAGAGAGGTGAAAATCTTTGAATATCCTTTCCTAATGAGCCTGTTTCAAATGATTGAAGTGGTGAATCTTTCGACCACAGTTCTTCAATCACCTTCGTGAGTGATTTGAATAAAGCCCCCTTCGTAATTGAGGTACTCGTTTTTATATCTCTCATGTACTTTTCATCTTTCGAATACTCTAATAACCATCTTGTATTGGATAAACATTGGATAACAGAGGTGTTGCGAGATAATGAAGTCGAGTTAAGACTGCTGGATGTTGAATGGGAGGGATATATGGCACATCTTGAGAGTTTTGGACAAATTGATGAATCTTTTTGGTGTATAATATTTTCAAAAGAACTGTCCTCATTAATTTTGTCATTTACAGTTTTCTCATCAACTATTTTAATACTTCCAGGTATCATAGGATAGCCATTGTGAAAATCACTGTTCAGTTTCTTATACTCAAGTGAAAATGTACTATTTCGAGGATTCAGAAACAATTCATCCAACTAACGAGAAGCAGGAATAGTTCCGAGTACTGACTGATGCTGCATTTCCCCTCTGAATTGCTATACTAATTCGTTGAAATAAAAATGAAGTAGCTCTTCTATCACTAGTCTCTTCAGTTATTCGTCTTCCTATTTCAGTAATTAATTCCAACGCCTGAGGACCCAACGCACCGAAGGTTTCTATGGTTACGGGATAAAAAATATATAGATCTTTCAAGTTTTGATATTTGAGGCTTTTGATTTTCTCTCCATTCACTGCAGCTGCACCAGGGCGATTGGAAGTGGCAGATACGTGGAATGCTGCAACTGTGTCTGCGCATGTAAAATCCCAGACAACAGATTTTCCTAACTTCCAAGGGACAAGTGTCATACCATCAGGCCGATTACCATCGTCACGGCTCAACACAAAGGTTCCAAAATTGCTGGTATTTTCGCTGTATTCAAACTCCGAGCAATAAAAGATATAGAGGTGCCATTTCTATATAAACAACAAACGTTGTTATGAAAGCTGCATATCACTATCCTTTGTGATAGTTTGTGGGTGAGGAGGAGATTTGTTATTGTTATGATATCCGGGTGTAAGATTAGAACCAGCAAATAATGAAAAAATAAATGAAAGTGCTGAAGTAAAAAAGTAAATATATTCAAATTGTTGAATCACCAAAGTGTAGTAAAAGCCTCAATAGCTCTTTATCACTTTTTTTCTTATGTTTTTTTCTGAATTTTGATTATTGGTAGATAATCAAAAAGTGTTTTAGAGTTGTCAAAAAGTAAGGTCTCTACTTATGTAGAGTTAGGCTCAGGAAGCGATCGATATTATAAGTCTGCCTGGTAGAAAATCAAGAATTTCTCATGTAGTTATTATTTTACTTCTGTTTCCTAAACATCAAACAGGTGATATTCATTAAAGTTTATGAGTTGAATAGGGGTCGACATATTGTATCTCTGAAGACATCTCTGCTGACATACCAAAGAACAGCTCTATTTTGATGTAGTCTTGATTTGCGCTCAGGGTGGAGCGATGACTTACTTATTGTAAATCGTCTGTCCAGCTTGAAACAAATTAAAATTTTGGATTGCATTCTTCTATTCTTTTGCTGGAGTAGTCTAATTTATTGTATCTGGTGGATTATAGTTCTCGTTGCTACTTTTGAACACTTTCTCTTGGTATCATCTGTGTCCATATCATCGGTTTCACAATCACAAATTCCTCTAAAATAGCATACATTTCAAACACACAAACACATAACTGCCAAGTTATTATAATGTTATAGTTGCAGAACAGTGAAGTAAATTCCATGTCCAACAAATTCAAATTAGAAAAAAATATCACTAAACTACCTATCGTCGTTGATACTGCACTCTGCCCAGAAACATTCATTTTGCAGAAGACTGTATATAATAACTACTAATGACTATAGCAGTCGATGCCAAAACATCAAAGAAAATAATACTACATAAGAATTTCTACCGGTCATTGTTTTGGAATTCAAAGTATAAAATAATCGCGCGTAGAAATTTGTAGTACCTATTATCATTTTAGAGTTTCCTGTGAAATAAAATTTTCGTGACATAGCTCGTATTGCAGTATCAACGACGCTATGTTTTAAGTACTCGAAAGACATTCCAACAAGACAGAAGAGTTGATGATAAGTATAAAATCGACAAAGTCGAAGTACCCTTCTCTTCAAAGAAAATTGAGGTTGCTCGTTTCCTTCTTAGTGTACCTACACTGCAACATGATTTTTCCTAATTATTGATAAGTAATCGTTTTTAAGGTCGACTTAAATAGTAACAATGTTTTCTACAGCTATTTCAACAAATAGTGTATTTTTGTCTCAAAATCGGGATTATCCTATGATTACCATACTGCGACGCCCATGGTTTGATTTGACAAGACGATAAATAAGTCGTAAAGGGACGTAAACAAACATGATCGCCAAGTTAAGAGTGAATATAACATGGAATTCCAACCTGGTCCCCGAGTGCAAACGGATATATCCGACAAAGCCCATTTTTAACATGATTCGGGCTGAGATGTTTGTAAACAACGTCGGGTATGTTGCTTTCCAGAAAGAGACAGAGAAGCCCTCTCTATATCTTTTACTGCTCGGAGTATTCAAAGCCCTTTTAATCAAGTCATCCACGACGTTATGGCGAGAATGACGGCCAGCACTGAACTTGCAACTCAAACCATGATAAGCCTTGTCGTCGACTTCATTGCCACATTTGCAAATATGAGATAAGCATATTGAATTTCCCAAAGGGAGTCCAATCCCTATTCTGAAAGATTCGTCGTCCAGCAGCGTTCCTAATGATGATACAGGGAGAGCATTGAGCCATGAACCGGAATGTGGAGAAGAAACTGCTTTGAAACGGGCCTTTTCGGTTACAGACGAAGCTGAATCTAACAGTTTTTTCCAGTTGGTATCAATAAGTGGAATATCCCAACTTTTTTTATTACTCTATTCAAGCAAATCCTAGTAACTTCAAAAATATCACGAACTAATGTCTTTCATATACACGTAGATATATCACATTTATTCATACCCAAACTGAAATATATGTACATATTTCGAAACCTGATTGGACTTTCAATCAATTCAACACTTTAACTGTCAAAATATATACAGTGTGCCCAAGTAGGTCAAATGGGCAAAAAGTTGCGCAATTAAGGGGTCAATAAATAGATGTTGAGACATCCCAAAAATGTTGTTTACTTCCAGAGATATTCGAAAAAAAAACAAAATTTGTCGATTTGGTTTTTATTTTTTTCTTTATTTGAAATGATTCGAATAGATGAACTTTAAAAAAAAAACTTTTTTGAGAAAACCTTTTATTCAAATGCACTTAAAAAGAAAATTGGTTCTAAAGTGAATTAAACCCATCGTTTTGTTACATTATAAAATTTTAAGTGATATTAAAGCTTGTCACGAGAAGTATCTATGTATTTCTTATTGTAAATTAAATTAAAAATTACCTAAAGATTTATTCTCGCGACAAGCTTTTATAATAATAATAATAATAATAGCGTATTCATTGTCCATTCAAGTTTTTTTTAAATAACAATATACTATATACGTGAAAATTAACGGCATAATAGGCGGAGTTCAGCTTACAAATTGAAAAATATTGATAACATCAAATTATAGTGAATTGTTCATATTAGCTGCTCTTCCACTCAACCTCAAACACACCAGTCTATAGAGAACAGAGTTTTACCTACTAGACACATTTGTTCACACGCAAGGGGAAAGGGGGGCTCATTTCACATATTCTGCGTATTGAGAAGAATTTCTTTGTAATGTTTTTTTAAACAACTTTCTTTAATTTTTTTCAGATGGCTTGGTGTTTTATTATAGATTTTGACTATCTGATAACTGAACGATCGTTTGAACTGTTCGGTACGATGTGTAGGGGGTGTCAATAAACCCTTGAATCGTTGAAATTTTAATTTGTTGTAAAGATAAATAGGCGTTTTTCTATTGATGATATTATGAAATAGACATGTTGCATGTAAGAACCTACGATTTTTCAAGTTCAGCCAACCAATATCCTTCAACTTATGACTGATACTCTCTCGACTTCGAATGCCAAAAATCATTCTCAAGCAAGAGTTTTGGATTTTTTGTAATTTTTTGTTACAAATATAAGTGAGACTTGGGCCATACAAATAGTCAGCAAAATTTAAAATGGATAAAACTAAGCTTTCGCAAAGCATTGCTTTGATTTTTCTTGGCAGAAATTTTATGCTGCCGTATATAATTTTCAGAGAATTGTATGCCCTCTGAGTTAATTTATTAACATGACACTAGATTTACTTGGATTCAGAAGAAGACAATGCTCTGCAGAAAGCTCGGCGAATTTATTCAGGTCGCTATTTATTCGAGAAAAGGGGGGCGAGGCATTCCTACATATTTGTTTTTCGCTGTAATTTTTGACGTTCAAATCCGTCAAGAAAACTTCCGAAACCCTACGCATTATCTATCTAGCTTTCGGTTGGCAGGGGGGAGGAAGAAAAGAAGCAATATTTGTGAACAGCTCCGGAATGTTAATGACGGAGCAGCATTCGGTTAAAGAATACGAGGAAATCATAAATTAGATGTTTTGGTTGCAATCAAATAGGTCACGTTCAATACAAGTGTTTCTATAACAAATACAGAAAATCGAACCATAAGAGATATAATGCAAATATGTTATAGGAATATCAAATTCGAGATGATACAAAGCAAAACTTCAGTAATGCTGCGACTACTGCTGAGACAAAATCCCACCTAGAAGTCATTCATGCTAATGTTTGTGGTTCTGTAAATCCTAGAACATTAGATAATAATAAGTATTCTGTTACTTTTATGGATGATTTCACTAATGTTTGTGTTGTTCATAAATTGTCATAAAAATCTAAAGTTTTCCTTAGTTAATTTTTTTTGAAGCATTGGCAAAAGTTAATTTCAGTAAACCTGTCCTGAATATTACAAGTGATGCGAATGGTAAAAAAAATTCGAATGGGAAAAAATTTGATTCAAATTCAGTATGTATATAATTATTTGCTCACCTGAAATTAATGGTCATCCAGAAAAATTTAATACAACTCTTCTGGAAAAAAATCAAGGGCTATGATTCAAGAATCGGGCTCATCAAATATTTTTGGGGTGAAGATTTTCAAACTGCTTAATATTCAATGGTCGCCTACAACTGCAAATATTGATTTTAAAACTCCTCATGAAATGTGGTATGAAACAGTTCGAACTTGAATTAATTTGCGAGTGTTCGGGAGTATTGTTTATCTTCATACGCCAAAACAATTACGAGAGGGTAAGTTCGATGAAAGAAGCTCGAAGTGTATTATGATTACCGAACGCTCGAAGTGTATTTTGATTGGTTACAATAATAATGGATATCGTATATCGAGTTTGGAAGAGAAGTGAGTGTAAGTTGGAAGAGTTGTGATATTTGATGAAAGTTTCAACAATTACAGTGCAAGTGGTCAAGTGAATTCTTTTGAGTCGAAAAACTGTGAGCATTTCAAAAATCACAGTCTTGAATGAAGAAATATCTCAGTTTACTGAAAATCAGTTTACTGAAAATCGACATGCATGACTGAAGAGGAAAGGAGAAGTGATACGAAAGTAGAAGAAGTAGAAAAATAGTTGAAGATAATTCACTAGTAACGGAAAAATTTCATAAAAACTCAGCGGTATAATGTCCATCAAGATAACAACTTCCTGTCTGTCTGAAAGATTACGAAGTTACCTCAAATTATGTGACACAAAGTAATGTAATCATTGTATACTCTACTAAACATGTCGTAAATGATGTACCTAAAGCTGTGGATGATGTTAGTTCGCATTTAGATTTAAAACAGTGGATGGATGCTATGCTGGAAGACATGAGATCACCTCAAAAAATCATAGATGTACTCTTGTATCTAGGCATGCAAATAGATTTTTACAGTGAATGAAAATTTAAAAAATAATGTCGTCAGATATTAAGCTCGATTAGTGGCAAAAGGTGGATTTTCGAAGCAAGCGTCAGCATATAGTGTCATCGGCGCCGCGTTAGTGACGTCACGACAGAGCAGTGGATCAAATGTACCACGTAAATGTATAGAACGTCATTCGAACGCAGTGTCACTCGCTGCGTCATATCCAGAGTAAAAAAAAACGCTGCGTCATTGTTACGGGGTCTGATGTGACGTGTCGGACGCATAGAAATATATATTATATACTTGCTCTAAAATGCTAATCCCCATGTCAAAGGTATTGTAAAATCATGCTAGTCCGCAATGCGCAAGCGCGCCATTAGTGATTTTTGTAACAGGCCCGGATTTAGTGAAATATTATGGTACTTGTGAAGATTAACAAACGGTTATTCTGAATCTCGGAGAATAAGGTTGGAAACCTCATTGTTATGTTGTTATTTGTATTTAGCCGATTTGAATACATATTTTCACATATTTATGATCCCGAATATTCAGCAAAGGCCATCAGAAAGTAGAGTACGGTTATTATTATTATTTATTGCTCTGAAGCTACTGATATTTGGTATCATATTCACTTTTCAGCTGTAGTTAACCAACAAAAATCTACGGAACCACCCCAAATCGTCGGTGCGAATTTCAAGGAAGCACTGGATTGGAAAATAAATTGAAAGTACAAAAAACTATGAAAATTTATTTCCGCTAATATCATGAATAATTTCAACTCAAATTGGATTTATAAAATTGGATGCTTGGAAGCTCGAGGTTTTTTTTCTAGAACGATTCAAGTCAAAATACGCAACTGCATTTAATTTAAATCATTTCTACTGGTATTTCAGGTTGTATTACCACAATGGGGGTGCATGAAAAAGTGGGGTCAGAAGCACTTTCCTTACCATCAAAGAAAAGCACTTCCATATTGACATTAATTTTCTCAGGCGATTCTGTGTATGTTTAGTACTTTTTGTAGGAATCTAGAACTCATAATATAAACGCGGTGTGGTAGAAAGTTGAATCACTCGCCATGCATGCTTACGCAGACACACTAGGTTTCAAATTATTCTATTGTCGTTTTCACATGAATCTTCATGAGGAAAATGTCAATTACAATTTTCTCACTCAAATGTTCTGCTGGGGTCTCTTCTTAAAAACAACAACCAAAAATCGTGCCTTTTTTGTCAAGCTAAAATAATATTTAGGCTATTTTGAGCAAATCATATAGGTACATAAAAAATTTCGTTATCTACCAAAAATGATTTATTTCAGGTACTTTTCCTTAACACAACACTAAACAGTTCATTGTTTATATTTAGGAAGAAACGGCTTCATTAGAAATTGTCTTTAAAGGAACAAGATTAATGCAAATTCACGAAAGATGAAAGAATTACCAACGACAACAAACACCACACTAAACGACAAGAGAAAATTTGAAATTCTAAAAACCGTCTCTGTCTCTGACAAGAGTGACAGATCTATATCTATCTATCTATATCTAGATCTATAACATTAATTTGAATGTTTAATGATATGAATTGTCGTCGTATTATCAAATAAAGACTTCCGAGTTATATTTGACGCAAAATACTGTATTTTTCAAAATACATAAATGTATAAACAGTGCGTAAAATATTACTTTACTCACAGTTGATGATTTTACGCACAGTTGATTTTTTTACGCACTAAAAAGTGTCACTTTACGCACTGTGAACAGTGCGTAAAACGTTAGTTTACGCAGTCGTAGAAAAAGTATTTTGTTACTTTTATGGATGATTTCACGAATGTTTGTGTTGTTCATTCATTGTCATAAAAATCTAAAGTTTTCCATAATTAATTTTTTTTGAAGCATTGGCAAAAGTTGATTTCAGTAAACCTGTCCTGAATATTACAAGTAAAACGGATGGTAAAAAAAAATCGAATGGGAAAAAATTTGATTCAAATTCAGTATGTATACAATTATTTACTCACCTGAAATTAATGGTCATGCAGAAAAATTTAATAGAACTCTTCTGGAAAAATTCAAGGGCTATGATTCTTAGTCTTTCTGTTGATGAAAAAGCACTGTTGCACGGTCATTATAATTACGGTAGCGTAGGGTACATTATTGTTTTAAATAAGTTTCTTTCGCGCCTAAAATACGGAGTAATCTACCTCTGAAAGGTTCTTTTCGGTTTTTTGAAGGCCTTCCAAGTGAACAATGATATCTGCAACCACATCTGGCTTTGGAGATATTTCATTTTCTTCAAAAAATGATAGAGTGGGAAATGCAGATAAATTCTCCTCCCGTATTTGTGAACAAAACAGGACCAACTTTCTCTTGAAGGAGTTTATTTTGTCACTGGCTGTGAAGGCTGTTGTGTTTGGTCCCTGGAAGTCCCAAGTTCAGTGTCTTAAGTTTGTCAAAAATGTCTGCTAGATAAGCCAATCTTGGCAACCATTCTTCATCAGCAAACAATTTTTTCATGTCATAATTTTTTTCACTTAAAAACATAAAAACTTCTGTTCTCAGTTCAAAGAGACGGTTCAAAAATTTCCCCCGAGATAACCACCTCACTTCTGTATGCAGGAGTAAAGTCTTGAACTTGCCACCCATTTCTTCACACATTAAGGAGATTAATCTTGTGTTTAGAGCCCTAGCCTTTATGAAGTTAATAACTTTCACAGAATCTGATAGAACGGAGTTAAGATTTTCCGGCACACCTTTAGCAGCTAATGCTTCTCGATGGATGACACAATGCGTACTTTTGCATTCCGGAGCAACTTCCTTTATTTTTGCTGCTAGCCCTGTCAATCTTCCTGTCATAGCTTTTGCCCCATCTGTACACAAGCCAATACAATTTGACCAGGCAATGCCTACTTTGAGCACATATTCATCAATTACCCCAAAAATATGTTCCGCTGTGGTATTTGATTCAAGTGGTTTGCAGAACAAAAACTCTTCTATCACCTCTTCATTATAATCAAATCGCACGAAAACAAGTAGCTGCGCCAGGTTTGTCACATCGGTGCTTTCGTCAACTTGAAGTACAAAATAAGTGCATTCTTGGAGTTTTAAAGCCAGTTGTTCTTCAATATCATTAGACATATCGACAATTCGTCTCTTTACTGTGTTATTTGACAGTGGTATTTTTTGAATTTCTATGGCTGCCTTTTCTCCTAACACGGCTTGGACCATATAAACAGCGGCCGGCAGTAAAAGCGTCTCACCGATTGTGTGAGGTTTTCCATCTTTTGCAATTCTTAAACTAGCAAGGTATGACGCCTTTATCAGGTTAGTATCAGTATTGACAAACTTCGTCAAACATTGAGTTTCTTTCTCAAAAAAATTAGATTTTCTTTTAAAAGATTCAATGGGCTTACCAATCAAATCAGGTTGCTTCGTATTTTGGTTTCGCATTAGTAAAGATGGCTTCATGTTTTGGTTCGAAAGTGTTTCAAGACATACAACGCATTGAGGAATAGGAATGTCACTGGTTTCAGTCCCTGGCTTCACTATAAAACCATACTGTAAGTAGCTTTCATCGTATTTACGATTGGCCGGTGGTTTAGGTTTTTTAGGACAATCCTTTGAAGTAGAAGAGGACGCCAGAAATCGTTTCATAGTTCAGTTTTCTTATACAAAATCACAATTAATTATTAGAACACCCACAACGAACCATTACAACAACATATAAAAATTGCACAATTACTGGCAATATTGTGAGGCGGAAGAATGTAGGCGCAGGGGAAGTTATTAGTAGCGCGGGCCGTGGGGGAAGTGGGTTGAGACTGCTCTCTTCGCCACGCAACCGGCGCCGTCACTCCTTCACTCCTGCAGAGACAAGCAGCTGCATGCGTACAGAAGCTATTAATGCATGTTGCTCACATTACTCACGCGTACAACCTGAAACGTTCCTGCGTACCACCAGTGGTACGCGTACCACCGGTTGGGAACCCCTGAGTGCGTAATTGACAGCTTGGAGGTACAATAACTTCAAAAGAAGGGTAAAGGTAAACTTATCGGGCTCATTCTCGATACAAAAAGAAAAGTGGTGTTACTTACGTAGTTTTATCTCCTGAATACGAATCCGAAAGAATTTCGTGGGGGTCTTTTATACTTTTCGAGTTATGACCTTTTGAATCTTGAAAATCGACCATTTTCAGACACGATGTTTTCGGTAAATATCGCAGAAAATACCACATTCTTTTTGTTGACATTTTTTCAGTTCCCGATCAACTCTTATTTCACAATTACAAGCACCAGAACCAAACGTTGTACGGAAAAATATTAACCTTCTCTTATTACACAATTCTTAACCTCACTCTTCATTGGCGTTCGTACAGCCATAACGCTATTAACAAATTATTTAACCAATCGGTCCCAAAATGTCACCCTAGAGGCGAAAGAATCAAACTCCCGTGCTAAGCCCCTCGGAGTCCCGCAAGGTTCCATTCTGGGGCCGCTTCTATTTAGACTTTACATCTGTGACTTCTTTGAATATATCAATCTGGGCAACATACATCACTATGCCGATGACACACAACTCTATAGTTCATTTGGGTTCCACGAGGTCATGCTAGCCGAAGATGAAATAAATAGAAACCTTCAATCATTGTATGAGGTTTCATGCGCCCACAACTTGAAAATCAATCCGAAGAAATCTCAAGTAATGCTATTTGGCCCGAAGGGAAAGAGAGTTGCTGTGAGGGAGGCCCTGTCTATTAAAATCAACGACGATATCATTCCCATTGTGAATGAAGCTAAAAACTTGGGTCTTTGGCTAGACACCGAGTTGAGGTACTCCAAACATATCAGCCACCTATGCAAAACATCCTTCGATGTTCTAAGACAACTCTACCCTAATAGAGACTTATTATCGAGAAATATGAAGTTAGGCCTGTGCGAATCCCTCATTTTCTCTAGATTGGCATACTGCGATACTATCTACGGGCCTGCACTCCTACAAACTGAGGCCACGCGATTACAAAAAATACAAAACAGCTGTATTAGATTTTCGTATGGTGTACGCAAATATAACCATATCAGTGCATCCTTCAAGGACTCGGGCTGGCTCAAATTAAATTATTATAGAGAAATACACACGCTAACACTCACACACAAAATTTTAACATCGGGTAAACCACCTTACCTCCGTAAAAAACTAGTATCGCTGACACATAAAAATTCCTCTCGAAATAAATCCACATTACTAATTCCAAGGCACACCAAAACGATTTTTACCAGAAGTTTTTCGTATAGCGCAGCTAAACTTTATAATACGATTCCCTTGGAATACAAAGAACGCTCTTTGAAAAATTTTAAAAAAAGATTAAAGGCCCTGTTCCTAGCGAGGCAGCAGTGACGGTGGACGACGACTACATGTTCCTCATGGCTATGAATATACCTGAAATTCCTGATAATAGCTTAGGTATGTAGGTGGAGCGAATCAAAGTACACGCGTTTGTTATGTTTATTGTGTTATATGTGTATACACCCCTGGTTGGGTTTAAAAGCAGCTCATATAGCTGAATCCCGCCATTTCATTATTTATACTTGTTCTCTGAAATATGTACCTTTTAAACAAGCATGTATTTAAATAATGAATAAAGACATGTTATTATTATTATTATTATTATTACTAGAGATGTGGGAAGGGTTATATATACTTTATAAGAACGTTGATTTTTTGTATAACGTTTGGATTTAGTGCTTGTAATTGTGAAATATGAGTTGAGTAGGGTCTCAAAAAAGTGTCAACAGAAAGAAGGAGGCATTTTCTTCGATTTTTGACCGAAATAATCGTGTTTGAAAATGGTCGATTTTCAAGATTCAAAAGGTCATAACTCGAAAAGTGTAAGAGAGTGTGTGAATTCACGAGAGTGATTTCACAATGAATGAAATGAAATTTTAGAAGCTCACAATATAGCAATTTGTATGTGGGTGAAAAAATATATGTGAATCAGATAAATTCGCATATTCTGGTCATTGGATAGATGAACCATCATAGTATGACCCTCTAGTATCAGGGTTGACACCTGAACTGATTCAAGCAGAATTGCTCAGTAAAAGTGATTTGACGATAGAGGGGAACGGTTTCAGTAGAGGAAATCTCAAAGTGAATAAGGCAGTTCTAATGCATCTATTATGTTCTTCAATTCCTTCTTCCAATTTAGAAAAAAATTCCACCAGTTCAACCTCGCTATCACCAAAACTAATTCGAAAATCATCAAGGGTCTCTAGAGTACCCACTTCTTCTTTTCTATCAAAGGCCTGATTGACCTGAACTATGAATCATGTTCAAAATATTCTACCGTTACTAGGCACACAGATTTTGTAACAATTTGGATATGAATGTAAAAAAAAGTCAGTTATCTGGTAAAGTGTTCATTTTATTAAAATATAACAGTGGGTGAAAAGGTTGAAAGGTGAATTCTGTTGTAGAAAATTTAAACTAATTAGCAGAAGATAATATTCCTTTCGTAAATAATGCAAAAAGTTTTGGTCTTATTATTGACAATAAAATCAGATTCAAGAATCGTGTAACGTAAAAGTAGCTTATTCAACTCTCAAATTATTTTACGCGTAGATGAATTATTTGGATCACTGCGATAATGTATATGGTCCCTGTCTGGATAATATTCATAAAAATCGTATACAAAAAGTTAAAAACTCCTGTCTGCGTTTGATGTATGGCATTCGTCAATGTCAGAGTCACTCATAAACTCAAGAAGAATGACGAGTAGTGTGTATTACCTGTATTTAAACAAGGTGAGTCTGTACTTTCTTTTTCGCCAAGCAGAAAATGATTTCCACTCTATTCAAAAATAGCCTACTTTTAGAGATCATCAAAACTTACACATTTTTGAAGTTGAATTTGTTGAATTTTAGAGATAAAAATGGAAACTGTGAGTCAACATTATTGGGAGAGAGACATATGCCACCGTTCTCTGACTATTTTACTACAAAATATTGATTTTTCCCTTCTATACAAAAACTTAATAAGAATGGTACATGCTTTAAAAAGTTTTCTGAATGACAGTTGCTTGCTTTGAAAGAAGTAAGCGGAGAAACTGAAATAATGAGGACAGACTCGGAAAGCGACTTTGTTTTATACTATTTAGAGATAGAGAATTATGCCTTTGATGCTGTTGTTATATGATCTCCTCCATTGAACTATCTCAATAACAATGTGGTTTGTAGTGTCTCTTGCAGAAATTGTCATGACCTTTGCAATTCTGAAATTTAATAAATCGTGTCACCGTTAGCGGTTTCATCGAAACACGTCTCTTTTCCACGACTCGCTTTTTCAACCAACTTCAATACTTTTAAGCTCATTACAAAGGAAGTTGTTTTCCCGAGGCGTACAAACTCCATTTCTGTACATTAAGGAATGTTCCATTTTGTACGAATGCTTCAAAATATTGAGGATTTTGGTCAATTATTCCCGAAACCAAGATTCGAATTCCCAGTTCAACCACAGTGCGACGTTCAAATTGAAACTCTGGAAATAATATACGAGGGCTGTTTGGTAACTCCGTGACTATTTGAACAAAGAAAAAAAAAATTGGCAAATAAGCGTTTTATTTTTCAACATAATCTCCTTTTAGATCAATACATTTAGTCCAGCGTTTTTCCAGTTTTTTTATTCCTTCCAAATAATAGGTTTTCTCAAGGCCCTCAAAATAGGCGTTTGTTTCGGTTATAACCTCTTCATTCGACCCAAATCTCTTACCACCCAGCCATTTCTTCAGGTTTGGGAAAAGAAAATAGTCGCAAGGGGCTAAATCTGGAGAATATGCTGGATGGGGTAGTAGTTCGTAGCCCAATTTATGAATTTTTGCCATAGTGACTACACACGTGTGCACTCGTGCATTGTCTTGATGAAGCAGCACTTTTTTTTTTCGCTAAATGTGGTCGTTTTTGCCTGAAATCAATATCGAATCTGTCTAAAAGCTCTGAATAATATTCGCCGTTGATCGTTCTACCCTTCTCTAAGTAATCTATATGAATGACACCGCGTGCATCCCAAAAAACTGTGGCCATAACCTTGTTGGCTGACAGACGCACCTTAGCCTTCTTTGGTGCACGTTCACCAGTTGACACCCACTGTTTTGATTGTTCCTTGGTCTCTGGGGTATTGTGATGGATCCATGTTTCGTCTACGGTTATATAACGGCGTAAAAACTCGCCCGGATTGCGATTGAACTTTGCCAAACACTCCTTTGAAGTGGTCACACGGTTGCGCTTGTGGTCGAGTGTGAGCAATCGCGGCACCCATCTCGCGGATAGCTTCTTCATGTCCAAATATTCATGTAAAATGTGATGTACTCGCTCAGTTGAGATGCCTACAGCCTCAGCTACCTCACGTACTTTTATTCTCCGATCGTCCAATATCATTCCATGGATTTTATCGACGATTTCTGGCGTGATGACCTCTTTTGGGCGACCTGAACGTACGGCGTCACTTGTGCTGGTACGACCACAACGGAACTCAGTAAACCACTTCTTAACCATTGAAATTGATGGTGCAGAGTTCCCATAGTATTTATCAAGTCTTTCCTTGGTTTCAGTTATGGTTTTTTTACGCAAAAAATAATGCTTAATCAACACACGAAATTCACTTTTTTCCATTTTTGTTAAAATTCACGAGGTTGTCTGCTTCTAATTGCTGTCAAACACAAACCAAATGTCGCAGCTTGCTCAAAATTTGACAGTAGTCTATTGAAAGATGGTGGTTGACAGCAGCAGTGTTGCATTTAAAGTTACTGCGCGGGAAATTTAAAAAGTCACGGACTTACCAAACAAGCCTCGTATCAAGATACTGGGGCACTAACACTGAATGAAACATCTGATATTCTTCAAAATGTACATTACTGCTCTCGTACAAAGTCAATTTAAGGCTGATTCACCTAAGCATTTCATATTCACATGACTCGACCCTTATTTCCATCTAACATTACTAACAGATAACTACATGCGTCACATAGTACTATAAAGTGTGGTACCACTACAATTTATACATCCTAACAAATAGTATTAGATTCAGAGAGAATTCGCTGCAACTCTCAAAATCTTCAAGATCCGTCGAAACACAATATGATAGTGACCAGCAGAAATTAATACATATTGGATAGTAACTCCTTTGTTTAAAAAATTTCTCGGAATATAATAGATTTGAATAATATTCTATCTCTGTCAGTTCCCAAATTGGATTCATATATACAATTTGGATCAGAAACTGACTTTGAAATATATTCTTTTCTAGAGTAAATAATAGTTATTATGAAATAATCACCTATAGAATAGAATAGAAATCTTTACGTCATCACGTCATCAGTTCTTTGGAGAAAGAACAAAAGAAACATACAAAACACAAGTTTACAATATACATTACAACATATACTTAAATAAAGTGTGGAGGTTCGGCAAGCATATTCCCTATCCCTGTGTCAAAAGTGTGTCTACGAACATGTTCTAAATATTCTATAGTGGAATAAAAACAGTTTTTTTTTAAATATTTTTTATGACATGTTTAAAACAAAACATATTTATATTTTTAATATTGCCAGGTAGAGCATTATACAATCTGAAATCATAGGAATTTTTCTGTGATTATGTGAGTTTGAAACGATGAGGTCTAATAAGATTGCTGTTACGTGTATCATGATTATGTAACAGCCCTAATTATTTGATATGATCAGCAACTTGTAGTGTTACGCCAAAAAACTTCAGAAATCTTTTGCGTGTGTATGAAGGAAATGAGTGTGGTTTTGCTGGGGTTTGCTCTCAGTCTTTCTCTTTTGCACTTTTAACTCTTGTTAGTTTATACATCTATGAATTGTCAGTTTATGATTTTAGTAAAAGAAATGATTTCGAAACAAACAAAGACCAGCACAATATGAATACTCGAAGAAAGAATGAAATCCACACCCTTGTTGTTAGGTATGAAATTTCACAAAATTCTCCCAACTATATCGATCCCCATATTCATAACCATTTACCACATGATATTAAATCATCTTGTAATGTTGAGAATTTCAAATATAATTTAAAATCATTTCTGTTTAAACATGGTTTTCACTCTATAGACGAATTTTATTCATTCAGCTCTGCATAGGTGACTGGATAGATTTTATTTTAAATGTGACTTGTAACTTTGTAATGTATATTTTTCTAGACTGGCTATTTCTATACAAAATGTACTTTTGTTCTTCAAAGGAAAACAAATTAGAAAAAAAAGAGGTGTAAAATTAGGTGAACGAATGTCTAGTACCATTTATACAGTGCCCGTATAAAGTCCGGTTCCCCCCTACTAATTTTTGAACCACCTGGTATATCGCAACTAAATTTGAAGGGCTTTAATAGGAGATATAAAACAACTTTTCATGAAAGAATCAAAGCAAAAAGTTTTAAAATGGCGGATGAGCGCCATCTTCAATATTTTTTTTTTAAAATAGAACACCCCGTATATTATTCCATTTTCGAAGATTGCTTATAATTCTCAACAGTTTTTTCCAATACACTTTACTCCTAAATTCAATTGTTTTCGAAATATTAACGTTTGAAAAGTGACATTCCGGTATGAAATGAAGTATGGATTTTGGTCACTTCCTGTGAAACCTTTTGCTAACTACACGTTGTTATTAATTTGTAGTTAAATCTCTTAATTATTTCGACTGATAAGAGGCATAAAAAGAGTTTATTGAGGATAAACAGCACCGCTTACCGGAAAATCTCGAAGCCTACGAATGTGTTCTGTAAAATTCACAATCAAAACAAATTAGTTGTCTAAAAAATTATATTTTAATTTTGAATAACTCTTTTATTTAACCCCAACAATTATGTTATCAAGTGTTCAAATCTTGACAATGAAGTGCCATATTAGAAATAGCTTCTCTCACGTTGATGAAAGTCCGTTCATCTATTTCTTCACATGTATATATTATTCAGAGTTCCAACTCTTCTATTGTTTGGCATTCATTGGCGTACATTTTTGACTTCAGATACCCCCAAAAGAAAAAATCTAGAGGTGTAAGATCCGGAAATCTTGGTGTTCACTCTGTACTTCCCCTGCGACCTATCCATCGCCCAGGAAAGTTAGTATCGAGGAAGTCTTTAGCCATGCGATTGAAATGGGGAGGTGCCCCATCCTGCTGAAATATAATTTCATGATTTTCAAACTCTTACTGATTGTTCAATACAATTTGCCTTATTCGAGGTTCAATTTCAGTTTCTAAAAGATTTTTGTAAAGAACTCCTGTAAGATTACCTCTGATGAAAATCGGCCCAACAACGCGATTGCTTAAAATCCCCGCCCAAACATTCACCTTTTCAGGAAACTGGGTATGTCCCTCTCTGAAAATATGCGGATTAGTATCGCTCCAGTATTGTACATTCTGTTTGTTGACTTTTCCATTAAGAAAAAACGTGCATTCGTCTGAGAAACATACACGTTTTAGGAAGCCCCGTTCTCCTTCAATTGTTCTTGTTAACCACTCACAAAAATCAACCCTCCGGTCTGGATCATCCTCCATGAGAGCATGCAGGATTTTCATTTTATAGGGATGAAACTTTTCTTTTTTTAGGACTCTTTGGACACTTTTTGAACTTACTCCACAGGATTCAGCAACTGCAGACGTCGACTGAGTCGGATTGATTACCATTTCAGCAACAATTTCTACCTTTTTTTCTTCTAAAAGAGGCGGTCTTCTTGATCTTGGAGCATCTTTCAGCGTACCAGTTGCTTGGAGCTTATTTGAAAGTTTGCGCAAATATATCCTCGAAATAGGATTCTCGGGAAATCTATCATTAAATATACGGACTGCTAGATGATAATTTCTTCCAGCTTCTCCAAATATCAAAACTGCTTCAAAGGACCCCGCACGGTTTTTATGGAAAATGGGTCCCAGTCGAATTGGCTAAAAATTGAGTATAATGTAACTCATGATGTCCTGATCAAATGTCTCCATGCAACGAGATCTAATGGACAGTTTTTGAGATACAGGGTGTCAAACATGCAGAGGCAGGGTTGTTACTTACCTTTAGAAAATCAATAATGTGGCGATTATTTTGTTACAAAAAGTTAAGGATAATAATTGCTATTTAAAAATTGTACACTCGAGTTGTAATGAAAAGTTCTAAGACTCTGTATTGTAGCGTTTAAACAGCTACAAAATAAATTTCGATTTATTGCTAATCTTTTTTTCAACAAAATACTCAACTTATTTCACTCGGTATAAATATTTCAAGATACAAACGAGGGATTTCGAAGAAAAACTTATCAGGCACCGTGAAATAAATAGTATTCCGTTTTATTTTCTCATTAGCAGAGACCACAAAAATGTTTGGAAGTTAAATAAATTCCATTGGAATAGTTTTGTTCCTAATCAACTCGATTTACTATTACATGTATTCTTAGTGATACTATTTCACGTTTCTGTAGCTATTAATTTATCCTAAAATGAAAGTTTCCACGATTTGTTAAAATTCATCTAATAACATCAGTATCGCCTGCTAACCATTTTGGAAACTGCTGTTCTTAATATTCGAATTTCCTGCTGCCCCGTAAAGTGCTGCCACCGGTGTAAAGGTACAAAAATATATTGGCTGGAAGGTTATTTCTGCTCGAATATTCGAAGTGTCGATGACTATATACTACGTTTTGAGATCACACAAGAAATAATAAGTTTTTGTGGTGACTTCATCTTGGATGGATCTGTAAAGAATCACAAATTACAAGTCTTGTTAAGTGAATTATCTCAGAAAGCATTTTTGAAACACTTCTCACTTTGAGGCCACCTTCCACCAACGGTAAGAAAACAGGAATCTCATTTCAGTGAGCGAATTTGCGAAACCGAATTTTATTCGATTTTCAGGCCTTTCAATCTCATGCTGAAACCATTGTTTGGTTATAAGTTGTTCTTACCAGCTGAAAGTATCATGTACAAATAGAGCCAAGGGTGTATATGTAACGGATGGACTATAAAAACCCTACTATCGATGAAAACGACGTTAATTAAAGTACCCCAACATAAGAATTGGAAACCTATACTTTTGGCTGATATAGGCTCTCACTAACAGACTTGGATGGAATTTCGCAAACTTTCCCTGAAGAAAAACAGATAAGATATTGAACAAATATTTTGATTATTTATTTAGAGCAACTATTTTTGCACAACAATTATTATAACTGTGAGGCAACAGTATACGTATACAATTGCTGGTAATTTTTCTTATCGTTAATACAGTTGAATAATCCTGATTTCATACAATTGAACATTTCTGATTCATTTTTCTCAATATATGTCAAGCGTGTGTGTCCAGAAATTTCTTGTTTTATTTCTTTCATTATTTCAAGAACTCATTTTCATAGTTGAAGTTATCAGTTGATAAACTATCTCTCTCTTATAAAAAAAAAACTGTTTGGTGCCCAAAGGTATGGGTATCTCTATTATAAATCAACCCACGACTTCGAGCTTCTGAAAAAAAAACTGAGCAACCGTCCGCAAAGGTGTACATTCAATAAATAAGTGTTACAGTATACAGGGTTATTAATAATTACATAATGATTATGTAATTCTTTGAACTAAATCAGTCAAACGCAAAAGGTCGTAGACTTGAAGAATAAGTAATTATCATTTGTTTTGATATAGTCTGATGTAACTATTATACAGGGTCACTAAACTTTTTTCCTTTAGTTTTATTTATTTTAAAGTTTTTCATTGAAAATATTTTTTACTAGTTCATACCACGTCTGATGTAAAGACATTGTTATTTCGATTATGTACGGATTCTATTTGTTGATGGCTTACATACGCCAAAAAGCATACCACATTAGCGTTATGTGGAAGGTACCGACACTTCCGAGCACCAGATTTACAAGTGGAAACATTCAAATACATTGTCACTCAAACTACTCTCGTGGTATATTCTCGTCAGATTTTTTGAAATGTCATTGTAAGAATGACAAGATTTCTCATCTTATGATCGGTAAATGTAACGTAATCCAATAATTACTATACCAAATGAAAAGTTCTGAAATATATCCTTGCCCATCTTTGCACATGTTTCAATCCATTCGGAAATATAGCCACATACTCGAAAGATAATGAAAATCTTCATCGCCGATACATACCGTGTGAGTCACGAATTATAATGCATTTTGGGCATTTGCATCATCTTGTAAATCATTTTAACTTGTACCAATGCTTGTCCCAATTCTGTTATCTCGAAACTTTTAGCTGATTCCACAGCTTCAATCCTATAGCAGCTACTATTGTTAATTCTAATTCCAAACTTCAAGAGTTTTAGATAATTGCCGAATTTCCAAATCAGCATGAGTGTACAGGGTGATGTAGTGTAATAAAAAAATTATATATGTCTTGTAATTGTGAATACTCCTATGTGTCTAAACTGTATACTTATTTAATTCGAATATTTAAATGAAGTGATTTTAATTTAATATAATGTTGTATATTCAAAGTCTACTTAACTGACTAAAATAATTTATTTAACGAAATACAATGATTCAATAACACAATACTCTAATCACGGAACTAGGTATTTATATTCGACTTTCACTTCACTGACTGTCCGTCCGTCTGCTGCGTAGTTCTTTTTATATCGAACGCTCACTTCTCCGAAAGCTTATGAAATTTCTCGTGAAGCCTCGAATCTTCCAAATTCTTCTCGGTGCTTAGCGCAACAACAGTTACCCGCGGCCGAGTGCCGGCTACGTAAGAGTTCAGGTCCGGCATCGCCCGCAGCTTCGCCACAATAAGTTTGAAGGTGAATATGTTATAATTATTAGATTCAACTCTTTTTTGATGACGTTTATTATGGCTGATAATGAAGCCGATCGTTGAATTTAATGAAACACCTTGTATATTATAACGAATCAATGTATCGCCGGTGTCCAGCCTTAATCCAATACCCTGTACAAAAAATTAAAATATGCAGCGTACGATGTTACAAGTTACGGTGCTACTAGATACGATTAAATGAAGTATAAGTATAATAAGATGGTCCTAACAAATAGAAATCACCTAATTTGTTTTGTTCGTTATGGGCGAGTTCAACCACGTTTGATGACTAGAATAGATGGGGATGAGAATGCTGCGAAATGTGAAAAAGCTTTCCGAAAAAAACAAGAATGTTTTAAACCTCCTTTTGATGTAAATACCAAATAACCACCAAATGTTGATCTTAATGTATTTAGTTTGTATACATGTTTGTATAAATACAACTAAAAAAGAAAATTTTCAGTGACCCTGTATGATAGTAACCTCAGATCACCCGATATCAAATTGAAATGATATTTACTAATTCTGCAACTCTACATGCTTTTGCGTTCGACTGATTCTGTTCAAAGAATTACATAAACATTATGTAATTATTAATAACCCTGTATACGGAGTATTAGATCATTACAACTCGTGCCGAAAATATTAATATTGCAATTATTATCCTTAACTTTTTATAACAAAATAATCGAGATAATATTGATTTTCTGAAGTTAAGTAACAACCCTGGCTCTGCATGTTTGACACCCTGTATCTCAAAAACTGTCCATCAGATCTCGTTGTGCACATGGAGACATTTAATCAGGACAGCATGAACTATTAAATTTTTATTCAATTCGACTGGGACCCATTTTCCATTAGAACCGTGCGGGGTCCTTTATCGTCTAAACTACGAGCCATGATCACACTTTTCATAAAATGTATGAGGCGGTAAGTGGACTATTTGACAGTTACAGCTAATTTGACAGTAAATAAGACGTTACCGCGACGATTTTCTCCAATGCAAACTTGATTGAAAGCAACATTAGTGTTTTTGGTTGGGTTTGAAATGAACAAAATTTCACCTTTCAAACGTTAATATTTCGAAAAGAATTGAATATAGGAGTAAAGTGTATGAGATGAAACTGTTGAGAAGTAAGAGCAAATTTCGAAAATGGAATAATATATGGGGTGTTCTATTAAAAAAAATATTGAAGATGGCGCTCAGCCGCCATTTTAAAACTTTTGGCTTTAATTTTTTCATGAAAAAGTAGGTTTTTATCTCCCATCAAAGCCCTCCAAATTTCGTTTCGATATACCGGGTGGTTCAAAAATTAGTAGGGGGGAAACGAACTTACACTGTAGGTATATAGTTCTTAGACATTTTCACCACTTTTTAATATACTTTATATTTTGAATAGTCTTGAGTTTGGACCAAGGTCCTTACTGATGAGTCGCTATCTTGAGATCCGATTCCAGTAAACTATAAACAGCTCGTATCTAGTTTTTTCTTATTTTGAGCATTCTTGGACGTTTCGAGAATCCCTCTGCAGTAATCAGATCCAACCGATCTGATGTGGAACGATCACTTCACAGTGGTTCTTATAGAAAACTTTGAAAATAATCTATATCTTTACAATTCAACGGGGGATATAAACTGCTAGAAAAACCGAATTCACGCAATTTCAAAATATCAATTTTCATAATTCCCTGAATTTTGCAAACGCTTGTAGTGAATGTCGTCCACCAATAGTTGTGAAGTACAACACTGTATAACGGTGAGTTTGCATCAGCTATATCTGATCCTGAGCTCTTTCTGTAAGCTATTCAATCTTGATGAAAATTAGTTTACCTAGTGAATTGAACTGGGTTTCCACTAAGCAGATGTAAGAAGAGCAGTCCTAAATACACTCCTCAAAGTATAATCACTTCAGCATAATCGTTTTGTGGTTTCGTCACAGCCTAAGCTGTGGTTCGGTATTCCAACACAATTCGCTCTGGAGAAACCGTAGCGACATTTTGTGAATTTGTGTTAAGGGAAGTTTGAGTACGGGGTGTTTCTGTTGGATATTATTCCGAGAAAACTAGACTCTATTGAAATATAAAAAAAGATTTGGAGTTTTTGATTATATTCTATCGAACATTTGTGATAACCAATTACTATGTTATTGATCTAAGGAGAATGTCTTCAAAATAGTGACTCCGCTTTTAAGTTATACTGTGAACGATCCCTACCCAGACACGCACAAATAATCTTTTTTTAAAGGTGGAGAGAAGATCTCGGAATGAACCCAGCAATTGTGTTTATTGAAATTAGTAATATTCCATATTCAACAACTTCACAAAGTTAAATCATAAGTCATTGCCATTCGGTTACTATTTATTCATCTCTTATGTACCAAACAAAATAAAACGACTCCAACCTTGCACTACTGACCCGAATGGCAAAATGTTGAATACCGTCATTACGGTTTCTCTTTTCCGTTGATCGTTAACCTCTTCGTACACAATCGGTGCACTTCGTACAAGTTCGCTGCAAATTTCTCAAGAAAGGCTTCTAACCTAGAAAACCAGAACACTACTTTCAATTTCCTAGAAGATTCCTATCAGTATTGGTGGTTTAAGAAATTTCCTGTAGGAAACGGTTTATAAGGCTCATTTTTGAATTTACACGACGGAAATCTGTCTTTGGATGACGATTTCTAGTATGACTAGATTTTTCATCGGTAACCGACTGGTTCTGCTTCAACGACACATCATTTACAGAATACAGAAATTTAATACACCTAGTATACAGGGTGTTCCAAACTCGATGGCCTATTAGACGTTTCTGGAAAAAGGGACGTAGGATTATTTTGAAAATTTGGTTTCTTGAATAATCAGTTCTGCTCTATCGATCTAAAATATTTTCAGCGCTGCGGCGTTGCCACTTCTATCAAAAAGTAGCAACAACTTTGATATTTTAGATGGAAAACCCTGCATTTTTCGCTTTGTTATTGATTTTTGATTTTTTTCATATAAAATTTTCTTATAACTATTTTCAGTGGTATTTGAGAAAATTAATAATTTACTTATTTTTGTGCGAAACATAGCTTCAATTGAACGTTCATTACTGCAGTATTTGAATACGTTGAGAGCTGAAATGAGTTGTGACTAGGGGAATTCGTTCTTCTTTACACAGGGTCGTTGAAAATTTTTGATTCTACCGACAGATACAAAAGTGGCGATAGATGCATTTTTTCAAATGGAACGCTCTGTATATTATCATACATCCTGAAAGATAATTGAATTTCCTTCCAAATGATGTATTATGTTCTTATACCTAAGTAGTCACGTTTCCGAAATAAGAAGCAAGTTTTCTATAAAAATTAAATTATTTTGCCATATTTTGTATTGGGTAGAAAGAAAATGTCATGGTACATGTCATAAGGTAAATTCGAAAATTAGTACATTAATAATATAACGTTTGCTCGTACACTTACATAAATTAGATTCGAAAATAATCAAAATGGAAGACAATAATTATTCAAATAAAAATCTGATTAATTTTTGTCGAATTTGTCGCACTAGATATTTAACTTTTGTATTTTTTTCACAACAGTCTTTTCCAAAACTAATTCTGCATGAATCGAGAAATGCAGTTATTTGAAATTTTAATTCAGATTTGAACAAAGTAAGCTTGGTTCGGTTTTTCATCTCCATGGTAATTGTATCTCCCATTCAGAATATCTGAAGAACGTGTGTCTGTTGAGAAATCAATAAATAAATGGAGGTTATATTAATCGCTAATTCATGTTTTCGATGTGATTTTTAATTTGATTCAATGTGAAAATTCAGAAGAGTTAGATCTGGGGATCGCGGTGGCCACGGCTGTGGACCCAAGTGTCTTATCCACCGATATCAAAGGTTGTAGTCAGTTCTCTGCTCACTTCTTGTCTACAGTAAGGAAGGAACCGTTCAACTGCTACCAACAACTTTGATGTACATGAAGCGGCAAATTGCCAATAAGTTTCTAACTGTTATTCTCATATTTTTCAAATATTTTCCATATAATTTTCTGAAGGAAATTTGGATTTTCATTAGTCCATATTCAAATCCATTCACAGAAATCAACACGTTTTTGAAGGATCATCTCTTGACGCCTCAACATTCCCAAACACAGCATAATTCCGTTCGATTCCTCTGAATTCTCTTCTTTTCATCTGTGGTAAGTTCATCGAATTTCCTGCACGTTCTTGTTAATTTTTTTTTGTTTTTTAAAATTGTTATTTCCGTCAACCGATTGCACCCCTACGCGCAACCCTCGGAAGTCTTCGAGAGACTTGTGTGAGCTAGGGAAGACGCAGCCCTTACCTTTCACTGTGTGATGCCATGCACGAGACCGGTGAATCGGTGGATTGAACCCACGACCCCACGCATGCGAGGCGAACGCACTACCAGCCGACAACCACGGCCCATTTGATATAATGTTTTTGCACTAACCGTGACTATGGAACATATTCGAATTATCAGTAGTTCAATATGCATTATAATCCGTTTTTAATACTTTCGTCTGACAGAAACATCATGAAAATTACGGCTTGTTAAACTAAAAGTTTGCTTTGCTCTTTTCTGGTCACGGCACACTACTATCATTTTCAATTACCAGATTCGAATTAGGTAATATTACCCAATTGATATAATCTGTAGTATGCCGTGACCAGAAAAGAGCAAAACAACCTGTAGGTTTGACAAACAGTTGATTGAATTGTGTTTCTGTCAGATGCAGATATTTTAAATTAATTTTATATTCATGGTGAGTGACAAGGAAATGTTTCCAGAACGTGCCGGAAATTCAATGACCTTCATCCAAATTTGGCACGAATTAATAGAAGAAATATATTGATTGAAATAAAATTGAGCTCTGCTTAAGGAAACATATTTTTCAAATACACTGAATGGAATATCTCCTATTATTATGGAGATGAAAAACCGAACCAAGCATACTTTGTTCAAATCTGAATTGAAATTTCAAGTCACTGTAATTCTTGGTTAATGCAATATTAGTTTCGGAGGAGACTGTTGTGAAAAATATACAAAATATCAATATCCAATGAACAATTAGAAATATGTTACAAATTCGAAAAAAATTAATCAGATTCACATTTGAATAATTCTTGTCTTCTATTATGATTCTTTTTTAATCAAATACACGTTAATGTACGCGCAAACGTTTTATTATTAATGTACTAATTTTCGAATTTTCATATAGACATGTTCCATGACATTTCATATCTTTCCAATACAAAATAGGGCAAAATAATCAAATTTTTATAGAAGACTTGGATTTATTTCGGAAACCTGACTCTTCAGGTATAGGAACATGATACATCATTTGAACGAAAATTCAATTTTCTTTCAAGATATTTCATGATATACAGGGTGTTCCACTCGAAAAAATGCACTTTTCACCACTTTGTATCTATCGGTAAAATCACAAATTTTTAACGACCCTGTATAATGAAGAATGAATTCCCTCAGATATAACTGATACACAGGACATTGTCAAACTATATCTGAAATTCTAGCTTTCTACGTATTCAAATACTGCAGTAATAAACGTTTAATTGAAGCCATGTTTCGCACAAAAAAATAAAGAAATTATTGATTTTCTCAGAAACCACCGGAGATAGGTATAGGGAAGTTTTATATGAAAATAATCAAAAAGCAATAGCAAAGCGAAAAATGCAATAATATACAGGGTATTTCATTCAAAATACCAAAGTTGTTGCTACTTTTTGATAGAAGTGGCAACGCAGCAGCGCTGAGAATATTTTAGATCGATAGAGCAGAACTGATTACCCAGAAACCAAATTTTCAAAATAATCCTACTTCCCGTTTTTTATAAAAGTCTAATAGGCAATCGAGTTTGGAATATACACTTTTGAAGGACAGACATTCTGAGCCTTTTTTACGTGTACAATTTGGAATGACTTGTGTATACGCTTTTGTGATATAGCACCAAGAAATAGTTGATTGATTTATATGAGCACTCTTTCATTCAACAAAACGTTGTCTGAGGTGATTGCCACCTCTTCTCCCTCATCTTTCCAATGTGAATTTTCAGATTATCTTCTCGACATTTCGTGGCCATTATTGTATGTGATGATTCAAGTAAAAGAAACTACCCAAACACCAAAACTACGTCACAATCACACTCGACGCGCATTTCGCCAACAAAGTTAGCATCTTCAGGAGCTAAAAGCTCATGCGCGTCGAGTGTGATTGTGACGTAGTTTTTGTTTTTGGGTGTTTCTTTTTCTTGAATTGTATTCACACGGAAGGTTCCAAAATATTCATTTATTTGATTTTATGTGATATTGTTTTCATATATTGGCGGTTATCTTGTTATGGGAAATATTCTAATGCCCTTCATTCAGTAAATTGAGAACGTTTGTAAAAATTCACACTTTTCTCGGTTGCCTACGCTTTTGGAATAGCAATTTCTTTTTAGTAATTGTGTGTTGTTTCATTTATTTTAAATTGAAAATTCACTTGTTAATTCGGAATTTTAATGAAACTCGCCAACAATAACATCATTTCTCGTTCCATTCATTTTACGTGTTTTAGTGAAATGAAAAGAAACAAGCGAATGTTGATAGCCCTGTGGAAAAAATAATATTAAAGCACACTATGAGAATTAATGTTTAACCGTACGTGATGTAATCATGTTATATCAAGCACCACTCAAGGAAATGAGAGTCGTAGTAGGCCTATTCGTTTTCAGGCCATACAAAGAGGGCAGATACAGAGAAAAGTCACTTCGTAACAATGCAGTTTGTTGGAAAATGTATGGTTTTAGCAAGCCAATTATAGCATGCATTTGAATATACTGGTGCTTTATTTGAGCTCTTTTGTATGAAGAAGTGGTGTTGTCTCTAGATGTTATTCTTGGAACTATGTTATGGGTTTATTTTGCACTAGAATAGTATATTCTGTACTTAACAAGGTTAGAATGAAAATTCGATGCGAGTGGAAAGTTCCGAGCGCGAGCCGAAGGCAAGAGTGAGGAACCACGAGCATCACGAATTTTCATTCTAACCGAGTAGCAGACTATACTTTCTCCACGATCAAAGATATTAAATATATAATTTTGAATGGAAACGAACAAAATATAATTTATATTGCAGAACTCATTCACAATACATTATATTAGGTAAACACTCAATAATTCAAGAAACATTCTACTTTGTATTGATTGTTATATTTGTACAGTTATTGAAATGAAAAACTGGTGCACTATTGGAGGAATTTTCAACAATTACGTGGTTCGTAGAAGATGAACTAACAGTCACATAATTTGAAGTGGTAGGCACGATTAGCGGAGTATTCGGTCCAGTAATTGATGAGACTAACTTATTTGCTATACTTATTTTCTATGACGTATCCTTCTGCCACTTGAGAAGACTTCCACTCCTCACGCCTTTTTAGTGTTTCCAGATCTGCTTCTACGTCAACTAACACAGTATAGCCGACGTTCTCCGATAACAATGACCAGTGTATTCTTGAGGCTTCTCGAGATTTAAAAAAGTGTCAATTTGTTTGGGCATGTTACCAATTTTATTGATACAAATTACCTGTTTTGTGCACTTTCCTCTTTGGAAATTGACAAAAAAATTATCAGAAATGATGTCTCGTGGTCTCAAATGGCAATATTTTTTCACAATGTTGTAGAATTCTCCTGTTACGGTAAATTCTCTTGGTTTTTTAGATTTCGTATTTGGAATGGAAATTGAAAATGCCGTTCCTAGATCTTTTATATTCGAAACCTTCAGGTTGTAAAGCTCATTTTTGCGACATGCTCCCATGACACCAATGACAAGAACGACCTTTAAAAAAAATAAAAAAAAATAATTATACTGGGTATAACAAAAGTAATATTGTACCATTTTTAATATTTTCTGTCCACGCGAAATAATAGCAATAGTTTAAAAACACTTTTTATCAGAAAGGACTAATCCTGGACTAACCAGAGCTAAGTTGTTTATCGCAAAGATGCATTAAAAATAAACTATTGAATAAAAAGAATGCCTTGTCGGTGGTTTGAACCCACAACCTCTCGTCTTCTAATAAATAAATAAATAAATAAATAGGGGTTTTATTATAAAATTATGTATTAACATGTCATTCAACTTGACGTATTCCTAACAGTCTCTTCGGCCTTCCTCGTCCGTCGTGGACTAGTGGAGGACAGGAGAGCTTGGACGCACAGAGAGCCGCCTCATCCCTCTAACCGTTGCCAGTCAGGGGAGTGAGCGCTTGTACCAAGGGGTACCTAGTGTGAGGGCGCTGGTATCCGCCTCCGCTGATGTTAACGGGTGGTCGAATATTTCAAGTTGTAATGGATGTTGCTGGTAGGATCCACGCCTCCTGCAAAGCTTATGCGTGGTGTGCATTTGCATTCAATGTAGATATTGCTTCAGGCAGTTTCATGAGGACAATTAGTTCGACGACATCCCGGAAAAGGCTGTTGCAAAAAATCGAAAGCTATACCATCTGAGCTATGCGACCTCTTGTTAAATAAATGTTTAATACACAGTATATCAATGGCTTCCACGCAAACTACGAGTCTCAAATCGGGTGAAAGAAAATTAAACATGGTTCGCGTTAGCTTTAATTTAAAACTTGCTTTTGTTGCTAAATATATATTGTCTGGAGCATTTTCTAAAAACTGCTGAACATTTTCCGCTGTGAAGACCTTCGATTTTTTGGCTGAGTACGTATCAGAACAACGTTTTAAGAATGCCTTAAGTTTTTTATAGCTTGAAATGTCTATATCATGTTTTACGATTATCGCTGCTTTTAATATTGAAATTATTTTCTCCACGATCATCACAGAATTTGCCAATTCTGAAATCAAATTTGATTACAGAATGCTGGAATTCTCTCTCTTGAGATTGAAGAAATATTCTGCAACACCTCTGCCCCCATGCAATTTAAATGTATTTACATTCTCTCTCTTGTGATAGAATAATATTCTCGCACTGGTTAGCAATAATAACCTTGACGCAGTTGATTGTCATCGTAGTGGCAAAATTTGAGTAAGTGTCAAAATTATTGCTGTAACGTTTCCTATCTTTGATCGTGGAGAAAATATATAGTTTGCTACTCGGTTAGAATGAAATTCCGTGATGCTCGTGGTTCCTCACGATCGCCTTCGGCTCACGCTCGGAACTTTCCACTCGCATCGAATTTTCATTCTAACCTTGTTACAGAATATACTATTCCACATTGTTGAAGAATTCCATTTTTCCGATAATTTACCAAAAAACGCAATCAAAGTATTTTCCGAAAAGGAATCCGTTTGCTTTGTTTTTTTCCAATCCATGAACAGTTTGTAATATTTTTCATATTCCTTCTTTGAATTTTTTGGTAGTAAACTTTCCAGTATATTATTTGCACTCTTTTTAATTTCAGCTGGTGTATTTTCACACTCTGATTCTGAATCACTGGATTCATTCATGATACTTTTTATATTTTCGACTGGAAACGTGACAGCAATAATTTTGACACTTACTCAAATTTTGCCACAACTGCGTCAAGGCTAATGTTATTATTGCTAACCAGTGTGAGAATATTATTCTATCACAAGAGAGAGAATGTAAATACATTTAAATTGCATGGGGGCAGAGGTGTTGCAGAATATTTCTTCAATCTCAAGAGAGAGAATTCCTGCATTCTGTAATCAAATTTGATTTCAAAATTGGCAAATTCTGTGATGATCGTGGAGAAAACACTTTCTGTTTTGATAAACAATAATATCAGAAATCTTCTGTCATTGATATAAACTTTCCACTATGTGGTCATGACTCGTTGTCATGTACAGCTCTTTTCGTATTTTAGTACTTACCTTTGCTGTACTAGTTCGAGCGAACATGGACTGGCCTTAAGGTAATGACAGTTATCGGTTGTTCTATTTTGCGGTATGACAGCATTATTTTGTAAACATAGTTTTGGTTAGAGTCTATTGTTTTGTGTTTAGAACACAAAACCCATATCTCCTCTATCCCTATTCTGTGCCATTGAGGTACTTCACTTTCGAATACTTGACCATGTTTGTGTTTGGTTCTGAGATTGAAAGGCTGGCGTTTTCGTCTTGGTTCAGTTCTTTATTCTTACAAACACACGAGGTAGTTACATGTAAGGCAACTTACTGACTAAACTAAGTAGGTAGTCCAATGGTTCAATGTATAAAATGTATGAAATTGTATAAATGCAAAAAAACATAAAAGGTATAAAATACAATTCTGAGTCCTAAGATATAAAAACAGATGGGGAGATCTATTCCGTGTATACTATCCCTAAAGTATTAACTATACAGGGTGTCAATTTGAAAACTTCCCACCCTTAATATCTTCCTTCCAGTAAACAATATGAGTAATCGAAAAAATAGGTCAATTTTATTGTCAAGGGGGACACTTTCAAGGACTATTTGTATTTGTATTTGTATTTGTAGCTCGTGGTTCAACCCCCTAGGAGGGGTAGATGTTACCCTTCGAATTTTAAATGGGAAGGGGGGTCAAGTGGCACATCATTTTGATGGGCGTTCAATTCTCGTTCCAATGGTACCCTGACTTATTATTTTGTGATGAGCATTTTCCGAAAAATTGCGTTCTAAACTAACAGAAGTAATTATTAGAACGCCTATACTGAGATGCATGGTTTGGCCAGAACTGGTTAGAATATTAGGTGGTACCGTTCCAACCCTGTATTAGGGGTAACATTAGCCATTAGCTCCAAACACTTTACATAAAAAAGTAGTCTAATAGTCAAACGTAGATGGTAGTAAAGTTGTGTTTATCAAATGCTGAATTTTTAAGTGTCATCGCAGAAATTGTACAGATAGCCTTCCTTTTTTGCTACTTCTGCTGTAAAAAGTTTCTGTTTTCCGGCAAAAAATTGGTTAGCTAATTTGAACTATGTGGTAGTATTGTGAATACCGTTGTACCTGTTGGGCTGTTTAGGAATTACTTTAATAAGTGTATAAAAGTGTAAAAATGGTTTACATTCTTCAAGACAGAATTGAAATGATTGTAATTTATGGAGAAGTTGGAAAGTGCGCACGAAGGGCGGCATGTCTTTTTAACGAAAGACATCCAAATTGTAATGTAAGTCACCGGTATGTGCTTGATTTGGTGAATAAGTTTTACGAAACTGGTTCAGTGACAAATAAAAAAAGAAATAACCCCAGAGTACTAAATGAAGCAGCTCAAATTGAAGTTTTGGGAACATTTGCTGCAGAACAGACGGGAATGTCACGCGAGACTATAAGAAAAGCATTGAAAATGCATAAATTTCATCCATATAAAATGCAGATTCTTCAAGAGCTCCACGAGGATGACTATGATAGAAGAATAGAGTTTTGTGAAATCATGTCTCATCGAGTCAATACCATCCCTAATCTTCTGTTAAACATCTGTTTCAGCGATGAGTGTTCATTTTTTCTGAATGGCAATGTTAATAGACAAAATTGTCGCTATTGGAGTGACGAAAACCCACATATTTTTCGGGAAGGGCATACACAACACCCACAAAAAGTTAATGTTTGGGCTGGTATTCTTGGAAATGCCATTCTTGGTCCATTATTTCTGGAAGAAAACTTGACTGGCAATCTGTACCTTGATATGCTTGAAGAGACTATCGATCCTCTTATAACTCACGAGCTAGAAACTCAAATTGATGCAGAAGGTAATGAACTTTTGCAGGAGGATCTGTTACATTACCAGCAGGATGGTGCTCCACCTCATTATTTTCTTCCCGTCCGACAGTGGTTAAACGAGAGATTTCCGGGTAGATGGATTGGCAGAAGGGGAGCAGTTGAATGGCCTCCGAGATCACCGGATTTAACACCCTTAGATTTCTTTCTTTGGGGGCATCTTAAATCCGTTGTTTATAAAACACAACCTTCTGATATTGACGAACTTAAAAGACGAATTACAGCAGCATGCCAGTCAATTCCTAGTGAAGTTTTCCGTAATGTTAGAGGGGAGTTCGAAAACAGACTGTATTACTGTTTAGAGCAAAATGGACAACATTTCGAACAGCTAATAAGATAAGCGTAAGTAGATTTTATGTTGGAAATGTCTTTCTCGCAAATTAAATTTTATTGTGTAGAAGGAAAATAACCACCAAATAAAAAATCCCATGCGTAATAAATTTATTCCTGTCATTCAAGGGTTGGAGCGGTGCCACCTACTCTTCTAACCATTTTTATTAAAGGGAGTCAACACAATAATGCATCTCAGTATAGGCGTTCTAATAATTACTTCTGTTAGTTTAGAACGCAATTGTTCGGAAAATGCTCATCACAAAATAGTAAGTACCATTGGAACAAGAATTGAACGCCCATCAAAATGATGTGCCACTTGACCCCCCTTCCCATTTAAAATTCTAAGGGTAACATCTACCCCTCCTAGGGGGTTGAACCACGAGGACTACAAATAGTCCGTGAAAGTGTCCCCCTTGACAATAAAATTGACCTGTTTTTTCGATTACTCATATTGTTTACTGGAAGGAAGATATTAAGGGTGGGAAGTTTTCAAATTGACACCCTGTATATCACATACAGAGATCACTGTGAAATAGCTGTATTTTTTATTTCTTTCACACTTGTTTTAAAGATATCTATATCACAAATTTTTTCTAAAAATGTGTTGCACTCCCGGAGCATTGAACTAAGAGGCGATCAGCTATATCTATCAATGTAAAATAATGATTCATTCAGTATCCTAAGATTAATTTTTGGTACCTACAGTGAGTTCAATGAAATTATTCAGTAAACATTCCTTGTACTTAATATAATTGACGATATAATATATGAATACAACAGACTGTAGCATTCTCCTTTCTGTTAGGGACTGTAGTTTAAATGTATTCCTCATGGATTCGTAAGACACCATACAAGGGTAAATATTATTTTCTTTGAGGTACAAGTATCTTAGAAAGCGTTTCTGAACTTTTTCTATAATATCTTTAGGACTACTAGTCTGGGGCGCCCATATTACTGATGCATGTATTATATAATCGGATAGTGGTACTAGCGCTGAATTTCTTTGTATTTCTGATAACAAATCCAAGTACTTTGAAGGCTCTGTTTACAATGTAGTTGTAGTGTAAATTGAATTTCAAATCAGCCCGTAGATTAACCGCCAAGTCTTTAATTTTAGACTTCCTGTTCAGTTTAATTTCGTCAACTTCATATTCAAATTTTATAGGGGAAATTCGTATGGTAAAAGTACATACCGAACACTTTTGGATGTTTAGAGTCATTTTATTTTCGTTAAACCAATCAGCTACACAATTGATATCATTTAGCAAAAGAACACAGTCATCAATTGTAGAGATAGTTTTAAAAATTTTGAAATCGTCGGCGTAAATGAGACAGGAAGAGTCTTGAACGCAGTCGGGCAGATCATTTATAAATAATGTGAATAGCAATGGACCCAGATTACTACCTTGGGGCACACCCGAGGTTGCAATAAAGCTTTCTGAATATGTATTTCCAAATTTGACCAGTTGTGGCCTTGAAGTGAGATAGGATTTCATTAAATTATAGGAGTTTTCTGATACATTATATTTGGTGAGTTTATTCAACAGTATCTGATGATTCACCTTGTCGAATGCTTTGGCACAGTCTGTGAATATAGTATCATTGTTTATATAGAAGATAGTTAGTCAACCTTATGGGATTATAATTGGATCAAAATGGATGAGACATGTAGATGGCGAAAGTAAGCTCGCATCCAAGTCATGTCGTAACTTGATTGAGACAATGATGTAGCATTAAAATCAGGGTTTTTTGAAGGAACCTGCATTGAAATGACGTCGAATATTCATGTTTGTAACTAATCACGCTAGATGACACTCGCGTTTGCGTCCAACACCAATTACACAGGCATTGACTATCTTACTTCTATACAGGGTGTTTCATAATAAATGCGCAGGACTTCAGGATGTGATAGCTCGTCCAAAAATATGAGAAAAAGTATCTATTAACTTACCCTCTAAAATGCACCATTTTCGAGATACAGGGTGTTGAAATTAAAAAAAAAATAATAGTTTTTCGCGAATATCTCTGGAACCGTTTATCGCACAGAAAACAGATTTTGTAGGCATTTTTTACTCATAATAAGCTATGTTTTGTGCGGATTTTTTATTCTTTCAAATTCACAATTGGTAAAAATTTTGAAGGGGTAGTGGGTATTTTTTTCTCCAACTTCTACGCCACTGGAAAAAGTACAGTTTTGAGCCACCTATATGCTCATAAGCTTTAAAGTTGACCGTTTTCAAGAAAAATCAACTTTCATGTTGTTTAAATGATGTTTTTTCCTCGAAAAAATGCTGCGTGCATTGAAGCTAACGGCGTACATTTCCAACAATTCAATTGTATGATTGTTATTGTTTTTTTTTGCAATAAGGAAGTCAACGTTTGGTTTTGTTACTTGTTTTAACGTTTAAATAAAATTTGTATAATTAGGAAAAAAATATTTAAAAAAATTTACCATGTTTTTCAACATGAAAGTTGAGTTTTCTTGAAAACGATCAACTTTAGAGCTTATGAATTAGAGTACCGTTTTTGTATAGAAAACATTGGCTGTTCAAGTAGGCTGCTCAAAATCATACTTTTTTCAGTAGTGTAGAAGTTGTAGAAAAAAACACCTACTACCCCTTCAAAATCTTCACCAATTATGAATTTTAAAAAATAAAAAATATGCACAAAACATAGCTTATTATGAGTAGAAAATGCATTCAAAATCTGTTTTTTGTGCGATAAACGGTTCCAGAGATATTCGCAAAAAACTATATATATATTTTTTTAATTTCAACACCCTGTATCTCGAAAATGTTGATTTTTAGAGGGTAAGTTAATAGAAACTTTTTTTCATATTTTTGAACGAGCTATCACATCCGGAAGTCCTGCGCATTTATTATGAAACACCCTGTATAAAAAACAAGTCTGGGCGTGGGATCCGCCTACGCTAGGATCCACCTAACGCTCAGACTTGGCCTCCGGCGGTTAACTCTCGCGCAAGCGCTCGACCTCGCGCTTCGCGCGAGCACTTTTCGAAAGCTCGGAAGTTGAAATGCCTAGAAGTTGTAGAAATTTTTTAATACAACGACCTCAATGTGTAGTCTTGTTTTTTAACCTATAATTGGACACCAATAATATGAATACAACGACCTTAATGCCTTTAAAACCATAATTGGATACCAATAATATGAATACAACTACCTTAATGCCTTTAAAACTATAATTGGACACCAATAATATGAATACAACTACTGTAATTTGAAACTATAATTGGACTCCAATAATTTGAATACAACGACTAATGCGAGACTTGGGAAAAAATCCAATTATATTTTTCAATACATGACTGTCTTGATTGATTTTCCACAAAAATACGTGTTTTCAATACTTGACTGTCTTGACTAATTTGCCATAAAATTACGCGTTTTCAATACATGACTGTCTTGACTAATTTCCCATAAAAAAACGCGTTTTCACTACATGACTGTCTTGAATAATTTCCCATAAAAAAAGCATTTTCACTACATGGCTGTCTAGACTAATTTCCCATAAAAAAAACGCGATTTCAATACATGACTGTCTTGACTAATTTCCCATAAAAAACCGCGTTTTCACTACATGACTGTCTAGACTAATTTCTCATAAAAAATGCGTTTTCACTACATGACTATCTTGAATAATTTTCCATAAAAAAACGCGTTTTCAATACATGACTGTCTTGAATAATTTCCCATAAAAAAAACGCGTTTTCACTACATGACTGTCTTGAATAATTTCCCATAAAAAAACGCGTTTTCACTACATGACTGTCTTGAATAATTTTCCATAAAAAACGCGTTTTCAATACATGACTGTCTTGACTAATTTCCCATAAAAAAACGCGTTTTCAATACATAACTATCTTGACTAATTTCCCATAAAAAAAACGAGTTTTCACTACATGACTGTCTTGAATAATTTCCCATAAAAATACGCGTTTTCAATACTTGAGTGTCTTGAATAATTTCCCATAAAAGTACGCGTTTTCAATACATGACTGTCTTGAATAATTTCCCATAAAAGTACGCGTTTTCAATACATGACTGTCTTGACTAATTTCCCATAAAAATACTCGTTTTCAATACATGTCTATCTTGAATAACTTCCCAAAAAAAAAACTAGTTTTCAAAACATGACTGTCTTAAATAATTTCCCACAAAAATATGCTTTTTTAATACATGACTGTCTTGAATAATTTCCCACAAAAATACGCGATTTCAGTACATGACTGTCTTGAATAATTTCCCACAAAAATACGTGTTTTCAATACATGACTGTCTTCTTTTTTAAATTTAGAAGAAAATTCGAAGGAGGGGGGAAGTAAATATTCAAAAATCCGGGCGCTTCGCGCCCGGGAAAATTCGACGGAGGTGGGGGGAAGTGAATATTCAAAAATCCGGGCGCTTTGCGCCCGGGAAAATTCGAAGGATGTGGAGGGAAGTAAAAATTCAAAAATCCGGGCGCTTTGCGCCCGGGAAAATTCGAAGGAGGTGGGGAAGTAAAAATTCAAAAATCCGGGCGCGAGGCGCCCGGAAAAATTTGAAGAAGGGGGAAAGTGGATTTATTAAAATCCGGGCGCTTCGCGCCCGGGAAAATTTGAAGGGGAGGGGGGTCAGTGGGCATTCAAAAATCCGGGCGCTTCGCGCCCGGGAATATTCGAAGGGGAGGGGGTAAGTGGATATTCAAAAATCCAAAAGTACCGAATTTTTCGTTTTTAGGAAATATTTCCCAGACTATTTATTAAACGGAAAAAATCTTGTTACATTTTTTGTAGACTTTCATGAGATGATCAAAAAAGGTTGATTGTAAAACATGAAAAACTGTCGCTATATTTGAGTTTATGGTGTTTTTATAAAAAAAAAATCAACATTCTGTTTATTTTTCAAGATATGAAAAAATGCCATTAAAACTTTTGGTAGACATCTTTGAGTTAAATGAAATTGTTGATGTACATTTTTTCGATATCTAGTTTACTTTTCGAGTTTTTGGTGATTTTTGTCCCAATTTTTTCGTTTTTTCGAAATATTTCCCAGATTATTGATATAGCAGAAAAAATTATTGAACATTTTTTGTAGACTTTCTTGAGATAATCAAAAAAGAAAGATTGTGAAATTGGAAAATTCGTCGCCATATTTGAGTTTTTGGTATTGTTATAAAAAAAAAGTCTATATTTTTTTTATTTTCCAAGATATGGAAAAATTTCATGGGAACTTTCTATTGACATCTTTGAGTATATCAAAACTGTTTCTATAAACTTTCTCGATATCTCCTATAGTGTTCGAGTTTTTGGTGTTTTTCGAAAAAAAATGCGAAAATTTTTTCTAAGTCCCTAATTTTTCGTTTTTGTGAAATATTTTCCAGACTATTGATATTACAGAAAAATTTAATTCACATTTTTTGTAGACTTTTATAAGATGATCAAAAAAGGTATTATGTGAAATTGGAAAATACGTCGCCATATTTGAGTTTTAATAAAATAATTAAAAAATTTCAAAATATGGAAAAACTTTTCAAACACTTTTTGTAGATCTGTTCAAGTACATCAAAACTTTTCATATTCACTTTCTCGATATCTGGTTTCGTTTTCGAGTTTTTGAGGTTTCAAAATTTTTAAAAAAAATTTCAATTTTTTTCCACTTTCTAATAGAGTTGGAGAAAAACGGTTTAGAGTATTAGTGAGGCATGTGAATACGTACCAGAAGAAACTTAAAGATTTCCATTTCTTTCATTGTTACGGTCAATATCTGGATTTTCCATTTTTTTGGAATATTTCTCGTACTATTGATTTTACGGAAAAAATGTATTGACATTTTTTGTAGGTTTTCTGGAGGCGGTTAAAAAAGAACTCCTGCTAAATTGGGGAAATATCGACCGTTTTTGAGTTATTTCGTATTTTCTAAAATTCAAATTTTTTATTTCAGTTTTCTCGAGTTTTCCCGGTTTTCCGATAATTTTGGTGAAAAATTTTTCATATATATTTTGTTCCTCTATTGGAGCTCCACCTATCGCAGTTTTCAAAATTCGGTTTCGATCATTGGTTTGGCGTATTTTTGAGTTCATCTGTTTTCGGAAAATCGCCCGGAAAAACGGTATGCATTTTCCGACCCCTCTCAAAAACTATACACTTGTGTAGGGCATATAGGCGTATACTTCCAAAAAATATGGGAATAAAAAAATCATTTCCTGAACCGCTATCGAGGGAAGTAGGAAAAACAGGAAAACCCCCGTAAAAATTTTCCTGATTTTCCTATCGCAAAAAAAAAAAAAAATTGAGAAATATTGTCCTCGAGTTATTGATGTGGTTCAAATTTCAAAGCGATATCTCCAAGATTATGGAAATGAGAGCGTTTTGAAATGACACGACAGAGCTACAGACAGACAGACCGACAGACAGACAGACCGACAGACAGAATTTTCGAAAAATTTTTTTTTCGACGGGGATCATTTTCCTAGAAGTAACTATGGGTCTAAAACGTCAAATAAAAAAGTTGGGGTCCGCTGGGGGGCAATCGTAGATAATACAACTTCCTAAGAGGTCGTTGTATAATTATAGTATCCATCTGTTTTTTATCATCTATTACTTGTGATGCATGGTGCGTAAACAAACATAGATTTGTCACAGTTGATTTGTCTTTAACAAATCCATGCTATTGGTAAGTTATCTTTTGGTTGATATTATCAAATAGATCATCATACAGTATCATTTCAAATAATTTAGATATTGAGTTCAAACGCTTATAGGTCTATGGTTTTCTATTATGCCCTGCTTCCCATTTTTATGAACTGAGGTAGTAACAGCTGGTTTTAGCATTTCTGGGAATTTATTGTTTTTGATAGCAACATTGAAAATGTGTGCTAAGGGTTTGCAGAGGATATCTGAGCAGCCCTTGTAGACATATGACGGAATATTATTTGTTCCAGTGGCCTTTTTTGGCTTTAATTTTTCAATTACCTCCTTTACTTTGTCCGCAGTGACTAAGGAGAAATTGAAATTGCCCCAGTTACACTGACTGCTAGCTGTCAATTTGGGTTGGAGCCTCATAAATAGATTTAAAATATTGTGCAAAAGCATTGACTATATCCTTACTGTCCGGAAGCATATTTCCTTCATACTCCATTTCGGTTGGTAGACTATTATTATTTTTCTTGGATTTTATAAATGATCAGAAGCTTTGTGGATCTGTTGTGACTGTTTTCTCAATTTGTTGTTGATATTCTGAAGATTCAGAGTTCATTAGTGATTTTATTTCAGTTCTCAAGATTTTATATTGATTTCTTTGCTCTTGGTTAGCGTATTCTGTTTGGATGTGTTTGTGTAGTTTGTTTTTTGGTTTTACTTTGTTTATCAGCTCAGATGAATACCAAGAGGGATACTTTCTTTTGATATGGTGTGAACGGTTTTGCAAGATTCTTCTTTTTGGAATTGAAGTTTCTATGGATTCATACATTTTTTGGTAAAATGCATCGAGGCATTGATCGGGATCATCGGTGGTCTCGATCAGTGCCCAGTTAGTACCCTTCAGAAGTTCATATAACAAGAGAAAATTACCCCTTCCATAGTCATAAATATATGATGATGATGTCATATTACCATTCAACGCATTGCCAGTTTCAACATTCACCTGTATACTTAGTGCTGAATGATATACATCTTCGCTCATTAGCGCACTAGTATTCATATTGATGTTTCGAATGTCCATATTTGTAAATATAAGGTCAAGCATTCTACCCATATGATTTGTCATTGTATTATATTGTTCTAGATTATATATATTGAGGAATTGATTAACTAAGCTAGACTTATCAACAACTTGGCAACACTGAATCTTAAGGTGTTCTGTTCACCTGAGTCGTTGTCCAATTGTCCCAAGGAGTAGCTCGGAGTAGCTCAAGGTAGTTCCTGGACTGATCTCACAGACAGTGGGCGAACAAGGAAGCGCTTTGTTTGATAGTGACAGTGACTTCTACGTCTGAGTCATTTTGTAGTGACGTTTTTCTAGTTGGATATTTGATGAGTGGCTGGCTAACCTATTCGAATTCTCCCGAATCAAAATTGAATTTTGATCATTGTTGATGGATCTTGGGAGAATTCATAACTGGAGATTTACTCATATTGTTTGCGATATCTGACGCTGTATATTTTCGAGGATATCTCTTTTTGGTTTCCGAATTTTGGGGTTAGAAGACATTTCTTCATCGGTGAAACCGCTGGAACAAGAAACTAGCTATCATACTGCAAACAGACTATCAAAGCTGTTCCCAGAACCCTCCCACTTAATAGAGGTTAGTATTTGCATTTGGGCGGCCCCGCCCCATACAAGTGTAATCAGAAGTCAGACTGGTTTTGTTTATTCTAGGGTGTTACTGCTCCGCTACTGTTACTGCTCCGCTACGGTTCTACTGTCCACTGTGATTGCTACACTGTTGTATATCTACTGTACCGCTGAAGTTTCACTGTTACTCTGTGGTTCAGTATTCCTGCTGTTAGTCCCCTATTATTGGTATTCTCCGTTGATGGTATTCGTCCCAGATGCACATGTACTACGTTTGATTGTGTCGCACCCACTGTGCTCACCGGTATTCACCAACGAACTGCATTCATGAACTACAACTGGTGAACTGGCATTATTGAGAAAATCTTCTTACAATATCAGATGAGTTTAGCTTAAGACTTTGTCCCTAAGGCATAGGTATTCATAATTGTTAGCTATCATCGTGACGTCACAGGCAAAGCCCTCACTGGAGGTTCAATACTGATATACTTTTACGATACCCTATTCTCAATCATAGCGTATACTTGAATTTATCTTGGTGGTACCATATATGAATAAGTTTCATTTCATATTCTATTGTGTGCCGAACTGTGCACATACAGTGTGTGTAACATAAATCAGTATATTTAATTAGTAAGAGACATGACTATTTCTTTTATTCTGGTCCAAGTTATCCAAGCGTGAGGAAATTTTTTATATTTTTATACCATTATAAGTATCTATTGTTGAATATTTCAATAATATTAGTGCAGTGGGTTGTCCCATTCCATCAGGGTGGTTTCGGATTTTTCACTGGTGATCAATCCGTGGCGCTCCGGAAAATTAAACTCCATATTTCAATCTTATCCAAATCAATTTTTATTGTCGAACCCACGACTACTGAGCTCCTGGGTATGTTAGTGGCGTGAAACATCATTGCACATTCACTGCTCTCCTTTCCTGAATTTCGCCCTTGACAACAAAAATAACAATTTCGCAAAATTGATCAAAAATCGTGACAGTACCCCATAAAAATGCAAAGAAATATGACTGTGGACATTTATCAAGCCATTGTCAAAAAGTAATATGAAACACTATCAATACTATACAATCAGCCTCAGGACAACAAGCTAGTATATCAACTAATATATCAAATGCGCACCTTAAAAAAAGATTTTTGACATCAATGCATAATTGCGTTGATTCAAGAAGATGTTATTCTTGAATAGGTCTAACCAAATATTAGTTTGATTTTTGACGGATTCCTCTTGTTTTGATACAAGTGAACACATTCTTCTCGAGTTGGTCAGGCAAGAATATTTCAGCGTCAATAATGGACACTATTCTGAGCACTTTTTTTGTCGAATCATGGGAGTCGGTTGAGACAAAAATATTGCAATTTCAATTATGAATACTCTTCTTCTATCAACTTGGAGGTTGAGTTCAAATCTGCACTTTGCACTTGGTTATAAAAATAAGAAATGGAATTTTCAGCATGGAATTTTCAGCAGGTTTATGTTACATTTCTTCATTGCTCATGAGCCTGGATAGGTTTTTGCGTATTGGGGATACACATAATTGATGAATATGGTATACCACCTGTTTGTTATGAATTGTAACGTATGAAGTTCACATCAAAAATGAATTTTGGCAACATCAAATAGACCAAACAAAGCATAGATTCACAACTACGAACAATTTAGGTATAAGTAATGGTTTTATATGGCCATAGTTTTATGATAACTGATATATTTTCTATAAATACCATTATAAGTTACGCATAGGTATATCAAAGTGATCGAATACATAAACAACGCCACTCGTTATTAGACACAAAACTGTTGAAAACCAAATTATATTTCACTCATCTTCACAATTGGTTCATAATGAGCAAAATTCCATTTTCCATATTGCATATTTATTATACAGGGTCTACCACGAAGATTAGGACAGGGAATATTACGGAACTCTAAAGTGGTAGAGAATTGTAATTTTGGGGTTCTGCCATTGGTGCAGCTTTCTTTGATATTATGTTACCCAATGAGCTTTTTGTTTTCGGTCACGTGACATCAGATTCAAAATTATCAATGGGACAACCTGTATATTTTGGCATTTTTATGTTCCTCCCGATGAAACAATTTCAACGAACTTTCACACTCGTGGTCTAAAACGATTATTTCAAGAAATACAGGTACTTCAATATCCTTTGTCCCACGACGTCTGAAACGAGCAATTACCGAATTATTTAGGTTTAGGCTCACCCTGTATATTTGGGTAGTCCTATATTTTTTGTGATGATTGAAACAAGGGCAGAATTATATTAATCATTCATATTTTATTAAAAAACGTCGCGGGACAAAGGATATTAAAGTACCTGTAGTTCTTCAACTAATAGTTTCAGACCACAAGTGCCATAGTTTGTTATAATTGTTTTATCGAGAGGAACATAAAAATATCGAAATATACAGGTTGTCCCATTGATAATTTTGAATCTGATGTCACGTGACCGAAAACAAAGAGCTCATTGGGTAACATAGTATCAAAATAAGCTGCACCAATTGTTTTAATTTACAACCCCAAAATTACAATTCTCCACTACTTTCGAGTTCCGAGATACACCCTGTCATAATCTTCGTGGGACACCCTGTATAGAAACAGTTTTTACTACGCACAAAACTAAAATTCATAAACGCATAACCTCGAACCCAAATGGTCAAACCGGATGAAATGGAAATCGCATTCGAGGTTGCGGTGTCGCAACCTGCTTTGATTGCTCGTTGGTTCAATGTGTCACGTGGCACGGGCAGTGATATCTTTCAAGAAATTATATTTTTGCGTCAAGAGGATTATATTTCACAGTGAGTTCACGTGAGTGTTTTGTAGGGCGAAGAGTACAATGTTTCCACTGCAAGCATATTCATTTCAAGAGAATTTATGTGAAGAAGCAGAAATCTCAATCAGTTTGAAAGGGGAGTATATTCATCAATGAGAGATAATAATTTTTTTCTTTAGATTTCCTTTTTTGCTGTGCGCCATCAGAAATCAGAAAGTTCATCAGTATATTATTACTGGAAACACACCATCAAATGTTTTGAGGCGAAGTTCGATTATATCGTTTTCAGTGGGTCAAAGTATCTGGAAAGTTCCTTTTTGTTTTTTATCGCCTATTCTCTCGTGCCATATAAAAGAAAAACACTTACTTTAACGGTTCGTTCGGCCTGGTTAGCTCTCGATTGGGTATACTGAAAATGTCTTAAAAAAGGAATATGTGTACCCAGAGTAACATGTATGAAACTGTTTGCATAAAAAGGAATTTAGTTGCGTTATTAGAAAAGCTTTTAAGTTTGGAAGTTCACGAAGTGAACAAACGTAAATATTCTGTTGGGAATTAGTTTCCATTCTTAAACAATATATGTATAAGTGCTATTCATATATTTCAACGTCCATATCGCACTTTGTCTCGATGCCATATACAAAATGGAAGAGGTAAAGTATTTTCAAGAGTCAACATAAAAAAATAGTCGTTATAAAATTAAACTTATCTCTATTCGTCTATGTAACCAACCTCTCCCATACCATTTTAACACAATTTTTATTCCGGAACTGCAAGATTCTGATAATTCCAAAATCAATATCAAACTTACGTTTTGCATCCACATTAAATACAGAAGAAGGCCTGAACCTGTACAGTGTGTACAAAATAAAGATGGGATAGCATTAGGATCCTGAAAACGGTTGTTGTTACAATGTTGGTTAAATTACGAAAAAGTATACTTCGGATAGACACAAACATACTACCGTTCCAGGAACAGGGAAGGTTAGGTTAGGTTTGAACGTGAGTGGGCCAGTATCAGGGCCTCAACTGCGGCCAATGGCCCATTGTGGCTCGCCTGATGGTTATATTGAGGAATGTATTGAGAGAACAATTTACCAGGTTTTCTGGCCTCACTGTCAGAACGCCAAATATTGAGAATCTGATTCTGGCCGCTGCAGGGCATGTACACAGAATGTGTTTGGCCGTATCATCATCCTCCATGCATAGCCGGCACTCTGCATCTTGTGCAAGTCCGATTTTATGCATGTGGTGTTTGAGTTCGCAGTGGCCAGTATGCAAACCTACTATAACTCCGAGATGCGCTTTACTGAGTTCTAGCAGTTTGTCAGAGCTATATACTAAACCGATTACAGGTCCAGTGAACGTTGTTTCGGCCCCCCTTTTGCTAAGGCGTCCGCTATTTCGTTTCCTTCTAGGCCTGTGTGACTTGGTATCCAGACTAGGGTAACGTTGTTGCGTTGCGCTAGTCGGTTTAAGGTGTCTCTGCACTTCCATACTGCTCTAGATTTAAAGCAGTTGGATTCAAACGCTTTCAGTGCTGCTTGATAATCTGAAAATATTTTTATTGTTTTTCGTGTGTGGTGTCGATTTTCCAGCTCCCTTGCACACATTTCAATGGCATATACCTCTGCCTGAAATATCATCGCTAGTTTACCCATACTGAATGAGCGTTTCACTACTGGGTTCATTCCATACATTCCGGCTCCGATGCCTTCCAGAGTTTTGGAACCATCGGGTAACAGAGGAAACAAGAAAAAACAACCACAGAACAAGAAAGACATGCTTCAGAATAAAGGGGGAAACTGAAAGCAGCGGAAACAGAAAAACTCAGAAAATCATAGAAGAAACACTCAACGAATAAGCCAGGAAGATAGACAACAACAGCAAATACGCAAAGAACGAGAAATGGCAAAGAAACTCGGAGAAAGAAACGAAAAAAAAAGAAAAGTAACGGAAACGAAGTCAAAGAACAAGAAAAAAGAGCAACAACGAAACAAAGACATTTCGATACTCTGACAAAATGGAACATGCTGAAGAAACAGAACTTTAACGGTCTGAAAGGCCTTCATGGGCCTGGAAGAAATTGAAGTTTTGCGATGCAATGACACACTTCCAAACAGAATATGACATTAGCGACGAGAAACTAAACATGCAAGAAATCAATATAGAGGTGGAAGAAACGCAAATCCAATAGGTTGTAACGCCTTATAATTCGGAAGAGAAGCAATCGGAAAAAGTGACAGAAGAAACCGAAACAGAGGAAGGGGAGACGCACACACAAGTCACCCAACTCAAGAAGCACAGGAATAGAAAGACCCTCCGAAAGAACAGGAGAAATAGGAGAAATTAGAAAGAGACATGACTATTTCTTTTATTCTGGTCCAAGTTATTCAAGCGTAAGGAAAGACAAAACCTCTACATAATTATATATTATTTTTATACCATTTATAGGTATGTATTGTTTAATATTTTAGTAATATTAGTGAAGTGGGTTGTATCATTTCATCAGGGTGGTTCCGGATTTTCCACTGGCGATTAATCCGTGGCGCTCCGAAAAATTAAACCTTATAATTTAATACACGTCCCAAAACTGAGGTAATGGGTATGTTAGTGGTGTGAAACGTCATTGCACGTTCACTGCTCTCTTTTCCTAAATTTCGCCCCTAACACAGTTACCAAAAGAATAATTTTTGACTACATTCAAGTGTTGATTGTAGAGGACCATTGAATGGAAGTAAACCTGCAAGATACTTACAAAAAAGTTATGACATGTCGAATGACTGAAAATACTTGTAGGTGGCGCTACCCCCACGAAATAGACAAAGTAACATCAAATTTGATATTTTCATTGAAAAATACTACCAAATATCAAACTTCACTCGAATATCACAATCATTTTGGAATTGATTCACAAGAAACAAAAATAAGAAGTGAACTTTGACACTCAGTATCTCAGAAACCAATAACTTGCGGGCATAATATGTTATAAAAACTTTTCTTCTCATTTTGACGTCAGCAATATGCCCCTAAATTTTCTACACGTACTTAGGACACCCTGTATATGGCGATGCTTTCAAAAAGGACATTTTTATTTTCCATATAAGAAACTCTTGATCCTCAGTATATATCAATATAGCAGGTAAATTTTTTGTTGAAGTTGTGTAAGGCTGAAGATGTATTCTTGCTGAATCCAAAACATGTACCCCCCAATTTGAAGATAGTTTTAATTAAAGTTGTGGAGACGATTTTGTGATACTTCTTCCCAAATCGACTGATTTTTTTACAGCTCCTGTCATAAACGAATTCAAAATCTCTTTTCTTTGATGCCATGAGAAGTGAATCGTACTGTATAGAGCGATACTATCAAATACTGGGTTTCATACAAAACATAATCCAAATTAGTGATGTTCACGTCAAAGGATATCACCGCTGTTTGATACTGTTCGAGGAAATTTGAACCCAATTAGCTGCGTTCGGTGGTCCATCGTATAGCGGCACAAATATGTCATTGCTGTCAGCATACCTTGAAATATATTCGTGGAGCAGACAACAAGGCTATATTGCCCAAATCAGAACTGATATATAGTGATAATTGTCTTATGTTGAGCGAGTTTGCCCGTAGGCAAAATATTGTCGGTTGTTTGAAAACAGAGCTCAATGTGTATTTAGGATAAAACAACTTTGAGTGTGTCTAAGACAATAAAAATACTACTGACTACATGCGGTACAAGGTCGTCGTGATCAGGGAACTAAGGGAACATTTCAGTAAATGTACATAATGATCAAATTCCATCAGATATTTCAATGTTTATAATATACTTTAATTTGCATTTTCTCAATATTCTTGTATACAAAACCGCGATATATGTTTCTGTTTCAATGCCAGAGAATGTCTAATCAAAATGGACTTACTGGTTCTAATATGTAATATACTCAAAATACTTTATCAAAACAAAAAGAGCAATTACATTTTTATTAAAATGTCGAGTGTAATATACGAGGATGTATTGATATCTAGTTAGCCTAGACCAGTTCCCTGCATAAACAAAATATTGCGTTACCATAGCAACGAACAATAACATATTAGAAGTGTCAGTGTAAAGTTTGACGTCAAAAAAGTAAACCAGAGTTAGGCAATAAATTAAATGTAAATTTTCCATTGAAGATGATGACCGATCGGGAAGGCCAGTTTCTGTGTCAGTCCCCGAAAATATCGATGCAGTTCATGACATGATTTTAACAGACCGTCGAATTGGGCTAAAACGGATATCTGAAGCACTGAATATTTCATACGAACGCATTCATCATAAAATTGCTGCAAAATGGATCCCCAAATGTTTGAATGTTGACCAAAAGCGTGCAAAAGTAGTAGCATCCCGTTCGATCTGTGCTCGATTTGAAAACGATGTAGACTTCTTAAACCGAATTGTTACTATGGATGAGACTTGGGTACATTTCTACGATCCAGAAACAAAGCATCAATCGATGGAATGGCGACACTCCGGTTCTCCAAGACCTATTAATTTTCGTGTCCAAAAATCTGCTGGAAAAGTTCTTGCTTCAGGTTTTTGGGATTTCCATGGAGTAATCATGATTGATTTTTTGGATAAGGGTAAAACAATAACTGGAGATTACTGTTCGACAATACTGACCACTCTACGGGAAAATATTAAAGAGAAAAGACGCGGAAAGCTATCTAAAGGTATTTTGTTTTTGCAGGACAACGCCCCTGCACACAAATCTCATGTTGCCATGCTAAAAATTCGTGATTTAGGGTTTGAATTACTAGAACACCCCCCTTATTCACCAGATTTGGCTCCGTCCGACTAGCATCTCTTTCCTCAACTGAAAAAAAGTTCATTTTCTTCCAACGAGGAGGTAATAAAAGCTGTGGAGGTCTGGTTTGCAGAGCAAGAAGAAATATTTTTTTTGAAAGGTCTAGATACGTTGCAGGTTCGCTGTAATGAATGTATCCAATTAAGAGGAGAATATGTTGGGTAATAAAATATTTTGACATTGAAATTTTGTTTGGTTCTATAGTAGGCTAAGAATTTTTCAATATATCTTCGTATGTTCATCTAGCGACATTTCACCGTGCGGGGTAAAACAATTCGGTTTATAAAAACCTGTACACTTTTTATGTACCGAATACTCGCATATTCGTGTTTAATTTATCAAAACATAACAATAACAAACTACTTCTGTCAAAATGATATCAAGACATAGGATGTCGAGTGAAATAGAGGTCAAATCTCAACAGTTTCGCCAATACAATGGAAGCTTCAACCAGAAGAGAACTGAGTCATCATTACGATGTCATTCTTTTATATTCCACAACCGGTAGTTAATTAGGGAACAGTTTTACACCTTTCCTCCGATACCTCAAAAGAGAACAAATATTGTTTGTCAGTTATAAAATAAATAATTACATTTCTCTACGATTTGTATTCCACGTTCAATACATATTGATTTTTAATTGAAGAATAAAGATGATTCCAAGACACTTATTATTCAACGGCACTCGGCCAATCACAGGTTCAGAATTTTCAGAATCCACGGGAACTGAGAGGTTTAACAAACAAATTTCTCAAGAAGGCTTTGCTTGATTGAACTTTTGTCACAGCTTGGAATCCGCGAATGTCAGATTGACTATTTTTTTAGTTTTAACTTTGATCTGTTTGACAAGTACCTAATATAAAAATGAATAGAGCGGATTGGGAAAGCAGTGATAGTGAAGAAGATGAAATCTGTCTTGCAACAAAGGTATGTCAAACAATTTTTACTTGAACGTTCCACACTCTCTCAGTTCTTGGTCAGAGTTTCTCTAGTAGGTATTTCATTCACAAATTTTCGAGTGCCTGTTATAGCTCAGTTGGTAGAAGCGTGTACATGAAGTAAATGTATAACGAAGGTAATTATATAGGCGTGAATTCGAATCCCACTATTGGAAGTTTTTTTTAAAATTATTTTCAATTAAGGCATTTATTCATTCATGCATGAACACCGATTATTCATGTATAATTGTTATTCTACCTTATATTACTTTATAATATATACTTATTTTCATAACCCAACCCAAGTAGCACACCTATATTGGTAAAATATTGATACAATATTGTGAACATATTGGCGAAATATTTGAAATGCAATATTGGCGAGAAAAAAAATGTGAACATTCGGCGATATTGGTCCAATATTACTTGAATAATATTGGCGAAATATTCTTGAACTAATATTGGCCTCAAAATGTTCGGCGATATTGGTACAATATCGCTGATACAATATTCTGACAATATTGGCACAATATTCAAAAGTTATATTGTCGAGAAGTAAAATGTGAACATTTTGTGATATTGGTCGAATATTGTTTGAATATTTTAGAAATAGTTTTGGTGGAATATTCTTGAAGCAATAATGGCCTCAAAATATTTTTTGATATCGGTACAATATTTATCGATATTGGTAGAATATTTACCGATATTGGTACAATATTTATCGATATTGTTACAATATCATTTGAATATATTGGTGGATGTCAATATACCTTGGTAAATTATTAAATGTCCTTTAGTTGATGAGGGTGACACCAGAGTCTGCCTTTTGATCGCCATAACCGCTGAGTGAGCTGTCTTGAAAACAAGCTAAGGGCAGTATTTAATATACTTTCGTAGGTTTTAGAAGACGTTCTATATGTAGAGCTACCTAGCGGATTTTTATTCAAGTTTGATCATGATATAATTTCAATATGTTTCATTGAATATTCGGCCAATATTCAAATTTCATCTCAATCTAGATGTTGGAAACAATATTATTGAACCAATATTGACCCAATATTAATTAATAAGTTTTGATGAATATTGGCGAAATGATATTCAACCAATGTGTAATCACACTTGGAGATACAATATAGTTTTTATTCCCAGAATCGATATTAGGGGAATACTGGGATTGCGATATTTATTCTAGATGTTAAAAACGATGTGAAGACAATATTGTTTCATTGATATTGGTAAATATCTTTCAACCAATATTGACTCAATATGAGTTATTACAATTTGTCAAATAAAGTGGAAATGATATTCAACCAATATTCTAACAAACTTGAAAATACAATATAGTTTTTTTCCCTATAATCGATATGACTGGAATATTTGGATTGCAATATTAATTCTAGATGTGGAAAACAATATATAACCAATATTGTATTATCGATATTGGTAGAAATTATTCAACCAATATTGACCCAATATTTCGTGTGATAATCTACATTCAAAACTATTTCAACCAATATTCCACCAATATTATTAATATAATATTGTTTTTTGGATATACACCCATATTGGACCAATATTGATTTTTCATTTACAATATATCTATATTGGCCCAATATGGAACCAAGATTCAGCCGATATGATGTGCTACCTGAGAAGTAGCACACTTATATTGGTAAAATATTGGTACAATATTGTGAACATATTGGCGAAATATCTGAAATGCAATATTGGCGAGAAAAAAAATGTGAACTCGGCGATATTGGTCCAATATCACTTGAATAATATTGGCGAAATATTCCCCAACCAGTATTGGCCTCAAAATATTTGGCGATATTGGTACAATATCGCTGATACAATATTCTGAGAATATTGGCACAATATTCAAAAGTTATATTGTCGAGAAGTAAAATGTGAACATTTTGCGATATTGGTCGAATATTGTTTAAATATTCCAAAAATAGTTTTGGTGAAATATTCTTGAAGCAATAATGGCCTTAAAATATTTATCGATATTGGTACAATATCATTCGGTTATATTGGAGGACGTCAATATACCTTGGTAAATTATTAAATGTCTTTTAGTTGATGAAGGTGACACCAGAGTCTGCCTTTTGATCACCTTAACCATTGAGTGAGCTGACTTGAAAACAAGTTAAGAGAAGTATTTAATAAACTTTCGTAGGTTTTAGAAGACGTTCTATATGTAGAGCCACCTAGCGAATTTTTATCCAGGTTTGATCATGAAATAATTTAAATATGTTTCATTGAATATTCGGCCAATATTCAAATTTCATCTCAATCTAGATGTAGGAAACAATATGAAGACAATATTGTTTTAACGATATCGATAACTATTATTGAACCAATATTGACCCAATATTAATTAATAAGATTTGTTGAATATTGGCGAAATGATATTCAACCAATGTGTAATTACACTTGGAGATACAATATAGTTTTTATTCCTTGAATCGATATGAGGGGAATATTGGGATTGCAATATTTATTCTAGATGTTGAAAACGATGTGAAGACAATATTGTTTTATCGATATTGGTAAATATCATTGAACCAATATTGACTCAATATGAGTTATTACAATTTGTCAAATAAAGTGCAAATGATATTCAACCAATATGCTATCAAACTTGGAAATACAATATAGTTATTTTTCCCTATAATCGATATGACTGGAATATTTGGATTGCAATATTTATTCTAGATGTGGAAGACAATATATAACCAATATTGTATTATCGATATTGGTAGAAATTATACAACCAATATTGACCCAATATTTCATGTGATAATCTACATTCAAAACTAGTTCAACCAATATTCCACCAATATTATTAATATAATATTGTTTTTTGGATATACACCCATATTGGACCAATATTGATTTTTCATTTACAATATATCTATATTGGCCCAATATGGAACCAAGATTCAGCCGATATGATGTGCTACCTGGGAAATAATATTTAGATTACATTAAAACTCTGACTATCGTATAGTCGTAGAGAAAGTATAGTGTTCTACTCGCATATAATAGCTATTATTTATCCTCGAGAATAATAGCTATCATTATACGCTCGTTGAAGAATATACTCTTACTTAGTGTCACGGAAAAACAAATTAAGAAGAGAGGAATTATTAAACGAAGAAGAAAACTGCAGTTCACAAACAATGAGCTTATGATTAGAGGCATAAGATGGCCGGAGGACTGCTCATTGCTAATATCCTATACAATAGGAAAAGTTGGGTCGAAAATCCATCAGAAACAACTACTTTCCTGGCTAAAGCCACGACGAACATTGAATTACATCTGATGAAATTTCCGTGCAGAGTTCCTCTGCAGAGGAATTATTAACTTCTGTTTGAGCGTTGATTAAGTTAAGAGCAATTTCTATGTTCAGTTTGACATTTTTATAAGCAATTATTCTAATTATTAAAATGTCTACTTTCGAATGGTCTATGTAAGTTGATGGTTTATTGATCGTTAAACCGCTCAAAATTGAGAATAAACGACAAGTCTCTGTGTATCATGATTTTCTCAATATAGACTAAACAATATCAAATATTGATAGTAATGAATGTATAATTTGTTGCTAAGTTATCGAGTTGTTTCGAATAAAGCTTATATGGCTTTTGCAGATTCTTAAACAATTGCTGATCATGTGGAATTATTTCGATCGATTCATAATTTGAAAATGTATTGATGGGTGAAGAGAATTTCTGAAATCAGTAAAGTTGTTAAGGTGTCTATTTGTTCCCACTTATAAAACAGGCTGAAATATGATTCTCATATCTGTACCAATATAAAAAGTAGTCATTCTATCATTATGTATTAGTGTTTCTATATTGTCCATGGACATATCGGCTAATAAAGGACTCATAATAAGTTTATCATTATCTGAGAGAAGTTTATCATTAGCGGAATAAAATTGGTTTTTGAACTAAAAGTTATTTGGCCTCCACAACACCAAGTAAATCCAATATCTCTTGTTAATAACTGAGTTGATATGTTTCTTATCTATTAATTGTTCTACCAATAAAATAGTTTCCGGTAGTTGTCCGGTAATTGAATATTAACTATATTTTGATTGATTTGGCCGATACTTGATGGATATCCATAATTACTCAGAATTAAATAAAAAACACTTCATCAAAAAACAAGTGTTTTTTATTTAATTCTGATTAACTATATTATCAATTAAATCTTATTAATTTCTTATATTGAGTTTACGTTTAAAATTACTGTATTTTTGTATTGAACCGATCAATTTTTCAGAAACTTTAACTGATGGAACCGTATTTTGTCGATTTTTTCGAAATTATTTTCTCATGAATAACTAGTAATTTATAGCTTTTATAGATTAATTTCATTATAAACCAGTTTAAAACCTCGTGAATACAGTGATGTAGGGAAAATTTTACTATTGACAAAAATAATAATAGTTGCCACTGAAATTGAAAATTCATTCATGACATTTGGATTTTCAGTAGACCTTGAATGTCTACCTCATGAAATAAGAATCATTCAGTTGTAAAATGTGTCATGCAAATGTGCTTTCGTGTCAGATGGTTCACACTATACAGCGTGACTCACGGTCGATGGTAGGTTAGACGTTTCTGGAAAACGCAACGAAGGATTTCTCTGAAAATTTCGCATTTTACATTGTCCTGCCTGTTCTACCGATCTAAAATATGTTCGGCATTGCGACGTTGCCGCTTTTATTATGATCCGTTTTTGTGAATAATGCCCTACATCTATCTCTATCGCTTTTGTGTTTTTTGTGTTAAATATGTCCCAAAACATATCCTTAATTGAACTTAAGTAAGTCAGTACTATCGATTCATGAAAAGTTGATAATTTGATGGTTATTGGGACAAACTCAAAGTATTCAATATTGTTAGCAGTCGAACTGATAACTGCAAATAAAAGAAAAATTACGAGCCGCTATCAGTCATGAGACACTGGATTCATCATTTTCAGTTTGCAGTTTTACCTTGATGTCTGAGTGATAAACGCCTGCTCGTGATTATTGTTTATATCTTGTATTTCAAATATTTGGTTTTGTTATCGGAAAGTGTTTATTATAAATAAATTGTTTTGGTTATCATAGTTGTTAACAATATACACCGAGAAATCGACGACTACATATTGTTGCGTCCACACATTCATGTGTTTGTCTTTATATGTTTCATTAATTTATTACCAATCATTCACCCTTCACTTACTTTTATTTCCACACAATTTCAAACATATTGAGTGTTCACCGGCAACCGAAACCTTTATTTCGCTCCCCGTGTACATTCATTTATTTCGTTCAATAAAAAAACCTCAAGATCCGATCCTCTCTGCCCGAGAAGAAAAGGACAGACAATGACTGCGATTTTCGATATCGTTCGAAGCGCATCTTAGCAACTCCCGCAATTTTGAACAATAAGTAAAACCGCATATTTCATATATTTTGCTTCCCGGTGAATAATATCCCCGGTAGTAAAAAGTGAACTAACTAGAGATCTCTAGCCGAAGAAAGAAGGCCAGGCGTTATCTGACAACATTCCAGACTCTCCGAAGAAACTCCAGTTCCGTCATCTAGAATTGTTCTGGAAGAAACTCCAAGGTAATATCTTGAGGTCTTCGGGTTAGTTCATCCATTTTTTCATTCCCCTTTCAACGCCCGGGAAATTACAGTCCATTAGATCACGAGCTTTTATTGAGCTTCCAGATCAAATCGTTGATTTTTTTTTAAGTTTTTATCATATTCATAACACATATCATACAGGGCCTGCTAAAATTTCTATTATTTCCGTTATGCATAAAAGTGGTCAAACGTTCGTTTTTACAAATGAAACCACCCGTATATCACTCGATGATTTGAAAGATGAAGAAAAATGCTTCAAGATGGCATGTTATGTCGCTATACCTAAATCATCAAGTTTTCTGAATGAAGCCGCTTTTTTAGAAAAAAATATATTTTAAAGAATTTAATATTAGGTAGCCGTGGAAATATCAAGCTTATGACAGTTTGGTGACTTTTATATGTAGTTAATAAATAGTTATCGACGGCGTTTCAGGAAGTCTCCCAAAATGAATGCAAATATTGATTATTCAAACGAAGTTCTTATGAAATTATTTATTATACACGTACAATGTGATCAAATAATTGTCAGAACATGGAGAGAATTTTACCAAATGTATCCTGAATTAACACCAATGAACGAAATGAAGTTTGTAAAATTACAAAATAATAGTTAAAATTTCAAGTGATTTTGTTTCTTGTTTTCCATTATAATTAAATATACTTATTGAAATGTTTCTACAATTTTGTGTTAGATATTTTCACAGTCCAAATGCAATATGCTTGGTTGTTGATTGGACACCGGTCGAAATATCGACCACTAAGAAAAAAAAATATTCCAAAGCGATTTCATATTGTTTTATCATTACATAACAACTCAAATCGAGTCCTTCAGTGCAATTTGAAATAAAAGTGAATACTTCTAGCTTTGTATCAATTTGCCATATAAATGGTTACATTCAATTGGGCCTATGTTTTAGACCATATTTGACACAAATCAATTTTCATCTCGAAAACCGATAGAGATAGGTATAGGGCGATTCTAAAAATGTATCAATACACGTGGTTTTCTATTTAAAATAATAAAGTTGATAGGACTTTTTGATAGAAGCGGCAACGTCGCAATGCTGAAAATATTTTCGATCGGTAGAACAGGTAAGAAATTGTAAAATGTGAAATTTTTAAAAAAATCCTGCGTTGAGTTTTTCAGAAACGTCTAATCTACCATCGACCGTGAGTCACGATGTATATGCCGGCATTTTATCTTTTCAAAATATTCAAGAATTTCATGTGTTACTCACAATTCCATGTACTTTTTGTTTCAATAGTGGATGCTGATGGAGTCATTTACTCATATGCTCAAATATGTTCCCATCTACACTATTAGTATCAAATTACTGAAATTATTCATGACTTTGATCATGTTTGACGTCATTCCAGATTAGAAACTTTCGTTTGGGAGATCAGGAGAGAGGCCCTGTGAAATAACATCACCGAACAAAGGAAAGGTATCATATTTTTTTCAAACACAATTTGTATATAACTTTTCCTCTAGTGCTGAAGCAAACCGGAATAATAACTGGGGGCGTAAATCAATTGGGAATTAGTCTCCGGAAAGTTAAGGAAAGCTCAACTTTCCCAATTAAACTTTTAAATCGACAGAAACCTCTCTGTTCTCATCATTATTCCCGATTGAATCACTCCCTCGCTTCCAACAGAAGCGGCTCAGTGCGCAATGTTTGGACAAAAAATCAATGAATGAGTTCTTCAATGTATTAATTCAATTGTGATATCGACGATACTATCAGACTCTTAAGAAGCGTAAAATTCCGTTTATCTGGAGAACTGCCTGACTCTTTGAATTTCTTTCTGACTCTTTGAATTTTCTTGAAGTTCTTCTTTCAAGCTTCTTGTTTTTTCTAGAAGTTCTCCTTTCAAACTCTTCGAAATTTCTTGGACGTTCTTCTTTCAAACACTGAGTTTTCTTGTAGCTTTTTTTCTACTCTCAAGTTTCTTGTGTTTTCTAGTAGTTATTTTCTCAAACTCTTCGAATTTTTTAGAAGCACATCTTCCGTACTCTTTCAATATTCTTGAAGTTTATCTTCCAGGACTTTCGAATTTTCTAGAAGTTCATCATCAAGTATCACCTCCAGAAATGAATATATGTTTCGGGGTCATCTCCTTCTTGAATAATTTTTTCCAAGAGTCTTTTCTGGAGTACACACTTCTTACCAGTAATTTCAAGCTCTCTTTCTTCCAACTCCTGCTCCAATTCAATAATTTTCAAGTCCTCATGACGCACTCGCTATTTGAAACTCTGTCCTGCTGCGATATAAGGACCAATAATAACGGTGTATCTCGGTAGTACACAGTTCCTGCTGTTTGAGGCAGTCGGACTACGTCATCATTGACAACCACGTATCCAAATAACAACGGAGAATATACTATCTTGCTACTAACATAAATATCAGTCTGACAGACTTCATGTTCATACGGGAAAATGAAAATCAGAACTGAATTAAAAAAATGTGGATCAACCGCGATTCGAACCCGGGCCTCATTGTGTGACATTGTGTGTCCGGCAATGTGCGTTAGACCACTACGCTATTGAACCCATAGAATTATATATTATATACTTACTCTAGAATGCTAATCCCGCCAATTTTCACGGCGAAAAGCATGCCGCGTATGCGACCCGTTTACGATGTACGCATGCGCGTCATCAGTGTAGTTTGTGTAGATCGTTGCCAAGTTTGAAAATAATTTGGTGTTCCAATTCAGAGTTTTTTGTTATGAGGGAATAAAACACATGTCATTTGAAAGAGAGAAAGGACCCCACACTTTTTATAGGTAAAATTGTCTGAATTTTTAGTATATTGTAGTATTCTATGTACTGATTGAACGCACAGAATCGCAAAGTTCGTTGATGGATAGATTTTGAAATACAGGGCGTTCAAATTAAAAATCAATAATTTTCATTTAATTATTTTCTCGGGATTTGAAAGTGCCAACTGCATTTTTTTTCGTTCTCATCATCAAAATACCTTCGTATTACTAAATATCATTCAGATGATGCAGATTATATCATTATGTACAGAGTGAAAAATAAAAACATTTTAATGTCTCGCCCAATCGTGTATGAGTACGGGAAATCACTTATCACTGAAGGTGACAAGGAACAGCCTTAACCAAATCCACCTCCTCCGTAGCAGCGCTACGGTCCTCATACAGCAAGAAAACCCTATCGGCTATAGGGTACATTTTGATTCTGTCGTAGACGGAGAGTGAATGAAAAGATCAATTAGTTCCATCAATGATAATTATTATTACTTTAACGTATTGAACTACCTATATTGATGAAATATAATAGATGTCTTTGTATCTATTGATAGCCAGCAAATATAAAAATCATGAAAACTTCTATCCGAGTGGAACACGCATTGGAAAAAAAAACGTCGCTTCCTAGATTCAAATTCTCCTATTTGAAATGAAAGCGTTCTATCAATCATTTTCACTTTTCCCAGATAGTTTGTTTCTAACGTTTCATTATTTGTGAAAAATCTTGGCCACAAAAGTAGTATGTACGTGTGAACAAGTTCCTTCAACTCGTCATGCAAATGGTAATAAGTTTCTCAATTAATAACTATGAAACTAGTCATAGTAGGAAACTGAATTTTTGGGATAGTGTTGAGGAGAGAATCATGAATGTATTAAATAATAATAAAGGAATTTCACCTAGTTAATCGTAAATTACAGGGTGATTTCTGAAACGTTGATATTTTGTCATTTATATCATCGAAAATGTTCATGGTCACCCTATATATCCCAACTAAATCATGTTTATACGGTATCAGCTATCTTCGGAGGATCAAAATTCACTTGCATATACAGGATATGTACGAAAGAACCGGCCATATATTTCACCAATTTTTCAAATCACCCTGTAGTAAATGTACGAATTGTCATTAATAATGGAATAAGAATAGTATATTGCATGCCAAAATAATTTCATCAATATTTTATTATTACATCGAATTTTCAGACATTACTAAAATGTTTTTATTTTTCACTCTGTACATAATGATATAATCTACACCATCTGAATGATATTTAGTAATATGAAGGTACGTTGATGATAAGAACGAAAAAAAAATGCAGTTGGCAATTTCAAATCCTGAGAAAATAATTAAATAAAAATTACTGATTTTTAACAAAATCTATCCATCAACGAACTTTGCGATTCTGCACGTTCAATCAGTACATCGAATACTACAATATACTAAAAATTCATACAATTTCACCAAGAACCATTTTACCTATAAAAAGTGCGGGGGCCCTTGACAGCGCATTTAGGACTTTTTAAAATCGAAAAGAACGTTTTAGAGATAGATTACTCCGAATTTTAGGCGCGAAAGAAATTTTATAATACAATAATGTACCCAATGCTACTGTAATTATAATGACCGTGCAACAGTGCTTTTTCATCAACAGGAAGACTTGTCACTGAGATCTGTCACTCATGTCAGAGACAGAGACGGTTTTTAGAATTTTAGATTTTCTCTTGTCGTTTTGTGTGGTGTTTGTTGTCGTTGGTTGTTCTTTTATCTTTCATGAATTTGCATTAATCTTGTTCCATTAATGACAATTTCTAATAAAGCTGCTTCTTCCTAAAAATAAACAATGAACTGTTTAGTGTTGCGTAAAGGAAAAATACCTGGAATATATAATTTTTGGTGGATAATGAAATTTTTTATGTACCTATTTGCTTTGCTCAAAATAGCTTAAATATTTTTTTAGCTTGACAAAAAAGGCATGATTTTTGGTTATTGTTTCTAAGAAGAGACCCCAGCAGAACATTTGTGTGAGAAAATTGTAATCTGTGGCAGACATTTTCCTTATGAAGATTCATGTGAAAACGACAATAGAATAATTTTAAACCTAGTGCAGTACCAATACTGTGTCTGCGTAAGCATGCATGGCGAGTGATACAACTTTCCACCACACCGCTTGTATTATGAGTTCTAGATTCCTACGAAAAGTACTAAACATGCAGAGAATCGCCTCAGAAAATGAATTCAATATGGAAGTGTTTTTCTTTGATGGTAAGGAAAATGCTTCTGGCCTCACTTTTCCATGCACCCCCATTTTGGAAATTGCACTAAGGTAATACAACCAGAAATACTCGTAAAAATAGCACAGAAAACCTCGAGCTTCCAAGCATCCAATTTTATAAATCTAACTTGAATTGAAATTATTCATGGTATTAGCTGAAATAAATTTTCATAGTTTTTTGTACTTTTAATTTATTTTCCAATCCAGTGCTTCCTTGAAATTCGCACCGATGATTTGGGGTGGTTCCGTTGATTGTTGTTGGTTAACTACAGCTGAAAAGTGAATGTGATATCAAAAATCAGTCGCCTCAGAACGGTAAATAATAATAATAACCGTACTCTACTTTCTGATGGCCTTTGCTGAATATTCGGGATCATAAATAAGTGAAATTATGTATTCAGATTGGCTAAATACAAATAACAGGTATAAGCACAATGAGGTTTCGAACCTTATTCTCCGAGATTCAGAATTAACGTTTTTCTGAGATCGTTCACGAATGTTCACTTTCTCGGAGCAACTTCGGGCGTCAAAATACGATAATCTAGTATTTTAGTCCGTTGCTAAGCAACGAACTTTCCCGGACCGTTTTTGGACCTAAACGGTACGGGAATAGTATATTGTGTATCTAGTAGTAAAAGCAATACATTCCCGGACGACAATGTAAATTGTTGGCCTCGGCTTCGCCTCGGCCATCAAGCATTGAAGTCTGGGAATGTGCTTTTACTACGAGGTACACATAATATTTTTTCTGAAATCGCAATCAGCATTATCAAAAACTAAGGAATTCTACATATTGTTTGCGTGAATTCAATAACTGTGTGAAATGTAAACAAGCCGGCTAAAATATTCCCGTATCGTTTTCGATACGGGAAAGTACTTTTTCGGCAACCATCTGGGAAGTGTTCACTTCCCGGACACTTTTTCTTTAGGAAAGTAGCAATTCCCGGCCTAGTCCGGTAAGTACGTACTTCCCGGACTAGGCCGGGAAGTACTCGAATTTTAATACAAATATTAATATAAATAAGAATTAGAATGTTTCTGTTGGTACCTATCTTCTGTTCGAATTTCAATATATAATACAAATAAGAACTGAAATGTTCGAAATATTCAAATTTGGAATCGTTTCATCTGGTTAACAGATGGGTGAAAGTCGACCTCTCTTCGTCTCTTAGACTAAATGCGTCTCATTGATTTGTTATTCTACATGATTGCCGAAAAAATAGTGTACGCAACACGTCCGAAAACAGTTGTTTTGGACTCGTAGAATTTGGTCTACTCCAAAAAAAAAACAGTATTTTCCGGACTTGTTACGTAAATTACTATTCCCGTTTAGGTCCGAAAACGGTCCGAGAAAGTTCGTTGCTTAGCAACGGACTAAAATACTAGATTAGCGTATTCTGAGGCCTGAAGTTGCTCCAAGAAAGTAGGCATTCTTGAACGATTTCAGAAAAAGTACTTTCTCGTGTCAAAAACGATACGGGAAAATTTTTGCCGGCTTGTTTACATTTTAGACAGTTATTGAATTCACGCAAACAATATGTAGAATTCCTTAGTTTTTGATAATGCTGATTGCGATTTCAGAAAAAATAGTATGTGTTCCTCGTAGTAAAAGCACATCCCCAGACTTCAATGCTTGTTGGCCTCGGCTTAACGCCTCGGCCAACAATTTACATTGTCGTCCGGGAATGTATTGCTTTTACTACTAGATACTCATTATACTATTGTTAATCTTCATAAGTACCATATTATTTCACTAAAACCGGGCCTATTTCAAAAATCACTAATGACGCGCATCCGCATTGTGGACTAGCCTGAACTTTCTACAATACTTTTGACATGGGGATTAGCATTCTAGAGTAAGTATATAATATATATTTCTATGCTTTCGAACCGGAAAGACCACGTCGTCATTGACAATCACGTCTCCAAACAACAACGGAGAATCATCTTGATAACTAATATGACATAAATGCCAGTCTGACAGAGTTCATGTTTATTAGACATTATCTATTGAAGAATTCACTTCTTTGACTCTGTTAGTTCGTGAAATTTTTGGTTATAATTGCACAAATGCATAAAAATTACCGATAATTTCGCAAGAAAGCGTGTTATCTAAAAATTTTACAAGTTTATTTTCATATTTCGGCGAAAGAATTCGAGCCCGAAGGAGAAGAGTTCTTTCACAAAATATGCAAATAACCGAGTGCAATTTTTATAAGATCACACGCTTGAATTTGAAATTATCTGGTCATTTTCATGAACTAGTGTGATTAATTCATTGGAATATTTCACGAATAAAGAAATATTGATTTCTTTTCTGAAAAATATCATGGTATCTACTGCAAGAGACCACAATAGTACATTGTGTATCTAGTGCACTTATGCTTAGTGCTTTTATGGCAGCTTGGCTGTCTGAGTAAATGACAATGTTTTTTTTTTTTTTAAACTTATGCTTTATGCTATTTGGCATTCTTGTAACAGGGTTGTTTTCCAACTCTTTGTATAGCTTGTTGTAGTCTCTCTTGTGCATGTTGCTTGTGTGTGCTTGTCATCTAAGCAACCTGCTCGTGACTGATCTAGCTTCGCCTTCAATGTACATATTGTGAGCAAGACCTCCAGTGCGGCTGCTTTGACTTGAGTTACCATACCACCGACCCGTACGTTATCATGGGTCTGATAACTCTGGCATAGAGCCATGTAGTCATTTTTGGTTGTAGTATTTTTCTGCACATTCTCCTGCATAGATTGAAGGCTACTGTACTTTTTTCTACAATTTTTTGTGGGTATTGATTCCATGTTAACTTATGGTCAAAAAAAAGTATCCAGCATGTTGGGCAATGGAATTTCTATCCCGTTCAGTTCAGGTGACCTAAGTCCTTCCAGTACTTTTTTTTGTGTTAATGTAACTATTGTGGTTTTATGAGGGTTTACTGTCAGCTGTTCCTCTTTACAGTACCTGTCGATTATATCTACAGATGTGTGTGTGAGCTTCGAGACTGTCGTTTGCAATAATCGCAAGGTCGTCGGCATATCCTGAGCGATGAAAGCCTCTGGATGCTATCCTTTCAATTAATTCGTCCATTAGAATTACCCAAAGTAGGGGCGATAGCACCCCTCCATGCGGACATCCCCTGTTTGCTCTAGCTGTTAGTGTTATTCTGCCAATTGCTGATATGATGACCCTGTATTTTTAAGTTGACGTTTATCCACTGACATAGTAGGGGAGGTACCCCCTTTTTCACTAGAACGTTTGCTATGGACTTGGTGGATGCATTGTTGAAATCACCCTCGATATCTATGAATGTTGTCATGGCTATCTCTTTGTCTTCCAAGCAGAGCTGTGCCAAGCACTGACAAAAAGTGCTTCGAATACTAAGTACTCTTGAAAAGTGCTCGGGAGTCTCGAGCACTAAGCACTTTTTTTCATGAAGTGCTCGCGATTACTAAGCACTTTAAAAAAGTAATTCGATTTAGCGAGCATTAAGCACTAAGCACTTTTCAAAAAGGCGAGGCCGTTAAGGTGGGCGTTCAATTTCGTGTATTCCAAGTTCATATTGCTTTTGGAAACGGTTTCTTTTGGAAAACTCAAATTTGGTAGGTGAACTCAGAAAGGATTGGAGTACTTATTGAATATATTGACATTGATTTGATGTCGGCAATTGATGGGAATGAGTAAATACTTGCTTTTTTTTATTTCAATAGAAAAACCCATGAAAACAGTGCAACATTTCACGCAATATTTCGAGGTATTCTGGGAGAAATGTATCCCTCCGCTTGTCTGAGTGGCAATCCAAACAGCAGATCGCGTGAGAGTTTACTGCCTCGCCCAGTGTTTAACATCGATGAGGTATATCCGGACTCATAATGAGATTATGTTAGAAGAACTGGTGTCACCCACTCACCCCAATCTCTCAGCGACGAACATCGTCAGATAGTACCAATATGTCGTTCGACCATTCCGTCTGATTGGAGATGTAGAGCTGTTGGACGAGTTTTCTTCATGCCTAAAATATTCATCGTTTCTTCCTCTATCAGAATCTTAATCCGGCGAAACTCCATATCTGGGTATCAAATTCTCTATAAAACATTTGCGACTGCAGAATCTTCTGGTTGGGAATTGGCACAACTTCAGACTAAATGGTTAAGGTTTTCGCTGCCGAAGTTTTCAGTGTCACAATTTCCACTCAAGTTTGGAGGCCGTGGTTTTTTGTAATTTCTTCCTAACGTTTCGCTAGCGCGAGTGGCTAGCTTCTTCAGAGGCTTATACATCATGAATAATGTCAAATGATTGAAGATTCCGTCTGCGGAGATTGTATTTAATTTCACATAGGTAGTCTTGTGTGTTGATTACCTTATCTAGATTTGGTACATTCTCACTAACCCTAATTGACCCCTTTCTACCTGCCGGCTTGATGTCGTTGATATCCTTTGTTATTTCAGAGTTGCTTATAACTGTAACTGAGTTAGGCATATTTTTGAAGTAGAATCACTTTGACGACTTGTCTGGTCCAGTCTACAACTGTTCTAAAGATTCCTGAATAGAATATCATCGTTTGCAATTGCAACCATGAAATATAATTTACCAGAACTTACCTAACTGCGCACTAAATTCACTCCGAACGATATAAACACTTTTAAACTACATTTATGTCAATACCGAGCCCTCGAATCTAGAATGTGCATAATATAAGGACGCAATCAGTAGTTCTTGGGTGTGGGGGTGTCGCTGAACGCGTTTTATAATTTCAAAAACATTCATAGATCCATAGCTGAGAAAAGCACTAGGCCTTTTCGTAAAATGCTCGAAGCACTAAGCACTGAATCCAAAAAGTGCTCGGGAGCACAGTGCTTACGAGCACTAAAATGATTTAAGCACTTTCACGAGCACTAAGCACAGTGCTTTGGGACAGCTCTGCTTCCAAGGACTTGGTTAGTAGCCTGTTGAGGTCGCCCACTGCTAAGTCAGTTGACTTGCCTGGTTGTAATGCATATTGGAGGTCTTTGAGCAGGCTTGTTTGTAGTACTTGGTTAGTAGCCTATTGAGGTCGCCCACTGCTAAGTCAGTTGACTTGCCTGGTTGATACGCATATTGGAGGTCTTTGAGCAGGCTTGTTTGTAGTACCTTATCTCTATCTATCTATTTGTCTTTCCAACGTTTTAAGCGGGGAAGACATTAGACTTATGGGACGATAAGCCTTGGGTGTCTTGTCGTCTATTCTCCCTACTGTTGGGAGATATTTGACTATCATCTCTTGCCATATCGTAGGTATATGTCGTAATGCTATACGAGCCTCGAATATACGGCACATGTATGGAATGAGTATTTCCTGTCCCTTTTGCCGACATCCTAACAAAACAAGTAGGCCAACTCAGCCGAACACAAGTTAATAAAAGAGGAAATATACAACTTTTCGTTTAATCGCCAAATAGTTGCGTTACTTTCATATAAAATATGTTTCATTCTATTTCAGCCAGAAAATGAAATAAAAGAGAATGGAAAAAATTTCATTCCATGGTTCCTACGTTCCATGTTTCCTACGTTCACATTTTCGGTTTGAAGTTTTGTAATAACTTCATTTTAGATACGACTTACACGATATTTTACGAAATCCAGTTTGGTAATTTGGTGAAATCACAAGAAGTGGAATGACATGATAAAAGCAAACGACTGCATGTTCACTATTCATGAAAAGAATGAACAGATAAAAGACAATTTTGTGATAATGGATTGAGTGGCAACAAATTGTTGTGAAACGGTTAGGTTCACATTGCTTCTTCAAGTATTCGGATTTAATTCAATAGTCCATAAGAAATATAGTCAATAAGTTTGATGATGATGTTTTACCTTATTTGAAGAATTCTACGATTTGACATCTAAAAACCGTGTTACAATTATTGTAAAGACAATTATTGGTTAGAAAATCACTTTCAAATTCTGATAGTATGAATAGATTAAGCTTCCTAATCTTCCATTGAGCAATATGATCTTGAAACTCTGTATAATTATAAAACAAGTTATTGATGTTCAATCGGAATATTTGGAAGTATCGATAAATTTTGAACTACTTCGTGGTACTGAAAATTCATCGATTAGGTTTATAACTGTGTCATCAATGAAAAATCGTAAAAAAATTCATATTGATGGAAGATATCGTATGATATTTGTGACTATACATGGGCATAATGAACTTTCATGATATTTCAATTTTTGGCATAATTAAGCTCGTATTGATGATACAGCTGATTAAACATTTCCGTATGCATGATATAGGTAGATAATATCCATTTTTGCTGTTTAAAACTGTCTATATTATCTGGATGTTTGTGTCATACTGTTGGAAAAGAGTAAAAATAAGTAGTAAAACTGAAATGGGACCTCGAGAAATTCCTAAATCCATGTTACATGTTGGAGGCAGACAATCATCCACCATTAGGTGTATTTTATTGTGAGACACGTGTGTAAATTGAATTCCAAAAATTAAGTCATTTTGGCACAATTTATCGAAATTAACATTCAAATTGATAGGATTAACATAAAACAAATTCAAAACCAGTGTTCGAAATATCCCTCAGCGTCAATACATTTATTGACTCTGAAAATATTTTCATATAAAACGTTTCTCGACACTTGGGCGTGATATCTCAGAAAGCTCTCCAAATTTTTCCTTCTAGCTCATGTAGAGTTGTGGGAGTTTGAGATGCTCCCAGAGGAAAAAGTCTGTCAATAATAATTTGATTTTCCGGTATTTCGTATTTCATTTCGAATCACTTTCCATTATGTCATTACAGAAAGGAATGGTTATGCTGAATAGCACAGGTAAGAAAAAGTTGTCTATTCAAATTTTCGACTTACAGAGTATTGATTTTTTGTCAATTTTTACAATCTTTTTTATGGCGGCTTTTTATTCCGCTGACGAATGAAAATAAAATATAACAGCAGTAGCAATTGTTATCGAGTGACAAATGGTTTCCATGGCCAAATTTTCAATACTTGGTTTTCATTTTGTTTCCACGGCCTACTTAAAATTTCACAAGCCTACCTCATACAATAACTGGGATATTCCGTAGGCAATACTTCCGTAGCCACCCGATATATATTTCATCTGAGATGTCAATCTAAACAGTCATCCAAATAGTGAATACCGGATATTTCTTCAGATTCATCCCGTCGAAGGCTCTGAGGTTGGTAAAGGATTTGGCTGGCCGCGTATATAGGATGTGAAGGGTACGGAGTGAGTTTCTTCAATGATAACCTTCAATTATGGACCTATAAAGTAGTGTACCGGACCTAGCTGTTTACATCCTAGTCTGATGTCGTGGATGGTCACAATCTGTAGCCGTGATATTGAGTTGGGCGTTATCACATCTCGTAGGCGATAAGTCTTTATCACAGACAAAATTGTGTCACTATACGTATTCCATTCGATAACAATCGAAGAATTAAGGATGGTGATGGTGACATTATCAGGCAAATTAAACCTGTATTACTTACAAGTTTCGAAATCCAAACTATCGAAAAAAATCATTCTTTGCGTCTTCAAATGGTAGTGTAGAGTTTGTTAGGTCTGGTCGTTGGTCAATGCTGTTGAAAAGCAATGTTTATGTTTTCCACAAAGTACACTTTTGACAGTTCTGTCATATTCTATCATTGCTTTTTTGAGTGTTTAACGAACTCATTTGTGTTATATAGTGGCAGTATAAGAGACATAGACTCATAATGGTGCAATCTTGTTGGGTTTGCAAACAATCCACGTTTTCGAACCGGAATATCAGATTCTATTCGTAAGTACCATAGGCGTTACAGTGGGTATCAATCTGTTTTCGCCGAACAAAATGAAATTAATACGTGTATTCAAACCTTTATATGTGAAGGTAATGAAATAGAGACCTCACAAAACATTTACTACTTCATTAGGTCTCTGGGTGATGCATTAAAAAAAGGTTGCCAAAAAGTCCAAGAAATGTCTTTCAAGATTTGGATCTATCTTTAGGTTTCCAGCTGATGTCACAGAAAAAGCGGCTTGGTTGAAAAAGTTGAGGATGAAATGTTCAACTGAATGTGTTCCAAAGTCGGTAAAAATCTGGTTTGTTGAAAATCTATTATTAAAAAAAATTAACGTCGCGATTGAAGGCCTTCAGCCAATTGTATGGTACCATTTTTGTTTTGCGGAAATGCCCTGTTGCCAAGTTGACCTCTTCGGATTACTGGAAATCTGATATGGAATTGGATCGAAATGGACACATTCCATTCAATCAGGTGGTTCCTGCTATGACATTTTGACATTGCGGAAATTCACTGCTGCCAAGTTACCGATGCGGGAAATCATTCAAAGAAGTTTTATAGAAATTTTTCAATAGAGAGTATTAACATAAATTTTCAGCCGATTCTGATAGTGCTATTTTTTTTTGACTGCCCACGTTTACGGCCATGGACCGAATTTCTAAACGTGAAAAAGGAACACAACCTAACCTAACTGAACTAACCTAGCTATCCAAGTTGCTGGTAATTCGATCACTGATTAGTATGGAAAGGTGAAATCACTGCAGATGCTCGCTTCGCTCGCATTTTATGAACTACCAGCAGAAAGAGACACGATGTAACTTTTGTTTCCATAGAAATGAGAATCCAGAGCATTTCGCCGTTGTTTCGCATCATTTAGTTATTTGAAGGATTTCTAACGTATATCTTTTGAACTTAAAGTGATATAACCTAAATGAAATAAAAATGTTTTTTTGAACCATGCGTCATCAGATATCCAAAAGTATTTTCGAAAAAGTGATCATAAAAAATAATGAGGAAGAATAGTTATAATGATATTCTTTGAGCAATATTTCCTTAAATCTTTCTTCAATGATTTCCAGCGCCCACGACCAGGCAACATTGGTGCATTTTCGTAAGGTTCAAAGGACCCCGCTCCGTTTTAATGGGAAATTGGCTTTCGGTAAATATTCTCGAATTTTTTATATATCGTTATACTGATCAATTGTCTCCATGGCGCTAATGCTAAATTCATCGGTTTAGATCATACAGGGTGCTGAAGTTGACTTTTCCAAAATTTCAAATGACCATTGTGAATCCATTTCTTCGAATATGTGAACCAACTCAACCATGCATGGATTATTTATATGGCCTATACAAATACACTATAGAATATAATAATTTCTGCATATACCCACCATATACAGGATGAGTGCAAGGCTAGCAATTGTTTTTGTGATTTGGTGAAAATTAAGCGGTGGAATTTAATTCATTTCCAGATATTTAGAAGGGTACTGAGAACAAATTCTATTGATAGTATTAGCATCTCCTGAATCGGACTGCAATATTTTACACAAGGTGTTTTATTTCTCTTGAAGCCGCACCTGTCCTGCTTGTTGATATATCCATATGCCTGGAATTCCAAAAAAAACTTGGTAATAAACTCGATCGTTCATGATGAAAGTTTAATCTGCAGATGCACAAAATATACAGGGTCTTTCAAATATAATGGCTTTTGCTGATGAATTCTTTGAAGAAGTTATAGGGTTCTGAAATTCATTTTATTCGTACATTTCGATAAACACGTACTATTCGACACGTGTCATCGACATATTTCAAACAATTACCTGAGGAATATTGCAAATGATACGTATGAATCTATATTTACTACAAGTATTAGAATAACTTGAGTGATAAAGGTAGAATTTAAAAAGAATAAAAATAAAAATATTGAAAGACAATTGTGTAACAACAACCAATTTCTTCATTTCTCACAGAATTTCATCAGATGCTATATTTTCATTTGCTATATAAATGTATGTGAAATTTTAGAATTAACCATAATCGTCTCCCAACAATGATATGCAAAACTTCCTATTTGCAAAACATATTCAATGCTGGAATTCATACCTCAATGGGTGAATTTATTTTTTTTAATATATTTTAGAACTTACGACGCTGATCAAACTATTGCACAAACGCTCCAAATTCAACAGTTTAACCTAATCTTCCTGTATATGGAAAGGGCAATGTTTCGTAGCCTGCTATGAACAATTTGATGCCCATATATATGAATGTTTTTCTTCATTACGAAAGAATATGGCCCAATTGTGGGTTACTCACACTTGCCACTTGTAACCCTACGCCAGAAAAATCGTTAAAATGTTCTACTTGCTCTCACTCTCGTATCAGGTATGCTCTACCGTATCGACAATAAATTAATTTGAAAATTACCCGCTCTTGGGTGGGAGATTGACTAGCTGCTTCTTCAGTTTTGTCAGGACGGCTGTGGTTTGAATTATAATGGCATATAACAACCACATTCATTTGTTTAACGAATAGTACTGTATTGTCATTTTACAATCATGTCAATAGTGAAGTAGATATTAATTGTTATCCTATCAATAATAAAAATGGCTAATCGTCGCCGATTGAATTGTTTTACGTGAAATTTATTATTCAATACACAAAATATGGTGCGACTTACTGGAGAACCAAATGAATTTACACGAGAAATTGCCGTTCAAAGACGCAACCAAAGGGGTTTACCACATGTCGAAGAAATTGGTGAAAAACGAATCTGTATGACATGCAACCAATCAATCGTTCAAGAGATACATCGCCTTCAAGAAGACCCAGAATGCTTATGATTGAATATTTTAACACAAACATCAAGGCACACGTGTCTCATTTGTAATGGTGTAGATGATCTGAACAGACTAACAACAGAATGCAGAGTCAATGTGTTCATAAATCAGAATATCTATATACCGGAAAATACTCGTTCTTGTAGAGTTCATCTTGATGATCAGGGATTATTATTTCCATTCCTACAAACAGTCCTAAGATATATCGACAGACCTTATGCTCTGAAAGGTCGTGAACTTCAATCTTTTCTGAAAGAACTTAGAACTGCCGCTAAGCGAAAATTGAATTACGTAGACGAGAATAGTTTTTCTGACGAAGAATTCAAATCTATTGCCCCGCTCACAAAAGAACAATTCAATGATTTATTTAATCATTGTGTACATGTACCAAGACTAGATGGAGGTGCGAGACATATTACCAAAAAGGATTTATTGGAATTCTTATGCAAACTCCGTCAAGGTATTTCTGATGAGTTTTTAACTATCATATTCAGTTATTCCAGCCACCAGGCAACAAGTTTGGTGCGAAGATCCTTGATGTCTCGTTTCGTAACAACTAATATAGGATTTTCCGCAATATCAAGAGAACACGTTAGTGATTTCGCGAATCAGTTGTACAACCCGCAACCTAATGAACCAAAAGCGATAGTATATATTGATGAAACCTATTTGTACATCGACAAAAGTTGCAACTTTCGAGTATTACGACAATCATATTCCCAACACAAAGGAAGACATTTAATCAAATCTGTCCTGATTGTAGGTACTGATGGTTACATTTTGGATATTCAAGGCCCATATTTTGCAGACGCAGGAAATAATGATGCACACATACTTCAAAATGAATTGAATATAGATGCCAACCAAATGAGAAGATGGCTTCATCCAGGCGATATTTTTATTGTAGATAGGGGCTACAGAGATGCTCTTCCTCTTCTACAGAATATCGGTATTCGTTGTGAAATGCCTTCAGTTCTACCTCGAGGACAAAAACAATTACAAACTGACGAAGCCAACAGGTCCAGAATTATAACTAGAACTAGATGGATAGTTGAGGCTCGGAATGGTCATTTGAAGACTATGTTCAAATTTTTTATCACAAAATTGAGACAAGTCATATTAAAAATATTAAATGTCTCTTACTAATTGCAGGTGCAATAATAAATAAGTACCATCCGCTTATTGAAATGAGAGATGCCAACCTAGAATTAGCCAATATGATGTCGGAAAAAGCTAATAGAGTCAACATCATGCAAGCCAGAGTTGAGGCAGAAAATCTGAATAAGAGCGTGGTCAGTGGACATTACTCAGGCAAAATCATTATAATGAATTCCCAAGATTGAATTTACAAATGGTACGAGATTTAACTATTGGCATATACCAGGTAGAATTGGCACCATCGTATATACAAGATACTGTGTTTCATCATGACGAAAATGAATTTCAAATTGATACAAATATGAATGAGCGTGGACTTTTACGAATGAGAATTCATTCAAGATTCCGTAATGCCATCAAATATCAATTGTTCGTACCATCTGAAACAGATATAGAGGATATTGAACAATTTTATAGTGTTGATGATGTGATTTTTGGGTATTATTGTACTTGTCGAATTGGAGCCAGAACCCTTGGATGTTGTGCTCATGTGGCCAGTGTTGTCTGGTACCTTGGCTACGCACGTCATGAACAGTACATAAGGTATCCGTCGAATGCCATTCTCATTCATATAGAGGATGCTGCACATAGAGATGGACAAGTTAATTAGGTGCTCTGACTTCATCATTTTATGTATGTTTATTCATTTATTTTTTTGTTTATAACGGTTTCAACTGCTGGGGTCATTCTCTTCACTATCAAAAATGAATGAATTGGATTCTCCATTTCTTGATTTGTCAAGGTTGCTGTAGCAACTTCTGAAGACATTTCAGGTATGTCCTCAACACCAGTTATATTATTTGAATTATTCCCACGAGTATTCCAGAATTGAGGTCCATTATGGCAGTGCTAGTTTACCACGATAAGGCAAGCAAATCACCGGAGGATGCCAGGTATCTGGGGGTTGCCGTTTGAGATACACTGAGGCAGTGTCATTCATCTTATGAGTATGTCTTCCACTTCAAAATTGCGGATTATTTTTTCGAGGTCAACTTCTCTAAGGTTATGCTTTTAGTCGCCTCTTACGACAGTCAGGCATGGAGTTATTCGTTTCAGTTTCCATCAATCTCGTCGTATAATATATAATATTATATACCTAATAAAATATGATATCGTACATGCCGAATTGTTTTGTAAATATAGATGATAAGAAATATTCCACAGTTGTTAATATTTGAGCTATTTTATAGTTATTGTGATGTTTATATTTATTTATTGTGATAAATCGACAGTTAAATGAACAATGATCAATCGTAAAAAAAATATGGATTGATCTCAATTGATGTTACAGATGATTTTTTTTTCTGCAATTGTAACAGTGTGTGTATATTAGATTTGCCTATTTGAAAGAAGATTCTTATTATTATTATTATAATTATTATTGTTTAAAATATTTTGATGACTTGTGTAGAATAGAACGTTTTTATCGAAATGTACGAATAAAAAGAATTTCAGAACCCTAACTTCTTCAAAGAATTCATCAGCAAAAGCCATTATATTTGAAAGACCCTGTATATTTTGTACATCTGCAGATTAAACTCTCATCATAAACGATCGAGTTTATTACCAAGTTATTTGGAATTCCAGGCATATGGATATATCAACAAGCATCAGGACGGGTGCGGCTTCAAGAGAAATAAAACACCTTGTGTAAAATATTGCAGTCCGATTCAGGAGATGCTAATACCATCAATAGAATTTGTTCTCAGTACCCTTCTAAATATCTGGAAATGAATAAAATTCCACTGCTCAATTTTCACCAAATCACAAAAACAATTGCTAGCCTTGCACTCATGCTGTATATGGTGGGTATGTGCAGGAATTATTATACTCTATAGTGGATTTGTATCGGCCATATAAATAATCTATGCATGGTTGAGTTGGTTCACATATTCGAAGAAATGGATTCACAATGGTCATTTTAAATTTTGGAAAAGTCAACTTCAGCACCCTGTATTCTCTAAACCGATGAATTTAGAGCATTTGCGCAATGGAGACAATTGATCAGCATAACGAGTTCTACAATATATAAAAAATTCGAGAAAATTTACCGAAAGCCAATTTCCCATTAAAACGGTGCGGGGTCCTTTCATAGCTCAATTCATCTAATTGAATAGTATGAGATCCACTCAGAACTATCCTAATATCAGATTTACAGTTATCCAAAGAGACCAAAATTTTGCAATGGCGCATTCTCGCAAAACAAAAATACTATTATTAGAATAGATTATGGTCCCCCACCATAATCGAGACGTTCAATTGTTTTTTCCATATCAGATTTTCAGTAATCCCTAGAGAACAAAACTTGACAAGGGCGCATTACCGCAAAACAAAAATAGTACCATTTGAATAGGTTGGGGGTCTATAATCGAGAAGTTCCACTGAATTTTCATATCAGATATCCAAAAAATTACAATTGGCTGAGCGTCAACAATCGCTACGTTAAATTGTTTTTTCCATATCAGATTTCCAGTAAACCAACGTTCATACCATGTATTCATTGAATACATACATAAATTACCATTTTTCAGTCAATACTTTTTTATTCTTTTTTTTTTTCAGTCAACTGTCTTCAGCTTTCCATTCATTGAAAACAAAAGTCTTAAAAGATTATTTTTTTTATTTTGCAAACTTTGTGAACCTAATTTTCTAAGGATCGATACTATCTCAGTCAATGAAGTATTGCATTACATCAGGAATGTCATACGAGTTTTTTTATCTCACGAAGTCCCATCGGATGTATATTCTATCACTTTCGTTAATATTTTCATCATTATTTCAAATTCAGCATTTTTTTGTGATTGAACCCTATTTTTATCAAATGCGTGCGCTCCTGTCGGTTGTGGAAAGGCCACAGCGTATTGCTACCTGCTCTCTTCCCCGCAGCTCGTGCGACTAAAAAATGAGAGACTTCAAAACAATTCGTGTTGTAGGTATGGCAATGCTGAGTCCTTCTGTATTTGTACGATATTATACGTCGATGCAATAGTTGCTTGCCACTGAAAACTTCAGCCAATCTTGAGCATTTTAAGATTTTTTATTGTTTGTTTTTAGTTGATGTAGCTGATACTTGATGAAAATCCATGTTAATATCTATATTGAAACTATAACTGGAATGATTTTCACTAAAACGGTTTTCATAACCACGACAATTGTTTCGATGTACAACAGCTTCTTCAAGTGGAGGAGATATTCAGATTATCTTCTCCACTTGAAGAAGCTGGTGTACAGCGAAACATTGCCGTGGTTTATAGTGAAAATCATTTTAGTTATACCTTCATTATGGACATTTTAAGAATGCCGTAGTGTTTCCCTGTCAACATATTCATTTGAAGTTGTTTCACTTTCTATGAGAATAAATTGAGAAATTCACCATATTTTTAAAGATGAAGGGGAGGTGATTATAAATCTTTTTACTCTTGTAAATAAGCGGATTTTTTGTCAGTGTCGATGTAGGTCTGGGTAGTGTGATATTATCATTTTGGCGTGTATTCTAAGGTCTATCATTACCAGCAGGTGATTTCGTTTTGTTCCTTAGGCAGGCTGACTCTAAAATAAATATGCAGGTCAGTATTAAAATTTTATGTTTGATAAAAAGTGGCTCACAGTGTTCTTAATACTGAGCTTTGCACAAATACCTGACTGCTCTTTTTTGTAAAACAAATACTGAATTCATCAGCTGGATGTTGCAGAAACCCCAAAAAGGAATGCCATACCTCAGGTGGGTTTCAATTAGAGAAAAATAAGCCATTCTGCCTGTATTGAAACCAAGCTCCCTCGTTATAATTCTGATGGCATAGTAGCCTGAGGCTAATTTGTTATTCAGGTTTCTTATGTGATCCTCAAACCACAGCTTATTGTCAAGGTAGATACCTAAGAATTTTGAGAATGATTTAATTTCTACGGTGTGACTACCTAAAGATAAGTTGTTATAATCAAACTTGAACGTCAATATGTTCGTTTTATTTACATTGAAGCTGAGTAGGTTGGAGTCACACCATTGTTTGACTTTTTCCAAGTCGGTTAGAATATTTTCCTTTAATAATTGAACATTATTCCATGCCATATCAATGTTGTGTCATCTGCAAACATTGTGAATTCTCCTATGATATCAAGATTGCTCAGATCATTTGAATAAATGAGGAAGAGAATTGGGCCAAGTACTGATTGATCCTTGAGGAACACCATAATTGATGTTGGAGGGATCTGATGGTACGTAATGAAATTTCACCATCTGAACTCGGTTTGAGAGAAATGATTCAAACCATTTGTTCGCTACACCTCTGAAACCATAACATTACATCTTTTTGAGTAATATTCTGTGATTTACGGAATTAAATGCTTTAGAGAAGTCACAAAAGACTGCTCCAACAGCTTCATCTTTATTCAAACTTGAATACATTTTGTTCAACAGATTGAAAATTGCATCATTCGTACTTTTACTTGACTGGAATCCAAATTGAAAAGATGACAAAATCTTGTGTTTACTAAGAAAAGCCAGTAACCTTTTTTTCACAAGCTTTTCAATTATTTTTGAGAGGGTTGATAGTGACGCAATGGGACGGAAGTTTGAAGGTTCGTTAAGCTGACCACTTTTATGCAGTGGGATAATTAAGGCAGTTTTCAGACAGGATGGAACTATACCAGTCTCAAACGAAGTCTTGATTGCTTCCACTAAGACAACTCAAACTTCGTCTGGTAGATTAAGTAAAGTTGTCACTGAAATTTCATCTACACCACAAGATTTTTTGTTTTTTTACATCGTTCATAATTAATCTGAGTTCAGTTATATCAGTATTGCAGAGGTAAAAACTGTCTCATAGTGATAAACCTTGAAGATATTGCATGGGGTCATTTGGGGGGTACTATCTCTGAGATCAATTTTTCAGCTTTAGTGCAAAAGAATTGATTGAGAATGTTTGGTTCAATATCGATATGATTGGGAAGCTTAGTACTTTTACCCCTTAAGTTGTTAATTATGGACCGATTTTTCCTAATTAAATTTTTTGCGTTGCCTATAATTCTATAATAATATAATATTTTTATAATAATTCTCCTTTGCATTTATATTTATTAAAATAATTTAGGAAATACTCACTGGTGGTATGTTTTCTAATTGAATTTAGTGATCTCAGATTAGCAGCTGAAAATTTACTTCCCTTGGAAACCCATGGTTTTCTGCTTCTTTCCTTTATCTTCCGTAAAGAAAAGCAAGTTTCGAAAATTGTAGAAAGTGTGTCACAAAATTCTACAATTGGTTCAGGTGAGTTTAGATTCAGAGCCCAGTTCATTTCAGAAGAAATGTCCCTGAATTTGGCAAAATTCACCTTGCTGAAAGTTCTACCATACCTGTGACACTTTTTCTCTGTGCCTTCTTTAAGAGATATTCTTGACATGTTCTATACCACTTGTGGTCTTTGGATGAATAAATTTGATTTGATTCGACTAGTTCTCAGAATGAAATTATATGATAAAACGCTGTTCAAAACACTATTTTTGAACAAACATTACCTACTTTATCCACACTCCTACTTTCAGTGAACGCTACCAAGATAAACGGAAGGCTGATATTTATTTTCGTCCCTCTTTATCCATGTCGAAACGAATAAAGTTACCATGTAGGCTGGTCAACAGTAATCAAATTGTCTCCATTAGTGATTCTGCTCTCTCGCACGATTTATTCAATTCTCCATAAATATTAGTATCGTTAACACGCAGGCGAGCTTGAACTATGACTGAAGGGTTCAGTCGATGCCCTGGCTCGTCCCAAAGCCCCCTATCAATTAAAATTAAAACAGTCATCCATTAATTTTCCGCTAATCTTCTGAGATTCAGGCTGAGGATTTGTAACAATAATTACTGTAATAGGGTAGCATCAGGGGATTTTTCACGTTTTACCCTAAAATGAATAATAATTGATGAGTCACAGAAATATGCTTTTACGATGATGATCCAGTGTTGAAATGGGAATATTTTTGTTCGAGTGTACATTTTTGAGGTCGCTAAGGTAACTAGGTGACTTGTCTTTGACAGTCAGTGGTAGCACGCAATTGTGGCAATAATTATTCGATTCGTTTTAACCCAGTAGTGCATGAAGCTGATTATTCCACTAATGCTAAAATATCGTGTTTTGATTGGTTGAATTTTTTGTGTTGATAATTTCAAATTTTCAAGAGATATTTTTAAAGTTTCTGGTTTCTTAAGTCGCTGTCAAATGTATTGGACAGTGACTTAAGAAACCAGAAACTTTGAAAATATTTCTTGAAAATGCCAAACATTCGTGTTGGCGAAACGTCGAGATCTCCTCTAAACATACGTCGGCCTTACAACCCGAAGAACCACCATGTAAATGACGATGGCCGCGAAATCCTTTTACAATTTATGAAACATCATGTTTTCGATTTTGTAGTTCGATTCCTGATTCGTTTTTTTAAAAAACAAACTTACCACTAGCAAGCTGCTGTAATGACACAACACCAAACTGACCAAAACCAAATAAGCACTCACTATTAATTCGAATCAACTTCACAATTTTCGACAAATTTTGCATACTCGTTCATTAATCACATCACTGAACCAAAATGTTTTCAAAACATAACCTTAAGCGAGAAGCAGTAGAAATGCAACGACGAAACTACGAATGACACGCTCTGTGATTGGTAACTGAAATAGCGGGATGTTTGAAATATCAAATAAAAGTTTGTGATAGATCTACAGATGTCAGTCAGTTGGCAAGTTCCGGAATCGGAGAACAACAAATAATTAAAGTCACTTGCCATATTGGTTCAACGTCAATAAAACCATATTTACAACTCAACAAGGAACACCATGCTAAAATAATTTCAAATCTTAGTAATAAAGATGTAAATATACTCACAACGCAGACGATTGTATCTACTAGTAAGAAAAAGGACGAACTGAATACGGATAATGTTAAAATATACAACAGCACGAACTGTACATTCAATGTTAATATTTATAATAATGAATAAAAATGGTTTCGATTTTATTCATGAAATAATCTTAACAAATACAACTCGTGTTATCGGCGATTATCGTAAATTCCTTCTCGTTTACGAAACAATGTATGTTGCTTTAGGCAACGACTCTCGCGCAAGCGCTCGTGTGGTTGCCAAGCAATATAATTTGTTTCTCAAAATCGAAGGAATTTCTATTTCGATAATCACCGATACACTTGTTGTATAACCTATGAACATTTTATTTATCATAGCATCGTTTTATTTTAGTCAGAAATGTTCTACTCGTATACGTAGAATTTCAGAAAGCGGCGAATAATCAAAAACATCAGTGGGATGATATAGAAACATTGTATCGATTTATCGATAATAAATAAAGAAAAATTGACAGGATAAATTTAAAAAAATTCATTTAATATTTGGTCCCAATCTTCGAAAATGCTCTAATTTTTTTAGATAATTCCGATTTATTAGCTAGTTTTTTCACCCAAAGCTTCCTCGAAAGTGAAAGGTGTGAAAGGTTTTGGAATCATATCACCACCTATACATGAATCAATGGAGAAGATATAATTTGAATTGAAAAAATAGGGCACGATCGTGTCTCTGTTATGATTCTGAAGGAGTACAACCCATATTCTTGGCAGTAGTTCAGTAATAAAATTATATTCACACAGCGAAGATATGGCTTAGGTTTCTGACCCAAGAGATTCTACTGAATATTCATCAGTACGAGGATATATTGATATCTAGTTAGCCTAGACCAGTTCCCTACATAAACAAAATATTGCGTTACCATAGCAACGAACAATAACTTATTAGAAGTGTCAGTGTGAAGTTTGACGTCAAAAAAGTAAACCAGAGTTACGCAATAAATCAAAAGAAAAAATATGTCCACCGAAATTGCGAAAATCAAAAAATTGGAGTATCGAGCCATCATTAAGAACCTGTATTTAAAAGGGTTAAGAGGTAAGCAAATTTACGAAGATATGCTAATACCCTTGGTGATCAATGTCCTTTGTATGCGACCGTGAAAAATTGGACTGCAAGCTTCAAAAGAGGTAAATTTTCCATTGAAGATGATGACCGATCGGGAATGCCAGTTTATGTATCAGTCCCCGAACGAATATCTGAAGCATTGAATATTTCATTCGAACGCGTTCATCATATAGTTCACGTCAATTTGGACATGACAAAAATTGCTGCAAAATGGATCCCCAAATGTTTGAATGTTGACAAAAAGCGTGCAAGGGTAGTAGCATCGCGTTCGATCTGTGCTCGATTTGAAAACGATGTAGACTTCTCAAACCGAATTGTTACTATGGATGAGACTTGGGTACATTTCTACGATACAGAAACAAAGCAACAATCGATGGAATGGCGACACTCCGGTTCTCCAAGACCCAAGAAGTTTCGTGTCCAAAAATCTGCTGGAAAAGTTCTTGCTTCACTTTTTTGGGATTGCCATGGAGTAATCATGATTGATTTTAGGTGTTTTGTTTTTGCAGAACAACGCCCCTGCACACAAATCTCATGTTGCCATGCAAAAAATTCGTGATTTAGGGTTTGAATAACTAGAACACCCCCCTTTTTTACCAGATTTGGCTCTTTCCTCAACTGAAAAAAAGTTTAAAAGGTCGTAAATTTTCTTCCAACGAGGAGGTAATAAAAGCTGTGGAGGTCTGGTTTGCAGAGCAATAAGAAACATTTTTTTGAAAGGTCTAGAACGTTGCAGGTTCGCTGTAATAAATGTATCCAATTAAGAGGAAAATATGTTGAGTAATAAAATATTTTGACATTGAAATTTTGTTTGGTTCTATATTAGGCTAAGAATTTTTCAATATATCCTCGAATATAAGGTGGACGAAAAGAGTAGGTAATTTCAGTTAATGAATCAGAATAATATACCAAAAATATATGAAATGTGAACAGCATATCTGTTTCCCAGAAGTCTGCGGTCACTATTGTGATTTCTGGATCCTGTCGTTACGCTTGACTCAAGTTTCTGAGGCTACATAACTTCATACTCTGCTCTTCAACAACCCAACGTATAAATTCTGCTGTACTGCATTTTATCTATAATCTGCTGAACTTCATCATCTGCTGTACTTCATCATCTGCTCTACTTCATCATCTACTCTACTTCATCATCTGCTGTACTTCATCAATTGCTGTACTTGAATACTGCAATGGATTTCCTACAGTTGGAAATAGGTTTTCATCACGACACGGTATCGGTTCTAATATGGTTATACTAGGTCTGGTCCGTGGATTTTCCAACAACATGAAAGGTCTAAACTTGGGACTCAACGGCTAGATAGCTTCGGTGAGAACTTAGCTAGACCAAAGTAAAAAAAAATCCTTTCCGGAGTTTGATTCTAAAGTATAAAAGGTCCTGTCTACAAAAGTTCAACTCTTTGAAAGTGAGAGTTTAGGAAAACAAGTACAAATACTAAGAAGATATGGAATACACACTCAATTCCACTAAAATGCACTTACCACCAACATGAAGGACTTCTCTCAGCTTCAAAATGAATCTCACTTCCACGAGCAACAGAAAGTGGTTCCTTTTGTTATTTGAAATATATATATATATATATATATATATATATATATATATATATATATATATATATATATATATATATATATATATATATATATATATATATATATATATATATATATATATATATATATATATTCTCGAGTTTGTACGTATGCGAATTCACTGTTTCATACTAATACTAATGAAGTGTCTATATTTGTCTCTTTCATTCGTATACTCCAGCCATAGAATTATGTCTCGCTCGAAACGAAGCTCATAGGTATGGGAAAATAACACAGTGTTAAATTGTATAACATGTTGAAAGTACCTCAAATATATCAGAGAACATATCTCAAAAACCACTAGGTTTATGATGCATTCATTTCCCCTACAGTTTCCGTTCCAATAATTCAGATTTAAAAATTATTGAGAAACAATAATATAAAATCACTACGCCCTGAACGAGTCCATAAACAAACGATTAGACTACCCTTCAAATTCATGGGTAATTTTTGCGCCTAAAATCAAAACAGCTAGTACATATACCGAACATGTACAGGGTGAGTCTCAAGTATGAAACTTGAAGTTATTGTCTCTGGAAGTTGTCAATAAGCTTAGTACCGTTTCAAATTGTAACAACACTTAGGACCCTCTGTATAAAGCAGATTGCCTCATCCAATAGAATAGAAAAGTTGTCAGTATTGACGTAATTGCGTTTTTTATCAGAATAAGCCAATAAAAATATCGATGACAAAAACGTATCAACTTATACTTAAACATATCCCTAATTGAAGTATTTCTTTGTTTCAGCTGATATCAATGATAAAGTGACTTCAGAACTGCAATCACTGAAAGCTTCGAAAGCTATCCGCGACTGGAGATCTAAAGTGCTCGGAGGAGGTCGCATCAGTCATGATCCTGACGCCAAAGTTATTAAAGTCTACGGATATTCCCAGGTAAGGAGATTAATCGATAAGGTTGATGCCTATAAATAGATGGCGTTTCTGGTCAGAACTAATATAGTAACTTCAGTCACATTATACTCCAAGTTTCTTTGACAGTCTTTGGTTTGGCTGTAAGAATTTTGTTGACAGGAAAAATAAAAAAAATGTGCCGGCTCTAAACGAGACTGTATAACAATACAAAAGTCGGAATGATAGTTGTATCTACTGAAACCGTTAAAAAAATGACACCAAAATTAGAGGATAATCAGTAATTTTTTCGAAATTCCATTTGATACGCATAATTTCCAGTTTTTGTACTGGAAATGAACATCAGAGTATATACAAAACGAATCAAACTTATCGAAAACTGATTCTGTATTCTGTTTAGTGGGGGTGTCAATATACTGCGACTGAAACGATTCATTGTGACCCCTTCTGCTGCTCAGCCGTTTATGATGTCTTAACGACTACGGTATCTCCTTCAGTCCTACCGCTTTAAGAAGGTCAGGATATCGAATGGCTTCAGGTTAGGTATATCTCCCTCTTCTATATGGAGTTCTCCTGGGTATCTTACCCTCGTATTTTACAGATATACATTCTGAGATAATGTGTACAGAGGTTTCGTCATCTTCCTAAAAAGATTGCTTTCTTCTTATTCTACTAATCCAAGTTTCTTAATGTGTCCTCTAAATCGGCACTGCCCTGTTAGGATTTCCGTTAGTATTCTGAGATTGTTTTTAATCTTGCTGGTGCAGTCATTTGATCTCTTCTGGTTGTAGTTTCCCAGTAGCATCTTGGCCTGCGTCATTCTTTTTGATTCTATCCAGTATTATGATCTTTTGTTGTCTACTTCTTTTTCAAGTTCATAAAGTATTGTGTTGGTACTTATTCTGCAGAAGCGTTCAGGTCCCAGAAATGATGTTTCAGCCCTTTTTCTGCCAGTACATCGGCTATTTCTTACCTCCAGTGTATCTCGTAACACATAGAAGGGTGACAGTGTTGTTCTTACATAATTAATTTATTTTCTTTAAGCACTCCTAATCCAATTCGGGGTCAATCAACTCAGGGAATCAGTGGCTTCTTGGCAATCTGATGTCTGCCAAAATTTCTTTCTATATTCAACTGGACGTCTTCTCCGATTTGGTAACTTTCCTCTTGGAAAATGTTAGGGGATTCTCCTTGATTTTCGGAATATTTAGTTTCAGGCGCATGTACTCATACTCCAGTTCCTTCTGTTGTTCTGGAACTATGTGTACCATTTAATAACACTTCTCTTGAGTTTCGGTATGGTGTCATTGTCCCATTCACTTTTGCTACTTAGTTTTGTGTTGAATTCTTTCACAAAGCTTTCATAAACTTTTTTGGGGGTCATCTTGGGGCACATCCTAGGTTTGGTGATTTCCAGGGAGGAGTCGAAACTTGCGTTTGGTGGTATTCGCTCTGGTCATAGGATGGGCTTTTGTCGACAAATGCGTGTACTTGGAGATCCGGAAACTGGAGGATTCCGCCTCATCCGGCTAGCTCTCTCTCCGAGCACAGCATGGTCACAAATCCAGAAACTCCGGAACTCTCCTTCAAGATCAGTCGGGAACAATACGAATTCATTTTAAATACTGTTGTTGTAACCAACTACTCTCCATGTTCCTAAGCCAGGCTGTAGATTTACACAACCTAGCCAGAAATACTTTAAAAACCATGAAGCAGCAAATAAAAATTGGCTAAAAGCCGCGGGTGAGCCATCCGGCTACCACATTGACAACAATTGGCAGACTCAGGTGGTTTTGAAAATGTTGGAATTCTATTCCTCTTCCGGCCAGCTTGACCATTTTTCCACCACAAGTGTGCAACGTCGCAAAACCAATAACTTCCGGGTACCTTCTCTACTCCTTATTCAGTTCTACCCAGAATTTTAGCAGCAACAGTAAAATAATATGCACTGCGAGTCTTGAAAAAGTCTTAGGCATAACCATCATTACGAATTCTTTTTGGAGTATTGTTGGGTTTTCCAACGATTTTTCATCAGCTGTAGACTGTAGATTCTTCAACAGAAGAAATGCTCCTTTATTTGCTATTTCTCTTCTCGACAATTTATAATAAGCCATTTAAGGCATGAACAAGTCATTTAAGGTTTTGTCATATTTGAGACACTCGGAAGAGTGTGCTTCTAAGTTGGACGAGTACGTCCCTTCGTAGGTGTTCCCGAGCGACTGGCAATGCAGTCGACCTGTGTCATATTTATCAGAAAGCCTCTAACCAATGGCAGGGCGATGCAGCGAAATTAGGTAATGGGCGGAGCCTATTGAGATTCCATTCTTCTATTCTTACTTCAGGAGCATTTCCGAGAGAATATGACAACATCCCAAAGAGAACACTGCCCGCGCTCTTCCGTGGCACCTGGATGACTAAATTCCGGAGCCAACTTGTTATCTTTTGCCGAGAAATGGAAAAGAAATAAAACTTTGAAGAATTATTTGGCGAGACCATATCTGGAGGAAAGACTCCGATAGGCTCCGCCCACCGCGGCTTTGCTTCGGCATTGGCCGGAGCAAATGTCGTTTTTTCCTATTTAGGAAGCCGAGTTGGGCTGTTTAATCAGTTACTCGGGAGCTTCCGAGGAGGTATGTGTATACCTGGTGAGTGCACCCTACCCAGGTGACTCACACGACTTTTGCGAGTTTATTTTTGGTGCTGGAAAGTAACCAAACAGAGCCTATCTCACGGTAGATAGTGCATTTTCGGCGAGTAATGGAATCTTCGGCCTGTCCTGATTGCATTGGTTTAGGAATTCGTTGGGAACACCAACAGAATTATGAAAGAATTCGGAATTAATCAAACACTCCTAGTGCACAGTGTTGCTGCTGCCACTCAACTATAGTCGGAATCCAGGGATAATCCGAGGCTGCTACAGAGGAACGATAAATTTTTGCTTCAATGCCGGCGCTTCGAGGTTAAATACTGAGCTAGTCGGATGAAGGAATGAATATCCTCCATTATTTCCGGAACCCGAGCGTCGGCAGATGTTGACAATCTTGGCTTTTTAAATAGAATATCTCGACATTTGCTCCGCCCAATGCCGGAGCAAAGCCGCTGGTGGGAGAACTTGGATATTTATACAATTTAGGTCATCAGGATTTTATAGTTTTGGATGCTAGTTTTTGTGCGTTAGAGGATTACCAGAAAAATCGGTGAACCCTCTAACCTGTGCATACGAGAGATTCTCTGTGTCAAGCCTATTTATTCTATACCTACATTTATTAGGATTAAAGGTGCAAACACGAACCTTGTTCAAATCATACTGAGAAGAGCTCGATAGTCCCAATATTCTCAAAAGATGTGATGGTAATGGGACGCTTCAACGTATAATTGGGTGATTCTTAGTAATAATTGTCAAGTAACATCCACTACATCCGTGATCTGAGATTCGACAAATTCTCCATAAATTGTTTTCTTCCTGAAGAATCAACTAGGATTTTAATAAAGTTTTGATATACAGGGAGAAGCAAAATTCAATTAAAAATTTTCAAGGGCTTATTCCTGCGGTCAAAATAACACCTTTGTCTGACAAATAACAGTATAAAAAACTTCAAACTTACAAGTGAATCAATTTGCTGATTTGCAATTTAAGCGTCAAAATTGGAAACATAGTAGAAAGTAATAGCCCACGGAGTATTCTAGTTTGTTACTTTGATATTATCCCTCTTTCTTCCACCAGCGATTTTCTTAAAAACGGTTAGCTGATTCAAAAAAATGCAAGATGCCAAAATTTCAGTTTTTTTCATGGCCAACTTGATGGTAATGTTTTAATTTTTGTGTCGAAAATAGAAAATATCAGTCATGAAATCTGTAGACTTGAATTTTCCGAACATTGGATGCATAATTGTAGCCACAATTCTGAATTTACGATTTTTTTGCGCAACTTGCAATGACTATAGTTTGTAGGGTGTGATTTTTGGGACACATGTTTATAAAAATCTTAGTTTGACCCCAGGAATACGCTCTTAAAATTTTTGTATTTAATTTTGCAACACCCTGTATAAACTGTGTAAAATACCAGAGTCCAATAACGCAATTCATAATAATTAGTAACATCATTACTGCAAGTCAAGTAATCATATTTCTCTTTGACATTTATGGTACATTTATGCTTGCTACTTTGTCCATGATGGCACACACAGACATGACGCAATGCCTAATCAATATTTATGTTTCCTCTCACTCATGAAATATGTGCCAGTGTTATGTTCTCAGTATTCCATTCCAGTTTTAATCTCCTGATTCTGATGTTTAGACCAGAGTGCTGATGCATTTTTGAGATTTAAAAAAAAATGAACAGCATGAGACCTACTAGAAGGGGAGCAAAATATTGTTCGAATGACGAGGAAAATTAATTGTAGTCGAAAAAATGAAGAATGGTAGAGTGAACTTTTAGGGGTTTAAAGTGATATTTCTAGGTTTTTCGCGATGGACAACGAAAGTTGACCTCTTATCAAAAAAAGTTGAATAGCATAGTTGTTGAAAATAAAAAGATCTACAACTTTTGTATCAAACATTATTCCACATTATCTCAAATTTTCCGGGGAAATAGGAAAAACTCATTTTTCAGTTTTAATTTTTTTCCCGCGCAAAAATATATTTTTTTTTTCACAAAATTTGATGGAGATGTAACTTTGTTGTAGCGGAAAACAGATTTTTCTTTTTTTTTTCGACAAATTCCGAAATAGCGACCTCATTTTCAACTGAAAAGTTTCATCGGTAGAATTCGTCTTTTCAAGCTCGCCAGCAGCCAGTTATTTCGTTGAAGCGTCTACTTTTAGATTATGTAATAAAAGAGTAGTACTTAACCCCCTTCAAAAAAATTAGAGAAAGAGTTGTTGAAATAAAAATATGTACAACTTTTGTATTCGAAATTTCTCCACATTACCTAAAATTTTCCAGGAAAATCGGAAAAACTGTTTTAATTTGGTTTTATTCTTTTAGTGTAAAAATTCTATGATTGTCGCAAAATCTAGTGGGAATATACCTTTTACATATTTTAAACATATTTTAAACGCCTGAAATAAGAACAGACAGTAAAATGGCAAGGACCAGGTGGAGAATGTTAAAGAGATACTAACATTGAGGAAAGAAATATTCAGACACGAAAAGACTCAAAATGGTGAAATGGGTTATGCAGTTTACGGGTTGAAAACGGTTTTTTGCGATATGCGGCGAAACGTGACCTCTTAGCGGAAAATGTTTGGTGAAAAAGTTGTAGATAATAAAAATATCGGAATCTTTTGTAACGAACACTTTTCGACATAACCTCAAATTGATCATTAAAATGGAGAAAAGCCAATTTTTCAGTATTTAATTTTTTTCTCGCGTATAAATGATTTAGGGCCAGTTTCACAGGTCCCAGTTAACCTTCAGATAACTAACTGAAAGTTTAGACGGTGAATGACATTCTTTCAATGGCTTTGACAGGTTCACATTCTAACCATCAGGTAATTGATCTGGGCTCTAACTGGAACCTGTGGAACTGGCTCTTAATCACATGAAAAATTGTAGGAATATGTCTTTTTGGGTGTCGAATGAGCATGATTTTTTGAAAAAATACCCTTATCTTCAACGAATAATAGTCTTGGTGTTTTTTTTTATTTAGAAGGTCTATAAGTGATCATTCTAATTGTTGAAATATCTTCTTTCAAATGGTCTATGTAACTTGGTGGTTCAATGATCGTTAAACCGCTTAAAATTGAGTTTTTTTTTAATTTTCAGTTTTCAATAGTTGTGAAAAAGAATAATAATTATATTGATAAATTAATTTTGTAGTGTAATTATTTATTCAAATAGTTTTTTATATATCTAATTGAATATGAACTACTTTTTGTAAAGAAAATAATGAAGAAACTCGAAGATCATTGAATATATTGAGAAAATCGTGATCCGTGGAGACATTTTTCATCTAACATATGATTGGCATATGTTTAATTTACTATATTTGTTACATAACTTATACGATGTTCATTCGACTTTTGAATGGTCTACCTGTCAGACCTACATATACGTAGGGGCAAAATCCACAATTCAATTTATAAACTCCTGATTATTCCGATTTTTGTGTCTTATGTTCATTATTTTTGATAAACCTAATGTGTTGTTTGTTCTATAGACTAGCCTTAAATTTTGTTTATATCAATATGAAGCTAATTTCCGTGTAAGTGGTCCTAAGTAGGTTAAATTTATATAATTACTCTCATCGTTCCTTATAGTGAGGTAAACTCTTTGGATAGCCTTTGGATAGTTTTTTTAGTATATGGAGAACGATTCAGAATAAAAACTTGATATTTTGTGGTAGTCGGTTTTACAAAATGGCCTTCTCAACTAAAATATGTCCACCCTGTATTTTAATATATTTTTGAATTTCTCAGTCCATTATAGTCCCACTTTGTATAACAATGCCTATACCAATTTGTTAGTTTTCGAGATATTGATTTTTTTCTGAAAAATTTGACAGTTACAGCACCACTCCGAAAAAACCATAACTCATAAACAGTAACAGTTGAAAATGTGAAATTTCACATAATCACACCTTAAGCATCAAGTCAAGAAGGTCCATCGACTTTTCGAAAATAATTTACAGGGTGGTCGAAATTTCTACCTAAAACATAACATCGAGAAATCTGATGAAACACGATTTTTTCAAATGGAAACCATACACTATTCTATTATTTTTGGATACTACGAAAAAAAAAGATATCAAGTTCATGAAGAATGTTCTATACCAAAAATACACCCCTGGCAAGATATATCCGATTTTGGGAAATATTTTAAATGTAAATCATTCGAAGCAATACCAAACCAAGCAAGCTTTGAAAACAAATGAAGTTACAACAAATATGTCAAAATTTGATGTTATTTAATTGACGTGTATTTTGTAGTTTTCTATTAGTGTGCAAAATGTCTCGTTTGGGGTATTCTAATGAAGATTTCCTGAATTTATTAAATAATTTAAGGCGAATGCAATAAGAAAATGGACAGAACTTGTCGTGTTTTTGCAGAAAGATTTCCAAATCTACACAGACCCAATAAAAATATTCTGAGAAGACTTCTAAGAAATTGCCGTGATTTCGGATCTTTTTCGTCTGTCATCAACAAAAAAAAAAAACACTTGTAAACAATGAGTACACCGAAATTGTAGTTTTGGCTTACATCACAGCCTATCCAGAAAATTCGTTGAAAGACGCAGAAAAGTCACTTAGAATTTCATGTTCGTCTATAAACCGAATTTTTATCAAACATAAGTCCCTTTAAATATCACCAGGTTCAAAATCTGAAACCTCACGACTTACCTGCACGAGTGGAACTCTGCAAATGGTTTCTTATCAAGATACAGGAGGACTCTGTGTTCATGAAGAACATTATATGGACATATAAAGCCAAATTTGCCAAGAATGGTATGTACAACCGCCATAACAGTCATTTTTGGGCAGCAGAAAATCCAAAGCTCTTTCGCCAGCGCAACTTCCAGAATTCATGGAGTTTTAATGTTTTTTGCGCTGCAAAGGAAGACCGAATTTCATGTTTACATCTTTATGATGAGAATTTGAATAGCGATAGATATTCGCATATAAATAGGAATGTGGTTGGTGAATCCATAAGGCATGTTTCTGAACAATACCGTTCCAAGTTATGGTATCAGATGGATGCAGCCCCTGCACATAGTACTGCTACCGTTGCTGGGTTGTTGTATAGGATGTTCGAAGATCAGTGGCTTTGCTACAATGGGCCATTTAAATGTTCTCCTCGCTCTCCAGACCTGACACTACTGGTCTTCTTCTTCTGGGGATATATCAAAGAAAATGTTTATGCGGATCCTGTGAGTAATAAAGAAAACATGAAACGAAGGGTTCTGAGAGCTTTTAATCATTTGATTCATAACTCCATACAGAAAGCTACAAATAGTGGTATGCAAAAAGAATATATTCTTGTTTAGAACAAAACGGCAATGTCTTTGAACATCTTTTGAAATGAACCACAATATTATTTGAATTTAAAGAAATTAAGTTAAATTCTAAAATTAAACTAAAATCTAACCTTAAAAAATATAAACAAAATAAAATTACTGTTTTCGATATCAATAAACAAAGATATAATTCATCTCTCTGATAGTATTTTATTTCAGTCCATCCATTTTCATGTTGAGTTACCTTTTTCCAACGACAGAGTTAATATTAGTTCATTTGTTTTCAAAGCTTTCTTGGTTTGGTATTGCTTCGAATAATTTACACTTAAAATATTTCCCAAAATCGGATATATCTTGCCAGGGGTGTATTATAGGTATAGGACATTCTTCGTGAATTTGATATCTTTTTTTTCGTAGTATCCAAAATATTATCCAAAGTATTTCAAAATCTATCCATCAACGAACTTTGTGATTCTGCACGTTCAATCAGTACATCGAATACTACAATATACTACAAATTCAGACAATTTCACCAAGAACCATTTTACCTATAAAAAGTGCGGGGTCCTTTGGGTATAGGCATTGTTATACAAAGTGGGCCTAAAATGGGCTGAGAAATTCAAAAATGTAATAAAATACAGGGTGTTTGAAAGTGTTTGACAATGTATTATCGTTAGTAGAATTCAATGGAAGTCAATGGAAGTCAAATGGAAGTGTTCCATTTAAAATAAGGAAGTTGCTCTCAACTTCCGGTATAACGGAAAGAGACCGGAAGTTGAAAATATTTTAGTTGAGAAGGCCATTTTGTAAAACCCACTACCACAAAATATCAAGTTTTTATTTTGAATCGTTCTCCATATATTCCTAACGAACGCTCGTCGTGAAAGACCATGTATATTTGAGATTACTATTGATTGTTAATTTTTCTCATAGATAATATTAAATGCCTATTGTAGAATGAAGTTTCGATCGTTTTCATGTCTAAGCGTTGCGTTTGTAGAAAAAATCTTGTGTGTATTTCGAGAACAAAGTGTCATTGCCGCTCTCCAAAGATTACCGCGCTGCGCTTCGCGTGGCGCGTAACGCTCTTTGTCGCGCTCTAAATACACGAATAGCTATTGTTGGTTGAAGAATAGCTCAGATATTTGTGATTAGAGCTTATGTGATGAGGAAATAGGACAAAAGTACCTAAATATTCAATGTTCGTTCGATTTATTTTTCACAAAAACACTCGCTGTTGATGAATTTTATATTCACAGTTTTTGTTTGTTCTCTATGCTCCTTTGATATGAGGTTTGTTGGTATAAGCATGGATAATATTTTTGACAATAATTGATCTTTCTTTGGAAAACATATTATTTTATCGGTCTTTCTTAAATATAATATTATAGAGGCAAGCGACAAATAAACAAATCATTCGAATAGCCGTCCTCTACCCGCACTTCTTTGCATTTGGGTACACTCCACTAGTGTTTGTGAGGGAATATTTATATTATCATCATTATTATTTAATTATTTCGTCATGTTATGAAGTTTGTAAAATCTACTCTTTCCGATTGAACGTCCCATCAGTTGTTTCTTTCTCAAAACTTTGAGTATTATGAAAGTGGAATTGAATTAGATTGTTTATATTCGTAAACAGAAATTGCTTCCGTAACACTGAAGAACAATAATTATGTGTTACTTGCGTGAAAAAAAAAGAACTCGGAAAAACTAAATTCCGACTTCAAAGTCGGAGTTTTCGAGTTTGAAGTCGGAACTTCCGAGTTAAAGTCGGAATTTCCGAGTTTGAAGTCGGTAGTTCAGAGTTTAAAGTCGGAATTTTCGACTTTGAACTAAATTATGTATCTTACTTAAGTCACTCTTTATACCTCAAAGAAAGTTTGGAACGATTGAAGATGATGGTCAATGCACATATTATATACCACGTACAAAAATCTAATGCACTTTAACTCGTTTATATTTGGCCATATTCCAGGATGGCGTGTGCTAATGAAAAATATTTCATTTGTAGCAGACAAGTGTCTGTGGAGAATGAGGTCTTCATATCCATATTTTATGTGAAATGGGGTCTTCAGATCCTTAGGTAATGTTACAAGAGATCTGTTTTTCGGATATAACGCGCTCTCAGCTTTTATCAGGTCATTCATGAGGAGACTTGATTCCATTTGAAGTTAATTCAGAAGTTACGACAGGGTTGGAGCTACTGTCAATTACGTCGGCTGTTGCCGAATTTTATATATAGTCCACTCCGATAAAATAGGGAAAATCTGAAATTTATAACTTGTAATTGTGCAGTGTTGACAACGAATATCTGAGAGAACCAAATTATTCACCATAGTATTCAAAAGGTATATGGAATTCCTTTCACCTCTCGTTTATATTGATTCTCCTCAAATTGAGGTAAATCGTGATTCATCGATTTGTCCAGCAAATTTTTATTATTAATCTTCTGGCTTTTGTGTTGGAAGGTATAAAGTACAAAAGGACGCAGAAGGTACAGTTTAGTGGCAAATACAACTTATGTATCACTAACAGAATTGTCAGCAGTCGCAGTAATATTCAATAGATTTGTTTATCTAACACATTGCATAAACAATGAATAAATAAATTTTTTTCTCAGGTACAAAAACGACTGTGATCATGTACGCAAATATGTTGTGGAATTGGATATATGATAAATCCGGGGCAAACAATTTTTTTTATTTATTATTGTATCACATAAAACACAAAACTTCAATTTGGAACTTTTACATAGAACGGAGAAGAAAACTGTACTTCACAAACAATGAGCTTATGACTGAGGCATAAGATGTCCGGAGGACTGCTCATTGCTAATATCCTATGAAATAGGAAAAGTTGGGTCGAAAATCCATCAGAAAACAACTACTTTCCTGGCTAATGCCACGACGAACATTGAATTACATCTGATGAAATTTCCGTGCAGAGTTCCTACAAGGTTATCTCTGCAATTGCTTGTTGCATGGAAATGTTCATCGAAACATTCGGACCACCTATATATTGATTTCGGGGTGTTGCCCCTCATCAGTATAGGGTAGGTCTAGCAGTCAATAACAAATGACTGCAACGAATGAATCGATAACAAAATCCATTTCAAGACCGAAACTGAGATCGCGCCCGCACAGTGGAAAACTCCAAAACTGCGAGCGCCATCCCAGCGCCGACCACTCAACTAAGCAATACCCATGAACAACGATCGTCAAGACTGTATAAAACTGAGAAGAAAACTGTAATTCACAAACAATGAATTGTATAGGATAATAGCAATGAGCAGTCCTCCGGACATCTTGTGCCTCAAGTCATAAGCTCATTGTTTGTGAATTACAGTTTTCTTCTCCGTTTTATACGGTCTTGACGATCGTGGTTCATAGGTATTGCTCAGTTGAGTGGTCGGCGCTGGGATGGCGCTCGCAGTTTTGGAGTTATTCACTGTGCGGGCGCGATTCCAGTTTCGGTCTTGAAATGGATTTGGTTATCGATTCATTCGTTGCAGTCATAAGTTAATGACTGCTAGACCTACCCTATACTGATGAGGAACAACACCCCGAAATCGATATAAAGGTGGTCCGAATGTTTCGATGAACATTTCCATGCAACAAGCAATTGCAGAGATAACCTCGTAGGAACTCTGCACGGAAATTTCATCAGATGTAATTCAATTTTCGTCGTGGCATCAGCCAGGAAAGTAGTTGTTTTCTGATGGATTTTCGACCCAACTTTTCCTATTGTATAGGATATTAGCAATGAGCAGTCCTCTGGACATCTTATGCCTCAACTTTTACATAGAAGAACCACATTTGGCAGCTCCCTGGTAGGTACCATCAAGCGCATCAGATATGGCCTTGAGACTCGGCTACAGACTTGTTTGACGTTGTCTTTGGTGGTGCCTCGGGTGCCAGCTTTGATTGGTTTGCTCCAATTACGAGGGTAGCTACAGATGGATATAACGGTCGGTATCCAGTTATTACGACCACTAGGTAATAATTCAAGTGGATGCATACTTTGATGGCATTCACTTGTGAATCTGAAGTCCTGGTTGCTTTCATATAGCACTATGCATACTTCCTGAAATGCAGACGGTGTAAAACAAGGAAAATGTCATTGTAACGCACTACTCACTGTGTGGAAGAAGAAATTCTCCAGAACAGTATTATATCTGCTGTGAGAGAATTTGTTTTGATATTACGTTAATTAACTCTCCCTGAATTTAAATGAGCCATGAAGTGCTTGAGAGTCTGTTTTGATCTTTTAAGTATTAATGTTATGATATGTTAATTAAATTTTCCATAATGAAGAAGAATTACAGTTTTCTTTTCCGTTTTGTACGGTCTTGACGATCGTGGTTCATGGGTATTGCTTAGTTGGGTGGTCGGCGCTGGGATGGCGCTCGCAGTTTTGGAGTTTTCCACTGTGCGGGCGCGAGCTCAGTTTCGGTCTTGAAATGGTTTTGGTTATCGATTCATTCGTTGCAGTCATTAGTTATTGACTGCTAGACCTACCCTATACTGATGAGGGACAACACCCCGAAATCGATATATAGGTGGTCCGAATGTTTCGATGAACATTTCCATGCAACAAGCAATTGCAGAGATAAACTGGTAGGAACTCTGCTCGGAAATTTCATCAGATGTAATTCAATGTTCGTCGTGGCATTAGCCAGGAAAGTAGTTGTTTTCTGATGGATTTTCGACCTAACTTTTCCTATTGTATAGGATATTATCAATGAGCAGTCCTCCGGACATCTTATGCCTCAACTTTTACATAGAAGAACCACATTTGGCAACTCCCTGGTAGGTACCATCAAGCGCATCAGATATGGCCTTGAGACTCGGCGGCAGACTTGTTTGACGTTGTCTCTGGTGGTGCCTCGGGTGCCAGCTTTGATTGGTTTGCTCCAATTACGAGGGTAGCTACAGATGGATATAACGGTCGGTATCCAGTTATTACGACCACTAGGTAATAATTCAAGTGGATGCACACTTTGATGGCATTCACTTGTGAATCTGAATTCCTGGTTGCTTTCATATAGCACTATGCATACTTCCTGAAATGCAGACGGTGTAAAACATGGAAAATGTCATTGTAACGCACTACTCACACTGTGGAAGAAGAAATTCTCCAGAACAGTATTATATCTGCTGTGAGAGAATTTGTTTTGATATTAAGTTAATTAACTCTCCCTGAATTCAAATGAGCCATGAAGTGCATGGGAGCCTGTTTGATCTTTTTAGTATTAATGTTATGATATGTTAATTAAATTTTCCTGAATGAAGAAGGTTCCCACTTTTCACTTTAAAGAAGTTTCAAGTGCAACTGAACCACATTTCAAAAGAGATTTTTTTTCTGTAAATAATCTTGCTGCAATATCTGCTCCAATTAAAACTTCAACTGGTCCATCATTTTCATCAGTGATTTCTGTACCAAGCTGTTAGATTTCAGAATTCCACAGGCCATTCCTCACAGAAACAACATCGCTACGTATCTCCGGTTGATTAAGAGAGATAAGAGATTAAGAGATGAGATGAATTTTGTAGCACATTCTTCTGTTTCAGAACCCCAAAAATCAGCATGTGTTCGCTGTGTTTCAATTGGTTCACAACCCATTTCAATAGCTGCACATCTATACTAATGTAAAATCTTTGAGAACCCGTAACAATGATGGCTCTGAAGAGCTTATTCTGGATTTCTCTACCAAATCAATATCTAACGTTTGCAAGAAAGTTTCATGATAAGTATAATTAGCAATATTTTCAACAACTGTTTGATCAGGAATATTTGTAGAGGGTGTAGATTCAACGACTTCATTGTGAGTTTTTGTGCACATCAATGTGACATGTCTACCTTTACACTCTGTACTCTGTACTCTGTACTCTGATTTTAACTATGCATTTTGTAGCGATATGACCAAATTTCAAACATATATGACAGTGTCCCTTCTAAGTCAATCTTTTTGTTTTTTCGGGAAGAGAACTTGTTTTGGCATAATTGCAATTTTCATTAGAAGTAGATTTCTTGCAAAAAACGAATCGAGGTATGCTTTTATGACTAATCAATACCAAAGCTGTTGATACTGATTGATCTTCCGATGATATTTAATTTTTGTTTTTATAAAAATCAAAACTTGCAGCAGCTAGTGATATTTTTTTCTCATTTTCACTTTTTTCTAAAACTTCATAAGTTTATCTGAGACTTCAGAATTGATTTAGAAACTCTTCCTGAAGAAGATTACACTAAGGGGTGAAGCATAGCTGCATTTTTATCCGAATTCACACCCAGACCTTCGAATGATCTGAGATGTGATCCCTTCTTGTCGTAAAGGAAGCTGAGATTCATTTTGTTTTTTAAATTATTTGAAATCAATATCAAAAGTTTGCGATCATCTTACTTAATATTCAACCAACAAATCGTCCCTACCAAAACGAAACTTTAAACTTTCAATAACCTTTGGGTAATTTTCGCACCTAGGAGGGTAACTCTCGACAAGTTCTAGGCTTACGTAGTAGCTTAAATAAGATATTCAAATGTGTCTTCATTTTCTATCGACTCATCTTCATGAACTCTTTCAAACAGACCTCAAAAAATTATTAAGTCTTTAATTTCACCACTGAATTTCTGCAACTCAATTTTTGGCATTTAACTTGACGTTTTGACTTACTGGAACTTTCATCGGATAATCCCTCATTCAAGCTTTGCTCTACTCTAAACTTGAGTTTAGCAAACTTTCTAAATAACTTATGGTAAAAGTAAAGAATATGGGTCCAGCTGGGATTTTGATAAAATTTTTACAGACGTTTTAAAACATCGTAAAAACACTAGAGCAATCGAAATTTTTGCGCGGAAAGAGCATTTTCTATTTTTTTTCTTGATAAAACATGTGTGGGAACTTACTTTTGAGAGACACAATTACAGACCGTTGGACGGAGTTAAAACGTATTTTTCATTTCAAACACATTGTCTTGAACTTCAAACACTTCTATCCAACCATATGGAGTAATTCATAGTACCTAATAAACTTCAAAAATTAAAAAAACACGCAAAAAGATTTTTATTCAATGTACATGAACAACCAGTTTATTTGACAAATGTTAAATGACAGGACACTTTTAACACGAAGTTAATAATGCCACGTTGCCAATTCTATTACACGGAAGAGTGACGGTTAAGTCTCGTTCATACCCTCGCGAATTTCTCAATTTTTCTGCAAATAAAATGGCTGCCGACATGGTTCAGCATCAACGAATGGTCCGGCATGACTGGCAGCCACTTCATATGTCGAAAAATTGCTAAATTTGCGAGGATACGAATAAGTTTTCATGGAAATTTAAGTTAAACTACAAGAAAGTGAAAAATTTATCGAATTCTCAATCGAGTTTATTAAAGGATTCTGACATAAACATTCAAAATAACTTTTGACATATCGTTCTCTGTTGAATGTCAAATCCGCACGATTTGCGAAATTCCGAACGCACCCGCTTCGCTTGCATGGTTTATTTTGAGTTATAGTTTTCATTTCAAATTGTAACATAGGTTTGTGGAATTGACAGAATTGTTGACTATTTAGGAAAAGCCGCGCGTTCGGCCGACATTTCGCAAATCCTCGCGCGCGGATTTGCTAAATATCGGCCGAACGCGCTCGCTTCGCTCGCGTATGGTCTATTTTGTTTTATAGTTCTCATTTGAAATTGTAACATTGGTTTGTGGAATTTACAAAATTGTTGACCAGTTAGGAAAACCAGCGCGTTCGGCCGACATTCGGCAAATCCGCGCGCGCGGATTTTCCGAATGTCGGTCGAACGCGCTCGCTTCGCTCGCATGGTCTATTTTATGTCATAGTTCTCATTTAAAATTATATCATAGGTTCGTGTAAGATGAATTGACAGAATTGTTGACCAGTTAGGAAAAGCCGCGCGTTCGGCCGACATTTCGCAAATCCGCGCGCGCGGATTTGCGAAATGTCGGCCGAACGCGCTTGCTTCGCTCGCATATGGTCTATTTTATATAATAGCTCCTATTTCAAATCAAATTATAGATTGGGGAAGATATGAATATATGAAGTGAACCTGTAATGAAAATGTGCGCATTCTTCACCTATTCCAAACTTTTTTTTTTCATCTCAACACATTAACTTCCTATATATTTATTTATTCGCCCGTTATATGCAATTGCCTGTGAGACATTTAAAAATTCGCCACAAATGATTTGATCTAAAGAAATTTCACACCCTAAAATATTTTTCATAACAATCCAGTTACCTAGCTACCACCAAAAACGCATATTCCTGCTAACAAACAAAAACTAATTATTATCAATGTCTTTCTTTGAATCGACAATGAATGTTGTGCGTTTATTGAAAATAGAGAAAAGTTATAAATTTTTCCATCTCTAAGAGCAAGAGTTCCAATCGACCAGACTTCATATGGGCAATTTGCACGGGCTGTTCAGAACGATAGTACACTGGATTTGTCTGATTTGGAATATTAATCCAAATTCGAGTGGTTATTCTGTATACATGAGGTTAGGTTAGGTTGGGTTGAAGTTGGATAATAATTTACGCATGTTCTAATTGGTCCATGCGGATCAGTCTGGTCGATTAGAACTTTTGCGGTACTGAGTCTCGTTCATACCCTCGCGAATTTCACAATTCCGTTACGAATGAAATGGCTGACAACAATGAATGGTCCGGCATGACTGACAGCCATTTTATTCCCAGAAAAATTGAGAAATTCGCGAGGGTATGAACAAGTCTTTAAGCTATCAGAAATCTCTATTGGCAACGTCGCAGTTCCAATTTATTCACTTGTCAACAAATTATAAATTAATTATATCTACTTAATAAAAGTAGCTTTTTAACCTTTTCCATACTATTCGAAGCTTATTCTGCTAATGAATTGATACTTCTGTATATGTAGAAAGTGATATCAATACAACACAGTTCATTAACATTGAAAAAATAGGTAAAATAACCCATCCAACAAATTGAATTTGTTTGTCTTGAAAGTGAGTATCCACATTTATTTTTTCAAAAATAAAATAGAAAAATGTGTTTCCGCGCCAAATTTTATTTTTTTTATTCATTTTATCGCGTTTTAGAGCATCTATAAAAAAATTTCAAAATCCCAGCTGGACCCATATTCTTTACTTTTTCCTAACTTATCAGCTCCAGCAACTTCTTCATCAACATTCAAGCCTGGAAACTCATCTTCAAGAATAACATCCAGAATCTGGTCCATGACGCAGATATCTCCTTGTATACCCATCATACCTGGTTCTGCACTCTTCAATTCGTAATAAATACGTTAAAAAATCCGTAAAAAGGAACTTTTATGGACAACAAGGGCTTTCCTTAGCTTATCCATTATCCGCAACGTGTACTGTCACGGTTGCCAAAATGTTACATTTTTCTCCACCCACCCGGTGTAGAGATATGATCGTGGAATAATGTAAGTAATGGGGCCTTCAAATACTGGAAATAGAGATATTTACTAATATAAAAGTAAAGCAAAACACAAAATATATTTACAAGTGCCAATAAATTGGATCTGACAATTCGTTTCAAAAATGACAGTATGAATAATTGAATGACTTCCATATACAGTGTTCGCAAAATTTAACACAGTGACCTTAGAGTCTTAGACTCTATTAATACTTACTCTAGTCTTAAAACGAATCTTAACCACACACTATCGATATGCCACATTATTAAAATTATTTTTGATAAGGTAACCGATATGAAATACTTTTATTTGGCTAGAAAATTTTAGATTTTCAAAAATTTTGAGAAAAAATAACACATATAATATTCTTTTGTAACAAATTTTCCGGTTTTCCATAGAAACCCGTAAGAAATTTTTCTATGAGCTTGTGCGAGAAAGAAAGATCTGAGACCGGCCACCGGTAGCTGGTGCTGAGTTTTGAACCCACGTCCTTTTGGGTGAGAATCGAACGCTCCGTGCATAATCCCGGCCCTTTGGTTGAGGGATTCTCTAAATATTTGTGAAACTGAAAAATAGACATGTATTCCCCCTTAGAACTTTTAAAAATTTCAAGAACCTTCCCTATTTTGAGCAAATTTCAGGAAAACATGCTAATTCTAACAGCAAAGAAAATCTTGGGGCTACTTCTGAGTAAGTCATTTACCACCCTTCTCGAGGTACACACTTATTTCAAAGTTGAATTTTATCAGTCTTAAAAATCGAATCACTGTACATAGATATTGAAGTCTTGGGCATTTTTATGAATTCTTTTCTGGTAAATAGACTGGTGCATAATTTTTGTGAAAAAAAAAGTAATAGGCAAGGACCAGGAGGAAAATGTTGTTAAGGTTCCAACTTTGAATAAAAATAAAATTAAACACAAAATCACACAAAATGGTGAATCGGGGATGAAGTTTAGGGGTTGAAAACGGTTTTATGCGATTTTCAGCGAAACGTAGCATCTTAGCGAAAAATGTTCAGCAAAGTTATAGATAATGAAAAAATTGAAAACTTATGTATTTAACACTTTTCGACATAACCTCAAGTTACCGTCAAAATTGCGAAAAACCGATATTTCAGTATTTAATTTTTTTGTCGAGTTTAAATATAAGCGTCTTTTTTGGTACCTAATGATCCTGATTTTTTTCGACTAGTTTTCGAGTTATGTATATTTTTCGAAAAAAATACCCTTATCTTCCACGAACAATTGTTCTGATCTTTTTTCGAATGTCTTCAAGTGATCATTTTAATTGTTGGAAATGTCTACTTACAAATGGTCTATGTGACTTGGGGATTATTAATCGTTAAACCGCTTAAAATTGATAAAAACCGACAAGTCTCTCTTAATCATGATATTCTGAATATGTTCAATGATTTTCAATAGCTGTAAAAAAAGGACCAGACAAGGACCTGGTGGAGAATGTTGTCGAGGTTTCAACTTTCAGGAAAAATAAATGTAATCACGAAAACACCCAAAATGGTAAAATGGGGAAGAATTTTAGGGGTTGAAAACCATTTTTGCGGTTTTCGGCATAACCTAACCTCCTAGCGAAATTTGTTGAATAATAAAGTTGTAGATAATAAAAAAAATTGAAAACTTCTTCATTCAACACTTTCTGACATATCCTCAAATTAATCGTCAAAATGGGAAAAAACGATTTTTCAGTATTTTTTTCTATCGCGTATAAATGATTTATTTCATATGAGAATTTGTAGATACATGTCTTTTTTTTGTGATGAATAAGCATATTTTCGCAAATCAGAAGACAACGAGTTTTCGAATTATGCACATTTTTCGAAAAAAATATCCTTATCTTCCACGAACAATTGTCTTGATATTCTTTTGTATTCCGAAGGTCTTTAAGTAATTGTTGAAATGCTACTTTCAAATGGGGACTTGGGGATTTATCGGTCGTTAAAGCGCTTAAAATTGAGAAAAAAATTCTCCTATATTTCCAATGATTTTCGACTTTCTCCATCATTTTTATAACAAAAAGTAGTTTATATCAAATTCCTTGAATTCCTTTGAATACATAATGAACATAACACTACAAAATTAATTCATTAATATCATTTTTATTATTTTTTACAACTATTGAAAATCATTGAAAATATTGAGAAAATTATGATTCAGAGAGACTTGTTGTCGGTTTTTCTCAATTTTATGGGGTTTAACCTTTTCACTGCTCAGCATAAAGTAAGCACTTCGCCCATACCCTAAACGAGTATTAATTTTCAATCAACTAAAGATATTTGTAGATTGCTGTTGGAGTATCATTTTTTTGTTTCCCATTATTTTTTTATTTAAAATGTAGAAATGTGTAAACACGTCTTGATCACCCCATTTTTTGGCTTGGTGCTCAGAATCGTGTTCACACGTCTCGTGGTCTTTGTGGAATAATGCAGAAGCCGTGTATACACGTCCGGCGCACTGGGCGTGACATGCGCAAAGGCGTTTAAACACGTCCTGAGCAGTGAACAGGTTGATGATTAGTAAACCACCGAGTTACATAGACCATTTGAAAGTAGACAATTCAACAATTAAAATAATTACTTATAGACTTTCGAATTACAAAAAAGCACCAGAACAATTGTTCGTGGAAGGTAAGATACATAACTCGAAAACTGGTTCTTGCTCATTCTTCACCAGAATAGACATATGCCTACAAATTTTCACTTGTAATCTCCCAAGTGCTTGAATTATTGCCGGAAATTTTTCGAGTACATGAATTTTTTGAAAATTACCCGAGTCGCGCAGCGACGAGGGTAATTTTCTTAAAAAATTCATGTACGAGATAAATTTCCTGCAATTAATTCAAGCACGCGGGGGATTCGGTAAGAAAATTTTACACCAAAATATATCCAACAATTCATAAGAAATAACTAACTATGGTTCACCTGAACTATTTATATGCATAGTACAAAAAAGATGCATGAAAATATTGATATGTAAAACACACTTAACAAAATTTCAATTTGATTTTTTAAATTTAATCAAAAAAAAAGTAAAAATGTTCTTGCTCCACTGGTAATTGAACTAGTAACCACACAACCACGAGGCGGACACTTTACCGACTCGCCACGGGGCCTTTGATTAACATGTAGACAACTGGTGTATTGAAGTGTTTCTGAAATTTGATTTCAGAATTTGCAAATTCTGCGATTATCGTGAAGAAAATATTCAGACACATTCGAAATATTTAATAAATACATAAATATGAAATATTATCTCATTTCAAATGAAAAATACAATTCCATTTATCACCTGTCAAATATTTGACAGAAAAATTTCCACTTATTAATTTCGGCCAGGGTACCCAGGAGGATAAAAATTTCCGGAAATTTTTTGGGTTGCCATGGCATCTAAATAAGAACGAATGTTTTGGTTCTCTCTAAAAGTGAGGTGTGAAATTTTCATGTAAATTAAATCATTTATACGCGAGAAAATAATTAAATTCTGAAAAATCGGGTTTTCGCCATTTTGACGGTTAATTTGAGGTTATGTCGAGAAGTGTTGAACACAAAAATTTTTATTTTTTTTTTATATCTACAACTTTCTCATTTAACATTTTTCGCTAAAATGTCACGTTTCGCCGCAAATCGCTAAAAATCGTTTTCAACCGCTAAACTGCATCCCCATTCCACCATTTCGAGTGTTTTCGTGTTTACTTTTATTTTTTCTTCAAAGTTTGAACTTCAGCATTTTCCACCTGGTCCTAGCCTGTTACTTTTTTTCTTATTTTATGCGTTCAAAATTCTCTTTGGCACCAGCCTAATATTGCTTTTCATTCAAATGGCGTAGTTGAAGACAAAACCAACAGAGTCTTGCTTTTCGAAACGACAAATCGTGGATGCGTTCAACGGTAGGAAGGTTGATAGAACTGGAAATGAATATACTTAAAAAAAAAACTTTTTAGAGAAAAGCTTTAATTGAAATGCACTAAAAAGAAGAAAATTAATTTTGAAGTGAAGTAAACCCATAATTTTGTTACATGATATAAAACCTTGTGGCAACAAGTATTCTTATTGTAAATTAAACTTAATACAACTTCAAGATCTATTCTCTCGACAAAATTTCATATCATTTAAAATTTCATAATGTAACAAAATGATGGGTTTAATTCACTTTGAAATTAATTTTCTTTTTTTTGGTGCATTTAAATAAAAGCTTTTCTCTAAAATATTTTTTTAGGCTTATTTTTCACTAGTTTTCTTTGGATGTGTTTTTTAGTCTGTTCATTTCAATTGATGCGTCATTGTAGCAACGGCATGGTCAATAGTTAGGTTAGGTTTGAACGTGAGTGGGCCCGTATCAGGCATCATGGTCAATAGTACTCAAGACCATCATAATATAATTGGCAACATTCTTTGTTGAACAGTACCATAAGTTTTCTTTACTTAAGGGGGGTCTGAGCACCCTGAACAATATTTTCTTATGTCATAATTTTCATCGTCCGAAACAATTAGTAAATTTTCCAATTTTCTATGCGTTCTCAATCTAGATAGGGGATTACCATTTTTCAAAACTATATTATTCGATGGTTAGATATTTTTCACTATTTTTACGGATTCCGATTTTGATTTCGCAAGTTTTCGCAACATTTCTGAAAAGATGACAAATATGTTTTTTTTTCGTAATTTTTCATGAATGGAACCGTTGGAAATTTATCCGAATTACTATGCGTTCTAACTTCTAGCTTCTAGCTTCCGAGGGGGGAAGAGGGGTAAATTTTTTTGAAACCGTATTATTCAATGGTCAGATGATTTTCACTATTTTTACGGTTTTTTTCTATTTCTATTTGGCAAGTTTTTCCAATTCTTTTCATGGCAGGTCGATCGATTTTTTTTCATCATTATTTTCCATGTCCGAAACTGTTGAAACATTTTCCGAATTCTTTTGTATTCTCTATCTAGCTTTTGAGGGGGGACAGGGGTGGGTGACATCTTTTTGAACTATAATATTCCTCGGTCAGATACGTTTCAGTATTTTTACGTATTTTTCCTATTTTAATTCCGCGAGTTTTCCATCTTTTTTCGGAAAATGGGGTGTGGGCTAGCCCCCTCTACTTATTTTTTTGCTGTAATTTTTGATGTCCCAATCCGTTAAGACAACTTCTGAAACCCTACGCGTTCTCTATCTAGCTTTCGTGTGGCAGGTGGCGACAATTTCTTCGACATTAATGTATTGTCATCGGAACTGAACCAACATGTAAAATTTCAATTCCGTAGGATAAGAGGAAGTATGGTTCTAATTCAGCTTGCAAAATTTGTACTGATCTAACACATACACAGAGCGAGTTAAATAAAGAAGCTTTTAATAAAAAAAAAAAAGATTTATGTTTTTGACCATTCCAAAATTACTTTTCACGAAATTTCTTCTCGCAACCATACATTATTTAGATTTGCTCATCAATAATTAACTATTCTAATTTGACAATATTTTCTTACTTGTTTTTTTTTCACAGGGTTATGGGAAAGCGGATCATCAACTGTCGGTGGACATTTTGAAGAAAACGTATCCGGATTATGAAATTACCTTTTCAGATGAAGGCTACTAAAATTTCAACATCATTTATAAATATGAATCAATATTTGTGACTTGTAAAATTGAACTGGAATAAATTTGTAAAAGAAATCAGATTTGTTACTCGTTTTGATACATTACTACTATTCGACCAAGGCACGTAAACAAATTCTGCGTCCCTTTCATTTCATTTATTATGATGAATGTTTTGGACTGTTATTTTTATTGGTTTTTGAAATACGTCACCTGAAACTGGGATATTCAATATAATAATTATCTGCCTTATAATCACTAACTTGCAAAGGCATAATTTTTGCGGGTAGAGGACACAATTATTCCCCCTAACGATCATTCCGAAAAAAATTGGGGCTGCAATGGTTATGCAGCACGGGGGTCATGCCTTTCTTCATTAACGGGTCTTTGGTGTGGTGGCCGAAGACACAACAAAGAGGAGCCATAACAAGACTAGGCAAGGTGCAAATACTTGCCTGTCTTGGAATCAGAGGAGCAATTTCATCAACCCAACTGTAGTCATGGAGATACTCCTGGGACTGCCTCCTCTCCTGGTGCAGAGGGAGGCAAGGCTTGGTGCCTCCAGACTTCAGAACACAGCCAACTTAAACGTTGGAACGGGATATATGAGTATATATCGTTAGAATTATAATTGTGGACGTGCTGGGAACGAGAACGGACCACATTCCGAAACGATACTGTTCCGATAACCAATTCAGTTTGATGATACCAGAGCTTGCAGCTCAAGAAAAATCTACATGAAAAAATGTGGTACACAGGTGGATCCAAGACTGTGAAAGAGGTGGGCTCAGGAGTGTTTTCCAGGAATCCGAGTACTGGCGTCAGCAACTCACTGGGCAAATACACCTCTGTATTTCAGGCAGAGGTGTACGCCACGCAAAGAGACTAAACTAACAAGGAGGGTTTAATAAGCTCTAGCCAATATCAAAATCTTGTAGCATCAACGCGTCATAGTGACGTACTTGGATATGAGTACAGAGTCGAACTCGAACCAAGCAACAAAACTGTCAGCAGTAACTCTCATATAGCAAGAGCTAGTCCGTCACTGTCTATAGATAACGGCTGCCATGACACGTCCAACTACGTCACATTTCGTCACAAATGTTCTTTCATCTCTTTCTATCAGTGTCCCCATTGTCTTATGGGGATTAGACTCTCCTGTTAAATAATGTTTAGTCTCCTTGTACGCCACCCTCCAATGTGCGAGGAAGAACAACAGGAAAAATGTTGAAAACGCGCATAATAATATCCTGTCAAACAGTCTAGCGGACACTAAAGGTACCGAAATGTGCAGTAGGAACGGTCATAAGAGACTGGATTGTGGAGAGACACAAAAACTACTGGGAAGGCATCCCAGGAAACAAACAGGGAAAGAATACCTCAAAGGTATTTTTTTCTACAACCACACTCCAAAACATGCTTTTCTGCATAGTTTTACGTTCGCAAACATGATTATTTCTCACAATAATTGAAATTTGACATTAGTGTGCCGCAAAGTGACATTTCTGTGCCACAAAGTGACATTTCTGTGCCAAAATTTTTCAGTACCTAATTTCTAAGCAATACAGTTTTCGTGACAGCAAGGTGAAAGTATATTTTGAAAATTCTGCATTTCGAAGGGATATATTCGATCAGGCAAATTCAAGAATGAATAGACAAAGTCTATTGGTTTATATAATATGAGGGAAATTGTCGTACAAATTCATAATATTCTGAACAAAAATTATAGACATCACTACTGCTGTCTCAAATACCCACATACACACTATCCATTGCTAGGCAACAGAGCAACATCTATCGAATCATTTGAATGTCAACAAACGTCAAGCATAAAATATTCGTAAAATATTCTTGTCCCGTCATTTTTTAATGAGATTGAACTAAAATGGATAGCGACAGTTCTGGAAATTGAAAATACTCCGCCAGAACTAAGAGAACAAGTTAATTCATTGTCATTGAATTTACTACCTTCAACTTCAAGAGGAAAATATAAGAATGAGTTACTGACATTTCATTCCGTCTTATAGTATAGTATTATTTTTAGCAAAAAGGGTGTTGTAGAAAAAGTATAGTGTGTAACACGAGCAGAAATGCAATTTCTCACTCGTTTGAATTGCAGCACTCGCTTGCGCTTGTGCCGCAACTTTTTCAAACTCGTGAGAAATTAGCACTTTTCTGCACTTGTTGCACAATATACTATTACTCCTCGTTTTCTACAGTCGATTACTACTATCGCAAGCGACAGTCACACATTTGGCCTTCTGTGCTTTAGTCGCCTACACATCGGGTTTTTTCGGAAACGTACTACCCAATTTACAAGCATTTGCCAAAATTTGGTGATATTCTGTGACATTTTATATTCTTGTGTCCAAAATGACTGTCATTGTCAGGCATTGTTATTTTTAACGGCTGGTAGTTTCATGAGCTTTTCAATTAATTTTTAATAAATTGTGATATTATTGTTGCCAATGAACGGTTGAATTTATTAGCTCTGGAGGAAAAATAAACTATTGAGAGAATATTCATGAGAGAAGCATCAGGTCCATTTTTAATAGAAGATACGAGGTTTAAAGAACTCTTGCAACAGGGACATATCAAAGAGTAATAGGTAGAATCCTCTTTTTATAGCTCAGCAATATGTATCGAAGGTCATAGAAGAGGTAACCATTGCTATTGTAAATACTTTGTCAGAGCAGTGGGTAAGCTTTCTACCTCCTGTCTTTAGCTGATCTTTCTGCAGTTTTTGACTTCCTGGCTACCACTATAATAGTTACCTAAATTCAAATTAAGAAGTAAGTATAAATAAACGCTAGGGTTAATCGATTAGGGCTCTGCACTATTACTGAACTTTTCTGAATACTTATCCATCTCCATTCTTCGACAGATTTTTCTTCATAACCTAAGCTGTTAAGCTATAGAGCCATAGAGCGTGACTTTGTGCTTTGCCCTCTATTCATTGAAATTACTTGAATCGAAACTTAAATCGAAATTTTTTTGCCAGTGTTCACCCCATAACCTCATTATTTAATATTTTTTACTATTTGCTTTCGAAATTGAAACAAATATATATTTCACAACAAAATTGAATCGAAAGAAAAAAGTAGGGTTGAACACCGAAAATGACATGTCTCGACGTCTTGCTTTCTGGCTACCGGGATAGTCGAGTTTAGGCGATAATTTGTGTACACAAATTACCGGTCATATGGAATTCAGTCGATAAGAGGAATTCAATATGACACAAAGTTCCGCTGCAGGTCGCAGAACTTGTACAAACTCGTAGAAGGCACAGAAGTACTGGATTTGGTACTGTGACAGTACAGTACATAGGCATGATACAATGGACCAATAGGCCTAAGTGTCACCGAGGGCAACAACCTGACGGGCCTACAGAGAGGTGGAGGTTTTAGTCAGTAGCCCTGAGAATCAGTGGAGTTTCACATTAGCTATTGAGTTTTGAGACTCTTTACCAATCTATGAAATAAATTTCCTCAACCTGAGCAAAAAAAGGCATGTCTGGACTTCCATCCAGCGTGACATTCATGAATTGACTTATCAGTCACAGTATTAGCAGGCAATGTAGCAGACCTCCATTTGTATATTTCATGGTTTGGTAAACCCAAAATATTTCACAAAATGAAACACTTTCCAAAAGTTTCCCAAGAATAGAACATGATCTGAAAATTTTAAATATAGTCTGTGCAAAGACCAGACACTCCATCTTTATCGCGAAACATAAACTTTCATTACAATATTTCAGGCGAAATTTCTCGGTAGTTAAGATATTCACTGATAGATGGTGATTGTCATAATACATTTTTGGGAACATATTTTAATTTTTGTAGAATAAGGTAAATTGGTTTCAAAAAGGTATTTTTGAACATTTTATAATTTTTTATTTATCCGCAAACAAAAGTATTACTATATCGTCCAATTTCGTGAATCCACCTGAAAGAAAATTCTTGAGTTCTCTACTTGCTGAGCTCCAAAGAAAGAGACAACTGAAGCAGATTGTGTGTAAACTGTAAAGGCCGAGCAATTCTGCTTTGTAAAATCAAATGAGATATTAAAAACAAAACCATATAAAAATGTGTTCCTCATTTTATATCCATTCACAGTATTGAAAATGAAACAATTTTGGTACAACTGTAACAAAAACTCCCAAAACGATAGTCGGTCCCGATCATTTTGACAAAAGCAACACAATATGTTTCGAAAAAGATAAGGAATTTATGATAATCATCGATAACACGGGTTGTATTTGTTAAAAGATTATTTCATCAATGAAATAATCACCAGAACGTATTTTTTCATTCATATTGACGTTGTTTTGAGGTTAGGGTAATTAATAATTTACGTACTTTCAACTCAGATTGCGTGCAGCTGTCTTGTCATTGTAAACCCAGTTAACACAAAATGATCTCATAGATGGTATTGGGATTCACTTTCATGTTTCAGATCACATCAGTGAATCGAAAAGTGACTTCCATTACTATCGCGAAAACATCTATTCGGTGCCTCGTTGGTCATTTCCAGACATCAAATTGTGGTGCCAAATGTGACTCGAAACTAGCCCAATGTGAGATTCTATATATACTGCGAAATCAAATGCACATGAAGATCATTTAAAGTTACAATGTGAAATTGAATGAACTGGTACTTATTTGAAAATGCGCTTCACTTTCTGACTCTCTTATTTGTCACAAACACTTCAAACTTAGAATTCTATAATGAATTCATAGGTATGATTATGTAGGTTTCTAACAGTGTAACTCGCCTGTTACTCGTTCAGACTTTTCGAGAGTTTCATATAAGTATTTCGAATTCATAATGAACAGAAACATCTAAAACAGCAATGATTGTGATAAACAGATTCATTTCAGAACTTCAATTTTAAAATTCGCTGAATTTAATATAATTTGCAGCATGCTAAATTCGATGTAATGTACCAAATTTTTTATACATTCATTCACACATTAAGGTATGAAATAAATAGGAAAAATATAGTGAAATGTTTATAAACATTTCAAAATTTAAACCAACCTGCTAATTGTGATTCCTTTTAAACTTCATCACTATATACCAATCAATTGTTCAGCAGTCACGTTGCAAATTGTATGCCAATATAACACCTCCTTATGTATCAAATTCCCTGTTGAATCAAATCACTGCCACATCAATATTCAATTAGGAACCTGAATAAAAAAGAAACATGGAAAATTCATGTTTCAACATGAATAGAAACAATAAGTACCTACCTCAATTTTATTATCCAAAGCAATAAGTAATGAATTATGGTTTATATAACATGGGATGCTACAAAACAATAAATACGTGAGTTGATTCCATAATATATACTTTTAATAAACAAAGAACTAAAAGATAAATAGTTAAACCTAAATCATAACAAAATCAAAGTATTGAAATACTGAAAATACTAAAATTCAATACCAGTTTTCTGTACAGCATTTTCTTCCCGACGAAATCAATACCTAACCTGAAAAAGCCGAATTTTTAAAACACTGAATATACCGTTTCACTTACCGTTCTTGCTTGTCCTTGAAGAGACACTAAGAAATCTTGGGTGATGTTAACAAACACATTCTTGAATTAACTGTTGAAAGAGAAAGAATTAAACAGAACACTGAACACTATCACAAATGCTTATAGAGAATATTGATAAAATGACGCCGTACCATCAACACAATACCTACAAGTTCTACACCCGACTCTCGAAAGTCTCGACAAACAACGCTCAATGCCGGTTATTTAGGTCACTGCTTCAGCAATGAAATCAAAATTCACGTCAATGTGCTTCGCAATTTTCGGCACATTTTGTTCCTCAAAGCGATACTAATGAGAAGAAAATTGTGAACAATTCATAATATTTGGCATCACAAAGCGGTAACAGCAATATATGAAGTAACTCATACTGTTACCACAATAATCAAGAAAGTGACATCGCCTAGAGGTTTGTGTTAACTGGGAACTTCCCGCTATGATATTACCAATCACAGAGCGCGTCTCTCGTTTATCGCCTCTTAACCTGAGAGCATTCCTATCTCTTCTGGGTTTACCTTTCAGGCTTATACTGTGTCAAAAGTTTGTGGACACGTGAAGCTTGCCAACAGATTTTGCTACTTCTTTTGTAGAGACCCTGTGTTATATAAATTGTCCACGTGAACGCAAATTAACTGCAAAGATTTGCCTCAAGTATTTCTTTAATTTTGTCCTTCTCCGACAGAGTAATCTGTTCATTATCTGATATCCCCAGATTCTTCATTGCTTGATTCGCTCTAAACGATAAGAGAGCTTGCTATGGATTCCAGCGTTTTTAATATCCGACGAAGTTAACTTCACGGAGGAGGGTATAAATCATTCACCTCGTTTATTCGACAAGGGAATTGTAACAGCCCATTTTTGAAGAACCCCTTACAACAAAATGAACAAGTAAACTTCCTTTGATGGGTATGCAAATAAAAGTACTTTTCTCCTATTGCTGGCCCTAAATAAATATTACAGTTCTTTCTTTTTCCATCTCATGTAAATACTATTTTCTGGCATGGTTGTGACTTCAAGATGATTTCTGCAAAAACACCGAAAGGAATGCCAAAGAAGCATTTCAATTCGGAATAATTTAAATTCAAGTCTGGGTGCCACTGGCTCCGTAAAATATCTGATCTGTCGTGAAACATGTGAAATGAGGTTATTTTTCACTTGACCGATAGTCACTGATTAGTTGTAAGATGACAAGGTGCTTGAAGCGATTTTTGATAGTGCCTTAGAGCATTTATCAGTTAGGCATATTTTTTGTAGTGGCCTCATGTGATTTCTAAGGTAAAAATTTGATTTTTCATGAGTTCTTTTCGAATTCACTTCAATCCTGAATTTATTTCAATAACAGGCCATTTCGTGCCGGCTCAAGCGAATCCAGAAAAGCCCTTACCTCATAATTCTGGATCTTGACCTCGTTTGCTGGTCTAACTTGGCAGAAGGTATGTCCAGGACCATATCTACCGAAATGTAAAACCAGCAATCGGTCACAAACTGATTAGTTTTCAAACGCCCCCCCCCCCCTCATTGACCTTAACCTGGAAAAATTCGAAAACTACTTCCAGGCGACTTATGGCAACACCATGAATGATATTTCATGCCCAGCAGACGGTTTTTTTACCTGTCAGTAAATCATTTAGGCTAACTATAACTATTTTAGGCTAACTATAAGATAACTATAACTATAAGATGTCTGCTAAGCCATTTGTGTTTCCGAAACAGCCAGTATACATCGATTTTGGCGATGTTTCTGTTTTGTTTCGCGGGAAATTCAAATTATTCAACAATTACTCTATTGTTAAAAATTATTAAAATTATTTTATCCGTTAACCAGCTGTCGTTCCCTTACGAACGGCAGCCCTCAAAAAGTCGAAACTTGTGCGAGTCAAGGATTAACGAGGTCTTACCTTTTTACGTGCGATTCCTAGCACTTTCTCGGGCCATCAGAAAAAATTCTGCAGTCGCCGTGGTTTGAACCATCGCCGACTGGCATCCAAAGTGATTAAACCATGTCGCTTTAACCACTCGGCTACCTATGAAAGCAATGACGGCATAACACTATAAAAGAGCAGATAAATCAATTATCGATTATTCAATTAACTGGCCTCAGAACCATCAGTAATATATCAATATCAATCTAATCAATTATATTTGTGATTGCCTTTCTTCTTGAATTGTTTCTATAAAAATATATCTGAAAATGGTCAGAATAAAGCAATAAAATTAAAATAATTAAATAGATGAATAAATTCAGTGTTTTCATATCAGATCATTACCCGTATGTGCGGGTAATGATCTCAATTTTCTCTCAATAACTCAATAACCATCTCTTGAAACCCAGCAAATTTGATTTGCATATTTCTACCGGTTTCAGAGCAATAAATAAATAGTCAGTTTTTAAGAAAAACTTTTACACCCCGTATCTGGGAATACAAAGCATTTGCGGACAAAAGCTATATAACAAACTGTCAATTTTTTCATGCAGAATCACCTCCTGAAGTTTGTCGCACATATTCAGTAACACCCTGTATATTTCAGTCGAGTTCAAACATTCCTTAAATGTAGCACAAAAATATTTCAAATATTTAGTCCAAGAAACGAGAAAGCGGCCCAATGTTGAATGTGCAAAAGTTAATATCCAAAAAATAAAAACATAAGCGTATAGAAAATTTAAATTCAGGATGAGTTTCTATTTCATGCGACTCGATCCTGATTACCAAACATAACCTAAAAATTTGGCAAAGTTGCGAAAACCGGTTTTTTGATAATTTAAAAACTGCAGCTCCGATCAAAAAAAGTTATAGTAGGAAATTGTAGGTATTGAAAAGATCTATCAATAGGGAATATGCAAGTGATTTAAATTTACTTGATTTTTTTACCACATATACTTTATTGTCTCGAAATTACACCTAAACCATTAGTTTATCATTTAGTTTGTATTTAACTCCATAAAACTTCAATCAAAAAGTGCATAATAAGCGCGCGGAATTCAAATTTGCGAAACGCATCACCATTGGTCGAAACGAAAAATGACGTCACATTGCACGTTATGAAATTTATCTGTGTTAATATTCATACTGTGCTAGTCGTCTTTCATAGAAAATTTGTTTTTATTTATATATTTGTAGTGTTTTCCATTACATAGTTCGATTTTGGTCTTGTGACAATTGTAAATTATCAAGAGAAATGGCTGAAAGCGGTTTTGTCAAAGCACAATCCGACAATACCGGAACTGATAAGTAGTAATAGTTTATCAAATGATAGTTTTCCTTTTGTAATTTAGGTGAGGCAGGCAGGTATATACAAAACATTTATGCATACAAAACTTACTTCTGATCAATTCACTTCATGTTAACTATCGAAATACAATGTACTCACATTGAAATGATATTCACAACAATGTAAATGTGATATTGGAGATACTTCTCCTCTTCTCATAACCTTACACCATTGTTTACGTATTTTCGCATCTCTTGGAACAGAAAAAAATACTTAAATTGGTGTACTTATAATTGTGTTTTGGCATTCCGGTACTAAACAATACCTATAAGATGGTTTTTTAGCATTTTCCATTATCGTAATAGCGATTAAAACTGCAAATTCCTAACCTAATTAATAACTGTCAATTGCCATAACTATAGAAAGGCTTGTTCATTGAAGACTGCTCTGGTTGATCGAGATTACTTTCACATATGTTCATCTCTATCTAACACTTGTACTGCATTTGTCTTACTCTTTTATAAAAGATCAACTCCAAGCAAGTAGAGCAATCAGAGTACGTCAAAACGAACGACACTGAAGAAGAACATCGCTGATAGCGCTATGTGACGTCATCCACAGCGCGCAAAAATGGAGGCGTTCAAATAGGTCAAATACAATCGGTATTTTATATATTATTTTAAAAATTGATTCCAAGACTTTCAACCGTATTTATATTTTTTACTATGTTGTAACGAAGTAAAAAATTATTTAAACAAATAAAAATAAATTACGCATATTCCCTATTGAATGACTTTTAATTTTTTGATATTATTGATACTTATCGAGTTATATCGGAAAAACCGTAAAAAATCAGGTTTTCTATAACTCGTTAACTGTAAGGTATTCAAACTTGTTATTTACCGTTATCTGTAGCCTATGGCAAACCAAAAAAGTATTTTTTCAAAGAATTGCTGAATATTGATTATTTTTCAAAATATAAGTTTTCTCAAAAAAGATGCTCTCTCAATGTGGCTACTTTTGCTCGGGGAATGATGCTACAGTAACGATTCAGTGCTTATTTTTTGTGTAAGAGTTGTACTTTCATATTATCGAATAAATATATTGATTTTATTTATTTTAAGTGTCAAAAAATTGCACAATTTTTTTACATGTTTTTTATAAATAAATTTCTTAATTTTGTTTTTATGAAAATGACTTTTATTAAATTAGATTTCTAGCATGACTTCACGCATTAAAAAAAATTTGATTCCTATGATCACTAGGAGCCGAAAAAATCTGGAAGGCGCAGTAATCATCGTACAGCAGTCACCTTCATGGATATTGATGTTGAATACCTATATTTTCGATAAAAAAATACTAGGTTATGTCTAGTTCATTTGCAGTATTATTAATTGATGAACAAAATGAGAAATTTTAGCAGGTGGCGCATTGGGGACACAAATACTGTTGACATTAAAGACACTTTCGTCCTAACAGTGTTATTGAAAAAGACCCGCTACAGCTATCGCGATCCGCGCCTGCACGCCTCACTTCATTCATCAATTAATAATACTGCAGATGAACTAGACATATCCTACTATTTTTTGATTGAAAAGAAAGGTATTCAACCCCAATATCCATGAAGGTGAGCTATACGATGATTATTGCGTCTTCCAGATTCTTTTGAAATAAAAAATTATCTCGGCTCCTAGTAATCGTAGGAATTCAATTTTTTTTGAATGTTTGAAATCATGCTAGGAATAAGTACATTTTCATAAAATTTGTTCATATAAAAACAAAATTGAGCAATGTATTCAGAAAAAACGTAAAAAAATTGTGCAATTTTTTTAAAGTAATTTTTTCACCCTAAAAATAAAAAAAATCAATTTACTTATTCGATGATATGAAAGAACAGCTCTTACAGAAAAAATAAGCCATGAATCGTTACTGTAGCATTATTTTCCGAGCAATAGTTGCCATATTGAGAGAGCATCTTTTTTGAGAAAACTTCATATATTTTGAAAAATAATCAATATTTATCAATTTTTCAAAGAGAGACTTTTTTGGTTTGTCATAAGCTACAGATAACGGCAAGTAACAAGTCTGAATACCTTACAGTTAACGAGTTATACAAAACCCGATTTTTCACGGTTTTTTCGATATAACTCGAAAAGTATCAATGATATCGGAAAATTACAAGTTATTTAATTGATAGATCTTTTTAATACCTACAATTTCCTAATTTGATTTCTTTCGATCGGAACTGTAGTTTTTTAGTTATCAACAAAAAACCACTTTTCGCAACTTTGCTAATTTTTTAGGTTATGTTCGGTAATCGCGATCGAGTCGCATGAAATGGAAACTGAATTTCAATTTTCTATACGCTCATTTTTTTTCGGATATTAATTTTTGCTCGCACTTCTCCCTATTGCTTGGACTAATTCACTAGTATAGCGATGTTTACTGGGCTCAAATAACGTGATGTTGGTTTCCAGGGTGAAGGAGTGTTATACATGAACGCTCACTTGTCGCACCCTACTTTAAAATAATGCACAAGAATTTCAGAGAATTCTGCCGCTCTAGTAATTTCAATTTCTGCTTGCTTGAACAATCCAAAATATTTGTGAAGAAGGATAAAACTTCTGGTGCCTAACATATAACTAATGAAAATACCCTCAGGGACATCTCTAGAGCATAAAATCCTGCATATAATATGTTCTAGGCTATTGTTTGTGGTTACTTGATACATAATTCTAGCTAAGATTGTTCTATCAAATTACGAGAGATTTAAAAACTAAAACCAATGACTTTTACCAATCGGTATGTGATGCTGAGTACCAATTTGTGTGCGTAACACAAACGTGATTAAATAGTGGTGTTCTCAACTCTGACATCTTTCCTTCAACATAATACACAGGGTGAGCCAGAGTAAGATCGACAAACTTCGAACATAGATTCTTCACCTCATTTCGAGGTGAAAAGTTTCTATCAAGGTATGTCCTAAGATATACCCTTTGAGATACAGGGTATCGAATGTACGAAAAAAATTAAGGTTTATCTTTTTTCTTCAAATATCCTGTAGGAAAAAATTTGAAATTTGGTCCACTTATCAACGTTATAATTTGAAGCTATAATTTTCAATTTTCATAAACCAGTGATGGCGTGTGGCCATATTTTCCTTCATAATTTCTTTGGTCAAGTGAATGGACAGATGATTATTTGACATCAGTTAGGCTCATAGATACTCAACTAAAAAGTCATGACATTCTATGTGCCTAACGGTGGAGGTTTCTGAGATAATTGAGAACATACTATCGAATCAACATATTTTTTAAGAAGAACGATGAAAAATTTCGTGTATATTTTATGCGTTGATCAGTGGTGTACCTCAAACTAGTCTGAAAGGTTCGACTTTGCAATTAGTTATCAAGAATCGATAGAAAAATTTTAGGGGAGTATAATCATATACCAGTGTATCTACGACAATAATTCATGAGAATTGAGAATAAAAATCCGGAATAAAGAAAAGGAGGCTGACGGTCTAATTCGAAATGAGCTAAGAAGTCTCCTTATTTCGAGATGAAAAGTTTTCATCTCATGTCTAAGAGAATTATGAATTTGAGGCTGGGTTTGTTTATCAGTAGTATGGTCACAAATCACTGAATCTACGACATCGATACGATCAATTCATATGATAAATGAAAAAAGCGGAGTTTGTCGGTCTCATTCTGACTTACCTGTTCCTTGTTTTGAACACTCGCAATATTAAAGAATGTTCAAGAGGATGGAAATGATTCCTATATGTTGTAAGAGAGTTGCATCATGCGATTATTGCACACAGGAAATTATGTCTCTACTCAGGACATATACAGTGACCGGCAGAAAGTACGCATCATATGGGAATTTTTTTTATTAATAAATTTTGACAAATATTGATATTTGCAATCGCTTCTGCATCAAAAGAAACCCCAAAAGACGTTGTACAGTGCCGTTCGTCTTTTCGAGGTTGGCGGGAAATTTAAAAAATTTGAAAATTATTTCTCAAAACACGCTTGTTTGTGAAAATATCGAGAAATGTTAATGAGAAAAGTTGTTCAGATTGACATTTTATAGCTATGTACAAGTTTTGAAAAAGATCTGAGATAAAAAAATAAAAATCAATTTTTTGCCACAAAAAAAAATGTTTTTGGAAACATACATTTCTGACGAAGAAACTCATTAGTAAAGCCAACACTAATATTTCAAATAATGTTTTGTGAAGATTCGCAAGCTATTCCTATTTTATTCGGAGAAAATTTGAAATCTGTGATTTTGCAGTGTGATCAGCTGCTTCATAAGAAGTCACTGAAATATCTACAGGACATATTAAGAATTTCAAATTGAAATTGTGTAGATACTTGGTTCTTAATTAATAATAAAAAGTATCGGTATTATAATGTCCTGTAGATATTTCAGTGACTTCTTATGAAGCAGCTGATCACACTGCAAAATCACAGATTTCAAATTTTCTCCGAATAAAATAGGAATAGCTTGCGAATCTTCACAAAACATTATTTGAAATATTAGTGTTGGCTTTACTAATGAGTTTCTTCGTCAAAAATGTATGTTTCCAAAAAGATTTTTTTTTGTGGCAAAAAATTGATTTTTATTTTTTTATCTCAGATCTTTTTCAAAACTTGTACATAGCTATAAAATGTCAATCTGAACAACTTTTCTTATTAACATTTCTCGATATTTTCACAAACAAGTGTGTTTTGAGAAATAATTTTCAATTTTTTTAAATTTCCCGCCAACCTCGAAAAGACGAACGGCACTGTACAACGTCTTTTGGGGTTTCTTTTGATGCAGAAGCGATTGCAAGTATCAATATTTGTCAAAATTTATTAATAAAAAAAATTCCCATATGATGCGTACTTTCTGTCGGTCACTGTATTTAGTTTTTTGCTAATATCACAAAAACCTCCACCTTTAGGAATATGCAATGTTATGACTTTCAGGATGAGTATCGCTGATTCTAACTGATGTCGAACACTCAGTTGTTCATTCACTCGTCTAAAGAAGATATGAAGGAAAGAATGTCTACATACTACCGTAACTACGCCACTGGTATATCAAAAATTATAAATTGATACTTCAAATTATCACACTTATAAAGCTAGGTTGGTGGACCAGGGTTAATTTTTTTTCCTCCAGAAGGTTTGAAGAAAAAAAAATATCTTAATTTTTTTCGTACTTTTGACACCCTGTATCTCAAAGAGAATGCATTTTATGACATACATTTCACCTCGAAGTGAGGTGAGGAATCTGTATGCGGAGTTTGTCGGTCTTATTCTGACTCACCCTGTATACATATACAGTGAGTCGAATATGAGGTTGTCCACCACGGGGATATCTGAAACGGTTGGTGATAGAGACAGTTTTGGGTGAATGGAAAAAAAGTTGCGTTAAAGAGGGGCCATCTATGTGGAAGCATGAAATTTCCATTAAATTTTTGATCATCAAGTTATTTTGGAAAAACTGAATATTTCAATTTCTCATTTAATTTTTTTCTGAAGTTATCGTCACAGTTGGAACAGAATAAGAAGTACTTCTCCACAGAAACTTTTCATAAGTTTCCTTGAGACGATATTAGTTTCACTGTCCGATGTTTCTTCATCGAACAACCATCAACCTAATTCTTTTAAAAAAATACAGTTTTTCAAAGTATTTTCTTTTCTGTATTCAATTATGTATCACATATGTTGATTACATTTCGTTTCTGGTCCTTCTCGGCCATCATCACGAATATTTCAATAAACTTCGGAGTACGGACCTGAATTGAAGAGAATTCACCAAAATTGGGTATCGTAGATCAAGAAAATCGTAAGTTTACGGCAGAGTTTTGTAATTATTGCTAAAAGAAACACACCTAGAGCAACCATAAATTGATTTTTCACATACACTAGCTAGAATGAAGTAAACAAATGCACAATTTTGAGAAATAATGAAATCAGTATCAAAAAATGTTCAACTATGAATTGGCATCTTCTTATTATTCTTGAATGTAAAACTTCCACCTACCACATCACAAAATTATTTTGAAATGTGCAAAAAAAGGTATTTGTAAGTTTTATTTTACAGCTTATGTAGGGTATGTATAGTCGGAATCGAAATAGCACGCTTTGACAAAAGTCGAATTCCACAAAAAAAAGTTTATAGTTTTCCCAAATGTCATCCAGTACACATTACGACTTCTGATTGTTGAATGCCGGCTTTTCTCTTGTTATAAAATGGATATTAGTTTTCTACCAGAGGAAAAGTTTGATATGGTGAAGTGTTAAGTCCGGGAGCCAGTGACAGATTTTAATGACCAAGTTCCTCTCAAGCGAAAATTAGTGGAATGCATCAGAGAGTTATATTATAACGCTTCGAGAACGTCAGCTGTGGTTCCGTGGGGGGGATGAGCGGTGGTAGTCTCCCCGCACAAAAAAAAATAAATGTATTCAATTTTGTGTTCCTACCTGAAAACATGTTAAATTATCTCTAAAGCAATATCTTGAAGAAAGAAAAAATCAGCTTACTATAGCATGGTGTATTATACGACAGCTAGTTGGTCGAACACAAAAAAAATGTACCTTCTATGATTTCCTCTCAAATAAATTTTTTTCTTATATTCGGATTGCGTCAATTTAACATGTTTCCAGGAAGGAGGACATAATTGAATTTTTTTTTTCTTCGTGCGTAGGAAGCTACTGTGCTGATCATCCCCCCCCCCCACCAACGGAATCGCAGCTGACGTTCACGAATCTTTATAATACGACTCTCTGATGCATTCCACTAAATATCGCTTGAGAGGAAATGACTGACCAAATTTTTACTGGGCTCCTGGACTATATATTTTATGCCAAAGTAATGCTGTGGAAGCTAAGCCTTTGTTACTGAATAATTATCCAGAGAGAAAACAACCGAGTAGAACATTTTTGGACGATTGGTTACAAATCTTAAGCAATGGGTCGTTTGTAATTATTATTAGCCAGAAAAAAACGCTGTCATGAAGAAAAGGAAGAAATTGTAAAGTTGTGTGTAACTGAAAATCCAGAAATATCACTTCGGGAAATTGAGCGTACCAGTGGGTCTCAGACCAGGCGATGAGGATAGGCGAAGAACTTCCTGCGAATGGTATAGGTACGAGGTAGGAGTATGGCAACCAATAATGGTATTTAAAACCGACGAAATAATAATAAAAATAATATTTATTCAAATATGGTTCAACTCAAAATACGAATACATAAAATTGTACTAAAAAAATGTATATGTAATCAACCTAATCAAATGAGCAAATGCTTGCACTAGATTAGGTAAATTTCATAAAAATATTAATGAAACATATAATGGAATGAAATATAAATATAGAAATTAGTGAATATGTAATAAAACATACATACTGAAACTTATTTATTCAATGCTATATATCCATACACACATACATACATCATACATACACATCATACACACATACTCAGGAAATGTATTTGGAAGGTATGAATATTTTGCAATGACATACAGATAGACATTACTAATTTATTTATTTATTTATTTACATGAATAGGCTACTCAACAGATTGTTTTACCCATCCAATTACAGAGTAGCACGGAATAAAACAATATAATTAATAGTTGTGAAACTTTACAATGAAGCACTGATTGGGGATTAACAAGAGTTATACCTGAAAAGAAGTTACTCAGTTCAGAAATGAATGTGACATATGATTAGGAGTAACTTATTATAAATTGATCGAAAAGTAAACATAGTAGGTACAATAAATGGGATCAAAAACTGAAATATAAAACTGAATAATAATTGTGTTTTGTAGTATACAAAGCTCGAGACATTTTTTTTTAATATGATAAAAATAAATTATTGAAATTATCAACTAAGTAAGTAACGCTACCAAAAAATAACAGTGGCTTCAGCCCTTCATCAACATGTTAGTAGAGGAATATTATATCATAAGATAATTCCAGGAATGAAAAGCTGAAATTACAGTACTCAAAGATTATTGAGAACAAAAAGAGAAAAAAAAAATAAATAAAAATTTCATCCATGATTCAAAACATTACATTTTAAAGCTCAAGAAAGAAGTGGAAAAAAATGTCCAAATCAGAATTGTTTCCAACAACAGAATTATAGGATCTAAGGCATCTAATGAATGGTGAGTTCAAGTGTGCATTTGTTGAGCTGTGGCCTGCTATGAACAAAGGTCTATTCCTAACAAAGTACTGTGTGCAGTTGAAGTTGAGATTACTAAGAAGGGACGATGAGTCGAGTGAATTGTTGACTATTTTATAAATCGAACATATTTCTAAAAATTTCCGTCTCGTATCTAGTTTTTCAATTTTATAGTATTTCAAATTCTGTTCGTATGAGAAATGGTGACGTTGTTTATTGAATCTAAAGTTAAGTACACTCACAAATTTTCTTTGGACTTTTTCGATACGGTCGGAATGTACATTGTAATGAGGGTTCCAAATAATGGAGCCATACTCTAGGGTCGATCTCACCATGGAATTATATAGAGCAATAACACCATCAGGTCTTGAGAAGCTTCTGATTGCTCTTAGAATGAAACCAAGATTTATTCTACTTTTCTGAACAATTCTCCCAACGTGGCTGTCAAAGGTGAGTTTAGTATCTAGAAAAACTTCCAAGTCCTTAATAAGATTTGATTCATTGAGAGGCTCTCCTCATAGAAAGAGGTCAGAAGCAGGGGAAGAAACACTCCGGGTGAACAATATTTTATAACATTTATTCAAATTCAAGTGAAGTTTGTAGTGTTTGCAATATTCTGAGAAAGAATTCAAGTCTTGTTGAAAGTCATGATAATTGGTCTGTACATTTTTAGGTCGTCCGCATAAAGGGCAATCCTTGTGTTTGTAAAACAGGCACTAATGTCGTTAATGAAGATATTGAAGAGCAGGGGGCCCAAATGGGAACCCTGAGGCACCCCTGATGTAACTTGGAGGCACTCAGAACGAGAGCCGTTAACAACAATATATTGGTGTCTATTAGCTAAATAGGACGTGAGAAAATTAAGAAGATTGCCATGTACACCGACATTCCGGAGCCTCACCACAAGACTCGCGTGGTGAACCTTGTCAAAGGCCTTCGAGAAATCGGTGTACACGGCACAAGTAGAGAGGCCATTATCCATGTTATCCAGTGTCTCTTGAATAAACGGAACTAAGTTAGTTACTATAGATCTATTACCGTAGAAGCCATGCTGGTTCGGATTGATAGACATTTTGATTTGGAAGAACACGTTATTTCTAACTATTACTTCAAAAGTTTTCGCAAAATGGCAGAGTAAGGATATGGGCCTATAGTTTGTGACATCACTTTTATCACCACTTTTGTGCACTGGGACAACCTGTGCCATCTTCCATAATTTGGGAAAATTGCCCGAAGTTAAACTTTGGTTGAAAATAATAAACAGAGGATCTATCAAAGTTTCACCACATGACTTGATGAAAAGAGGGGAGATAGCATTAGGTCCCGGCCCTTTACTCTGATCTAAATTTGTGATTGCATTCCGGATTTCCTCCTTGGTAATGATGCTCAAAGAAATATTAACTTGACACTTTTCATCAACAGAAATTGTTTTTACAAATTTTAATATAATTCTAACAAATTATTTATTCTGACACTACTTTCCAATACCCAGTTGTGCAGTTTTATTTGAAAACTTTCAAGCTATTTTTTTCTCAGGACCCTGCACTTTTTGCTATATAAAATGGCGTTCTGTCAAATTTTCCAATTTTTTGGTATTTTGGAGGAGCCAATCTCCCTATGAAATATGTCTGGGCCCAACTCGATCCTATGACTAGTTTTCGAAATACAGGGTGTTAAAGTTAGGAAATTACGACTTTTCCCCATCTTGTATCTCTAGAGAAAATCAATATTATATTTGAATTTTTTGCTTGCAGTATTTTAAAAATATCCTTTGGCAACTATCCCCCACAAAAAAACTCAAGAACTCTTTACCATTACCTACAGGGTGATTTCAATTCATACTCTTGCGATTTTTCGAATTTCGAAATATTGATGGAAACACTTGTAGGATAAAAATTATCACAGCTTATTTTGTTGTCGCTTCGTGTAATATAATCCCATGTCTCAATCATACAAGGCGTTTTACGAATGCTGTGGTATAGCGTAATCAATTTCGCTTGAGTTTTCTTTCCCTCCTTGTATGTTTGAGTTGATAAATTGTATTTATTCCAGTTTTTGAAGATATATCATTGTGGAAACTAGAGCATACAGGGTGCTAGTGTTTCCAAAACCAATGTTAACCACACGAAAATATCATAAAACCACATTATTTTTCATCATTCTGTATTTTGGAAATTTTATAATAAATATTTCGAGAATTTAGTATCTTATATTTATTGAATAAAACTTCAGAGGGACATCGAATTTTTTTGAATATAATTTTAACCACGTATTTGTGAACAGAATCAACTGGTTGCATGACAAGATCATATGATCCTCCCCATGCATTAATTCCATAAGACAAGATAGAATGGAATAAAGATTAATAAAACCTGAATAACATGTTTCTAACGAATATATTCCGTAGTATTCTAAATTTATAGAGAGTATTTCTTAATTTTTTCGTTAACTCTAAGGTCTGAGTTTTCCATTATAAACAAGATTTGGTATAAATTCGTAGGTATTTGATTTCAGAAGTTTCATCTGTTTTTATGGATCAGCCACAATGTGATGATGAATTGTTCATGCATTTCAAACTATGAATTTTGATTTGTGTGAAGTTCGGTTGATTTTTGGTATGACAAGTAAAAGTCATAAATTTGGTTTTATCTATATTCAATGTAAGAATGTCTTCATTGTTTTTCACAATTTACATATCTTTTTCTGCATTTATAATTGTGTCTGTCCAGTTATTTCCTCCAACTATATATACTGTATCATCAGCATATGAATAAAGATTACCAGTTAAAAGATCATTAATACAGATAAGGAACAGTTTTGTCTCAATACTGTTCCTTGACGTATCTCTGAATTACTTTTGATATAATTTACTCTAACAATTTGTTCTCTATTCATAAGATAAATTTAAAATAGTTAAAGAAAAATACCTCTTATTCCATAATTATTTAGTTTTTTGAGAAGTTTTGGATGTGATATGGTGTCGAATGCATTTTTCAAGACGAGAGAGATGCCGATTATTTTTTTATTTTCATCAAGACATTTGTAAATATTATGAGTGACATTGAAAATAGCATCCTCAGTGGACATTTCTTTTCTAAAACCATAATGTGAGATTATTTTTTCAACTTCTAAAAATATCAGTAATCTTATTTTGATGCATTTTACTAAAACTTTACCTAAACCATTTGTTAGTTATATTATACTTATTAATGGCCAGAAGAGAACCCAAGGGTTCACCGAATGGGTAGACATCAACACCGTTTTGGCTTCAATAAGTGGATTGGAATTTTCCTTAAACTGTCTCTGTTGCCCAGATATTTGAATCATTTTCAATGATTTTCATTCAGTCTCGACAGGAAACAATTTTGTAAATTATGAAGGTGGCAAGGTTAATAATTATTGCAACCACCAATTTAATCAAACTCCCGGAAACTCTAACCTCTCTGAATGATTATCGATAAAGGAAAACACTATCGTTAAACGTGTAAGTGGAAGGAATGAAAACAATACTTAATAGATTCGCTAGACTGATAACATCCTTATCAGCACAGGATCCATCCACTTTCTCTTTGTCGTGAGCAATATTTCATATCGATCTTATCACATCGAAAGTTATTTGACTAGCAGTCGAAATATCCTTTGTCACTGAAATAACTAGGCACAAATATGTAATAGTGGCAATCATACAAAAGCGTAGGAGTTCCACAATATTTATTTATAATACAAGTTCGTACAGTGTGTGAAAAATTACTTTTTCTACGACCATTGAAAAATGAACATTTCAATTGCGTCTTCAATTAAGAAACCTGCCACGTTGTAACACCGATTTTCATTTCCCACGGGCTAGCTGTATCGAAATATTTCATTTCCTATGACTTTCATGAACTACTAGACTGTCATTATAGGTAGGTATTAACGAATTTTATGAACATAAATAATATCGAATCAAGTTTGTTTACGTCTGTCTAATAATTTGACATTTCACATCAGTAGATAATTACAAAATTCGATTGAAAAAATTAAGTTATTAAAAATGATTAGCGATAATAGTGAGGATGATTTAACAATCAAATTAATAAATTTATATCAGAAGCTCCTGATAATGCCTATCTTCTGACAAAGGTATGATTTTCTTTTCATAAAACCAGAATAAGTTCAATAAAAAGATTGATTACAATCGGATTCTATATTTTTGAATAGATGACAGATACTTTCTATATAGCAGTTAATTCGAACAAATTATTATGTAATCTCTGGAAGAAGTCCATTTCGGCTCAAAGTGGAGTGGTTTAGATGAAGCGGGAAGACAAGTACGCTTTCTTCTGTCACTTTAACCTCAGTTTTGTTTCCCAAAAATTCCTAACACATTGTATTTTCATAAAAATGAATCCTTTTATAATTTGGAGTTGGAAGGGCAAATTGCCCTAACGCTCATTCCAGACATGAGTCGGCGGACCATGTCGTAAATATTTTCACATATTTTTATTTTTGTCAAATTTATTATCATGCCGTTTGGTAAGTTGTTACACAGATCATATTCACAATTACTATCTTTCTCTCTCAATTCTAGGGCATTGGACATAGTACCCCCATTTAACTTTTGTTTGTTATAATTATATTAAAAGGAATTTTTTCCTCTCCATGTAAGTAACTCTTGCTCTGTAGTAACTACATATAGGTATAGGTCATATTTGTTGTAGAACTTGTATAAGGCTGAAAATGGATTCTTGCTGAATCCGAAACATATACCCCCCATTAGTTTCATGTTGTCAAATTAAAGTTGTGGAGATGATTTTGTGATATTTCTTCCCGCTTCAACTTATTATGTGCTCTAGTAACAACGAGTGTTGATTCAGATGACACATGGACTTTGGATGGTGGGAGCGAGTGTTCAAATCCACACAGCCACATTTTTTTTCATTTTATGAAATCGATTAGTGTTTGATTTTTTCTGCATAAAGTTTTTTTATTTCCAAGTTGACAAAATTTGAAAATTTTGAATGTTATTTGTTTCAAGACGTAGGTAGGTACGTGTACAAAAAAAGGATGTTTCATTCAACGGGTGAAGAAAAAAAATTTATCTAAACCATGTAAAAATTACGGCAGGAGAGTTTATGATAAAAAGGATTATTAAAAATATTACAGATTTGTTAATGATTCAGATGGTCGTAGAAAAAGTATAGTGTACAATGAGCATGAAATGACCTATTTTCCACTCGCTACGCTCGTGCTACAAAATTTCATATACCTACTCGTGGGGAATGTATGTCATTTCATGCTCATTGTACAATATACTATTATGCACGGTTGATGATTTTACGAACAGGTGATTTTTTTATGCACTTGTGCGAAAAAGTATTACGTAGTGCGTAAAAGCTTAGTTTACGCACTGTCGTAGAAAAAGGTTATTTTTTTTATCATTTCGAATTTAATGTCGAAATTTGGAGATTATCGTCAAAATTTCGTCTTTTTTCTCGAAATTTCGACTTTTTCTTTAAATTTCGACTTTTTTCTCGGAAGTTTGACTTCAATGTCAAAATTTCGACATTGAAAGTCGAAAGTATGATTATAAATTATTCACTTACCAGCTTAATTTGTTGCGAAAACCACCCGAAATTTCGTTCATTTTCAATTTTCTAGGGTAATTTGAAGTCAGAGCAGGGGGCATTTGATGTATTGTATGATTTAAAGAAAGAGTGAAGAGTAAAAGGTGGATAATACGAAAATAATTAAAATATCCTGAGTAGGAAATAAACAACTTTTGTAACACTTATATTGGGATACGGAAATATTGTTCAAATATTCTGACGTAATATTGGTGAACAAGAATGTGAATGTGAGGAAGAGCAGACTTCTGATTTTGTACAACTCAATGAGGAAACTCCAGATAAGTTCAAAGAATTGTTGGAAACAATCCCTGAACTCAAGAACGAGAACATGCATTTATGGTTAATGATTGAAGAGAAATAGTTTCCTATAACCGAAAAAGACAAGAACATAAAATTTCTATCGCAAGAAAATGGAAGAATTCAAGAAAACTACAATCTAACATAGTGTTGAAAAGGAAACCGTTACGGGTAGTCTAAAAGAAAACTGAAGAGGATATAAGAGAAATGAAGGAAAAAAACGCTGAAAAAGTTGTTCAAAATGATCCTATGCAGAGATCACCAAGAATAATTTGAAAATGTTACCTCTACAAAACATCGAAACTTTTACAATTCGTCCTAAAACTACCTACTATCAAAACTCAAAATGATTTGAAAAATAATATCAATATAGAACAACTGAATCCAACCATTGACTCTGTAAAGTTTGTGAAGAATGGGGGTATAGAAGTGAAGTGTAAAAACAATAGTGACTCTGTGAAACTGAAGAAATAGAAAATGAAAATGAACAACCAATATAATATTACTGTGCAGAAAATGACAAATACCAAAATCGTTACTCATAGGCTTCAGTTGGAGAAAGCTATAATAATTGATCAATAATTGATGAATACATCAAAATAATATAAATGAAAAAGATCATATATATATATATATATATATATATATATATATATATATATATATATATATATATATATATATATATATATATATATATATATATATGAGATTGGTTGCAATAGATGATATAAAAAGACGTGTACAGTAATTGAACATATTAAAAAACAAGTTGTGAGATAATCTTAAAGGTAATCATCACACATTATTACCAACTCAGTTGTGTATAAAATCTAATTCTATTGAAATTTATTAAAATGGATATCATACCGATGTCACACCGGTTGAGAGGCAGGCGTGAAAAAGACAGCAAATTTATTTGAGGTTATGTATACAGTGTGAAGTTTGTTTAGGTACGTTCCTGCATGGAGTGAAATTTGACAGATTAAGCAACTCAGAACGAGAAAAGTGTACATCAAGCTTGGAACAAATAGAATAGACATTGTATCATGAATATGACACATGACTGTTACAAATTTTCAAAATTGAAGAACGTTTATTAAAATTGGTTTTTTTAGAAAGGAAATTTTGAAATATTATTATTGTATACCTTATTAGGTGGTCAGTCTTTAATTGAAATTTAAAAGATAAAATGTTAAATAATTATAATATCGATTGAGAGTTAAGCTCTCTGACATTATGTTTCTGTTTGTCCAAATGCAATAAAAATGAATATATTTCACTTAAGTGTTTTATGTCAGTTTTCTTGTTCAAACATGAGGATGACTGTGCGATGAAGGTCATCTCCAGAAAGGTTCTTTTATATTTATTCGATTCTTTGGCTAAGATTTTTGCAGCCTCAAAGTTCATGTTGTGACCTTCATTTTGTACATGATTACTAAGTGCACATCTCTCTGGGTGCAATCTACAGTCACTCTTATGTGAACAAATTCTGTCCTTCAACAACCTATTGGTTTGTCCTATATATTCATTCGAGCAATTGTAGCAAGGAATACAATAAACTACATGTGATTGATGAGTTAAAGGAGTTCTGTCCTTCACTTTTGTGAAAAGAGAGTTGATAGTTAAACTAGTTTTGTTTGCAATTTTAATATTATTGAAAGAATTAAAGATTCTAGTGAGTTTTGGAGTCATATTCGTTATATATGGAAGAGATGCATAAAAAGTATTGGCTACATGGTCCGCATTGTCACCAACTGCAACATCCAAAACACCTGTATTGTTAATATTATCTGAGGGAGTCTCCATTGTTGAGCTATATAAAATTTTTTTCAAAAGATAATGAGGATAAGAATTGTTGCGAAATAGGTTGTACAAAATACCCAAGTTTTTTTTCCAGAGGGTACTATCAGAAATGTTGAGGACTCGTTGTTTCATTTGTTTGACGAGGTTCACTTTGATAGATTCCTTGTGGTACGACAAGTAATTCATGTATCTACCAGAACTCATGGGTTTCCTGTACCAATCGATGAGAATACTATTGTTCTGTGCACGTATGAGTTTCATGTCCAAGAAAGGAACACTACGTTCAACGTTTTCACATTCCAACGTAAACTGTATGTAGGGTTCATAACTGTTAAATATGTCAACTACATCTGCAATACCCTCCGCAGGTAACGAGAGTATGATGTCATCAACATATTTCTTTATAAAAAATAAATATATATATATATATATATATATATATATATATATATATATATATATATATATATATATATATATATATATATACTGGGTGTTTCTCAGTGTATAGAACATTAGAAGTATCTGGAGAACAGAACAACAAATCATTACCAACATTTGTGGGGGTGGATAATCAAACGTGCTGTATTCGTCCAAACTATTTTCATCAATACAGTGTTGCCGATTGTATCAAAACTTGTTATTTCAAATGGAACACCCCGTATATTATATCATTTCTGTTATACTTATAAAATTACTCATAACTCTTCCTGGAAATTTTCTATACCTATCTGTGACGGTACTCGAGATAAAAACTATTTTGTACAATTTTTGTGCATAACCTGACTATTGAAAAATAGCAATTTTTTCCCAATGCAAATTTTCAAAATTTTTAAATTTGAGCCAAAGCTGCATAAGACCATTAAGTCGATGAAATGGATCTCAGTTTCAGCTTACAGGGAGTTCTTTTCGGGACTCATGAAAATGACTGAAACTTAGTTTTTTCAAGTGGAAAACCCTGTATATTATTACTTATTTGGAAAGCTGTAACATTTTCCAATTTAGTTCCCGAAACATATCTCGTACAATTTGTTACTTTTTATTTATGTTATAGAATCATCTTCAATAAAATAAAAATTGGATAGTAATTTAGATAGTAGGCTATGAACTTCATTCTGACAGAAAACTGACATTATACTCTTTCATTCTCATCCTGAATTCAAGAAATAGGTGTGAAAATACAATAGCAGAAACTAATTACTCAAATGTGGTTTTGATGGATTCCTTCATCATATATGGTCAATGTAGCAAGAGTGTCAGCAGAACATACCGGGAGTTCAATGAAAAGTATCCCGATTCACCTCAAATGAAATTGGGACAATTCATCAGATTGAGTAGAAATTTTGGAATGTTTGTATCATTATCAAAAGCTAAAAGTATCAAGGTCGAACATGTGTATTGATAAATCTAGAAAGACGTAGCGGTGCTGAATCATTTCAATAAATGTTCAAAATTTTGACCAATCGTTTCCAAACTCTTTCTCATGCAAACATCAACGTCATCTATTGTGGCTCTTTGAATTTCATATGAATATAATTCCTGAAACGCTCGGGTTACTCCATGTTCTAATTCTTCTCACCTGTTGACCGTTCTTCTGTAAGACTCTTTTCTTGATAATGCCCTAGGAATAAAAGTCTTGGGACGTAAGATCAGGAAATCTAGGAGGCCAGTTCTATGGACCCAAACGTCTAATCATGAAATATGCGGGTCCCATTCCAACCTGACTTCTGCAGTTCAATGAGCAATAGTTTCATCAATTTGATACCAACATTTTCGTAATTGTTGTTGTTGTTATTGTTATTTTCGTCAACCGATTGCATTCCTACGCGCAACCCTCAGAATTCCTCGAGAGACTTGTGTGAGCTAGGAAAGACGCAGCCCTTACCTTTTAACGTGTGATGCCATGCACGAGACCGGTGAATCGGTGGATCGAACCCACGACCCCACGCATGCGAGGTGAACGCACTACCAGCCGACCACCACGGCCCATTGTTCTAGTGACAGTTCTTCAATGAAATTTTCAACCAAGAATCAAGGTTTTCATCATAAATCGAAATGCGCAATTGATTGTCCATATTTAAACAGAAAATGTTGAAACAAAATTTTACTTGAAATCCCATTCCTCTTGTGACATGCTGATTCACGGTTGTCCGGTAATGGAGAGTGCTTCTTTTGTGAATAACTCTTTTCAAAAGTTTTTATTCATCAGTCCATAGTATCTACTTGTGTACTTACCATCAACATATCACATAGTTCGGTCTTAAGAGCTTCAACTTCATGAAATTTGTAGTCGTGCATTCCGTGTTCCTACATAATCCTATGAAATGATGAAAGTTTCACACCTGAATCATGAACTGCACTACGAATGGAAGCTTGAGGATTCCCGTGGACGTATGCCAAAAGATTTATTGCGTTGTCCTCATTACCTATCACTGGTCTAGGCAGGTTTCTTGTTGCTTTCAAACATTTCAAAATTTCTCTTCAATCTAATGAATTTTGTCAAATTCATTCGAAGTAAATCGGCATACTTTTCATTGAACTCTCTGCATGTTTTGTTGATATTCTTGTTACATTGACCATAAACCTCACATCAAAACCACGTTTGAGTCATTATTATCTGTAACAGTACCTACCTTCACACCTATGCAACTTGAATTAACGATGACAAAGAAGACATGACATGCCAGTTATCTGTTAGAATTAAGTTCATTGCCTACTATCTGAATCTCTATCCAATATATAATATATTGAAGACGATTTCATAACCTAAAAGACCATAAATAACAAACTGTACGAGATAGGTGTAGGGAAAGTATACATAATTGAATTGGAAATTATTACAGCCTGTTCAAATGAGTAATAATATACAGAGCGTTCCATTTGAAAAAAAAAAATGAGTTTCAGTCATTTTCAGTCCTTAGAAGGTTTTTACTTCTGAGTCTTCTCGAAAGAATACTTAATAGTCTTATGCAGCTATGACCCAAATTGCAATATTTTGTAAATTTGCATTGGGAAAAAAAAGTTATTTTTCAATGGTCAAGTTCTGCACAAAAATTGGACAGAATAATTTTCATCTCGAGAACCGTCACATATAGGTATGGGAAATTACCAGGAGTATAAGGAATCATAAAAGGATCCCAGGGTGTTCCATTTGAAATAACAAAGTAGGCTCTACTTTCTGATACAAGCGGCAATACTGTAATACGAAAATATTTTAGACGGATAGAGCATGTTTGAATATCCACGCCCACAAATTTTTGAAATGATATGTCGTTCTGTCTCCAGATACTTCTAATGTTCCATACACTGTGAAACACCCGGTGAAGAATAAAAGTAAAAGGATGGAAAATAGCGACTTAAGTTTGTCTTTCAGTTGGATGGAAAATAGCGACTTAAGTTTGTCTTTCAGTTGCAGATGATTCCACATCTGATTTTATGAACATACCGTTATATTTTTGAAAAAATCAATGAAACGCATATAATTATTTTCTTTATAGCATCTCCATTCTTATATCAACGAAAAACAAGCTTTTTAACAAAGACTTTATTCATGTCAATCACGACAATCTTCTGCCGATTTCCTAAAGCAATTTATCAGGTTACACGGTAAATTTATAGTGCTGTCTGAAATCTACTCCTTCGTCCTAATAGGTAAACTAATTGAGTTTAATAGATCGGTTGGTTGATATTCTGAATTTTGAGATAAAATTTCTCGTTCTGGAAATTTCAGGATGAGGGCTTATAAAAGAAATATCAAAATAATAAAGCACTGCAATTAATGAAATGAGTTTATTCGGAAGTAAATCTATATTTGTTCTCAACGCTTCATTAATTCATACGGTTCATTACATAATGGAAACCAATATTTCTGTAACATTTCTGGGTTCAGAAAAACACCGAAATTCTCTTTGTAAACTTTTATTTTTTTTTTCGACACTGAAAGTGCAACGACATACAATTTCATTAAAATTTAAATGACAACAAAAGTTAACAATTAAGCCGAAAAGAATGGCTCAGTGGTTCGAGCTCCAGTCGAGCTGGGACTTTTTAATTTAATTTGGCCGGTTGAATCAATAAAATATCTTAGCTCGACTGGGTTGAGTTCTACACAATTAACTGTTGCGGTCCAATTAACAATGCTGCTCATAAGGTGGCGTATGGAGTATGAAAATTTCTGATATGGTCACAGATTCATGGGACGATTAACAGATAATTGTCACAATCAGGAATTGACTTACTAGAAAACAAAAAAAAATAACATAACTAAACAATAAATTCTCAAATAAAAGAAAAATTCAGTCAGCATTCATAGCTTCAATAATAAGTTGGCTGTAGAATAAACCATTGTCAACCATTATTTTTACTGTTTTCTTTTTCTTTGAACCACTGAAAGATTTCTTTTTTCAGTTTAATTTTTTCCTCATGTCTCATTTGCCTTCGGATTTCTATCTCCGCAGCAGTGAATGAGGGTTTGATTCTCCTTTTCTCTCCAGGAGATAAATTTTTCTTTTTGCTACTGCCATCGTCTTTTTCTGTAGTAAAATTGGAAGTGTCTGTAAGTTTCTTTTTAACAGACTCACCAGTACTGGAGGCAGTAGCAATTGGGACATAATGTATATTTTCCCAGTACATTTCCTGGAGGTCTTCATAAAACTTCCATGTTACTTTTGAGTTTCCTGTATTATTAATTTCAGTCCTTACTTTATCATAAGTATTCCGTAGATTTCTCCACTTTTTGTCGTATTTTACAGCAGATTTATAGTAACCAAACTCACCGAATTCATGGCTTATATTTCCCAGACTCTTTTATTTGTAAAGCTGGGTAAATCGAATTTGTTTTTATTTTCTTTGTAAACGGATATGAGAAGTTTGACAGTTTTATCTGTCCATATCTCTGACGATGCTTGAGTTTTGGAACTGGATGCCGAGATGATGCCACAATCAGTTGGCTTGAGAATAATGGGATATTATCAGAATCCTTTAGTAAAGTTATACAGTGCGGCTTTTTTTAGTCCCCCCCCCTGTTAACTTTTGAACGGTTTGACGTACAGATTTGAAAAAAAAATCGTTTGGATGGTTTCACCGATACTACTTTTTGATACAAAAAATATGGTGATTGCTCGACAGACGGCATGGAGGGTCAAGTGTCACATCGTTGAAAAGAGAATTCAATTCTCTTCACAACCATCTTATTTTTTTTTTATTTTTTTTTGCAATTAAAATTCGAAATATCAAATATAAAAGCGGATCTGAAAACTACTCATATCTCGATAAATTTGAACGGTTTGTTGTGGAATAATGAAACTAATAACATTTCGAAGGGTATTCCCGATACTACTTTTTGAAAGAAGAAACATTGCAATTACTCGACAGGTGGCGTTGGGGGCACATCAATTCGAAAATTTCGAAAGTCATAAAAATCGAAATTGGAAAAAAAATTCTTAACAATATTTAAAAATATTCAGATGGTTGTGAAGAGAATTGAATTCTTTTTTCAACGATGTGACACTTGACCCCCCATGCCATTTAAAAATTTTGAGGTGATGTACACCCCCGCGCCCCCTGTCGTGCAATCACCATATTTTTTGTTTCAAAAAGCAGTATCGGTGAAACCCTCCAAACGATTTTTTTTACATGTTTGTATGTTGAACCGTTCAAAAGTTAACAGGGGAGGGTCTAAAAAAAGCTGCACTGTATAATCATTCTTTTGGCTTGACGACAATGAAAGTCCGGAATATTCAGAATTTTTGTTTTCGTTATCAGCCCTATAAATCCGTTTCGTTTCATAATTTACATTGACATTTTCATAGTTTTTTAAACATTCTTGCTTTTGCAGTGCGGTTTTTTTAGTCCCCCCTGTTAACTTTTGAACGGTTTTTGATACAAAAAATATGGTGAATGCTCGACAGGGGGCGCGGGGGGCATATCAACTCAAAATTTATAAACGGTATGGAGGGTCAAGTGTCACATCGTTGAAAAGAGAATTCAATTCTCTTCACAACCATCTATTTTTTTTTAAATTTGTTAATATTTTTTTTGCAATTGAAATTCGAAATATCAATTATAAAAGCGGATCTGAAAACTCATATCTCGATAAATTTGAACGGTTTGTTGTGGAATAATGAAACTAATAAAATTTCGAAGGGTATTACCGATACTACTTTCTGAAAGAAGAAACATTGCAATTACTGGACAGGTGGCGCTGGGGGCACATCAACTCGAAAATTTCGAAAGGCATAAAAATCGAAATTGGAAAAAAATTTCCCAACAATATTAAAAAATATTCAGATGGTTGTGAAGAGAATTGAATTCTCTTTTCAACGATGTGACACTTGACCCCCCATGCCATTTAAAAATTTTGAGTTGATGTACACCTCCGCGCCCCCTGTCGAGCAATCACCATATTTTTTGTTTCAAAAAGCAGTATCGGTGAAACCATCCAAACGGTTTTTTTTTTCATGTTTGTATGTTGAACCGTTCAAAAGTTAACAGGGGGGGGTCTAAAAAAAAGCTGCACTGTATAATCATTCTTTTGGCTTGACGACAATGAAAGTCCTTAATATTCAGAATTGTTTTTTCGTTATCAGCCCTATAAATCCGTTTCGTTTCATAATTTACATTGACATTTTCATAGTTTTTTAAACATTCTTGCTTTTGCAGTGCGGTTTTTTTAGTCCCCCCTGTTAACTTTTGAACGGTTTGACGTACAGATTTTAAAAAAAATCGTTTGGAGGGTTTCACCGATACTACTTTTTGATACAAAAAATATGGTGAATGCTCGACAGGGGGCGCGGGGAGAGGGGGGCAAATCAACTCAACATTTTTAAACGGCATGGAGGGTCAAGTGTCACATCGTTGAAAAGAGAATTCAATTCTCTTCACAACCATCTAATTTCTTTTTAAATTTGTTAATATTTTTTTTGCAATTAAAATTCGAAATATCAAATATAAATGCGGATCTGAAAACTACTCATACCTCGATAAATTTGAACGGTTTGTTGTGGAACAATGAAACTAATAACATTTCGAAGGGTATTACCGAAACTACTTTTTGAAAGAAGAAACATTGCAATTACTCGACGGGTGGCGCTGGGGGCACATCAATTCGAAAATTTCGAAAGGCGTAAAAATCGAAATTGGAAAAAAAATTCTCAGCAATATTTATAAATATTCAGATGGTTGTGAAGAGAATTGAATTCTCTTTTCAACGATGTGACACTTGACCCCCCATGCCTTTTAAAAAATTTAAGTTGATGTACACCCCCGCGCCCCCTGTCTAACAATAACCATATTTTTTGTTTCAAAAAGCAGTATCGGTGAAACCCTCCGAACGGTTTTTTTTTCATGTTTGTATGTTGAACCGTTCAAAAGTTAACAGGGGGGGACTAAAAAAAAGCTGCACTGTATAATCTTTCTTTTGACTTGACGACAATGAAAGTCCTGAATATTCAGAATTTTTGTTTTCGTTATCAGCCCTATAAATCCGTTTCGTTTCATAATTTACATTGACATTTTCAGAGTTTTTTAAACATTCTTGCTTTGTCAAAATTTGATTTTTAATTAGGGTGCCCAAAGTGCACAGTAAGCACAAGCAAAGAATATGTTGTCTTGTAATAAAAAAAACGTCAAACTGAAGATGTATCGAGTATTAATAATTCACCTCAGATAATTCAGCAGAAACTTAGCTTTGCCGAATCTTTGGTTGATTGGCAACTATTTTATGTGACCGTAGCTCAAAATGTAAATAACGAAGTCTATCCGTGATATGTCATTGGTTGCGACCAGCCGGACGCCCTTCGGACGGTTTTCAATACTGTAGTGAGGCAATTGTAGCATTAGCGAAATGCAAAAAAAAAAACGGCCAGAGAGGAAATAAATAAAGAAACCTTGGACTGAAGACTCTGTGATGACAAGGAGGAAACATCATCTCACACCATCTTCGAATGCGACGCGCAGCTCAACAAGCGCAACAGAATATTCGGACAGATCAATCTAGAAACAGGCATGAATCCAAAACACCTAGTAAATAGACTACTAAACCTAGTGAAAAACACAGGCCTATTTAACTAGAAACCAATGACGACTGAACAATACAATAGACCCCAGCTGGTCTCAGTATTAAGGGAAACCTCAAAGGTAAACCCGGAATCCCGCTCGTCACTCTTTGACCAACCTTCCAACCAACCAAATCGATGGAGTTCAATTCATTATAGTTCGGTTACAAGCGTTGTTACATTTTGGAGAACCGCAATTTTTTTTTATTTTGATGCTGGGTTAGATTCGGTTTCGTACTCAAATCGTCATGAAAAGACTAATTTTGTCTGACTGAAATCATCGACATCACCATCATGTTGTAAAGTATACAAGAAAGAAGTGCATCGTGGTTGAAAAATTCATCAAAAGCGGGAATTTTTAAAACATTCAGTTGTCATTTCTATGTTTTACTGAAAGAAATTTAAATACTTAGGACCACTCTTTTCAGTTCCAGTTAAACTCCAGATTAATTAACTAATGGTAAGAATGTGATCCTTCAAACATCATTTGAAGAATGTCATTCACCATCTAAACTATTGGTTAATTATCTGGAGTTTAACTGGAACTGAAAAGAGTGGTCCTTGATGCACGTCAGATACCGGCATCTATCCCTGTTTACCGGCTTTCCTACGTGCACGTGTTACTAATAATTGTTACAACTCGTAATCAGGTCAATCATACATAAAACGAAGATTAGATTTACGCGTACCTATATATCCAGGTTTCCAGACTAACGCGTAGTTACGGCGTTCGTAGCATAATAATGTTGGCGTGTAGGTGGTTTCAATGGGATGAGAAATAATGTACATACATTTAGATTCAGATGAACAAAGTGGCTTGCGAACATGTTCTTATATGAAGTATGCACTAAAAACTGTACAACAAGTTTGAACGAAATTGTAAAAAACTCATTAATGAAATTCAATAAAATCTATATGGTTGAAAAGGGAATTGAATTACTTTCCCACCGATGTGACAGTTTTCCTTTTCCCTTCGGATGCTGGTCCTGTCACCAGCTTCACCTCAGCCTTTTGGGCTTTTTGTGCTTTCCAATTGATTTCACAGCACCCACTCCATAACTCTAGTCCCTTGTACCAGTCTGTACAGGTTCTTCACCGGTTGATTGTTGTATTCTTCGGGAGTTAGACTGGGTTTCCCGAGTATTGCCTGTCTCCTGCGGTATAATTTTCGGCATTCCCATACCAGTCTTGATGTCACCTTCGGGTTCATAAGAGCCTTCAGTGACGCCTGGCTGTTTGAGCATATTTTGATCCTTGTATTACGCATTTCCCTCATGTTGATTTCTCTTGCGTATTGCAAGATAGCGTAAATCTCTGCCTGGAATACGGAGGTGTTTGTTCCTAGTGTGACGCTCATTTGGTAGTTTCTCCCCCCACTGTATATTCCAGCACCAGTTCCTTTCCTGGTTTTGGATCCGTCCGTATACCAGATCCTCTCTTCAGGTTTGCCCCTGATGTTGTCACCTGACCGTTCCCTTCAATATTGTATGATAACCTCGAAGTTGATGTTGAAGAAGTATCTAGGAGTCATGTGGTCCGTTGGTTTCATTTCAAGAATGTTGCCTCCCACTATATCCTTTATGTTGTGGTGATCCGCAAAAATCGAGCAATAGATTTTTGTTGCCTTAAAAGTCCCATTCTTGCCTCTGCCATAATTGTTATATCAATCGATGGAAGGTCCAACAGTGCTTCCATGGCTAATGTTGGTGTTGTTTTCATAGCTCCCGTTATGCTAAGACATGCAAGTCTTTGTACCTTGCTCAACTCAGCGGCGGCTAATTTTTGTGTTGTCTTTGTCCACCATACCAAAGATACATATGTGATCATGGGTTTCACCACAATGTTGTATATCCAATACATCATTTTGGGATTTAGCTTCCATGTTTTCCTGTGGCCCATCTGACTATCATCAACGTCGTCTCGGCTTTATTCTTTACTTTTGGTTCCATGTGAGCTACTAGTCTAAAATCACCCCGATATATTTGGCTTCCCCCGACAGCTGCATAAGAGTACCTTGGAGGGTCAGAGGTCTTAAGCTCTCTACTTTCCTTCTTCGGGCAAACGCTACAATGATTGATTTGGAAGGACTGATGGTTACCCTCCTTATCTATCCATGTACTGACCAAATTTAGGGCCATTTGCATTCTTTTCCTAACCGTGTTGTTGAATTTACCTTGGACCGTAATGACTATATCATCTGCGTATCCAAGTGTTTTGTGTCCACTCCTCTCGAGTGTAACTAGCAGGTCCTCCACCACCAGGTTCCACAGCAGTGAGAACAGGACGCTTGATGTGACACTTGGTCCACCATGCTTTTTAAAAATTTTAAGTTGATGTGACCCCCCGCGCTATCTGTTGAGCAATCACCAAATCTCTGATTTGAAAAAGTAGTATTGGTGAAACTATTCAAAGCGTTTTTATGTCATGTTTGTACGTCTAACCGTTCGAAAGTTAAGAGGGGGGGAGTACTATAAAAAGCCGCACTGCATATATAATACCAAAAGTAACTTGTGACACCTACAGTCACTAGTTGACAAGTGTCACAAGTTACTTTTGATAATATACTGTCGTTGTCTTTCGGTATCAACTTTGAGTGGATTCGATTTGATTTCGAGAGTTTCCAGCAATCCCTTCTGATGAGTAGGTTACTACGAAACAGCTGTATCAAATCGAATCGAAAAATACTCTATTTCACTAATATATAATATATAGAGTTAGTCAAATGTATAGACCCGCCTATTTTTCTCAGTTTATATGAGCGTTATCGGAAAAAATTCGAATAAAAGTTGGAGGGTATGTCACTCTGCACCTTTTCATGAATTCAAATATTTTTTAGATATGCTCTTGTTGAAGAAGTGACGTCATCTACATTTTTTTATAAATGGATATATATGTCATGTTTGGTTTCACTACATAGCTTGTTTTTTCTCATTTTAGTGGTACCAATATTATTCTAATTCTTTCGATAGGTACAGTGTGCTTCGTATTTTTGTGTCTACCTCCGTAATTCACTTACCCATTGCCTAATTCGTTCAATATTTTTCTCAATCGGGAAATCTAGCCAGTTGGACATTCTAAACGACATGGTAATTTGATTCAGAAAGTGACGTACGTATTTATGAGTTTCTCATATGCTTATTTTTTGAAGAACATTACTAGTTATTTTTCTATAGTAAAATGTCAATAGAAAATTTTGTTCAGGAATAATTGAAGTGCCCTATTCCTGAAATTTTCTTATATAAAAATTAGAAGGTAGGAGAAAAAAACAAAAATAGTCATTTGTTTCAATAGTTCAAAATATTACTATTTTTTTAATGAAAAGAAGGGCAACATAGGTAGAGCGGCTATTTCATTTACTTATTCATTAGTCCTAAAAACCAATTTTTTATTTGAACCCGTGATCTGAGATAAAAAAATGTTATGTCCTATTACCTATTACTTATTTTATAAGGCGAATGCTAATTGTAAACATCGTGAGTGGAATTTTTAATGAAACAACTGTCAATGTAGCACATAAAAACTGTTTTTTTTAATGAAAACTTACGTACGCTACTGTCTGAATCAAATTGCCATATAGCTCAAAATATTTACCTGGCTACAATCCATTTTTAAGAAAAATTTTGAACAAATTAAGCAATAGGTAAGTGAATTACAGAGGTGGGCAGAAAAATACGAAACACACTGTACCTATCAAGAGAGTTGAAATAATATCAGTACTACTGAAATGAGAGAAAAACAAGCTTCCTAACGATACTAAACATGACATATGGTTCCACTGAAAAAAAATGTCGATGACTTCACTACTCCACCAATGGCACATCTAAAAAATATTTGAATTCATAGAAAAGTGCAGAGTGAAATACCCTTCAACTATTATACGAATATTTTTTCGATAACCCTCATATTAACTGAGAAAAATGGGCGGTTCCACACATTTGACTAACTCTGTATTTAACGAAATATAAATACTTGATTTGAGGACACTGATAAAATCTGTGAACTAATACAAAATATTGATTGAATTTTCACATAATCCAGTAAATTCTCCGCAAAAACATTTAGTTGTCATATAATATAATGTACTTTTCTGGTATTTATTATGTTTCTTTCATTTCACCAAGTAAATGCCAGTTCGTAACAGAGAAGTAATGAGTAACACTTCAAATTCACCATGTGAATTTCAGTTACACTTTCTGGAATCATTTCTATTCGGTAAAATTCATTAACCTATTCCCTAATATATGACCGGCAGAAAAACGCCACCTAACCTCAAATATTTGTTAGCGCGTTATTTAGAGGGCTGTGATCTCTGTTTGGAGGGTGTGTATATTTTGATTATAGTGATATACAACAATTTCGAACAATAGAAAACAGACATATTATCCATAGACAGTGTGTTTTCCTGTAAAATCTGCAGTTTTCAGTGTGTTACCATCGAAAAATATAAAAGATATTAGCAATAACAGTCTTTTCTTCTAAAAATGGATATTTTAAGTGTTAAGTCAAAATCACTTAAAAAAATCATTGTATAAGACATACGAATGGCAATAAATATGCCTGAATATCAATGATGAAAATACCCCTATAGAGTTTATGGGTTACATTTCAGCAATTTTTTTACAATTTTGTTTCATGTGTACCATATTTAGTCGCTGACTTCCATTCTCAATTAGAGATTTTTCTCATAACTCTCATTTCAAATTGCTCTCGCTGAACTGTTTTAATTATTCCTGGATAATTAGCCTATTATCATAATCTACAATCACGTTGTCGTCTTTTAGTTTCCTTTTTAGACTTGCTCCTAGTAATCTTTTCAAATTTTCACTCATCTGACATCAAAAAAATCCAGTAAATGAACCCGGCCTATCCAGTAATTGAACATAATCGAAACAGTGTTCATTCACTGGTTGACTAAAATTTGTGTTGAAACTTGATTCATCAAAGGATGGTTCTATAAGCACAATATCTTATGGCCGAATTTTGCTTGATTTCATACAAAGCTCAAATATCCAGTGATTGAACACGGTGTTGGTTCACTAGAAACTAGGAATAATTGTTGGCCAGTTATTTTTATCTGAAGAATACAAGTTTTTTATCCTTTGCAGAAGTTGATGCTGTCGCCAATGGTAAAATTGCAACGTATCTATAAAATCTAAGATGATCCTAATTCCAATTTTGGGGACAGCAACTTGCAGAATGCATAAGTTTTTGAATAAACTCTATTATGATGTTCACCAAGTAATTTTTGTTTAACAAATGTTTCATTTTAACTGAAGTTCTCAATCGCAAAAACCGTAACCTTTCATACATTAAAGTTCTATTTTGAAAGCTTTGAAATGCACCTAGTGTTAATGTTACGATGAAAAAGTACATTTTGAAAAAGCAGAGAAAAATTACACATAAGTTGTACTATGGAATCTGTTCCAGAACAACATAAAATCGCTATGTAAAACAAAAAAGAGATAAATTGAAATCATTAATTGATAACCAGTATATTATTATATTGTGTATTATTATTCAAGTACTGGTACTGATAACATTTTACAGAATGGACGGTAGAAATCAGGTAAATAACGTTGGTCATAAAATGACTGCCGTAATTTACCTAAATTTTACAACTCTCTTTTTTATAGTGTAATATTCAATTCACTTGAACATTGTTTTGGATGAAAAAATCTGTTTGTATCACCCAAATAATAGGTTTGTTCAAGTTTCTCCATAAAAGTTACTCAAATCAATGTAACTCTCTGTTGAATTCAAACAAACATAATCTGTGATAATCAATAATTTGAATTATTCAATGTCGAAAAAATATTTGTATGATTATTTCATTAGATGTGAATAAACTAATTGCTACCTGGTCCCTCTTGAGAAAGAGAGAAAATTTATCTCTAGTAACTGTAATAACTTTTTTTGATAAACATATTTTATGTTTTCTAATTCTCTTTTCACGTGATATTGCAGAAAGTTAGTTGAAAAAAGTGAATTAGGTACTTATAATATTTTACTATTTTGTGTAATTTCAATCAAGTAAAAAAAGCTCATAGGTAGGTTAACTGAAAAAAAACTATGTTTGATATTGGTGTGAATTGTAATTACGATGGAAGAATTAGATTATCCTTCATATTCCTTTGACTCTATATTAAATTAATTTGAATTGAATAATTGTTTGTGAATTCGCTTCGCTGCTCTCTCTTTTTACCGACATCCGTCAGTTTTTAATGCGTCAGTGTAACGTGGCCAAAGCGATGTTCGCAGTTTCGCGTGCTGGTAACAGATCAGAGTGCTGAGTGTTCAGCACAAAATATCCCAACCTAAAAAGGCAAGTCAAATGGCAGTAATGAGCATTATGTTACGCTGGAGCCAAACAAGGGATGGCACTCGTATCGACGTTAACTGTCAAAATCAAAATTTGATCAAAATACAGATATAATTATTATAAACAACATCGTTTTATTCGTTTTCCCTAAGATGATCCGGAAATCTTTGCGGCATGGATGGCAAAAATCCAGTCTGATAAACTCAAGAAAATGCCGTATCGTATGAGCGAATACATAACAATCTTCGTGTTTGTGTAAAACATTTTATGGATAAAGACAAAGTTGTTGGAAGAAAAGGTCTCAAAAGATGAGCAAATCCGTTGTTATATCTTCTGTCTTTCTGGTGAGAATTCTATGAGATATAGAGAAAATATAACATAATTTATCGAGTGATGCCGAACCGTCTGTTAGCAGAAAATATAAAACTACCTGAAGATGGTAAGGTATTTGTGATCTATTCGTCAACATTGTACTAATTGAAATATCAAGCTTCCAGACTAGAGGAAGAACAATTGCTAATATAAGCTAATATAATTTCAAAAAGTCACATAAATCATACGATTCAGATTCAGGTTATTTGGAGAAAGCTGCTGTTTTTTCAAGGACTCCATCGAAAACAAGAGCCAAGAGCCCGAAGAGAGAAAAATAATTGCACATCCCAGAGGCAAAAACTTGATGAATGTTTTATTTTCGGACCCCATCAAGTTGATGTCGTTAAGTTAATTTTCAAACGTGTAATTACTATCCATGCCCATGGATCATATGCCCCACTTTGATTCTTGTTTTATGTCGTCAAGGAGGTCGCCAAAGTCCGCGAACTCAATATTCCATACTAATATGGCGTCACTTAAGGCCCACCATACTTACCGAAACGTGTAATTTTTTCACTGTGGACATGTATCATGGGTCCCACGCTGTTGTTTCGTGATCCTTGTTAACAATGAACTGTAGAACAAAGATTTCGAAACGCCATACCGCTGGGACGTCGCCAAGTGGCCGCCATACTGGACCAAATATGTCATTTTTAGCAATGAACATGTCTAATAGGCCCCACCATGGAAATGTATTTTCTTTGTTCATTTTGATGTCCTGAACAAAGTTCTGAAAGCGCCATACCGATGTGATGTCGCCAACGTCAGATATTGGCTTCCAAAGATGTCACATTTTTATAGGTTTTGAAAAAAACCAAGATATCTTTCAATTTGCGTTTCGATCTATCCGGTACATAAAAAGTAATGAAATTTCAACTCTGTATCATGTTACAGAAACTAGACCATATTGGAGTCATTTCGCTTCCCATAAAGTATTAGAAATATTTTTCCACGAAGAGTGTTGAATACGTTATGTTTTTTGAAGTAATATCGATATATCTCCGGAAATAACGTTGATGGACATACATGACCCAATATTTTTTTAATGGTCAAAGTAATCTCTATTCAACCATGTGATGAAATACAGGGTGTTCCATTACAAAAAACATAAATTTGGTTTGGTGCACGTTTCTGGATCATCTTGTATACTTCGGAATATTTTCCAAAGATACTCTCTCACGAAGGAAACATGCTTGCATTCGAAAGAAATTTTTAAGTTTAGATGCTATGGACCACCGGAACGCAGTTGCAGGCCCCTATATAACTTGTTTTGGAAATTTATGTGTATATGATAGTATTGGGTAAAATGTTTTGCATGTACAAAAAAAAATACAAAAAAAACTATAAAAAAAGCTTTAATTTAAATGGACCAAAAAGAAGAAAATAAACTGAATTAAATCGAACCCATCATTTTGTTACATTACGAAATTTCATATGATATACAAGCTTGTCACGAGGAAGGTATTCCTAATAAATTCAATTTGAATTCATCTGTAGCAAGAGTTATTCTCGCGACATATGATATAAAATTGCATGATGGGTTCGATTTACTTCAGTTTATTTTCTTCTTTGTAGAACATTTGAATAAAAGCGTTTTTAAAAAGGTTTTTGTTTATTGTTATTTTGTTCTTTTTAGCAGGAGAGTTTGTTCTGTTATCTGTTTCAATAGACGCACCAGGTACTAAGTTTCTCGGCATGTACCCCACTGTTCTCAGCTTGCCTTCGTTCATTAGCATGCGCCAAAAATTAAATTAAAAAAAATTGTTTTTTTCGGTATGGCACCCCTTTAGCGACACGCTATCGGTGTGGCAGTGTAATCCCCGCTAAAGTGATCCAACAGAGCATCTTAAAACCAAAACGCCATACCGGTACCTATTAGACATGTTCTTTGCTAAAAATGACATATTTGGTCCAGTATGGCGGCCACTTGGCGACGCCCCAGCGGTATGACGTTTCGAAATCTTTGTTCTACAGTTCATTGTTAACAAGGATCACGAAACAACAGCGTGGGGCCCATGATCCATGTCCACAGTGAAAAAATTACACGTTTCGGTAAGTATGGTGGGCCTTAAGTGACGCCATATCAGTATGGCATATTGAGTTCGCGGACTTTGTCGACCTCCTTGACGACATAAAACAAGAATCAAAGTGGGGCCTATGATCCATGGGCATGGATATTAATTACACGTTTGGAAATTCACCCCCCCCTAAAAGCTACACTTCAGAGGTGCCATACCAGGATTTCACATTGGGGAATAACGTTGTCTATCAGCCCCCAGAGTCGCAGCGTGGGGCCTATGATACATGCAAAACCCCTTTCGCCTCCTGGTCTATAATGCATAATCTATTTATAATGTGAATGATAATTCATTTACATTATGAAGCATCATGAACCTTTTAATCGGGTCGATTCTGTTTCTCAGTAGCAACCTTGTCATCATAGCAAGGAAACTTTAACAGCTGAATTTATCTCAATTTTATAGAAAGCTTGCTGTCTATAGTGCTCTATCGGTAGGAGATTATTTGACAGCAACATTTCCTGGCGATAGATAGCAAGCTTTCTACAAGATATATTTCAATGTAAAAGTTTCTTGCTTTGATAACAAATTTGCTATTGAGAAACAGAATTGATCTGATTGTATGACATGCGCTTTACATTTTTCTTAGGTCTCTGTGGAGTTAATTTTTTTTCTATCATTAATAATGCAAAGTTTATACAATCAGTGTACATATAAGTTTTCTTAATTGTACTGATTTGAAGATTTGGTAATGTCAAGCAAATATTCATCTAATTCATATTTGGTGAAGATTGTTCACAATGTTTGCACCTTTGGATTATAATATGTTGATATATTGTCAAAAATATATGGAACATCCTGTACTTTAAAATATTTCATTATCATTCAATACGTGGGTAACCTTTTTACCTTCTACAATTCAGTACGTGAGCGAAGATATTTTATTTTAAGATACAACTTGTCCTCAACAGAAAATAAACAAGAGTTTTCAAAAAAGGCCACTGATAGTTCGATCTGGTAGTCGAGTTTAGAGTTCTGCCGTGCCCGCAGCTAGTGAGGGCTATGTGGGGAGTTTGGAAGATTCGATATTAAATAAATGGAAAATGTTCATAAACTGTTTAAGCCAATATGTATTGTAAGTATAGATCTTTCTGAAATAATTTATATAGAAGTTACCAGTCTAGGAGAGATTCATTAATTCTTTGATTCATTAATTCTTTAATTTAATAATTCCTTCATTTAATTCAATCGTCGTAATCTCATATTTGTACATAGTAAAATAAATGTTTTTATATTTTTCTAAAGTGTTTTAAATCTATGAATGATCAGTATCTACCTAGTTAGTCGTGAATCAACCCCAATTCACGACAATATGAATAACTAATGAGTTTTCCACTATTGATTGTATTGCAATTCTTCAATAAAGTTTTTGGTATACCATTCTTTTCTTTCCATCATAGAAACAAAATCTAATGGAATACTACGAAGAATTGATTTGAATTTCCCGCTTAGAATTTCATTCAAATATCCCGCCTTTTGCAGTTTTCTACAAAAGAATTCAGACAACTAGCGCCATAACATGTTTGGCTCCAGCAAAATAATCCCAATCGTCGCCATGGCATTTGCAATTCTGGGTGGGGATATTTTATGGTGTTCAGTATAGCGTGACGAGTCCTCTTCTTTGTGCATTTATTTTAATTAATAATAATTATAATAATTAATTCACTAGGTCGTTTGAAAATGGCTTTGTTAGTTTTGAAAAGACGTCTCTGCTGAATAATGTTTTTACTGTGAGGTGTTTTACAGGGTATTCTGTTGGAATATCCACCAAAGATGCTGGAAGCTCCGATGAGAGTGTAGAGAAGGTAGAAAAACTCAAATGTTTATCTAGCGAAGGAAATTTTGAAAACTCAAAGATAGTGAATCATTTCAAATTAGTTCATGACTCAAAGCTCTCATCCTTGAACTTAAAAGTCTCCAACGAGAGTGAATTTCATTGCAGGGTAAGAGAAGTCGAGAAAGATACGAAAAGTCATTTTATTGATAAACATGGTTCTTACTCCACGAATATTGTCAAAAGGAGGAGATTCATTTGCCACCGATCTGGCACATTCAATCCAGAGAGTTCTGGCATAAGATACTTAAAGTTACAATAAAATCAACGGATACTGCCCAACTCAAATAGTACTAAAGGTATCAAATAATTAGGTCACATCATTTTCTCTGAATCTGAAAGAGAAATTTAGCTGCCAAAATTGCTGCTTAAACCATCCAAACCATTTTTGATGAAGTCAGGGAAGAATTTCTTTCAAAAGATCAAATATAGGTAGATTTACAGTGTTTTATGTCTTTTTATCAATGTACTGAGAAAAATTATTATGTACTAACCTGGGTGGAACTTTTTTACATGCCCTCTCAAACTACTAACAGAACGATTTGTTACAAATAGTGCACCAAATTCAATTAAACAGTTTGTTCAACAAAAAAAACAAATCAGTTATCAATAAACTCACCTAAGAAATCTAAAAATCATTCAATTACTTCACAACAATTACTGACAGCATACAACAATGAAATCAGTATTTAAAATTTGGAGCGGATACAGTGCGCCTGCGGAACTGCGGGATCAAAAGTGGAATGGTTCGGCTAGACGCTTGTTTTGTGTTTGGGCTAGACGCTTGTTTCGTGTTTGGGCTAATCGCTTGTAAATCATTTATTAGCACTTTTAGCTTACGATGATGAAATGATATACAGGGTGTTTCTTAAGTACGTGTAGAAACTTCAAGAGCATGTTGCTGACGTCGAAATAAGAAAAAAAGTTCCCATAAACACATGTCCGCAAGTTATTCGTTTCTAAGATACAGAGTGTCAAAGTTTAATCATTATATTTGTTTTTTTGTGAATAAATGCCAAAATATTCGTGATATTCGAGTAAAGTTTGGTATCTGGGATGATTTCTCAATGACAAAATCAAATTTTGTGTTAATTGTGAAAAAAACTAATTTCTAATTTTGAATTAGAATAATCTTGTTATTCAAAATCACTTGCATCGATTATTTCAAATCTCAATAACTCGAAAACAGTTGCTCGCAGTGAGCTTTATCAAGAATATATTTTGTACACAAACTAAATAATAAATATTCCCAGATACCAAACTTTACCCACATATCAAAATTATTTTGAAATTATTATATAATAAAAATAAGAATTCAACTTTGACACTCTGTATCTCAGAAACGAATAATTTGTGGACATATGTTTATAGGAACTTTTCTTCTTATATTGATGTCAGCAATACGCTCCTGAATTTTCTACACGTACTTAAGAAACACCCTGTATAACAGCGACGATGCCGTTGAATTTAATGGCGATATGGAAATGGATGGTTATGGAACAGACTAATTTCATATTCGATCAATATTAGTATTAAAATAGATCAATTAGTATTAATATTCGCGATTCATTAGTATAATGATCCGATTAGTTTTACATACCGGGTGGCTACGGAAGTATTGCCTACGGAATATCTCAGTTATTGTATGAAGTAGGTTTGTGAAATTTGTAGCGTCGATATAATGACATAAGAGCTAGAATTTGAGCATATTGACATGTCGAAGTTAACTTCCGGTCTGTCCGGAAGTAACATCAACTTTCTTATTTCAAATGGAAACCCTATTTTTTTTTCTTTTCGCTTTATTCAGCATTCAATTCCCTTTCTAATGGCATATCACAAGTTGGTATCTAACCAGAAACTAGATCAGAAAAAAATTATTATTGAAATTCACCGAGTAGGCCGTGGAAGCAAAATGAAAGCCAAAAATTGAAAAGTTGGCTATGGAAATCATACGTCACTTGATAACAGATGCTACTACTGTGTTATTTTATTTTCATTCGTCGGCGTTGGAAAAATTGGGAAAAAAACGATACTCTGTAGGTCCGTAACTTAAATAGGAACATACAACTTTTTCTTGCCTGTACTATTCCTTTCTAATAATATAATAGAAAATAATTTTTTGAACTGAGATACCGAAAAATCCAATTATTATTCTTCAAATAACAAAACAGATTATGGCCATACGCAAAAATAAAATAAAAAATAATGTGGAATAATAAATTATATCCTGTAGGTTCTAGGTTAAATAGGAACATAAACGTACTTGGTCTGTGCCATCGTCCATAGATATTCTAATATCTACCTATGGACGATGTTTGTGCTATTCAGAATAATCATTCCATTGCAATAATCATTCGAACCAAAATATTAACAAGTAGGCTGATTAAGATGTATTTTGGAATGAAACAAAAAAGAAATGAGAGCTGTCACGAACGCTGCTATCCATATTATTTTGACGTTCGAAGTAGTGTTTTTGATTCTGCCATTTTAAAAGGGTTTGGAAATCGAAATCAGTTAGTGGAATATTAAAAAAATGCCCCGTTATTCACGAACCGAACATATTGACATGCTTCGCATTTATGGTGAATGTTTAAAAAATTCTTATGCCGCTGAACGATTGTATTTAGAGCGAATTCCAGGGAGGCAGCAACCGTCAAGAAGGTATTTCAAGTGGCTTGAAGAAAAATTAAGAACTGAGCCTGATGTTCACGAAGACCAAGAAGCATTTGTTATTAATGAGGAAACTGAAATTAATGTATTAGCTTTAGTACAATATGATAACACAATTTCCTCAAGGCAGATTGGCGCCGAATTAGCTATAAGTAAGGACTCTGCTAGGAAAATTTTGAAAAAACATCGATTGAAATCCTTCAAGTATCAGTTGCATCAACATTTGTATGAAAATGACGGTGAAAGGCGCCTGGAATATTGTAATTGGTTTATTTTTATTTGTAATTGGTGTATTCCACACAGCCTACAACTCTACATGAGCTAGAAGTAAAAATTCGTAGAGCTTTCCAAGATATCACGCCCCAAATGTTGAGAAACGTTTTACATGAAAATATCACCAGAGCCAATAAATGTATTGACGCTGAGGGAATGCATTTCGAACATTTGTTTTGAATTTATTTTATCTTTAATCCTAATAATTTCAATTTTTTTTTTGATAAATCTGTTTTTTCGTTATTTGAAGAATAATAATTGGATTTTTTGGTATTTCATTTCAAAAAATTACTTTCTATTATATCATTAGAAAGGAATGGTTATGCTGAATAGTACAGGCAAGAAAAAGTTGTATGTTCCTATTTAAGTTATGGACCTACAGAGTATTGTTTTTTTCCCAATTTTTCCAATATTTTTTTGGCGGCTTTTTATAACGCCGACGAATGAAAATAAAATATCACAGTAGTAGCAACTGTTATCAAGTGACGTATGGTTTCCATAGCCAACTTTTCAATTTTTGGCTTTCATTTTGCTTCCACGGCCTACTCGGTGAATTTCAATAATAATTTTTTTCTGATCTAGTTCCTGGTTAGATACCAACTTGTGATATGTCATTAGAAAGGGAATTGAATGCTGAATAAAGCGAAAAAAAAAGGGTTTCTATTTAAAATAAGAAAGTTGATGTTACTTCCGGTCAGACCGGAAGTTAACTTCGACATGTCAATATGCTCAAATTCTAGCTCTTATGTCATTATATCGACGTTCCAAATTTCACAAACCTACTTCATACAATAACTGAGATATTCCATAGGCAATACTTCCGTAGCCACCCGGTATATTTATATATATATATATATATATATATAAATATATATATATATGTACTGTATTAGACGTATAAATAAAAATCATATTCATGTTAGTGTATAAAAACAATCAATGTCTTCCGAATTTACTTCTGACAGTTGAGCAATTGGTAAAGCAGAATATTTTAAATTATGTTAACGAATCGCCAGAAATACCTTATGAGATTAAATAGGAAATATAAAAAAAAATTTATCCATAGAGTGGTCTGCCGACGCTCATAGTATCGCGAATATCTTTGTAATTTTGTCACTAAGCCTTTTGGAATTTTGCAGATAATCCAGTTTTGAGTCACAGAATAAGTATAGAAATTGCCTAAAGTGCATCGAGTCACATAATTATTGCAAAATTGTTCACAACATTTGCGCCTTCTGGCGGGTGTTTATCTTCCACCTAGTCTTCTGGCAATTTTTTCTATTCTATTTGTATAACCTCCGATTATTCTGCAAATTTTCAGTCCTGCACCTTAACGTAAAAAATGCATATTTAACCCTCTACCTTCGCGTTATTGTTCCGGGGTGCCTTCTGGCGGCACGTTTCACGCTACGTAGATAATAAGTAAAAATGCTAAAATTTACCCTGCACCGAGTCACCCTTACCCCACGTAGCCAGCTCATAAGTGGGATTCACAACCAAACCTTCTGCGTTTTGCTTTTTACGTTTCGTATTCTTATTGGTGAAGCAGACTCTGATATTCAATTTCAGATTTTGATTCACCAATCAGGAAACGAAACGTAAAAGGCAAAACGCAAAACGTTTGGTTGTGAATCCCACTTTAGACTATGAAGTAGCGAAAACTCTCACGGTCACGGTACTGATGAACGAAGAATGTTGCCAATTATATTATGCTAGGCTTGCACAGTACACAAAGTGCAGGGTGGTACTGTTGACCTTGCCGTTAACTATCTAGGCCCAAAGCTCTTCACTGCTGGCTTAGCATATGTGGCTTTAGGAAGAGTCAAGTCACTGAATGGTCTCCTCATTGAAGAACTAGATTGTAGTAAATCAACAGACAATCGACCGTGCAACAATGATGCTATAATTGAACAAACTAAGAAACAAATCCGAAGAAAACTGAAAAAAAAATTAGTTCAAAAAACTTTTTTACAGAAAAGCTTTTATTTAAATGCACTAAAAAATGAAAATACATTTTCGTTACATAATAAAATTTTAAATGATATTAAAGCTTGTCGCGAGAATAAATCGTAAGGTAATTTTAAATTTAATTCATAAAAAGAGTACATACTTCTCGCGACAAGCTTTTACATTATTTTAAATTTTATGATGTAACAAAATCATAGGTTCAATTCACTTCAAAATTTATTTTCTTCTTTTTAGTGCATTTAAATGAAAGATTTTCTCTAAAAAGTTTTTTCAAAGTTTATTTTCCTTTGACTCAATATTCATTTCATTTGAATTGTATAATTGTTTGTGAATTCGCTTAGCTGCTTCCTCTTTTTACCTACATCCGTCACTTTCTCTTGTTCAGTGTAGCGTGACGAGTCCCCTTCTTTGTGCATTCATCTTCAATCCTATCTTAAATCTCGGCACAGCGTTAATGATGATACAATTAATCAGTTCTTGAGTTCTCTTCATCGTGCTGTGTGAAATGGATGAGGTTAGAGATTTCTTGAGGAAAAATGCAGGTACCAGACTGTTTTTATGTTACTCTTCAGAAATTTATGAAATTGCTTTCAGGGCGCATTATTCAAGGGCGAATAACTCCGATAGGAGTGCTTCACGAAAAAAAGGAATTCTTCCAGTGGTATTTTTACTAATAATTCATGTTTGTGACGTATTCCAATATTCATGGGATACCATGTAGACAATGAATCTCGAACAAATATCAAAGGTCGCTTCTTCAAACCACACGACATACTTACTCAATTCAAGAAAGTATTTGTTTCCCACAAGTATTTTACATTCTTGAACTAATCTTCTGATTTGGATTTCAGAAAATTAATTATTTGGTTTCAAAGATCCATACTATATAATCCGAAATCATATAACTATAGAAAAAAACAATACATTCCTTGACACTTTGGATGTCTATGAACTAAATAATGTTTTCTCAACTCAAGTAAATATATTTTTCAATTGATAGGTCACATTCTGCAATTAATTATTTCGTATTCTTGAACCAATTCTATCACTTCTAAATTCACCCAATAATTCATTTGATTCCAAAGAGCTATTTTCTCTATCGAATATTCTCAGATGAAATTAGTAAATATCACATCAAACAAACCAAAAGAATTGTTTGAAAGTGACAACACTCTACATTGTCCAATGTTTGTTTTTGATATCAAATGAATGTTTGTTTTGTAAATCAAATAAACTATCGTTCTCTTTGTGATGATAGGTTTATTTTGCCATATTGAAAAAAAAAATTGATTGACTGATATACAGGGTGACCCAGGGTTAAATCGCCAAACTTTCAGAATCATTTGTTTAGGTAAAAAGGATTTTTTTTTCTGTTACATTGTATCCTAACTTGCTTCGTTTTCGAAATACTGAGTGTTCAACGTTTTTACAAAAAAGAGTTTTTTATCAATTATTTAAAAATCTTTCAGCTGATATCAATAAAACCTGTCATGCTTATATGCGGTAATAAGTGTCTTTTAATGTACTTATAGCGTCCCAGTGGCGGCCCAACGGGTAATATAATTAATATCAAGACGAATCATTGTACTCCACTGTTTTTTTGCATGTTCAGTTTTTTTCTGGATTAAGCCATCAAAACTACATTTTTTTTTGTTTCCTTCATTTTGGAGAAACAATTTAAAAATCGATTCCTTGTAACAAGAACAGAAACTTCGCGAGAAATTAATATTAGGACAAATTTTAATGTATTCATTGTATTTTATCAGTGAAGAGACAAAGAAAAATTCACAAAAATGACCACCATTTTTACCAATGCAAAATTTGCACCTACGAACGGTGGATTCTGCAGCTGCACGGTACCTCCTTGCTGGTATGATCTCTAGAGCTGCTTGAACAATACTTTCTAGGAAATAGGAAAATACCTTCGTCAGTATACACTTCGGTTTTTATTGTACCCTATACAAAAATCCATAGGGGTTAAGTCAGGAGATCGTGCAGGCTGAGGAACTTTGACACCCTGTATCTCGAAAACGAAGCAAGTTAGGAAACATGATCACGGAAAACAAAAGTCTTATTTTTGCCTAAAAAACCGATACTAAACGTTTGGCGGTTCAACCCTGGGTCACCCTGTATGTTTTGTTTGATTTAAAACTATTTTTTCTGTGTACACTATGAAAGTCGTTATTACCATATGATATTCGTTTCATCTATAGCGGAAAACTCCATTACGAATATCGTCCTACATAGGTGGTCGGGAAGGACATCATCATGAAGAGAAGGAGATCTGAACTCCTGATCACTTCACAGGCTCCATCCAATACCATTCTGTTATGTAGACACTCCAAGCTCAAAAGTCAACTGGCTCCCTATTGTCTGTGAAACTGCGATTTTGGATGCCAGCTCCTATGAAGATTCATCAGTTTGCGAGTTTTAACGTCGACTTGTCGCAGCTGCCTTAGAAAGAAATACTTCAAACCTTGCTTTTTCTTAGTCGAGGACCATGAAGAGGAAGGGACCTGAACTATTGATGACTTTAAAGGTTCCTTCCAATACCATTCTGTTATGTAGACACTCCAAACTCAAATATAAACTGCCTCCCTATCATCTGTGGAAGTATGACCCTGGAACAGGCGATTTTGGATGAAGATTCAGATCAGTTTACGAGTTTTAACGTCGATTTGTCGTAGCTCTTTTTGAGTCCATTTCATCACCCGAAAGGAATAGAGTAGGATTGGAACGGCAAGCACATTAGCTGCAGCAACTTTGTTCTTCCCCGACAGTTTTGATAACCAGATCTGTCGGTATTTATGCTGATACTACCCTCAAAAGATTTTTCTGTAACTGTGGTTACCTCTTGTCAGCTGCGTTGCTTTCTCTTCGTATTCCTCGCATCGTCTTCTTTTACGATGAACCGTGGCACATTTGTCGATCCCAAATTCCATTCCGATGGCATGCGTGAACTCTTTCACCACCCTCAGGAATTGATGTAGGTTTCTTCCTCACGAGGCATTTAGTTTGTGAAATAGATTGATGACCTTATTCAACAGGGGGCATAAGGTTGCCGCAGTTGTATCCACAAGGTTTCCTGAGTACAACGAACCATAGCAACAGGAAGATGTATAAGTGGAGAGGGATGAGGGAGTATTCCTGATGCACGCATCTTCCAAAGATCACCTGCTCTGTTTGGAATCTGACTTGACCTGATGTTGTGGTGAAGCCAGTCCTTCGAATCATCAGCTTTCCAATGCATCTTACTCTTCGATCGGGTACAAGAAAGCATCTGAGTAAATGCACGATTAGCTCATGTGATGTTATATCAAATGCCATGCGGTAATCGATACAGGCCATCGATGTTCTCCTTGCAACTGGTGACCCCTCTCTCTGACCTCCTTTTCTCATATATCTGTTCATTCACCGAATCAACTGTAGAGCACATGCGCTTGTACAAGATGCGATTAAACACCTTATAAAACGCATTGTAGCACGATAACGGCCTGTAATTGAAGGATGCAAGGAAAAAACCTTTTGAGTGACATTCAGCAAATTTTGTACCAAAATTTGGAATTATGGATAAGTATCTTCATCGCTGAATTCTAGGGCACACAAAACAAATAGAAATGGATAAAATGTCACTTATCAGGTTCTTCCCCTGGATCCTTCAATTGTTTGGATCTGACAAATCTGCGTTCATTATTATCATTATAAATTAAATCAAATTTCTCCAGTAGGGCCTTGTCTCCAAAACACCGAGACATTCGGATAGCGCGCTGAAGTCGTTTATCATTATAACCAATCCCTACATCCGTGGGGTAACTGACTGATGGGTCCGAGAATCATGTGCCCTGGGCAGACGAAGTAAACCAAGGATGACGGCTCATTATTTCTGCCATATTATGGCAAGCCTGTGTGATTTTCAATTTCAGTACTATTATCATTATTATCATGTTTAGACCACTCTATTTACTAATTTATAACGCCGAAAAAGCAGTGCCATCTGAAAGTACATTTGACAGAATATAAATGAATTAACTTCTACGATAACGTACCAAAATGGCTTCAGTTCGGAAAATAGGGAACAAGCGGATTAGTTATTGATTTTCGTGAACTCGCGTGTGTACTTTTCATCAATCATTCAATTGAACAATGAAATTTTTCATTATCCTGGATGAATTGAAAAGACGAATCGGAATGATGAGAAACACACTCTCTGCATCCCAAATCGATGACAGGTGATTGGGATACCTATAGAGAAACAAAGGCAAAATAGCATTACCCTATCTATCTGTGGTAGAAGTCCATTGTATCTCGAAGTGGAGAGGTATAGTTAAGCGATGCAGCAATTGTGGAGACGACTTTGTGTTTTCTTGTTGCATCGCTTAATTACCCTATCTTCCAAAGGATTATGATTATTCATTGACAACTGAATGCAATAAAAATACCATAACCCACGGTTTTTTTTTTGTCATAAATAGAAAAAGTTGCTCTAACTTTTCCAGCGACGAAACCGGACCTAACTTTTAAAACGTTCGAATTCTAGTAGGTCTAGCAGAGTTTCTGAGGATGTGTAGTCTTTAGATAACACAACATGACAACCAAATCGTTAACAACTTTTTTGCAAAAATTATCAGAAAACCATTTAATGCCCGAAAGTGTTTCGATTCGGAACATCTTCAACTGTAGAATTCAATACAGAGATTCATAACCATGTGGCGCGAAATACTGACAATTTAACTAAATCATTTTGTCAGCAATTAACAGTTTTGTTAGACTGCTGCCTATCATTTTTGTGAAGAAGAAAAAAGTAGCAAGCAAGGACCAGATGTAAAATGTTATTGAGGTTCCAAGGAAAAAAATATTTAAATACTCAACATGCTAAAATGGGGATGCAGTTTGGGAGTTGAAAAAGGTTTTTTGCGATTTGCGGCAAAACGTGAACTCTTAGCGAAAAATGTTCATCCAAAAACTTTGTAGATTATAACAGAATCAATAACTTTTGTTCTCAACACTTTTTGACATAACGTCAAATTAACTGTCAAAATGGTGAAGAACCGATTTTTCCGCATTTAAATGTTTTCTCGCGTATAAATGATCTACTTCAGATGAAAATTTGTAGAAATATGTCTTTTTTGGTGTCGAATGAGCATTTTCGCAATTCAGAAAACTACTAGTTACATTTTTCGAAAAAAATACCCTTATAGTCCACGAACAATTGTTTAGGTATTTTTTTGTATTTCGAAGGTCTATAAGTGATCGTTTCAATTGTTGAAGTGTCTACTTCAAAATGGTCTATGTAACTTGGTGGTTCATTGATCGTTAAACCGCTTCAAATTGAGAAAAACCGACAACAAGTCTACAACTCTCTCTGAATCATGATATTCTCAATATTTTCAGTTATTTTCAATAGTTGTAGAAAAGAATAAAAATGATATTTTTCAGGTAATTTTGAAGTGTAATCAGGTAATCCAATGTATTATCATGAATAATTCAATTTAAACTACTTTTCGTTGAAAAAATAATTAAGAAAGTCGAAAATAATTATTAAGACAATCATGATTTAGAGAGACTTTTTTCACAATTTTAGGCGGTTTGATGATCAATAAACTAACTAGTCATAGACCATTTCATATAGACATTCAACAATTGAAATGGTCACTTATATATCTTCGAAATGCAAAAAAAATATCAAGACAATTTTTCGTGGAAGATATGGGTATTTTTTTCGAAAAATGTGAATAACTCGAAAACTACAAGAAAAAATCATGCACAAATTTTCATCTGAACTAAATCAATTATCCACGAGACAAAAAATTAATACTGAAAAATCGTTTTTTTGCCGGTTTGACGAGTAATTTGAGGTTATGTCAAAAAGTGTTAATAAAGAAATTTACGATTCTTTTATTATCTACAAATTCGTTCAGCCGCAAAACGCAAAAAACGTTTTAAACGCTTGAATTGCATCCCCATTTCACCATTTTGAGTGTTTTCGTGTTCAAATATTTTTTACCCATAAAGTTGGAACCTCAACAAAATCCTCCATCTAGTACTTGCCTGTTCCTTATTTTCTACAACTATTGAAAATCATTGAAAATATTGGGAAAATTATGATTTAGAAAGACTTGTCGGTTTTTCTCAATTTTAAGCGGTTTAACGATCAATAGACCACCAAGTTACATAGATCATTATTTGAAGGTTGGCATTTCCACAATTGGAATAATCACTTATAGATCTTCGAAATACAAAAAACACCAGAACAGTTGTTCGTGGAAGATGAGGGTGAGTATTTTTTTTTTTTCGAAAAATATACATAACTCGAAAACTAGCCGTCTTATGAATTGCGAAGAAGTCATGCTCATTTGACTCCAAGAAAGATATATTTATACAAATTTTTATGTGGACTGAATCATTTATTCGAGAGAAAAAAATTAGATACTGAAAAATCGGTTTTTCGCCATTTTGATGGATAATTTGAGGTTATGTCAAAAAGTGAATTGAGCAAAAGTTTTTGAATACTTTATTATCTACAACTTCTTTTGAAAACATTTTGCGCTAAGAGGTCACGTTTCGACGCAAATCACAAAAAATCACAAAAACCCCTAAACTGCATCCCCTTTTCACCATTATGAGGTTTTCGTGTTTAATTTTTTTTCCTGAAATTTGGAACCTCAACAACATTCCCCACCTTCTCCTTGCCTTTCTTCTTGTTTCAAGCGTTTAGAATTCGTTTTGGCTTCAGCCTATTACTGAAATCCACTGCATCAACTTTCTGGAAGTAAAAGTAAAAGATAAGGTAAAGGAAAAAGTTTGGTCTATGAACCAGCCATAACTTTTTGTGAGAGCATTACCAAAATTCTGTTCTGCTGCTCTAAAATCATTGAAATTATTGCCTCGGAATCCATTATCTTCGGCCAACTGTTGTCAGTCGTCGTAGGAATGAACCTCAGAACAATAAGTAAACATATTGATCTTAGGAATGAACTAATTACAATAGAATGATAAATATATTCAAATAGTTAATGCAGTTGTATCTGTCAAAAATTAGATGTCGAAATTTCTTGTCACCCCTCTGCATTTCACTACAGGGTGGGCGTTACGGTAAACGAAAAAAAACATGGAAAAAAAACGGAAAAAAAGCCCGGATAGAAACGGGGAAAAAACGAAAATAAAAGAAAAAGAAAAAATAAACGAAAAAAACGATCTTTAGCTATTAAATTACATACTTATTAACAGATTTAAACCGCGCCAGCGGCGATGGAGTAACATTAGTAAAAATGTCATGCCAAAATTCCCCAGTCCAATAATATTCTAAGACAATAATATCCTGACCAATAATAACTTTTTAACTTGCGAGCTGGATTAGTTCGTTCAAGTTAGATCAGACTAATAAAATCCTACCCTCAAAATAATTTTTCTTCAACTGCCAAGCTCCCAACTTGCGAGCTAAGTTAGTTCGTTCAGGTTAGATCAGACTAATGAAATACTACCCTAGTCTGGATACCAGTTCACACAGGCCTAGAAGGAAACGAAATAGCGGACGCCCTAACAAAGGGGGTGCCGAAACCAAGAAGACTAAAAACAAGGAGTGTTTGATTCCCATAAGACAATGGGGACACTAGTAGAAAGAGATGAAAGAACATTTGTGACGAAATGTGACGTAGTTATACATGTCATGGCCGCCGTTCTCTATAGACAGTGACGGACTAGCTCTCGGTATAGTAGAGTTACTGCTGACAGTTTTGTTGCTTGATTCGAGTTCGACTCTGTACTCATACCCAAGTACGTCACTATGACGCGTTGATGATACAAGTTTCTGATTGGCTAGAGCTTATTAAACCCTCCTTGTTTTTAGTCTTCTTGTGCCGAAACAACGTTAACTGAACAAGAACCAGTAATCGGTTCAGCATATAGCACTGCCAAGAATGTCATAACAGCCTGGGCAGACAATAAAAGACCCGAGTATCGGCGTTGCCTACCGGGCACAGACCATTCCAAAGCATTTATTGCTTGTACAAGGAAAAAACAGGACTCTGACAAATTTCTAGAACTCAGTAGAGCGCATTTTGGAGTTATATTAGGTTTGCTTGCCAGCCACTGCAAACTCAAATATCACGTGCGTAAAATCGGACTTGCACAAGATGCAGAGTGCCGACTATGCATGGAGCATGATGAAGTGGCTAAACACATTCTGTGTACATGCCCTGCAGTGGCCAGAACCAGATTCTCAATATTTGGCGATAGGACAGTAAGGCCGGAAGACCTGTAAAATTGTTCTCCCAATACGTTCCTCAATTTCGTTAAGAGATTGAATATACTGGGAGAAATATAACCATAGGGTGAGCCAGAAAAGGCCATTGGCCGCAGTGGAGGACCTGATACGGGCCACACACGTTCAAACCTTCAAACCTAACTCTCAAAATCAATTTCTCTTTAACTTCCAAGCTCCCAAATTGAGAGCTAGGTTAGGTCGTTCAGTTTAGATCAGACTAATAAAATACCACCATCAGAAAGAACTATTCCTCAACTCCAAAGCTTCCAATTCGCGAACTAGGTTAGTTGGTTCAGGTTAGATCAGACTAATAAAATACCACCCTAGTCTGGATACCAGGTCACACAAGCCTAGAAGAAAACGAAATAGCGGACGCCCTAACAAAAGGAGGGCCGAAACAACGTTCACTAGACCAGAACCAGTATTCGGTTTAGCATATAGCACTGCCAAGAATGTCATAATAGCCTGGGCAGACAATAAAAAGTATTGGCGTAGTCTACCGAGCCAAAGCATTTATTGCTTGTACAAGGAGAAAACAGGACTCTCACAAACTCTAGGTTTGCTTACTGGCCACTGCAAACTCAAATATCACATGCATAAAATCGGACTTGTGTCAATAAATGCGTGTACTCCGTGATCTGAAAATTGGAGGATGTTTCGCCTCTTCCGGCTAGCTCTGTCTCCGAGCACAGCATAGTCGCAAATGCAGCAACTCCAGAACTTTTTTTTCAGGATCAGTCAGGAACAGTACGATTTCTTTCTTAATTGGTTGGTGTTCAACCAACGACGTCTCATTTTTCTATGCCAGGCAGAAATACTTCGAAAACGTTGAAATAGGCTTAAAGCCGCGGGTGAGCCATCCGGCTACCACTCACCAAAGAATACCACTATCCGGGCTCTTCCGTGGCTCCCGGATGAATGAATTTGAGCCACCATGCACCTCCTAAAGTTGAGGCCCGGAATGATGAACGCCTAAGCACTTGTACGTACTCGAGAGCTCACCCCCCTATCCACCACCACCGCTCGTAACAGCGGTTCATCATCCTGATGATTGGCGATCAGCAGAATAAAATCTGATCGTTTGATATGGAGAGCTCGGCCAATTCTCGTCCAGAAACTCTCTTATATCTGACATGAATTGAAATTTGATTCAACCATGACTTACTTGATGTGCATGGTGCCCCCCTAAAACTGGCTGAATGTCTGAAAAAGCACTTGACTGAGGGCCAAGTGCTGTGTAGTGAATTTACTTCTTGGTCGGTTCTTCTTGGAATCTGAAACACAAAAGCATGATTATCGATATATAAGCCTGTTGAAGTAGACGTTGGCGTCGCCGAAGGTTTTGCTTCCATCTTACTTCTTCAGGGGTGTCGTTGTCTTCCTGGTTCACTGGTCGTCTGTAATTGTCTGTGTCTCCGTCATCTTGCTCACGTCTGTTTTCGAGGAGCTCCGTGAGCAGCGGGTTTGTGTGGGTCTCTACTCTGTCTAGAGTAGTCCCCACATGATGCCTGATCAGTCTATCGATGTAGTCCGGATGGATGTCTGAGTCTCGATATATAAACCTGTTAGGCGTATATCGTGGTGCGTCTGTTGCCATTCTCAGGTAGTCATTGAAGAAGGCCTGCATTCTCTGCCTATACGCGTACAGCATGATTGGTAGAAGGATTGTCCTGATGAGGCGTAGTTTGAACTCGAGTGCCATGTTAGTCCTACGTCCGATGAGTGGATATAGTTTATGCCTTGCGGCTTTCGCTATAGCTAATATGTAGGAGACGTGCCTCTGAAACGTGAGTTTCTTGTCCAGCTTCGTCTACCCATGGAATTATCTCGTCATTCATAGTAAAATGGCCTTCGGGTGTCATACGTCGCCTCGTGAACAGTATGGCTTTGCTTTTGTCTGCATTGATTCCGATCTTTCAAAGATTGAACCACGGTTCCAGCTTGTTGATCTGAAAGACTGAATTTGAAAGCCAACTTGGCTTGTTAAATAGAGAAATCCTGCAGTTGCTCTGGCGAATGCCGGAGCAAAGCCGCTGGTGGGCGGAGCCTGTTAGAGCTCCGCTTCCAGATATACTCCGATATACTGGCCGAGGATGACATTTGCCGGCTATGCATGGAGGTTGATGAAACGGCTAAACACATTCTGTGTACATGACCTGCAGCGGCCGAGACCAGATTCTCAATATTTGGCGATACGACAGAAAGGTCAGAAAACATGGAAAATTGTTCTCCCAATATATTCCCCAATTTCGTTAAGAGATTGGATATACTGGGAGAAATATAACTATAGGGTGAGCCATTGGCCATTGGCCGCAGTAGATGACTTGATATGGGTCCACTCACGTTCATACCTTCAAACCCAACCCTCAAAATTAATTTTTCTTCAACTTCCAAGCTCCCAACTTGCGAGCTAGGTTAGTTCGTTCAGGTTAGATCAGACTAATGAAATACTACTCTCAAAATGAATTTTTCTTTAACTTCCAAGCTCCCAACTTGCGAGCTAGGTTAGTTCTTCCAGGTTAGATCAGACTGATAAAATACTACCATTAAAATGAACTTTTCTTCAACTTCCAAGCTCCCAGATTTCGAGCGATGTTAGTTCGCTCAGGTCAGATCAGACTAATGAAATACTACCCTCAAAATGAACTTTTCTTCAACTTCCATGCTCCCAACTTGCGAGCTAGGTTAGTTCGTTCAGATTAGATCAGACTAATACTTGGACGGGGTTATATATGTAATATAAATGAATATGTGATATTATAGCTCAATATTATTCGAATGGGTTTTTTCCGGTTTTTTTTCTATCGGTTTTCTTTTCGTTTTTTTTTTTCCTTTTTTTTCCTTTTTTTCCGGTTTTTTTCGTTTTTTTTTCACTAGGTTCGGCTGTAACTCAAGGTGGCTATAACACTTTACTTTACTTTACTTTGGAATTTAAAACTCCTAGCCAACAATAAGTTATTTCTTTCTAGTCGATGGAAGTCCAGAAGAATTCTACTAACACTAATACATTGTCAACCACTTTCAAACAATAAGTTATTGACTTTGCTCATCAAACGGAAGTAAGTAAACCACGGATTATGAATTTTATTCTTCCAACTTACCGAAGGTGCAACTTGGCATGCCAAGTATAAATTTAATTCGAAACAACAGCTCCAGACAGGGAGAGTTTCCAAGTTCATAAATGCAAACTTTCTCTATAATAAAATGGCGAACGTTACGGTTAGCAAAACAAATTTGTCGAGTAAGAACGTTTTCATTACTTTCAAACCACCTAAAGAGCTCCTGACTGTAAATTCTAAATTAAATTTTCCCCCTTTTCACATATCCTTGTTGTTCAACTGATGAGTAAGCTGGATTTGTAGCTTTAATTCCGAAGATATACCGAATCACAGTAGTGCTGGTTGGCGTACTTTTCCTCTCTTACTTACAAGGTGGGCTATATATATCTGATCAAACACTTCCACTGATGAATACAAAAGAAAATTTCAAGATCAAGTTCAAGTTCAAGGATTCAGTATCGAAACACACATTAGAAAATTTACCGTTTCAAATACATCTTCAAAATTATCACTTTCGATTTTTATTGAACTGAAACTTTGTAGGTTTACATATAACACCCTATGCATCAAAGATCATGTCAGATAATAATCGAACAGAGACAATATTTGTTGAATATTCTTGCATAATAATCAAAGTAACAACAAAAAAGTACTTAGAAAGGAACAAGAAGGATTATAAAATCAAATCCAGAAGCTGTTTCATAGGCATTCATTGATAGACCAGGGGATACTGATAGATTTTGATATACGATTGTACTCAGTATGCCTTATATAGGACAATATTGACCATATATTCTCTTGATAATAATCCATGAATCAGGTGGTCCTGGGAAATTGATATTAAAAAATTATTCGTCAATTGTTCGAAAATTATGTGTATCGGTATGATTTTAATAAGGCTGCTATATGTGTTCTGTAATGGAATAACGAGAATAAAATACCTGGGAAACCATTGGTATGTCATTAGGGTGAGTCCGAAGAGTTGGTGTGATCACGTGAACTTGTATGTGAATAAGGAAATTTGCCGCGTTTTTATACAGGTACCACTGATAAGTATACAAAACATATGGCATACCGATTGCGTTTGCCCAAGTGATATTTACATTGCAAAAATTCTGAACACTAACGGAATTACATTCCACGATTTTACGCAGTATGCCATTTCATTTTCATACAGCTTATGGTAATGTATGAAATACAGGGTGAGTCAGAATAACACCGACAAACTCCGAATACAGATTCCTAACCTTATTTCGATGTGAAAAGTTTGTATTAGGCTATGTTCTAAAATGCCTCCCCACTGAAATAAAGGGTGTCGAAAGTACGAAAATAATTGAGATTTATTCGTTCTGCCCCAAACCTTGTTGCTTGTAAATTTTCGCTACTTCATTTTGTTAATTTTCTAGAAAGCTTTAGAGCAATGCAGACTTCACTCTGTGGTGACCTACTTTCAATGAGCCTTAACACAAAATACTTATAATGTTCATAGTTGGTTGTCTAACGTCATTCATAGAAACCTTATCAACATTCCCATGGTAATTTCCATTCAAAAACCACATTTAATGATCAATTCACATTTTACAAGTTGTCACTACAGGGAGAATTATTAAGTTTTGGATGCACCATCAGAATGAATCATAACTTTTGTATTTTCGACTTGTTCTCATTGAAACTGCATACGTTATGGTCCTGTTGGGTTTTCTGAGTAGTGCTTGTATTTCTGCTCACTAGAAAAGTGTGATATGTTTAACGCTTTGCAGTTGTCGATCTATTTCTTAAAAGGAAAATATATCCTACTCACTTTGGCATCCAATGTTGTCTTCAAACGAATTTTCGTGAGTGCTTCATTATTGTCTGTGTTTTAAATTTTGGGGTTTAATGTGATTATAAACCACATATTTTGATAGCTTTCGTGATTACTCTTAGTTTTATTCGTCAGCTGTCTGATAATAATTCAACTGTCAGCTGTCAACTGTTTCATATTCAAACTATCAGTGCAGCGAACTTAACTATTGGTGTGTCTGATCAGAGACAACCAAACACATCATTATTTTTAAGCTGGTCAGATTGGTCGATTATGCATGGAACATGCAAATATTAAAAAGTCTGAATGTTGGTAACCTGACTTCCTAGATGAAAAAATCTTCAAAATGGATTTCGTTTCTGACTGAGAGACGAGGAGTCTGATAGTAGAATTGGTGACAGCTACAGGTGTCTAGCCATACAGGGGTTCCTGGTTTTGTTCGGCTGACGAATCCTGAATTTGTAAAGTGATCTTTTGTAGTTATTCCATTCTACTCATCTCACCATCAACTCCAAACTCCTGGCTCTTGATAGATGCCTATATTGGACAATTACGACAAATTGTGCGTTTGAAAACTTTGTACTACACCGGCATATTTTTCTACAAGATCAACCCCTTCTCGGAAGGTGAGTTTTCCAACTTTTTTTTTTCATTGTTTTCATGCTAGCGACTGTATAGAACAGTTATTAACTGAAAAATAATTATAGGGTTGTTGTACCTGGAGGAATTTAACCCAGAGAATTGTCACGTTTGCTTGTCTGATTGGGTATCTCCCAAGTTTTGATTAAGCCCCACGCCTTCCTGTTGACGATATTTATGGTATTATGGCTCCAGTATAGCTCATTTGCCCAAAGTGTAGAATGCCTGGTTTTGCCTGATGAAATGCTGACTGCTGTCAGATGAGATGAAGCCTTCTTCATTGATTGTCTTCGTAGACTCCCTTCCTTCATCTCTCCATTTTTTATAACAATTTTTTCAATATTGATATTCTCCGTTAGAAGTTTATATATTTCAACGACTATCTGTTAACCACCACAAAGTACTATGCGCTGTGAAAATTGATTTCCTAATGAAATCTTACATATTCAACCTCATATGCAACAGATATCAAATATTGAATATCATCAGAATCACACTCTTATTTTTGGAAACTGTTACTCTGACCAGTGAAGATTCATCCATATTAAATGTTTGTGTGTTCATTTATGTTTTATTTATCTATTGAATAACTTTCTTCAACTTGACAACATCGTATGGTGAAGTCTCTCATAGTTTTTGGTATAACATCTAATTGTCATTATTCGGTTGCTCAACTTTCCAAGTAAGTACTCTTTGACATGGACATATTAAAAGTTGCTGTGGCGCACCCTTTTATTATTGTGATCATTAGTTACTGTTCAATGATATAATTCTGTTATGAAGTATAAACGAACCCATAGTGCCTACCGACGAAGAGCTGCCGCCTGCATTGCTCCTTTTCATTTAACTTTAAAGAAAATAGGGTTGCAACCTCCTGAGGAAAGAAATTGAAACAAGGAACATAACTATCATAATTTGAATTTATAATTTTTCATATTCCTAAACCAATGGCGTAGTTACGCTGGTGTTTCGCCATATTTTTCTTCATATTTTCTTTAATTGAGTGACTGTACAAATGAGTGTTTGGCATCAGTTAGGCTCATCAATACTCAACCATAAAGTCATGACATTCGGTGATCCTAAAAGTGGAGCATTAAACGCATAATGCTAATTTCTTACAAAATTTTGGAATATTTGTCAACCTCCTGAACATTTTCATATGTTGGAAGAATCAGAAACATATTACGGGTGAGTCAGAATGAGACCGACAACTCCATTTTTTCATTCATCATATCATTTGATAGAATCGATGTCGAGGATTCTCTGGTGTTAACATACTTACTGCATATGATTGTTTTGATAGATCAACGGACATACAAACCCAAATTCGAATTCATAATACTTCACTCAGATAAGAGTTAAGGTCTGAAATAATTTTTGCGAAAAACTGAGGATAATTACTCCTGATTTGTTGAATTTCATGCTAGAGTATCATGTTTAGAGCCATTTCTGCCTGAGTTATCTAGGAAAATATTATTCAATCTGCATGCTTTTGATGAAGAAAAATAGTTTCTTTTGTTTTATGCGTTGATCAGTGGTGTACTGAACAGCCTAACTAGCACAAACTAGTCTAAAAGGTTCGACTTAAGGCGTGCTCATACCCTATCGAAATTCCGCTATTTTTCTGCGAACAAAAGATCTCTCAGTCATGCCGGACCCATCGTTGAAGCAGAACCATGTCGGCAGCCATTTTATTCGCTGAAAAAATGAAAATTCGTGAGGGTATAAATGAGACTTTAGCAGTTAGTTATCACAAATCGAAAGAAAATATTTTAGGAGAATATATCCATATACCAACTCATCAATATGACGGACACTAGCCCATTTCCAACGAACCATAAGTCAATTTCTTGATCAAACATGCCATGATCGCTGGATAGGTAGACGTGGTATGCACGTCATCCGTATCTAACTTCATTAGCCTTTTTTTGGGGGATACCTCAAACTAGTGGTGTTTACAATACCCGTAGAAACTTTGGAAGATATAACTGCAAGAATTTCAGCAGCATGTACATTAATACAGGATACACCAGGAATATTCCAAAGCGCGCGAAAGTTGATGATACGGAGTTGCCATTTGTGTATTGAACAAAATGAGGTTCTATTTGTTCTAATGTTTTTTTTCTTCTATGTAGTGTATCCAATAAACCGTGTCTATCATTTAAGTAGATATCAATAACCAATAATTGTTTTTCTTTATCAAAAACATTTCGAATGTATCATATTTCCCAGATAATTCAATCAGAAATATCTTCAACAATGATATTCCAACATAAAATTCAACAAATTGAAAGTACTTACTTTTAGTCCTTCGCAAATAATATTTCAGGCCCTAACTTTCATCTAAGAAGAGTATTATGAATTAGAGGCTGGGTTTGTTTATCAGTTGATCTTTCAAAATACTCATTAAGAAAGTACGGTCAAATATCAGTGAATTTACGACATCAATTCGATCAATAATATGACGAACGAAGACGGAGTTTGTAGGTCTCACTTACATGTACTCCTGGCATCACACGTTAAAAGGTAAGGGCTGCGTCTTCCCAAGCTCACACAAGTCTCTAGAAGACTTCCGAGGGTTGCGCGTAGGGGTGCAATCGGTTGACGGAAATAACAATTTTAACAATTTAAAAAATTTTAACTATGTTCTGAATACTCACAACTTTGAAGAATGTTCAGGAGGTTGAAAAATTATTCCTATATGTTGTAAGAAAGTTACATTATGCGATTATTGCACACAGGAAATTATGTCAGTACTCAGGACATAAGTATCTTAATTTTTCGGAAATATCTCAGAAACCTCCACTTTCACGCACATGAAATGTTTTGACTTTTAGGACGAGTATCAATGAGTCTAACTGATGTCAAATACTCATTTGTCCAATCACTTGTCGACAGAAAATGTGAAGGAAAGTATGTCCACTTACCACCGTAACTACGCCACTGGTAAAGAAAAATCACAAATTATAACTAAAAATTATCACATCGATGAACCTAGATTGGTGTACCAGGTTTAAATTTTTTCCTTCATGGGTTTTGGAGAAAAATAATAAAATCTCATTTATTTTCGTACTTTCGCCAATCTGTATCTCAGAGAGAATGCATTTTAGGACATACATTGATAGAAACTTTTCACCTAGAAATGGGGTGAGGAAAATGTATGCGGAGTTTGCCGGTCTTATTCTGACTCGCCCTGTATATGAAATTGGCATAATGTTTGAGACAGTAAAATCCACAGGCATTCATAAAAAAACATTTCCAATTATAAAAAAAAATCCAGTTTTAAGCAGTATGCCTTTTTGTTTGTATGAAAAACATGGTGTATGTAGTTGGAATAACAAATAGCACACCTATCGATAATGTCCGAGATGGTCGAAAATATAAAAAAGTTGTGTTCAGAATTTTTGCAGTGTTAACAGTACTTAGCATACGCAATCGGTATGCCATCTTTTTTCAAGCAGGTTTGAAACAAGAACTTGTATACTTATCAGAGGCAGCCTTTTCGAAAACATGGAGAATTTCCTCATTCACATAAGAATTCACATGATCATACCAACCCTTCGGACTCACCCTATCGGTATGCCAATGGTTTTTTGCGTAATTTATTTTCGTTGTTTCATAACAAAACACAATGCATGATGATTAAAATCGTAACAAAACACATAATTTTCGAACATATGACGAATAATTGTTTAATAGGAAGATCCCAAGATAACATTTTGATTCATGCATTTTTCACAAATTGTTGATTCAAAAGCCCTTTTGAAACCAATGAAAGCCACGAGAAGTTGGCGGTTTCTATCTGTAAGCTGCAGTTGAATTATTCGTAAAAACAAATTTTACAACTTTTTTTTACAAAATATGTTTTACCTTTTTACCAGCGGCAGATACTGCCACTGTGTGACCATAACTGAAGGTACCGATTAAACCTATTTGGCGAAGGAACAAGTGGCTACAATGGATCGAAATATACAAACTTGTTGATGAGTATCTTCTTTAGGGTGGTCATTGTTTTTATGTAATATTTCGGAAGTAAACATACTAATCTGTTCTTATTCCACATTTCTTTGTTCCTCACCTATGAACATATCATGTCTTCGTCCCCTTTGGGTTATTATTTCTGTAAACTGTTCGCACGGAATGACGCTATTAGCAATACCAAAGGAATTACGAACATAACAGTTCTAAAATGAGATCATCTAATTTTATTGCTTCCGATAACAATAACCATTGGAAATAACAAGTGGTTCTTCGAATTCCCAGAGCAAACATTAGCTAGGGATATTCAGCAGGCCAATTAGAGAGACACAAAATATTTCCAAAAGCGGAAACGCATGTTACTCAGTGGCATTGAAATGAAACACGATTTCGAATGCAAAACTGGCTATTGTTCAAAACTCTTTTGGAAAGAAAGAAACGTAATGTGTGGCATATTATTTTCTGAGGATGTAACTTTTCAAATCTAATGATGTCTTCTTAGCAGAACGGACCACGCAAACTCCTTATGGAATTTAGGTCCCGGTGGATTTTTTTGAATTTTCGCTGTAATTATCAACCAATGTTACCATTGCTTCAACCTAAAAAAATGAACAGTTTTGTTAATAGGGGGCGTTGAAATCACCCCTTACACAGATTAGACTATTCAGACTATTTATTTTTGAATCCGGTAACAATATTTTCACTTGTTTCGTTGTTGCTATTGTTGCACAATATTGTGCTGTTTTATGAAATAAATTCTTACCCACTCCTCTTCCCCCCAACTCCTTTTACGAAACGCCAAAAAATATTTCTCGAGTGCCTTTAAATCTATCTTCGAATGTTCAAATATGCCTGAATAAGGGAAATAGTAGTTTTTTTATTATTATCCCAAAGGACACAAATGAAAAAATGTTGGTGGATTTTTCTGAATTTTCAATATGATGCGGTTCAAGTAATTTTGAATAGAAATTAATTGGGTGACAAACCCCAAAAATGAACAGTTTTGATGCTAGGGGGCGTTGAAATAATACCTTTGCTCAGAACTATTCATTATTATAGGCCGAAACAATATCTCCACGTATTTAGTGTGTGCTGAAAAATTGTGTTATTCTTTATAGAGAAATCTGAAACCTCCTCCTTACCCCTATTTCAAAACACGAAAAAAAATAATTTAGGCACCAACTCAAATTCAAATTGTTGATGTTTAATTTTCAATTTTTAATTCATCTTCAAATAACATGAACTATGCCCTAGTAAGGAATCAGCAAAATCCACCAATGTTTTTTTGAAGGGAGGGAATGGTGAAATTAAATAACTGTAGGATTTCCCTAATTTGAGCTGATTTATTTTGTTAATGCATTTACAAGTTGTCGAGAATTAATATTATTCTCGTTTTAAAATAGGGGTTGATGGTAAGGGGGAGGTTTGATATTTGTTTTTGTGAAAAAATAACACAATTGTTCAGCATAATCTGAACTAAAATATGTAGAGATATTGTTTCCGCCTGTAATAATGAATAGTCTATTCTGAGCAAGATATGATTTTAACGCCCCCTAGCATCAAAAGTAATCATTTTTGGGGTTTGTAACCCAAACAATTTCTATTCAAAATAACTTGAACTGCAACATATTGAAAATTCAGAAAAACCCACAGAATTTTTTTCGTTATGTGTTCTTTGGGGGGGAGGAGGGATAATCATTAAAACTACTATTTTCCTTATTCAGGCATATTTGAACATTCAACGAGGAGGGTAAGAATTTTTTTTTAAACAGCACAATATTGTTCAACATTAGCAACAATGAAATAGGTGAAAATATTGTTACCGGATTCAAAAATAGTCTAATCTGCGCAAAGGGTGATTTCAACAATTTCTATTCAAAGTAACTTGAACTGCATCATATTGAAAATTCAGAAAAACCCACAGAATTTTTTTCGTTATGTGTTCTTTGGGGGGAGGAGGGATAATCATTAAAACTACTATTTTCCTTATTCAGGCATATTTGAACATTCAACGAGGAGGGTAAGAATTTTTTTTAAACAGCACAATATTGTTCAACATTAGCAACAATGAAATAGGTGAAAATATTGTTACCGGATTCAAAAATAGTCTAATCTGCGCAAAGGGTGATTTCAACGCCCCTTTGCATCAAAACTGTTAATTTTTTTGGGTTGGTGCAATGGCAACATTGGTTGAGAATAACATGGACTTCATCATACCAAAAATTCAAAAAATCTACCTGGACAAATTGCATGAGGAGTTTCCAAAACGGAGACAATCAACTTAAGCACTAAAAGGTATATTTATTTGAACTCATACAAGGTGGGGCACCGAAAACGAAACAGATCGAATATCTTCAAAACGCATGTGCTGTGAATGAAATGCAATAACACGTCGATTTTTAATACAAGGGGACATCTTTCTATCATAACCTCAACTGTCATACCTCTCCCCCCACCCCTTGGGCACTATCACCCAAACAATTTGAATAGGGAATGTAGTAAGTGTGACACATCACTAAAGAGGTAATTTCATAAGGAATTCAGCCATGTCAATTTTTGCCGCCTAACTTTTTATTTTGGTGCCCTCTTGCGGGAAAAACAACTGTTCCGAATTCCAAATTATGATACTGTATTTGCAAGCTATTTTGACATAAATTCGGTGACAATGCATTATTGAAATTTTCTAAGAGAAAAAACAAAATGGCGGCTCCAAAATGGCAGACATGATTTGCAATTATGGTCTGATTCGATTCAAAATTGATATGTGGTGGTTTTCAAGGTCGAAAATTATGATTTATTTGTCAATGCAAAAAAACATGATTGCGGACGTACTTTGTAATTTTGGTCCGATTCGAATCAATTTCAGTATGTGTGGATTTTTAGGTTAGAAAATTATTATGTTTCTGTCAATGCAAAAAACCAAGATGGTGGACGAAATTTGTAATTGTGGTTCGATTCGATTTAAAATGGGCATATGTGGGTTTTACAAGTTTTCAGTATGACTAAGCTGAATTAATTGAATTGATAAAAAAAGCTTTTATACAAATGCGCTAAAATGGAGATAATATTTTTTTTATATGTGTGACGTAGGTTATTCTATGCGTAACAGAATCAAAATTGTACCTCGCAAAAATACCTATTTTGTACTCGTGGCAAGATTTCGAATCTGTTACGCACAGAATAACCTACGTCACACATCTAAAAAAAAATATTTCTTTTTAAGCGCATTTTTATAAAAGATTTTTTTCTATAAATTTAAATCATCCGTTTTAGTCATACTGAAATCTTGTAAAACCCCCATATGCCAATTTTGAATCGAGTTGAACCACAATTACAAATTTCGTCCACCCTCTTGGTTTTTGCATTGACAAAAACATCATAATTTCTTACCCTGAAAATCCCTACGTACTAATTTTGATTCGAATCGGACCAGAATTACAAACTTCATCCGTCATCTGGAGACACCATCTTGACAAACAAATCATAATTTTCGACCTTGAAAACCACCACATATCAATTTTGAATCGAATCAGACCATAATTGCAAATCATGTCCGCCATTTTGGAGTGGCCATTTTTGTTTTTCTCTTAGAAAAATTCCATAATGCATTATCATAGAATTTATGTCAAAATAGCTTGCAAATGCAGTATCATAATTTGGAATTCGGAACAGTTGTTTTTCCTGCAAGAGGGCGCCAAAATAAAAAGTCAGGTTGCAAAAATTGACATTGCCAAATTCCTTATGAAATTTCCTTTTTAATGATGTGTCACACTTACTACTTTCCCTATTAAAATTGTTTGGGTGATAGTTCCCATGGGGTTGGGGAAGAGGTATGACAGTTGAAGTTGTCATAGAAAGATGTCCCCCTTGTATTTAAAATCGACGTGTTTTTGCATTTTATTCACAACTCATGCGTTTTCAAGATATTCGATCTGTTTCGTTTTCGGTGCCCCACCCTGTATATTTCATTACATTTTTTAGTTAATTACAAAGGGCTCTGAATCGGTTTTTCTTTGCATTACATTGTTTGAAATGAGGTTTTGTTTTCTTTTGTATTTCATATATTTTTTAATTTCTAATATAACACTTTTAGTTTTTCAACTTTTGAAAAAAATTTCAACTTCTGTTCATTTTATCAATTTGAGTGACCACATTGGAGAGCCACGGTCAATATAAATAATAACTATAATAATAAACGCGCCGGGTCGTATCCAATGTGTGATGAACTATATGACAATCAAGAGGCCTTTGACGCCAACAGTTCGGCCTATAGCAGCAAAATTAAGAAGAGCCTATCATACACTGAAACAAGCCGTGACAGGATACCAACGCTAGTAGCTGCAGAATGAGTCACCAGTGATGGGATTGACACTCGAGCCCTAGCGCAGCTTGAAGCATTCTGCGGAAGGCTTCGACAGCTAGAGCCTCCTAGGACTCGAAGAATTCGGCTGTCCCAGATCCGGATGGACTGGAAAACTACTGGTAGAAAAATGTTTCCTTCCAGTACCCATCACGGTCTGGCTAGAGTTTTCAGCTCATGGTTAAATGAGGTGCAGAATATTCCTGTTGGTTTGTCAAGGGGCGAATCGTGCTGATCCCAAAAATTGGAGATTTGTCGAAACCGAAAAACAACAGCCGACAACATGCATGAACGCATATTCTGAGATGTTTTCCCACATTTTGTACCTGAGAATACTCGCCGCAGTTGACCACGTGTACGAACGGATTCAAGAGCAAAGAGGTTCAAAGAAGGAAGCCTCTGGCTGCTCATCGATATATGTATTACGCAGGACTCCTTGCAGTATAAGAGTCACTTTTCGTTGGCCTGTATTGACTATCGCGAAGTATTTGACACAGCATTCTTGAGATACCCCATCAAATAGTGAGATGCATTAAACAACTGATGCCGCTCTGGAGAACTCGCTTCACAGGTTGAGCTGGATTCCAAACAGATCAGGTTATCTTCAAAAGGTGAGTCTCTCAGGAAGATTCTCTCAGCCCATTCCGACAGATATAGTCATCAGAACTCCAGAACTGTTGAGAGTGATGAAGCGTACTCGAGAGAGGCTGCGACAACTCGACGTTAGGACGGGCAAGATGATGCACCTACACAGGAGTTTGCATCCTAAATCGTCCTTTCCTAGGTTATATCTTCCCAGACAACAAGGAGGCCAAGAACTTTTGAGTTTGAAGTGTTTTCATAACGGAAGGGTATTGGATGGTGCCCGTAAGAGTCAGCAGGAGTTTGAACCCCATTCTCTGCATTGTTCGTGACCACAAAAACGCAGAGATTGGAGCGTTGCTCTATAAGAAAGCATCCCGTGCGGCTGATGAATGTGGTCTCATTTTCGTCGCCAATCGGCGTTATCCGAACTCTGTCACCAAGTTATAACCCGTTCGACAAAAAGCCCATATAAATGCCGCTAAAAATACAGTTCTGCTACAGCTGCACAAAAATAAGCCTATGCATGAGTCCTCTTCAGGAACGTCGAAGACCTCGGCTCATCCAAAATTTTGTCATACGCCTTTCTTAAGTCAAGTGAGCTGAAGTCGGAGACCGATGAATTCATCATGGCCTGCCAAGATAGTGTCTCCAACACCATGGTCTACCGTAGCTGAGTCATGGGCGTCCCTGATACTGGATGCAGGGCCTGCCGTGAGGCGTGTGAGACCATTATGCATTTGTTGTGAGCATGTCTGGCATATGCGGTCTCAGCCTATATCCACAGACAGAATGCGGCTCTATGAGTGTTATATTACTATCTGCGACACCAGTACGGTATAGACGAAACACCTATGTTGCTTCACGTTCCGAAGGATAGCGAGTCCGGAAAGTGTTGGATCTACTGGAACTACTCATTTACCAGGCAAATAAAGGTCAATAAGTCCGATGTAGTCCTCCTCGGCTGTGAAAGTAACACCATTTTCGTCATAGAGGTTTCGGCTCCTGGCGAAACAAAAATCATCTGAAAATAGGACTTGCCTACTTGGTGATGACGTTAAATGTGCTATTAATTGCTTATTTCAGCATTGTAGGTTGTAATATTGCAAGGGAATATGAAGTAGATAATTTCTAACTTTTCGGTTGAACACGAGAATAACGACACCTAGAATGAACATAAATTTCATAATATCAAGAATCTCATTCGCTTGGTGAAATTGCCTTTGATTGGCAGGAATTCCAGCCTGGCATATAGCTCAGTCTGCTCAGGACACATCTGGAACACAAAAATATCTAGTGCCATGGATGTTGAGAGAGGCATATGACACTTGCGCGACCTCCAAAGTTTCGGGAAAAAGTTCTGAATACCCTTTCTTTCAACATCTACATTATTTCACTCATTCGTTCACTTCAACACTGGAAATACAGAAAAACCCTCGATACAGTTGTTTTGTACAAAGCGAATGCTTTTCAAATTTGAGACTCGAATTGCAAAATTCGAACTAGCGACGGGTGGTGCCTCTTAATTAACCGCTAGAGACATGTAGTCTCATCAACGCGCTAGGCAACCGAATACTTGCTGAATTGATTTGTTAGAAGGCGAATGAGATTATATGAAGGAATTGATATCACACATGTGTCTGATATTTGGAAATGTATAGGAATGCTAAGAGGGCAAATATACATCTTGTCACTACCTCCGAGTAATAAAAGATATAGAGAGGGCTTTTCTGTCTCTTTCTTGGAAGCAACATACCCGACTTTGTTCACAAACGTCACAACCTGAATCATGTTGAAAAAGAGCATTGTCGGATATATCCGTTTGCAGTCGTTAGTCAGGTTGGAATTTCATATTATTTTCACTCTAAACCTGGCGATCATGTTTATTTACGTCCGTTTACGACTATTCATCGTCTTTTCAAATCAAACCATGAGCGTCGCAGCATGGTAATCATGGCATAAGCCATATTTGATTGGCAATCTCCACCGACCTTTTTGTGGTATTGAATGAACTGGTTTGTATAGAATTTGCTCATTTTCAACCCGATTTTGAGACAAAAATACAATATTTGTTAAAATAGCATTAAAAAACTTTGTTGCTATGTAAGTCGACTTCAAAAACGATTAACTATCAATAATTAAGAAAAAACTTGTTGCAGTGTAGATCCACTGGATGCTGTAGTGATAGCGCCCGATTTGAATTTCTCGAACAGATTATGAAAGTAGAAGTATGGTAATTAAAAACGTATTGTTATGATATTGTTTTGAAATGAGTTGAATTTAATTTATTTTGAGTTATTTGCTGTTGTATATACCTTTTGTATTTGTTTACCTATTTATAGCCAAATTTTAAAAAATGATCCACAAAAAATGAAAACGAATGAGAAAAATTGAGAAAAAACTCACACAGAAAATTCTTGATTTTTGCGGTTTTCTTACAGATACATTATATTTTTAACCGATGATGACAATGGATAGTTGGTATTGTCGCATGACAATGTGACGTCGGTAAATATGGTCAATGGACGAGTTCAGCCACATATTATCAACCTTGTAAACGGTCAAAAATACTCTACCACTGGAAACGCAATTTTTTTCTCATTTCGTTTATGTCTTTCGGTTTCCTGAATCATTTTACAATCCCAGAAATGTCCCTGGTTTGATAATCCAAGTCATTTGGTAGAAAGTTGAAAAAAAGTGCATTTTAGATTAGTTCTGATAAAATATTGTCCGCCTGAAACATTTTTCATGTTTTGTGGCTGCAAAGTTTTAACAAATATTGATAATTAGATTAATGAAGCTTTATCGCCTTCATCTATAAGTTATTATATGTAACGCTGACAATATAATATATTTTCACTTTGAACAGATCTGGCATCGAATCAGTTTGTTTGTTGTTCTACCGCATTTGTAATACCTACATTATGAAAATTATTGAAAAGTACCCAGTTTTTGTAAAAAATTGTGAACATTTTGGTATTTCAATAAAAAACTCAGAAATTGCTCATTCGTACCCTTTACTGGAATACATGATGGCTCCACTCGGGCTATTTCCAACTAAAACCTTGACAGTGTAGGAATGCTTGTAACTGAAAAATATGAATTCAGAGTATTTTAATATTACAAGAAATTAGAGAGTTGGTCAAGGGAGAAACGCACGCCTTCACCTAACTGTCAAGATTAACTTTTCTCTGTTCGAAATATTTTGATGTTTGATCAGTTGCTTCATACTTCTTTGATAGTCTTCAAATTGATATTTTGAGTGGTTCATCACCAATGGATCCAATAAACTATAAGTAGAATTTGCACTCGTGTAAAAAACTTGTAATGTTATTATTCTTTTAATAAAAGTTCAAAACAATATTTGTTTGTTGAAGTTGACGTCGGTTCACAGTCAGACTTAACACTTCGAAGCGATTCTTTGGAGTCTGGAAATATTCATGTTCTGAAAGTAACTTCTTTATGTGAAAAAGTTGGTTCTAGATTATCATTCTCGGCTACATCTGTTATCATTATTTCAACTACTACTGCATGCAAATCTGGCGGTGCTGAATACGGAATAAGATTTTGATTTTCAGTCATTATTGCTGAACCAGTACAAACGTATTTCATGGGAGTAACATGAAATTTGAAATTTTACTGTCACAAAATATGAAAAACTGAGTCAGAAGGCCAACATTTTAACTAAACTAACCTCAAAATCAATTGATCTCGATATTCTATCAAATGGCTTTGAATTTGAAAGCGGGGAAAATCCAAGGATTGTACAATGATTCAGGGAACCGAAAGGCATAGATAAAATGCGAAAAAAATGCGTTTCCCGTGGTAGACTATTTTTGGCCATTAACAAGGTTGGCAATATGTGGCTGAACTCTTCCATTGTAACGTACTTTTAATCATAACAAATGTGGATGGGGTAGACTGTACAACGGAATTCGTAGGAACCGATAATTTAAAGTACACCTATTAAATCAAACAGTGACATTTTCTGCTCGTTCAGTCGATGCTGGTGCAGTCGATGCCGTAAATGTAATCCAATAGAGCAAACACAAATTTTGCATATTTCACTAATTCACGGATCCCTTTTTCCGATAAAACCAAAAGCAATATCGACACAAAGAATCAAGCGTTCATCAGTCAACAAACGTTGTTTTCAAAGAAAACTTGGAAACGTTCAGTAGCCAACGTAGCGATAATTTCCAGTATCGCCAGTGGATTTACCGATGAGGAAAACCAAACAGGGCTGTTTATAGAAGAAATTAGAGCAAAACGCGGATTCTAATTAACTCTGCTGACCGAAGTAAGTAAATTAATGACGAAACGCTAATAAAACCCTCTGGAATTTCAATATTGCCGATGGCGTTACGTTTATAAAAATAAATTCCCTAGTTGGCTATTTCAGCTTTTAATACTGAAAATCTGAGAAAATGGAAAAATGGAGAAAATGGCCGAGATAAAATTTTCAAATGTCTATTAACAATACAAATAGCGTATATATGACAAAAAGTTCTGATTATCTATACTGTCAAAAATGTCAAACTTTGCGATAGCGCAGTTGGATCGCGCATAGCAACACCAGTGTTGCCAATTCTCAGTACATAAATAGCAACCCTCGTACAAAGGGATTTATTGTAATGAGCCCGAAACTAAACAGCAGTCGACTGTATGGATCTTTAGGTCTTTTAAAATGAACCAAATCCAACAAAAGTTGTTCGTGTTCGCAGCACTTCGAAGCAAATGGTGGCTTGTTTCTTCGGTATAAACGGTCATGTGGCAAACATGCCTTTAGAGCAACGTAGAACAGTAAACTCTGAATGGTACACTAATATTTGTTTGCCAGAAGTCATCAATGAAATAAGGACAATGAACCGTCGATGAAGGATAATTCTCCATCATGACAATGCGAACTCTCACACATCGGCTCAAACAACCCGCTATCTGAGCACTGAAAACGTTGAATTGATGGGTCATCCGCCGTACAGCCCTGAGTTAGCACCCAATGATTTATATTTGTTCCCTCAAGTGAATAACAAATTACGTGGTCAACGCTTTTCGACGCCACAAGACGCTGTTTATGCATTCAAAAACCATGTTATGGAGATACCTACTTCGGAGTGGAAAAACTGCTTTGCCAATTCGTTTAATCGAACGCAAAAATGTGTAGATTTGAAAGGAGAGTATTCTGAAAAACAAAGAAGAAGTTTCTACAACCCAATTATTGTTTTAGTTCTTCATTCTCATGATTAGCAACCCTCGTACTTTAAACTTGAGCTTGTGCCAGTGGTTGAGTTTTATTTATTAGGAGGTGAAAACTACCCGATTAAAAAATAATAATAAAATACTAGTTTCAAGCGTGCAATCATCTGTAAATAAGTTAAATTAACCTCGATAGACATTTTCTGATCTAATAAACAGTTTCGATCCCAAAAAACCACCCTTATGATAGTTATCATTGAGAAATTATATCGGAATTTTTAGGAGCAGCCTTAAATAAAAAAATCCCAGCCGCAACTGGGGCTCGAACTCCAGACCTTTCGACCCAAAGTCGGACGCTCTAACCACTGCGCCACGCCCTGTATGAAAATTTAGATTCAGGCTCTACTTACTGTCTACTGTAAAGTTACCTCTGTACTCGGAGTTGCTTTTGATTTTTTAAGGGTGAAAAATTTTGCGTACCTATAAGTCGAAACAAAATATCCATTGATATATTGTTAATTTATATTACTTACGAACTTTAAAATATTCTGTTGCTTTGTTCTAGAGCAATGGAATGGCAAGTCTTTTCAATTTTTCCTATTAATCCGAAATTGATAACAACATCCTTATGTTGTAAACATTTTAGATGGATACTATTCTGTTTACCTAGGGTAGGTCAGGTAAGGTTAGGGTGACTAATAAACTACGCATTTTAACAAATGTGCACGCAGATCTCTTGGCGATAGGTATATCGAAGCATAACCGTTTTTCTCCTTTTGCTTTGGCTACTAGTAAGGCAGGTGAACACCAGTCACTTTGAGATTCTTCAATTACGCCTAATTCAATCATTTCATTGAGTTCCTTATTCATAAGGTTCAAAATAAAAGGTGACATTGGATGTTGTCTTTTTCTGACTGAAAGAGCTTCTCCTGTGTCTATATGCATAACTACTTCATCAGTTTGATCCAAACGCAAATCGCCATCAATGATCTCAAAAGAAGAAATAGTTTCATTTACTTCGTGTCTTTCTTTAGTACTGAGGGTATCTAAAGACCATAATTGATAAACTTCCTAAAATTCAGAATGGTTACAATCAACTTTCAAATCAACATCACATAATGTGCTTCTGATATTCCAAGTATTATTCTGAAAATTTAAAATTACTCTAAAATTTTGTGCAAAATCACTTCCAAAAATAAAATGTTGGGTGATGGATGGGACTACGAATGCCTTCACTGATCTACACACATTTTCTACACAAATGGGTAAGTTAACTAATCCCACAACATCATTCTTTGTACCATCTGCTGTTGTAATATGTCTGATATGACCTATATTTTCCGTAACCCTTAACCCAAGTATTTCTAGAAGTGTGACACCATCTCCTCTTACTAAACTGTCGAGCCTGAATCAAAAAGTGTAATTTTTTTATCAACTAACCTGACAGAGATATAAGGTTGGTTGTCACCTTTTTTTTCAACAAAAATTGGTGCTACTTGAATAACCTTGGAAGTCTTATAAAAGTCTATGACTTCATTTAGCCACAGCTTCCACTTTAAAGCTTCTTTACTCAACAATTCATTAAAATTCAACTTCTTGGCCTTTGAGAAGTTGAGAAAAAAGTATTGGCCGGATAAACACTCACCCCAGCTTAGTTTCCCGAGCAAACTTTACAAGTTTTGCTCACGTGGCCTTGAGATCCACACTTAAAACAAAAAAAAACTGTCCTTTTCATGGTACTGTTGTGGTACTTGAGTATTATTTGGAAAACGACAATTCCAAAACAAAAAAGTTTTAGGACTTTTCGAAGATATTTCGTTTAAATAACTTTGAACAGAAGTACTATAGGAACTACTTTTGCAACTGTCTCATTTTTAGACTTGACATTTCTATTTGAACGACTAATCTTATTTGAAAATTTCGAATTCTAATTTAACTGTAAACTTCTTTTCGTATTTCCAAAACTTGGCCTGCTTTGAATATCATGACTACCTGAGAAATCATTCTGTACTGCAGAAACTGAAACTTCTTTAACCTTTGCCTTCAGAGTTCTATTTTTTACATTATTTGCTTCTTCTGAGCAATTACACAATTTAACTAAATCTGCAACAGTGTCAATTTCTGACAGAGCTAAATAGGGAACATAATCTGGAAAAATATTTTTTCTGAGTATCTTGACCTTAGTACTTTCAACAGGTTGTCGAGGCAATCCTTTGAAATAATTTTCCACGATGGCAAAACAAATTACAATTGTTTCACTTTGACTTTTCTTGTTTTTATCGATTCCCAAATATCATCCTCTTCATGAGGAGATAAAAAATCAGTTTTAAATTGAACTACAAGACTATCCCAATCTGAAACAGATTGTTCAACTTGCAAATACCATAAAAATGCATTGTCCGAAAATAATTCAGCTGCTGACTTGAAAAGTTCAAATTTTGTCAGACCCTTAGCTTCAGCATACTCAGTAGCCTTATGAATAAAAGTGTACAATTCTTTTGGATTACCAGAAAATTTCAAACTAGCACTATAAGACACAACTGGAGGTGGAACGTTAAAAACAGGTTGCATAATAGACGGGGACAATGGCATACTAGTACCTTGTTGGTTTTGTGTTAGCTCTGCTCGGTCAACTTTTTCATGTAATTCAGCATCAAGTAACAAACACTCACCTAAAGCTTCGTTTTTATATTTCACTTCATCAACATTTTCTTGTGTTAAGGGCATACGTTTAATACGACCAGTAAGATGAGCTAATCGAGATTTCATTCATTTAAATGTTGAATCATTTGATGTTACATCAAACTCCTCCACAAGGATTTGAACGAAAGCTAGTGAGCTATCAATGGCAGTTTTTTCAGTAACAAATTCAAAAGCGTATGAAGACATTTGTATCAGTGCTCCAGGTTTATGAAATTCTTTAATTTCCTCATCAAGCATTCAATCTAAGATTTTTCTTCGCTCGTCTTGATTTCTTGTGTAAGCTACACCGCTCATAGCCAACTCATATGTGCTCTCCTCATAAAGCAGGTGAACAGGTTTGAAAATGACCTCCATAGTATCAAAAAATTCCGAAAATTCAAAATTTCAAAACGAGATTAACTAAAAATCGTCAAGTTTAAAAAAAATTGTTTCAACCTCAAATTCAACAGAGCTGACAGCGCTTGCGCATTTGTGCGCATTTAAAACTTTGCGTTGTTTAACGTCTCGTCGTTGGTTACGTGATCATTCTTGAGCTGTTGCCAAACATTTCCAATATTCAGTTAAGGTTCAGGCCAAGAGTCAAAGGTGGAAACCATTTTTACCGTAAGGTGTACCTTAAGCTGATCCTCTATTTAGCTGAGTTTGTTATCAAGGAGAACCGGTGCAAACAGCTGTAAATGCTTCAAAGTGCCCCTGAAGTATCCCGAACTCAACCTGAGTTAACTTCAGTGCGACTTCGGCCATACTTTGAACCGTTTTGATAAACTTTCAGTGACATTTTCAAACACATTTACCACCTTTTAGGTGAAAATCCAAAACATACAAGTTGTAGATATTGAACTCTACTTCCAGATGCCGTTCAAAGACTTTGAATACGACGATCTCCCTCAAATCGGTCATCTTGCAAGAAGTGCAATTAAATTGTTTATAACGCGATTGTGCAAAAACTACACATCGCACAGTATTGAAAAATCTCGAAATCCTAATCAAAAATCAAGCAACAAATGTACATCTTCCAAAGCTTTGATGAGTATGTTTTTGGGGTCGCTGAATACGAATTTATCATCACAACTGAAGAATTCACAATTGTGGATCCAATATGGCGGCTGCTAAATGAAAAATTAATTTTTTTTATATCCAAACTGGTTATATGAGGTTTTTGGGATCTCTCAGTATGAATTTGGGATCAAAGTGAACGAATTGAAGATACGAGGTTAAATATGGCAACTGTAAATGTGAATAAATTAGGTAACTACAATTAAAATAATAAGAATATAAATAATCTCCCTTATTATCCACGCCAAGGCGGAACACCAAAGGCATGTCCTGTACGGAGTAGAGACGGCTATTTTCATTATTTGCCATGGCGCTCCGGGCGAATTTTGATGGTGCAGTCGTTGTTAACAATATTGGTATTCTAAGTAATATCTGAAAATGAATGAAACTTTTCGGAAATCACGAAAAACTTGCTATCTTTGGACTCGCCCATTATATCGCAGATATATGCAGGGATTATTATATTCTATAGTGGATTTGTATCCTCCATGTGAATAATCGATGCTAAGTTTATTAAGTCGTTTATTGAAAAAAAATATTAACAATGGCCATTTGAAATTTTGGAACAGTTAACTTCGGCACCCTAAATAATCTAAACTGTTGCATTTAGAGCGTTGGAGAAAAAAGGCAATCGATGAGCATCACGAGTTCTACAATATAATATGAGAAACTCGAGCAAATTCACTGAAAGCAAATTTCCCATTGTAGTCCTGGACCTGGACTTGGGTCCTGTGGGAAAATTCGAGTATGGAGAATGTTCCTTCAGGAATGCTTAGTAGGTACCGTAGTAAGTATTTTGGACTTGGGTGGACATCCGCCACCTGGTACATTTTCGAGCTATGACGTCATCGAAGATGGCGGCCGTTCGTTCGTTGTTTAAGTCAGATGACAAGACCTGTTTTATAGTAGATGTGATGAATTCCATAGGAAAAGTTATGAGAATTGAAAAGAAAACATTTGGCGAAGCAGTTTTTGTTTTTCTGTGGAAGAGTAGATTAAGTTTTTGACAGTTATCACACGTTATCACCGAAAAAATCTGAAAGAATGCTAAGACATACATATCGCCTGAATATCTGAAAATGTGCCATTGCCTGTATAACTCTTCTGGGGATCTTCGAAGAACAAGCTGAATTTACAATTGTTTATTGCCAATACATTGATAGTTTCTTTAACTAAAACACCATCTAATACCAACCACACTCTTAGCGCTTTTTATGGCGATGAAGAAGATGATGTCATCTTCAATAGTTCATCTGTGCAAGGCGGTAGGCAAGTGAACCATCCAGATTTAAACTGTATGCAGAAAATAAAAAATATTAAAAACCTCAAGAAAAAAATTAGATACCTACTCTGTTGATCACAATTTTGATAGTTTGAAAGGAACATTTGAATCAATATACTAAAACATGCCTGAATAATTTATAATTTAATTAAACCTGTATCCCTTTCGCATGATTGTCCATTCCAGTCCCTTGTAACTTGATCATTGACTTTGTTTTTAGTTTTCACTGAACGGAATGAAAAGTTAATTCTTACTTCAATTTACGGTTGGGTACATATCACAGAAAAACACGCAACACAAGCTCTTATGCTCTTTTGCTTCCAGCCATACGCGCACTATCTGGATCAGATTATACGAGTAAATTTGGCTCCAAAAAATAAGCTCTCAATAATGCATCTTTGGCATAATTGGAACACAGAATACTTAGTGCTAGTATTACGAAAAGCGAAAAGGGTTATCTTGTAGGTCCTTAGACGAACTTAGATTGTTTCTGTATTACCATGCCAAGAATATGTATACATTGGAAATTTGCCGCTAAAAAGCAGAACTGTTTGGGGTCATTTGTTGAGATCATATTTCTACTCATATCTTCAGTGACATTGTATTGATGATGTGCTAGTTGGTTTAGACCCATGTGATTTCGGTTTTATACTAATAGGAGATGACTTGGTGCCGGACAAAAACTTACAAAAATATCCCACTGATTTTATTGATACTTGAAACTGTTTAATGTGGGCCAAATTTTCCTGCATTCGTAGGAAAAATTAAGTTAAATGTTGCTCCTTTTGCAATTGTAGTAGTAAAGGGTCAAACTGTAAAAATCCTTGTTTAATACTCGTTTGAAAATATTTCTAATAATGAAATTGTGTATTTCTAGCCATGATAACCATACTCATTTAATGTGTATTAATGTAGAGATGAAAATAACAACAGAATAAAAAAATTCGTGTGTTTGTATATAGTGACAGTTAAATCACATTGCTATTCATCTTACCAACAATAATACCAACAAATTGACCCAAATTGCATGCAAGTCGGTCAAGTTTTGCCTGAGATGTGAACAGTTCAATGATCGAATGGCCGCCATATTTAATGACGTCATAGCTCGAAAACGTACCAGGTGGCGGATGTTCACCCATGTACAAACCACTTGCTAGGACTCCTACTGAGCATTTCTGAAGAAAAATTCTCCATACTCGAATTGTCCCACGGCATCCTAGTCCAGGTCAAGTATTATTGATGCGGTGCGAGGTCATTAAAGCATAATTTTGGGTGCCACATGCATATTTTTCAATGTTTTCTAGAAAAGGGGCATGAATGGGCACATTTCCTTTTCAGCGTCTGACAAATCTGTTAATCTAGTAAATATATTAATATGGGTAGAACGAAAGTGTTAATGGCAAGAGTAGGAAGCGAGCTTTGTGAAAATGAGAGTAGCTCAAATTCTGATACAAGTGATAGTTATGAGGATAATATCGTTTGTCTCACGCCAAAACCGCGAATATGCTTATTCCAGGGTTCTGACTTCAATATGTAAAATACTAATTTTCTACCAAAATTTTCAATGCCAAACTCACGAAAGTGCTATCTACTGTGAACGAGAGTGAAATCGCGAATGTGAAAACTTACCTAGGTTTTCAAAGCAAGAAGCACGAATATTCTTAAAACTCTTCTCATTCGAAATGACAAATTGCACATTCGTGGTTTTGGCATGAGACCGACGAATTATGATGTTGAATGAATTGACGATTTTTTCTTTCATTGTACTGTAAATCAGGTAAATGTGATGCACAATACTTGACACTTCATCAAATATCAAATATAAACTATTAATTCGGTTTCTGACGTTTCTGTTTGAACATGAAACCACAAACAAGAAATTCTTTGTTTTGACTATTGAGTTTGGCAGATCTAACTTGGATCGCATTCGTCGCTGCTAGACAAACGGGCAGTATTTCATGCACTTTCGATGTCTCAAGGCCAAAGAGGGGAATATAAATGTGGGCGTGTCAATGCGCCCCAATGTAGGAAACGGAACGGTCATATGCGCTTTATGTCCTCAATGCATGAAACGGAACACGCCTATAGTATAACGATGTACTTACCATCAGAAACTTGTTCCATCTTGATTCAAAAACTTTTTTCTATGTTTTATATTGACGAAAAACACCAAATTATGTCACTATGAAGGTTGTACTTCGAAAAATGACAACTTCGGACTGACGCAAAGGAAATCATAGCTGACTTTGTTCTGTGCGCATAATGATATTATGTAGGTGGGGAAATCCCATACAGAAAGTTCATTGTAAGAAATATAACACTTTCCAACTTTCATTTTTGGCCAGATTTTCGAAAATTTTTAACACTATGCATCGGACAGAAAACATCTTGCGCGCAGTTGAACCACATATTATTATCTATCAGTTTGTGCAATATTGTTTGTCCAGCTCCAGATTTATAAAAATTAGAAAAAATTTAAATATGGTCTCTTTTTCAAGGTTTTCCCATTGGAAAATGCACCGATCCGGTCTTATGAAAATCCATTTTGTAGGTTTTATAAATATCTACAAAAGTTCCATTGACTGTAAAACGATTCCTTGAATAATCATTAAATTATTTCCAAAAAAACAAGAGTTGTAATTTTTTTTCACTATTGCTTGTTCAAAAAACTCCACAAAGCGATTTTGCTGTTGCTAAAACTGGGGTTTCCACCAACAAACCATCTTATATAAATTAGTATAGGCCACTTGCGTCTTTCATTCTGTGGGGAAAAAACCTCTATAGCTTGGTCTAATTATCCCGTATCATTCGTAGAACCTCAGCACTAACGCATATGACCGGCAGTAATTACCGTTAACAAGATATAAACGGTTGACATGCACATACCTGCAAAGGGGTGATCGCTTCAGGCGTGTCGGAATGCGGGGGGTAAAGTTGAGCCAAACACATGATCGCTTCGTTGCAGAATTTCAATCCCATCACCTCCTCGTCTTCCCTGCCATATCTGAAATGAAATGACGGTTGCATGAAGTGTGATTAATAGTTGCCGGGAGACGTACGTGTTGAAGTTGAACAGCATTAGTTACGGATGAACTCGTTTTCTGACATGTAGGTGTGATCTATTATTACTTATGTATGCTTTCATACTGGAGCCCAATAGGAAATATTCGAGTAGTTATTGAAATAGGCGGATTCCCAGAAGAGGAAATAATTATCTTACCAACTCGAATGATGATTATCCACGTCATTTCAGGAAAGATAGCTATGGCAGTGTTAATCGGCATTTGTTATATTAACTCAACCCCTTTTGTCATAGAGTTTTTCATGTTTGTCATCGAGACATTATTGATATTGTGGAACTTCATATACAGGTGTGATAAACTTGGTGTTACTTGATTCAGTTTATATAAATAAAACACATGCGTTCGGTTTTCATGTCTAATAATGAATGTTTCTATATTGCTAACAATAATCAGTTTAATTTGGTAAGGTTATTTAACTCAATAATAAAAATTCTTAGTTATATTAAATATGCTAATTCTACAATAATATATAGCATTACATCTCCCAGGGGAGAATTTAAAAAAATATAAGCTGCTCTTATTTCTTTTTCTAAACTGAACATAATATTCCTCAATCAGATCCTCATGTACTTCAACCAAATGATCATTAAAAAGGTGAATTATTCTCTACAATAGTGAAAATTTCTTCGAAGAGAGCTTCTAACTTATTTACATCATTGCATTTCAACATTCAGCTCTATGCTGCTGTTGAGTAATTGTGTGCAAAGTTTTGAGAATTTCACGTAATCTTTATTGAAATATATAATTCCAATTCAAAATGTGACAGTGACAGTAAGAATTACTACATTACTTTGCATATTTTTCAATTCATCAGGAGAGATTTCAACTCTATATAATAGACTGCGGGACGCGGGACATGGAGATAGAGTTCAGGTGACGATTTTCTCGTTTATGCCTTTGAGACCAGTAAAATATTTGAAAATTCTGACCAAACTGATTAAAAATATGAGCGGTGGTCACGTGGTCTTCATATAAAAAATTCAATTCCGGCACTAAACCTCACCTCGACATCCGCAAACCTTATGCAACTTTTTTTATGGGACATTCAGGATGGAAACTTCCATTATTTCAATTGGCAGCAACGAGAAAATCGTCTGAATTAAAAAAAAAATTCACAAGTTTACGCCATCATTGGTACCCTTTGGCCAAGTGCAACTCTCATGCCTATAATTTTTTCGCTGATATTGTCTATCTTAACATGCCGTTGGTGTACATGGCAGCGGCGATAAAATCGTCCCAAAACATATACATTTTTTAATGAACATCGATTTTTTTATATGAAAGCCACTCGGCTCAAATTTTTCATCATTATTGTCAGAATTTTCAAATGTTTCACTGGTATGAGAGGCATAAACGAGAAAATCATCACTTGAAATCTGTCACTATCTCTCAGTCTATAACGCGTCCGATAACACGTTGTCTCTTCCTCTGATACATCTTATTTCAAAATCACATTCTTCGAAAACAAGTCTGAATGTCGTGAGTCTACTTGATGGGTCCGTCATACCAAATGAATATATTTTCGATATCTATGTTAGACGCGAAAAAACGTTTCAGATGACGTTGATGGAAGTGGATAATTATGAGATACAGATTCAATATAATTTCTCGAATAGTATGAATGCCCCTTGTGAATTGTTCCTCGCTGAATTACCATGATAACCCCTTAAAACCTGAATGGCATTCTGATTACCTGCAGATTGGTTGATTGGAAGATCAACTGAAAGGTTTTTTATCGATTTTCTGAAATCATCAATTGAACAGTTTCTTTGTTTACAATTGTGCATCTGGAATGATAGAGCTGAAATAGATTATTTAGTGATAAATTGAGTTTTGAATCCAAAATTAATTGTGCGTTACTGATATGCGTACTATTTATTCAAATTTTTGCACTTTGAGACAATCGCGTTTTGAAAATATAATTGGTGGGTTAATTTTTGCCTGTATCATCTAATAACGCATCATACAATTCAAAGGAATCAATAAGCTGTTTCGTCACGTTCACGTTTCATCACGTCCATGATAGGCAGTAGGCTTGCAGTCATTTTAAATATAAAATTTCTGTCATTTTATCTGTTTTACTTGAGAAATGTGAACCTGTAGAGTCTGAACAGGAGCTGATAGTGACATTGGTTTAAGAGAGAGTCGAAAACTTGACATGGGGGTTTTGGCAAATATATCGTAGATGTGATAGGTCGATTTTAGTTTCGAGGAAAACTGTGAAGGAATGTTCCGTGACTAGACACATGTCAAGTCAGATGTCACCGATGTCAGTTATGAAAGTGACATCATACAATAAAGTAGTCTCAGACAGGTCGTCGTATTATTCGGATCACAAGTCCGCTCCTCTCTCCTACTTGTGCATGTGCACCCATCACATGGCGCTGCGAACAGGATTTTAAAATTGGCAAATAACTCTGCCATCGTTGTATATTGTGAAGATTTTGTGGAATGATTTTGGGACAATGGATTATCGAGGTATTCAGCAGTTAGTATTTTCCGGAAATGTGGCGGAGAATTGGAGATTTTGGAAACAGAAATTTGAAGTATATCTAATTGCAACAGAGCTGAATTTGAAAAACGAGGAGTTGCAATGTGCACAATTATTGACCCTGATAGGGAACGAGGGGATAAGAATTTACAATACCTTGAAATTTGAAGAGGCAGATAAAAATAACATAAAGAAGCTGATAGAGAAGTTTGACGACTATTTTTTACCGAAGAAAAATGTAAATTTTGATAGATATTTATTCTTAAAATGCAAACAACAAGAAGGTCAGAGTTTGGAGAACTATATCACGGAGGTGAAAAGTCTAGCTGCAAGTTGTGAACTTGGTGATTTGGAGGATTCACTGCTGCAGTCAATCATCACTCAAGGGGTTCATTCAGACAGTCTACGAGAAAAGTTATTAATGCAGGAATTCAAGACGTTGGATAATCTGATAAAGGCTTGTATCAGTTCAGAATGTACGAAGAAACAAACCAGAGCAATGTCCAATGGCAAAAGTGAAATATCCTATCCAATGCAGTCTATATCGAGAGTACGGAATCAACATCAAACATGACTGACAACTTTTATAGCTCTCAAAACAATTGTTTTAGTCAACAGTTTAGTTAAACTTCATATATGAGGAGCTTAAAAATGTCGAAGGCTATAACAGTTGATGTAGACCAAAATTCGCTTTCAGCATATGATTCTCTAAATTCTTCAAGATCAGATAGGAGCGTAAATAATGATTATTTACAAAGCGACAATGATTATTCTGTAACTGATGACGATTTGCAAAATGATAATGATAATTGTACTATTAATAGTAAAATTGACGCTCATAATAGAGATAGTTTAGGTAGTAGTGACAATCAAAATTCTTGTGAAAACAGTTCGGAAGATGTTTCAAAAAGTTACTCAAGCACTACTTCTAGTCCTTATTGTAATACAGATTCTAGTTTCATCTCGACTTCAAGTGAACCAACATTGCTTCCAGAAAATTTTACAACAAAATCTGGCAGAAAAATTAAAAAACCAGCAAGATATTTGTATTAAAATTTTCTATAACTATTACATAATAGTAAATGTCAAATAAATTTTAATTGTAAAAATTTTTTTATGAAAGTAAATTTCACACAAAAGAAGGGGAGATGAAGAAATGTTGCTAAGGCCATTACAATCTTATAAATAAATATGTCTTGTATACAAATATTAAGAAATGTGATAAATGTAGTTTTTAATTTTTGTAACTGTAGAGTGAAGTGTAATATACCCTAAATGTTAAACATTGAAATCTGTAATAAATAATATATTGTACAAACAAAAGAAAGGGAGATGTGAAGGAATGTTCCGTGACTAGACACATGTCAAGTCAGATGTCACCGATGTCAGTTATGAAAGTGACATCATACAATAAAGTAGTCTCAGACAGGTCGTCGTATTATTCGGATCACAAGTCCGCTCCTCTCTCCTACTTGTGCATGTGCACCCATCACAAAAACCTTTTTCTGTCCTATCGGCAGCACCTTCATTTCAACCTTCGAGCAGTGTTGTGAACACACCCTAAAATACGGAATAGCGGTCCAGTGGAACATCGCTCGAAAGCCCGTTCAATTCTCCAAACAACTTTGTACAGTTTTCTTAGTTGAGATGGACTGTTTGTGATTTTTTTGTCCTTATAGATCTGTATGATATTCCAGACCTTCAAATTGTTGTATGTCACTGGGCAACGCTGTTGCAACTCTATGCAATCTACCATTCATTTGTTACGATACTGTGGAAGTTCTTCTAAGTTTTTTATCTGTACTAATGAGAATCCTTCAACACAATAGAACAGATAGATAGAACAATTGTGTCTCAGTTGATTACCATTCTTGTTTGGTATTGTACTTCTGAACAAGAAATAAACAGTGGTGCACACAGTTGCAGATAGAGTTGAGTTGATTGAACTGAATTATGAAAACTACAATATAAATAGTGCCGCTGAACGGTTCAAGCAACAACCTGGTAGGACTGTGTCACTGCAGTGTGTGTCTGAACTGGTAACAAAATTCCTGAAATCGGAATCGGTATATAGCGAATGAAAAACAGCAAATTGAATCGCCAATCAGAAATAAGGCAAAAATAGTTGCAATTTTCACCATATGATTAGCACAAGACAGCTAGCAACTGCTTCCGATGTCTTACGTGCCAGCATTCAGCATGTTTTGAAACTCCACCAATTTCATCCTGACAAAATTAAATTAACTCAAGAACTAAATGAAGATGATTTGGATCGGCGCCGGCGTTTAGAATTATGTGAGTTAGTAAATGGGCAAGTGTTTGCAGATCCAGTTTCTTTTTGTTGATGCTTCATTAATTTGTGTCATATGATTTAATTCCCTAACTATTGATTTCGCTCAGTTACTGTACTATAAAAAATAATAATGTCAGTTTGGATTGAAAAGGTATCGACAATAAAAGTTTCCAAAAAGTCTACTTAAAAAGAACGTAGTTTATTTGAGAGAAAGCTGAAACACATTTAAACATCTGTTTTAGTGATGAATGTTTGTTTCTTTAATGGTACAGTTAATCGACATAACTGTCGATACTGGGCTGATCCTAATCCCCACATATTACATGCATATACATACGCAACATCCCCAAAAATTCAACGTATGTGCTGCTATTTTGGGTGATCGTATTGTTGGCCATTCTAATTTTTTTTTGTTTTTACGAAACTCCCATGTTTTCGGAGAAAACCCCTCAAAAGCAGAGCTTGTACGAGCAAGGGAGATCCGGGACCTACAGTTTAAATAAAAGTGGAATCCGAACCACTTCAGCTCAGTGACACGCGACCGGGGATCGAACCCGGTCCGTCTGAGTGGAAGCTAAACGCCCTTACACCACGACCACTTCGCTAATGGGCAATGTAATAGGGGAAATGCATCTGGAAATATTTGAAACAAACATTATTGAAAATGACCAAAATCATCTGGAGGATGAGATGACATTTCAACAAGACGGCGCTCCTCTGCACTATTTTCGGCCTTTTCGGCAGTATTTAGATCAACACTTCCCGGGTCACGATAACCAGACCTGTCTCCCCTAGATTTCTTTCTATGTAGTCATTTGAAAATCAAAATTAATGCATCTCCAACTGCTTTGCGAAGATTTACTGCAATGAATCACAAATGAATGTCATCTAATCACCATAGAAATGCTCCAAAATGTACGAGAACGTTTTTAGCAGAATCTGTATTACTGCTTGGAAGTTGGAGGTGTGCATTTCTAGCAATTTCTAAAATGATACTAATGTGAGTAATTTTAACTCATACTTAGTATGTGAGACACAACGGCTCAGGTATCGGGTTGGCAAGTGAATAAGACGGAATTCATCCAGGCATTTATTATTATAACAAAAGTAGCACTGAAAATATGAAAATCCGGTTAACACGATATTCTTTCACAATAATCACCATCTTACCTAAAAATATGAAACACCAGGTTTATGAAAATTATTTTGGTAAGTATCGAAATGATAACCTTGCAACCAAAAAGGCTGTGTCGATTCAGCAGAACGTTAGTTTATGGACAAGCTCGAAATCAATTCACAGTTCTCAGTCAAAGTATGGTTGAACCCCAGCAAAAAGTTGTTGTTATAAAAAGTACGGCCTGGCCCGTGAAACATGAGGAATCGTTCACATATTTTGTAGGATAGGCCACTAGGTATTCATCTATTTGCACATCGAGTTGCAAACCATAAATACTTCTAAAAGATACTTGAAGCTGGTAAGAATGACAGCTGAAGTATGCAAAACTGGCATGAAGTAGGGGTAGCGTGGGTAATTCTGCCTCATATGGTTCATCATAATTGAAAAAACTGTTCACCGTTATTAAAAGAAGGTAACGGGCTTTCAAACAATGTGCCAGTCGACCCCTTTTCCCTATACAAATTCTAGGGGTTGTTTACCCCACTGCTCGAAGGTTGATGTGAAGGTGCTGCAGGTAGGACATCAAAAAGTCCCTTTGAAACTAAAACCGATCGTTTTTCCACATTTACGATATCATTACCCGAAACCCTGATGTCACGTATTCGATGAGCAACCCTGTATTCATTTTTGTAGACAGTAGCAAAAAAGTGACCATACCTACTAACAGTATCTCCACAATTATTCCCCCCGATGTTTTGAATCATTACTTTCTCAGTATCCATCTTTCAAATGTGAAAATCTCCGTTTGGAAAATTCTCACTGAAATACTTTATCATTCGGTATATCACATTAGACACAAATTCATATAATTCCGGACGTAATTACATTTTCTAAAAACGGAAACCTGACAGTTGAGCTTTCAATGTAAAGAGAAAATAGAAAAATACATTTTGTAAGGCTACGCCGGCGCCGTTTGAAAATCGTTTTCCAGCATACGCTACTATTTGAACTGATGAGGGCCACTTTAAACTTTAAATTGAACTTTTGTTCCGAGCGAACCCATGACAAACAGAGACCATAATCGATTTTGAATAAACGATATGTGCGGAAAATTCGTTCGCGTTCGTGGAGTAAGAATGAACTTATTCCAAATACAGGGCTAGTCAAAAGTGCACTTCTGTGTATTTTCAGGAGTTATACAAATGAATAATGTATGTGTCAATCAATGGAAACAAAGAATAATTTCCCCCATTGCTCCCAATAATTCACACTCCTACATGCGCATTTCGATAACTAAATTGCCTTCATCAGCAGAAATATGAAACTATCGGAAAGTCACCTCAAACAGTTGTATTTATGTTATAATGTGAAGAAGACAGTGATGAACTATTATACCTGTTGATAATAGATGATAAACCAGTCCTCGGTATTAGGCTGGTGCCAAAACGAATTCAAAACGCTTAAAAAAAGTAACAGGCAACAGGAGGTTCCAACTTTGAGAAAAAAAAAGTTTGAACAGAAAACACTCAAAATGGTGAAATGGGGATGCAGTTTAGGAGTTGAGTACGGTTTTTTGGGATTTTAGGCGAAACGTTACCTCTCAGCAGAAATGTTCAATGAAAAAGTTGTAGATAATAAAGTAATCGATAACTTTTGTTTTGAAAACTTTTCGACAAAACCTCAAATTATCCATCAACATGGCGAAAACCCGATTTTTCAGTTTTTGATTTTTTTCTCCCGAACAAATTACCTAATTCTCATGAAAATCTGCAGCGATATGTCTTTTTCGGTGTCGAATGAGCATGCCTTTTTCACAATTCAGAAGACGACTAGTTTTGGAGTAATAGGCACATATTTTTCGAAAAAAATACCCTTATCTTCCACGAACAATTGTTCCGGTGTTTTTTGTATTTCGAAGATCTATAAGTGATCATTTTAATTACTAAAATGTCTACTTCCAAATGGTCTATGTAAATTGGTGATTTATTGATCATCAAACCGCTTAAAATCGAGCAAAACCGACAACAAGTCTCTCTGATTCAGTATTTTCAATTAATTGCCTGTTTCAAGAAATAGAAGTAAAAGCATTTTCTCAAAGTTCATGCATACGACCCAATGTATTGCAAATTCAATAAAATAAAAAATTAAATAAAATTCTTCCTAATAACATGATTTTTTTTATACTGGTCTTGTTGAACGGTGCAAAATGTAACTTATTGATATGATAGAGGGTTTTCCACTCGCAATCTACTCAACTGGTATTTTGGTGAGTTTGTTCAGAAATCCTTTAAGCCGATCCACTTTGTTCCTTCCCATATATTATATTTCATAAATTGATATGAATAATCAAAATGTTTGATAACAGACTCAAGAAGTAATACTCCAAAACTCCATTTTGACTTTCAACCATTACACAGTTTTGCCAAAGTATACAAATTGAAAAATGAAGGATCTGATACTTTGGAAGATCCCAGTGGAGTCCTTCAAGGTTCCATCATAGACCCACTGTTATTCACTTTGTATACTTCTGATTTTAAAAATCAATTATAGTTGTTGAAAAAAGTAACAGGCAAGGACCCTATGGAGATTATTGTTGAGGTTCCAACTTTAGGAAAAAGATATTTGAACACGAAAACACTCGAAATGGTAAAATGGGATGCAGTTTAGGGGTAGAAAACGTTTTTTTGTTTTCGAGTTTTCTTACATTTTTCGAAAAAAATACCCATATATTCTACGATCAACTGTTTTGTATTTCAAAGGTATATGACGGACCATTTCAATTGTTGAAATGTCTAATTTGAAATGGTCAATGTAACTAGGTGGTTTATTGATCGTTAAACCGCTTAAAATTGAGAAAAAAGTCTCTCTAAATCATGATTTTCTCAATATTTTCAATTATTTTCGACCATTTTCATAACAAAATGTAGTTTATATTGAATTATTCATAATGAAATATTGAAAAACATGATTACGCTACAAAATTTATTCAATAATATAATTTTTATTCTTTTTAACAACTATCGAAATTAATGAAAATAATGAAAAAAATCATGATTGAGAGAGACTTGTTGATTTTCCTCAACTTTAAGCGACTAAGTCACGTAGACCATCTGAAAGTAAACATTTCAACAATCAAAATGATCACTTGAAGATCTTCGAAATCTAAAAAAACACCAGAACAATTGTTCGTTGAAAATAAGGGTATTTTTTTAGAAAAATGTAGATAACTCGAAAATAGTCGTTTTCTGAATTGCGAAAAAATCATGCTCATCGGATACCAAAAATGAAATATGCTCACAAATGTTCATGTGAATTTAATCATTTATACGCAACAAAAAATTAAACACTGAAAAATCGGGGTTTCGCCATTTTGAAAGTTAATGACATAACCTCAATGTCGGAAAATGTTAAAAACCAAAGTTTTTTATTTTATCATTATCTACAACTTTGTCATTGAACGTTCTGCGCTAAGAGGTCACGTTTCGCCGCAAATCACAAAAAACCGTTTTCAATCCCTGAACTGCATCCCTGTTTCACCATTTTGTGTGTTTTCGTGTTAAATTTTGTTTTTTTTTCTACAAAGTTGGAACCTCAACAACAATCTCCACCAGGTCCTTGCCTGTTACTTTTTTCTTATTTTAAGCGTTGGCTTGGCACTAGCCTAATGAGATATGGAAGAATGTTATTCAGAAATTCACTCACAGAAATCGCTTAGTCCCCAGTCCAGCGACCATTTTTCAAACTGATAATAACAGTCATAAAAATAGATTGGATCACTTGTTTATATCGACTCTACCACGCTGTGAAATTTTCAGAATACAGAACGGGGGCTTTTCCGCACTGCGGGTACGTAAACATGTCGTTCTGGGTGGTTACCTTTTTTATTATAATACTCAAAATTTTTATGTGATTTGCAAGAAAATGTGATCAATAAAAGATGATTATGTTTGTCCGACAAAATGGCGGGGGCTATTGTCGAGTTCGACATGTCCAACATGTCGCTCTAGCGCGGTATAGTTTTCTGATAATAACAACAGTCTCAATTTTTATTTTAACATACTTAAATTGGCCTAAGAATCGTAGTCCATTCCTAGTCCGACAAATTTTCGGGTTCTTTTTTCCAGTCCGCCAACCGAAACATGTCGCTCATGGCAGGTTAGGTTTCTGATAATAACAGTAATAAATTTTAAACCTATTGATTTAAAATTATATAAAAAATTAATAAACAACATTTGTCCGACAAAAAAGGAGAGGCAAATCATTAAAATCTAATAAAAAACCATTTTTTCGGCACGCGATTGCGGATAGTACGTTTTTCGCACGCTGCGTAACGTTACAATTTACTTTTCGCACATTATTGTGAAAAATACAATAAGTACGCAACTTAGCGGAATGTATTGCAGCTCCATTGTATAATGTACCATTTCAATTTTTAAACGTAGTAGCATAGCGCGCGTACAAATTTTCATATGGAGTGTGCGCGAAAGACTGAGGAACGAGAATGAGAGAGAAATAAAAAGAAATAAGCGTTACATTTTGACTACAGAAAAGGAGATACCGAAATAATGATAATTTCTAGCACTTCAAAGAAACAATTATATTTTGTCATCAATAATATTCATAAGCAGTTAGGTAGTTCACTGGCACGATCCTTGGCTTCTGACTTCTTTCTTCAGAAAAGGCAGAAAAATCCTTTTGAAATTTTTAAGAAAAATATTATTTTCCAAGAGGCCTTTTTAAACCTGATTGAAACTTCACTATCTCAAATAACTGTTGATAGCAACATTTAAAAAAAAATTGAGGAGTTTACTTGCCGGATGTATGGTTTAAAAGCCAAAAATAATGTTAACAAAGGTAGATTTGAAATGTTTGAGAAGACCTATGAAAGCACCAGTTCTGAAGAAAAAGTTTTGATGAAGAAAATTACATTGTTCGATCCATCTGGTTTACCACCCAGCAGTCAAGAACTTTTGCAACAATTTAAACGAACTAATTTCATCAGCAGTATTTGGTGTAATGCCTATTTAAAAACGCCAACTGAAAAAATACCGGAAGAATGTGGCTGGATAATTATTGATGACAGTTATGACTTTTATTGGTTTGACGGTCCTGAAAGTCCAAGGCTCCCAGAAATTTCTATAGGTATGCTTTAAAAATTTTATAAAAAATTTCACATTTTAGTTTTTACCCCAAGTTTAAGTAGGATTTTTTTTCTAAATTCTTTGTTGGGTATAAAGAAAAATCACTCACTATCAAACTATAGGGAGAAAAAAACCCTTAATATTATATGAAGGAAGTAGTCCATCCTCGAAGTAGAGTTTCAGTATATAGAGGCTAAGTAAAACTTCTTGTCTTTCGACAGCCATTGCCATTGCCATTGCACATTGTTGTTGTAAATTCTTATAAATTTATAAATTTTTAAACTTTTTCAATGAGGGTTTCTCACACAGTTGAATGGTCACCCACCATTCCACCTTAATATAAGTGGTAGGCCTTACTGCGCCTAGTTTTAATGTCTTAAAATGTTTCGTCGAAAATTTAAATTTACTACGCCTCCATGCTATTTTGACCTGTAATATCAACTGATGATGAGCATTTCTATGCTTGAAAACATGTTTTTGATGGAATTATGTTGATACAACCACACTTTTGACAATTTATTGCCAAAGCTGTGTTGACAACAGCCCACCCTTCCCTACCCTAGGAGTCAAATATATATTGTGGAGACGACGTCGAGTTTTACTTAGCCCCTTAATATTATAATAATCCTCAGTTGCATCTTAGGCATTGATCGCACTCACGTTTTTTTCCTCGCTAGGTTTGTAACATTGTTCAATGGATTAATTATGCTTTTACACACTCTTGTTTAATATTATTTCAGATCAAAATAATCTCAGTGATGCATCTGAAAGCGAAGACGAAGATACTCCCAGTATATCTGATGACGATGAATCTGATGACGAAGATTCTGATTATATATTAATATTATTTACTTATTTAATTTTTAATTATTAAATGTATGAAATTAATTTCTTTTTTTTTTGTCGGACCAGCAATATGCACCACTATTTTTGTCGGACAATGCCATATTTTGAAAAAGAAAGTAGTATTGTAGCTACTCCCTTTTGTATCCCAAATGTTATTATCAGAAACCTAACCTGCCATGAGCGACATGTTTCGGTTGTCGGACTGGAAAAAAGCCCCCGAAAATGTGTCGGACAAGATATGGACTACGATTCTTAGGCCAATTTCAGTATGTTGAATTAAAAATTGAGACTGTTATAATCAGAAAACCATACCGCGCTAGAGCGACATGATGGACATGTCGGACTCGACAATAGCCCCCGCCATTTTGTCGGACAAGCATAATTATCTTTTATTTATCACATTTTCTTGCAAATCGAATAAAAAATTTGAGTATTATAATAAAAAAAGGTAACCGCCCAGAACGACATGTTTACGTACCCGCAGTGCGGAAAAGCCTCCGTTCCGTATTCTGAAAATTTCACAGCGTGGTAGACTCGATATAAACAAGTGATCTAAATTATTTTTATGACTGTTATTATCAGTTTGAAAAATGGTCGCTGGACTGGGGACTAGCTCACTTCATTGATGCGTGAATTGATTCTGTTCCAGTAGGCCTCAAATAAATGTTGGTCGACGAAAATATATTTCATTCTTTGGAGATCGTCGGGGAGAATATTTTCATTTTCAACAGATGCTTGGCATTTTGACATGTTTCTGTGACAACAACATAATTTTTTCGGAAATCACCCTACCCATTAGCACTTAGCTGTAGGATTATTAAGTGGAAATCTCCCAGACTTGACAGCTGTAATTATTGTTCAAGATTTAGGGCAGACTTGTTCAGCAAAGCCGTTGCATAATTTACATTTTCATGAAACACTTGAATATGCTTTCTCAGATTCTGTACAAAAAGAACAAATATTGCTATTCATTTTATTATCAGATATTAATGAGATCTGCTTTCTTTTGACGATAGCCTAATGTCAACAAGGTGATTAACTTCAAGACAACTTTTATTGTGATTATAACGCGTAAAATTATCAAATATTTTGTATGAGTTATAAGGTATTTCTATTAATAGTTTTTCCTTGTTTCTAGAAGTATAAAATTGTGGAACGTATGAAGAATAATATTCATTTGAGATTATTATATCAAACTTGTTTTACTAGAGCACAGGGAAAGTAAAAAAATGCAATTGAAACTGCTTATGATTTACCAAAATATAGTGCACACTATTATTTGCAACACAGGTTTATATTTTTTCTCTCTTCTCCAATACTATAAAGTTATGTGACATGATTGGAACGTTTTATACTTCGAATACGTTTCTCATAGTGTCCTAGCTATTTGTATAAGCCAAAGAGTTTACTGGATTTGAATTCTCCAAATAAAGTAAAAATTTGTTCATTCATTCAATTCATTCGAATTGAACAGAAAGTTTCTAATTTAAATTTCACGGTAGTATACACGATCATGAAACAAGACGAGCAAACTGTCTAAGCCTGGGAAATTTCAGGAGTAACTTCGGAAAAAATCAATATACCATGATGGTAAAGTAATTTACAGTTCACTTCCATATGAAATAAAAAATACAGTGTCTTTCAAAAGTATCGGAACGGTCTCATATTTCAGAAACGGCCCAGAGAAAATTTATGGTTTTTGATGATGCCCGATTCAATGGTGATATCGGCAATGTTGCCAAATCCATAGTTTTTCAGATATTGAGAGTAACTCAATTTTTTCAAATGGAATACCCTATTTGTTTTATTGCAATCCATTCAGCGACGCGACACCTCATTACTTATGTCTCCAAATATCAGATTTTCGATTCAAGTAGTTTTCGAAATATGACAACATGTCGTTTTCGTTCAAAAGTCTGGGAACCTTCTAATATTTTCAATACGGTTCAAGAAAAATTCGTGAAATTTTATACAAGATGATTTTTGATGATGCCCGATTCAGTGATGATATCAGCAATGTTGCTTAATCAACAATTTTTTAGATATTGAGGGTAATTCAATTTTTTCAAATGGAATACCCTATTTGTTTTCATTGCAATCCATTCAGCGCCCCTTCATTATTTATGTCTCCAAATATCAGATTTTGAATTAATGTAGTTTCTGAAATATGACAACATGGATTTTTCTTTCATAAGTCCAGGATCTTCCCAATATTTTCAATACGGCTCAAAAATAATTCGTGAAATTTTATGCAATATTGTTTTTGGTGATGCCCGATTTGATGGTGATATTGGCAATGTTGCCAAATCAACAGTTTCTTATACCTATTCGTGTTTATGCATTTCTTTAGAAAATGAAGTATTATTATTTTAATTATCATTATTGAGTTCCACGGAATAGCGCTCATTTTGCTTGTTAATTGATCATTATATTTATAACTACCAAAACCCTAAAGAGCATAAGTTATAAAATCGTTACACATTTTGGCAACGGGCTGACGGTCTATATACTCCACTCTACTATAAATCCATCATAATAAAGAAACTTTTGAAAAAGTCTCTGAAAATCACTGGTTTCCAACTAGAACAGGTAATTTAAAAAAAAAACAGAACACACTTTTGCAGTGACTATTAGCAACACTCCTTGTATATCGACATCTATAATAAATTACCAGTAGAAGTTTGACATTTAATTGACCACAGATTCAAAACCAAGGTTAAATATTTTCTTTTAAACCATTTTATAGTGTGACAGAATATCCCAACATGAACTGTAGCGTGATAACACCCCTTATTTTATTTTATTCATTTATTGAAACCTTAACCAAACAAGCCTGCTAAGCTAAATAACATGGTTTACATTTTAAAGAAAATATTTCATATTAATGTTATAAAGAAAAAAATTTAAATTATAATCATTGTACATTCTATCAGAACTGTATATTTTGCCTCATTAGGTAGTCAAACTGAGAATGTGTTTTAAAATTTGTTTATGAAACTTAGATTGGGACAACCTCCAATCAATATCAACAAACTGATTGAATTGGTTTGCTAACTTCAACATGGTTGCAAGTGGTGATCTTGGTGGAGGGCTTCACAAACAATTTTTATTCATAGGAAACGGTTTCAACGTTGCCAAGATATTCACATTTTATTAGAATTTACCAAAAAATCGTGGACGAGGAAAAAATTCAAAAGAACCTTCTTATAAGAGGTCAACGAGAGAATATTGGTATGCAAGTACACAAGCTATGCACCAAAACTATGCTATTTTCAACTTGCTAAAACTCATTTGTTTCAAATAGAACACCCTGTATATAGATTTAATGGTACCATATGAACTATGGTCTAATAATACTTTTAATAGGTAAATAACGACACAATTGAAAACACGTTATTCAATTTAACAATTTTATTCAAAACTACCAACAAACATATTAAATCAATCTGACTATCTGAATATATTCAACTCGAAAGATATTTCATTCCAAAAAATGTTCGAAATGCCTCCCATTCTGCTGAATACACTTTTGTGCTCGTTCTTCTATTGAATTTCGAACTCTTGACAAAATTTCTGGTGTAATAGAGGCGAAAGTTTCTCTTATTCTTAACTTCATATTTTCTTTTGTAGTTACTGGTTCAGAATAAACTTTACTTTTGACATATCCCCACAGAAAGAAATCGCAAGGTGTCAAGTCTGGTGACCTCGCAGGCCAGTGCACTTTTACCAATCCATCTGTCTTGAAATTGCTCAATTAACCATTGACGCACAGATACCACAAAATGAACTGATTTCCGGCGAGTTGAAACCACATATTATCCAATACATTGAGTGGTATACGTTGAAGCAGCACTCTTGAAGAAAATCTAAAACCACTCTTCCATTCACTACGCCTTCGAAAAAGTAGGGGCCTCCCTAAACATTTAGAGACCATCTGTCTTGATGAGTGGTTCTGAATATATGGGGATTCTGGTCTGAATAATAATTATAATTATGACGATTAACCACTCCAATTTAATTCTTGTGTCCTCTGATTTTTTAACTCCAGCACAATCATTTAAAATAGTGATACGGAGATGAATCATATCATATTCGACTCGTATGAATTCACTGGCATGGATATTTCCTTGATACCAATATTTAATGTCCACGTAAATCGAAAACATTGATTAACTTTCAAATTTCTCAATTTTTCGATTCTCCCATTTTTTAACTCCAGCACAATGACCGATAAATGTAGAGAAGTGATGTATTCTTCAATTTTCCACGCATGTGATCTGAAAAGCAAGGAAAATCAGCTGAGAAAATATTTTTAAACGGCTTCAAAACGTGATGAGACCGATAGCATTACAATTTTTTCATTATTGTGTCCTCTGATTTTTTATCTCCAACACAATAATTTAAAATAGTAATATGGGGATGAATCACATCATATTCGACTCGTATGAATCGTATTTCCTTGGTACTAATATTTAATGTTCACGTAATTCGAAAACATTGATAAACATTTAAATTTCGCAATTTTTCGAATCTCCCATTTTCTAACTCCAGCACAATGACCGATAAATGCAAAAAGGTGATGTATTCTTCAATTTTCTACGCATGTAATCTAAGCAGCAAGATGAATCAGCTGAGGAAATATTTTTTTCTACATTCATGCAAAAAGCAAAACTTTATTTAACTATATTCAGTGTAAAAAGAAGATCTTTATTGCACTAGTGCAATAAAGTTTTTATTGCACTCATCTGTCATTCTACTTCAACGTGCTGTCATCATGACAAATATAAACGTTTAAACCTACTACATATTTAGCAGATATTCTGTGAGATTGGCAATAGGTACTTCACTACGAAATATTCATATTGAAAATTGCACCAATTGTTCATTCACTTTCAACATTGAGGGTAAAAATAAAGTTTGAGTTAAATTGTTCGTAACGTATTAGTTCCTGTTTCAATGCAAATCGATATTAATAATAAAGTATTCAAGTTGCGCTTTTCATTTTCCTACACCTAGTGCCGCACCTCAATGAATAATTTTTTGCTTTTTGCATGAACGTAGAAAAAATGTTGTATGCAACTCGTGCAAAAATTGTTTATTGCACTCGACGTGTTGTCCAACTCGGCCTAACGGCCTCGTCGGACAATTTCACGTCGAGTGCAATAAACATTCACTTTTTGCACTTGTTGCATAAATAACTATTAAACGGCTTCAAAACGTGATGAGACCGATAGCATAACAATTATTTCATTATTGTGTCCTCTGATTTTCTGTGATACGGGGAAGAATCACATCATATTCGACTCGTATGAATTGACTGCCATGGATATTTCCTTGGTACTAATAACCACCGACAATGTTATATTCTACGATCGAAATCCTGTGATAGAAGTTCCTGGTGCAATTGAATATGAAACGGATAAAATTTATTTTTCTTCAAAATCCGTTTTACTGCAGTTCTTGAAATGCCTACATATTGGCCTAATTCTTTGCTACTAATATTTGGGTTTTCCACCACAGCCGTCAAAACCATCAATTCATTATCTTCAGTAAGAACAGAAACTGCTCTCTTATGTTTTAACTTGAGGCATAAGATGTCCGGAGGACTGCTCATTACCAATATCCTATACAATAGGAAAAAGTTGGGTCGAAAATCCATCAGAAAACAACTACTTTCCTGGCTAATGCCACGTCGAATATTGAATTACATCTGATGAAATTTCCTTATATATTTTTCCTTACATAATTTTTCCTATTGTATAGGATATTAGCAATGAGCAGTCCTCCGGACATCTTATGCCTCAAGTCATAAGCTCATTGTTTGTGAAGTACAGTTTTCTTCTCCGTTTTATACGGTCTTGACGATCGTGGATCATGGGTATTGCTTAGTTGGGTGGCCGGCGCTGGGATGGCGCTCGCAGTTTTGGAGTTATACACTGTGCGGGCGCGGTCTCATTTTCGGTCTTGAAATAGATTTGGTTATCGATTCATTCGTTGCAGTTATTAGTTATTGACTGCTAGACCTACCCTATACTGATGAGGGGCAACACCCCGAAATCGATATATAGGTGGTCCGAATGTTTCGATGAACATTTCCATGCAACAAGCAATTGCAGAGATAACCTTGTAGGAACTCTGCAAGGAAATTTCATCAGATATAATTAAATGTTCGTCGTGGCATTAGCCAGGAAAGTTGTTGTTTTCTGATGGATTTTCTACCCAACTTTTTCCTATTGTATAGGATATTAGCAATGAGCAGTCCTCCGGACATCTTTTGCCTCAAGTCATAAGCTCATTGTTTGTGAACTACAGTTTTCTTCTCTTATGTTTTTAATAATTCACTGAACCACTATTATTGAATCTCTCTGCTAGATTTTCGAAACAGTCAACTTTGGGATGTCTTCTTTGTGGATATCGTTGGGCATACACTCTACTTGCCAAAAGACAGTTTTTGTGAAACTCACCCAAAATATACAACATTTCAATTATTTCCTCCTTTGAATAATTCATTATCAAACTGTACGAAACTTAATAACCGTTTATCGTATTGAAATTCTTCGTTGAAGTAACTGTCACGATGCCCTTTTGTTTTCAGTGATTGCTTGTAATCTGTCTATCTTGACTCATTTCTTTGATGTCAACAGAGTTCTTGAAAAACTTAATGATATTATTCGGATAATAAGGAATGTTGAGAGAATTCGATATCTCTGAATCTGAAAAACGTTCGCACCAGTACTAAATAATTGTAAACCAGATGCAGTTGAAATATAAGTAAGTTGTAATTACTCGCGTGAGTTATGCAATCTACTAAATAAATAATGAAAAATCGAAAGAGAAAATGTCTTCAATAGAAAAACTTTTGAAACCAAATCTCTTTCTAATATTTGATTGATTGATTGATTCAATTTGTTTGTTGGTAGTTGTAAATCCGCGGGAATAGCTCGAACGGAGAGCGCCGGTTCAACGATATCTGAAGCCAAGCAACGCTAAGCGAGGCCATGGTTTGGATGGGTGACCAACGGACCTCCTTTCGATATTCTCCTCGGATCGTGCTAGGAATCGCACGTAAAAAGGTAAGACCTCGTCTTGGCTCGCACAAGTTTCGACTTTTGAGGGCTGCCGTTCGTAAGGGGACGACAGCTGGTTAACGGAAAAAACAATATTAAACAATATATATATTAAACAACAATAAATAAAATTGTAAGGTTGAATAACGTGTTTTCAATTGTGTCGTTATTCACCTATAGAAAGTATTATTAGACCATAGTTCATATGGTACCATTTAATAGCTCATTAGATGAGCTCTCAGAATACGGATATGTATACAGGGAGTTCCATTTGAAAAAAATAGTTTTAGCAGGTAAAATATAGAAAAGTTCTATCATTGTTTCAGAACACCCTGTGTTTTCCAGGGGCCTTCCAATACTATGTATGTTTTGGTGCATAGCTTGGGTACTCGCATACTCATATTCTCTCGTTGACCTCTTATAATAAGGTTCTTTTGAATTTTTTCCTCGTCCACGATTTTTCGTTGAATTCTAATAAAATGTGAATATCTTGGCATCGTTGCATCCGATTCCTAAAAATAAAAATGATTTGTGAAGCCCATCTGAAGCAGAATATGAAAATGAAAGATTATACATGGTGATACATTTAAAATAGATACCAAATGTTGGCCCACGGATTTATGGTGCACCCTGTATACTCGAAAATAATTTCAAAGAGTAGCACTTGAAGTGTCCAATAACTTCCGATCAGATTTATTCCCCAAATTTCATTAGCCTAGCAGCAATAGTCCAGGCGGGGATAGGTGGACCACCCTGTGTACACCATCATCATTTTTACATTATTTGTTACACTCTTGTGATCGTTTCGTATTATATTGCGTCTATTTTATTTATACGCGAGTATTGTTCTGACATTTTCTATATCCCTTTATTAAGTTTACACTTGCTACTAATGTACGATGTATGTGATGAGGTTACTTACTCACTTACATTCAGTTATCTAAACCTCATGCTACTAAATAGAGCATAGAAAAATTGAAACATTGCTATGCATCACCAACTACACCCTACTATGGTGACCCTTACATGGGTATGTCACCAATTTAATTCTTTTGTCAAATGAGAGTTTTGGCAAACAATTTTCTTACCAAATCCCCCACATACTTGAATCAAATGTAGGGAATTTTAAGTTCTTCTAGCTTAGTTCATCAAATATTCATGTTCTCGAAAACATTTCGACCATAATTCAAATATTTGGAAGATTACAAGTGACAATTCTATTCATGCACTAAAAATGCCGTATGTCGCTGTTTTGTCATTATGACAGCAAAAAATGTTTGCCCTAACTTTTCCAGGGACAAAACGGAACGTAACTTTTGAAAGCATGACAACCAGCATTGTAAACAAATTTTCAAATTTTTGATGACGTTATGTCAATTTTTCTCAAACATGCGGTCAGAATAGTATCTTATTTGTGGAAATGTCGCGATTTGGACAGTCTTCGAGTGGAGAAATTGAAGAAGCCATCAATAATAATGTGCCTCGCAATACTGTGAATTCAACTACGTCAATTTGGCGACAATTTGCGATGTTTTGTTTGGAAAAAAATATGAACTCATTGCAGAATCTTCCACTGAATTTTATGTGACTGGGCATTCAACATGAAGAAGAACAACGGAGAAGACTATAAAGAGAGTGCAGTCAAAACGATTTGGAACACTTCAGCAAAAATGTTACAAGGGAAGTACTCCAAAGATTATAATAGTTATTTATGTACCAAGGACGAAAAACTGTCTATTATAGTCGAGCCTGCAAATTGATAGCCGAGGCGCAGCCGAGGATAGCAAGCAGGCGAGACAGTAGACAGTTTTTCGCCGAGGTGCATATTACATTTTTTCGTCGACCTCTACATACCTTTATGAAAGTAAGTACTCGCATGTTTGCTAGCCTCAGCTACGTCCAACTCTTCGAACTGCAGACTCGATCAATTCTTGATTATTATGAACACTAATATTCACACCACGGTCTAAATTCACACGTAAAATCTAGCGGATTTCGTAAATAATTAATTTGACAACAGCAAATGACAGTTATTGTCACAGGCGCCTATGTATTAATTAAAACGTGGATTTACGAAAATGACTCAATCGCCGCTCTCGTACCGTGCCGTATCATAGTGACCACAGCGGACGAAAAGAGTTTGCGGATGAAAAGTGTTTGCGGACGAAAAGTACTTGCCTTCAAAAATAGTCGATTTTTCGTCCGGAAATTAGTACGTAAAATGTCATTTTTTGCAAAGGTCGACGAAAAAAGAATTTTTAATCCGTTCACGGACATACAGTTTAGGAAAGCGAGAAATGCACGCGACACAAAACGCAAAATTTTGCAAGCAATCCCAGAAAAAAGGAAGGTTAGTTCTAAGGCTCTGAGAAAACAAGAAATTTTTGAAATGGCACTGTTCTGGAGTGAAGAAGAACCTGTAAGTCTTCAAAGAAAATTTTATCATATTGCTGCCTATGAATTGGCTTGGAAAGGTGGAGAAGCAGCAAAATCGAGACAGACAATCGTGGAAGAGAGACCGGAAGAGTTGAATATAACCCAGTGTTTTCGAAGACAGCACAAGGTGGAAATCAGAAGTTGGCCGACAGTAAAAGGTTGGTAGCAAACACTGATGTTGATTGCGTATGTCCAGTAAAATTGTTTAAACAAATTATGGGGAGACGGGGAAACCATATCACATGCGATTTTTTTTCAACTCCAAATCCTTTCTGGCAGAAAACAAATTCGAAAGGATAGTATAAGAAGTCTCCTATTGGGATAAATGAAATATCCAAATGGACCATATCCTCGGCGAAAAATATTGGACTTGATGTCAAGCGGGTGAAAATTACAAGATCAAACGAACTTACCTGAAGTGAAGTTCGATCTTGATTATATAGAGGTCCTCTAATTTAAAATGATTAGACTTTATAAAATAATTGAGAGACCTCAGATTGAGAATCATTCTTTGAGTACCATCTGGTTTTGGTACTAAGAATATTGAAGAAATATATTGACTTGATAATGACTCAACTTTGCTTATAACTTTCGATTGTAATAACTCACATACAGATTTTCCAACCGACCTGAACTCACTCACTGACCATTTTCGTTCCCTTGGTATTTTTGTTTGCCATGGCGAGCACATAAAGGGTATTTTTATCCCTTGCAGCCAGGATAAAAGTCTCTGATCAGGTGTGAGTTCAGACCAGGCATCATAAAAGTATTGCAATCTGCCAGCTACCTGTTTATTGGATGCACCATCTGTTAACGTCTCTTCACTTGCCAACTGAGTTTCCTGTCGTGGTTCCGTGAATACTGGTTTTGTCGATGGGGCACTTGGGGTGGTCGTTGTCCGGTTTGTGCAGAGTTTCGTTGTCCGCCTTGCCTCTCCCCTGGAACTGATGAGACGGACCTTTGTAGTTTAAAGGTCTCGTGGTAAGACCTGAGTGTGTCTTCGGTTTGGACTTCGGCTGCTTTGGTTTGAGCTCCAAAGATGTTCGTTCGAGATTTTTCGAAGCTTTGACTCTATCCTCTAATTCATCTCCAAATAAATAAGTTGTTAGAGGAGCCTCATTCAGGGTACCTTTCAGAGAATTATCCATATCGTAGGTCACCAGTCCTCTACGGCACACGGTCTATGTGTGTTGAACATCCAGGAGAAGGCGAGATGCATCACTCAATTGTTGAATCTGAGTCCGTGTGTCTCCTTCCTCACCATGGAGTAAAGAGGATAGTACAAGCCCTAATGCAGAAAGACTTGCCGAAAGTTGTACCTGAATGGATGCCAGTCTGGCGTCTCTGCGGTTGTTTTGTTCCGTTAGTGCCTTTTGTACTAAGGGGTTATGTTTCGGAGCTGACAATAGCTCACAGTTACTGGGAGTGGGGTATTTGGATATAATCTCAAGTTTTTCCGACTCAGAAAGTCCATCTCTCAAGATGCAACTCCATCTTTCTGACAAATCCTTCTCTAAAGCCGGTCCTGACTTGTTCGGTTTGATTACATTAGCGCCCAATAATTCCAAAATATCTGCAGCCAAACCAGGCTCGGCCCCTTCGTTAGGAGTCATAATATCTGGGTCCTCATTGTGAACCAAAGCATCTACAGTAATTTGCTTTGGAAGGGCCCTTCGCGTCATCTGCGATGTTGATGGTTCCAAATTAGTGATCCTACTCTCATTTTCGGATTCCATATCATGAAACCTAGTTGACTCAACTGAACAACTACTTGGCGAGTCATTCCGCCTAGCACTATGAGTCAGGCCATCTAACTCGTCCTATAACTTACGAATTTTTCTTGCGAATCTACGTTCCTCACTATTGTCTTCTCGTTCACGACGTCTTTTCGAATGTTTTCCCATCACTACACGTTCGAAACACTGTTTTTCCCCGATGTCACTAAAGCGATACGCGTGTATCGGCACACGAAAGAAGAATGAGCTTTCCGACGAGCTCGAGTGAGCTGATAACGTATAAGTCATTGTGGGTTTTTTATTCTTTCAACGTGTGATTTCGGTACAGGAACGGAGATACTACATTGTTATTATTTATGAGACGAGACCGAAATATAATTACGAACCATTCTAATCGAGCTGCCGCCGTAACTGAATTGTCCAGGAGTGGTATAGGTGAACAAAAACTTGTGAAAATTACGGGACATAGCAACCCATCGTCATTACATCCGTACCTTCAGTTAGATGAAGAACATCATAAAAAATCGTTGGTTCCATTCGTACTACCGTCCAGGAAACAGTTACTACCACCGCCCAAAATACTAGCATGCAGCAAACTATTAACAAAAGACAAGAAAGTTCTGAAAATCAAGCTTTTTTAATCATTGTGTTTTCAACAATTGTACTTTTCCGTTAAATTAGACAAACTAATTTACATCTTATTTTTTAATTTATTGATTCACATATTCATTAAATTGTTTTACCGAATTACACTCTAGCTTTTTTATGTCGAAGTAAACTTGACATTTATAATTCGAATTTTGTTGCCAGTAGGCAATTCAACTCAAAAAACTGCCAGAAAAAATTACTCGTCCTAAGGACTCATAATTTTTTCAGGGGCAGTTTTTTTCGATAAATTGCCAGGCAATAAAATTCTCATTAATACATATCAAGTTTACTTCGACAAAAAAAAGCTCTCGTGTAATTATAAGTGAAAAATTTCTCAGTAGATAAAAAGCGACCCACAGCTGAAAATATTTTAACCGAACTCCAAACTTATCCTATTCATTATACATCATTCTTTTTCAACAAGTATATTATTCTATTTTCCACTCCTCTTTGACTTATTGATTCCAATATCGGTTATCTGCGATTTAAACCACATTTGTCTTTTGTCCTCACGCTTATGCCTCCCTATCCCATTTTACGCCGCGTTACTGGAAAAACGGAAAAAGCTTTCAACGCGTTGTCAATCGGGAACTAACTGAAATTGAATGCATGACGGCGAGTAATCGAGTGGGATAAATTCGGAGTTTTTGGCAAAACTCAGAAAGTATCGGCACAAGAAGACGAATCAATCTAAAATAACAGACTTGTACAAAAAAGTATAACCTGAGAAACGTGAATAGTTATTGGTAAAAACTACCAACTTAAAATTCTGATATGAACACTTGCTCCAAGCTGTAGATGAAAATAAGATGGTGTTTCAAACGACCAGATCGGTGCATTTTTCACTGAAAAAATCAGGGAAAACCTTGAAAAAGAGACCGTTTTTGAAAATACATAAATTTTATAAATCTGAAGCTTTACAAACAATATTGCTGATACTAATAGATAATGATAACATGTGGTTCAACCGAGCGCAAGATGGTTTCTGTCTGATGTGTAGTTTTTGCACAATCGCGATTTAGGGAAAATCATCTTATTCAAATTGTGTAAACGGCATTTGGAAGTAGAGAACAATATCTACATTTTTTTAAGGAAAATGTCACAGATAGTTACTCTAAATGCTTCAAAGTGCACCCGAGTCGTCCGAACTCATCAACTCGAGTGATCTTCAGTGCGACTTCGGGTGACTTCGGACGCACTTTGAAGCATTTTGATAAACTTTCAGTGACATTTTCAATCCGTTTCCCACTACTCAGGTGAAAATCCAAAATATACAAATTGTAGATATTGATCTCTATTTCCAAATGCCGTTCACAGAATTTGAATACGACGATTTCTCTTAAATCGGCGCATCTTGCACAATGTGCCCTTGAATTATTTTTAATGTGATTGTGAAAAAATTACACATCGGACAGAAAACATCTTGCGCCCAGTTAAAACACATATTATTTTCGTTTCCGCAAAATTGTTTGTCCAGCATCAGATTTATAAAAATTATAATTTTTTGAAAATTTTTCTCTATTTTGAGGTTTTCCCGGATTTTCTCAGTGGAAAATGCACCGATCCACAAAACCTTCACCAACTGTAAGACGATTCCTCAGATAATCTTTGAGATATTTCCAAAAAACAAAAAAGTTGTAATTTTTTTCACTATTTCTTGTTTAAAAAATTACACAAAGCGATTTTGCTATGGCGGAAACTGGGGTTTCTATTGACGAACTGTCCGAGGGCCATCGACATAAAAAAATGCGAACATGAATGCTGCCACATTTTGTGATGCATGCCTATTATACAGGGTGGGGCGCCGAAAACGAAACAAATCGAATATCTTTAATACGCATGTGTTGTGAATAAAATGCAAAAACACGTCGATTTTTAATCCAAGGGGGACATCTTCCTATCATAACCTCAACTGTCATACCTCTCCCCCAACCCCTTGGGCACTATCACCCAAACAATTTGAATAGGGAAAGTAGTAAGTGTGATACATCATTGAAAAGGTAATTTTATAAGGAATTCAGCCATGTCAATTTTTGCCATCTAACTTTTTATTTTGGCGCCCTCTTGCGGGAAAAATAACTGTTCCGTATTCCAAATTATAATACTGCATTTGCAAGCAATTTTGACATAAAGTCGGTGACAATGCATTATGGTATTTTACTAAGAGAAAAAACTGAATTGCGGCTCCAAAGTGGTGGACATGATTTGCAATTATGATCCGATTCGATTCATAATTGATATGTGGTGGTTTTCAAGGTCAGAAATTATGATTTGTTCGTCAATGCAAAAAAACAAAATGGTGGCTCCAAGATGGTGGACGAAATTTGTAATTCTGGTCCGATTCGAATCAAGATTAGTATGTGGAGATTTTCAGGGTGAAAAATTATGATATTTTTGTCAATGCAAAAAACCACGATGGTGGACGAAATTTGTATTTGCGGTTCGATTCGATTCAAAATTGGCATATATCGGTTTTACAAGTTTTCAGTATGACTAAAATGAATTAATGAAATTGATAAAAAAAAGCTTTTATACAAATACACTGAAAAAGAAATAATATTTTTTTTCAGATGTGTGGCGAAGGTTATTCTATGCGTAATACAAATTTTACCTCTCAAAAGTACCTAGTTTGTACGCGCGGCAAGCTTTCGAATCTGTTACTCACAGAATAACCTACGTCTCACATATAAAAAAAAAAATATTATTTCCTTTTTAGTGCATTTGTATAAAAGCTTCATTTTATCAACTTAATAATTTCATTTTAGTCATACTGAAAACTTGTAAAACCCACATATGCTAATTTTGAATCGAATCGAACCACAAATACAAATTTCGTCCACCATCTTGGTTTTTTGCATTGACAAAAATATCATAATTTTTCACCCTGAAAATCCCCACAAACTAATTTTGATTCGAATCGGACAAGAATTACAAATTTTGTCAGCCATCTTGGAGCCACCATCTTGTTTTTTTGCATTGACGAACAAATCATAATTTCCGACCTTGAAAACCACCACATATCAATTTTGAATAGAATTGGACCATAATTACATATCATGTCCGCCATTTTGGAGCCTCCGTTTTGCTTTTTCTCTTTGAAAAATTCCATAATGCATTGTCACCGAATTTATGTCAAAATAGCTTGCAAATGCAGTATTATAATTTGGAATACGGAACAGTTATTTTTCCCGCAAGAGGGCGCCAAAATAAAAAGTTTGATGGCAAAAATTGACATGACTGAATTACTTATGAAATTACCTTTTCAATGATGTGTCACACTTACTACTTTCCCTATTCAAATTGTTTGGGTGATAGTGTCCAAGGGGTGGGGGGAGAGGTATGACAGTTGAGGTTATGATAGGAAGATGTTCCCCTTGGATTGAAATTCGACGTGTTTTTGCATTTCATTCAAAACACATGCGTTTTGAAGATATTCGATCTGTTTCGTTTTTGGTGCCCCACCCTGTATATTGATCTATATCATGTTTACATTTATATTTCATTGATGGAGTATTTATTTTGTTACTTCATTGAACCAAAACTATTAAGAACTATGACTACTTATTACTTATTGATAAATTATCAATAATAATACTTATTGAAGAGTTGATAGTAATACAGAACATTGAAACACTTAATAATGATTTTTATTTGTACTACTCGAATCTCTACTCAGGATGTGCATATTACTAACAGTGCAAGGCAATAAGAAGTGCTGTTTAGCTACAAATGACTTAAATGACTGAAAAAGTCGAAAAAAACGATTTTGAATTGATGCCATAGTTCAAATTTTAAGTGACTGAATTCAAAAACTATGGTATCTATTTACAATACGATGCAAATCTATGGATTGAATTCATTATTTCTGAATATAAACATATTTTGGAAAATTGGTCAATTTTTGAACCCCACCCTAAATATATAGGGTTATCCGCATTCGAGTAAAAATTACTTTAGTGATATTTCTAAATGGGACACCCAGTGTATTTTTACATATTTGGTTAGGGATCGTCATTACAAATCCAGTGATACCCAGTTTAATGGGATTATGTCAAACGGCTGCAGAGATATGGGCAAAAAACTTCCTCGTATGTCCAATGAGTATGACTGAGACTCCACACGATTCGGAAGGTCAAAAGTCTCTGTCGCACTCAGTGGGCATATGGAGAAGTTTTTTGCTCATATCTCCGAAGCCTTTTGACATAATCCCATCAAACCTGGTATCACTGGATTCGTAATAACGATCCCTAATCAATTATGGGAAAATACACTGGGTGTCCCATTTGAAAATATCACTAAATTCATTTCTACTCGAATGCGGATAACCCCATATATTTCGGGAGAGGTACAGAAATTGGCCAATCGATAAAGAAAATCGAAGTGTTCGAGGAATTTTCCAAAATATGTTTACATTCAGAACTAATGAATGTACCTATTCCATACATTTTCAAGTAAACTCGCTTCAGTTGCCATGGATTAGCCAATAAAATTTCTAGTTCCTTAACAACTGAACTAAGTTTAGTTGAACTGTTAGTGAACTTGTATTGTACAACCCGCACTAACAGTTCAACAAAACTGAGTTCAGTTGCTAAGGAACTAGAAATTTCATTGGCTAATCCCCAGCAACTGAACCGAGTTTACTTGAATTGTTGTTGAACTTGTTTTGTGTACAAAACAAGTTCACCAACAGTTCTAGTAAACTCGCTTCAGTTGCTATGGATTAGCCAATGAAATTACTAGTTCCCTAACAACTTAACTTAGTTTAGTTGAACTGATGGTGAACATGAATTGTACAACCCGCAGTGGCATACTCTGTAGAAGCTCAGGCAGATCATCTCGTAAAAATTGTAAAAATGTTTTACCATTCCAGTGTACAACAAAAAAGTAGGGTCCAATAACTTTTGTACCTATAATTTCTGGATATCTGTGTCTGTGCCTGTTTACTAAGCCATTGTTATGAAAAGTAGATTTTTCAGAAAACAAAACGGAATAAAACAAATTTTCATCCTCACTAAACTTGTCCAGAACCCATAAACACAACTCGATTCGTCGATGGAAGTCTATTTCATATGATTTCTGGTATATCTGAATACGGTACGGGTGAAATTTGTATTCTTTTATTTCTCTAGGAATGCTTCGTCTGCTTATCCCTGTATCTTCCTCGTTCTCACGTTGACTCGTATGAGAGTTCTCCATGATAGATCCCATTATAAGAAAATCATTGTCTTCATTTCCAATAATAGATTTTGGTCTATTTACTTTTACATAATCTACACTTCCAGCCATACGAAATTCATGTGGAAATCGTTTTAATGACAACTTGTTTGAATGATTCCGGTCTGGATATTTTTGGGCATACATCCTCGTCGTCAGAAGGTAATTCTCTTCACACTCCCCAATTACTTCAATCATATCTATCCACTCTTGAATGGTTTTCATTTTCGACGGTGATGTTTCGAATAATGTAAAACAAATTAGCTGCCAAAAAGAATTCTTTCAAAAAGTTGAATGACTGTCTTGTCAAAGCTGTCTTGATTCAAAGGAAGCATTTGAATTAGAACTTCTATTTGAAAAACAATTCAGTGTAGGTATAGGGAATCCCAATATGAAATGAAAAATATATTAATTTTCTATTACTCAGACCAGAGAACATTCAGGGTGTCTTATTTGAAATGACAAAGTTATCTTTGTTCGAAATTATAAAAAAGTAACAATGATTTTTGAACATCCTGTATCATATTGAGAACCAGTTATAGTATCGAAATAAATAGCCCAAAACTGATGCATAGTCAGATTTTGAAGGAATTATTTCTATACATTTCGATGTTATTGAGTTTCCAATTTAACCTATCATTTTCATAAAAAAATCAATAATTCGAAATCGTTTTCCGGAGCCTTTTGCAAGTACAACGGAATACAGGGTTTTCTATTTGAACAACACATCTTTGATGTCTTTTTATCTTTTGTCTTTTTGAGCTACCCTCTTCTGTTTCAGCCTTAATTGAAATGCATATAATGAAACGGAGAGATTCCCGAAAAAATAAATGGTTTGGCTTACAGCCACCGTGTTGGATGGGGTGCCCCACTCCGTATATACTTCTTACAAATTGTTATGATACATTTTTTGGCCATTTCAGTCTTTCTAGGCTAAGCTGTGGATAGAAACACATAAAACAAAAGACGCAAACAGCGCCTATCCTACTTTTTACAAGATTGTTCGTTAATGATAAACCCGGTTTTCGCCCCAGCAAAATAGCTTTATGAAATTTTTTAAACAAGAAATTGTGAAAACAATTACTACTTTTTTTTGCGAATATCTCAAAAAGTATTGGAGGAATCGTTTTACAGTCACTAAAACTTTTGTAGAGAATTAAATTACCTACAATTTTTTTTTATACGACCAGATCGTTGCATTCTTTCATTGAGAAAATCCGGAAAAACCTTGAAAAATATACAATTTTTCTCTGAAGCTGGACAAACAAAATGATTTTTCTCCGATGTGTAATTTTTATACAATCGTGTTATAAGCAACTTAAGCACAAATCTGTAAACGGCATTTGGAAGTATAGTTCAATATCTACAATTTGTATATTTTGGATTTTCACCTGAGAGGTGGGGAATGTGTTGAAAATGCCACTAGAAGTTACTCTAAATGCTTCAAAGAGCACACGAAGTCGCCCGAACTCAATTCAAGTTTACTTTAGTGCGACTTCGGGTGACTTCGGACGCACTTTTTGATCAACTATCAGTGACATTTTCAACACATTTCTCACCTCTCAGGTGGAAATCCAAAATATACAAATTGTGATCCAGATGCCGTTAAGTCGGTGATATGTTCAAGAATTTAATGATCTATATTTATTCAGTTAAAAATAACATTTCTTGACATTATTCATATCTATCAAAATCCCCTGACAAGTCTCATGTCCAAATACAGAGTGACACTCCAACACCTCTCCTTCGCGCATCATTTCTCTCTTCCCTCTCTAGCTTCTATCGGCCGAAGAAATCTTCTATTTCTTACCAATACCCTACCACTTGGTAACTTAACTGTGAAATTACGGTGTTGTCCCAATTCTGTGACTATACCAATTCGGTCCAACATTTTTGTATTCGGATCTTGTAACCTCACTTTTTGGCCAATATCTATTGTCCTCAAGTCTCTGGCAGTTCTGTTATATAATTGAGTATGATATTAAAAATTACTGGTTATTTTTAAATCACACTCATTTGCAGTTTTCTGCCACTCTGGTCTGAAAGATTTCAAATGGGTTGGCACCAAGGATCTCATTGGGTGTCCATAGAGTATTTGAGCAGGTGAATGTCCACTAGCTCCTGGGGTATTTCTCCATTCCAATAATCCTGCACAGAATTTTTCTTCATCTAACTGACCTGCTTCCATGCATTTTGAAACTAAATATTTCTTTTACTGCTGCCTCTGCGTGGCCATTACTTTGTGCATAGTAAGGTGTTGATGGGCTTGTCGCTACATTCCAATTTTTGAGGAATCTTCTGAATTCATGACAATTGAATTGTGGACCATTGTCTGTACGTAGACGTAAAGGAACCCCAGTATTAGAGAATATTTTTCTAAAATCCATAACGACTGTGGCGCTGGAAGGAACCCTATTTCCGTAATGACAAATGATGGGCCAACCCGATAAACGATCTACGTATACCATGTAATATTTACCTGCACAGCTAAAAAGGTCCGCTGATACGTCATGAAAAGGATACTCAGGTTTTGGGTCACACATTTTAGTTTCTTTCTGCAAAGAAGGTTGCATTGACTGGCATGACTCCAGTTGTTGATTATATTTTTTATATCACTTGTCATTCCTGGCCAATAAACAGTTTGACGAGCTCTGCTACAAGTCCTCTGAATACCTTGATGCGAATCATGCAACCTTTGTAAAGTCATTTTTCGTGCACCTCTAGAAATGAGAATTTGACATCCTTTTAGTATTAGTCCATTATCAATACTTAATTCGTCCTTCACATTCCAAAATGGTCTCAAATGCATTTGTATTTTTGAGGAAGGAAAACCAGCTAATATTTGTTCTACAAGCGATTGATAATCACTATCTGCTTCTGCGTTTTTTTTAGATCTAGCAACATTGAATCTACCAAATGAACATTCCTTGTTGATTCATTCGTATTATCTGCTAGGGTTATTCGTTGAACAATAAAAGAATTCACATGTGTTTGTGCATCTTCTGCTAAAAGGTCTTCATCACGAGGAAGTAGTACTGGTGACCGAGAGAGAGCATCAGGTATTAAGTGGTCTTTTCCCTTTTTCCAGATTGCAGTCAAATTATAGCCAGCTAATTTTTCCTTCAACCTTTGTATTCTGGGATTCTCAATTCTGTCCATAGTATACGAATTGATTATCGGAATGAGTGGTTTATGATCTATAATTACTTGAAATTGATCTAAACCAAGTAAATAAAGTCTGCGTTTGTTTATATCCCAGGTCATAGCAAGTAATTCTAGTTCAATCGTGGCATAACGAGACTCAGTATCCGAGATGAAACGAGATCCACACTGAATTAGTTTCCATCCACATTCATGCTTTTGCAGTAATGCATATCCAATACCATTTCGGCGTGATGAATCTGTATGCAGTGCAGTTTGTATGGTAGGATCGAAGTGCGCTAGTATTGGAGGTTTCACGAGAGCACTGCGGACTTCTTCGAAAGCTTCATCATGAATCTGTGGTACGGCATTTATACTCATTTCAGAAGAAAATTTTCCAAGTTGATTCACTAATCCCAAAAAGGATTGCAATTCCGATAAATTTTTTGGCCTTGGGAACTTTTGAATCGCCTCTACTTTATTTGGATCAGCCTCAATCCCGTCTTTACTGAGTTTGTAACCAACATATTTGATTTCTTGCTGGGCAAATAGAAACTTTTTTGGGTAGTGTTATTCCCTCATTTCTACAACGTTCTAATACTTGTACCATTCTTGAGTAATGTTGCTCGAAAGTTTCATCAAAAACCAAAATATCATCAACGACTTTTTCGATATTCTGTATATCTGAGAATGCTTCATCACCCCGTCTACAATATTCATCCCCAGAAGACACTAATCCCATGGGAGCCCTCAAAAAATGATAGCGTCCCCAAGGAGTTAAAAATGTTGTTAGTTTTTGACTCTCATTATCCAATTTCAACTGCCAATATCCACTAGTCGCGTCTAATGAAGAGAAGAATTTTGAATTTTTATTCACACTGGAAACAGCCTCCCACGGTGATTTAAATGGATGAATGGGCCTTTTGACGAAACGATTCAGCATGGTAAAATCCACACAAATTCTCAATTTTCCATTTTGTTTCTGAACAACCACTAGAGGACTGATGAAATCAGTGGGTTCATTTTCAATAGGCTTTCTCACCATTTCATCTAATTCCTTTTTTACTTCTTCTCTCCAAGCAAACGGAATTTTCCTTGGACACGATATAGCATAGGGAATGAATGTTTCCTTCAAATATATATGAACTGATTTTCCAGTCATAGGCTTTATTTTAGAATTGAATACATCGTGATATTTCCTCAACAAATCATGACGGATATTCTCAAGTTCTTCTCGTTCTGGAAATTTTGGATTTTCTACAATTTGTAAAATGTTCAAATTTTCTGGAAGTGGCTTAGGAAAATTACTGCGAATGAATCTTAATGCAACTAATACTTTTCTATCAAGAAGTAGTTCTTTCACACCAACACATATGAAAACAGTTGTATCAGTTTGTAATTTTTCTAACTGAATGATACATTGGACACTTCCGAGCACTTTTAGCTGAGAAGAATCTGCTGATTCCAACCTTAGCTGAGTAGGTTTCAATTTTGACTGTGAATATCTTATCTTCTCAAGAAACTCTTCTCCTGCTACTGTTACTTCTGCACCCGTGTCGGGTGTGGCCAGACAGATAGTGGAAATATTCCTCGCAAAACTCAATGATTGTATGCAGACAGATATTTGTCGCTGATATTCGTTGGTTTTATTTGCTCCAATTGAGGTGATTTTCAAACAACCGACCTTTGAAATTTCATCAACAACAGAAATTGATTTTTTGAAACAAAATTCTGTGAAATGGCCTTTTCTATGGCATTTTTGACAAACTGTATTTTTTGCTTTACATTCTTTTAAACTTTTATGCCATGCTTCATTACATCGCGGACACTTTCTCGAAGAATTCCACAAGTTGGATTTCGTACGATTAATATTGCAAACTTGTGTTTGAGATCGTCTTTCTTCTAATACAGCTGCTTCTTCAGACTGGCACAACTTGAAAATGTCATCAACTGTAGCAGAATCTGGAAGAATTCTGCATTTCTTTCTAACATCACCGTCAAACAGTGCTTCTATGATATGATCTGCTAAACATCTATAGTAGCAATGTTTGCAAGGATCTGTTAACTAAGACAGTATTACTTTTTCACGATAGAAAGACATAAATGATTCTTCTGGTTCCTGCTTCCTTGTCATAAATTGGCTACGTCTAATCCGTCCGTTTTCTTTTTGTCGAAAGTAATCTTCCAATTTATCCAACATCTGGGTTGCATTAACATCATTTATGTTATCAAATTTCAGCACCAATCTAACAACATCAGATATATCTTGACTAAAAAAGTAAGTCAATAGAGCTGTTACTTGATGCGGCATGGTATTTTCCAATCCTTGGAAAATAATATAATTCTGGAATTTTCTTCGCCAATCTTTGAACTGTGCGAGAGATAGGTTATCTACGATCTTTTCAGGACCTGGTATAGCACCTGATAAACGTATTCCTTGGAATGTTTCGTTCAAATCTCTCTCAAATCTCTATCTCTCGTTGGCAGATTCCTAGCTGAATCAATTCTTGATGTACGAGGAGGATTATCAATCTGAACAGAATTGTCTTCAATATTAGACTTGTTTCGATCTTGTAGTTGTAACAGTGCATCCATTTTGTCTTGTAATGTCTTCATTTGACTATCTAACTCAGATTTCATATTAGAGATTGATTGCTTTGTAGTCTCTTCAAGTACCTTTACAGCATCCTGCGTCGAAGATATGGAGGATTCGATTGGGAATAGTCTTGATTCAATATCGTCATTTGAATCTCCTTTATTTTTTTTTTCGAACCCCGCGGCATTGCGACGATAATCTCCTAATCTCCACTGCAGTATCAAACTATCGACTTCGCCATGATATGTTCAAGAATATAATAATCCTTATTTATTCAGTTAAAAATAACATTTCATGACATTATTCATATCTATCAAAATCCCCTGACATATCTCATGTCCAAATACAGAGTGATACTCCAACAATCGGCGCATCTCGCAAAAGTTCCATTGACTATAAAACGATTCCTTGAATAATCTTTGAGATATTCCAAAAAACAAAAAAGTGTATTTTTTAATATTGCTTGTTTAAATAATTCCACAAAGCGATTTTGCTGGGGTGAAAACTGGGGTTTTCATCAAAGAACTATATTATAAAATTTAGTATAATCCAATTGCGTCTTTTATTTTGTGGGGGAAAAACCCCTATGGCTTGTTCTAGTTCATTCATAGTTTAACTGTCATTATAAATTGAGAGGAACGAATGCCTCTACTGTAGTGGTTCACAATTTCTAAAACATGAGGAATTTTAAAATAAGATTGATTGAAGATATAGGTGTATATGATATATACTGACTTTGCCAAGGCCGTCGACAAAGTAAACCATGATATTTTGATAACGAAACTTTTTTCTCATGGTTTAGACGACGCGATCATTCGGCTAATAATTTCTTATATCTACAACCGATAGCAATATGTGAGCTACCATGGATTCATATCTGATGCATATCATGCTACATCCGGGGTCCCCCAAGGTTCAAACCTAGGACCACTACTCTTCTTATTATTTATAAATGACTTGTGTGAGGCTATTCAAGCTAGGAAACTTTGCTTTGCTGATGATCTGAAAATATTTTCAACAATTGGTGATATGAATGATTGCATAAGGTTGCAGGAACAACTTGAACTAGTTCAATCTTGGTGTGTAGTTAATCGACTGCAGTTGAATGCTAGTAAATGTAAGGTTGTTAGTTACACTAGAAAAATGTCTACTATCTACTTTCCCTACAATATTGAGCAATCCGACCTAATAAGATGTGAATCTGTAAAAGATTTAGGGGTAATCTTCGACACGAAGTTAATCTTCAAAAATCACATATGTCTTAAGGCATCTGAAGCAATGAAAACCTATGGCTTTATCGTAAGGAATTGTAAAAAATTTACAAATGTTCATGCACTGAAAACTTTATACTATTCATTTATTCGCTCTAAATGGGATTATGCATCTATAATTTGGTCACCGTATTACAGTATCCATATTAACATTGTTAAAAAGTGCAACGAAAATTTTTTAAGTGGTTATCATTTAAAATTGATGGAGTTTATTTTATGTGACAGGTTACAATTTTCCAGTCTTGAATTACGACGAAAATGTGCATCCATTGTTTTTTTGCATAAACTATTACACAACGAAATCAATAGTATTGCAATACTTGAACAAATCAACTTAAATGTACCTACTTTTCATGCAAGACATAATAAATAATATAGAGACCTTCCGATAGCCAGAACGAACACATTGTTAAAAGCACCAATTTATGCCATGTGCCAAAATTTCAAAAGAATATCGAACTATTGCGATATTCACTTTGCATATACATACATACACATATAGAATAAGATTAATCCTGTGTTCTTAGACTTAGAATAATGATTTAGTTTCTTTTCAGTATTGGTAAAATTATTAAATGTATGTAAATGATTTAATGAATTTCAACTCATAGTGTCCTGTAAATGGGTTAAACTGTTGGGCAATAAAGCTATTATTATTATTATTATTATTATCTGAAAGAGAGATATCAATTTTTCAACTATATGGGTTATGAAACGAAGACCTTCCAGGCGGACTCAGGTGTACCACAAGGGTCAAACCTGGGTCCCCTCTTATTCACAATTTATATTAATGACCTATCAGAGAAAGTATAATCGGATAGTTTGTTATTCGCGGAACGACTATTTAGCATTACAATTCGACATCGACAATATTATCAAATGGTCGAATGATCATAATTTGCATTTCAATTTAGAGAAGTGTAGTGTTATGACATACTCTACTCGCCAGAACCCAATCGAATACATCTACAAAATGAACGACAAATCTTTTGCCGCATTAATAGCTTAAATGATCTGGGAGTCACGTTTACTAAAAACTTCAACTTCAAGGATCATATAGACATAATCTGAAACAAAGCATTTAAACTACTTGGATTTATGAAACACAATTCAAACAGATTCAAAACAACCAACAAAATGAAAGTACTGTACAACGCATTGATAATAAGTCACCTTGAATTTGCAACAATCATTTGGGATCCGTATAAACAAAATTCTAAAAAGGGGCTAGAAACGGTACAGAAGAAATTTTTAAAATATCTTTACTACCGTAAATACAGAGTGAATTCTGGTTATGAATCATTTCAACCTATAAGAGAAGAATTTGATGTAGGTCGTTTCGAGCACAGAAGAAATCAACAAGATCCTGTTTGTCTTCAAACTATTAAATAACTTCATTGGGAGTCCATAACTGTTATCGAAAATTCAGTTTTTCATCCCATTAAATAACATGCGTCCACGTCCAATACTGTTCTCAGTAAAAATAAATAAGACTGTAAAGTTATTAAATAACTTGCAAGTCCTATGCAATTAATTCTCGGTTCAATCTTCATCAGGTTTCTTTGGGGTCATTCTCAACAAATTCAAAAATTAGTTAATACGCACAATCGTAACTTGAGAAATCTCTTGCTCTATATGAAATAGGGAGTTTGACTGGACTATTGAGCAGCACTCTTTCATTATGCACATTAATTTTATTTTTCAACACTCAACTTCATCAGGTCTCACTCTACTCATTTATAATTCACTACACATACAGGGGGTCCCTCCGGGAACTGCATCGATCAATATATAGAAAACCATAGGTGGGCAGAATTTGAAAATTTGGGAGTTCACTATTGTTGATGAGTGCTATCCGGCTAAAATATTTTGAAAATTGTGGCACTTCCAGTTGTACCGCATGATTCTGTACACATTTCGTGTATAATGGACTATACCAAAGTCTAACCGTTTTCGAAATATTTCAAATTTTAAGTTGAAAATTGTGTTTGCAGAACAAAAAATACATTTTTTTTCTGGACATGATCATTTATTTTCGATTGTTTATCGATTTATTCAGTTGCATTGGAAATAATCAACTGCCACGGAAATGTCATTGTAATCAATCATGCCGGCTCGTTTGAATTATTCTAATGAAGTTTACTTAAATCTATTATTTATGGCGAATGAAATAGGGTTATCTCAAGAACATGTGATATATTTGCTATTCGGTATCCGCAGAAGCAGAAGCCCTTACAAAATACTGTTAAACGAATTACAGAAAACTTCAAAAACTTTGGATCCGTCAAAGCAGAGAAACAAGCCAATTTTTGATGATGAAGATATTGAAAGTAGTAGAGAGCGTTGTAAAATAATTTCAGATTCGTGTTCAGGAGACAAAACTACGTAAGTAACATCACTTTTCTTTTTATTTGCGCAGAAGAAAACTACGTAAGTAACATCACTTTTCTTTTTATTTGCGCAGAAGCCCGATAATCTTACCTTTACCAATAACAGATGTCAATTTTGAAACAAGAATAGGATGAGATGTACTTTTTTTTGCAGGTTTAGGATAATTAAATATTTTGCATAATTTCGAAAATGAGTACATGGACACTTCACCAATTGCTGATTATAGAAACCTATTTTATCAACATGATGGGGCACCTCCGCATAATGGTCACTTAGTCAATACTCGTATTCTTGAGTTTAATTATTTCTTAGTTGGCCATGGCGCCCGCAGTTGCGTTGAAAACAATCAACTGCCACGAAAATGTCATTATAATCAGTCATGCCGGCTCGTTTGAATTATTCGAATGAAGATTACTTGAATATATTTATTATTTATGGCGAATGTAATATGGTTATCTCAAGAACATGTGATTTATTTGCTATTCGGTGTCCGCAGAAGCAGAAGCCCTCACAAAACACTGTCAAACGAATTATAGAAAACTTCAAAAACATTCCAACTCTGCCAATACAAAAATGTAGATAAAGAAATTCTAAAACAATTCGAATGAAAGAGAACAACTAACGTTATTGAGAAATATACAAAAATTATTTGGTCACTAAATGTTCGAATTGGCACCCTTCAACTTCCAAACATTTTTCACATCTCACTAATAATTCTTGATGTGTCGCTTTTCGCATTGAATCGGGTCTAAGATTCTCAAATGAATTCCTCACTCGTTGAATACAATCTTCCATGGTAGTCAATTGAGTTTAATAGACTTAATTTTTAATTGTACCCCAAATGAAAAATCGAGCACTGATAAATCTGGAGAGCGGGGCGGCCAAAGAAATGGTCCATTGTTGGCTATCCACTGATCATGAAACCATTCTTGGAACTGAGACATGTTAATTCGCCAACATTTCGACAACTGTTGAGTGTAGGCATAGATAACCTTATTCAAAGTTAGCTTCATTTTCGATGCCGAATCGAATGAGAATATAAAATTTGAGTGTTTTGAAAAAATGGAATATATCATTTTCTGGTGAACGCCCTGTATAACTCTAATCGAATTGATATCGAAATTCTACTGAACTGGGTCCTCTGCTACGAATAAATCGATACACAATCGAAAATAAATGATCATGTCCAGAAATAAAAAAAAAAATATTTTTCGGTCTGCAAACGCAATTTTCATCTTAAAATTTGAAATATTTCGAAAACGGTTATATTTGGGTATAGGACATTATACATGAAACGTATTCAGAATCATGCGTAAAATCTAAAACCTTGATAATATACAGGGTGTACCATTCAAAATAACGAAGTTGGGGTCCACTTCCGGTAAAACCAGAAGTGCCACAATCTTCAAAATATTTTAGACAGATAGCACTTATCGACAATAGTAAACTCCCAAATTTTTAAATTCGGCCCACCTATGGTTTTCTATATATTTATCGATTCAGTTCCTGGAAGACCCCTTGTATAGTCAGACAATATTACTTTCAGTTTCACTCACATATACTCCATTACACTTATAGTTATAGATAGTAGAGAGCATATAATTAGGTGTAATCCTGTTTGTTTTCTGTAATAAATAAATAAATAAAAAACAACTTTTTCACTGAAAGTGGCAAATTCCATGTGATTTCGTATGGGCCAAACAGACTTAGACGTAACAACGGTCTATACGTCTTGAAAGTCATCTATTTTTTTTGGTCAATGTCGAAATTCTAACATACTGCACAACTGAGAACACCACCGATAATGATGAAAAATGTCACGAGTATAAGATTGAACCCTGGTTTCTGTGTATCACGAATGTGATACTGAGAATAACATGCAACAAAAGACAGTTAAATTTTTCTGCAAACTCAATATTGATGCACCAACGCATTTCACGATTGAGGTTAATGCTTTCCAGGAACGTTTGAGAAGCGGAATCCAAATTTTCTGAAATATTTCAAAGCAGATGACTGAATTTTCATAACAAAGCTGAACGAGAAAATGGAACATAAAGAAATGAATGGAAGCCAGACGAATTGCATGAGATGTTTCTATTCCGTTTCTTTGGGCAATTTAACTTTACAAAATATTGTTCAGGTATGAGCTGCCGGATTCCGACTGGTGAAGATTTAATGTCTATATAATAACATTGAGAAGAATGCGTATATGCTGCTTTTGTACAGGTTGTCTATTTGTAATTTCAGTGACAGAAAATCAATTGTTGGGATTGCTCAGCGTGAGTCTTCTTGGTAGAATGATGGAACTAATAACAGAGAATTTAGATTATGAATTTTATCTCCAGGATTGGAGTACCACTATGATCACTATTGTTCAACTAGTAGAAAGATAGTTAGGCAACCTTATGGGATTATTATTGTATTCAAATGGAGGCGACATGTAAATAGCGTCAGTGGTCTGGCCTCCAAGTCATATTATACCTCCAGTGATCTGCTGGCTGAATATTGGTTTCATATTTTGATTTGATTCCGAGAGTTCCAACCTTTGACAGCTCTCGAAATCAAATCGAATCCACTCATAATTAATGGGCAACGATAGTAAATGACAAAAAGTCGTTTCAAATTGAGTTTCAACGAGTGACTATATGATCGCCAAGTTAAGAGTAAATATAATACATAATTCTGACCTGATTACCAAGTGCAAACGGCTTTATCCGACAATGCCCTTCTTTAACAGGATTCGGACTGTGATATTTGTAAACAACAAGAAAGAGATAGAAAAGCCCTTTTTTCGGAGAAAATCTCTGCTATACAGGGCAATTAAAATTCGACCCCTACCATTGGGATCTCCTAAACTACAGGAGATACGTCGAAGCTTAAATTGGGGAAATATGCGTATTCAGGTGCTTAACAAAACACTGTTTTGAAACTTGGAAAATTCCGAGTATTTCCGGAAATATCGGGAAAAAACTGAAAATCGGAATTTTCGTTTTTATTTTTTTCTATCGTTATTTGACAACATAGCTCAAAACCAAAAGTACATTTTCATTGATACTTTTTTTCAGCTATACGTTTTTATGTTCAGATTTACTATCCGACGTTTAGTCTTCTGGCATTCATCATCAACTTTTTTTTCTGTTATGGGCGCCATATTGTTTTTTTATACAGAAAAATAGTGATTCTCATTCTGATTTCATTGATGTATAATTTGTTATGATTTGCACTTCTGAAACCACAGATATTAAAAAAACAACTTCATCTGAGTTGGTCATGACTCCATCGAAAAATTTTGTTTAATAAACACTAGTTGTCAGAACTCATGAAACATCATAAGTTTGCACAAATACTTCAGTCGAAATGTCCTCATTCTCAAATGAAGAAAAACGAGATATGTTAAAAATTTATTATTAATTTGATAGGAATAGTACGAAAACAGCAAAAATTTATTTTGAATTATATCCGGAAAGACAACAGCCGTATAGAACATTATTCGGAATTTTGGACAAACACTTGAGTACGGTGCGTTTCAAAAACCTAGAATGAAATATGGAAGCAGAATGGAACAAAATATTAGACGTAACTTATTAGCCTTGGTAAAATGATTGTTCATTCCATATTCGAAGAAGTATAATTATTTTTGGTACTTTTTCAGATAAATGCAGATCCTTCCATATCAACACATCAAGTCTCGGTAGAAATGAATGTGCCACAGACGAGCGTTTAGAGAGAATTCAAAAAAAGTGGTTTGAAATGTTATAAGATGCATATCTCACGAAAAAAGAGAAGGATGGTATTTTGTAGCTGGCTCTCGAATAGGGTAGACCCTACAAACTTCTTGAAAAACAATATTTGGACCGACGAAAGTACTTTTTCGAACTGTGGTGTTTTTAATAGAAATAATGAGCACAGTTGGAGTGAAAATAATCCACGACACTTCAGAGAAGTCAGACCACAAGTTCGGTTTCGTTTGAATGTGTGGGCTGGAATTTATGACGACCGAATACTTGTACCTCATTTCTTCTTTAATACTTTGAACGGGGAAACCTATCTTCGGTTCTTAAGAAACGAATTCGAAGAATATATGGATACGTTTCCCCTTGTTAATTATAACAGCTGCTGGTTTCAGCATGACGGGGCTCCTCCACACAATAAAAGAGCAGTTTGCGAATATTTACACCAAAGATTTCCTAATAGGTGGTAGGGAAATTCTGGACCAGTGAGGTGGCCGGCAAGGTCACCTGACCTTACAGTTTTGGATACTTTCTTGTGGGTCACTTTAAAGAACAGAATCTATGGAGAGCGACAATATGACACAGTAGATGAACTTAGAAACAATATCATCACGCAATTCAGGTCTATCAAAAGAAGGGATATGGTTAGGGCTGTTCTTAATTTGAGTCGACGAGCTCGGTTATGTATTCAAGAGGAAGGCCATCATTTCGAACACTTGTTGTAATACTTTTTGTGCAGTTTTTACAAGCTCATGATTTCATTCTTGTTTTTTGAAACGCGCCGTACTCAGCCAAGTGTTTGCCCAAAATTCCGAATAATGTTCTATCCGGCTGTTGCCTTTCCGGATATAATTCAAAATAAATTTGTGTTGTTTCCGTACTATTCCTATCAAATTTATAATAAAGTTTCAACATATCTCGTTTTTCTTCATTTGAGAATGTCCCTATTCAAGCTTTGACGTATCTCCTATAGTTTAGGAGATCCCAATGGTGGGGGTCGAATTTGAATTGCCCTGTATACATCCCCGAATATGTTCCAGATTGAAGTAGTATTTACCAACTCACCGATCCATCGTCCCTAGCTAGCACAATTCTCTCGAAAACTTCCGACGGAAGCTCGTAAGGGTGCAGCAGTTGGACGGAAAGAACAAACAAATTTCACTAAAGAACTCTCAACTCGCATCCCTCCAAGTCCAGGTATATGCACGGGTAAATACATATACAGCGCGTAAGTATACTCGTTTGCTGTGGTGTAGGAATATTTTATAATATATTCTGCATAACTTTAACAATATCCAGCTTTAGGGTTGAAATGAAATGAAATATAAAGAAAAGTGGAGTTTGATTTGTTTTCTGTCAATTTGTTAAGCAGAAAACTCAGGTATACAGATCTCCGAGCAATAAAAGATATATGAACAACACACGTTGTTATGAAAGCTGCATATCACTATCCTTTGTGAGAGTTTGTGGTTGAGGGGTTACCTCCGAGTTCAGAATGGGGAGATTTGTTATTGTAATGATATTCGGATGTAAGATTAGAACCAGTGGCAGAGTGCTGATAGATTTTTTTCATGTTATATTTTTATCTATAGACGACCACATGCCTGGTTGGAAAGCACGTGTGTTGTCAAGATGTCACTCAAAAATACCTTATTGTGCGAAGAACTAGATTCTTGCTGACAAAGTATAGAATAAGGTCATGAATACTGAAAAAATAAATGAAGGTGCTGAAGTAAAAAAGGCAAAATATTCAAATTGTTGGATCACATCAGTATATGTATGCTACACATGCAGTATAATACACATAAGAATTCACACAAACTATAATACACATAAAAATTTGAATAAACTACGAGGATGTATTGATATCTAGTTAGCCTAGACCAATTCAACAAATAACGAACGAACAATAACTTATTAGAAGTGTCAGTGTAAAGTTTAACGTCAAAAAAGTAAACCAGAGTTACGCAATAAATTAAAAGAAAAAATTTGTCCAACGAAATTGTGAAAATCGAAAAATTGGAGTATCATCAAGTACCTGTATTTAAAATGGCAAGTAGATTTACGAAGATATGCTTAATACCCTTGGTGTTCAATGTCCTTCGTATGCGACCGTGAAAAATTGGACTGCAAGCTTCAAAAGAGGTAAATTTTCCATTGAAGATGATGACCGATCGGGAAGGCCAGTTTCTGTGTCAGTCCCCGAAAATATCGATGCAGTTCATGACATGATTTTAACAGACCGTCGAATTGGGCTAAAACGGATATCTGACTCAATATTTCATACGAACGCGTTCATCATATCCACGTCAATTTGGACATGAGAAAAGTTGCTGCAAAATGGATTCCCAAATGTTTGAATGTTGACCAAAAGCGTGCAAGGGTAGTAGCATCGCGTTCGATCTGTGCTCGATTTGAAAACGATGTAGACTTCTTAAACCGAATTGTTACGATGGATGAGACTTGGGTACATTTCTACGATCCAGAAACAAAGCAACAATCGATGGAATGGCGACACTCCGGTTCTCCAAGACCTAAGAAGTTTCGTGTCCAAAAATCTGCTGGAAAAGTTCTTGCTTCAGTTTTTTGTGATTGCCATGGAGTAATCATGATTGATTTTTTGGATAATGGTAGAACAATAACTGGAGATTACTATTCGACATTACTGACCACTCTACGGGAAAAAATTAAAGAGAAAAGAGGAAAGCTATCCAAATCTGTTTTGTTTTTGCAGGACAACGCCCCTGCACACAAATCTCATGTTGCCATGCAAAAAATTCGTGATTTAGGGTCTGAATTACTAGAACACCCCCCTTATTCGCCAGATTTGGCTCCGTCCGACTATCATCTCTTTCTTCAACTGAAAAAAAGTTTAAAAGGTCATAAATTTTCTTTCAACGAGGAGGTAATAAAAGCTTGGAGGTCTGGTTTGCAGAGCAAGAAGAAACATTTTTTTTGAAAGGTCTAGAGACATTGCAGGTTCGCTGTAATAAATGTTTCCAATTAAGAGGAGAATATGTTGAGTAATAAAATATTTTGACATTGAAATTTTGTTTGGTTCTATAGTAGGCTAAGAATATTTCAATACATCCTCGTATAATACACATAAAAGAGGTTACATTCAAATTTATGTTGAAAGTGTTTCATTGAAGTACTCATCCAAAGTGTAGTAACTGTAAACTCTTTTTCTGATGTTATTTTTTGAATTTAGATTATTGACATCCTGTGGCAGATGATTAAATAGTTTTTTAGAGTTGTCAAAAAGTAATGTCCTGATTTGTGCAGAGTTAGGCTCAGGGTGCGATCGATATGACAAGTCTGTCTGGTAGAAGAACAAAAATATCTCATGTAGTTATTATTTTACTTCTGATTCTTAAACATCAAACAGTCTCTAGCATAAAAATTGAGGTGAGAGTCATAATAACGCATGAGTTGAATAGGGACCGACTTGTATCTTTGAAGACATCTCTGCAGACTTACCAACCAACAGCATTATTTTGATGTAGTCTTGATTTGCTCACAGGGTGGACCGGTGACTTGTGTATTGTAAATCATCTGTCCAGATCGAAACAAAGCGAAATTTTGGATTTCATTCTTCTATTCATTAGCTGAAGTAGTCTAATTTTTTGTATCTGATGGATTATAGTTCTCGTTGCTAGTTTTGAACACTTTCCTCTAGAATAATCTGTGTCCATATAATCGGTTCCACAATCATGAATTCATCTAAAATAGCATACATTTCAAACACACACACACCCACATGCACGTAACTGCCAAATTATTATATTGTTATATTTGCAGAACAGTGAAGTAAATTCCATGACCAACAAATTTAAACTGAAAAAATATCACAAATACTCGCAAAAATCTAATGATGCGTATAAAAAAATATGACAAGTTCATCAAATGAATGGAAATGGTAACCAGATGTAAATGAACGAGTTGTGCTGTCTTGCATTTGTTAGTAATATTTTATTTGACGTTACATGGTACTCCTGGCAGATCAATAATGAAAACATTGTCATTAAGACTTCACGTTTCTCGAGTTGTAGATGTTGCCATGGTTACTTAAAAAACGCGCGTCTATGAGAGTTTTATTTAAACACGCCGAGGCGTGCTTAAAATAGGTAAAATCGGACACCAATTAACCCTTCCGCTCATGGTATCCTGAATTTAATACACAACTTTTTTGTTTTTTTTTGTGTACAGGTAATTTTTTAATCCGATTATTGTTGACACGGTTTAATAAGTGGTTATTTTAGTTGCCAACAGTAATTTTTTCCGTCATCTATCGGATAGTTGAGGAAGTATTTCGTAAAATTTCAGCAGACGAGAATGGACGAATCCTATCATCTGGATCACCAGTTTGGTGTATGTCAATTTTGAACTTCTCAGTGTGGAATTTATTTATTGAAAAAAAATATTGTGTGTTCACATTAGAGTGTTTTACGTCCTTCATTCACTATTTTGTTGTTTTGAACATGAGTATCGCTGTGCTAAAGTTAATACACTGTGAGCTAGTGGCATTGCATATGTGGTAGACATAACCTCACTTTTATCATTAAAAAGTGTATTTTTTGTTATTTTCACAGTACCATTGATTGACATGGCTATAAGTAATCAGAATCTATTATCAATAATAGAAAACAATTTATGTGATAGAATTCAGTGAAAACGAAAGTGACTGGGTTAGGGTACTAATTTGAAGGCTTCTGGGGGTAAACTTCACGAGTACGAAATTGATTCAGGATGCTCGTTTATTCACTTGGACATAGATTCAGAGTAATAACATGAAAACGGAGAGTTTCATTAGTACAAAAACTTACCAGAATCAATTTATGCAAATAAAGTTTTTTTTGATGTTACAGAGTTGGCTGTGATATTTCTACTTTCGTTTTTGGATGTTTTTTAATTTGTATGAAACATTTTCACTGAATTATAATGTCTAATTCACAAAATTTGTGTTCTAGTATTATCATTTTCCATATACCGTTTGCTCATGGTGTACTAAATTTAGCACAACCCATATCACAAAAAAATTTCTGTAAGTTCGAAAATTTTAGAAAAATTCATTTGACATTTGCTAAATTTAAAATTTTTATTTCATGTTCTGCAACTGTTATTTTTCAACGATCTATTTTGGATGAAGGCCTCTACGTGCAACTAGTTCAAGCCAAAAATAGAATTTCTCCCATGAAGTAAATGACCATTCCCAGACTTGAGTTGTTAGCTGCTACAATAATAGGAGCTCGTCTTTTCAATTATGTTGTCAGTGATTTCGAAAATAAGAATATACCCTCATTTTGCTGAACAAATTCTACGCCAGTTCTTGGATGAAAAAAGCCTAATATTTCTGAAAAAAAAAAGATATTACTATTTAAGAGGGAATTCTTCCGGTTAGAGAAAGAAGACCCCTTACAGTGCCAAGATCTGGAAGAGAGGTGAAAACCCCGGTAAGATTTGGATTCTAAAGTGAAAACCCCTGGCAAGAAATGGTTTCTAGGTTTTTCATAGAATTTGTGTCACTTATCGGTGACACAAGGCGGTTGCAGACTGGTTTTCAAAATGCACCCTGTTTTGTCCACTTCGTTATGCTAAAGCTCCTAGTATAGTTAAATTTATCGAAATTCAAGTATTTTTAGTGTACGGAACTCCTCGAATCATTATAACAGACAATGCTTCTTATTTTTCAGGAAAAATATTCAAAGCACTTACTGATTCATAAGTAAAAATTTGGTTAATTTTGTAGACCGGAACAATAAGACAATAGGACAGGCAATACGTAGTTATATTGATGAACATAAAGATTGGGATGAAGAATTATCAAAAATTCAGTTTGCTATAAATACATCTGTTCATGAAGTTCATAATTATTCTCCAGCATTTTTAGTTTTTGCCAGAAATATTCCTTTGTCTGGAAAATATTATGGAAATATCTCAAGTACTAGAAACATTGAATTAAAACTTGATAGGACTGATTATGTAGATAAAATTTCTGGTTTACATACCGTTTTTGCTGAAGTTGAAGAAAAATTACATAAAGCCTACCAGAGAAATACACGAGCCTACAATTTGAGAAAGAGAGACTTCTCATTTGCGGTTGGTGATGAATTTTAATGTAGAAATAAAGTTTTGTCTGAAGCTCCAGCCAAATTCAGTGCTAAATTAGCACCTTAATATATTGTCCGAAAAAAAGTTTCACGTTTGGTTCATTCTCTAGAGTTTGAGAATGGTGCTCCAACAGGTGACTGGCATTTGAAACCTTATTTCGGGTATAACAGGTCTATTCTCTAAAAAGTCGTTATTTAACGAGTCGTTGATTAACGATTGTAGTTCAATTTACGATTACGTCAGTCTAAACGACAATTCGGAAATTCGTATTCTGTAAACAATGTCGTTACGGCTTCAATCGTTACCGAATAAATAACGACCAACCTGAATTTTTGAGACGGGTAGTAGGTACACATATATTCATGTTTTGTGATTGAATGATGGATGAAAACAAAATTTTGAAACTGCCTGTTTCAGTAATTTGACTATTTTAAGGAAACTTGAATCAATTATGGAGATTGGTGAATATTACGGAATTGTGAAAAAAAAGTAGTGAAACTATTGTAAAGGCAACAATTTTCCGTATATTTGGATAAATTGAAAAACAAATTAGTGGTTTCTTACAAATAAGTTTGAACTGAGTAAACCAGAAATTCTCAAAGAAACTTGGCACCTCCTAATAGCCTAACTGAACAGCTCTGTTGGGAATTTTATATAAATAAAGGGTCCAAATAAGCAACCAATATTTCTGATACTTCGTGAATACACCTGCTGCCTACAGAAGATTGGGACACACGATTTATCTTTTGCCATAGACTTCTGGTAATTGCAAGGAGCAAAAAAAATGCAATGCTACAAGAAAACTGTGTAATTGGTTTTTGAATGAAAATTTACTATTTTTTGTTTACTTGTATAACTGAAGGTATTCCTGTATTCCTGAAGTACATTGCAGTGTGATCGCTCATTTCGTTAAATAACTCCCAAGCCAGTTCTCTATTTAATTTAAAATCTTTCCGAAAATTTTCTTCAGGAGTATCGAGAGGGTTGCTGATATTCCTCAGCTATCTATTGAATCTACGATTCAACTCTCTACGGAACAACAGATACGTGATCCGATTTACCTTCATAAATCCTCATAACACCTTCGCAGTTCTTCTAGGATTACAACCAATACGTCCCGCTCGAACTGATCCATTTCTATTGGGTTACTATTTAAATTTTGCAAAGGACGAGTGAAAATAATCTTTTTGCTGAACACGTCTATTATCGTTGACAGTTATGACAGCCAATAGGTGTCTGCTCAGCGATGTTTTGGCTTAAATAACGATGAAGAAACAGATAGTGAATACGATTATGTAATTTTATCGTTATTTAACGGCTTATCGCTTGGTTACGACTGCTAACGATATCGTTAAAAGATAGTGAATAGACCTGTAAATCAGACGTTTCAGTTGGATAATATTTCTGACTCAAAGGAATTTTTTGAAAATCACTATATTTTATGAATGTTGTTTGAGAACAACATTGATTTCTTTCGAGCTCCTTCTCGATAAAGGACCCCGCAAACACCTTATGGGATTTGGGTCCCGGTGGATTTTTTTTAATTTTTGGTATGATGTAGTCCATGTTATTCTCAACCAATGTTACCATTGCGCCAACTCAAAAAAATGAACAGTTTTGCTGCTAGGGGGCGTTGAAATCACCCCTAGCGCAGATTAGACTATTTATTTTTGAATCCGGTAACAATGTGTTCACTTGTTTCATTGTTGCTAACGTTGCACAATATTGTGCTGTTTTATAAAAAAATGTTACCCTCCTCCTTCTTCCCTCCAACTCCTATTACGTAACGAAAAAGAAAATATTTCTTGGGTGCTTTTAAATGTATCGTCGAACGTTTGAATATGCCTTAATAAGGGAAATAGCAGTTTTGTATGATTATCCCCCCTCCCCCAGAAAGACACAAAATTAAAAATTTCGGTGGATTTTTCTGAATTTTTAATATCATCTACGTATTGTAGTTTAGATTATGCTGATCAATTGTGTGATTTCTTATTAAAAAAAAAATCTGAAACCTCCCCCTTACCCCCAACCCCTATTTTAAAACACGATATTTATTGTAAATGCTTTATCAAAATAAATGTTCAAATCAGCTAAAATTAGGGAAACTGTACAGTGGTTCAATTTCACCTTTTTCTCCATTCAAAAAAATATTGGTGGATTTAAAGGAAGAGGGGAAAGATTAAATTAAACAACTGTACGATTTCCTTCATTTGAACTGATTAAAACATTTATTTTGATAAAACATTTATTTTGATAAATCATTTACACGTAGTCGAGAATAATTTTTTTTTGTGTTTTAAAATAGGGGTTGGGGTAAGGGGGAGGTTTCAGATTTTTTTTATAAGTAATCACACAATTTTTCAGCATAATCTAAACTACAATACGTAGAGAAATTGTTTCAGCCTATATTAATAAATAGTCTATTCTGAGCAAAATGATATTTCAACGCCCCCTAGCATCAAAACTATTCATTTTCGGGGTTTGTCACCCAATTATTTTCGATTCAAAATAACTTTAATTACATCATATTAAAAATTCAGAAAAATCCACCGAAATTTTTTCATTTTGTGTCTTTCGGGGGGAGGGGGGATAATCATACAAAACTGCTATTTCCCTTATTAAGGCATATTTAAACGTTCGACGATACATTTAAAAGCACTCAAGAAATATTTTCTTTTTCGTTACGTAATAGGAGTTGGGGGGAAGAAGGAGGGGGGTAACATTTTTTTATAAAACAGCACAATATTGTGCAACGTTAGTAACAATGAAACAAGTGAACATATTGTTACCGGATTCAAAAATAAATAGTCTAATCTGCGCTAGGGGTGATTTCAACGCCCCCTAGCAGCAAAACTGTTCATTTTTTTGAGTTGGCGCAATGGTAACATTGGTTGAGAATAACATGGACTACATCATACCAAAAATTCAAAAAAATCCACCGGGACCCAAATCCCATAAGGTGTTTGCGGGGTCCTTTAGTACGTTATAGTTTAGGTATAGTTTATTATTTTTTTGTTTTTGGAAATTTTGGATAGACTTCACCGATAGGGACATTTCCCGATAACAACTTTTTTCTGATTTCGACTATTCCCGCTTGTGACTCCTAAAAGGATGTTTAGTACGCATAGTTACTGTTCCAAAAATATATCAGACACCCCAAAAGCTAAGTTGGCTACACTGATATTTTGAAATATGAAACAGTTGACAGCTGACAGTTGATATATCATCGGACAGCTGACAAATAAAAATAAATGTAAACACAAAAGCTATCAAAATATTTGAAAAATTAAAACAGAGACAATTAATCGAAGACACCTTTATGAACCTTCTCAATAACCAGAACTCAGACATACATATAAAACACTCACGAAAATTCGTGAGTGGATATATTTTCTTTCGAAGACATTTTTTATTCCCCTTCAATAATTTTTAGATCGACACTTGCACAGCGTAAAACAGATCACACTTTTCTAGTAAGCAGAAATACAAGTACTAAGTACTCCGAAAACCAACAGGAGAAGAAGTCGAAAATAGAAAAGTTATGATTTATTCTGATGGTGCATCCAGAACTTAATTATTCTCCTTGTAGTGACAACTTGTACAATGTGAATTGATCATTTAATGTGGTTTTGAATGGAAATTAACATGAGAACGTTGATAAGGTTTTTATGAATGACGTTAGACAACCAACTATGAACATATATGTATATTGTGTTAAGCCTCATTGAAAGTAGGTCACGACACGGCAGAGTCTACATGTTCTAAAGTTTTCTAAAAAATTAACAAAATGAAGTAGCGAAAATTCACATCCTACTGTATGTTGGAAAATGTGTACCCAGTACATTTTCTTTTTCATTTGTGCCTTTATGTATCATTTTGAATTGAAGCGATGTCAAAATTATTATCCTAATATTGTCATTGGGTAACTTAAAAACTTAATTCTCTTACTGAAACCGTCGTTGATTCATATATATCCAACCTTGAAATATACTTAGATCACTTGAATACAATCAATACAACGGTTAGGTGATATGTTTGCTACACTAATCCCGTATATGGAGTGCAGCTCCTGAACATATACTGAAACTTTCAGATTCTGTCCAAAAATTACTCATTTGTTTCGTCGGTAATGCTTCGCATAAGCTCTCTCACTTCTCTGGAGTATCTCAGAAAGGTTGGATAAATGTCTCTGTTTTATAGATATTTTTTTTTGGCTTCAACGACATTACAGGATTTTAATCGTGGGAACCAGAACATAAAACAAAATGTTTCAACAAAGATTTTCAACACAACGCTACTGATATCTTAAATTTTTTCTTGGCCTTCTAATCTTACAACTTTTTCTGTTTCAGAATAATCTAAATATCAGATTCAACTTTAATTTGATTTATTTAGGTGTACATTTCTTTTACCGAATCGCCCGCGTACTTGAATTAATTTCCGAAAATATTTTTTGTTTGTGCGTTTTTCAAGCAACCAAATCCCATGAAAAATTTCAAAGAATGTCTCCTGAATTTCAGCGTATTGTTTTTGGCCTCTCGTTAAATATAATTAAATACAAGTAATGAGAATTGTACAGATTACTTTCGTTTGCGACTTCCTATGATGTAAATACTGCCGAAGGCCAGAATAAAAATTTCATCAGGCAAGCCCATTTTTCCTCAGTGTCTCTTTGTGTTCGGCGTTTGTTACTGGAGGGTAGAAAATGGATCGGTATTCATCTCAGCTACACTTCATTGTTACTCCCTGATGGAAACTTTTCTGAATGGAAATGAAAATTCGGTGTTTTCTAATTTAAAAATATGCAAAATCGATCTCTATTAGTTTTTTCCCTTTATTCTTTCGACAAATATTTTCACAATATCGACTGAAAATAACGAGGATGATACAAAACAAAATATCAAAACATGCAAGAGGTATATTACGTGAATTCCGACTTGTATTGCCAATTTTCCTCATATTGTATAAACCAATCAAATGTTATCATTTTCTCAATCTGAACCAATGACAACAAAATACTTCCTGAAAACACTGCCTCCAGCTCGTGGAATTGTCACTTGTAATATCACAAGTGCTTAAATTATTTCCGGAAATTTTTTTGAGAGCACGAATATTTTGAAAATCATCGCGAAGCGAAGCGACGAGGGATAATTTTCTTAAAATATTCGTGCCCGAAAGAAAATTTCCAGGAATAGTTTTACCTAGCGTGGTATTCGGTAAGATAATTTCACTCGCCGTATGAAACCCTCCTATTGCAATATTAGGACCAATAAGAGTCGTATGCCTCGATAATACGCAGTTCCTAGCTTTCGAGGCGGTAATACCACTTTGTCATGGCAACCACGTATCCAAACAACAACAGAGAACTTAATATCATCTTGCTACTAGGGTCACAGATCGGATTGGCCGTATACTACGAAAGTATATCAAAACCATATATAAACCTTCAAAGAAACTGAAGGATCACTTGAGATCGGCGAAGGATAAACGTGATGAACTAAGCTCATCTGGGGTGTACCGCATTCCATGCACCTGTGGCAACGTTTATATCGGAACCACGAAGCGTTCCACAAATACCAGAATAAAGGAACACAACGCCAATTGCCGGTTAGGACACTCAGAAAAATCCGCTGTCGCAGAACATGCGCTTAACAATAACAATCACAGAGTGAAGTTCGAAGAAACCCAAGTAATTGCAACAACACATGCATATTATCCAAGACTCTCCCGAGAAGCAATCGAAATCAAAAAACATCCCAACAATTTCAACAGAATTGAAGAAGGGTTACAATTGAATAAAGCATGGCTACCTGTTCTCAAGAAAACGGTAATAACATCATACCGGGAAATTAATGAATCCGAGGGGGTACCCGACGCAGGGACGATGGCACCGGACGCAGGTACGAGTACGTCGACTCATAAATACTGGCTGAGACAACGCATACCAAACAAGTAGTGTTCAGTGATCGAAACTGTAAACATTTCTCTTGAAAATGCCAACCACTCGTGTTGGCGAAACGTCGAGTTTTTCTCTACATAAACGTCGGCCTAAAAACCCGAAAAACCATCATTCATATAAAACTGTTGTTCAACTGAGCGTTACCAAGATCCGTGCATGATTTGTCTATAATACAAAAGAAAACAAAACTGTCTTTCTATAGGGTACTTTACAACATACTCAATTTTCAATTGAAAGAATTCGCCTGTTTTTATGGCGGCTGTGAACTGGGCCGATTATCAGGTAATGTTCACTAACGAGTATGTAATCTCGGCCTCCTATAATAACTATATAACTATTTTGAGGGTGTTTCAGATTTAGGTCACCTTTGAGGAAACCCTTGATCTTCAATCTTCATCTTGAGTCCATTCTGATCCTCATATCTCTTCATCTAAAGTTTCAGCTTCAAAATGAGCCGGAGATTTTGAAAATCGGTTGAAGAGGAAACAAGTTATGACTGCAAAACCAAAAAGTTAAATTTTTGAGATCACCCTGTAAACAAAAGAGATAATAAGACAATTCAAAAAATATCTTGAGGTAATGAGTTCATCTTCATGCCACTGCTGTCAAATTTGAAAAAAAAAAATTTTTTCTTCATTTGGGATCCTTTTGAAAATTCAGAAATTTTGCACAGTTTCAGATAATACCCTGTAGCGATTTTATACGGACAACCTTATGTTTTGAAAAAGTACGAGATTATAGCTGGAGGACTGGGCTAGCGAACAGTGTTTACAGGATTCAAATTGTCCAATGCAGAAAAAAGTTATTCAGATTTTAATATGGTCAAAATTTTGGGGTGAGACGAAATTAGTGTTGAGTAGTTTATTTAAAGTTTGAAAATAGGCTGGACAATTATCAATCACTCTAACTCTACCTATGTTCAGTGCCCTGCGAGAAGTACTGAATGTTGAACTGACTAGTCTGATTTGTTTTACAATTACATATTTATAATGCTTTAATGACGAATATAAATTATCTTATCTTCTATAGGACAGGTAGAGTTTCTATTTTTCCGGCAGATTTCATTAGTCCCTTAGTTATCGATACATTCCTTTTTTAGTAGTTCACTCTGAAAACGTGCTCTTCGGTCGCTTCGATTACAGAGTTTGAAATTTTTTCTCCAACAGTTGTTGCTTTTCTATCGATATTGATATTATTTACTAATGAGTCCTTACTTATTGACTTTTTTTCATTTATATTGGGTTATTGTATTCTTACTCATCGTTTCTTTACTACTTGATAATGTAGATGCATTTCCAGTCGAAGTTTTTGTGGCGCATTCCAGTTTTGTTTGCTTGGATCCATCGACATACCAATCTGCAATCGCACTAGATTTCCATCATCTGTGTTTTTTCAGTTGTAATAAATCAACACCTGAATCTGCCAAAAGAGTAGCCGATGTTGGACGAAATGCATGTCCAGTGTAGGACTCAGTGTTGGTTAAATGCGGATACTTTAAAAAAAAAAAAAAATTATCATGAGAACCGGTTAATCCCACAACCTGACTATCACATTCACCAAGTCTGAATTGCAAGAAGTGAATTCATTGGTGGATATGTTTTTTGGTCTATATAGCTTGTACAGTATGTGTCTCACTTTTCATGGAAGCACACCCGTAACTTCCGTAATTATCGAGGTAAAATGATGAAACTCTCAGGACTGAAGAAAATTATGAAAATGCACCTACCGGTTCAATGGTGATGGCCTTAGTAATATACACTGCCACCAGTCGCGATGGAACAACCCATTATTACGGTAAATCATATTAGGGGGTAAAATAGAATCGAAATTCTATCAGATTCGTGATCAGGACCCACAACTCATGGCAGATACTCCTTTTTTCTGAAAAAAAAAATCAGTCCCGAAAAATCCGAATTTGTCTCACTTTTCATGGAAGCACCACCGTAACTTCCGTAAAATTATCAAGGTAAAATGATGAAAATCTCAGAACTGAAGTAAATCATGGGAATGCACATACTGGTTGGATGGTAGTGGCCTAAGTGATATACACTGCCTGCCACTCGCGATGGAACAACCCATTTTTACGGTAAATCATATTAGGTGGCAAAATAGAATCGAAATTCCATCAGATTCGTGATAAGGACTTCCAACTTATTACTGATACTCTTTTTTCTGAGGAAAATTCAAAACGGAAATATCCGAATTTATCTCAATTTTCATGAAAAATTAATAAAAAATTGCAAGTTCTCTTTTTGATGATTTCCAAGCGTAATTATATTTGGTGGTTTGCTTTATAAGCGTAATGATAGTGGAATGATATATCTCCGATATTTTGTATTAACTTTAGGAAATAACTTCTTTCTGGCGCGAATATTGAATTATTGAGTATTTAAAAACGTATTGTGAATTATTCATGAATCACCCTGTAGCAGTAAATATTTTGAGCTGTACCAGTCAATGTACATCTGACCAAAACTCATGTTGAACTAACATACTCGATATAAGTCAATGCAGTTTTTCAATTTGAGGAAAGAAACTGATGAAATGAACAATTCTCCAATTTATCCTGTATATCGAAAACTGTTCATAGTAGAAATCATAACTCTCAAAATGTTATAAAAACAATTATACAATAGGTGCTGGGAAAATGCTTACATTTGACAGAAAATTGTAGATTGCAGTGTGTTAATGGTTTCTGTACTTTTCTTAAAATAGAATAACTTTCGAGAAATAAATCACCTTGTTTATTTTGGAGCTTACAGACACCCATATTTTAGCGGTATTATTCTCCACAATTGAATCCATGAGTACAGGGTTTTGAATTATTCCTTAAAAATAATTATTTGATATTGCGGTTCTCTCTATGAAACACCCTGTATAAAAATGTGTACTTATACGATATTTACGGCTAAAAATATTGTATTGAGGTGTTGAATTATGCTCTCCTAAGGTCACTGTAGAAAAACTGAGATTTTGCAAAATACGGCTGTCATTCATCCCGTGAATATTAATATTTTAACAAAACAAAAATTCGAAAGTCTGGGCAATTTTCAGTATCAACACCGTGTATCTAGAATACTAGTTATAGAATTGAGTTAGGCCCATTGATACTTTCGGTAACTAACTACTGTTGGATTCAGTTATTGAAACAATGGTGGCTACTAATTTATTTACACACATATACATAAATCAGGACATGTTTTTTTCCAGCAGAATGATCAAATATCAATAATCCAAAGAATTATTGGGTAGACTTCAAAAAGGCTGATATCATGAGCCAAAACACAATGGATTCTCTTCAATGCAAGAGCTTTTTTTTCAAATCAAGCAAGTCTCATTTTCAATAAACTCATAAAACTAAACTGATGAGTCGAAACTTTGACTTGCAACTTCTCAAGCAGGCACGTTGCAAGTTAATGTACCTCATCTCAGTACTGTACATATAATAACACGTAACTTCTCACACAGGCACGTTAGTAGTTATTATATTTCTAATACAGCTCACAGACATATAACTTCTCTCACAGGCACGTTACAGTCCTTCGCTTTTCGAAAATCCAACAAAAGCAGGCAACTCTTCACAAAGCCACGTTGCAAGCCAGTAAACACTCAAATCAGCCTAATAATAGGTAACTTCACACACAGGCACGTCACAAATCACCAGGCTGAAATGAGTACAACGGTGATATGCAACTTCTCACACAGGCACGTTGCAAATCATCGAATGACATGTGACTTCACACACAGGCACGTTAAAGTCCTTGGTTTCTCGAAAATCCAACAAAAGCAGGCAACTTCTCACAAAGGCACATTCCAAGCCAATAAACACTCAATTCAGCCCAATAATATGTAAGTTCACACACAGGCACGTTACAAATCACCAGGCTGAAATGAATGCAACGGTGATATGCAACTTCTCACACAGGCACGTTGCAAATCACCGAATGACATGTAACTTCACACATAGGCACGTTACAAATCCTTGGTTTCTCGAAAATCCAACAAAAGCAGGCAACTTCTCACAAAGGCACGTTTCAAGCCAATAAACACTCAAATCAGCCCAATAATAGGTAACTTCACACACAGGCACGTTACAAATCACCAGGCTGAAATGAATACAACGGTTATATGCAACTTCTCACACACGCATGTTGCAAATCACCGAATGACATGTAACTTCACACACAGGCACGTTACAAGTCCTTGAATTTTCGATAGCTAAACTTAATATATTCACTGAATTCCAATGTGCTGAGACTCATGTACAACCAATAAATACCCAAATAAAACACCTTTTCAAAACACTACTTTTGTAATCATCAATACAAATATCAACAAGTATTAAATATTCAGTATTGAAGAAAAGTTCCGTACTAATAATCGTAAGAGCAAAACACAAATTCTTCAAAATTTTTTGCTGCCACGAACGGAACTCCCATATGATTTTCTTTGTTTAATAATCAACAAGCAATGGAAAGTACATCCAAGAAAATGTAATGAAACATACTGATTCTGAATAACAACCTGCTTTTCTTTTATTGAAAGTAAACTCCAACAATTACTCACTCAAACAGGTACACCCCAAGAACAATGATTTCAGAAACTCAATACCAACTCTCGAGTCAACACCAACTTACTTCGCGCGGGGTCCTTGCAGAAATCTAGAGATGTCCTGACTGCCATGGAAAACAATTGTAACTTGAAATAAACCAGTAATGTAGTTTATAGTGACAAATGAAATCATTCTTACTTCCTTTCGTGTTAATTATATTTTTGTTTCTGTTGATTCTGTTTTTTCTCTAGTTTTTATTGTTATTGTTGATCCTGTTGTTTGTATGTTCCTGAAAGTTCCTGTTTTTATTGACATCTGTTGATTTTGAAATCGATTATTAGTCTCATGGCCCGACGAAGTATACTAGACAAAATTGAAATAGTGCTGAGGATTGGAGAAGGTGCGAGGTCTTATCATGAAGCAGCTTCTGAATCTAATCGAAGATACCCACTTGATACTCCTATACACTCTGGAACAGTTTACAAAATTTACAAACAGTTCAAAAGAACCGGCCAATTACTGAAGGTGAGAAAATAAAAAAAAATCATAATGACGATGATCCCCAAATAAGTTTAAGAAATTTGTCACTTCAACTTAATATGAGCCGAAGTAATTCTACTCACTTCACACGGTGGAGACGAACAAATAAGAATGGAATACTGTTTATGGGCACAAGGAAATTAATTACCTGAATGACAGAAATTTCCTGAAAAACATATTATTCAGTGACGAGGCGACTTTCACTACTAACGGTGTGGTGTCTCTCAGAATTTGAGATATTGGGCTGACCAAAATCCACACTGGGTGGTGAATTGTCGAGATCAAATATCCCTTGAGGTGAATATGTGGTGTGGTATAATAAATGAAAGGATGATAGTACCTTTTTTTATTGAACGAAATCTAAATGGAGAATTATTTGTTAATTTTCTGCAGAATGAATTTTCCAACTTTCTGGAAGAATTGCCTCGGGATGTGAGGAATACATTGATTTTTTATTTGGACGGTTCACCCGTTCTACGGGATGACAAGGAAGTGGCTGAACAGAAACTTTCGTAGAAAATGAATAGGACCTAGTAGCCCTCTCGTGATGTGGCCCCCACGTTCCCCTGATCTCACCACCCTAGACTTTTATTCATAGGGGACCTTAAAGAATAAAGTGTATAGGAATAGGCCCACTACTTGTGATGATCTCCGCGCGAGAATACCTCAAGCATGCCAAGAAGTTATACCTGGAGAACTGAGAAAAGTAGTTATAAATAATAGGAAACGAATAGAAAAAATTTGGATTTTGTGAATCTGAATCAATTTAGAATGTTTCTTACTTCTATGAATAATTGTGATTTTTAAAGCATTTATTGTTGAAAATAGTGGTATACATGGGAAACATGAAAAACTGTCTTCAGCTATTAGCAGTTGGATATATTTGATATTAAATTTTTGTTCAACCCTGAAATTTCAGTTTGAGTTGGCTTTGAATGATGCAATTTTATTTTCTCAACTTTATAAAATTGTGTTATTTTTGCAGTTATTTTCCAGTTTCAAAGGAACAAAATTAATATCATTTTATTTCTGGATAATCTTGTAGGAAAATTTTCAACAGAAATTTTACATTTCTTTATTTGAAATAAGAGATTGTGAAAAAATATTCGACAAGTGAAATAGACAAATATTAACCACAATAGATTTGTAAGATAAATGAGTCAAAATGATTTCGAAACATGAATAAACATTGGAAAATAGTCGAGGTTGTTCCTAACAACTTTCATATATTAGTATTTCTATATTTAAATGATGATATACACAACCTCAAGTTAGATTTGAATTCAATTTTATTAACAAATTATTGAGATTCCTGAATGGTGTTCAATTATACACAAAGTTTCTTGTCGCTAGTTCCATCGTGACTGATATATTTTTTAGGTCAACACCATCGAACCGTTAGGTGCATTTCCATGATTTTCTTCAGTCCTGAGAGTTTCAACATTCTACACTGATAATTACGGAAGTTACGGGGGTGCTTCCATGAAAAGTGAGACATATTCGGATTTTTCAGGACAGAATATTTTCCAGGAAAAAGGGGTATCTGTAATGAGTTGGGGGTCCTGATCACGAATCTGATGGAATTTGCTTCTATTTTGTCCCCTAATATGATTTACCGCAAAAATGTGTTGTTCCATTGCGACTGGTGGGCAGTGTATGTCACTCTGGCCATCACCATTGAACCGGTAGGTGCATTTTCCTAATTTCTTTCAGTTCTGAGAGGTTCATCATTCTACCTTGATAATTACGGAAGTTAGGAGGGTGTTTCTATGAAAAGTGAGACACACTGTATATTTTCTATGAATCTCTATCAAATTTAGATTTTTCATAAATTTTTTTTTTGATAACTGTGAATCGACGCTCGACATGATATTTTTTTGGTTGTTTGAAGTTTGTAGACGATCGTCTTAATGGTTGAAATACTTCTAACTCTCTCATATTTTTCGCAACGTTTTGATTGCTTGAATCCGCAATCGTCTTCTGGTGAATAATGACAAATTGGTGCTCGTGGTTTCGCCCTTTTATCTTCGAAACGGCCAATGAGCGGTCTCCATACATTTTTAATTTCTACGCTAGGTTTACTGAAGGCACTATTGGCTTGGATTTCTATAAATTTCGGTTAAACCAATGTTCCTCTCTATGAAGAATACTAGCCTCATTACAAAGTAATTAGTAATTTCCGATTTCGATGTTTCCCCTCGTTGAGTCAACTTTTTGTGTTCGCAATTCTTGATTATAATGGCCTCATGTTTTCTCTGATATAGAAATATCAACATTCACATAGAACTTTGTAAATACAGTTTAGGCAGGATTCGGTTGTGTTTTTTGGTTTTGTCTTGGTGAGGAAACTTTGTAAGATACTACCGGATTGGAAGCAACTCTTGATACTGTATTTGTTTCCAATCTTCCTGATCTTCTCGGAGATACCCCTGATGTAGGAATGCATGAGAACAGGGTTTTGTGGTCGTTTTTCGATCGTCTTGGTCCTTTCGAGTTGTTTCTTTTCTTCTCCTATGAGTTTTTCGGAGTATCCATTTAGGCGTAGGTCCTTTTTGATGTAGTTAATTTCCACCTATAGTGGCTCCTGGTTGTTGCAAATACACATCGCTCTCTTCACCAACATTCTAACATTTTTATCGTTAGCTCGAAAGTGGTTCGATAATAATTTGCTGTAACTTGGCAACTAACAAATTTCATCAATTGCATCAATGACTTTTGAAATCCATACAAAAGGCTCCTAAAACTGCTTGGATGGGGCGTCTTCTTGGTCTCTCTGGCTGGCCGTTATATCTCAATTCACGTAATGTCCGATCCATGAAAAGGATGTTTACACGGCGTGGTGTTGAAAAAGGAAGATAAAAATGGTGGCAAAACACGAACGAAACTTGTTTATGTATCATACATCGAGCATATATCTGTACTGACTTCTGTCCTTTGTATGGTGAATTAAATCTGTTCTATTGGCCCGACATGTCGATCGGTGCAATTGGCATTATAGAAAATAATAATAACAATGATAATCTGATTTAACAAGAGCATTAACAAACACTTAAAATTCCCCTCTTTGTGGAATTTGGATGATTGCAGCCGTAGTTGAGATACTGTCCTGTGTGTGTTTCTTCTTCCTGTAAACAGTTGTGAGGATACCAGTGTCCGTTCTTTCTACTTTCACATCAAGAAACGGATGTTATTTATTCTTGCGAAGAAGTCCTCAAGGTGTTCATCTCCGTAGTTCCATACGATATAGGTGTCGTCCAAGCATCTTAGAATAGAAACCAATACTATTATTATGAATGTGATAAAAAGTTCCAAAAAAAATCAACCATTTGATCTGGAAGCTCGATAAAAGCTGGTGGACTGTAATTTCGCGGGTATTGAAAGAGGAATGAAAAAATGAATGAACTAACCCGAAGACCTGAAGTTTCTTCCAGAACAATTTTAGATGACGGAACTGAAGTTTCTTCGGAGAATCTGGAATGTTGTCAGATAACGCCTGGCCTTCTTTCTTCGGATAGAGATCTCTAGATAGTTCACTTTTCACTAACGGGAATATTATTCACTGGGAAGCAAAATATATGAAATATGCGGTTTTACTAATTGTTGAAAATTGCGGGAGATGCTAAGAAGACTTGTGTGCGCTTCGAATGATATCGAAAATCGCAGTCATTGTCTGTCCATTTCTTCTCGGGCAGAAAGGATCGGATCTTGAGGTTTTTTTATTGAACGAAATAAATGAATGTACACGGCTAGCAAAATAAAGGTTTCGGTTGCCGGTGAAAACTCAATATGTTTAAAATTGTGTGGAGATAAAAGTAAGTGAAGGGTGAATAATTGGTAATAAATTAATTAAACATATAAAGACAAACACATGAACGTGCGGACGCAACATCTATGGCTAAATTACTCTCTCTGTGAAGTGTCTACTTCTTTTTTTGACTCTATTCTTTCAAATGCTCCACCTTCGATTTTTCTGGTGGAAAATTCATTACTGTTGCTTCTCTGGTGTGGTGTTTAACTCATCCATTTTCGTAGGTAGTTATCAGGGATTCGTAATTACGAAAGATTACGAGAGAGGCCATCTACTAGTTTTTTGAATTGTTTCTAAAGTGTGTTTGTCCAAAGCAACATAATTTGTTTCGAAAAAGAGAAGCAATAATTTCACGAATGAAATAATCACCGAAACGAGCTAGAAGGTCGGCTAATATTCAATATTAAATTCAGTTTGCATGCAGTCAGATGTTTCGACGACCACGGCCAACACGCTCTATCAAAAACAATAAAATTTCAGATTAGGTTATGTCCTCATAATGGTTTTGGTTTTAGCAATTACATTAATTAACATGTAACCAGAATTTGTTGAAAATTGTGAAGTTGTTAAGAATTAATGGTGACTGGTAATTACGGTTTTGATGAAAGTTCGGTGTTGTTTAATTAAAGCTGGTTGCTCTCGCGGTGAGGCATCCAGAAAATAATCAATGAGGAAGCGAACTACATAATCGAAAACATGATGTTTTCGAATATCAACACATATATTATTTCAACCAATCAAAAAACGCATAGGCAAACATCGGTATAACTTTCAGTTGCAACAGAAAATAAGTGCAGTCACATTGAGGATTTCTTTATTATTCCGATCTGTTCATCAGTGTTGTCGCCTAACAACAACCGTAAAAAAAAGTTAACTTTTTTTATGCTTTTCTGTGCAATAATCAAATTATATTTTAAGATTTTTTGTAAAATTTGTTTTTACGAATCTCCCAGGTTTTCAGAGAAAACCCCTCAAAAGCAGAGCTTGTGCATGCAAGGGAGATCCAGGATCTACAGCTTGAATGAAATTGGATTCTGAACTACTTCAGCTCCGTGACAGGCGTTACTTTGACATCAAAATATTCATATACTTGAGGCACTCAAACTTCACAAAAAGTACTAGTCCTAGAAACGAGGAAGCGGCCCAATGTTAAATGTGCAAAAATTAATATCGGAAAAATAAAAATATGAGCGTATAGGAAATAAAAATTCAGGATGAGTTTCTATTTCATGTGACTCGATCCTGATTACCACCGAACATGACCTAAAAAATTGGCAAAGTTGCAAGAAGCGGTTTTTTTGTGATGATTAAAAAACTACAGCACCGATCAAAAAATTATATTGAAGTTGAATAACTATATTTTTTGTAGTTCATTCGCAGTATTAATAATTGATGAACAAAGTGATGCGTGCAGGCGCGGAGTTATGCAATTTTAGCGGGTGGCGCAGTGGGGATACAATTAATACTGTTGACATTAAAGACACTTTCGTCCTGACAGTGTTATTGAAAAAGTTATTTGTTCAATTTCAAGTAATAGTGTACATTGCAAAAGAAAACGTACGTGAACAACAAGCCGAGATACTCAATATTTTTCAAGCACAAGCCACTTTGAACGCATGAAATAAGTTTTCAGTGCTATCCCCACTCCGCCTCCCGCTACAGCTTTCGCTATCCGCGCCTGCATTCCTCACTTTATTCATAAATAAATAATACTGCAAATGAACTAGACAAATCCTAGTATTTTTTAATGAAAATATAGGTACTCAACCTTAATATCCATGAAGGTGACTGCAGTACGATGATCATTGCGTCTTCCAAATTCTTTTGAAATAAAAAAATTATCTCGGCTCCTAGTGATCGTAGGAATTCAATTTTTTTTTAATGCTTTAAATAATGCTAGATATCCATTTTTAGAAAAGTCATTTATACAAAAACAAAATTGAGCAATGTATATAAAAAAAAAAAAAATTGAAAGTAATTTTTTGACCCTCACAATTAAAAAAATCAATATACTTATACGATAATATGAAAGAACAACTCTTACAGAAAAAATAAGCCATGAATCGTTACTGTAGCATCATTCCCCGAAAAAGAGTAGCCATATTGAGAGAGCATCCTTTTTGAGAAAACTCATATATTTTGAAAAATAATCAATTTTTATCAATTTTTCAAAGAAAGACTTCTTTGGCTTGTCATATGCTACGCATAACGGTAGGTAAGTTTGAATACCTTACAGTTATACGAGTTATAGAAAACCCGATTTTTCACGATTTTTCCGATGTAACTCGAAAAGTATCAATGATATCGGAAAACTATAGGTGACTTAATTGATAGATCTTTTTGATACCTTCAATTTCCTGATTTGATTTTTTTCGATAGGAGCTGAAGTTTTTTAGTTATCAAAAAGAAACCGCTTTTCGCAACCTTGCCAATTTTTTAGGTTATGTTCGGTAATCACGATCGAGTCGCGTGAAATAGAAACACATGCTGAATTTCAATTTCCTATACGCTCATATTGTCAAAAATATATGGAACATCCTGTACATTAAAATATTTCATTATCATTCAATACGTGGGTAACCTTTTTACCTTCTACAATTCAGTACGTGAGCGAAGATATTTTATTTTTGAGACACAACTTGTCCTCAACAGAACATAAACAAGAGTTTTCAAAAAGGCTACTGATAGTTCGATCTGGGAGTCGAGTTTAGAGTTCTGCCGTGCCCGCAGCTAGTGAGGGCTATGGGGGGAGTTTGGAAGATTCGATTTTAGATAGATGGAAAATGTTCCTTAAATGTAAATGCCAATATGTATTGTGAGTATAGATCTGTTTTAAAATAATTTATTCAATCCATAACTAGTTCAGGAGAGATTCTTCAATTCTTTAATTCATTAATTCTTTATTGATTATTTCCTTCATTAATTTCAATCGTCTAAATCGCATATTTGTACATAGTAAAATAAATGTTTTTATATTTTTCTAAAGTGTTTTAAATCTATGAATGATCAGTATCTACCTAGTTAGTCGTGAATCAACCCCAAGTCACGACAAGTGGTGGAGGCTGCCGCGGTTTAGTTTGTGGATTCATTCTTCATAATGAACCAATTTTTATTTTGTTATAAATTTGAATAGTGGTACAATCAACTCAATATAGTTGTTTAGCTTGAAGTTCATAGACTTTGAACTTGACCTAGATCCGGTACAACTAGGTAGAAATTGCTGATCCATATGTTTTGTTTCTGAATGAATCTCTCCAAGTATTGTGCAAAAATAGCATTTCAGAATAAAAATATTATTTGACGAAAGTACGCTATTTCGTACGCAATAAACTCCAGAGAATTTTATGAAGATTAAATATAAATGCTATTGATGTTAAGTTCTAACGATTTATTTTCAGTATAATTATTTGAATTTTGTTGTTTTCCCTATTGATTTTTACAAGAATAATTTGTGTGAAATTGTTATATTTCGAGTTCATGAGAGTAATTACGTGTAGTTACAAATTTATTACTGCTTTACACTGAATCTTCAGCTTCCCCCTAGCCCCTAGCAGAGATCAGTACGATGGCAGAAGCAAGAAAGAAAGTACGGCCGCTGCCTTTCCAGAAGTCGTGGCACCATATGGATTTTTTTTGAAGAATCACAAGCGATGAGCTTAGAGAATGCATGGAGATGCATTATTATTTTGGAGTGTACCCAATAGGTGCAGTATACGAGTTGTCAGAATAATGAGAAAGGAATTTGATGAATCCTTGGTGTATTCTTAATACACGGTTTTGTCAGAGAATTTGACAATTGAATCGCGAATGGAAGTCGTATCGAGTAAGCTTATGAGAAAGGAATTTGTTGATTCCTTATTGGTGTATGCTAAATACTCGATTTTGTCAGAGATAATTTGACAATGAAATCACGATTGAAAGTTGTATTGATACTATGATGATTTATTTTCTGTTGTAGGAATACGGAATACATATGATGAGAGAAGTTGAATCCAGTTACTTATAGAGTAAAACTAGGAACTACAAAAAATGCGAAAACAGATGTGATTCATGTAGATTGAAAGCTGTGTGTATACACATTAGTTCCTTAAAGCGATTTGGAACTTAAAGAAAAAGAAGAGTTCGTAGGAAAACGAAATAAGGATGTAGGCAATGGCCGACATGTTGATATAAATTAAAGGGTGAAGTATGAAACTGCCTGATAATTGAACTGTGCACAGTGTTTTAATAAGTTATGAATGAGGTCGAAAAGAATTGAATGAATATTGTTGAATGTGAAAAGCGAGTGTGAAATTGTTTTGTGATATTCTGTATCTAATCCTAGGCAAAGAATTGCAGGGTATCGCATCACAAAATTAGCCTCGTAATGAGAGATGGTGGTATTTTTATTTGTTGTAAAAGAGAATAAGAATAGCAAGGATAAATGGACAATGTGAAAATTGGTATACTTCGAAAATGAAAGTATGAGTATGGTGTAATAATTATATATTGATGTCAAAAAAATTGAAAAAGTATTTTGAAATTGAATTGGTGACATATACTTGTATAATAATGTTTCAATAAGAATAAGGTTGATTGGTTTTTAATATATTTTGGGGCACGGTATTTGTTGTAAAATAAGATGATAGCAGTATGTTTACCTAAACTTTTATTTTTGTATTATAGGAACTGTACCTCCTGTAAGGAACGCGGAAAAGTCTTCAGCCTTGTACCACTCCAAGAGAATCCCCAGGTGAATCGTGAGGAAGCCACAGTTTCCACAGCCATGTCGAGTTGAGCCTTCTCACATTCTATGAGATAGAGCAGAACCAAGTTCTACCATGTCAAGCTCCATGTTGTCTAGTAAAGCTGAGCCAAAATAGGGTATCCAACCAGACCAAGCAGTGCCAATGTCCAGTAAAGCCATGCCAAGCCCCGGCAGGCCGATACATGCCAAATACAGGGAAGCAGAGCCAAAATGGAGTCCAACAGGACCAAGCCATGCCAAGTCCCGGCAGGCAAATCCATGTCAAGTCCACTGAAGCCATGTCAAGTCCCGGCAGGCAGATTGATGTCAAATACAGTTTGTCCAGTATGTTTGTGTCATACCATAACTGGTTCAGCCAAGCCAACCCAAGCCTGACTAAATTGATGAGCCAATTATTGTACCCAGGCAACGATGAACCATGGTATAATGGAATGGAACCGAAATGAACCAGTCAAAGATGGAAAAGGCAGCAAGGAGGAGAAGAATTCAAATGGAGATGGTGCAAGCAGACTTCTTCTGCGCATATTTATTTGTATATTTATATTTACATGGTATTAATTTCATAGTTTTTGTAAACCTGTATCGAATTGTCAGTTGGTTTTAATATAATCGCTCGAGGCGCGCGATTTTGAACGGGGGGGTATTGTCAAAAATATATGGAACATCCTGTACATTAAAATATTTCATTATCATTCAATACGTGGGTAACCTTTTTACCTTCTACAATTCAGTACGTGAGCGAAGATATTTTATTTTTGAGACACAACTTGTCCTCAACAGAACATAAACAAGAGTTTTCAAAAAGGCCACTGATAGTTCGATCTGGGAGTCGAGTTTAGAGTTCTGCCGTGCCCGCAGCTAGTGAGGGCTATGGGGGGAGTTTGGAAGATTCGATTTTAGATAGATGGAAAATGTTCCTTAAATGTAAATGCCAATATGTATTGTGAGTATAGATCTGTTTTAAAATAATTTATTCAATCCATAACTAGTTCAGGAGAGATTCTTCAATTCTTTAATTCATTAATTCTTTATTGATTATTTCCTTCATTAATTTCAATCGTCTAAATCGCATATTTGTACATAGTAAAATAAATGTTTTTATATTTTTCTAAAGTGTTTTAAATCTATGAATGATCAGTATCTACCTAGTTAGTCGTGAATCAACCCCAAGTCACGACAATATTCTTTGTTTAAGGATATTAATTTTTGAACGCACTTTTCCCTAATGCTTGGACTATACACTTTTTTGGACAGTTGTCGACAAAAAAATCAACTTCAATATGTGTTCGAAGAAAAACAACGGTATGTACCGTGTTGATAATTTTCTCTAAACACTGGCTCTGCTCCTCTACGCTTGTTCTGAAAATAGATACTAACGGTGCGTTTATAACAAACAAAATACTGTAGGAATGTAGGCTTTCACGGCTGGCGTCAATATTTTGGTTGGTTTTGGGTTTAAATTTGATTTAAACCAAAGAAGACCACGGCAAAACTCGGAAACCAACCAAAACAAACAAAATACTGTTTCGCAGAATGTTAAATCATTTCTAAAAATTTGTGATACCATTTTATTACCTCTTGCATCATCTAGTACCTGTATTTAAAATGGTTAAGAGATAAGCAGATTTACGAAGATATGCTTAATACCATTGGTGATCGATGTCCTTCGAATGCGACCGTGAAAAATTGGACTGCAAGCTTCAAAAAAAGTAGATTTTCCATTGAAGATGATGACCGATCGGGAAGGCCAGTTTCTGTGTCAGTCCCCGAAAATATCGATGCAGTTCATGACATGATTTTAACAGACCGTCGAATTGGGCTACAACGGATATCTGAAGCACTGAATGTTTCATACGAACGCGCTCATCATATAGTTCACGTCAATTTGGACATGAGAAAAATTGCTGAAAAATGGATCCCCAAATGTTTGAATGTTGACCAAAAGCGTGCAAGGGTAGTAGCATCGCGTTCGATCTGTGTTCGATTTGAAAGCGATGTAGACTTCTTAAACCAAATTGTTACTATGTATGAAACTTGGGTAAATTTCTACGATCCAGAAACGAGCCAACAATCGATGGAATGGCGACACTCCGGTTCTCCAAGACCTAAGAAGTTTCGTATCCAAAAATCTGCTGGAAAAGTTCTTGCTTCAGTTTTTTGGGATTGCCATGGAGTAATCATGATTGATTTTTTGGATAAGGGTAGTACAATAACTGGAGATTACTATTCGACATTACTGACCACTCTACGGGAAAAAATTTAAGAGAAAAGACGCGGAAAGTTATACAAAGGTGTTTTGTCTTTACAGGACAACGCCCCTGCACCCAAATCTCATGTTGCCATGCAAATAAATCGTGATTTAGGGTTTGAATTACTAGAACAACCCCCTTACTCGCCAGATTTGGCTCCGTCCGACTATCATCTCTTTCCTCAACTGAAAAAAAGTTTAAAAGGTCGTAAATTTTCTTCAAACAAGGAGGTAATGAAAGCTGTGGAGGTCTGGTTTGTAGAGCAAGAAGAAACATTTTTTTGAAAGGTCTAGAGACGTTGCAGGTTCGCTGTAATGAATGTATCCAATTAAAAGGAGAATATGTTGAGTAATAAAATACTTTGAAATTGAAATTTTGTTTGGTTCTATAGTAGGCTAACAATTTTTCAATATATCCTCGTACAGGAAGCCATAGATGAATCAGCGGGAAAACTTTTGGAGAGAGGTCAAAGAGTATCAATATCGTACCATCTTGAGTTCAAGACAAGATGCAACGTGAAGGACAAGAAGACTTTGAGTCAGATATACTGATTTATGAGGCTGGTTTTTTGAGGGTGCGAGTATTTTCCCGAATTCGTAATGCAACGAAATATCAGCTATGGATTGCATATTGCCAAAAGGATGATGAGCTAAATTTGGGGTATTGCTGTACCTGCAGATCAGGTGCCAGAACGCTCGGCTAATTTGCATACGTTGCGAGTGTATTATGGTTCTTGGGTAACGCAAGACATGAGCCTACTATTCATTATGCATAAAATTGAGTGGCTACTTTTTACTCACATTTTTTAAGAAGCCACTCCATTTGATATGCATAAAAATGTAGGTATGAGCTCCAGCTTGTGGGTGTCTACTCTTTCCGTGAGGATGTCCTCGCTCCTTAAGTACCGTCTTTCATTTTTATATGCATAAATGCGAGCGTCCACTTCATTCACTGGTTGGTTGGTTGGTTAAAGGCTAACGAGCAAGATATCGGGTTTACCTTGAGGTTTCCCTTAACACTGAGACCAGCTGGAGTCTATTGTATTGTTCTGTCGTCAGAGGTTCCTAGTTAAATAGGCCTGTTTTTTTCACCAGGTTTAGTAGTCTATTTACTAGGTGTTTCGGATTCATGCCTGTTTCTAGATTGACCTGTCCACTGAGTTTCTACTTTAAAAAATGCGAGACTCCTTAGTAGCTCCTTATCAGCCTACCAAGGTGTTTAAAGTTCGTAGGGAATCAAGAGACGTAGAGTATCATTGATTATATCAGTTCAGCAGAATAAATGTTCAGTAGATAACCAACCATTTTCCTGGAGATACTGAAGAATGTAGGTGCTAAGCCTTGAGTAATGGAGAAAGAATGAGGATTTTTTTACGTTAGTAGCAGAAGATATTGGTGCCAATCAATCGACGGTATACTAAATGTCGGGGATATATGCAACTTCGGGGAGACCACGAAGGGTCTAGGACATTTGGGCGCAGCCGATTGGGCGCGAGTCAACTGGGCGAGGCCAACTGGGCGCAGGGACAACTGGGCGCAAGGACTACCGGGCGCAGTGACGACTGGGCGCCAAAAAAATGAAACACAAAATTAATAATAATTCTTTTATTACTCTCATCTACTAATCATATGATAGGATGACTCGACCAAAGTACCCCTGCGGAGTTCATAAAGGTCGAGTATTCCTATAAGACAGTCAGAAGAACAACAATAAGGAATTATACCTGTTCCTAATTCTTAATTTCATGACCTCATCATTAAGGGTCGAGTATATGAATAGGAAAATTTGCAAATAATTTAATTTAATTTAATAAAATATCCACTAATCATAATTATTATCATAAATTCATTTTGAGTGTAGTATTTTATTAGTCTGATGTAACCTGACCGAACTAACCTAGCTCGCAAGTTGGGAGCTTGGAACTTGAATTATTATCAATTTTGTATTTTTAGCGCCCAGTCGTCCCTGCGCCTGGTAGTCCTTGCGCCCAGTTGTCCCTGCGCCTAGTTGTCCTTGTGCCCAGTTGTCCTTGCGCTCAGTTGTACCTGCGCCCAGTTGGCCGCGCCCAGTTGGCCACGCCCAGTTGACTGCGCCCAAATGTCCTAATACCGACCACGAAAGAAAGTCGAAAGCTGCAAATCAGAGTGCCCACTCGACTGTTTCATATAGACCGGAGTACCATCTCAGTTTTTGTTATATATTTCATGCATACCAAAACAGAGTTCGCACTCACTGAGAGGAGTAGTTATTCACCACAATATGGAGTCGCTACTTCCGAGAGTCCACTCAACTTTATGCATATTACCCATTCATTAAATTCTGTGCTTGAATAGTTCAGAACAGAATAATCCTAATTCTTGATAGAGGCTCATCAATTGATTTTCATACGATGAGGTACCTAATTGATACGTATGTTAAATAATTATTTAAAATTATTATTTCCGTTAACCAGCGCCCGATTACGAGCAACCCTGAGACATCTCCCAGAGACTTATGCGAGCTAGGAAAAACGTAGCCCTTACTTTTCAACGTGTGATGCCATGCACGAGGCCGGTGACGACATACCCTGGCTGAGCAAGCCGGCACACTACCTTAGCGCTACTAGGGCAAATAAACCAACAAACAAACTTTGAAATTTTGTATTAGTGAAGCTATTACGGCATTGATGATACTGGGACTGAAAACATTAATTTCCTACTCCACAAGCTCTCATAATCAAGCAAATAACAAATAAAAATTATAATAATGTTATTTAAGGAAATAATTTACCAATGTTTTTCCAATTTCTATTCATTCTTTGTTTATTGTGCAAGGACCCAAATAATTAATAAGTTTAATGTTTTGTTTGCTAACCGAAAATGAAAGTTATTATCAATATATTGAAGTTCACGTAATTTGATTATTCATAGAACGAAATGATTCTGAAGTACAATTCATACTGAAAACTCATTAAGAGGCACAGATACACAAAAACATGTTTTGTCGTACTTACACTCATAGGTACAAAATCATATTTTTGAGGGGCTGTATCCCGAATACTAGTCATGGGATCGAGTTGGGCCTGTGGGAACTTATAAGAATAAGAATGGTGCGGGGTCCTTTATATAATGTTTGAATGTCAGTAAAACACAAAATGTATTCAGCAGTATTAACTGGGATGATGTGTACTCTGCACCATGTCCAGCCTCTTCAACGAAAAATGGATGTGAAAAATTACCATAAATGCATTGGAAAAGTGCACAGAGAACAAATGGATCACTTCCAACAATAGAAAAAAAAATGTTTTGCCAAATGCAAAAGCAACTACAAAATGATGATCTGAACAAATAAAAATATATCTAGTGAAACAAGCTAACTGCATTGACTACATTCTAGTATTATCAATGATATATCCAGCGTAAAAAGGTGGTTCAACTACAATTTGCTGTCGTTAAATATAGATAAAACGAAGCTCTTATCATTTAAGTGTAATTTACCAGATGTCCCTTTGAGTAACGAAGTTGTCATTGAGCAAAGGTATACAAGTAAATTCCTTGGTATCCATCTGGATAACAACCTTAAATTTGAGAACCATGTGAAGTGTTTGAATGGAAAACTATCATCTGGGTGTAATGCTGTGCGGTCTCAAGAGAACTGGGAACAGCCACTGCGAAGGTGGTATACCACGCTCTGATAGAATCACATATCAGATTTGGTATACCATTTTGGGGTATCTGCAGCCAACAAAATTTCTATAGAATATTTATTCTACAGAAACACGTGCAGTTTGATACCTTTGCAAAGTTGGACCCAGAGAATCTTGTAAACCACTGTTCGGTCAAATAAAAATCCTCACCCATCCGTCATTATTCATTCTGGAAACATCTAGTACACAAAAACAAAGCATCATACGATGCAAATGTGGGTATCACTCGCCAAAATAACAATTTGAGACTTCCAATTTCGTCTTCAAATATGACGAAGAATTCCCTGATCTATGATGTGATATATAATCATCTCCCCCCTACCTCCAAAGACATCATTTCGCTTTCTCATTTTAGGAGATCTGTCAAAAGATTACTTGTCGATGAGGTGTTTTATAGTGTCCAAGAGTTTCTTGAGAAAGATTGGAATAGGTAATATGTATGTATATACAGGGTGTCCGGTAAACCTTGTACAGTATTGAAACTGGTGATAGACCAGGTCATGACTGTTCAGAATATCGGAATTTCACCTCAGTAAAAATATCACCTTTTTCGAGATAATGGGCATTTTGAGAATTTCTGGAAAATCGCTACCTTACCTTAGATTTTTGAGTGCCATGTATATAAATTGAGACAAATTCAAATATCTTTGCTGCTGAAGATTACTGATGAGTTATGCTTTCAGACGTACAGAACAGTTTTTCAGAAAGTGAAAAAAAACTTCAAGAAATGAGGATAAAATTGCAGATTTGAGTTCCATCAATTTAAAAAAAAAGTTTGACATTATTGTCTGAAAGAAACATAACCAATTGGTAGTGGACATTCATTTCAAAAGAATGCTCATTTTGTCCAGACTCTGCCATGGAATTAAACAAACTATGATTATTTTTGGAGGAAGTGATTTCCATTGAATTAGGCGTGGTTTTATTCTAGGCTTCCTTCAATTTTTATACTTACGCCCAAATATTTTTTAATTTCGATTTTATCAAGATAAAATGTGTAAATGATAATGAATAATAAAGGATGGACTGCTTGGTAGCATCAAATAGTATGTCAATAAAATTAACTTTTTTAATTACATGAAAAGCCTAATAAAATTATCGAAATGAAATGTCGATTATCCGACATGGCACCGATTAAAACGAATTTTTGTGAAAAATGTCACAATTGTCCAACATCCAGATTCCAACGAAGATTCAGAGACCGACAGATATACAGGGTGTGACCAAATAAGTGGTGAATCCTTGTCGAAAATTAAAAACTTTTGTAACTCCTGTGTTGTGTCCGTAGAAGCAATAGTTTCCTGATGAAAAAATAAAAATACAGCATTGTGCATGAACGGATCTTCTGTAAATGAATTGAAAATATCTAGTAGGTGGCTGTCACATTTTGTTTGAACAACTTTTTACTTTTTTTTATTATTCTGCTTGTTTCATTCAGTGGTATTTATTCCGTTCTCATGTCGTTCACACGTTATACTCCCAGAGAATATGCGCATATGCACTTCATTTATGGTGAATGTGAAGGTAGTGCTACTGCTGCAGCAGCGCTTTATGCAGAACGATATCCGATTGCACAATGCCGCTCAGAGAATCGCTGATTTGGGGGCTATATCCTATAACGCAATTGAAAAGGTTCTTCTTGAAAAGATGTCGTCTCTGCGTACGAGTGGATGGAAAATAACATTTTTGTAATATTATTCAGTGCAATGTTGATCGTTATTGTGGCTTAGAGTATGTGATGATTAAAAAAAAACGTTGAATTAATATTTACTTCTACATCTCATTGAATGCTTCCTAGCAGTTGATTCGTAATAACGATAATAACATAATAACATATTAACGATAATAACATAATGATAATAACGTAATAACATAATTATTTAATCATTTCATCTTGATACGATACAAATAAAAGACATTATTGACAAAGTCTACTGGAGTTGATTTTAGCTCAGAATAAGATCACACTCTAATATAATCGAAATTCTACTTCTACCAAAAATAATTATCGTATGTTTTATACCATGATAGAGTCTGGACAAAATGGGCATTTTTTTGTAATGAATATCTACTTCCACTTAGTTATGTTTTTTCCAAACAATAATATCAAACAGTCGTTAAAAAATTGGTGGAACTCAAATCTGGCATTTTACCCTCATTTCTTGAAAAATTGTGTAGTTTTCTGAAAAACTGTTTTGTACTTCTGAAAGCATTACTCATCAGTAATCTTCAGCAGCAAAGATATTTGAATTGGTCTCAATTTGAAGACATGGCACTCAAAAATCCAAGGTGAGGTAGTGATTTTTCAGAAATTGAAAAATGCTCATTATCTCGAAAACGGTGAGATTTTTACTAAGGTGAAATTCCGATATTCTAAACAGTCATGACCTGGTCTATCACCAGTTTCAATACTGTACAAGGTTTACCGGACACCCTGTATGTATATATTTGTAAAGACTTATATTTGATTATTTGAACCTTTGAATATTTTATAATATTTATTGTTTAATTGTTTTGATAAATGTTTGTTCCCTTTTGTTATTGTTGTTCTGTTTTCGTAAATATGTATTTTTTATAATTGTGACAATGGTATAGTACATGTTCCATACCATCTATTTTTATATATTTTATACCTTTTTATTCTATTTTATATATATATATTTATATTTTATTGTGAGATTGAAATCTTCCGATAATAAAGTATATTTTGATTGATTTGATTGATTGATTGATCTAAATCGATAACAATCAGAATTAGTCTAAGATCTTATGGGATGTTACCAAACAAATATCGAATACAAAGAAATAGAAGTGTATTAATAATAAAATCATTCGAATTATAATATTCCAATACATAAAATGCAAATTTCGAACGCATTCAATGCATCCTTCGCAGAACTCCTGCTGATAAAATAAAAAACGGCACATATTTCGAAATGAAAAGGTCATTTATCTCGAATGCATTCGTTTTTCAACGAATTGACCCAATGTAAATGAAAAATACAATATAACAGCCCAAGAATAACGAAGCAACAGGGTATAAGGATTTAAAATCGGAAACTATGAAACTTATATCAATTTACATTGTAGATCATTCAGCTCATATTCTCAATCGATGTGTGGAAGGATGGGTATACCCTATTGACTAAACAATAAATTATAATTCATTGAGCAGGGACAAGACAACTCTAAAGTTGTCGGACCTACCGTTGCACTGATGAGAGACAAGAACCTCAAAACGAGTCTGCAGGTGGTCATCCCCAGACAAATGGAGGGCAATCTTTTGTTTATTCACAATAAGCACTTGCAATTGAGTCTTCTTGGCAGAACGTAACACAAATATCTATCAGATATACGAGGATATATTGATATTTAGATAGCCTAGACCAGTTCCCTGCATAAACAAAATCTTGCGTTACCATAGCAACGAACAATAACTTATTGGAAGTGTCAGTGTGAAGTGTGACGTCAAAGAAGTAAACCAGAGTTACGCAATAAATTAAAAGAAAAAATATGTCCACCGAAATTGTGAAAATCAAAAAATTGGAGTATCGAGTCATCATCAAGTACCTGTATTTAAAAGGGTTAAGAGGTAAGCAGATTTACGAAGATATGCTTAATAGCCTTGGTGATCAATGTCCTTTGTATGCGTCCGTGAAAACTTGGACTGCAAGCTTCAAAAGAGGTAAATTTTCCATTGAAGATGATGACCGATCGGGAAGGCCACAGATTATGTGTCAGTCCCCGAAAATATCGATGCAGTTCATGACATGATTTTAACAGACCGTCGAATTGGGCTAAAACGGATATCTGAAGCACTGAATATTTCATACGAACGCGTTCATCATATAGTTCACGTCAATTTGGACATGAGAAAAAGTGCCGCAAAATGGATCCCCAAATGTTTGAATGTTGACCAAAGGCGTGCAAGGGTAGTAGCATCGCGTTCGATCTGTGCTCGATTTGAAAACGATGTAGACTTCTCAAACCGAATTGTTACTATGGATGAGACTTGGGTACATTTCTACGATCCAGAAACAAATCAACAATCGATGGAGTGGCGACACTCCGGTTCTCCAAGACCTAAGAAGTTCGTGTCCAAAAATCTACTGGAAAAGTTCTTGCTTCAGTTTTTTGGGATTGCCATGGAGTTATCATGATTGATTTTTTTAATAAGGGTAGAACAATAACTGGAGATTACTATTAGACATTACTGCCCACTCTACGAGAAAAAATAAAAGAGAAATGACGCGGAAAGCTACCCAAAGGTGTTTTGTTTCTGCAGGACAACGCCCCTGCACACAAATCTCATGTTGCCATGAAAAAAATTCGTGATTTAGGGTTTGATTTACTAGAACACCCCCCTTATTCGCCGGATTTGGCTCCGTCCGACTATCATCTCTTTTCTCAACTGAAAAAAAGTTTAAAAGGTCGTAAATTTATTTCCAACTAGGAGGTAATAAAAGCTGTGGAGGTCTGGTTTGCAGAGCAAGAAGAAATATTTTTTTTTGAGAGGTCTAGAGACGTTGCAGGTTCGCTGTAATAAATGCATCCAATTGAGAGGAAAATATGTTTAGTAATAAAATATTTTGACATTGAAATTTTGTTTGGTTCTATAGTAAGCTAGGAATTTTTCAATATATCTTCGTAGTTCAATATCCGTCGTGACATTTGCCAGGTAAGTAGTCATTTTCTGTGAGATTTTTGCCTCATATTTTCCACTTGGTGGAAATATTTAAAGTGATAGGGTATTTCGACTTTGTCGATTTTATTCATGACATGTATTTGTTCTCTCCGGCAAAACATGTTCGATGTTTCGGTGTTACTAGTTACTATATTATTATATGCCGAACCAAGGGAATCGCGCGCCATTTAATTTAATTCTTAGAATTTTCCCTACAGACTGTGCATTCTTGTTTGATCAAGTGAAATCTTAATCTACAATCAATATACAAACATGAAAAATTGTTTGCTCTGTATACAACTCATATTTCCCTTCCTGCCGAACACGTATAGAAAATCCATTTATTGGAAGTAGATCGTGTGAAACGCTTTGCAAGAATACATATTTCAGCTCGTATCTCAGCATGCTAGTTCCTATTGAAACGTTGTTCACACAGGAGTTGAGTGCGGAACCATGTAAACCGCCAGCACACGTAGTCATACATCACTCCTTTTTGATTTCAATTATATGGAATGTATGCGATCAGCTTGCTTTCATTGGACAATAACGCAGAAAAACTGTCTACCATAGAACGGAAATTATTCTTGATTGATCCATTAGCTTTGAACAACAATCAACATCTGAAATTTGTAAATTAATCATCAGTTTTCTACAAGCTAAGAAAACTCCCCCTTCAATTGAGTGCGCTAAAAGTTTACTTTAAATTAGATAGACATTATACCTTTTCATCAAGCAGAAATGATTGGCCAGTTGAAAATGGTGGCATTTCTGATCACTTACTAGTATATTACAAACTGCGAATAGAAGGAGTGGGCCGGGTGCCTAAGATGTGCACTTACAAAAATTTCAAATATTTTAATGAATATAATTTTCAGAGGCCCTATTCTCAACCCCATTTTTCAGAATATTCGACTTGAATAACATTGACGAAAAATAATCATTCTTGGTTAATTGTATCATCAATCTCCTCGACAGGCATGCACCAATCACATCTAGGGTCACTAAGAAAAGATCTCCTTGGCTAACAACTGATGATCTTAAGGAAATTATGTCATCGAGAGATAAAGCTTTGATACGCTACAAACTTAGATGTTCATTTCCAGTTTTATACAGATATGAGGAATAATACCATTCAGGTTATTAAAAGGGAGAATCGGGCATACTTTTTGCACACATATGGTAAAGAAGAAAATATTTGGAAAACCCTGGAAAATAATGATTTCTTACCCCAGAAATCCATCGATATTCCAGATAATATGAAAAATCCCAATAAAATAAATCAATACTTCATCAACTCTACCTATTCATTCAACCAAACCTCCACAAACATTATATTCGTTTTATGGGGAACACAAACTGATAGATCAAGTTTTCACATTGAAAAAAATTTCTGACTTATTTGTTTACGAAATAATCTGCTATATAAAAACTAATGCAGCAGGCTGCGATGGTCTGAATATTAGATATATCTGATTGCGTTGTCTCCACATTATACCCTATTATACTCATATAGTTAACTTTTGCATAACAAAATAAATGATATCGTTTCCACAACTTGGAGGTCGCCGGTTGTGAAAATTTTACCAAAAAAATTTAACCCCTCTGAATATATAAACCTTCGCGCAATTAGCATACTTCCTGTTCTATCGAAGATATTAGAAAGAGCAATTGAATCTCAACTTGAGGAATACCTTGAGAATTCTTCTCTATTACCGGCAATACAATCAGGCTTTCGCAAACTGCACTTTTGCATGTTGTTGATGACGTAATTAGGGCTACTGATAAGGGAAACTGTACAGTTCTGATTTTATTAGATTTTTGCCGTGCGTTTGATACAATTGGACTCTCTGGAAAAGATATTTCTTTAATGAAATCCATTCTGAAAAATTGGCAACAAAAAGTGAGCATAGATGAAATTGACCCTCAATATCTTCTCCTTCACTCAGGTTTACCGCAAGGTTCTATTCTAGGACCCCTACAATTTACCATTCACAAATCTCATTTCTTAAATAGTCTTCAACATTGCCAAATCCATCTCTAAGCCGATGACACTCAGAGCTCTATTACAGCTTTTCCCTGTCAATGGTAGGAAGTGCGTGTTCACGAATACAAAAGAAACTTGACATTTTTGTAAAAACAGCATGGAATCATTGTCTCAAGATTAATGAGAGTAAATCAAGAGCAATCGTTTTTGGTTCATGCAGTAAATGGGTCGCCAATCTTGAATCCTTGAACATAAACATCAACAATCAGCGCCTTGAAATGGTCGAGGAAGCAAAGAGATTGGGTGTTATACTAGATGTAGAACTGAAATATGAAAAACATGCCAACAAACTGATTCAACGTGCCTTTTTCATATTGAGAAGCATTTATAGCCATAGACATTTTTTTCCATTGAGGGTGAAGGCTACAGTATGCGAGACACTCGTACTTTCAAATTTCAACTATGCAGATGTACTATCTGATACATTTTTAACTAGTCACTGTAAGGGAAAGATCCAAAAAGTTCAAAACTCTTGTTTGCGACTCATTTATGGTATCAAGAAGCGACAGAAAGTTTCACATAAATTGCATGATATTGGCTGGCTAAATATGCAAAATAGAAGAATCCTTCATACTGCAATTCTCTTTCATAAATTAATTTTGAGCAAAACTCCTACATATCTGCACAGAAAAATAACATATAGAACCGATGTGCATAACCTCAGTATAAGAATCAAAGGCTTACTAACACAAGTTTTAGGTTACAATTATTTAGGCGCAGTTTCAGCTATAAAAAATGAAAAATATACAATCCCATACCGGAATACATCAAAGAATGTGGGTTAAAGCGATTTTTTCTGAAATTCAAAAACCTATTGATGGATTCGCAATACTAAATCTTTATTTTATCAAGAACATAATATTCATCATAATATGTACCTACCGCATTAATATATCTGAAATGTGTTATTTATTCATCACTCTGTACCGCAGCGATGTTTGAGGTTAAGTGGAAGAACAATTAATAGTGACTTGTCACTATAAAAATTGAACTTCGCCTCTTTTTTCCATTTCTTATAACTGCATGTAAATCTTTTGTTTGTGAATCTAGGATAATGGAAAAAAGACGTTTATTATTATAAAGGCATATTAGGTATATTAGCACATTAATAAAAAAACTATAAAATTTGTCTGCTATGAACAAAACATTATTTAAATGGTAAAAAACGATTTATTGCTGTATTTTTGCAATAAAAATTGCAAAATAGGGATACTTCTAGTAATTATGTTTCAAAATATGCATTGAGTTTGCAACCTTGTAAATATTGTATCGAAAAGTGAAACATTACGTTCCTCTTATAATTTCTGGTAAAAAAATAAGTCAAAGTGACATTTATGATTTTAGCTCTACCAAATTTTACTTTTTAAACTAATAATTTATCTTATATATTCCTAAAAAATTTTGAAAGTTGTACCTGCGAATCCCAAGAGCCTGGAACACATCAAGATTACTGAAATTTCACATTGATATTATATTTGTGAGCAAGATTGTTTACTTTTGAAGTTTTTATTCATCAACTGCCATTCTGACGCTGCCCTCTGATCGATTGGAAAGTTTGGAGTTTTATTCAATGCATATTGAGTAAATGCCACATTGTAGCACTTGCAAAAAATCCTTCAAATCAGTGAAAGGATTGAAAATTCACAGGACTCGTATTCACCAATCACTGCCGTTAGATTCACAAAATCAGTCTCTTGCTGAACTTCAAGATGAACAAAACTCAGGAAGAAGTGATCAAATCCATACCCATCTTGCTAATTTGAAAAGAACAGTCATCATAATAAAAAGGATCCCTAAATCTGTGAGGATTTGTTGCGCTGATGCCCTAAGTGACTCTATTAATGAATGGATCAAGACCAATTCTTTAGAGTCATGGAATCATTTATTTCTGTTTGGATACAAAAATTTAAGAATTCCCGATAATAGTGGAGAACGTAATGCATCGCTTTCATCGATTATAAGGAAGAATATTAGTGATTATTTTTTTCCAATTACCTATGTTCATCCAAATAATATTCCTAGTAAACGTTCACAAAATTTGGCCAGGAGTGTGTTAAACAAAATTTCAGATGGAGACCTTTCATCAGCGGTGAGAATTTTGAGCTCAAGTGATACCATTGCAGCTTTTAATGAAACAACATTTTCACACTGAAGTCTGAACATCCAGCAGCAGCCATTGAGGATGTATCATTCCAACAAGAAGCCATCGCAGAGAATCCATTGGTAATAACAAAATATGATGTGATTGCTGCAGTGAAATCTTTCTCTATCAGTTCTGCTGGAGGATTGGATTCTCTTAGACCATCCCATATCCAAGATATGCTTAGTGAAACTTCAGGCTGTGCAAAAGAAAGACTCCTTACATCATCAACTGCATTATGCAATTTCATGATAGCTGGAAAAGTGAATCCTCGAATTTGTTCAGTTTTATATGGAGCATCTCTCTGTGCACTCAGAAAGAAGGATGGTGGTATCAGACCAATAGCTGTTGGAATGTTTTATCGGCGATTAGTTGCAAAATTGGCATGTTTCAATATCAAATCTAGTCTAGGAGAACTGTTTCGCCCAACACAATACGGTTTCGGAACTCCAGGTGGCTGCGAAGCTGTTGCACATGCTGCACGTCAGTACATCAACCAACACCCAAATCCAAAATCAAAAGTTTTCGTTAAACTTGACTTTAGAAATGCTTTTAACATGGTCCACAGAAATTTCTTGTTAAAAAAAGTCCAGGATTTGTTACCCCATATATTTCCATTTATTAATCAATACTACAGTTCCGAATCTTACCTGAACTTTGGTTCTGATGTAATATTGTCACAAAGAGGAATCCAACAGGGTGATCCATTAGGCCCAGCACTATTTTGCCTAGCAATTGATGATTTGACCAAATCAATCCATACAGAATTCAATGGATGGTACCTTGATGATGGTTCTATCGGTGGGGAAGAAAATGTTATTTTAGATATACTAGTGCAAATCAAAACCAACTTGAGTGAAATTGGTATCGAGTTAAATTCGCATAAATGTGAAATATTCTTCCTTGACACTCCAAAACCAAAAATATTCGAAAAATTTCATTCTGTCATCCCTGGATTGAAATTACTTGCAATATCTGATTGTTTCCTTCTTGGTTCTCCACTCACTGTTGAGGCTCTTCCTACCTGTATCAAGGATAAAACAACGGCTCTTTCACTCATTTCTTTTCGTCTCACCGAAATTCCAGCTCATACTGCATTTTTTCTGCTGAAGAATTGTCTAGCAATACCAAAACTCATGTACATTCTTAGATGTTGTCCAATGGCACAGTGAAGGAGAAATCCTACAATTCGACAATTTATTGCACAGTACTCTTGAGTCGATAACTAATAATAAAATAGAGCAATCCCTGTCATGAGTAATCATGTGCAGGAATTGAATCCTGCCTTTTGTTAGAACATACGCTTATTGCTGTACCTTTTAGTGTAGTGTAGTGTTCCTTTCAATAAAAGCATTTATTATTATTACTATTATTATTACTATTCAACGAAAGTTGGCTACAAGCATCTCTTCCTGTTAAAATGGAAGGTTTGGGTATTCGCATGGCTTCTTCACTTGAGTTACCTGCTTTCTTATCATCCTACAATCGTGTCTCTGATTTGATGAGGTTGATCCTGCCATCTAGTTTTTCTGGAATAACTGATAATTTTTACGATGAAGGTGAAAAATTATGGAATTCAAGAGTTGAATCCCCATTGGAAGATTCGGAAAAAAAATTACAGGGAGCGTATGATCGCCCATTGCTAGAAATAAAATTGAAGATTCTGCTTGATTCAGCTGTAACTCCAACACAAAAGGCTCGACTCAATGCAGTAACTTCAAAGGAATCGGGTGCATGGTTACATGCGCTTCCAGTGTCTGCTCTTGGTAACCTTCTTGATGACGAAACATTCAGAATTTCTATTGGGCTTCGACTCGGATCCTCGCTTTATGTTCCCCATAAATGCAAATGTGGTGCTGAAGTAGACGAATCTGGAGTACATGGCTTAAGCTGCAAATTCAGTGATGGTCGTAGATCTCGCCATGATGCCGTTAATGATTTGATTAAGCGGTCTTTGAATACAGCTAAAATTCCATCAATCTTAGAGCCTGTTGGTGTGAGTCGTGAAGATGGAAAACGACCTAATGGTATGTCTTTGATCCCTTGGAAATTTGGTAAACCAGTCATACGGGATTTCACCTGCATTGATACCATGTCTCCTTCACACATAGCCTCTACTTCTAAACGCCAGGGAGCAGCAGCAGAAATTGGGGGAAAGGCAAAGAACAGAAAATACGAAAATTTGAAAAATGACTACCTCTTCTATCCCGTAGCTATGGAATCTTATGGAGTTTTTGGTTTTAGTGCAATGTTTGTCATTAGAGAAATTGGTAAGAATATTTACCAAGTGACGAATGATAAAAGATCCACCAGCTTTCTCATTCAACGAATCAGTATCGCCATTCAAAGAGGAAACGCAGCATCAGTGTTGGGAACCATTCCTGTCGGTCATCAACTGGATGAATTTTTCATCAATCCAACAAAAAGGAAAAGCCGATTTAATGATGTAATCTCCAAAGCTCCAAAGCTCAGACGATCTATCATTTCCCAATCCAATTCAATTTCCAACAGTCTTAACTCTGATAACTCATCACACCGCTCTAGTGACACGGGCAATCAGCACATTATTGATTATTCTGAAGACGATAGCAGTGGCGAACGCAGCACAAACAGCTTCAACACCAACTTGCTCATAAGACATAGTACTGGCAGAACTCTAGGTCTTAATGGGTTGAAGAATATTGGTAACACATGCTTCATGAACAGTATTATCCAGTGTTTATCGAACACAAGATGGTTATTGGAGTATTTGAAAAGAGACGCCCACGAGAGGGATGTAAACGCTAACATATCTAGAGGGTATACATGAAGACGTCAATAGAGTAACGGAAAAAGCAGATACCCATTATGAGAGAGAGAGAGATGAGAAATTGAGTGACAGTGAGAAGGCTCAAGAATCATGGTCAAGATACTTGAGGACAGACAATTCTAAATTTGTAGACAACTTCGTTGGCCAGTTTAAATCTACATTGAAATGTAATTGTTGTGGTCACTGTTCAGTCTCTTTCGATCCATTTTGGAATTTATCCCTCTCAATACCACGAAGAGCAGGCCAAATGAAAGTTTCAGATTGTTTGGATTCATTCGAAAGGGAAGAAACTTTGGATGGTGACGAGAAGCCGACATGTGCAAAGTGCAAAGGAAGAAAAAAATGAACGAAAACCACATCAATTCATAAATTCCCGGAAGTTTTAGTAATTCATTTTAAACGGTTTTCTTCAACAGAAAGTTTCCGAGGAAAATTGGATGTTGCCATTGATTTTCCTTTAGAGGGTTTGGATATGAGTAATTGTGCAGCAGAAAACGTAACCCCTTGTCGATATAGTCTATATGCAGTATCTAATCATAGTGGGACTACCTATAGCGGACACTACACAGCCTACTGTAGACATCCTTATGCGAGCACGTGGCATGAATTCAATGATTCACATGTGACCCCAATTTCATCTAGATCCCTGGTGAGCGGAGATGCCTATGTTCTCTTCTATGAGAGGCAAAGCTCTTAATCGCTGCTTTCAGATCGTACTTAGTTTTATTTTTTTGTTTCATTTGTATTTTTATTGTTTTTATATTGTATTTTGTATATTATGTACATGTTCTTATACAATACATATCAATTCGATATCTGTCAGGAATTATATCATTATTAAATAGGTTTCACATCTCATTTAGATAGTCTGTTCCGATTATAGTTTGTTCCGATGTACCTAATTGTTCTGTGATCTGAAATGCAACATTACTGCATTGGTAACACTGCAGATAGAAAGAGCGGGAAGGAAGGCGATTTCCTTTCTTGGAGCCCTTCATTGTCTTATTCTGAAGCGAGCATCCAATGCGTTTGGTTGTTTTGAGTTTTCCTTCGGGAAATGTATTGATTCTCCACAACAAAGAAATGTAAGGTCGTTTGTTTTATAAGGAATAATTTGAATTCGATTCTTTGATCGAATCGATATACATATCGAATTTCTCTTGGCAGATTTTTCTTTGAATGTTTTAAATTCATTTTGGCGGCTTGGCTTCACGTACAGGTGAAACAAAGATGGCCACATCAGTGTCACTTATAAATATAAAAAAAAAAATTCAATCTACAATAATTTTTTCTACGACAGTGCGTAAACTTAGCTTTTACGTACTGATTACAGTGCGGAAAGTAATACTTTTTGGCACAAGTGCGTAAAAAAATCACATGTGCGTAAAATCATCAACTGTGCGTAAAGTAATTTTTTACACACTGTTCATACATTTATGCATTTTTGAAAAATTCAGTATTTTGCGTCAAATATAACTCGAAAGTATTTATTTGATAATACGACGACAACTCATATCATTGAACATTCAAATTAATGATATAATTGCCATATAATAACTATCGGAAAAAAAACTTTGTATGAAACACTTTCGTGAAGGGCTTTTTTATACTCGCGTGTCTGTTGAACTCGGCTGCGCCTCATTCAACAAACTTCACGCTCATACAAAAAAGTCCTACTTTACGAACTTGTATCATAAATGGCTATATTGTAATCCTGATATCTTATTAACAATTGAATAACGTTTCGTATCGTCTTCTGACGAGTCGGTCCGAAAATGTCAAAATTTTACCAGTCTATAATATAACCTCTAAAAGTGATGATTTACATGTTGTGATAATTTCAACCAATTCTATTATTTTTGGACTTTAAATATAAATTAGACCTGTTTCTGTTCCTGCTTTATGATTTTCAGTGATACAAGTTTTCCTGGAACGTTCAGAAAATATCAACCTGCTAAAAGTGTGAACAGTGAATAGGAGCTGAAGGCACTTCTCCTGAACCTGGTTGGTGATATGTGCCAAGGACTGGTCTGGTAGCTAGGAGTACGGAATCCGTGGGTGAGTTATTGCTTTCAATTCTTTCAATTACAATCTGTAGAAGCTAGACTCACTCATGATTCTCCGAACTCGATCTATTCGATCTATTCTGGATCACGTTTAGATGGAGAAGCGTAGACAAGGAGAAAATCTAATGCCCTAACAAACTTTCAATTGCTTTGTGAAATTTGATATCGAAGTACTCTTTCAATACTCTCTTTCTCCTCAGTCAGGAGATAAACTCAAAACAACCAGCTGCATGCTTTTAAAAATTGTTAACGAGAAACTTTCTAGGTACATTCTCTCTTTTTCTCCTCAGTCTGAAGATGTATCTTTGAATTATCTTTGTCGAGAAAATTTCTCGTTAAACTTTCTCGTTACAATTTGTCGTTACACTTTCTCTTTCTCCTCAGTCTGGAGATCATCCACAATTATTTATCTTTGTCGATAAGAAAGATCAATAATTTTTTTCCCTTTTTGCCAGTCTGAATGACTGTTCAAATTTGAATACTCACTTGAGATTAGATCTTTCTCTTTGTATGAGAAGACTTGATATAAACTTTATTGTAAATTCATGTGCTTCAAACAACTTTAATATTTACATGGTGGTTCTTCGGGTTGTAAGGCCGACGTGTGTTCAGAGAAGAACTCGACGTTTCGACAACACGAGTGGTTAGCATTTTCAAGAGTTATTTTAAAAATTTTCGTTTTCTGTAGTCGCTGTCAAATGCTTGACATTTGTTATACGTTGTCTCAATAAATACCTGTGATTTGACGTTCTTACATCTGAATGGTCCATAGCGTTAGCAGACATCATAGAATCGTTCGTACCGTTATTTTGTGGGTAGGGAGCTAATTGAGAATTTTTGAGAACTGGAAGTCAAAACTTGTTCAATTGTAGTCCTTCTTCGGTTCTGTTGAAGTTGCTGTGGTGTTTCTGGATTTCAATTGCTTCCCGGAAGAGTCTTGGGTAATACGCAGATGTTGAAGAGATGACTTGGGTTTCTTCAAATTTCACTCTATGGTTATCGTTGTTGAGAGTATGTTCTGCGACAGTGGATTTCTGTGTGTGCCCTAACCGACAGCAAGCCTTGTGCTCTTTGATTCTTGTTTTAACGGAACGTTTCGTGGTTCCGATATAAACGCTGCCACAGGAACATGGAATGCGATAAACCCCAGAAGAGCATAGTACGTCTCGTTTGTCCTTCGCTGATCTAAAGTGGTCTTTCAGTTTCTTTGAAGGTTTATAAACGGTTTTAATCTCATATTTTCTTAGAATACGGCCGATACGATCTGTAACTCTGGGAACATATGGTAAGAATGCTTTTCTTTTTTCGGTGTTGGTTTGAAACGTCGAGTTCTTCTCTGAACACACGTCGGCCTTACAACCCGAAGAACCACCATGTAAGTGACGATGGCCGCAAAAGCCTTTCATAATTTAACTTTAATATTGTTTAACACATTGTTTAACTCAGCAAATCTTGAATATGTCTATTTTTAGACGAAAGATATCTTTGTAAAAATATAAAATTTCACAAATTCTGTAACAAACTTGTCAATTTGTCAAGAAAATCTTGAGTAATATCTCAAATCTGAGACAAGATACTGGTTTGTGTTTATTTTCCACAGTGTAACCTCAGCATTCAAACATCTAAGCTTTAGGAAAGACTCCTATATACCAGATAAGCTACTACAAACTTTATCCTGCTAGCAGAGCAGCCCTTGTCTCGAGACACCCTACAAGGCTCCTACATCCAACGTTGAAGTAGAGCTCTGGAGTAAGTCTTCCTACACCATCGCAAACACTGATCACAAAAAGTGAACAAACCAGTCATTGGTAAGCGATTATACTCTTTCCAAATTTATAAACTCAAACAATTTCAATTGTAATATTTTTTAAAAACTTAGAAATTCAAACCAATTCAATTATACGAATATTTTTTTAATGTATCTTCAAATTTATAAACATAAACACCTGAACTTGTCAAGAATTATTGTGAATATGGTGTTTTCAGAATTTTTTTGTTTTACTGTTGAGAAGCACAAAGTACATCCTTTGACAAAATCCGTGTTTTTGGTTCATAAAAACGAACCTGGTGCCCATAGTTACCTTGTAACTTAATTTTCTTTAATTTCGAGTATCTAATTTTTGTCAACTGGCAGATAACGAAACCCACGACCTCCCGTGCCAATCTGAGCAGTTCACAGGCACTGCTGTATAAAATGAGCAAGTAGCTATTCAAAAAGTGTTTTTGGAGTAACAATGTTACAAAAACTCGATTTTTCTCAATTGTTTTAGTTTCCCATTGTAATTTGTTTAAATAAATTACAAAAGTTCTGCAAATTGGACAAATGAATGAAAAAGAAATCAAAGTATTCATGTACATTTGCAACCATTTCTGAAAAACTCATCATTTCCCCAATCTCAATTATTCACGAATACCAATTACATTAATTTATATTATCACAGCGGAACTCCATGAAGGGATTAATCTACTTGGTCCAATTAATTACTTAATTATCTATCGATTATATCTGTTACATTTTGTATTGGTTCATTGAAACTGATTTATTCCAGATGAGCAATTTTCACCTCGTCTATCAACTTGAAGACTTTCCAATAATCTTCAGCGGTGGAGTATTGTACTTCGATACCGCCCACAGCGGTCTTCACCTTGAAAATGGCTATGCTTTTTTCGTCAGCTTATTTTTTAGGGAACTGATGTACCGCCGACTATAGTATGTATTAATAGCTAAGTGACGCAGAGGGCAACTTCTACGGAAGATGATAATCCCTCAAGCTCAATTTAACATACTCAAAAGCGCTAAGGAAGACCCGCAAAGCCCAATCAGATGTCACGAAGCTGAGCAGCCCCCTTATCACCTAGATGAAAATATGGTTTACAACCAGGAGAAATAGAACTTTTAACTGGTGATGATCAAGTTTATTGCCAATTATGTGCCAAACTAACTGACAGTTATGCGTTAAAAAGTATAGCTGAGGCAACAGTCAATCTAATATAATAACACTGATGTTCTTCAATTGCGACTCAACCTCTGGCAGAAGCACCAAACTCTTACGAAGATTCAAAATAGATGAAAACCTCAATCTACCAGACCACTATCAGCGAAGTGGTCGTGGTGTTAGAGTGTTTGGCTTCCACCCAGGTGGTCCGGGATCGATCCCCGGTCGCGTATCACTGAGCTGAAGTGGTTCGGATTCCACTTTTATTTAAACTGTAGGTCTTGGATCTCCCTTGCTCGCACAAGCTCTGCTTTTGAGGGGTTTTCTCCGAAAACCTAGGAGTTGCGTTAAAAAAAAACTATTATAATCTTTATGCAGTCATTGTTCTGGTTCTGGCGTTGAATCTTGTCATCATTACGCATTGGCCAAAGACAAAGCGGACTGGTTTAGGTTTGACGATAGTTGTGTCACTAAATATTCTGACGATATTCTGACGATATCTTGAATTTCATTTTATGGGAGTGAGGATATTGGCAGATTAAGATCTTCAGATGATTTGGTACTGCAGGTTTTTCCGGGTTTTCCTGCAGCTGAAAAAGCAAATGTGCCACTGGAATCAATCAAGTTTTCCCGGAACGCCAAATAATTTTTGTTGTTGCTTTTTTAATTTGTATTACCTGTTGAGATTTTTATCAATCTTCATTAGAGATTGGGTGGGGAAGTAACTCTGAAGAAGCTAGTCATCAGCCCTAGAAGAGAAATACCAATGAACAGCGACAGATTGAACACTGGTAGCGAAAGCCTCAGTCACTTCATGGCTCTCTCTATTTTTTTTTTTTTTTTCATTGGTGTTTTGGCATCGACTGCTATGGTCATTAGCCACGTGTTCTGGATAGGCCTTGTTACTAACTCCATACGCCACTTTAGGAGCAGCACTGTTGATTGGAACGCAACAGTGAATCGTGCAGGACTCACCCCAGTTCAGCCACGAGATTTGAATAATTTAATCGGTCAAATTAAATTAAAAAATCCCAGCCGTAACTAGGGCTCGAACTCCGGACCTTTCGACCCAGAGACGGACGCTCTAACCACTGCGCCACGCCCCGACATCGGCTCTCTCTATTATTTCCATTTCTCTGCGGATAGTAATTCACTAACCCAATTTATATTATTAATTTGGTAATGTCCATTTAGAACAGAACTACAGTAACATTAGATACAAATAGAAGTGAAATGACAACATAGAAACTTTTTTTTCTCAACTTTTCGTAAAGAAGTGACTTCTTCGTAATCAAATACTTTTCGTTACATGTGTTTAGACGGGCAATTTTTTTATACCATTTTTTTTCTGGGTTTGAAATAATTGCCTTCACTGGTAGAGCCGACACTGGTTGATTGTCATGAATCTGTATCATCACATTTCTGTGAAAAACTCATAAATCCTAGTCTCTTTAGCGACAGCACAGAATATCCTAAATCACCCTCGAGTTGAATACTGACAGCTGACATGTGATGATGGATGATTCTGTGTAGTCGACGTTCGGTGAGATTAATTTATGTCGAGAATTAATAATCGTACGCTAATAGGAAGGAATAATTTACATGCCATAAAAGTTTTCTGAAAGAGCAGCTTGAATGAAACAATCACTTACAATCCGCATGAATTTTTGCTACTCACATACAGATGTATTCTTATGTACCATCAGTTATTCAGTGTGACTTTCTCAATTATTGTGGAAAAGTTTGCCAAGTATCTAACAAATTTAATTCAATGGTCATCAGAGGAGGCAGTAGTTGTTTTCCTCATAAGATTGCCGGACTCCACCACACGTCATCCAACAAATTCTTTATTCCTCCCAAAAATGATGAAAAATTTAATGCACTGTCATTTTGTTGAAGAATTTGAATATAGTCCAATAACCACAGATAAATTTGACCCAAAAGTGGACGATGAATTGTAGCAGCATGAAACTCGGCACGTGACTTCTTGACATTATGTATAGTGAGAAAAAAAATGTTTACCAAAAAATACGAGGTGAAATAAAAAAAAAATTTAAGTTTTTTCTACAAGAACAATTATCTACAAAATAGTCCAAGAATCTTTTGAATAGAATAGGTTATGTTAGGTTGGGTGAGGTTAATGTTCCATATTTCGACTAACTCCGTCTTTCTTATCTCTGAAAACGGAGAAAAACGTCCTGGAAATGCTAGTAGGAATGCCTACTATGGAAAAGAAGAGGTAAGAATATATTTTCCTCCAGAAGGATGACCGCCTCTACCAGTTGGTGGTTGTTCTCTCGTGTTATAGTGTACTATAAAATTGGCGTGACAGTACCGGTGATATTTTGCAAAATCCGCTATTAAATCTACATTGGCTATTCTCGTCAAAACTGCTTTCGACACTTCATCCAAACAAGTACTTAGTTACCACTTTTTTGTGTGTGTGGATGTTGGCATCAAAACAGAGTTTTTTTGCCACAGATTTTTTTAATGATAGTTAATTAGATAATAGCTATTAGTTAATTGGATAATAAAAGATTTAAATTGAGATTTGTTCTTTTGATCAAAAATTCCACAATTGTTCTATAACTTCCTTGAATCTGCTCAGCAGAATAATAATATTTGTTGGCAGTTGGACACCTTGGGTGATTAATTTATTTAAAAATTCCAGCCGGTGTGTATTATGGAGATTACAGGTGAAGATCAAATGATTGATATCTGCTTCTGATGAGTTATTGCAAGGGCAGATAGGGGATATGTTTACCCCAATTTTGGCTAAATGTGTGGGGAAGCCTCCATGATTCAGTGTCAGTCTTGTTATAGCGGCAGAGTAAAACCTTGATATTTTAAAAGTATCTAGATGCGGAATGTTTCGAGGAAGCTGGGGATGAATGGATACATAAGGGTTTTTGGAAGATGCAAAGTCTACCCAAAGTCTCTCCCAGCGTTTTCTCACTGATTGTCTGGACTCACTAATTATGTCTTGAGGTGTGAATATGTGACTTATATGTTGGAGGGAGATGGAATCTTTCGCTGCTTCATCAACTTTCTCATTTCTCACTATGCCTGAGTGGCCCTTAACCCAGATGAAAATTATTTTAATGTTGTTAGCTTGGAGATGCAGCATAGTTACCACTTTCTTAATAATCTCGGTCGACGCTTTAGAAACTGTCCCGAACGGTAGCTGTCTACTTCTTGTGCAGACTTTTTGCCTACATATGAAACAGTACTGCGGGAAATCGAAGCTACCTAAACTCATCTTGACTCCGGATTTCATTGGAGAATATGAACCAATACGAGAGTCAGTGTTATGGAATTTTTCATTGCCATACTTGAACTCCTTAGAACTTGAAGCTCTGGGTGTGTACATCTGCCAAAATATTTTATATATTTTGACGTCCGCCCATTCATCAAGATTTCTGTAGGAATTGAACTTTCTTTCTCTACTTACAGATCATAATGTTTCAAGACCTGCGGGAGTGACAAGACGCCAATCCTAACCAAAAATCCCTTTATAATAGGGGAGCCCAAGCGGGGATTTCGGGATTTACTAAAGCGCGGCAGATTAATATACAGGGGGATACCTTGTACCCGGTTAAGTACCTCCACCAAATATGAGCCCCATATATAAGGCCGCCCGTGAAGGATAAAGGATCAGATTAGTAACAAAAATATTCATCATCAGAAATTCTCGAGCGCACCAGATCAAGGTAGGGTGAGTTAAATATATGCTAAAAAGTGTATATTCCACTAATCTGACAATTTGAGAGTGACGTAAAAAAAGAGAGGGCAGCAAAGTTGTAAAAAAAACGTTATCTCGACATTCTCGAGCGTAGCTAAATTTTTTTTATGTTGAAGGAAATAATTCAAGGATAACGAAAAATATATAATCTGACGATTTCCGCAAGCCGAAATAACAAGAATTTGTCGATAAAGTTAAATGAGCGCAGCTGCGTGATGCCTATATTTCCCTCTCCGCGTTTCTATTCCACTCTCACTGATATAGTGGTCATCATGATAGCGAATATGGAACACCAGCAAGCAAGAGTAGAAGTTTGGATGGATCTTGGAGTTGGCAATGCACGCCAATACATCGACGTATCCGCTCTCTACAAAAAATTATGCCCAAAAATTTCGAAAGCGCTTCCAGCTTTACATGCATTCACTGGTTGCGATTTCAACCCAGCATTGTACCGACTAGGGAAAAAGAAACCTTTGCAATTACTAATAATGAATTCCGAAATTTTCCAGGATTCTTTTAACATCATACAGTCTTTTACTTGCCACTTGTATGGGTTGAAAAAGTTAGACGATGTCAATCAAACCAGGATTGTCATCTTCAATAGGACGTACAAGGTAAAAGACACATCACAACCCTTCTCCTTGAGTGTCCGGAATTACGACGCGTACAACTTGCCACCCTGTGAATCGGAGTTACTCCAGCAAGTGTTACAAGACTCATTGCATGCTTGTGGAGTAATGCCCATAATGCAAACAATACATCTTCTACTAACGGTTTATGGATTGAAAGTTGTCGACGGAAAATTCAAAATGATCTGGTTTGCAGGTGATCAAATGCCGAAAGCGTACGAAGATGTAGTCATAACACCTGATATTCTTGAGGATACACCAGAATCAGGCATTTCTTTTCTCCAATAATTACAAAAACACGTTGTTCATAAAAAAAGGAATTGTTAAATATTTTAATGATTTTTTGTTACAGATACGCAATCTGAGGATGAAATCGAGGTTTTCAATTAATTAAGTTCAATGGTTAATTTTTTTTGTCAGATTAGGCGAATTCCACTAGATAATCGTCAGATTATGAGACAGCACGTTGTGAATATAAAGATGAACCATATATATCTTGATCTGACGCTATTGAGTATTTCAAAATGGCGAATTTTTTTTGCACATTTTAATAATGGCCGCGAGTTTGCGTCACATCGAAATCGTCACATTAGTTAATGAGAGCTTTTTTTGGTCACTTAACACTCCCTTAGAAAATCTGACGCGCTCGATTGATTTTTTTTTTCATTTTCGACTCTTACGTACAACCACCCGCATCATACAAACGATCGGATTAACATACGTACATTATTGAAAATACGTGTGGCATTGATGCTATCAATATCTGACGCGCAACAGTATTTTTTTACATATTTAACAATCCATAGCCGCTTCCCCCACCGATGAAAAGGTATATATTATATAACATTTTTTTCTTCTCTCATCTAAGATTTGCAACCCAATAGGTCTCTATGACGCTCGAGTAAATCCCCATTTAGCGTCGTGGGCTCCTCTAATATTACTGGGACATCCTATAAACAAACGCATTCTTTGAGTAACAAGATACACCCATTTTCCCTTTTATCTGAGGAGTTTTTTTTCTATTGAAAATTATCTCAAAACAGCCGTAGAAAATTATACGTCATTATTTATTGAATATATTGAAAACATAATATTTCCTGATGTTATTGCCCAGTGACAGAAAAATCTCCATGATCTATGTACAAATTTCCACATTCAAAACACGGATTGGTTGGCACATGTGTCTCCTTCGAGAGGATTCCATAGTTTTTTTCACCTCAAAGACCCCCTAGGAAGGAATGTTCTTGTGACTTGTTCGAATGATGTTTTATTCTAATTATCATTATTATTATATCATTATATATAGGGAAGAACAACGCCCTCACATTTAATATAACTGCAATCCACCCATCGAATTTTTGAGGCCACGTCTGCTCTAGATTACTTATATTTCGGACGTCCATCATCTTAATGGTTGAAAGATTTCTATCTCTTTCAAATTTTTCACAACGTTTCAATTGCATGAAACCGCAATCGTCTTCTGGTGAATAATGACAAAATCAGATGCTACGCGACCTTTTATAGATTTATAATTAAAGTGTAATTACGGTGTAATTGAGCGCGGTCTTGTGGCACGCGTGGTTTCGCGCTTTACTGGTGTACCTTGGCCGACGCTGAAATACTTTCTTGCAGGCAAGGCTGATATTGAGCATTCTACTTTGCCAAAATTGGGACGACCATTCACTCTGCCTCCCGAAATGGAATTGAAAATTTGTAACTATATCAATACCATGCAAGAGTTGGGATTTGGGCTAACTGTTCTGAAAGTACGTAAACTGGCCTACGATCTATCGAAAACAATGAACCGCGAAAAATTCTTCAATACTGAGAAGCAAATAGCGAGCAAATGGTGGTGGTCCAAGTTCAAGGAGCGATATAACTTATCACTTCGTACTCCAGAAAATATTTCAGCTTATAGAGCATCTATGGCCAACCCAACGATGATTGACGATTATTATTCTAAACTGAAAGACCTCTTAACAAAACTAGATATTATGGACAAGCCGAATAAATTATGGAGCGTTGATGAAACTGGCCTAACATTTGTTGTTAAGAGTGGAAAAATTGTCAGTCAGGTTGGTAAGAGATTTACTTACAAGAAAACTTACGCTGAACGAGGAGATACTCACACTATGTTTGGCTATGTCTGCGCAAATGGCATCTTCATTCCCCCATTTGTCATATTCAAAGGAGTTCGGTGGAATGATGATTTAGCAAAGAATGCTCTACCCAAAAAAGAATGAATAAACGAACAATTGTTCAAAGAAGGGTTCGAATTTTGTATAGCTTCTATCCCTTCTTGCAGACCTGTTGTTTTATTGATGGATTCCCATAGTTCCCAAATAAATACAGATATAATACAATTGGCAAAAGACAACCAAATATTCTTGTTTACTTTTCCTGCGCACACCTCACATCTACTGCAGCCATTAGACGTAGGTGTCTATAAGCCTCTGAAAAGTCATTGGGGAAAAGCTCTGAATAATTACATGCTTGCACATCCACTTGAAAAACCTAGCCGTTTCAACTTCCATGAGATTTTCAGTGAACCTTTCATAGCAAGCATGACACCTATGAATATTATTAATGCATTCAAGAAATCTGGAACCTATCCCTTTAATCGGAATGAAATTCCACCAGAAGCTTGAAAACCATCTATGTTAAGAGACCAGCCAGCTCCTTCCAAAACAACTTCCAGCTCTATACCTTCTCTGACGGAAGAAGAGATTCTGAAAGTGCTGAATGTGCAGAGAGAAACATCAAATCGCAAAAGGAAGGGGGACTCTCGGGCACGCTTGCTAACAACTCTTGATTCGGATACAGACTCAGGTGGTCCAGTTGCTTCCACATCAACTACAATTGCAGCATCAAATTTATCTAGGGCCAATGATGAAGAAGACGATAATTGGACTTGCGGAAAGTGTGAAATAAAGTTTTCATTCGATGTTAAAAGAAAAACTGGCGCCAATTGGGTACAATGTTCCTTCTGTCTCACTCCATACCGTACAAACTGTCAAACTGACTTTCACGATGATGAAGATATGTATATGTGCAATACCTGCGAAGAACTAAATGATAACATGCACCAGTGATTATAATTATAATAAATAAATAAATGTCTTGTTGAATTGTAATGAAATGTAGCATTTTAATTTTATCACGACATTATCTTACCCATATCACGACATTATATGTCCTCTCACGACATTGCCTTATTTTTCCGCATCAACAAGAATCCATAAAAAATTTCAAATTTTTTGATTATCAATCTATTTTTTTATTGATATGTTGCTTAAGTATTGTACTGTCACTACAGGAGTTCGAAAATTGATTTCCTTCGTTTTTTCGAGGGAAAATCTACTGTTTCATCAGAATATCAAGACATAACCTTACTTTACCCTACCGCATTAATATCTCTGAAATATGTTATTTATTCATCACTCTATGTACCGCAGCGATGTTTGAGGTTAAGTGGAAGAACAATAATTAATAGTCACCATAAAAATTGAACTTCGCTTTTTTTTCCATTTCTTATAACTGCATGTAAATCTTTTGTCTGTAAATCTAGGATAATGGAAAAAAAAGACATTTATTATTATATAGGCATATTAGGTATATTAGCACATTAATAAAAAAACTATAAATTTTGGCAGAAGTCAGCTATGAACAAAACATTATTTAAATGGTAAAAAACGATTTATTGCTGTATTTTTTTTGCAAATTAGTGATACTTCTAGTAATTATGTTTCAAAATATGCATTGAGTTTGCAACCTTGTAAATATTGTATCGAAAAGTGAAATATTGCGTTCCTTTTATAATTTCTATCAGGAATTATATCATAATTAAATAGGTTTCACATCTGATTGAGATAGTTCATTCCGAACATCTCATTTAGATAGTCTGTTCCGATTATAGTTTGTTCCGATGTACCTAACTGTTCTGTGATCTGAAATGCAACATAACTGCATTGGTAACACTGCAGATAGAAAGAGCGAGAAGGAAGGCGATTTCCTTTCTTGGAGCAATTCATTTTCCTTTTCTGAAGCGAGCATTCAATGCGTTTGGTTGTTTTGAGTTTTCCTTCGAAGAAATGTAAGGTCGTTTGTTTTATAAGGAATAATTTGAATTCGATTCTTTGATAGAATCGATATACATATCGAATTTCTCTTGGCAGATTTTTCTTTGAATATTTTAAATTAATTTTGGCTGCTTGGCTTGACGTACAGGTGAAACAAAGATGGCCACATCAGCGTCACTTATAAATATTTAAAAAAATTCAATCTCAAATAATTTTTTCTACGACAGTGCGTAAACTTAGCTTTTACGCACTGCTTACAGTGCGTAAAGTAATATTTGTTGGCACAAGAGCGTAAAAAAATCACCTGAGCGTAAAATCATCAACTGTGCGTAAAGTAATTTTTTACACACTGTTCATACATTTATGCATTTTTGAAAAATACAGTATTTTGCGTCAAATATAACTCTTATAAGTCTTCATTTGATAATACGACGACAATTCATATAATTAAACATTCAAATTAATGATATAATTGCCATATAATAACTATCGGAGAAAAACTTTGTATGAAACACTTTCGTGAAGGGCTTTTTTGTACTCGCGTGTCTGTTGAACTCGGCTGCGCCTCATTCAACAAACTTCACGCTCATACAAAAAAGTCCTACTTTACGAACTTGTATCATAAATGGCTATAATGTAATCCTGATATCTTGTTAACAATTGAATAACGTTTCGTATCGTCTTCTGACGAGTCGGTCCGAAAATGTCAAAATTTTACCAGTCTATAATATAACCTCTAAAAGTGATGATTTACATGTTGTGATAATTTCGACCAATTCTATTATTTTTGGACTTTAAATATAAATTAGACCTGTTACTGTTCCTGCTTTATGATTTTCAGTGATATAAGTTTTCCTGGAACGTTCAGAAAATATCAACCTGCTAAAAGTGTGAACAGTGAATAGGAGCTGAAGGCACTCCTCCTGAACCTGGTTGGTGATATGTGCCAAGGACTGGTCTGGTAGCTAGGAGTACGGAATCCGTGGGTGAGTTATTGCTTTCAATTCCTTCAATTACAATCTGTAGAAGCTAGACTCACTCATGATTCTCCGATCTCGATCTATTCGATCTATTCTGGATCACGTTATGAAGAAGCGTAGACAAGGAGAAAATCTAATGCCCTAACAAACTTTCAATTGCTTTGTGAAATTTGATATCGAAGTACTCTTCAAACACTCTCTTTCTCCTCAGTCAGGAGATAAACTCAAAACAACCAGCTGCATGCTTTTAAAAATTGTTAACGAGAAACTTTCTAGGTACATTCTCTCTCTTTCTCCTCAGTAAGGAGATGTATCTTTGAATTATCTTTGTCGAGGAAATTTCTCGTTATACTTTCTCGTTACAATTTGTCGTTACACTTTCTCTTTCTCCTCAGTCTGGAGATCATACACAATTATTTATCTTTGTCGATAAGAAAGATTAATAATTTTTTTCTCTTTTTGCCAGTCTGAATGACTGTTCAAATTTGAATGCTCACTTGAGATTAGATCCTTCTCTTTGTATGAGAAGACTTGATATAAACTTTATTGTAAATTAATGTGCTTCACACAACTTTAATATTGTTTAACACATTGTTTAACTCAGCAAATCTTGAATATGTCTATTTTTAGACGAATGATATATTTGTAAAAATATAAAATTTCACAAATTCTGTAACAAACTTGTCAATTTGTCAAGAAAATCTTGAGTTATATCTCAAATCTGAGACAAGATACTGGTTTGTGTTTATTTTCCACAGTGTAACCTCAGCATTCAAACATCTAAGCTTTAGGAAAGACTCCCATATACCAGATAAGCTACTACAAACTTTATCCTGCTAGCTGAGCAGCCCTTGTCTCGAGACACCCTACAAGGCTCCTACATCCAACGTTGAAGTAGAGCTCTGGAGTAAGTCTTCCTACACCATCGCAAACACTGATCACAAAAAGTGAACAAACCAGTCATTGGTAAGCGATTATACTCTTTCCAAATTTATAAACTCAAACAATTTCAATTGTAATATTTTTTAAAAACTTAGAAATTCAAACCAATTCAATTATACGAATATTTTTTTAATGTATCTTCAAATTTATAAACATAAACACCTGAACTTGTCAAGAATTATTGTGAATATGGTGTTTTCAGAATTTTTTTGTTTTACTGTTGAGAAGCACAAAGTACATCCTTTGACAAAATCCGTGTTTTTGGTTCATAAAAACGAACCTGGTGCCCATAGTTACCTTGTATCTTAATTTTCTTTAATTTCGAGTATCTAATTTTTGTCAACTGGCAGATAACGAAACCCACGACCTCCCGTACCAATCTGAGCAGCTCACAGGCACTGCTGTATAAAATGAGCAAGTAACTATTCAAAAAGTGTTTTTGGAGTAACAATGTTACAAAAACTCGATTTTTTTCAATTGTTTTAGTTTCCCATTGTAATTTGTTTAAATAAATTACAAAAGTTCTGCAAATTGGACAAATGAATGAAAAAGAAATCAAAGTATTCATGTACATTTGCAACCATTTCTGAAAAACTCATCATTTCCCCAATCTCAATCATTCACGAATACCAATTACATTAATTTATATTATAGCTGCAGCAGTCGAAACGTAAGAATTCGCTCAAAGTCACAGCGGAACTCCATAAAGGGATCAATCTACTTGGTCCAATTAATTACTTAATTATCTATCGATTATATATGTTACATTTTGTATTGGTTCATTGAAACTGATTCATTCCAGATGAGCAATTTTCACCTCGTCTATCAACTTGAAGACTTTCCAGTAATCTTCAGCGGTGGAGTATTGTACTTCGATACCGCCCACAGCGGTCTTCACCTTGAAAATGGCTATACTTTTTTCGTCAGCTTATTTTTTAGGGAACTGATGTACCGCCGACTATGGTATGTATTAATAGCTAAGTGACGCAGAGGGCAACTTCTACGGAAGATGATAATCCCTCAAGCTTGATTTAACATACTCAAAAGCGCTAAGGAAGACCCGCAAAGCCCAATCAGATGTCACGAAGATGAGCAGCCCCCTTATCCCCTGACAGTTATGCGTCAAAAAGTATAGCTGAGCCAACAGTCAATCTAATATAATAACACTGATGCTCTTCAATTACGACTCAACCTCTGACAGAAGCACCAAACTCTTACGAAGATTCAAAATAGATGAAAACCTCAATCTACCAGACCACTATCAGCGAAGTGGTCGTGGTGTTAGAGTATTTGGCTTCTACCCAGGTGGTCCGGTATCGATCTCTGGTCGCGTATCCCTGAGCTGCAGTGGTTCGGATTCCACTTTTATTTAAACTGTAGGTCCCGGATCTCCCTTGCTCGCACAAGCTCTGCTTTTGAGGGGTTTTCTCCGAAAACCTGGGAGTTTCGTTAAAAAAAAAAAAACTATTATAATCTTTATGTAGTCATTGTTCTGGTTCTGGCGTTGAATCTTGTCATCATTACGCATTGGCCAAAGACAAAGCGGACTGGTTCAAGTTTGACGATAGTTGTGTTACTAAATATTCTGACGATATTCTGACGATATCTTGAATTTTATTCTATGGGAGTGAGAATATTGGCAGATTAAGATCTTCAGATGATTTGGTACTGCAGGTTTTTCCGGGTTTTCCTGCAGCTGAAAAAGCAAATGTGCCACTGGAATCAATCAAGTTTTCCCGGAACGCCAAATAATTTTTGTTGTTGCTTTTTTAATTTGTATTACCTGTTGAGATTTTTATCAATCTTCATTAGAGATTGGGTGGGGAAGTAACTCTGAAGAAGCTAGTCATCAGCCCTAGAAGAGAAATACCAATGAACAGCGACAGATTGAACACTGGTAGCGAAAGCCTCAGTCACTTCATGGCTCTCTCTATTATTTCCATTTCTCTGCGGATAGTAATTCACTAACCCAGTTTATATTATTAATTTGGTAATGTCCATTTAGAACAGAACTACAGTAACATTAGATACAAATAGAAGTGAAATGACAACATAGAAACTTTTTTTCTCAACTTTTCGTAAAGAAGTGACTTCTTCGTAATCAAATACTTTTCGTTACATGTGTTTAGACGGGCAATTTTTTTATAACATTTTTTTATCTGCGTTTGAAATAATTGCCTTCACTGGTAGAGCCGACACTGGTTGATTGTCATGAATCTGTATCATCACATTTCTGTGAAAAACTCATAAATCCTAGTCTCTTTAGCGACAGCACAATATCCTAAATCACCCTCGAGTTGAATACTGACAGCTGACATGTGATGATGGATGATTCTGTGTAGTCGACGTTCGGTGAGATTAATTTATGTCGAGAATTAGTAATCGTACGCTAATAGGAAGGAATAATTTACATGCCAGTTTTGTATTTGAAGTTGAAAAACAGATTTTTAAAAATGAACGAAAATTCAACTAACAATCTAAATAACGTTTAATCGATACAAAGTTCAGACAAAGAATGTATATCTTGAAACAATTATAATTCACATCATCTCATGCATGTGTTATCTACAAAGTCTCGAGTTTCCCTGTAGTCGGCATGTTCTCGATAGCTGGTACCATGTAACTTGCCATAAAAGTTTTCTGAAAGAGCAGCTGGAATGAAACAATCACTTACGCTCCGCATGAATTTTTGCTACTCACATATGTACGATGTATTCTTATGTACCACCAGTTATTCAGTGTGACTTTCTCAATTATTGTGGAAAACTTTGCCAAGTATCTAACAAATTTAATTCAATGGTCATCAGAGGACGCAGTAGTTGTTTTCACATAAGATTGCCGGACTCCGCTACACGTCATCCAACAACTTCTTTATTCCTCCCAAATATGATGAAAAAGGACCCCGCAAACACCTTATGGGATTTGGGTCCCGGTGGATTTTTTTGAATTTTTGGTATGATGTATTCCATGTTATTCTCAACCAATGTTACCATTGCACCAACTCAAAAAAATGAACAGTTTTGCTGCTAGGGGGCGTTGAAATCACCCCTAGCGCAGATTAGACTATTTATTTTTGAATCCGGTAACAATATGTTCACTTGTTTCATTGTTGCTAACGTTGCACAATATTGAGCTGTTTTATAAAAAAAATGTTACCCCCTCCTTCTTCCCCCCAACTCCGATTACGTAACGAAAAAGAAAATATTTCTTGGGTGCTTTTAAATGTATCGTCGAACGTTTAAATATGCCTTAATAAGGGAAATAGCAGTTTTGTATGATTATCCCCACTCCCCCAGAAAGACACAAAATGAAAAAATTTCGGTGGATTTTTCTGAATTTTTAATATGATGTAGTTCAAGTTATTTTGAATCGAAAATAATTGGGTGACAAACCCCGAAAATGAATAGTTTTGATGCTAGGGGGCGTTGAAATCTCATTTTGCTCAGAATAGACTATTTATTAATATAGGCTGAAACAATTTCTCTACGTATTGTAGTTTAGATTATGCTGAACAATTGTGTGATTTCTTATTAAAAAAAAAATCTGAAACCTCCCCCTTACCCCCAACCCCTATTTTAAAACACGATATGTATTGTAAATGCTTTATCAAAATAAATGTTTAAATCAGCTAAAATTAGGGAAACTGTTCAATTTCACATTTTCCTCCATTCAAAAAAATATTGGTGAATTCAAAGGAAGAGGGGAGAGATTAAATTAAACAACTGTACGATTTCCTTCATTATTTGAACTGATTAAAACATTTATTTTGATAAAACATTTATTTTGATAAAGCATTTACAAGTAGTCAAGAATAATTTTTTTTTGTGTTTTAAAATAGGGGTTGGGGGTAAGGGGGAGGTTTCAGATTTTTTTTTATATCACACGATTGTTCAGCATAATCCAAACTACAATACATAGAGAAATTGTTTCAGCCTATAATAATAAATAGTCTATTCTGAGCAAAATGAGATTTCTACGCCCCCTAGCATCAAAACTATTAATTTTCGGGGTTTGTCACCCAATTATTTTCGATTCAAAATAACTTGAACTACATCGTATTGAAAATTCAGAAAAATCCACCGAAATTTTTTCATTTTGTGTATTTCGGGGTGATGGGGGATAATCATACAAAACTGCTATTTTCCTTATTAAGGCATATTTAAACGTTCGACGATACATTTAAAAGCACCCAAGAAATATTTTCTTTTTCGTTACGTAATAGGAGTTGGGGGGAAGAAGGAGGGGGGTAACATTTTTTTTATAAAACAGCACAATATTGTGCAACTTTAGCAACAATGAAACAAGTGAACATGTTGTTACCGGATTCAAAAATAAATAGTCTTATCTGCGCTAGGGGTGATTTCCACGTCCCGTAGCAGCAAAACTGTTCATTTTTTTGAGTTGGCGCAATGGTAACATTAGTTGAGAATAACATGGACTACATCATACCAAAAATTCAAAAAAATCCACCGGGACCCAAATCCCATAAGGTGTTTGCGGGGTCCTTTAATGCACTGTCATTTTGTTGAAGAATTTGAATATAGTCCAATAACCACAGATGAATTTGAATCAAAAGTGGACGATGAATTGTAGCAGCATGAAACTCGGCACGTGACTTCTTGACATTATGTGAGAAAAAAAATTGTTTACCAAAAAATACGAGGTAGAATTAAAAAAAATTTACTTCAATCTAAAAAATGTTTTTTCTACAACAACAATTATCTATAAAATAGTCCAAGAATATTTTGAATAGAATAGGTTATGTTAGGTTGGGTGAGGTAAATGTTTCATATTTCGAGTAACTCCGTCTTTTTTATCTCTGAAAACGGAGGAAAACGTCCTGAAAATGCTAGTAGGAATATCTACCATGAAAAAGAAGAGGTAAGAATATATTTTCTTCCAGAAGGATGACCGCCTCTACCAGTTGGTGGTTGTTCTCTCGTGTTATAGTTTACTATAAAATTAGCGTGACAGTCCCGGTGATATTTTGCAAAATCCGCTACTAAATCTACATTGGCTATTCTCGTCATAACTGCTTTCTACACTTCATCCAAACAAGTACTTGGTTACCACTTTTTTTTGTGTGTATGGGTGTTGGCATCAAAATAGAGTTTTTTTTGCCACAGATTTTTTTAATGAAAGTAAATTAGATAATAGCTATTAATTAATTGGATAATAAAAGATTTAAATTGAGATTTGTTCTTTTGACCAAAAATTCCACAATTGTTCTATAAATCTCTTCCTTGAATGTGCTCAGCAGAATAATAATATTTGCTTCTGATGAGTTATTGGTGTAAACATATCCCCTATATGTTTACCCCAATTTTGGCTAAATGTGTGGGGAAGCCTCCACGATTCAGTTTCAGTCTTGTTATAGCGGCAGAGTAAAATCTCGATTTTTTAAAAGTATCCAGATGCGGAATGTTTCGAGGAATCTGGGGATGAATTGATACATAAGGGTTTTTGGAAGATGATATAAAGTCTACCCGAAGTCTCTCCCAGCGTTTTCTCACTGATTGTCTGGACTCACTAATTATGTCTTGAGGTGAGACTATGTGACTTATATGTTGGAGGGAGATGGAATCTTTCGCTGCTTCAACTTTCTCATTTCCCACTATGCCTGAGTGGCCCTTAACCCAGATGAAAATTATTTTAATGTTGTTAGCTTGGAGATGCAGCATTGTTACCACTTTTTTGATAGTCTCGGTCTATGCTTTAGAAACTGTCCCGAACGGTCGCTTTCTACTTCTTGTGCATACTTTTTGCCCACAGATGAAACAGCAATGCGAGAAATCGAAGCTACCTAAACTCTTCTTGAGTTCGGATTTCATTGGAGAATATGAACCACGAGGGTCAGTGTTATGGAATTTTTCATTGCCATACTTGAACTCCTTAGAACTTGAAGCTCTGGGTGTGTACATCTGCCAAAATATTTTATATATTTTGACGTCCGCCCATTCATCAAGATTTCTGTAGGAATTGAACTTTCTTTCTCTACTTACAGATCATAATGTTTCAAGACCTGCGGGAGTGACAAGACGCCAATCCTAACCAAAAATCCCTTTATAATAGGGGAGCCCAAGCGGGGATTTCGGGATTTACTAAAGCGCGGCAGATTAATATACAGGGGGATACCTTGTACCCGGTTAAGTACCTCCACCAAATATGAGCCCCATATATAAGGCCGCCCGTGAAGGATAAAGGATCAGATTAGTAACAAAAATATTCATCATAAGAAATTCTCGAGCGCACCAGATCAAGGTAGGGTGAGTTAAATATATGCTAAAAAGTGTATATTCCACTAATCTGACAATTTGAGAGTGACGTAAAAAAAGAGAGGGCAGCAAAGTTGTAAAAAAAACGTTATCTCGACATTCTCGAGCGTAGCTAAATTTTTTTTATGTTGAAGGAAATAATTCAAGGATAACGAAAAATATGTAATCTGACGATTTCCGCAAGCCGAAATAACAAGAATTTGTCGATAAAGTTAAATGAGCGCAGCTGCGTGATGCCTATATTTCCCTCTCCGCGTTTCTATTCCACTCTCACTGATATAGTGGTCATCATGATAGCGAATATGGAACACCTGCAAGCAAGAGTAGAAGTTTGGATGGATCTTGGAGTTGGCAATGCACGCCAATACATCGACGTATCCGCTCTCTACAAAAAATTATGCCCAAAAATTTCGAAAGCGCTTCCAGCTTTACATGCATTCACTGGTTGCGATTTCAACCCAGCATTGTACCGACTAGGGAAAAAGAAACCTTTGCAATTACTAATAATGAATTCCGAAATTTTCCAGGATTCTTTTAACATCATACAGTCTTTTACTTGCCACTTGTATGGGTTGAAAAAGTTAGACGATGTCAATCAAACCAGGATTGTCATCTTCAATAGGACGTACAAGGTAAAAGACACATCACAACCCTTCTCCTTGAGTGTCCGGAATTACGACGCGTACAACTTGCCACCCTGTGAATCGGAGTTACTCCAGCAAGTGTTACAAGACTCATTGCATGCTTGTGGAGTAATGCCCATAATGCAAACAATACATCTTTTACTAACGGTTTATGGATTGAAAGTTGTCGACGGAAAATTCAAAATGATCTGGTTTGCAGGTGATCAAATGCCGAAAGCGTACGAAGATGTAGTCATAACACCTGATATTCTTGAGGATACACCAGAATCAGGCATTTCTTTTCTCCAATAATTACAAAAACACGTTGTTCATAAAAAAAGGAATTGTTAAATATTTTAATGATTTTTTGTTACAGATACGCAATCTGAGGATGAAATCGAGGTTTTCAATTAATTAAGTTCAATGGTTAATTTTTTTTGTCAGATTAGGCGAATTCCACTAGATAATCGTCAGATTATGAGACAGCACGTTTAGAATATAAAGATGAACCATATATATCTTGATCTAACGCTATTGAGTATTTCAAAATGGCGAATTTTTTTTGCACATTTTAATAATGGCCGCGAGTTTGCGTCACATCGAAATCGTCACATTAGTGAATGAGAGCTTTTTTTGGTCACTTAACACTCCCTTAGAAAATCTGACGCGCTCGATTGATTTTTTTTTTCATTTTCGACTCTTACGTACAACCACCCGCATCATACAAACGATCGGATTAACATACGTACATTATTGAAAATACGTGTGGCATTGATGCTATCAATATCTGACGCGCAAGAGTATTTTTTTACATATTTAACAATCCATAGCCGCTTCCCCCACCGATGAAAAGGTATATATTATATAACATTTTTTTCTTCTCATCATCTAAGATTTGCAACCCAATAGGTCTCTATGACGCTCGAGTAAATCCCCATTTAGCGTCGTGGGCTCCTCTAATATTACTGGGACATCCTATAAACAAACGCATTCTTTGAGTAACAAGATACACCCATTTTCCCTTTTATCTGAGGAGTTTTTTTCTATTGAAAATTATCTCAAAACAGCCGTAGAAAATTATACGTCATTATTTATTGAATATATTGAAAACATAATATTTCCTGATGTTATTGCCCAGTGACAGAAAAATCTCCATGATCTATGTACAAATTACCACATTCAAAACACGGATTGGTTGGCACATGTGTCTCCTTCGAGAGGATTCCATAGTTTTTTTCACCTCAAAGACCCCCTAGGAAGGAATGTTCTTGTGACTTGTTCGAATGATGTTTTATTCTAATTATCATTATTATTATATCATTATATATAGGGAAGAACAACGCCCTCACATTTAATATAACTGCAATCCACCCATCGAATTTTTGAGGCCACGTCTGCTCTAGATTACTTATATTTCGGACGTCCATCATCTTAATGGTTGAAAGATTTCTATCTCTTTCAAATTTTTCACAACGTTTCAATTGCATGAAACCGCAATCGTCTTCTGGTGAATAATGACAAAATCAGATGCTACGCGACCTTTTATAGATTTATAATTAAAGTGTAATTACGGTGTAATTGAGCGCGGTCTTGTGGCACGCGTGGTTTCGCGCTTTTTCTCCCTCCAAAACGGTCCATGAGCGGTTTCCATACGTTTTTAATTTCCACGCTTGGTTAGCAATTCCCGATTTTGACCACGCCTAGACAAAACACCACCGAATTCTTTGGGACGAAGCTAGTGTTCTTCATAGAGAGGAACATTGGTTCAAGCGGAAATTTATGGAAACCACCTATATAGAAGCCAATAGTGCCTTCAGTCAACCAAGCGTGGAAATTAAAAACGTATGGAAACCGCTCATGGACCGTTTTGGAGCGAGAAAAAGCGCGAAACCACGCGCGCCACCAGACCGCGCGTAATTATACAATAACACTTTAATTATGGACCTATAAAAGGTCGCGTAGCATCTGATTTTGTCATTATTCACCAGAAGACGATTGCGGATTCAAGCAATTGAAACGTTGTGAAAAATTTGAAAGGGATAGAAATCTTTCAACCATTAAGATGATGGACGTCTGAAATATAAGTAATCAAGTTACTACATCGTCTAAAACATTCAAACAAACATGTCTGCTCTACTTTAAATTTCTACTCACTTTTGTCGAACAAACGCAACTGGATTTACTTATTATTATCCTAATTTACAGATTTCCACAGTAAGAACAGGCCATATGACAATTAGGGTATACGACACGTCCATAATATGCCGGAAGCCAGGCGTATGAGACACTGCTCTTGCAGCTCATGATCTGAACTAGGAGCATACTGCTCCAAAATATGGGTTCATTGTCGGCTTTGATGAGATGATCCTGGACTGTGTTGACTATATGAAATAAACAGATACATGCATCTGCTTTCTTTTGAGTTATTCAAGAGTTTCTGAAAATCCCGTGGTTCGACATAATTGTTCATAAAAAACAAGAGTATTTGGACAGCCTTTGATTTTTTTGAAATACAGACATGATTTATGGTTGTACGAATGTAAAGTGCGAACCTCGAGCTTGAAATTGCATACTTTGTTTTTCATGCAGAATGAGTACAAGCGATTATATCCATCATTTACTGAAGAAAATGGTATTAACTAAAATATCAATGATTTTTGCATCCTCCGTAAACTGCGCATAAGGATTATGTGAAGTGGGAAAAACATTTTAGGGACTCAGATACCCACATTTTGAATATGAAAGAGAAGGTAGAAGTCTTAAGGAACGAAATTCGGTATTAACTTTTCTTCTCTGATAATTTTTAGCAAAGTTATGACAAAAGACCCCGCACCAAATACATGGGAAAATGGCTTTTAGCCAATTTTGATAATTTTCTGAGATATTGTAGTACAAGTCACTAGAAGTTACACATGCGAGTTTGAATTAGTTTGTATGTCCAGTTTCGGAGATACGAATTTTTGAATATCACAAAAATTGCTGTTTTACCAAAACATAGCAAGGTTCACTCATCCAAAAGTATTACTTCTTAGATGATGAGTAACAAAATAGTGGCATTGCTGGTTTGAAGGAAGTCGAATGTCATGTCAGTTAGTCGGTCGTTACGATAGAAGAAGCCACCTATTATACAAGGTGGGTCAAAAATAGCGACAATTTAGGATATTTTGCCAATCTTTATCAACGGTCCGGTCCCTATGGTGAGACCGAGTATTTTTCATTGGGAAAAAACCTATTGGGATTATTTTCTTAGGACAAGAAGATTTTCTCTAAAAGTTTAGACTTTTTTACAACACAGTAATTTTTTTTGCAAATGCTTGTTTTTTATACTACATGTTTTTAACAATAGCCACACAAAATAGCCTTTTTGAGTCAATAAATCCGCTTTGGATCCAAAAGTATTTGAGAAAGGCTTATAGTAATTGCTCAATATGATCAGCTTCAAGAAGTTAGGATCACATTTTATACGGGGGCTATTTACAAATATTAGTTAGTTTTGTACGTAATATATATGTTTGTTAATTATCTTCGAATGGATCTCCCAATTTGAATCATATTTTTCATTTATACTTCCAAGTAAATTACCCTATACTCGGGCAAGTTTCATTCATTTCCCATGCCTGATTTTTGAACTATAAATTAAATTTGATATTCTATAGAAGATACTATTCAATCTTATTTCTTGATGAAAATTATAGTTCAAAAACCAGACATAGGAAATAAATGAAACTTATCCGAGTATAGGATAATTTACTTGGAAGTATGACTGAAAAATATGATTCAAATTGGTAGATACACTCAAAAATAAGTAACAAACATATATATTACGTACAAAACAGATTTCAACTAATATTTGTAAACAGCCCCCGTATAAAATGTGATCGTAACTTTTTGAAGCTGATCATATTGAGCAATTACTATAAACCTTTCTCAAATACTTTTGGCTCCAAAGCGGATTTATTGACTCAAAAAGCTATTTTGTGTGGCTATTGTTAAAAACATGTAGTATAAAAAACAAACATTTGAAAAAAAATTACTGTGTTCTAAAAAAGTCTAAACTTTTAGAGAAAATTTTCTTGTCGTAAGAAAAGAATCCCAATGGGTATTTTCCTAATGAAAAATGCTCGTTCTCACCATAGGGACCGTTCATAAAGTTTGGCAAAAAATCCTAAATTGTCGCTATTTTTGACCCACCCTTTATAATAGGTGGCTTCTTCTATCGCAACGACCGACTAACTGACATGACATTCGACTTTATTCAAACCAGCATTGCTAGTATTTTGTTACTAATAAGCTAAAAAGTAATAATTTTGGATGAGTGATCCTTGCTATGTTTTGGTGAAACAGCAATTTTTATGATTTTCAAAATTTCGTATAACTGAGGACATAGAAACTAATTCAAACTTGCATGTGTAACTTCTAGTGACTTGTACTACAATATTCCAAAAAATTATCAGAATTGGCTGAAAGCCATTTTCCCATGTATTTGGTGCGGGGCCCTTTAAAGTTTGGCTCCGCCGGAACTTGCAGCGGCGGGAACACGCGAGCCTGAAATTTTATGTCGGCGTTCATTTACGTTTTGTGAGAAAGTGGTCGGATTTTGTGAGATATCACCAGGCATCATTCTTGTAGGAAATTGAATTATCTTCCACTCCATTGAAACTGTTTTTAGAGAAATATATTTTTTCCGAGGTAAAAGTAAAACAAAATTTTTTTTTTTTCAAATCTAGAAATTTTTTGGGTTCCACTCCTGGATTTTTGGCAATCTTTTTCCTTGTTTGTCATAATTCTAACTACTAACATGCTGAATTTGTTGCTGCTATAACCGATTTTTGCGTCAATACCTAGCTGTACTGGATTAATATGGAATTCAAAATTAATGATTATGGATTGAGTTGATCGGGTCATTGGTCCCCTGACACCACCTTTATAAGAAGCTCTTGGAAAATTGAATCTGCATTTTAATTCCTTTTGAAGAAAGTTTATCAGTCTAGAGAACTGATGGAGACCCGATACATCTCGATTCAGTGTCAGGACAATTTTATTTTTCCGTTATCGTTTTTTCTCCGTCATTTCATTAGAAGTCAGAAAATTAGTGCCGGTTTTTGAAGAATTCTCGTTCATCACACTCAACAAACTGATATTCTGTTCAGTTGTAGACGATATATCTTCTGATACTTTGATATGGTGGATTTTTGGGAAGGTTAAACAGTGTACGCCAAATTGTTGGAACCATATGGGAAACTTTTTTATTAATATTTTCTCAGAAAATTTCATTCTTCATAAAAGTTGGTGCATTCAATTAGACTGAGTACGCGCATATTGGTTATTGCCAGTTGCGTGCAACTAAGCGGGAAACTGCTAATAATCTTTTTCTTTCGTTTTTTTTTTGTTTTAAAGAAATTTCCAGGTTTTCAGAGAAAACCTCTCAAGAGTAGAGCTTGTGCGTTCAAGGAAGATCCAAGTATCAGTGGAATCCGAACCAATTCAGCTCCGTGACCGGTGTCCGAGGATCGAAACCGGGCTGCCTGAGTGAAAGGCAAACGCTCTAACACCACGGCCACTTTGCTGTAAATTTACTATAGAATAAAGTGACATTAAAATGCAAAGTATCGAAAGATGTTACTGGAAAAAGTTGTTTGCGATTGGATGATATTCCCAGTTATCCAGTTTAGTCTACCAATTACTAAATTGAGTCGGCCTCAATTTTTAATCGGAATTATCCACAATAATAATTGAGTATAGTGAGTAATGCTGTGTATGCAGTCGAACACGTGCTGTTCAATTTGATTTTTAAATCTAGCCTACCTCGCTTGAGTGTAAGGATATTTTTATTTTTCCGTTATTGGTATAACTCTCAAAAGCTTTATATGGTGGTCTTTCCAATAAGTGTTGTGTTCGCAGTCAAACACGTACTATTCAATTTAATTTTCAAATCCAGCCTATCTAACTTCAGTGTGAAAATATTCTAATTCTTCCGTTATCGGTATAAATCTCAAAAGTTGTATATGGTGGTCTTTTCAATAGGTGTTGTGTATGCATTCGAACAAGTGCTATTCAATTCAATTTTCAAATTCAGCTTACACCTCTTCAGTGTCGGGATATTTTTGATTTTCTGTTATCCGTAAAACTCTCAAAAGCTTGTTGAGGTGGATTTTTCAAATGGTGTTTTCTATGCAGTCGAAAACGTACTGTTCAATTTGATTTTCGAATCCAGCCTACCTCGCTTCAGTTTAGGGATATTTCCATTTTTCCGTAATCGGTATGACTCCCAAAAGCTTTATATTGTGGCATTTTCATTAGGTACTGTGTAGGTACTGTGTATGTGTAAGGGTATTTTCAATTTTCCGTTATAGGTATACTCCCAAAAGCTTACAAATACATCGACTATACAGGGTGTCCCACGAAGATTAGAACAGGAAATATCTCGGAACGCGAGAACAGTAGAGAATTGTAATATTGGGGTTGTGAATTAAAGTAATTGGTGCAGCTTTTTTTGATATTATGTTACCCAATGAGTTTTTTTTCGGTCACGTGACATCAGATTCAAAATTACTCATGGAAATACCTGTATATTTTGGCATTTCTATGTGCCTCCCGATAAAACCATTCCAACTAAGTATCATACTTGTGGTCTGAAACGATTAGTTTAAGAACTACAATATCCTTTGTCCCACGATATTTTTAACTACTTTAATTTTGCCCTACTTTAATCATCACAAAAGTATAGGACTGCCCAAATACACAGGGTGACCCAAAATCTGAGTAATTTGGCAATTGCTCGTTTCAGACGTCGCCGTCGTGGGACAAGGGTTGAAGTACCAGTGTTTCTTAAATTAATTGTTTTTGACCACAAGAGTGATAATGAGTTGGAATCGTTTTATTGGGAAGAACATAGAAATGCCAAAATATACAGGTTGTCCCTTTGATAATTTTGAATCTGATGTCACGTGACCGAAAACAAAAAGCCCATTGGGTAACAAAATATTAAAAAAGCTGCACCAATTGCTTCACTTTACACCCCCAAAATTACAATTCTCTACTACTCTAGAGTTCCGATATATGCCATGTCCTGATCATCGTGAGACACCCTGTCTATCTCAGCTACAGCTCCGGTATAGAATCGAAAACAGTAGTTTATCATTATTGCCCCATTGGATAGGACAACCTATCCACGCTCCTTCGTAAGGTGTTTTGTGATATCCCAGTGTTTTTTATTTTCCAATATACTAGACACGACGTATGCAATGTCTTTTCACGAATTCCTAACGGATTTTCCAAACACCCTGTCAAAGAGTTGGCGCATCCGTGCTCTACTTGCTTTGATCCTCCTTTGACTCTGAATTTTGTTGACATACGTCTTCGCATTTACAGAGAGCACGAAACTTTAACCTTTTTCGTCTCGACCAGTTCAATAATCCTTGCTATTTCGCCGGCGTCGTATAATTGAATTCTATGCACTTCTTTCCCGCTCTTTCACCTCTCTTCTATTTCGTACATTCTAATACTTCTGATTCTTTCTGAGAATCCACTTGAAGGAACAAGATGTTCACGACTGACATAAGAATCCAGATATCGAGTGGTACGATTTCATGAAGGTCTGGCAAGTGCAATATAACAAAAGAATAAAGTGTTTCCTTTGTAAATTTTATATATTTATAATAATTAAAACCTGCCATACACAACTTCATAGGGAGAGTATACTACGGCATTCCAGGGCCATCTCAACTTTTTTATCTTACGTTTTAGACTCATAGTTACTTTGGACGAAATTTTCCCCATCGAAAAAGCTTTGAATTTTTTTCTATCTGTCTGTCCGTCTGTCTGGAGCTCCTTGGGTTTTTCCCCCACAAAATGAAAGACGCAAATAACATATACTAATTTTTATAAGATAGTTCGTTAATGAAAACCCCAGTTTTCGCCACAGCAAAATCGCTTTCAGGAATTTTTTAATCAATAAATAGTAAAGAAAATTACAACTTTTTTGATTTTTTTGAGAAATCTCTGAGATAATTCAAAGAATCGTTTTACAGTTGATGAAACTTTTGGAGAAATTTATAAAACCCACCAAACGAATTTTCATACTACCGGATCGGTGCATTTTTCACTGAGAAAATCCGGGAAAACCTCTAAATACAGACCATTTTTCAAAAATTTATAATGACCAAAACAGCAAAAAAAAGTTATCGAATAACGATAAAATATCAATTTCACCTGTCACACCATCTCTTCATTAACAATATTTAAATTCTTTGCCGTTCTGTTGAATGCACCATAATACTGAATTCTCTGATCCAGTCTAAACAAGCCACTTCCGGTCTATTTCCATGAAATACTTAAATGAAAATTCTCACCTAGTATTTCTTTGGAGTTTATCTTATTTCCAACTTCGTTAGGGGCGAAATTTAGGAAAAGAGAGCAGTGAATGTGCAATGATGTTTCACGCCACTAACATACCCAGTAGCTCAGTAGGCGTAGATTCGACAATTAAAGTTGATTTCGATAAGATTGAAATATGGGGTAATTTTCCGGAGCGCCACGGATTTATCGCTAGTGAAAAATCCGAAACCACCCTGATGGAATGGGACAACCCACAGCACTAATATTACTGAAATATTAATCAATAGATACTTGTAAATGGGTATAAAAATAATATATGAATATCTAGAGGTTTTGTCTTCCCTTACGCTTGGATAACTTGGACCAGAATAAAAGAAATAGTCATGTCCCTTACTAATAAATTATATTGATCTATGTTACACACCCCGTATGTGCACAGTTCAGCTCACCATACAAAAGAAAATGAAATTAATGTAAATATGGTACCACCAAGATAAATTCAAGTAAATGCTGTGATTGAGAGTATGGTATTGTTTGAATATATATATATAAAACCTCCAGTGAGGGCTATGCCTGTGACGTCACGATGATAGCTTACAATTATGGATGCTTATGCCTTAGGAGCAGTCTTATTCTAAACTTATCTGATACTATGTAGATATTCTCAAGCATGCCAGTCCACCGATTATTGTGGTTGTAGTTCATCAGTGCCTTGGTGTATACAGGTGCACAGTGGGTACGATACAGTCAATCAAAGTACATGTGCAGCTGGGACGAATACCATCAACGAAGAATACCAACGATGGGGACGAACATCAACGGAATGCTGAACAACAGATATACAACGGGACAACCACAGTTGAGCAGGAACAATCACAGCAGTGGAACAGTGGAAAGACAACCGTGGAACAACGAAACGGTAGAAATAGTGGAGCAATAAAACCGTAGTGGAGCACTAGCAACAGCGAAGCAGTAGCAAGCAGAGTAGTAGCCACAGCGGAACAGTAGCAAGCAGAGTAGTAGCCACAGCGGAACAGTAGCAAGCAGAGTAGTAGCACCCTAGAATAAACAATACCAGTCTGACTTCTGATTACAATTTTATGGGGCTATAAGTAGAGCCCAAATGCAAATACTAACCTCTATCAAGTGAGAGGGTTCTGATAACAGCTTTGATGGCTTGTTTGCTGTCTGATAGCGAGTTTCTCGTTCCAGTGGTTTTACACAATGATGAAATGACTTCTAACCTAAAAAATCCGCAAAGCGAACGGAGATTTCTCAAAAATATTTACCGTCAAAAATCGCAAACAATTTTTTAACAATTATTTTAACTCATCAAGATCAAATATGGAAGCGGAAAATATGTCTCAGACGTCAAAGTACATACTGTCAAAATCCGACAAGGCGCTTTCTTGTTCGTTAGTGTTCGGTGGGATCAGTCCAGGAACTACCTCGAGCTACTTGGAGCTATGAAAAGAACACCTTAAGATTCAGTGTTGCCAACTGAACCAAGACGAAATCGCCAGCCTCTCAATCTCAGAACCAAACACAAACAAGGTCAGGTATTCGAATGTGAAGTAGGTACCTCAATGACACAAGACAGAGATAGAGTAAGAATGTTACGGTTTTGTGTTCTAAGCACAAAACAATACACTAACCAAAAGTATGTTTACAAAACAACGCTGTCATACCGCAAAATAGAACAACTGATAACTGTCATTCGCTTAAGGCCGGTTCATGTCCGCTTGAACTAGTACGGCAAAGGTAAGTACTAACATTCGGAACAAGCTATACATGACAACGATCAAGTTGTCATTTTGATACAGTGGCGTACAGAGTGGAAAGTGTATATCAATGACAGAGAATTTCTGATGTTATTGTATTAAAACAGAAAGGATTTTCTAGTGAAAAATAAACCCGTAACAGTAGCTCGACTTAATGTTTGTTGATTTCAATTTTTTGTGGAAATTCGTTTTCGCTTTAATTGATGAAGCTACGAATAGCATTCCTGATATTGATGAATTGAAAAAAAAATTATTTAAGGATATCTGTAAAAAATACTGGGTATTCCAATTCAAAATGGAAAGTATTATGATATCCTAGAACCAATCAAATTGGCAACATTGTCAATACAAAAGTGGGTGTACACGGTGGCATAATTCGTGTACACACCTGTTGGTTAATTCCACAGTTACCATGTTTACACGCATTTTGCTCGTACTGCATACATTTTCGTTTCATTTGATTTCTGCTCTGTTTTGGATACATTTTTTGATGTCAGCTGGACTAATAATTTCGTTCAGTTTGGTGTTCTCAAGCCATATGATATTTTGAACTTGATTTATTTCCAAGATGTTCAACTGTATTTGAATAATTGATCTTCAGAATTTACCTAGGCTCTTTCATACCAATTGTATTGTAGATTAAAATTTTACCAAATCCAAAGTTACATTTTGTTGCAATAGAGAGTTCACTAATGTTCATCATGTTCATTAGTTGCTCATATCGTCGTAAATGACAGGAAAGCTTGAGTGCATTGATTCAGTCAATCTCGTTATTTTTTAATTCTATCACGATGGCAGTTCATTGTCATATGGATGACAATGAGTGAGTAACTGAGACATGTGGTGTCGTGTCCGAGCAGTATAGACTGTACAGATAGATAGATACCTTATTAATCATGCTATGTACACAAAATACATTCATGACAAGTCACAGTTACTAGAGTAGTAAAAAGGTATAGTTAAAAAACTAGCAAAAGATTTTTGTAAAATATGTGTAAATAGATAAAACAAAATAATACATCAATATGTTATTCCAGACATAATGGACATCACTTAACACGATCTTGAGCATAAGTCAACCAATCCTAAAATCAGTTTATTAAATAATTGAAAAGTCATGATTCCTCGAGCATCGTTACACCTTGCTTTACACATTTCACATATTCCTCAAGAGAGTAGAAGGAATTTTCAAGCAAAAATTATTTTATTGTTTTATTCCTAATTTATTCCTAATTTTCTGACTTCCATTGGAAGAATGTCACAAACGTTCAAGTTCAGTGAATTATTTTGGGATTTACTGAGACTATGTCTTGGTCCTCTTATTGTATCTGTACCTATGGTGTTGTGCTGATGAATGTCTGATTGTGTCATTAATGTAGGTTTTTTTTTTGTGAATTTTTTTCAAGGCATAGGCTCGGCCCTTTCGGGCTTAGCTGAAGTCGTCCATGAAGGACAAAGGACTCAAAAGTATTGTTTAGGTTCAGTAATACGCCAATATTTTGGATTTTCACCTAAGAGATGGAAAATGTGTTGAAAATTACACTGGAAGTTACACTAAATGCTTCAAAGTCGCCCGAACTTAATCCGACATAACTTCAGTGCGACTTCGGTTGACTTTGAAGCGTTTTGATCATTTTTCAGTGACATTTCCAGCACATTTCCCACTTTTCAGGTGGAAATCCAAAATAAACAAATAGTAGATATTGATCTCTACTTCCAGATGCAGTTAACAGAATACGACGATTTCCCTTAAATCGGCGCATCTTGCAAGATATGCGCTTAACCCTTAACTGGTAACGTGGAATTTTGAATCACATCTGGTAACGTGCAGTCTGTGAGGCTGGCACTTTTTGGAAGCAAAACAAAAAATTCCCAAATAATAATTTTTTAAAAATATATATCACGAACACTTGAGTACACATTCTTTTGAAATAATATTGCATAAAATAACGAAAACACTTCTATCTAAAATATTTTCGCAATAAATCTTTTCAATATAACAAAAATTGGTAGTGATTTTACAAAGACCCATAAAAAAATTAAAAATCATTAAAAAAAAATTGTCTCGTTATACCAACATAAAAAAGTTTCATCATATTCTTCATCCCCATATTGTACCTACCCGTTTTGACGGACCTGCCATTACTTTGTGTAGCGAGAAATGCTTACGTAAACGGAAACGTGCCGTCTCACGGACTGTGCTCAACTAAATACTAACAGCCGTATGCATAGTCAATCGCCAGCGACTCGCCAGAGTTTCGCCGCTCGCTACACAAGGATTATAATGCACAGTCGAGCTCCAAAAAAGTGACAACTACGCGATAAGTCACATTTTGGCGAAACGCTGGCGATGTACCACTTTTTTGGAGCTCGACTGTGCATTATAGTTCTTGTGTAGCGAGCGGCGAAACTCTGGCGAGTCGCTGGAATTGACTATGCATACGGCTGTAAATATTTCTCAGACGTCCTTTACCCAAATTTGCTCCCAGTTGGATGATTGGTTGGGCACCAATAGCTAATAGATCAAGTGGCGTGATTCGCAGAAAAGCGAAACCGTTTCAGAAAAACCTCGAAAATAAAAATGATTGCAGTCTCACAGACGACACGTTACCAGTTAAGGGTTAAATTGTTTATAACGTAATTGTGCGAAAACTACAGATCGGATAGGAAATATCTTGCGCACAGTTGAACAACATATTATTATCTATCAGTTTTCTCAAAATTGTTTGACCAGCTTCAGATATATAATAATTAGTTTTTGAAATATGGTCTCTTTTTCGAGGAAAATGCACCGATCCGGTCGAATGGAAATCCATTTTGTAGTTTTTATATATCTCTACAAAAGTTCCATTGACTGTAAAACGATCTCTTGAATAATCTTTGAGATATTTACAAAAACCAAAAAAGTGGTAATTTTTACCACTAATTTTTGTTCAAAAAATTCCACAAAGCGCTTTTGCTGGAGCGAAAACTGAGGTTTTCATTAACGAACTATCTTATTTAAATTAGTATAGGACATTTGCGACTTTTATTTATTGGAGAAAAAACCTCTATAGCTTGGTCTATAATGGTTTTAGTTTTAGTGGAGTTTTATTTATCACATATTATAAGTATTGAGTGTCACTTATTCAAAATAAAATACTCTTCCCTCAGTATCCCAGTCGAAAGTCTGAATACATCGGATGCTACAATGTCATTGATTGCAAATATCAACTCCACTCTGGGATGCAACATTACCCTTTAGGCTTATTCTATGATCTTAGCAAAGCGTATGATTGCGTAAATTTCGATATTCTTCTCAGTAAACTAAACTATAATGGGTTATGATCTTAGCAGAGCGTATGATTGCGTAAATTTCGATGTTCTTCTCAGTAAACTAAACTATAATGGGTTAAAATGCCCATATGCACCGTTTTCGCGTTTAATCCAGATCAACTAAACCGGATTAAGTGGTCTTGGGTTAAGTTATATTCTCCGATATATGAAAAGTGCGGATTACTTAATCCAAACAACAATTTGGCATCATTGCAAAAATATGCACAACTTGACGTTTTAAATATCAAACTTTGACATCTCAAGAGAATCGCGCAGACTCAAGATACCTAGTTATAGAATCTGATAACAAAAATGAGCGAATGGTATGAAGGTATAAACAGTGTTCGAAATTTATCCATATGGAAGAAACAGTGTTTGGTTGATTTAAAAATAGAGGAATATGCGACGGTATGTATTAAAAGATGACAAAACGAATCTAACATCGCTGGATGATAAGAAAAATGCATGGAAAAATATCGATATCGAATAAAATGCAAGTGGTCCTGGTTTATGCTATCGTACTGCAGAGTCGCTCAAAATATTATTTGAAAATAAGGAAAAAGAGTTGAGAAAAAAATGGCTAACGCCCATATGAACCGTTTTCGCGTCTAATCCAGATCAACTGAACCGGATTAAGTGGTCTTGGGTTGAGTAATGGTTGAGTTGTATTCTCCGACATATGAAAAGTGCGAATTACCTAATCCAAACAACAATTTGGCATCATTGCAAAAATCTGTCCAACTTGACGTTTTTAATATCATCTTATCAAACTTTGACATCTCAAGAGAATCGCGCAAACTCAAAATAATTTTGAAAGTTATAAGAATCTGATAACAAAATTGAGCGAACGGTGTAAAGGTATAAAAAGAGTTCGAAATTTATCCATATTCGAGAAACAGTGTTCGGTTAATTTAGAAATTAGGGAATATGCGACGGTATTAAAAGATGAGAAAACGAATCGAATATCGCTGGACGATAAGAAAAATGCATGGAAAAATATCGGAAACGAATACAATACAAGTGGTCCTGGTCTATGCTATCGTACTGCAGAGTCGCTCAAAATATTATTCGAAAATAAGGAAAAAGAGTTGACAAAAAAAATGCAGATGGTACATAATGGTGAGTTTATCAGGCTTTTTCCCGAAACAAAAAAAAAAGGATTGTTACTTACTTAGTTTCATATCCTGAACACGAATCCGAGGAAATTTCGTAGGGGTCCTCAATACTTTTCGAGTTATGACCTTTTGAATCTTGAAAATCGACCATTTTCAAACACGATTTCTTCAGTAAAAAATCGCACAAAATTCCTCCTGAGATCCTAATCAACACGTATTTCACAATTACAGGCACCAAAATCCAACATTTCACAAAAAAATCAACCTTGTAAAGTATACATACCCATACATAACCCTACCAACTTATTTCAAGAATGAATCTCTATGAAAAGTGAGGTTGAGTATAGTAATATAAGAAGGTTAATTTTATTTGTAAAACGTTTGGTAAAGTGTCGACAAAAAGAAGGAGGCATTTTGTGTTATTTTTTACAAAAAAAATCTTGTTGGAATATGGTTGATTTTCAAGATTCAAAAAGTCATAACTCGTAAAGTATTAAAGACCCCACGAAATTCTTTCGGTTTTGTGTTCAGGAGATGAAACAACGTAAGTAACACCACTTTTCTTTTTCACCAGAAGACGACTGCGGATGAAACGTTGTGATTTATACAAATCATAAGATGTTGATGATAAGTCCGAAATTAATTTACTCACTTTTCTTTTTATTTCGAAAAAAAGCCCGATAAACTTACCTTTACCATGGAAGATAGCAGAGACTTTTGACTGCATGAGGAACGATGCCAAAAATTAGGGAAGGTGAGGGTGAAGAAAACTTAAACAAACCAAAAAAGCATGTTTTGAAGAAACTTCTAGCTATCCAAATCAGATACAATTGAAAAATTAGGCAACATTTCTGAAATTAGAAGTTTTTCTTTATTTTTCTTCATTACATTAAGAAGATGTATAAATGATTTGATGTACTGATTGTAGAGTGGAATACAGGTATTTCTTCATAGTGTATTCATTAAACACTATTTCATTTCCTAAGGAGTTAAAATATGTGACTTTCAGATTCGTATGAAGAAGAACAATTTTTCACATTTTTGTCACAAGTGAAACATTTTGTGTTACTACAAAACCTTTCACGAGTAGGTATTTATAAAAAGTGTACAGCAGAATTTATCCAAATATACAATCGAACTATAGAATATTTACAAACAAGCAAAATAATTAGTGATCGAATTCTATCTACGATTTTGAAGAATCCTTTGGCCTTCCATACGATTGCTCATATCATAAATATTGGGTATATCCCCCAATTATTCGACCATGATGTTCCGATTCGTGCTCTCCTAGATTTTCAGGGAGAGCTGAAATCCCTCCATTCATATCTGAGGCAATGTTATCTTCCATTTAAATTTGCTGAAGAATCAGAAGAGTTGTCTCCTTTCGAAGTTTGAACTTCCATAAAAAAAAAACATATTGTCCTTGTCATATGGAAGTATTCCGCATGATTATATTATCTTCTAGGAAATCCAAAATTAATAACATCAGTAATATCTCCGTCATCATCTAAAAATATTTCGTATCAACTTCCATTTTTTCTTTTTTATCGAGGAATACAAAGATACATTAACCCCACCAACCCAACAGTCACACGTGCGTTTGCTAAGCTTAGACTTCGAAAATCATTGGATTAAAGATAATCGCGATTAAGGCGTATTTCGATACGGTGCATACAAAAAATTAGAGTTAATCGAGCTCAATTTTTGATCTCGTTTAAACTACTTCGGTGCATACGGCTGTTGAAGGTAAGTTTATCAGGTTCTTTCACGAAACAAAAAAAGTATTGTTACTTACATAGTTTCATCTCCTGAACACGAATCCGCGGGAATTTCGTGGGGTCTTTGATACTTTTCGAGTTATGACCTTTTGAATCTTGAAAATCGACCATTTTCAAAGACAATTTTTTCAGCAAAAAATCGCACAGAATTTCTCCTTCTATTGGATGGCACTTTTTTGAGATCCTAAACAACACGTATTTCACAATTACAAGCACCAAAATACAAAGTTTCACAAAAAAAACAACCTTCTTGTGAAGTATACATAACCCTACCAACTTATTTCAAGAATGAACCAATATGAAAAGTGAGGTTGAGTATAAGGTTAATTTTGTTTGTAAAACGTTTAATTTTGGTGCTTGTAATTATGAAATATGAGTTGATTTGGGTATGTAAAAAGTGTCGCAAAAAGAAGAAAATATTTTGTGTTATTTTTTACTGAAAAAATCGTGTTTGGATACGGTTGATTTTTGAGATTCAAAAAGTCATAACTCGTAAAGTATCAGAGACCCCACGAATTTCTTTCAGTTTCGTGTTCAGGACATAAAACACCGGAAGACGACTGCGGATAGAAGCAGTGGAAACGTTGTGATTTATACAAATTATAAGACGATGGAAGTCTGAAATGAATGTACTCACTTTTCTTTTTGTTTCGAGAAAAAGTAATAACATCAGTAATATCTCCGTTATCCTCATTTTTCCTTTTTTGTTGAAGAATACAAAGATACATTAACAACCAACCTACCAGTCACACGTGCGTTTGCTAAGCTTAAACCTCGAAAAACATTGGATTAAAGTTAATCGCGATTAAGGCGTATTTCAATACGGTGCATACAAAAAATTAGAGTTAATCGAGCTACAATTTTAATCTCGTTTAAACTACTTCGGTGCATACGACTGTAAGATGTGTAACTTATACATGGTTTCAGTAATATCTTGAAGACAGATAAATGTTTATAGAATTACAAGACTCTCATGGAAACGAAGCGACAAAAATCAAAAGGAACCGGCCAACGTAAAATGTGGAGTGCCTCAAGGATCAATTCTGGGCCCGATACGGAAGCGCAGAAGGGCCACAACTAATTTTATTTTCATTCTCGGAATTCCGACTTGAATCTCGGAATTCCGACATGCATCTCGGAATTCCGACTTGCAACTCGGAATTCCGACTTGCATCTCGGAATTCCGACTTGCATCTAGGAATTTGGATTCATATACAACTTTCTCTTTCGAATTGAATCTATTGTTTCGAATATGTTGATGATAATAATAATGTAATATACAGGGTGTCCCACGAAGATTAGGACAGGGAATATCTCAGAACTCGAAAGTAGTGGAGAATTGTAATTTTGGGGTTCTGAATTAAAGCAATTGGTACAGTTTTTTATATTATGTTACCCAATTTACTTTTTGTTTTTGGTCACGTGACATCAGATTCAAAATTACTAATGCGACAACCTGTATATTTTGGAATCTTTATGTTCCTCCTGATCAAACAATTTCAACGAATTGTCATACTTGTAGTCTGAATCGATTTTTCCAAGAAATACAGGTACTTCAAAATCCTTTGTCCCACGACGTTTTCAATTATAATAATATGAATAATATAATATACCGGGTGTCCCAGAGCTTTCAAACCAGCAAATATTTCAGTTATTTACAGAAAACAAAAATTTAAAAAACTTTTGTTGTACGAGATCATAATCTCTTTCGTGCAGCATAGCATAATCCACCCCCTGCCAAAAACCACCCCATGCCAAAAACCACCCCTAACTTTTGTTCTTCAAATTGCAACCCTATGCCTGTTTTTGTTCAATACAGTCCATTTCACTTCTCATTCAATGATATAATATCATAGTATCTGGAATGGCATACAGAATTATGGGAAATGAAAAGACAAAAATGAAACATTAATTTATAAACTCATCTGCGTTTTGAATAATACATTACACTACAGAATTTGTTCAAAATGTTGGCCAGCACTTGTCATAAATGCTTCAAGTCGCCGAATTAGTGCGGGAGTACAGGAAGCTCTAATCATCTCAGAAGTAACGGTATCACAAGCCTCTGATATTTTCTGTATCAAATATTCAACATTTATTGTTGGAGTTTCGAGTACCACTCGTTTCAAATATCCCTGTAGGAAGAAGTCCAGTGGCGTGAGATCTGGAGAACATGCAGCCCATCGAATTGGCCCACTATTTCCAATCCAACGGTCTTGAAAAATTTTATTGACGAAAGTAGTAATTATATTATGGTCATGTGCAGGAGCATCCATCATCTTGTTGCCACATTTGTTGTATTTCTTCGATTGGAGTATCTTCTAACAGTAAAGGAATACAATTTTTAGAAAAAATGCAGATCTATATGGCCGATGGGGACCGATGAGAAAATTGATTCCTCTTAGCCAGTGAGAGTTGTCTTGTGACCACGTCGTTTAGGAGTGCCATTATAATGGCAAGATTTGATTGAGGAAGTTGGGATTGTCTTGGAATAAAATTTGAATGTGTGCAATGACTGCCATTCGTCTTTCGAAAATATGTAGATCTGAGTCCTTGGTGTAAATGGATTTTGAAAAGATTATAGCTGTACTTTTCGCAAATTCTTACTGATCCCAATATCCACCGCCAATGCACGAACCGAAATATGAGGATGTACTTCGGCGTAGGCCAAAACAATTATGAAATTCTCCTCAGTCCTCAGTGATCCCGTTCGCATTGTGTTTTCTACATGAGAATAAGTATTGCGACCTGGTTGTCGACAACCAGGAAAGCGCTGCTTATACATCCTCACTGCGCACCTTTATTCTTGTGGCATTCACCAAAAGCTAAAATCATATCAACGTATTCGTTTGTAGTGAAGATGAAAGGCATTTTGATATTTAACAACAGTATCACGACTGATAATAATTTGTGATCCAGATACTGCAAGTCGGAATTCCGAGATGCAAGTAGGAATTCAGAGTTGCAAGTCGGAATTCCGAGTTGCAAGTCGGAATTTATTTTGATATGAAAATAAAATTTGTTGTGGCCCTTCTACGCTTTCGTAGTTTTTGATCTATATAAATGATTTGGTTTGTAACGTTCCTCAACTTAAATTTTCCTTATTTGCTGATGATATGATCATATTAATAGAAAATCCAATTTTATCTCCACAACATAACGCTGAGATTCTATATGACCTTATCGACTGGTTTTCGTCCAATACGTCATTACTCAATCAGAATAAAACACACTTTATGCTATTCCATCCATCTCAATCGTCCACAGATATCAACATTGAAACAGATAAGGGAACGATAACAAGTGTAGACCATATTAAATTATTAGGGATAGATATTGACTGCAGTTTGAAGTGGAATCACCATATAAGTGAACTCAATAAAAGACTCTCGAAGGCAATTTTCGCAATCTTGACAATTAAACGAAACGTCGGGTTTCCGCAAAAATAGTATATTTCAGCTATTTTCACAGTATTCTTCAGTATGAGTTGGTCTGGGGTAATTCTACTGCTGCTGAGAGCACATTTATGCTGCAAAAAAGAGCCTTATGTGGTTTGAGGAAATACGACTCAAGCAGGAAGTACTTCAATGACCTGAGAATCATGACAGTTACCAATTCATATATACAGTAGAAACCAGGTAAGTGCGAACATAGGTCCAACGTGGACGAATTTACCCATGCTCATTTAAAAAACGCACAAGTCAAAAATGTCATCAGATTTTGTCATATTCAAATTTTGTCTTTCGAATTACATCATCAGTTTTGGGTCATTCATTGTGGTAGAGATATTATTCACTATCGAAATGGATCTATATAACGTGTCAGAAAAAGTTAAGATTGGAGATTTGGAGGAAACTCAATACGTGCAATACAAAAAAGATTCATTGATGAATTTAATAATGGACCAACTCCGACTATTTCGACAATTCATCGTGCCATAAATAACTTTCAGAATTTTGGTTGCGTTTTTCCTAGAAAGGTCTAGAGGGCGGTGATGAAAAGGAAATGAAGGAAATCGTGGTGTTGGCAACAGTCAACGAAAATCCTGCAAAACTGCTGAAGCTGTTGCGAATGAAGTGGACTTGAGTGCAACTTCTTTGGGACGAATTCTGAAAGGTCATGGATACCGATCATATAAAGTCAGGAAAACACATACTCTTTATTGTAATGATTACTCCCAGCAGATGTAGTTCTGTGAAACTGTAATTCAAAATGGCAAATGCTGATGAACATTTCATTAAAAATATTGTTTTCAAGAAGAAGTCAACATTTCCTTTAGAATGACGTCATAATCCTTCTCGTGTGCGATATTGAATATTTGAGGTGGCATGCTCGGTGAAAATATGATGGGCTCATTTGTTATAAAAGGTGCATTGAATGGACTCAAATATCTCGATCTTCTGCAACTGCAAATTGTTCCGGAAATAAGAATAGCAGGGCGGAATTTCCATAAGATTTGGCTTCAGCAAGATGGATGTTCAGCAAACAAGTAACGAGGCGTTAAATCCCAAACATTATTCCATCATATGCGCATGCACTGCTTGTTGTGGGTTTCTTCTTATTTGTAGTATTGATGGGAAAATAGCTCATACATAGAGATCTTCCGTGCAAAAAGGTCCTAAGTACCGTATGTGGCGAATAGGTTAGATTGCTCAGGTTACGTTGTAAATTCGCCGCCGGAGGCCTAAGTGAAAAACAATAGGTATTGTCTTAAAACAATCTTGATTCGCGCAAGCACGCGAAAATATTTGAAACTTTATAGGTAGACGTTTGTTCATTATCTGAGCAATGTTCTCCCGCCAATAAATTTCAAATTAGTCACAACTCACAACAAGCAGCGTATGCGCATTAAAACATCAATTTGCCCATCGCACTCCAAACAACGCGTGCCCAAGACAAAGTCACTGATACTATTCGTTTTACGAAAAATGTTTCTAATAATTTTCGATGATTCAAATAAGTGGACCACCCTGAACTGATGCATTTCACCATGTACTTTGATTCACACCGCGCCGCTGTCCCACCATACAGACGTCACTTAAATGTCAAAGCTAAAAAAGAGCGGGCAAGAGTCAATTCCCCTACGTTCGGCCTATGTTCGTACTCACCTGGTTTGTACTGTATATACAAAGCCAGCTTAATGATCTTTGAAAACAAAAATAATTCAGTTGCTCATTCCGATATTTACGGCTAAGATACCCAAAATAAGGATTCATATATTCTACCAAACTTCAAAATGAATTTAAATAGAAACAACATTTTCAATACAGGCTCTAAAATCTGCAGATGTCTCCCCGCCACAATTACAAATACGGAAAATACCAAAATATTCAAACATAAATTGAAATCTCTCCTCCTTCAACATGTTTTTTAAACTATTGATGAATTTTACCAATGATGACTTATCAATGATGTAGATAATATAGATATAATATTCTCAAATAATTGTACACACATTCCATATACTTTTGATTTAATGGAAATGAAAAATTTGTTATATAATGAATATTTTTCTACGACCATTAAGAACATTTCAATTGCGTCTTCGATTAAGAAACCTTCCACGTTGTAACACCGATTTTCATTTCCCACGGGCTAGCTGTATCGAAATACTTCATTTCCTACGACTTTCATGAACTACTAGACTGTCATTATGGGTAGGTATTAACGAATTTTATGAACTTAAATAATATCGAATCAAGTTTGTTTACGTCTGTCTAATAATTTGACATTTCACATCAGTAGATAATTACAAAATTCGATTGAAAAAATTAAGTTATTAAAAATGATTAGCGATAGCATTGTCTATATAGAAGATAGTTAGTCAACCTTATGGAATCATAATTGGATCAAAATGGATGCGACATGTAGATGGCGATAGTAAGCTCGCATCCAAGTCATGTCGTAACTTCAGTGATCTGGCCTACAAGTCATGTCGTAACTTGATTGAAAAAATGACACAGCATTGAAATCAGGGTTTTTTGAAGAAATCTGCATCGAAATGACGTGAAATATTCATGTTTGTAACTAATCACGCTTGATGACACTCGCGTTTGGGTCCAATACCTTTTCCACAGGCATTGACTAACTATCTTCTATTTAAACAATGGCGATAGTGATGATGATTTAACAATCAATTTAATAAATTTATATCAGAAGCTCCTGATAATGCCTATTTTCTGACATAGGTATGATTTTCTTTTCATAAAACCAGAATAATTTCAATAAAAAGATTGATTACAATGGGATTCTATATTTTTGAATAGTTGACAGATACTTTCTATATAGCAGTTCATATGAACAAATTATTATGTGCTCTAGTAACGACGAGTGTTGATTCAGATGACACATGGACTTTGGATGGTGGGAGCGAGGGTTCAAATCCACGCAGCCACATTTATTTTTCATTTTATGAAATCGATTAGTGTTTGATTTTTTCTGCATAAAGTTTTTTTTATTTCCAAGTTGTCAAAATTTGAAAATTTTGAATTTTAGTTGTTTCACGACGTAGGTAGGTAAGTGTACAAAAAGAAAAAATACATGTTTCATTCAACGGGTGAAGAAATAAAAAATTATCTAAACCATGTAAAAATTGCGGTAGGAGAGTTTATGATAAAAAGGATTATTAAAATTTTTATAGATTTGTTAATGATTCAGATGGTCGTAGAAAAAGTATAGTGTACAATGAGCATGAAATGACCCATTTCCCACTCGTAGGTATATGAAATTTTGTAGTACGAGCGTAGCGATTACTACTCGTGGGAAATGTATGTCATTTCATGCTCATTGTACAATATACTATTGTATTCTTTGGTTACCGTGCAGTTTCGATAGATACCGTCTGTAGCTACACTCCAAATCGCATTTTGTATAAGGGGAGCAACCCCGTATACGACTCAGGGTGCTACCCTACCAGCCATATTCGCGACAATACTCTTTATGAAAATAATATCAATAGGATACTTGCAATTTCAATTTGAAAATATGCGATGATAAAACAAAGAAATAACTATTAATGGAATTCACAAATTCCTGAATAGGACTCGATGGGTTGTCTCAGGTAGAAATTAATAACCTTTGTAATTTTTTTTTTTTTAATTATGAAAATTCTTTATGAAATACGTTGAATGAATGTTGTCAATATATTTCTAGTGATGAATAATGTTCCAGACGAAAATAAACTGAAATTTCATGACATTAATAGTAGGAGACTTTTCAATTTAAATCCGTTTATTCGTATGTACTGGTAACGGAATATCTCTGTGATTGAATCATAATAATGGTTTGGATAATTAATTCGTTTCGGAAATAATAGAAACTTTTCTAGAATAAAATCTACATGAATGTATCTACTTAATAAAAGGGCATTTAGTGTGTAAGAATATCTTCTCCTCTGAAATGATGAAATATCAATTGAATACCTGCTGTCGATTTTCCCATTTAAATTCAGTTATGCTCGAGAAGCTTATAATAATTTGTAAAGGGGGAATTAGAAAAGGGATTCCTATAGAACTTCCTTTTTTAGATGAATTCTTATTATTGGTGAGCATCCGTAGAATAGCAAGACTGAATTATAGCAAGAATTTTATCCATTCCATTTAAATTTTGAACAGCATTCCATATAGGTATTGGTATAATAGGTATTGAAAAGTATAGGAAATAAATTTAGTTAGATAACATTGCAACCGTATACGAATATTAGAGACTAATTGGTCATCATTGGTCCGGTTTTTTTTTTTTTTATGTTGTGTTTTCCACGAAAAGGAAAATCCTGTATTGTCCAGAGAATATCTGAGGGAAAATAGGTAGGAATTGTTGTTAAAAAAAATTGCTGTCAACCTCGCAAGGTTCTCACAAAATGTTAACCTATGAGTGGCTTCATAATAACTACGTATACATGGAAGGGCCATGACATAAACGAAAGCTTAAATATGATACATGTCCGCCAAAATCTTGGAACCAAGCTTTCTATCAACAATTTCTCAGAAAATTTTATTTTTCATAAAAGTTAGTGCATTTGATTAGACTAAATATACGTGAAGCCGTTATTATCAGAGGCTTGCGGCTAAGTGGGAATTGCCCAATATTCTGAATTTACAATATAGTAAAGTCATATTAATAATAATAATAATAATAATAATTATGACTTTATTAAGGCGGAGCTCAGTCATAGACTGCTCTAGCCCAACCTGAAATAACAATTCGAATTTACAAAAAATAAAATACAGATATGACAATAATTACTATATATTATTTTCCTGACAATATTAGATGATAATGGATCAATTTTCAATGAATATAATTGCTGACTCTTTGAGAAATAGCTTTTAAATATTTTTCAAATTAACAAAATAACTGTTTATTTTGGACTTGAAAGTATTTAGAGTAGTCATTACCATGCAAAATATCGAAAAATATTATTAAAAGAAGTGGTTTGCAATTAAATTATTTTTCCAGTTATCTAGTTTGGTCAACTAAATTCAATAACTGCCTAATGAGTAGGCATCAGTTTTCAATGGGATTCATCGACAATAATGTTTGAGTAGTAAACTACTGAACACCTCCAACACACAGGAGGTGTTCAAAGAACACCTTTCGACGCATAATTGAGTTCCAAAGCTTTGCAGTCCGTTGCAAAAACTGACCCTGGAAAATAGTAATTTACGTAACAAGTCCAGAAAATACTGTTTTTTTGGACGAGTATACCAAATTCTAGGACGAGCGTTAGCGAGTCCTGTCTGCGAATCCAAAAAAATGTATAATAACAAATCAATGAGACGCATTTCTAAGCGGTCGACCTTCACCCATCTTTTAACCGGATGAAACATACTTTTTATAAAGTTACATAAATAGACGAATACGCCTAAAATGGGTTGCCTATCAAAAGGCGGTCATGACTATATACAGTGAGTTTCAAAAATTTGCACCATTTGGAATCTTTCTCATTATCGACTTGTCAGAAAATTTTATTCTTCATAAAAATTGGTGCACTACGGAATACTTTCGAGTCATCAAAATTCCAAATTTCCAAACGGTGTACAGGGGGGAACAAAAAATAGAATGTTGATCAAGAGTATACTACCCTGGCTGTGATTCCAAATTTGAATATTTTGAACATTTCAGTCCTTATTTGTTTTATATACTGAAATTCGAACAGAAGGTAGGTACCAACAAAAAAATTCTAATTCTTATTTATAATAATATTTATATTAAATTTCGAGCACTTCCCGGTCTAGTCCGGGAAGTACGTACTTCCCGGACTATGCCGGGAAGTGAATACTTCCCGGATGGTTGCCGAAGAAAGATTGTTGGCATATCGACAAAGTGACGAGAAATATATGTGAGGACTGAGCACGACGGGTCAGTCTCGGTGAGACCGCTAACGGTGGATGACAGAAGACAGATCGCCAAACTTTCTGCGACGGCTCACTCACTTGTTGACGAAGCATCAGCGACGAAATTATGGACATAATCTGAAAGTTTTAGTTTGTATTTAGGGGCTGTACTCCATATATGGGTATAGTATCCCAGAACAGATCAGATAACCTACTACGTCAAGCGAAGCAGAAATATGGAGTGCATAATGCCTGGTCAAGAGGAGGGAAGATATATGTGTTACGCAATAAAAATAAAGAAGTAATCGAAAGTGCAAATGAGCTGTGAACACTTCATCGACCTGGTCGAAATATATTTAAAACTATGTCGTTCATCCCTTTTTATTATCTACTCCCTTTTTTGCCTATGAACTTTTTGCTCTCTAAAACTGATGATATTTGAATAGAGTATTTTAGCACAGTAACTTAGAATTAAAGATTATACATTGCGAATTCGTAATTTTACCTAAACATTTCTATATTCTTTGAAAATACTGGAGGTATGCGAGAATTATAATCCAAAATTCATGAAAAATAAAAAAAATATTCTTTAATTTCGCTCATTTTAATATACGTTCTCTATGTACTGGATTTGACATGTTTTCAGAACTGATGAGAGGAGAATTTTACTCAGTTCTAGGTCTTTCAGAAACCTGGTTAAATACAAATATTCTTGATGATGCATTTCACATAAACAATTACAGGCTGGAAAGGAAAGATAGAGAGGACAGAGGGGGAGGTGTAGCTTTCTATATTCATAAAAGTATCAAGTACACCGTTATTGAGACTCCATCTCCAGCTGATTGTCACCTCGAACACCTATGGATCGCAACTACTATTTCAGGTAAAAGTTTGTGTCTGGGTACTGTGTATAGGCCTCCAAATTATAACTTGATTTCATGTATGGAAAACTTGGAAAACTTGATTGCATCTTTTTTAACTGAATTTGACGTCATTTTGTTTGGTGGTGACTTTGACACAGACATGTCTCAACCTCATAACAATAACACCCTCCAAATGCAAAGCCTGTTGGAGAAATATAATTTGTACCAAATCATTAACCAGCCTACCCGAGTCACTGAAAGAAGTAGTACTTTAATCGACCTTATTATAACCTCTGATGAAACTGCCATAGAGCAAAACAACACTTTCAACATGGAGGATATATCTGATCACTTTCTAGTTGAGTGTCAGCTAACTCTTGAGCGCAATAAGCAGCAACAAATCCTTCAAAAATATCGAGACTTTTCGAAATTTGAATATGACCTTTTTCTATTCGACTTGCACTCACTTGACTGTGGTAAAATATTTTCTCTTCAGGATGTAGACGAAATGATTGATAGTTGGAATTTAAACCTAGGTGAATTGTTTGATCGCCATGCTCCTGAAAAAATTGCTAGAATATCTAAAAGCCCTGCACCGTGGCTTACAGATACTCTGAAAAAGATGATGAAAATCAGTGATAAAGCTCTAGTCAAATATAAAAAACTGAAAACTGAGACATCATGGATTTTCTATAAGGAAATGAGAAATCATGTGAACATGGCTGTTAAATCTGAAAAGCGTGCTTATTTAAAATTTAAATCAAAATCCAATCCAAAGGAATTCTGGAAAGCGTTAGACTATTTAAATATTAATAAAAAATCTCAAGAATCCCTTAACTTTTTTCAAGATCCTGACAAATTTAATGACTTTTTTGTTGACAATATTCCCTCTGCGGATCAACCGTTACAAATGAACAGGCTCATTGATAAGTACAGACAACTGAACAATGGAAACAAATTCAATTTCACTCCTGTTTCTATCGAAGACGTTGAAAGTACTGTATGCTCTATCAAAAGTAATGCTCGGAGAGTGGATGGTATAAATCTGAAAATGCTCTCGCTCGTGCTACCCGACTTGATTCATGTTCTTACATATATCATTAATAGTTGCTTAGCACAGGGTAAATTTCCGAAAATTTGGAAAAAATCGTATATTTTTCCTATTGCAAAAATTAAAAATCCAACTGAATTGCTACACTTCAGGCCAATTAGTATACTACCAACGATATCTAAAATTTTGGATAAAATTGTTTCGATAAAACTCAAAAAATTTCTGGAAGTTAATAACGTTCTACCTGTAATACAATCTGGCTTTCGTGCCGGTCATAGTACAACTACAGCACTGGCTCATGTTACCGATGATATTTTTAGGGGGTTTGATCAGAAATTAAGTACCATCTTAGAAAAATTAGACTTTAGCAAGACCTTTGATACGCTCAATCACGAATTAATGTGTAATTTTTTGGCATTGATGACATTGCACTGACGTTTTTTCATGATTACTTATTCAACCGTAGCCAGCAGACTTACATTAACGGACATATGTCCAATAGTAGGATGTTAACCCGAGGTGTGCCACAGGGAAGTATCTTGGGGCCACTTCTGTTCTGCATCTACACAGCCGACTTTTCCAAATATCTAGAATTTTGCAAAGTGCACCAATATGCTGATGATACCCAAGTTTACCTTACGTTCGATCCTCATCAATTGAATATTGCATGTGAAAAAATTACGTCTGACCTCCACTACCTGTCCGATCTCTCTAAAGCCCACTAACTTATGCTAAACGAATCCAAAACGGAAATGATCGTTTTTGGGTTCAGGAGTTCGGAAATCTCCGAAAGTCCTGATTTGAATATCACCCTTAACAATGCCACTCTCAAGGTATCGAAACATTGTAAAAACTTAGATGTTCACATTGATGCGGATTTAACGTTTGGTAAACATGTGAGCGAACTCCTAAGAAAATCTTATGCAAAACTCAAAATGTTGTATATGCACAAGGATATTTTGGATACAACATTAAAACTGAACTTATGTGATTCCCTGATTTTGTCTTCTCTGTCGTATTGCGGCATTGTTTACTGGCCAGCCCTTACCAAACGTGATCAAGAGAGCCTTCAGAAAGTCCAAAATTGGTGTATCAGATTTAGCTACAACCTAAGAAAATATGACCACATCAGCAATTCATATGTGCGATCCAAATGGCTGAAATTGAATGAGCGATTTAAACTCCACTTGTCTTGTTTGATATATAAAATCAACAAAAGTAAAATCCCTAGATACTTATTTACGAAGCTAGTGAAAGGGTCGGATATTCACGATCGCTCAACTCGGACTTCCTGTCTGTACACTGTACCCGCACACAAAACTGCAATATTCCAAAGATCATTTTCCTACAACGCTATTAAAATATTTAATCTTCTTCCCTTTGATCTGAAGCTATCGTCCTCTGTCAGTTCCTTCAGAAAACATGTCAAAGCTCACCTCTACAATTGAGTTCGATCTTCTCAAGCCATTGTTAATGTTATTATCTTTCACGGTATTACTTTTTCCTCTCTTTGTAAATTACTATCATTGTGTTTGAAATTGCTGCTAAATTGGGGGGGTTATGTGGAAGAGCAGCTATGCTGAACATCGCCTCCCCAAATGATTCAGTGTTTATGTAATATTAATTTGAAGAAAAAATAAAGACACATTATTATTATTATTATTATATGTGTCTTACACGTTATAATCAGTTGACGAGACGTGTAATAGCTCTAGGTATGAAACAAAAAACCAAGTTTTCGAGATGCACTGTTGGCAATGGACCTCATATGGTTTTTCCATAAAAGGGCTCTGATGCTGATGGTATACAAAAAAATTGAAACGGAAGACTTCATTGGTATGGATAATCCAGACATATTCATTTCAACCACTGTGCGATTGGCCTTACTAGAGAAAAGATATGCTTGGGTTTTGTTCGCATTTCATTTTATCAAACTTTTCGATCCCCATTCTATTATTTTTTAAACCATATTTGAGACATTAACGTTCCTTCCCCGTTGAGTTAGTGAAATGAATCCTAGCCTTGAACACATATGGTGTTCCAACTCCAATAGCAAATGTGCTGCTGGCTCCTGTAACAGGATCCTATGTTGGTGTTCTGAAAGTGAATTCTAAATAGAACTATCAAGTATCTAAAAAAAATCGACCAGTGTAATATTTTTGAAGACTTTCTCCGCCAAGGTAGAATTCTGGTATCTAGTACCTATAACAAATCTCCAAATCCAAATTTCGTTGAAAATCCCTCAATTCCCAGCCAATTAATTCATGAACAAAATTCAAATGGATCCCATGAGGCGGACCATCGAGATAGTTTGTTACATTGTAAGGGTATCGAATATGAGGACAGATGTGCACTGATAATCACTGAACGGAAACACTCCAGACTCAATAATTAGTATGAAACGACATTTTAAAATGTTAAAATGAACTCGAATGGCTAAGAGCAGAAGCTAGGCACGTTCGTATAACTCAGCAGTATTTTCTGTGGAAATATTTGTAGAAACGCGGTGATTTTTCTGACCCGGAAAATAATCTTTTTTTGTGGGAAGGAAATGTCCTGACGGAGACCGAAGACCAGGGCTGTAATAGGATGGTCCTTCGGTATCCTATTTCACCTTTGATAATACTCAGTGCATTTATTCATTACAATCTTCATTTTGTTAAATAGAGTTCTGGGCAGCTCGATTTCTGCGGTTGCAGTGAACAGTTGTTATTGGGTAAGGTTACGTTTTTCGTGAGGACGGCGGACGGCTTTTCTGGCTCAATTTTTATGTTTTTATTTTCTGGCTAAACATTGAAATTTAGAATCGAAATCAAAATTCAGTTATAGCAATTGAATTTCTCAACAATTGGGGGGTCGTTATTCGTAAATAAGAGGACGATGTTAATACAGAGTGATTTCCATACGATACAAAATCAGGATTAGCTGTAAGAACCGAATACCTCTGAGAGATTAAGAGATCCGTGGATATTTTCAACCCAAATATTAACTTTTAATCGAATGCTATTAGTCATTTTAAATTTCCAGTTTTATCATACTCATATGTCGTGGAACCTGTAGTTGATGAGGACGCTCTGTACACCGGAAATGAGATATTAGCTATTTCCATAAATTAAACACCCCCAGAACACAGCACCAAGCTAGTATACACCAAGAAATTGGCTCCAGTAAGTACAGTCATAAGTTATATGAAAGAACATAAATTGGTTGGGGAGTTAACACTATTGATGATACAAAATGTGTTGATTATTACAAAAATTATATCTACTCAGATATAATGATTTTATAACCTCTGTTTAGGAGGATTTCATTGATTTATTAATTCCAAATTTCATTTTATTTACTTAATGGACATATTATTTATCCAACCTGTTTGATTTGGCACTCCACTAACACCGAATATCATTAGTTGAAGCAATCTTACTTCAAGACTACTCTACGCGAGTAGCACGAATATAATTTCGGACAAGCTGTATATATAAGGAGAGTAGAGTCTTAAGGGGTTTTGTTGGTATCTCTTGGCTGGCACATTAATAACACTTTACCGTTTACAACAGAAGTGATGACAGCAGCCTCATTAGGTTATATTTAGGTCTAGTTGTAAAAGTTGAACGACAACAACCGGTTTCAGGAACTTCATCCCTCGAGACAGTAGAGTCACTGAGTGAATCCCCCAGACGAGGAGGCCGAGATTAAGTAATCAGGTAAAACCGAGTATTATCTACGTCAGAATACGAAACTTTTGAAATTTTACACTACGGAAAAATGAACAATTTATTGAAAAGAGAAAGCTGAAGCAAGTGACGCCCAAGTAGCATATGACAAGATTATGAAAACGTTGAATTAATACATAGAGAAAAGTTCAGAAATAAAAAATTAAACAGAAAAAACTGAAACCTTGGATTACATCGGCCCTGATAACGTCTACCTACGAAAGAGAATCGCTGAAAAAAAAATGGAAAATGACCGTACACCAGAACAGGAAAGATATTACAAAGAGTATAGGAATAAACAAAATTCATCAATAAAACAACTAAAACTAATTACTATAAGGATAAAATGTATGACTCAACGAGCGGTTCTGAGCCCTATGTTATTCAATTTTTATACCTTTGGAACTCCATAACTATTTTGATGATAGCATAAAATGTATCCAGTGCGCTGACAACTTCTGCTTCTATACTGTACAGAGATCTTTCGGTTTATGTGTGAGGGAACTCAAATATGTCAACTATTGCCTGAAAAATCTAGCTATATCTCCCAAAAAATCTGCAGTCGTTTTCTTCACGAGACACAGGCTCCTCACTGCTGATTATATCACTATGAGTAATCTGAATATTCCTGTCAAAAAACACAATAAATATCTAAGAGTTGTCCTGGACTGTAAACTGACATGGAATAAACAAATAGAAAACATCAAATCAAATGCAAAAAGGGAATCAACATGCTAAGATGTGTAATGAAACCTAAATTGGGCGCAGATCCTAATATCGCACTTCAATTTTTCAGACATATATTCGCAGTATGGAAGTGTTTTGTATGGTTCTGCGGTGGACTGTCATCTCAGCGTGATTGACAGAATATAATATAATGCCGTTAGAATAAGTTTAGGAACACTGAAATCATCACCAGTGCAAGCACTCTTAACTGAGGCTCAAGAACCGCCCCTTGGAATAAGACGCACCTATCTAGCATCAAAAGAAATTATCAAATTGAAATCCTTTTCCATGGATGGCCCACCGGCAAAGGGCATATGTAAGTTATCCATTGGAAATCTTACTTATAAATATTGGAATCTGAAGAAAACTCCTCTGTTGGCTGAGGTTTTTACAAATACAAACACAGACTGAAGTGTTTCCCAATATTTAATCTCGACCTAGAGGCAGTAATGTTCAAGACAACTGTTATATTCTCTGATTATAACGAGATAAATTCTTATAACCAACCACTGCTCCAATCCATATGGAGATGTTATACCAATCACCTCTACATCTATACAGATGGATCCAAATCAGGCAACAGAACAGGCTTCGCTTTTTATATTTCAAACACCAAATTTTGCTATTCCGGTAAAATTCCTGATCTTTGTTCGGTAATCTCCGCAGAAATGCTAGCCATTGAAGAATCTCTGAAGTGAATAATTGAAAATGAAGTAACAACACATGTAGTTTCGATTTCCGATTCTAAATCTGAACTAAATGCCTCGAACAATCTAAATTTTTATAAAATATACTTATCTCACCATTTATGTAATATCAACATTATCAACATTATCAAAATCAAATGTGAACATTACCATGTTATGGGTGAAGGGCCATTGCGGAATAATGGGAAACGAAATAGCTGACAAGTTAGGTAAAATAGCAACGTCTTCCACAAACACGATCGAAACTCACCCTTATAATGACATAGTCAAAATAGAAAAAAACAAAATGAGAACAAGTCGGGAGGGACATTGGCAGGAATTCACCGCAATTTCCACTAATCATTACACACTCATACATTACCATTGAGAATTCCAGACCTGTCAGATTACATTCTAAGCAGGAAAAAAGCAGTCACCATTGTCATACTCTTAGTATACTCCGGCAACGTCAGGATGATTGAATAGTTTTATGTCAATCGACTGTCAGTTACAAGTTGATAATAAACCCTATTGAAATAAATTGCTTCTTGCTGTTCGTCATACGCTACCAACAATCTAACAAATGTAACATACATAACATGGTGGCAGCGCAAAAGCGCAATAGTGGTTTCGTGAAAAAAACGCTGTGATTCTAGCGGAAAACGGATAATTGTAACAAAAAGTGCAACTCCGGACAGCTACTGGAAACACTTTGAAGATGTCGGAACACTGTAGGAGACCAGATGAAATGAAATGATCAGGCGACCTCTCTGCCCATTGGAAATTGTGGCTACAAAAATTCGATCATTACCTGCTGGCAAGCGGAAATCATGAAAAAGATGATAAAATCAAAATTGCAGTTCTGCTCATCTTGCTGGGCGATCAAGGCCTTTTAATTTACAATACTTTTCAGTATTCAGCAAATGAGGATAAATCAAAAATTGATACGGTACTTGCAAAGTTTAATGCTTATTGTAACCCAATTAGGAATAAGGTTTATGAACATTTTAAGTTTTTCAAAAGAGACCAACAAGCAAATGATTCTGTTGACGAATTTGTTACCAGTCTAAGACAACTTTCGTCTACCTGTGACTTCGTCGAAACTGATGTCATGATTCTGGATAGGCTCGTTCTTGGAATTAAAGATGGTAGAATTCAGGAAAGAATGTTGCAAGAAACAGAATTAAATTTGGCTCAAGTTTTGAAAATTTGTCAATCTATGGAAAGTAGCATGGCTACACAAAAAGCCATTGCAACGGAACAAAATGTGAGTGCTATTAAATTCGGGAATAGACAATCTTCTTCTAGTGGTACAAGACAATTTGGACTGTCAAAATCGAAAGATTACGGAAAAGTGCGCGAGTCAGGAAATTGTACCGAGAGAAATTGTGATTACTGTGGCTTCGTGCATGAAAGAGGCAAGTGCCCCGCATATAATCGTATTGCAGCAAGTGTCTGAAGAAAGGACATTATCGCAGGCTCTGTCATACTAAACGTGTTCATGGTATCGAGAAAAATACAGACTCTGAATCTTCTGAATCAGACAATTCCGGTAATGAAAGTGACTGTAATCTTGTCAGTCATATTATATGGACAATCACAACAACCAGTGTGAATAGTGTTGAGTGGTTTGAAACCATCCAAGTTGAGGATGCCAACATAGACCTGAAAATCGACACTAGAAGTCAGGTAAATTTACTCAACTTGTCAAATTTTCAAAAACTTGGAATAAATCAGAGTGACATCGAAAAATCGAAATCAGTGCTCTCGTCTTATTCTGGACATAAAATAGAAATAGTTGGACATATTTTCTTAAATTGCTGCTTCAAAAGTGTGGACAAAAGACTCATGTTTTATATTCTGGTCAAACTCGAGGCGGCATGTGCTTTATCGATAATCGGAAGTGATTACAAAAAACTACATTCAACAGGTGCTTTGAAGTCACTGCACATGGTAACTCCTTGAACTCTATTGAAAATAACACAAACCATAGTAGTTTGGATTATATATTGCAAAAACACAAAAAAGTTTTCTCAGGAATCGGAAAAGTAGATTGTTCGTATTCCATAACTCTATCGGACAATGCTATTCCTACAATTTGTGCTGCTCGAAAAATACCAATCGCGCTCAAGGATAAAGTGAAAGAAAAAATAGACTCAATGGTTTCGAATGAAATATCGGTTCCGGTTAAGGAACCCACAGATTGGGTTCACCCTATAGTTATCGTGCCAAAATCTAACGGTGACATTAGAGTGTGTATGGATCCTAGGAACCTCAACGTTTATTTGAAGCAGGAAAATTTCAAAATTCCAATAATTGAATCATTATTTAGTGAACTTCATATTGCGCAATTCTTCACGTTGTTGGATGCTTCGCAAGCGTTCTTGCAAATACCTCTAGACTACAAAGATGTGCACTATCGCAACGTGTTGGGGTAGATATCCAACGATTTATCCATGAGACTCTTGAGGGTGTACATGGTGTTATATCATATTTTGATGATCTACTAGTATTTGGCAAAACACTAGGAGACCATAATGCCAATCTAGATGATGTTTTAACAAAAATCTCCGAAAGTGGCCTTACACTAAATTTAGAAAAATCCAAATTTTGTCAAACGAGTGTAAAATTCCTCAGGCACGTGATTAGATAATAAGCTGACAAGATGGCGGCGAGTGAAACAGTTGAGTTAGAGTGCTCTGACAAAAAAGAAAACTGTAATTTTATATGTTGCAAAAATAAATTGAGTAACATGTATTACGTATGTGTGAAGTGCTATGGCTTGTATCACAAAAGCTGTATCTCAAGGAAAAAAGCTGTGAGGTGCATAAATAACTATAAAGTGATATGTAAAGAATGTGAAAAAGACACAAACCATGAAACAAATGAAGTTGACCAACTGAGAAGTATTATTGACGAGCTTAAAAACGAGTGCACGCAAAAAACCGCATTCATAGAAAAACTCAAACATGAACAACAGTCATTTCTTGATGAATCATTGAGGATGGAAACAGAGCTACTGGAAACAGTAAGTGATAAGGATCAAATGATTAGAGATCTACAAAACAAAATAAAAACTAGCATTGATAAAAAACCCAACACAACTTTTTCTAGCAGCCAAACATCCGAATCTTGCCTCTGTCCTGAAAAAACTAAACAAGAAAAAACTAAACAAATAAAAACGAATGATATATCAATACAAGTAAATATAAAGGAACTGAACATGTTGCCAAATGTACAAACTTCTCCTGATCCCACGGATATTGATAATGGGGATCCAGCCGCAGAAAAAACTGGGGTACAAGTTTCCAAAGGCAAGTCAACACGAACGAAGCAGAAAGAAAATCGAAATAACAATAAAAAAGTGACCAATTCTCATGACACACTGAAGACAACGTACAAAACGAACACTGAAAAAAATAAATCTCAGAACAACGCTAAGCGACACAAGAAGAAAACGAATAAGAAATATGAAAGAATAGGTACACAAAAATGGATAGTAGATAATCAAATGACAGAAAGTACAATAGAAGAGGAATTGAAAATCGCTCAAATCTGCATAGAAGAAAAGAAGGCAAATCAAGACAGCACTACTGACAAGCCACAAGTCACTGATAAGCCAGAAGAAAATAATAAAACACAAGAAACGGAAAAGCCACAGGGAACAGATATGGTACGAGGAACTACTAAACCCAAGGTCCTGATAATGGGAGACCAATATGCAAAAAAATTTGACAAAGTTCTAGACATACTTATTAATTCCAAGAAAAAATATGAAATCATATCGAAGGAAATCCCCAATGAGAAATTAGCAGACCTAAGTAATGCAATCTGCAAAACTACCTTAGATTTTGACAGAGAGGACCATGTTATAGTGATGTTCAACACCAAGAATGTCAGCAATAATACTCTCCTGAACCAGGCAATCAAAAAACTATTAACACTGGGTCGTGCCACAAACATAATTATCGTTGCAGAGCTTGAAGCACAAGATGACACAAGAATCACAAACAAAATGAATAAGCGTGTTAGGGAATACAACAACAGAATCAGAAATACATCGATCGCAACACTACTAGATGACAAAAATCAGGGAAGCAAACATAACACTGCACAACAGATAAGTGAATTAGTGATACACAATAGTCTTTATAATAAAATAGTTCTATAAACAATTAAACCTGTAGAAAATGTTGATGTGAATTACCCAAATGAATGTCAGTTTTTTCGAGTCTAGAGAGATCAACAATCGGTCAATTTCATTATTTCTACTGAATATCCAATCGATAAGATATAAAACAGATGAACTTTTAGTGCTTCTTGAAGACAGGAAAAAGCCAAATATTGTTTTATTGACGGAACACTGGCTGGCGGAAGATGAACCATGCCATTTAGAAAACTGTAGGACTTACTCTAAATACTGTAGAAGTGCGGGGTATGGTGGGACAATGATACAAATCGAGGAAGTTTTTTACAAGGAACATAATCCTGTGAAAATAACAAAATATGATCACTTATTAGCAGAAAAAGATTTTGAATGTTCAGTATGTTATTTCAAGAAAATTAATCTATATGTTTTGTGCTTATATAGATCTCCTTCCTCAGATGTTGATTTATTTTTAGAGAATTTGGAGTTGATACTCAATGACCTTCCTATAAAATGAAATATTCTACTGGGAGGTGATTTCAATGTCGACTATATGAACAGTGATTCAAATGATACAATATCTACTGAGTATATTCAACTCTTTCAATTTAAATAAGCGCGTTGATTCAAGCACTCGAATTAGTAAATATTCATCAACCTGTATCGACTACGTCTGTAGCAATTTTGATCCAGAAAAAGTTTTTTGTTCAGTGATCTCTTCTGGACTTTCTGATCATAGCGCCATTGAATTCACAATGCCTCTTATTGACTTTGAAAAAGAAAAGTATAAATACGGCAGAATTTACAGTAGCAAAAATTATGAAAGGTTTTACCAAAATTGCCTTGAACTCGATTGGCGGAACATTATGCTTCTTAGAGAGCCCTTCCATGCTTTCTACAATCAACTCATAGAAGTCTTCAATAGGTCGTTTCCCATTCAGAAAATCAAAATGAAACGAAAGAAACCATGGATAACACAGGGGATTAAAAAGTCCTCAAAGATTATGCGATCCTTACATTATATCCGAAAATTCACTAACAACCCTTATTTTCATTAATACTTCAATAAATACCGAAGAATCTATAGAACAGTACTCAAGCTAGCAAAAGAAAATCACTTCAAGCATAGAATAGACAAATCAAATAACAAAATGAACGAAACATGGTCCATAATAAATGATTTGAGGGATAAACCTAAAAAAAGAATCGATTCAGAAATACCAATAAGTGCAAATGAAATGAACGATTTCTACTGTTCAATTGCCAAAAAGCTTAACGAAAACACTGTAGTACCATATGATCCGTTAATACATCTAGAAGACTATGGAAATGATAATCATTTGATATTGTATGATACGAATTTTGACGAATTATGGGAGGTAATGAAAGAAATAAAAAATAAAAAAACAGCTGGATTTGATGAAATCTCAATAAAAAATTTCGAAAACCTTCCAAGAGTTGCCATCAATACATTAATAGCACTAATAAATGTGTCATTTCGTGAGGGTGCATTTCCATCTTTTCTAAAAATGACCATAGTAATCCCATTACACAAAGGTTGGGACCTAGATAATCCCTCAAATTTTAGGCCAATATCGCTCATACCCACCCTAGCAAAGATCATTGAAAAACTCGTAAAAAAGAGACTCAATGAGTTCATTAGCAAATACGATATCATTCACTCAACACAATTTGGATTTCAAAGTAGAAAGAACACAAATGATGCAATTTTTTCCTTTCTGCATGAGCTTTACTCTAATATAAATACCGGGGATTTTTCCGCTTCCGTGTTCTGTGACCTTGCGAAGGCTTTCGACTGCGTAGATCACGGAATACTTCTGCGGAAGCTTCAACGTTATGGCTGTAGAGGAGTGACTTTGAATTGGTTTGAGTCATACCTCACAGGGCGTAGACAGATAGTAAAGACTAAGGAAATTTCAAGGACAGCTGAGATAGGCTCGGGGGTACCCCAAGGATCGGTTCTGGGCCCAATTCTATTTATATTATACGTTAATGATCTTTCTAATCTCAACATTTTTGGGGAAATAACATTATTTGCAGACGATACTACCATTTTGTGGAGAAGTAAGACCATTGAAGATCTGAACGAAAAAGTATATCGAGATATAAAAATTGTCAAATCATGGTGTGATTCAAACCTTCTATCATTTAATACCAAAAAAACGAATATAGTCTCCTTCAGATGTACTCTTCAAGAAGTGACATTAGAAAATGATATTCAGAATAAAGACTGTATCAAATTTCTGGGTTTGAATATAGATAAAAAATTGAAGTTCGACACTCACATAAAACTAATGAAAAAAAAAATCTCAGCTGGATGTTTCGCAGTTAGAGTAATTGCTAAAGAACTTGGAGTTCCAACTGCACAAACTGCATATTATGCTTTGATAGAGCCACATTTGAGGTATGGTATACCCTCCTGGGGAGTGTGTAGCTCAAATTTACTTGACTCGGTCCTCAAAATACAAAAAAGAGCAATTAGAAATATTGCCAAAATTGGACCACGTGAATCATGCAGGCAACTATTTATAGATAAAGAGATCCTGACCGTTGTAGCTCTCTACATCTTGGAACTGTTTGTCTTGTAAGAAAACATATTCAGAAGTTTGAAATCGTTTCTTCTCGTTATTCCACACGACTAAGTTCCAAAAATAACTTGAAATTACCTATACCTTCGTCCTCTCTGATCAAAGATTCATTCATTTATAGCGGAATCAAGATGTATGATCATTTGCCAATCGAAGTCAAAGATTATAATGTAGATATAGAGATTTTTAGAAAAAACATAAAAACCTACTGTGTTTAAGGCCGTATCATACTTTGCAGGAATTTTTTGACGATGATCTGACAATAGATTGATTGTTTTTGATTGTTTTACTCACTTATTTTATTCTATAATTGTGCACTTTGTCTATTTTCGTACAACATTTTTATATATTTTATTTATACATTTATCTAAGCTTTGTCAACAAGATTTTCATCTTCGGACAATAAAGTATATTTACAATTACAATTACAATTACAATCTGGTATTTCTCCCGATGGAAAGAAAATCGAGACAATAAAAAACATGAAGGTACCAGAAAGTCGCAAAGACCTTCAGCGCTTTCTTGGCATGATTGTAGTTCTTGCCAAATTTTCGCCAAACCTGTCACAAGAGACAGCTCCCTTACGAAAGCTGCTCAGTGAGAAAAATGAATGGCATTGGTCCGAAAACGAAAATATTTGTTTTGATCGTCTGAAAAAACTTGTCACCTCTACGCCAGTATTATCATTCTTTGACATAAATAAAGACACTGTCCTCTCCGTTGATGCAAGCCCCTTCGGACTCGGAGCCGTGATATTGCAAGACAATCATTCTGTGGAGTATGCGTCTATCTCTCTCACCCCCACACAACAAAGATATAACAACCACATCGAGAAAGAATTGATGGCTCTTGTCGTGGGCTGTGAAAAATTCCATTTTCATCTGTATAAAAAGCGATTCAAAATCCAAACAGATCATAGACCTCTCTTGGGTTTACTCAAAAAACCCTTAGATGAGCTATCAGCCAGGCTACAACGTCTTCTTATCAGATTACTGAGATACCAATTCATTTTGGAGTACGTTCCTGGCAAAAGAATGCAAGTCGCTGACGCCCTCAGCAGAAACCCTAATCCTGAAATCATTGACACTTCATATTTAGACACAAACCTTATGGTTCATTCGGTGTTAGCACATCGCCAGAAAATAAAGACCGCCTGAAAAATGCCATTTCCAACGATAGAGCCTTTCCAAAAATCAAACAATTCGTTCTTGATAGCTGATGGCCCCGACACAAAAGTGACGTACTTGCAGAAATTAAAAAGTACTGGACTATCAGAAACGAAATTTTTGTTCATAAAGATGTTCTTTTTTACAAGAGAAGACTTTTGATACCACTAGCTCTACGTCAAGAATTTTTTGATCTGATTCATCAAAGTCATCAAGGCGTCATATCATGCAAGAAACGCGCCCAGGAAACAGTATACTGGCCAGGAATAACAACGGATATCGAAAATTTAGTGCTGTGTTGCCAAACCTGCCAAGAATATTCTCGCAGCAATCAAAAAGAACCATTAAACCCCCATGACGTTCCCGACCTCCCGTGGGAAAAAATTGGCGTTGACTAAATGGAATAGATTTTTTAGTGCTGATAGACTACTTCAGTAAGATGGCCGTCGTCCACCGCGTACACAACAAAACTGCCGAAATAGTTATTTCGACCATGAAAAATATTTTTGCGATGAATGGGCTACCATTGGAAATATTTTCAGATAATGGCCCCCCATATAATTCTGTTGAATTTGTCAATTTTTCCAGAAAATATAACATCAAATTGAGAACATCAAGCCCTACATACCATAATAGTAACGGAATGGTTGAAAAAGCCATTCAAACCATAAAGTGTTTGAATACAAAAACTATCGAAGATGGGGAAGATCCATTTTTAGCCATACTAAATTATAATATCACACCAAAACAAGATGTTCCCGCTCCATGCGATCTGCTCATGGGCAGAAAATTGCGAAGCACGTTGCCAGTTTCCAAAGAATTTCTTATGCCAAAATATTCCATCGAAGGTATTAGGAGAAAATTGAAAGAATCGCAAAAGAAACAGACTGAGTACTACAATCGGTCAGCGAAAAAATTATCAAAGCTTGAACCTAAGCAGAAAGTATTGATCCAAAAGTGCCCAATAAACTGGAAACCAGCTGTAATACTGGAAGAATCTGGACCATCGTTCGCACAAATGATGGTGGCGAATATAGACGAAACAGGGTTCACTTGAGACCTTTTAGAGAAGATCCTGTTCCGAAACCAAACCACAATTTATTGGATAACCAGGAAAATATACAAGATATTATACCAGTGCAACCGGCTCCTGATTCTCACCAAAACCGAGACCATTGTGAAGTTGACAAAGAAAGAGACAAAAAGATTGATGTGCAGAGAGATGAACCCAGAAACAGAAATATTGATATTGCAAATGATTTTTATACAACTCGAGGTGACCGTTCTGTAAGACCGCCAAAGAAGCTGAATATTTGAGTGTCATATATTTTAGAGTACTCTCAGTATACTCCGGCAACGTCAGGATGATTGAATAGTTTTATGTCAATCGACTGTCAGTTACAAGTTGATAATAAACCCTAACTATGTCTCTACCAGATCTTATGGTGAAGCGAGTCCTCCAGAGTGGCATCAGTTGTCCAATGCATCCCACTATTGCTTCTTGCTGTTCGTCATACGCTACCAACAATCTAACAAATGTAACATACATAACAATCATAACAAGACTTAAATTAAATAACGGCAGATTTCCAGCCCATTTATATAAAATCGGGTTATACCAAACAACTTATTGCACTTGCGATGACTCATCGATCTGCTTAATTAACTTATTATTCTTTTCCTGCTCGAATCACACTCCAGAAATATCATGACTCCTAAATCTACTACAAATACATACTATTTCATTTCCGTTAAATATAACATATCTTCTCAATATGAAGAATAAAGATATATTTGACATTTTGGTAACATTTTTGGAAAATACTGGTCTAAATCTCTAAAGATATACGCTAACAAAAGTCTGTGGCAAATGGATACATAGAGAGAAGTTTAGAAATAAAAATAAAACAGTAAATAATAATAATAAAACAGAAGAGAATCGTTGAAAAAAAGATCTGAAAAATAACCGTACACCAGAACAGGAAAGATATTACAAAGAGTATTGAAATGAACTAAATCCATCAACTAAAACTAATTACTATAAAGATAAAATGAATGACGCACGCAACAATTGTAGAAAAATCTGGAACATAATAAATGAAATAACAGGAGGCAAAGAGAAAATCCAAGTTTCAAATACGAATATCAAGAACGAACTGGGGATTATAGAGCACGACAATACAGAAAAATCCAATTTATTGAACACATTTTTCAACAACTTGGGGAATAACATGGCTAATGAGATTGAAAACACACAATTACCAGAGGATTTTCTACAAGAAAAGGAAGAACACACATCACTATTCCTAGATCCAGTGGGGACAAACGCGGTAACTGTATTGATATCAAACTTAAAAATAAATGCACTCCTGGTCCTGATGAATGGAACACCAAACTATTCAAAAATATTCATAGGAAGATTATATCATATTATTCATATTATGAACCTTTGTTTTTCGAGCGGAAAAATTCCAATGTAATGGAAGAAGAAAGTAGTTATTCCTGTTTTTAAAGCTAGGGATCGCTCGCAACTAACAAATTACCGTCTTATTTCAGCCATGAATAATTTCGGTAAATTATTTGAACAAGCACTAAAGCACAGGTTAAAAAGTTTCCTGAATAAATACCAAATTCTCAGTGCAGATCTATGTGGTTTTATTAAAAATTCTAGAATTAAAGATGCAGCAATGAGTTTGCTGAGGAGGGTGTAGGGGACCCTTGACGGGTCGAGGAAGTGTCTCGCATCAGTACTTCTCGGCCTTGCAAATGCGTTCGACACAGTATCCCACAGCACTCATTGGAAAAGTGATTAAATGTGGCATAAGATGCATAACACTTAAATTATTCAAAGATTATTTGGAAAACAGAGTGTAGACAACGAAAGTAGGAAACACGGTTAGTTCTGGATAACCTGTACAAAGAGAAGTTCCACAAGGGACAATACTAGGGCCCATTCTATTCCTAATATATATATATATATATATATATATATATATATATATATATAGAGGAAGGGTAGTCGTTGCTGACTAGTTAGGAATGGAACTAGTAAATAGTGGGGCTTTGCAGCAAAATCAAAGAGTACTCTTTAAAGTTTGTCCAAGCTTTCGGAAATTTAATAACTTATTTCCATCATCAGGGATACTACAATTTGCATGTGTAAGTAATATAAAAAATATATATGTACGGTTAACTTACATCTTTGTTGAGATTGTTCGACGCGATGTTATTCAACCATAAGTGGCACATTGTGCAAGATGAAAATTGATATAAAACAAGTGAAATTGGAAAGATGTCATAAAATATTTAGATAAAAATACGTTACATTTAAAATTGTTAAAATTACTTTATATTTTGACCACGTCAGGCCAAATCAATGCTATTGGTTAAGAGAAGACAGACAGTTGACATGACATATGACTTAGTCAGTGGTACCAATTTACAGTTACCAACTTATGTTAGAGTCCGTAAATCCGATTTTTAATTGGTAAAGCGACACCTAGTGAGGTAGGATGGAACCTGAATTAAGTACATTTGGCATGTAACTAAATGTCTTTAGTACATTTTCATTCTGGATCTTGATGTGTTGAAGTAGATATAACAATGTTTTGTCCTACTGTGGGCAAAATTATGGTAAAGGTTTATACCTGGAGAAAAATGGTTAAGTTTTATGTTGAAATTATCTGAACAAAGTCAAGAAATATTTGTTGATAAATTTGAAATATTGAAGGACAGTGGATTCTTATCCAACGTCAAGAGGTAGGAATAGATTTCACTAAGATGATTGATATCTGTTTTTTTATTTATGCAATTACTATTTTCTGCATCCACCATTATTCTCGTCTGAACGGTATGGCGTGGCGATCTTCATGAATGACTACTTGCAACGATTCATTTGAAACAAAAATTAGTGTGTAGGAAATCGTTAAAAAAAAAACTCTATTCGATTGTATGACAGGCTATAAGCGGCACCGTATGAGTATGGCATTTTATTCCGCCGGATTATTTTACATAAACTACCGGAAATGCGATTTTTTTAAGTAAGAAATCGTTGAAAACCCGTAAATCAGCAGCGATCCAATTGCTTCGCAGTTATTACCGGTTCTGCTTCAGTATTTGTGGAGGTTTCAGGATCCCCGAAGCATAGATACATACCACAAACAAACCTCTATATTTCACTACACCACCAGCTTGTGAATTCACGAAATAAAAATCATTCAATCTACAAAAATGTATTAATTATATATATATACAAGTTAGTGCTTATTAGCACTATTTCACAATAAATTGATTATGCAATAATTATATAACAACTCCAGTCTTGGATGAATGCGGTATCATATAGTTTCATGGTAAAAAAATGTTTGAACAGAATTTTGAAATAATCTAATGTATCTAAAGATCTTCGTATGATGATGTATAACATGAGTAAAAAAATATGGATTTTTTAGTCATGCGTATGAAAATATGCTTTCTAAAATCTAGATATATTAAAAATTATAAAATGCATTTAGCAAGCTCAAAGCATCAAGACTGTAACATACTCGAAAATTGAGTTTTATGAATAAAATCAATTCAGAATAATAAGGGGGAATTAGATGGTACAAAAATATAGTGAGCTGTAATTACTAAAAAAGAAAAGGAGTCCAAAATTTATTCGAGATATAATGAAATCGTATTTATAGTGTCCCAGAATTAAGTTGACAAACTGCATGTTAGGTTGATTGTGAGTGGGTCAACTTATTTGACTCACTCTCAAAATTAGATTTCTTCCAAGGACCCCAGCTCATTTAGGAAGATGCAAATGGTGTCGGGAAAGGCATATATTACATTTTCCTGCATTATCCTCTATTGGCCAAATGCGAAAATATCTTTCCAGTTGTAAGGAATGCACAAACTACATGCAGCAATTTGGTTCACACCAATTTTGTGCATGTAGAATCTCATCCAGCAATGTTGGGCAACTTATGTGTCAAAGGATTTCCTGTTAATGCCTTTGAATGTCTTATAGTCAGTAACCCCAATGACTGAGTTCATATCTAACCGATTTAACCAAACTTATCAAAACCCAAAAATGCTTCCATCCTTCTAAGTTACACAAACAATAATTTTTTTCAGTAAACTAGGTACATTATGTGAGAAATAAATTATTAAACTTATTGTGGAGACTTCCCTTCAATTACTCTCTAATATGCCAATATCAGTCAAATATCTTTCAGCTCCTGTTACTTTCTGCCTCTATTTGATATTTGATATATAATCGACTGTAACTTTCCAAACACTCAATATATGTCTCAAGTGATTAAAAATTCTCATATAGGACCAAATAATATTTGTCTAAAATAGTATTCAAATTTTGTGCGAAATTTTTCTCACGGCACAATTTATGCAGAATAAAACTTTGCTTGGAGAGGAAGCATTATTGGACTTGTCCAACTAATCTGATCTCAAAAACCCCATGTTACCATTACTGAACTCAATTCCGGGACACCCTATTTATATAAAGGATGGTCTGATAAAAATTCAAAATTATTGAAGTTTATACAGTAAAAACAATTTGTGAAACATCTCCAAATTCGGAAGATAATCTGCTCAATTTTCAATTTTGTTAATTAAATATTTAGGAACTAACAAACGCTTTGAATTTATATTTTATAGGAATCAAGTATCACTATGTACAGAGGCCCATTTAAAAGCGGTCCACCCCTGTAACTTTCAAGTGATTTTTTCTGAAGAAAAGGGCTTTGATTACTTCATTATCCCGCCATAACGAAATTTCGAATTTTTCCAAAACCAAAATACATCAGTTTTTTCAATAAAATTTGACGACTGATAATTTCAAACCGTGGTAACAGAAAATACAACAATAAGAAAAATTATATTATTATGATGTACTTGCGGAGCAATAAACTTCACCAATGACTCCATGAATTTGAGTAGTTGTCTTTTGTTTTGCTGACTTATTCAATTCTTTCTTTATTTAGCACATAAAGCTAATTTCACATTGATAAGATAAAAAATATTAAAAAATCAATTACAGTCACGTACCTCAATTTGTTGTCTATCAACATGCAGAAGACATTAAAACTAAATTTTACTTGAAATCCGGCTTATTTTGTGACGTGAGGATTTTCACTGGACCAATAATGACGATTTTTTCTATTGAAAATCCCTTCTCTCGAAAATTTCGATTCATCAGTCCAAATAATTTTATTTAAAAAAAGTGGATCTTTTTGAATGCGTGTCAACAACATTTCACAAAATTCTACTCTCTGTTGAGGGTCTTGAGGCTTCATTGCTTGAATTTTGGTGAATTTATAATCATGCATTTTATGTCTTCGCAAGATTCTTTGAACCGATGAATATTTTATACCCAAATCTTCTTCAGCACTTCTTATCGATGACTCCGGAAATGCGTGAAAATATGCTAAGACATTAATCTGGTTGTCTTCAGAAGTTACGGGTCAAGGCAAGTTTCTTAGTGCTTTTAAAGTTGATCCAAATGCATTGAAATTGTTCTGAATTCGTATAAATTTCTTGAGGTTCATTGGCGGTAGATTCGAATACATTTCATTGAACTTTCTACATGTTCTGCTGATAATTTTATCACACTGTCCAAAAATAATAAACAAATTCATAAGAACTTCGTTTGAATAGTTTTGTTCCATCGTTTTGAAGGTATTTGCAACTTCTGAAGTGACGAAAATGTCGATATTATTAGGAGAATGTCACAACGCTACTGTCAAATAGTAATCATGGCCTGCTTACCAAATACCGAATGGAAATACCATTCTGAAGGGACATTTTCACAAATAAATGCTCATAAGTCCGAAACTTAACTAGTTAGGTATAGGTATGATATACATAGAAAGAAAGCAAATTTCAGCAGCTTTTCCAATTTTCAATAATATACAGGGTGTTCCATTTAAAATAATCAAATTTCAGCAACTTTTTCAAGCAAACGAAAAAACTGTATTTTTTTACCACCCTGTATTGAAGTAACGGAGATTAGGCTGACGTGTGGGAAGTGTTCAAGTATCACCAACTCCAAACCAAATTTCGATATCATAGTACTCCTTAACTAAAAGATATCGGCATTTTTAGAAGTCATGATTTTCGAAGAAAAAAATTGAAATTAATTTTTATTTCGAAAACGGTAACAGATAGGTATAGGGAAATATCAAGAAAAGTTGTCGGGCAATTGTTGGAGATTCCAAAAATAATATTATTTACAGAGTGTTCCAGTTGAAAAATCAAAGTTGCTACTGCTTTCTAATAGAAGCGGCAACACCGCATTGTCGAAAATATTTTAGTTGGCTAGAGAATGTCCGAATATGCCCTCCATTAAATTTTCAAGGTGATCCGTTGTCTGGTTCACCAGAAACGTCTAATGTGCCATCCACCGTGAATCAGCCTGTATATATATATATATATATATATATATATATATATATATATATGTACATTACTAAGTTCATGGGTTGAACCGCGTTGAGAGTTTATAACTCGACGTTTCGGCTCCTGCTTTGGAGCCATTTTCAAGAGTGTGACTGCGAGGCCTCTATCTGCCTACTCCTCGAGTCGTGGTCTTGAGAGATATCAAGGTCTCAACCTGCCTACTCCTTGATCTCAAAAGACAAAAAAAAAAAAAAAAGTCTTTTGAGATCAAGGAGTAGGCAGGTTGAGACCTTGATATCTCTCAAGACCACGACTCGAGGAGTAGGCAGATAGAGGCCTCGCAGTCACACTCTTGAAAATGGCTCCAAAGCAGGAGCCGAAACGTCGAGTTATAAACTCTCAACGCGGTTCAACCCATGAACTTAATAATGTACATATTTCTGACCGCGGAAACCTTTCCGAACATATATATATATATATATATATATATATATATATATATATATATATATATATATATATATATATATATATATAGTTATCATTTGTCAATACGGCACCATTTAAGATATGTTTTGTATTAAGAGGCACCCATATAAACCTTGTAGCACCCGACTTTGGGTGCAACTTTGTTCCGCATGGAAAATATTTTATTATGATAGAAAACTGCATTTTACGTCATTTTATGAAGAAAAAGGGGTGCCTCATGACCAATTTTTAGCCAGCGACATATTGATTACTTCAGCCTTTTCATTGTAGAGGGCGCTTTGCTTTATACGAATGTATAAAGGAAATGAAATTATACAATTTGACACCCGAAGAATACGATGTATTGAGGCACCCGTAAAAGCGGCAACACTGGTCTATGCAGCAATTTCAACCATGGATTTTGTCAATATTCAAGACGGCGGCTCCAGTATGGTGGACGAGATTTGCGATTAGGGTCAGATTTGATTAAAAATTGGTATGTGGGATTTTTTTAGTCGTATACTTCGTTTTTTTTTGCCAAAATTCATGAATTCAAAATGGCGGCTCCAGTATGGCGGACGAGATTTGTGATCAGAGTCAGATTTGATTCAAAATTGATTTATAAGGGTTTTTAGGTCGCAGATTTTGGATTTCTAGTCAAAATTCATGAATTCAAGATGGCGGCTCCAGTAAAGCAGACGAGATATGTAAATAGAGTCAGATTCAAGTCAAAATTGGTATGTGGGAGTTTATTAGGTCGTAGATTTCGAAATTTTTGTCGAAATCCATAAATTGAAAATGGCGGCTCCAATATGGCGGACGATATTTGTCATTATGGTCTAATTGGATTCCAAAGTGTGTGAGGGTTTTCGGGTCAGAGATTATGAAATTTTTATCAAAATTCATGAATTCAAAATGGCGGCTCCGAAATGGCGGACGATATTTGTCATTATGGTCTGATTCGTTTCCAAAGTGTGTGAGGGTTTTCGGGTCAGAGATTATGAAATGTTTGTCAAAATTCATGAATTGGTAGACGAGTTTTGTGATCATGATCTGATTCGATTCAAAATTGGTATGTGGGGGTTTTTGGGGTAGGAAATTATGATTTTTTAGTCATAAAAAATAATAATTTCAAAAACTGAAGAACATGGCTCACTTCTAACTAGGAAGTTGAAAATAATTGACAATGATATTACTCAAATGTAAAATAGCGTGGGGTGCTTGACAAAGTTATCTTGAACTCTTGAACGCTCAGTATTGTTAAATCAAAATAGAGGACATGAGAATATAGATCGAAAGCAATCACGGTTTTTTCACATTTGAGAATTTCATTGTCAATTATTTTTTAAATTTTTTAGTCCATGTTAGAAGTAAAATAGGTTTTTTAGTTTTTTTCAACTATTATTTTCTCAGTCAATAAAAAAAATTGTCGTCAACCAGTTACATCTCACGAGCAACCCTCAGAACCTTTCAGCGTGTGATGCTAGGCACGGGACCGAGCTGAGATTAGAACCTACACCGATGACTGGATTGAGAAGTGAACACCTGACCACTCGCCACCTTGGCCCATTCATGATAATTTGAACGTCATTCCGAAAACGTTGAGTTGAAGTTGGTGAGAGTGTATGTTACTTTGCAGCAATAATAGATAGACAATACAATGACGCCAGAAAGCATTCAAGGAATAGCTATTTGTGAATTTAGAGCGCAAATTGATGGGTTGTCGCTCGACGTAGAGAGTTACCGCGCGACGCGAAGCGAAGCGCGGTAATCTTTTGAGAGCATCAATTGCATTTTGTATTCGAATTACACACAGTATTTTTTTGACAAATGCAGATTTCAGACAAAGAAAGAACTCGATACTTCATTGAACATACATTATTACCTAAGAATAATGGATATCGTCGGCTTAGCAATACCAATAATTAGAATTACCTGTAAAACATTAAAAGTATAAATAACTTTTGCCAAAGTCGGTATCGAAATTGCTCGCAGTCCAATCATTATCTCAAATAAAAAATGCGAGTCTAAAGAATCGAACTCCTGCCGTCGGCGTGACAAGAAGAGTTTCTAACTACTAGTCTAATTTGTTCACAATAATTAAGAACATATTTCTCAATATGACGCCGACAAATCGGAAGCTTCGTAATAATATTAAATGAATAATAATGAAACTGATTCACAAACTACTCTGAAGACCATGAAGTATAATTGAAATGTACCTTTTTGATGAGATAGTCTTTATCTGCGGCTTCTTGTAAAAATCCTTGTACATTTTCAGAGGTAAATATTATTTTGGATTATATTGCTCTACATTCAACAGATTGTTTCTTGAGAACACGACAAGCTTAGAATATTTGTTGATGACTTTATTGTTTTTGACATTCAAGCATGTCCGTAGCATCGAATACACAGACCAAAGAGTTAATGGTTTCAGGGTCCATGATCTTTCTCCAAAATGAGCCAGTAGGTAATAATTTTCCTGAATACTAATAAACCTTTTTCGATTGGCACCAAGTTATGATTGTTCGTATTGTTATTCATATTTGTCTCAATTTTTCTGGAAGAAGATGTTTAAGGTGGATTCATGCAACATCACTAAAACTAAAATGAATTAAAGATTTAGATGAATTTTAAAATAGGAAAATGACGGTGTTCATGTAGCATCAATTTAACGAAATTAGAGGTGCATTTAGTCAACATCATTATGAAAGTGTGCCTAAATATATGTTAAAACCGAAAGTCGAATCTGTTATATCAAATGGCATCGTTTATACAACAATAGTTTATGCTAAAAACCTTTGATGTTACCGTTATGTTTGTGCTAAAGTTGACTAAATCCACCCTAAGAAAGTACTAGACATGCGCATATCATTCCAAATGTTGATATTTGAAACGTCTTGGTATTCTTTGTTCAGAAAACAGAAGGTGATTAAGGTGAACCATAACCTGAGATTATCGTGGTTTGTTGATTTGATGTATTCTGTTCTGGTGTTTATGGCATGAAAACTATCACCAAGATAAAGAATTGTGGTTTTGTACTCAGTGCTTCTGGGAGCCTCTGGAGTTGTGAGGAATCAGAGAAATAGAAAATAGGGCGTCATACCAATGCTGAAGTATATTAAATCGGATGCCGAAAAAGAGATCTTTGCATAAACTCGGATGGCGCAAAAAATATTTTCTCTCTTATCTCTTGTCATATATGAACGAAAACTGTTTGACGAGTTCAATTAGCTGATCATTAGTATCCATAAAAAAAGAAAACACGAAGATATAGATCTACACAAGAAATTACTTATGGATAAAACATAACATCTTTCTTTTTTGGAAGCAATCAGCTGTGAGCACAGATTTTCGTATGTGACCACACATGCACTTTTTCTAATTTATGGAAGAAATTAAGTTATTAGTTGAAAGTTGGCCATCTTTCTTAGTTTTAATGTTGATTTCAATTGCCCAGTTTCTTGCATGAACACGTCCATTTCATTACATTGTCTTTCATTCGTAGTTTTAGTTTCAAATTTATGCTTGCGATGTGCGAAAAATGCGACTTTAGGTGGATTCATACCTAAAGTCGTATTATTCGCACATTCTGCCACATGAGGAAGTATGTACACTATTTTCCATGGATACCTACTTGTTTATTCCCAACAGTATGTACCATACAAATGCGAGCGTTTTTTTGGTTTTCCGCTTGACAGCGGAAATGTTGTCATTTAATGACATTCATTGAAAAACATCAACTTTGCGTTGAGATTTGAAAGAGCCAAAGGCTACTTTGTTATGCGGTGGTCTAAAAACTCTATTTTGATAGTGATTGAAATTATTCCGAGATTTAAAAAAGAAATATTACAGTTTCGTCTATTTGCCTTAGTTACTCATTACGAATATGAGCTTTTATTTAGCCTCACCAGTCCCGGTGCCTGCCTGTAATGAAATCTTTCCTATTGAATTTGAGCGACTTCTTGTTATCCGATTAACTTCAAGTGAAAATGCAATATAGAATATTGTTGGAGAAAAAACAAAATAGCTGATGCAAGATGGCGAACAAGATTTGTAATGATTATGTTATAATTGGTATGTGATAAAATTGGTATGTGGGGGTTTTTGAGTTCGGAGAATTTGAACTCAGAATTCAAGATGGCGGCTCCAAGGCGGCAGACGAGTTTCGTGATTATTATCCGATTTGATTGAATATTGGTATTTGGAAATTTTCTGTGTCTGAGATTATGAATTTTTTGAAAAAAAAAATCAATTTAAATTGGACGCTTCAAGATGGCGGAAAATTTTGTGATCATGGTCTGATTCGATTGAAAATTGGTATATGTAGAATTCTGGGGTCGGAGATTATGAATGATTTATCGTAATTCATAAATCCAAAATGGCGGACTCCAAGAAATTTCGTGGTTTCTTTACATTATATAGTATTATTGTCTAGTAATAGTACAGGTAGCTTGCAACGAAGGCTAGTATTTTCGTGTTAGATACATTTAATGATAGTAAATTTAAATCAAACCATCCTTTAATGCGGTCAATATCTCTAGAAATGGTTTGAAATAGATTAGCCTCAGTCTCATCGTGCCATTGTATGGTAGTATCCTTGGCAAATAAAGTGAAACTATCTGATATATTTAAATTGGTCATGTCATTAACATATAATAGGAAAAGTACAGGACCGAGTACCGTACCTTGGGGTACACCACAGCAAATAGAATGGAGTGGTGAGTGATGATTTCTTTTGACATCCTGATGACGATTCGATAGGTATGACCCAAACCACTTCAAAGATTTAGGTTATTGTGTGAGTTATATATTCGAAAGCTTGCTGCTTTCGTATTCGAACTGAAAACTTTATACGGAAAGCTCTTGAATCATCTTGAAATAACTTCGAGTTTATTACTGTCTGACATACTTGAGTACTGTAATGTCTGTCTGTTATGTAAATTCCACATGCGCAGGCCTCGCTTTTCAATTGGACTCTCTGGGCAGGTGCTCAGGGCCCGTGATCCTTAGGGGCCACTACTTTGTGCTAATGTGATGTGTGAACTATCATGTAAGTTTCTGCTGGATAACCACACATGGCTTGCTCGTATCAACCGATCTCAGAGGTACCCGACATCCAGAGCGGCGTCAACGTGAATCCAAGCTGAAGCAGTTTACTTTCAATTCATTTTCAATCAGTCTGAACCAACTCTCAAAGGAAAAAGTCTTCTTTATCATATAAATCCATTATTTTCGATTTGAAATGAATCTTTTCAAAAAGTAAATAGTCAAACATTTATATTCAACTAGCGCATCGAAGCCTACCACGACCGGTCACTCAAAGAACGAAAGCAACGAAGGGAATGCAGCTAGTCATCACAACTTCTCTGTGAATATTTCATGCCGGACTCTTCTGTTCCTAATCTTAGTGAACCCAGTGCAGAGTTAGGATTCGAGTATTATTTTCGAAAATTTGAGTCTTATTACAACTGAAACAATTACTGATCTACAGTATGCGCGTTCAGTAAATGCAAATCTGACAGCTTGATTCAATCTGTGGGCGTGGTTTTCCCATACCTGTAGTGGAAAACGGAGCAGACAGATTGAATGGAGCTGTCAGATCTGCATTTACCGAACACTCCCAGTGTTACCCATTCGAAATGGCAGCACCCTTATAAAACAGGGTATTACTCGAGAACCTCGTGTATTAGTGGAATAACTTGGGATTTTTGGGAATTGATGTAATACAATTTCCTCAGCGGTTTCTCCCTCGGTATGCATATTGTACGCATCAAAAGACACTTTTAGGCTGGTGCCAAAACGAATTTCAAACACTAACATTGATAAATAAATAAAAGGCAAGCACCAAGTGGAAATAGATGTTGGGATTCCAACTTTGAGGAAAAAATATTTAAACACGAAAACACTGAAAACGGTGATATAGGGATGAAATTTGGGGGTCGAAAACGAATTTTTGCTATTTGCGCAAAACGTGGCCTCCTTCATTGGAAAAATCGAAAACTTTTGAATTCAACACTTTTTGTCATAATCCCAAATTAACCGAAAAATAGTTATTGATTTTTTCTCGCTCATAAAGGTTTCCCAAACCAACGCGGGAACGTGGGACGGGAGCAGGAACGGGATGAACACGAGACTAAATTCGATAGTAGGATATGTAAAAATGTATACCAGTGCGATTATTCGTATTCTAAAATGCAGGCAAATAGCGAAATATGTTTGGTTTGCTCCGTGCACTGTTTTTCTAGCAATTCGCACAGTTCCCATTTTCCGTTCCCGCTCCCGCGTCCCGCTTCGGTTTGGGGAAACCTTATATTATTATTCAATGCACATGAGAATTTACCTTCTGAATTGCGGAAAAATCATGCTCAGTCGACACAAAAAAAAGACAAGTATATCATCAAATTTTTATCTGAATTAAATAATTTATACAAGAGAAAAAAATTAAATACTGATAAATAGGTTTCCCGTCATTTTGACGGTTATGAGGTCATGAGGTCAAATGTCAATATGGCACCCATTCAACACCTATTTTGTTATCGAGGCACCCATATAAACCTTGTAGCACCCGTCTTCGGGTGCTACTTAACTTTGATAGAAAACTGCATTACACGTCATTTTATGAACAGAAAAGGAGGGTGCTTCATGACCAATATATAACTAGCGATATACCTACTGATTACTTTTTGGGACCTTCGAAATACACAACTATATTACTGAGACAATTGTTCGTGAAAGATAAGGGTATTTTTTTCGAAAAATGTACACAACCCGAAAGCTAGTTGACTTCTGAATTGCGAAAAAATCATGCTTAACCATAAGGAGAAATCCTATGTTAGGTTACATAGTATAAACTGTTTGCTGCAGGTCAAGCATATGTAGCCTTGATCCAAGTTATATCATAGCAAGTCTTCAAATCGAAATATTAAACTGCTCCAAGTTAACGGCGGAAAGTCTTTGTAATGTTGATGATCTGAACGAAATGGATCGAATGAGAAACTCATACAAGTAATTAACTAATTAGCATACCTATTGTATTATTGAAGCTTAATTCAAAATCGCAAAAGGAATTGTAGTTCAATTATATTATAGTATTAAAAGCAAAAGTATGAAATATTATTACAATTACTAAATTATTCATTTTATAATACTAAAAAGTTTAAAATAAATTAAAACAAAAATTGAAACAAGCTGTCATTTAAAAAATGCACTGAAAAGAAGAAAATAAACTTTTGAGTAAATCAAACCCATAATTAAGTAACTCTTAATAATTACGTAAATTGAATGTATTCAGGAAATATAAAAAATTATGGGATCAATTCACTTCAGAGTTTATTTTCTCGTTTTTAAATAAAAGCTTGATTTAAAAAAGTAATTTCAAGTTCTTTTGTCACAATATATCATGTCGTGACGTACTACATCCCGAAACTTCCTTTCTTCATATATCCTATCCGTGAAAAGCCGTGATAAAAGCTAGTATCATCTGAACTGAAGAATTGAAGAGAACTTCCAGCTATGTTTCCACAAAACATAATTCACAGTTTCAAAAGTTTGCGTAGCCGGAAATACTCGTACGTTGATCGTTTCAACAAAATTGACGTTCAGTGCGGAATTCATTTAGCAATCCCATCTAAATGTAATTTTAATAACCGACCGGATTTACGACATATAAGTAAACTCTTTTGAGTCTCACGACTTCCTTACCAAATCAACAGATCCTGTTCTTGATTTAACTCCAAGTGATCTTAAGAATTTTTGACCAATCACGAACTGTTTCTAGAACACAATGGCGCAACTGTCAAACTTTGGAACGGACACCAATTGAAACATCAAATTACGATATAATATATCTCCTCAAACCTATTTCATTGAACGCATAGGTACTGTGCCGCATAACATTCCGTGTGATCCTAACAAATGTTCATATTTTACTGATAATAAATGACGTGTGTTGAATACCATATCGCTAATCTACTGAAGAAATAAAAGTGAATTAGGATTTGCATATATCTAAAATACTGTGTTTTTGTGATAGATGATTATTCAAATTCGGTATTTTAGGGAAGGGTGCTTCATATATGATTTTTAGCTTTTCATTGATCCGATTTTTTTCTATATTTTGTTTTTATATTTTTGATATCTTATTCAATTATCGTCGAGTGGAAGTGCAAAGAGTGTGGACACACAGTCGGATTCTGACAAGGAATAAAATTCTAGTCATCGACTTAACGGTGAAAAAGCCATGAATGTTCTGAATATACTTGCGATGCTTGATTATTTTTCAGTTAGGCACCCTTCAATCTGGCAACACTGGTGGGTGTCGGTTTGAACAATACTGACAGAACTATATACACATGGGGTGCTTTTTGTCCAGCATTTCCAGTGGTGTCTCTTTCGACAACGTTTTGAATATACATTTATACACTGGGTGTGATATTGACACCGCTTGAATGGGTGCCACTTAATACAAAAATTACGTATATATATATGTATATATATATATATATATATATATATATATATATATATATATATATATATATATATATATATATATATATATATATACAGGGTGGGTCACGGTCAATGGTACCTTAGACGTTTACGAAGAACGGGAAATAGGATCATTCTGAAAATTTGGTTTCTCAAGTAGTTGCTCTTGGTCTATTGATCTAAAATATTTTCAGCAATGCAGCGTTGCCGCTTATATCAGAAAGTAGCAGCATCTTTATTATTTCAAATGGGTTACTCTGTATATTACCGCATTTTTGAACTTGTCATTCCTTTCTGATTATTTCTACCTCATACTCCCCTATACCTATATCTAACGGTTTTGAATGTTTATTTCTGCAGTATTTGGATTCTTAGGAAGTTGCCATTTTTTGTATAGTTCATCAAGATCATGTACATTGATTCTGTAGAGAAAAGTTTGTTCTGCGTTATACAGGGTCGTTCAAAATTCATGATCTTACTGCTAGATACGAAAAGGGTAAAAAGTGCGTTTTTTTAAATGGAACATCCTGTGTATTATGAAATATCCTGAAAGATGACTGAATTCCCTTCGAATTAAAATATTGTCGTGAATTGGGGTTGATTCACGACTAACTAGGTAGATACTGATCATTCATAGATTTAAAACACTTTAGAAAAATATAAAAACATTTATTTTACTATGTACAAATATGAGATTAAGACGATTGAAATTAATGAAGGAAATAATCAATAAAGAAATAATGAATTAAATAATCTCTCCTAGTTATTGATTGGAAAAATAATTTTTAAAAAGATCTTTACTTACAATACATATCGGCATTTACATTTAGGGAACATTTTCCTTCTATCTAATATCTGATCTTCCAAACTCCCCCCATAGCCCTCACTAGCTGCGGGCACGGCAGAACTCTAAACTCGACTCGACTTGACTACCAGATCGAACTATCAGTGGCCTTTTTGAAAACTCTTGTTTATGTTCTGTTGAGGACAAGTTGTGTCTCAAAATAAAATATATTCGCTCACGTACTGAATTGTAAAAGGTAAAAAGGTTACCCACGTATTGAATGATAATGAAATATTTTAATGTACAGGATGTTCCATATATTTTTGACAATACCCCCCCCGTTCAAAATCGCGCGCCTCGAGCGATTATATTAAATCCAACTGACAATTCGATACAGGTTTACAAAAACTATGAAATTAATACCATGTAAATATAAATATACAAATAAATATGCGCAGGAAAAGTCTGCTTGCACCATCTCCATTTGAATTCTTCTCCTCCTTGCTGCCTTTTCCATCTTTGACTGGTTCATTTCGGTTCCATTCCATTGTACCATGGTTCATCGTTGCCTGGGTACAATAATTGGCTCATCAATTTAGTCAGGCTTGGATTGGCTTGGCTGGACCAGGTATGGTATGACCCAAACATACTGGACAAACTGTATTTGACATCAATCTGCCTGCCGGGACTTGACATGGCTTCAGTGGACTTGACATGGATTTGCCTGCCGGGACTTGGCATGGCTTGGTCCTGTTGGACTCCATTTTGGCTCTGCTTCCCTGTATTTGGCGTGTATCTGCCTGCCGGGACTTGGCATGGCTTTACTGGACATTGGCACTACTTGGTCCGGTTGGATACCCTATTTTGGCTCAGCTTTACTAGACAACATGGAGCTTGACATGGTAGAACTTGGCTCTGCTCTATCTCATTGAATGTGAGAAGGCTCAACTCGACATGGCTGTGGAAACTGTGGCTTCATCACGATTCACCTGGGGATTCTCTTGGAGTGGTACAAGGCTGAAGACTCTTCCGCGTTCCTTACAGGAGGTATAGTTCCTATAATACAAAAATAAAAGTTTAGGTAAACATACATCTAATTTTACAACAAATACCGTGCCCCAAAATATATTAAAAACCAATCAACCTTATTCTCATTATAAAATCATTATACAAGTACATGCCAACAATACAGTTTCAAAATATATTTCAAATTTTCCGACATTAATATATACTTATTATGATATAATCATCCATTCATTTTAGAAGTATCATAACTGTCACATTTTTCATTCATCCATAGCCATTCTCTTTCATTTACAAAAAATAAAAATACCACTATCTCTCTCATTACGAGGCTAATTTTGAGATGCGATATCCTGAAATTCTTTGCCTAGGATTAAATACAGAATATCACAAAACAATTTCACACTCGCTTTTCACATTACATTCAACAATATTCATTCAATTCTTTTCGACCCCATTCGTTACTTCTTACTCACTAAAACACTGTGCACAGTTTTATTATTGATTTCATACTTCACCCTTTAAATTATATTGACATGTCGGCCATGGCCTCTATACCCTTGTGTCGTTTTCCTACGAATTATTGACTTTCTTTGAGTTCCAACTCGCCTGAAGAAAATATTGTGTGCACACATAGCTTACAATCTACCTAAAACACAAAACAAATTATTATATAATCAAGATTCATCAACAACAGGGCTCCATGGGTCGTTATATTTCAAAATGCGGCTCACGTGAATCACATCCGTTTTCGCATTTTTTGTGGATCCCAGTTTCACTCTATAGGTAACTGGACTCAACTTCTCTAAAATTGTGTAAGGGCCGTGGTATTTGAGGAGCAACTTTGTACTTTTACCTACTTTTCTCATGGGTGTGAACACTTTAACTTTCTCCCCCACGCTGTACTCAATATGCCGATGGCATTCATCATATCTTTTCTTGTCCAATGCTTGCCTTTTTTCAATATTTTGCACAGCTATGCTTCTAGCTGCAAGTGCTCGTTCTCTTATCTGAATAACAGTATTATTTTCGACTGGGGCCATCAGATTTGCGTCGGTTGGTAGAACGGGCTGTCTTGCATATACAAGAAAAAATGGACTGAGTCCTGTTGTACTTTGCGGCGTTGTATTCATTGCAAATTGAGCATGAGGAATAAAATGATCCCAATCGTCTTGGCTGGTAGAAGTAAATATGCTTAGAATGGCTGCTATTGTTGAATTCATTCGTTCACAGTTTCCATTGCATTGAGGATGGTACCCAGTTGTTTGCTGCTTTCGTATTCCCATGATAAGCAATAATTCTTTGATCATATCCGATCTGAAAACCTGACCTCTGTCTGACAAGATTTCCTTAGGGCATCCGTGGCGAGCTATAATATTATTCAAAATGAACTTTGCGACCGTATCTGCCTTTCCATCAGGTGCTGCAGCAATTTCGAGATATCTTGTTGCATAATCCGCCGCAACAATTATTGTATTATTTCCATTTTTGGGACGTTTAAATGGCCCTAAAAGATCAATGCCTATTTTTTGAAACGGCACTCCTACTGGGATTGGCTGTAAAAATCCTAAAGGTTTTCTGTTTGTTTCCCCCTTTCTTGCCTGACAATCTTGGCAACCCTTAATATACTTTTCCACGTCTTTTTGTTGTCCGTCCCAAAAATATCTATTTTTGATTTTTTTATATGTCCGCGAAATGCCCAAATGTCCTGCCAGTGGTTCGCTATGATTAGAAAATAGAATTTCAAAAACTAACTGTCTTGGAACAACCAAAAGATTTTCCAGTCCCTCTAGCGATACATTCTTTTTATATAAAACTCCATCGATTAACGTAAAATTTTTGGCTCTCCTCCTCAAGCTAATATTGACGTTTTCACCATTCGGATTCTCCAGGGCTTCTATCAATCTCTTGACATTATCATCTTTTCTCTGTTCTTCCGCCATATCTTCATTCGTAGTAAGAAAGGTAGGTACATCAAAAAATAAATTTTCTTCTTCCAATTTTGGTGCTAAAACTGCATTTCTGGACAAACAATCGGCATCTTTATGAGTCGATCCACTTTTATAAATCACCTCGTGTTCAAACTCGTTCAGCTTAATAGCCCATCTGGCTAACCTTCCTGTGACGTGCTCTGAATTCTTCAAAAAACACAAAGCGTGGTGGTCGGTGGTAATCTTCACAGGTTTTCCATATATAAAATGTCGAAAATAGGTCAACCCCCAAATTACCGCCAAAGCTTCGAGTTCCGAAATCGTGTAGTTTTTTTCACTTTTTGTCAATGTGCGACTTCCATAAGCAATAGGGTGCATTTCACCTTGAAATTCTTGTAAAAGTATCACTCCTAAACCTTCTTTGCATGCATCCGATCTCAACTCGCATCCAATGTCTGGGTTGAAATGCGCTAGTACTGGGGCCTCTGTAAGTTTTTCCTTTCTTTAGGTGAAACTTTGTAGGGTTTACTTTTGAAGGGTGAATGTTCTAGTAACTCAATTTTATGTTGAACCATATCTGTAGATCCCATATCCTTGACGTCCATAGCAAAAATATCCTTAAATTCATCAATTAGATACTCAATTTCCATTTTCTCCTGTACGGTGAGCTCAGTTCCCAATTTGTAACATTTTTCAATATCCTTCGCTTTTTGATCCATTGTGCAGAGTACCATATTTATGTCATTTTCTTCTTCCATGAAGCCTAAAGTTGTACCTTCGAAGATAACCTGTCCAATACTTGAAATATTCTTGAGTTTCAAAGTTGAATTTTCCAGTGTTCCCGAAAACTCCATACAAACTAAACCCCTTTTAGTCAAAATATGTTTTTTTGGTTTAAAAAATATTCTGCTCTTTTCAAATCCTTGTAATTCCTGAATGTCGACATCAACGATTACTTCCTCTTGGGGTTCTAATCGACAATAGCACTTCAATATCACTTTCATTTCCTTTTTCTCAATTTCCAGTAGAACGGAAGGGTCCAAATCTTGCAGAAAATTTGATTCTTCCACTTCAGTAGAGCTATCTTCCGTATTCCTATATACATACTCCTCATTTTTCCTATCAACTTTTTTGCTAATACCTTCTTTTAATTTTTCAAAACTTCTCTTTCTCAAGTCATTTTCCAAGTTCATTTTCCGTTGGTTTTCTATTTCTTGAGAAAGTAAGTCCATTCTTGTTTGATTCACATATTTCTCATTTTTTCTGTTAACTATTTTGCTTATTTCTTCTCTTAATTTCACAAAATTTGTCCTTCGGATTTCAGTTTCGAGGCTTATTTTCCGTTGATTTTCTATTTCATGCGAAGAAATGTCACTTCGTGTTCGATTTTCCGTTCTTCCAGTGTTATTTTTACAATTGAAATGTCTTCTTACGCACCCATTTCCAAAACTCTTTCTTCTAGATTCATTTTCTCTATAAAATGCCTGATTCTTTATTTCAATATTTTCCCTTTTGTTATTTTGCCTCTTATTTCCGTACCCATATGAGAGCAAATTCGCGTTGTCTTTTTCATATCGTATCTGAAAAGGAAGTGTAATTTTAAATAACCCCTGACTCAAAATGACAACTTTTTCCTCTAAATTTATTATTGATTTGTGTTGTGTCAAAAATTCCATTCCCAAAATAAAATCACACGGTAGATTTTCGATAACTAAAGCTCTACAATACGTTTCCATTTCACCTAATTTCAAATTAATATTTGTGGTCCCTAAAACTGGTACCCTGAAACCACCTGCTGTCTGTACATGTTGTGAATACCGTAATTTTTGGAAATTTTTAACGAATTGACGTGACACTATATTATGATTTGACCCCGTATCACAAACTATGGTTGCCGTGTTATCATTTAGAAGTCCGTTTATTTTAAGAACAACCGTTTCATTATTTTTGAGAGAATTTGACTCCACGTTTAATCCCACATGAATTTTACTTTGGATACCTGGTAAATACCAACAATCAGAAGTAAAATGTCCACGTTTGCCACAAACTTTGCAGAAAATGGTTCTTTTCATGTTCAAAAAGAATGTATTCTGATATAGATGCTGCCCGAAATTCCATACCTCGTCGTTTTTTCCATAATTCTCTATGTCCTCGATTTTGAAAACAATATTCTTCAAATCATCCATATTTGTCTCAGCATTCTTCAAGAGTCGATAAGGGGTGTACAGTCTGCTTAGAAGTCCTCGTTCGAAATGTCTCAGAAACGTCTCTACGCTCATGTCTGGGTCAAAATCATAAGCTAACACCCTGAGATCGTAGAAATATTTTCGTATTTCTTCATTTTCACCTTGTCTTCTACTGTACAGCTTCCATTCTTGTTTTTTCAAATAATATCCATTGTCAAATTCTCTGAGAAAATCATTTTTGAGCTCACACCAGGTTTTCAACAAGTTTTCCGATTTCCCTTTGTATGATTCGAACCAATAATATCCGGCTCCTATTAGGTAAACTCCGAAATAATAAATTTTTAACGCTTCTGTCCATGCATTCGCTGAAGAACATTTTTCATAATTCTTCAAAAATTCGTAAGGACAATCTTTCCTTGGGTCAAAATTCCGAGGTGCTACGAATTCAGGAAGGGCAGCGGGCGTCCCTTTCTTTCTTGCTTCTGCCAAAGTAGTATCCATTGTGAGGGGGAGATGAAGTTTCAGTAAAAAGTACTGTTAAATTAGTACCTACACGTAGTAGTTAGTTAGTTACTCTCATTTACCGTATACCCATGATATAACAATTTTACACAAATTATTCTTGTAAAAATCAATAGGGAAAACAACAAAATTCAAGCAATTATACTGAAAATAAATCGTTAGAACTTAACATCAATAGCATTTATATTTAATCTTCATAAAATTCTCTGGAGTTTATTGCGTACGACATAGCGTACTTTCGTCAAATAATATTTTTATTCTGAAATGCTATTGTTGCACAATACTTGGAGAGATTCATTCAGAAACAAAACATATGGATCAGCAATTTCTACCTAGTTGTACCGGATCTAGGTCAAGTTCAAAGTCTATGAACTTCAAGCTAAACAACTATATTGAGTTGATTGTACCACTATTCAAATTTATAACAAAATAAAAATTGGTTCATTATGAAGAATGAATCCACAAACTAAACCACGGCAGTCTCCACCACTTGTCGTGAATTGGGGTTGATTCACGACTAACTAGGTAGATACTGATCATTCATAGATTTAAAACACTTTAGAAAAATATAAAAACATTTATTTTACTATGTACAAATATGAGATTAAGACGATTGAAATTAATGAAGGAAATAATCAATAAAGAAATAATGAATTAAATAATCTCTCCTAGTTATTGATTGGAAAAATAATTTTTAAAAAGATCTTTACTTACAATACATATCGGCATTTACATTTAGGGAACATTTTCCTTCTATCTAATATCTGATCTTCCAAACTCCCCCCATAGCCCTCACTAGCTGCGGGCACGGCAGAACTCTAAACTCGACTCGACTTGACTACCAGATCGAACTATCAGTGGCCTTTTTGAAAACTCTTGTTTATGTTCTGTTGAGGACAAGTTTTGTCTCAAAATAAAATATATTCGCTCACGTACTGAATTGTAAAAGGTAAAAAGGTTACCCACGTATTGAATGATAATGAAATATTTTAATGTACAGGATGTTCCATATATTTTTGACAATATCATGTTCCTATACCTAAATAGCCAGAATTCCGAGATAATAGCAATTTTCACTTGAACTCTCCCAAGTGCTTGAATTATTGTCGGAAATTTTTCGAGTACATGAATTCTCTTTGAAAAGTCCTGTACTTACGAGATAAATTTACGGCAAATAATTCAAGCACGAGGGGAAGTCGGTAAGAAAATTTCACACCGAGAAATGAAAATCATCCAACAATTCATAAGAAATAACTAACGATGGTGTCACCTGAACTATTTATAACCACTAAAATATTGATATGTAAAATACTTAACAAAATTTTCATCAATAAATGTTTGACGTGTGACATGTGACATTTGACATGTGACAAGTTGATACATAACTCTTTTATTTTTTTATTGTTCCAAAGGACCCCGCACTAATCTTATGGAAAACCGGTTTCGGTGAAAATCGCTGAAATTTCAATATGATGTAGCCCATACCATCCTGAACAAAAGTTACCATTGCGCCAACTCTCTGAATGCCCGCGTTTGGATTCTACAGGGGGTCAAAGTTCGATATTTTGACGATTTTTCAAAAAAATCCGGAATTTCATTTTCATTGTATCGATCTGAATTTTTATAATGAAATAGTCCACAATATGTGCATCAAAAAGTTCAAATGACAAAAGTTTCTAGAATCAAAACTGGCGGGTATACAGAGGGTTGAACTTTGTTTTTGGTAATTTTTATCGAACTTTTTTTGAGAAAATATTCGTTTTCCTGCAGATCCATGTGCAATTGATGTTACTTACAGTACATAAGAGGGCGATCATATTTTGCATTTGAACTAACCATCCAACTTTAAATATTTGAAAGATACGGGGCGATCAAAAATATATTTTCAATTTCGGAAAAATGTATCCCTTTGTATAGTCAGCTTTCACCAATATATTTAGCTGATGTTTTGAAAGTATGTAGCTAACATACATACAAATGTGTCACCGTCTGTGCTCATTAATCTGAATCCAAATAAAGTTGCGGCGATGGTCCAAAAAATATGGAGAAGGGATGTTTCGGAATAATTTTGAAATGATTTCTAAAATCGTCCGTGAATTTTTTTTATTTTCTGATATAATGTAGATGAGTCATTCTTGATCAAAAAGTTCTACAGTGCTTACCACGCGAATGCCACGGTTTGAGTTATACAGGGGTTTGAAGTATAGTATTTCCTTGATTTCTCGAATAATCAATAATTTCTTTGTAACGGAAAATAACATTGTTTCCTAGACAAACTTCGAAACATTTCAATGCCCAAATTATCTGAAATGAGAATTCATGAATATACAAAGGTTGCAAGTCAGTCTCATTATGTAAATATATTTTCGGACATATGCATGAGCATACGAATACGATTCATGTTTCATACGGTGTATGAAAATATAATACAAATTCTATAAGGACCATCATTTTCATTTTATGTTCCAGGAAAATACAGGATGAAAACAATTTTTGGAATGCTTCGAATGTGTCTGCCAGTAAAGTGCCATGCCAAGCATGGCCAAGTTACTGCAGAGTTTTCCAAGTAGAAGGGGCGTACATCTCCCTGCAATCCCAGAACTATTTTATTTTTCAAATGATGTCTTTTGATATACTAGTTTCAAGTTCAGGTAGTTCAGGTTTTATATATTCCCGAATTGTGTACAGTTGCTTTCATAGAAAAGTAGTACACTTAATTTCAGCAGTGTAAACATGACTTGCTTAATAATGAAAAATGGATTATATAATCCAATCTTCCGCATACAACCTATACTATAGGTAATTCGTCGGCAAGTATACAACAGAAAACAACTACTGCTGTACTGTTTTCTGTTGTATACTTGCCGACGAATTACCTATAGTATAGGTTGTATGCGGAAGATTGGATTATATAATCCATTTTTCATTATTAATTAATGGTCTTCCGTCAAGTAGTGTTGTTTATTCTTTACGAAATGACTTGCTAAAATTGATAACTGCCATATTTCTTTTGTGCCTCTTTAACGTTTTTAAAAAGCCAAAGACAATTTTAAAAGATCAGATTAACACAATTTACTGTACTGAAATAACAACATTTTCGTTTCCAAGACTTGTACCTACTACTTTTCTGTGCAAGTAACTGTATTATTCCATATCCAAAATAGAGCAGTCCTTGGAATGTCATTCGATTGCTGTCAGAGTTATGGATGTTTTTGATAGCAAACATATTTTGATGTGTTGAACGTAGATGAAATGTTAGTATTTTCTAATAATTAGAGAATCGGTTGATGTTTTGGTCATCAATTACCTGTTTTCTTTTATTTTCTGCTCTTCGAAGTTAAATAAGGTGAGATAATCATTATATTCAATTGTATCTCATATTGGAATATTCCCAGGTCATCATGGCCTATCAAAATCAAGTAAATTGCTTTGTATGCGATACCCGATCAAGACCAGCTCGAATGTCACATCTTCTTCATGGAGAAGAACATTTGGAAAAGTGTCAAATAGCTATTTCTAGGCGGGATGCACGAGGTGGTCCCCCTCTCATCATAGGAGAAGAAACAAGAATATGTTTAAACTGTAATCGATCTATTATGAATGAAATAAGGGACTTGACGATTGATCCAACTTGTATAAGACTTAATGTTTTGACACAAACATCGAGCCATACATGCTTCATCTGCAATGCCGCCGCTGATCAGCAAACTCTATCCAATAAATGCATGGCCAATGTTTTTGTTCATCGAAATATATTCATCCCGGATAACGTGAAGGCGTGCAGACATCATCTCGATGATAACGGTTTCATTTTGCCATTTCTATTACCAGGAATCCAGTTTGTAAATAGACCTTATGTGATAAAGGGACAGCAACTATCCATTTTCCTTCAAGGGCTTCGTTTTGTGGCTATTGAACACTCCAGCTATGAAGATGAGAACAATTTCAGTGAGGATGAGTTTCAGGCAATATCTCCTATAACCAAAGAACAATTTCGTAGTCTTTTTATGTTCTGTGATATGGTTCCATAGGAACATGGTTATAGATATATAACGAAAAAAGACCTTATGACATTCCTCTGTAAATTGCGTCAGGGTCTGTCGGATGATTTCTTGAAGGTAATATTCCATTATCCCTCTAGGCAAGCCACCAGCTTAGCAATTTCTAAAGTAAGACAGTCTTTGATGCAAAGATTCGTTCCATCGAATATCGGCTTTGCAGCCATCGATAGGAATGTGTATATTAGAAGGCATGTGAGTGAGTTTTCCAATATTTTATATAACCCGACCCCAGACAACCCGAAGGCCATCGTTTACATCGACGGATCATACGCCGCCATAAATAAAAGTTGTAATTTCAGGATATTGCGCCAATCTTTCTGCCGGTACAAGGGACATCATCTGGTGAAACCAGTTTTGATTGTGGCCCCGGATGGATATATACTGAGTATTCAAGGACCTTATTTCTCAGACGCTCGCAACAATGACGCAAGAATTTTGGAGAATCAGTTTGAAAGAAACTTAGAAGACATGAGGGGATGGTTTAATGAAGGTGACATTTTTGTTGTGGATCGGGGTTATCGAGATGCCATACCCTTACTGAATAATCTTGGCATACAATATGAAATGCCCGCGATTGTTCCACGAGGGCAACAACAGCTTTCCACTGAGGAAGCAAATAAATCTCGATTAGTGACGAAAACTAGATGGATAGTTGAAGCAAGAAATGGACATTTGAAAAGCATGTTTAAGTTTTTTGATAAAACTATCGAAATGCCACACGTACACAATCTTAGCGATCTATATCAAATCGCTGGTGCACTCATCAACAGCTTCCACCCCCCAGTCTCAATGAGAGGTGCCAATGCTCAGCTGGCACAAGAATTGTTACGAAAATCACAGGAGGTAAATGTCGTCCAGGCTCGAGTGGAAGTGGACAATCTTCATCTGAGAAATGGTCAATGGGTCCGTATGAATGGAAACCTGATTCCAAACTTTCCTCGCCTTACGATAGAATATCTAAGAGATTTGACCGTAGGTATATACCAAGTTAAACTTTCACCTTCGTATATACAGGATAAATTGCAAAGGGAAGAAAATGAAGAGTTTCAGGTCGATATTTTCGAAGAGGAACCTGGATTCATGAGAGTCAGGGTTTTTTCGAGGTTCAGAAATGCCACAAAATATCAACTGTGGATCAAATATAATGATGAAGAAGAACCTGATGAACCAAACGAGCCCATATTAGGATATTTTTGTACTTGTAAAACCGGCGCCAGAACTTTAGGAACATGTGCGCATGTTGCCAGTGTTCTATAGTATCTTGGTCATGCTCGACATGACCCCAACAGTCGATACCCCTCAAGTTCCCTACTAAACTCAGTATTGGACGCGGCAAATAGACCACAACAAATGGTTCCTGATGGTGCGCTTGAAATAGTTGGGTAGTGAAACGATGACAGTCATGCCGGTGAATAAACTCCTCACAATTTATTTGAATAACACCTCAAAAAACCCAAGACCGGTATGTAGGTGGTCAATTTGGATGCATGACATTTCGTCTGAAGTCTAATTCTTTATTGCGATAGAAATCACTTGCATCCTCATTCTTCATTGCAATTGAATTAACTGCAGATTCAATCATTGTAATGGAAGATTTTTCCAATTATTTAAGAATGTCGCATGCTCTATTCAGTGATATCTATATAAGACCTACCCTACACTGATGAGGGGCAAAACCCCGAAACCGGTATAACTCGTTTCGGAAAACGAAATATGAATCGTCCGAAAGGCTGTCTTCATGGAAAAAATGTACTTGCTGAATTGATTCGACTCAGTTCAGTAGCTGTTGTGGTACTATCATCATTTCTGTTTTCTCTGAATCAGCCCATATGCTTGGAATCGTGCTGAATTCATGTTATGTACTTACTTTAATTCATATTTCATATATCTGTCAGTTGCGGTCACAATTTTTTGAAGACAATGGCAGTTGCGAAGACCTGAATATAAACCAAATCATCTCATTTCTCTCTACTTGTTTTTCCGCACACGATCTTTCTCGAGAATATATTGTTTTCATACTGGATTTTCCTAAAACATCGGGTGGAGACAAAGTGGTCCTGGTCCTAATAGAGTTTCTGAATATATAAAAAATATGAATAGTAAACGGATACTTATATTTTTGAAAAAAATTTTTTTTTTTGGACCAACCTTTGTATATTCATAAATTCTCATTTCAGATAATTTGGTCATTGAAATGTTTCGAAGTTTGTCTAGGAAACAATGTTATTTTCCGTTACAAAGAAATTATTGATTATTCGAGAAATCAAGGAAATACTATACTTCAAACCCCTGTATAACTCAAACCGTGGCATTCGCGTGGTAGGCACTGTGGAACTTTTTGATCAAGAATGACTCATCTACATTATATCAGAAAATAAAAAAAATTCACGGACGATTTTAGAAATCATTTCAAAATTATTCCGAAACATCCCTTCTCCATATTTTTTGGACCATCGCCGCAACTTTATTTGGATTCAGATTAATGAGCACAGACGGTGACACATTTGTATGTATGTTAGCTACATACTTTCAAAACATCAGCTAAATATTGTCGTGAATTGGGGTTGATTCACGACTAACTAGGTAGATACTGATCATTCATAGATTTAAAACACTTCAGACAAATATAAAAACATTTATTTTATTATGTACAAATATGCGATTTAAACGATTGAAATTAATGAAGGAAATAATCAATAAAGAATTAATGAATTAAAGAATTGAAGAATCTCTCCTAGTTATTGATTGGATAAATTATTTTAAAAAGATCTTTACTTACAATACATATCGGCTTAAACAGTTTATGAACATTTTCCATTTATTTAATATCGAATCTTCCAAACTTCCCCCATAGCTGTGGGCACGGCAGAACTCTAAACTCGACTACTAGATCGAACTATCAGTGGCCTTTTTGAAAACTCTTGTTTATGTTCTGTTGAGGACAAGTTGTGTCTCAAAAATAAAATATCTTCGCTCACGTACTGAATTGTAGAAGGTAAAACGGTTACCCACGTATTGAATGATAATGAAATATTTCAATGTACAGGATGTTCCATATATTTTTGACAATACCCCCCCGTTCAAAATCGCGCGCCTCGAGCGATTATATTAAAACCAACTGACAATTCGATATAGGTTTACAAAAACTATGAAATTAATACCATGTAAATATAAATATACAAATAAATATGCGCAGAAGAAGTCTGCTTGCACCATCTCCATTTGAATTCTTCTCCTCCTTGCTGCCTTTTCCATCTTTGACCGGTTCATTTCGGTTCCATTCCATTGTACCAAGGTTCATCGTTGTCTGGGTACAATAATTGGTTCATCAATTTAGTCAGGCTTGGATTGGCTTGGCTGGACCGGGTATGGTATGACCCAAACATACTGGACAAACTGTATTTGACATCAATCTGCCTGCCGGGACTTGACATGGCTTCAGTGGACTTGACATGGATTTGCCTGCCGGGACTTGGCATGGCTTGGTCCTGTTGGACTCCATTTTGGCTCTGCTTCCCTGTATTTGGCATGTATCTGCCTGCCGGGACTTGGCATGGCTTTACTGGACATTGGCACTGCTTGGTCCGGTTGGATACCCTATTTTGGCTCAGATTTACCAGACAACATGGAGCTAGACATGGTAGAACTTGGCTCTGCTCTATCTCATTGAATGTGAGAAGGCTCAACTCGACATGGCTGTGGAAACTGTGGCTTCATCACGATACACCTGGGGATTCTCTTGGAGTGGTACAAGGCTGAAGACTCTTCCGCGTTCCTTACAGGAGGTACAGTTCCTATAATACAAAAATAAAAGTTTAGGTAAACATACTGCTATCATCTAATTTTACAACAAATACCGTGCCCCAAAATATATTAAAAACCAATCAACCTTATTCTCATCATGAAATCATTATACAAGTACATGCCAACAATACAGTTTCAAAATATATTTCAAATTTTCCGACATTAATGTATATATGAATTATAATATAACCATTCTTTCGTTTTCGAAGAATACTAATTGTCACATTCTCAATTTATCCTTGCCATTCTCTTTCTCTTTTACAACAACTAAAAATACCACCATTTCTCACAATACGAGGCTAATTTTGTGATGCGATACCCTGAAATTCTTTGCCTAGGATTAGATACAGAATATCACAAAACAATTTCACACTCGCTTTTCACATTCAACAATATTCATTCAATTCTTTTCGACCCCATTCGTTACTTCTTACTCACTAAAACACTGTGCACAGCTTAATTATTAGGCAGTTTCATACTTCACCCTATAATTTATATAAACACGTCGGCCATTGCCTACACCCTCATGTCGTTTTCCTATGAACTCTTTTTTTTTCTTCTAGTTCCAAGTCACTCTGAAGAACTATTGTATGCACACTTCTCTCATCATAGATATTCCTACAACATAAAATAAATCATCATAGTACGCTCACTCAATACGACTTCCAGTCGCGATTTCATTGTCAAATTTTCTGACAAAACCGTGTATTTAGAATACACCAAGGTTTCAACAAATTCCTTTCTCATGATTCTGAACAATGGTATTCTGCATCTATTGGGTAAACTCCAAAATAATATTTTCTCAAATCATCTGTCCATGCTTTCTCTGAAGCTCATCTCTTATGATTCTAAACTTCTCTCATTATAGGTATTCCGTATTCCTACAACATAAAATAAATCATCATACCTAGTATCAATACAACTTTCAATCACGATTTCATTGTCAAATTCTCTTTGACAAAATCGTGTATTTAGCTACACCAAGGATTTCAACAAAATCCTCTCTCATTATTCTGACAAAACGTATTCTGCGCCAACTGGGTAAACTCCAAAACAAAAATGCATCTGTCCAAGCATTCTCTGAAGCTCATCTCTTGTGATTCTTCACAAAAATCCCAAGAGCAAATAGGTATTCCTGGCACGAATTCTGGAAAGGCAGCTGGCGTTCCTTTCTTTCTTCCTTCTGTCAACGTACTATTCTCTAGGGGCTAGGGGGAAGCTGAAGATTCAGTGTAAAGTAGTAATAAATTTGTAACTACGCGTAATTACTCTCATGAACTCGAAATATAACAATTTTACACAAATTATTCTTGTAAAAATCAATAGGGAAAACAACAAAATTCAATTAATTATACTGAAAATAAATCGTTAGAACTTAACATCAATAGCATTTTTATTTAATCTTCATAAAATTCTCTGGAGTTTATTGCGTACGAAATAGCGTACTTTCGTCAAATAATATTTTTATTCAGAAATGCTATTGTTGCACAATACTTGGAGAGATTCATTCAAAAACAAAACATATGGATCAGCAATTTCTACCTAGTTGTACCGGATCTAGGTCAAGTTCAAAGTCTATGAACTTCAAGCTAAACAACTATATTGAGTTGATTGTACCACTATTCAAATTTATAACAAAATAAAAATTGGTTCATTATGAAGAATGAATCCACAAACTAAACCACGGCAGCCTCCACCACTTGTCGTGAATTGGGGTTGATTCACGACTAACTAGGTAGATACTGATCATTCATAGATTTAAAACACTTCAGACAAATATAAAAACATTTATTTTATTATGTACAAATATGCGATTTAAACGATTGAAATTAATGAAGGAAATAATCAATAAAGAATTAATGAATTAAAGAATTGAAGAATCTCTCCTAGTTATTGATTGGATAAATTATTTTAAAAAGATCTTTACTTACAATACATATCGGCTTAAACAGTTTATGAACATTTTCCATTTATTTAATATCGAATCTTCCAAACTTCCCCCATAGCTGTGGGCACGGCAGAACTCTAAACTCGACTACTAGATCGAACTATCAGTGGCCTTTTTGAAAACTCTTGTTTATGTTCTGTTGAGGACAAGTTGTGTCTCAAAAATAAAATATCTTCGCTCACGTACTGAATTGTAGAAGGTAAAACGGTTACCCACGTATTGAATGATAATGAAATATTTCAATGTACAGGATGTTCCATATATTTTTGACAATATATTGGTGAAAGCTGACTATACAAAGGGATACATTTTTCCGAAATTGAAAATATATTTTTGATCGCCCCGTATCTTTCAAATATTTAAAGTTGGATGGTTAGTTCAAATGCAAAATATGATCGCCCTCTTATGTACTGTAAGTATCATCAATTGCACATGGATCTGCAGGAAAACGAATATTTTCTCAAAAAAAGTTCGATAAAAATTACCAAAAACAAAGTTCAACCCTCTGTATACCCGCCAGTTTTGATTCTAGAAACTTTTGTCATTTGAACTTTTTGATGCACATATTGTGGACTATTTCATTATAAAAATTCAGATCGATACAATGAAAATGAAATTCCGGATTTTTTGAAAAATCGTCAAAATATCGAACTTTGACCCCCTGTAGAATCCAAACGCGGGCATTCAGAGAGTTGGCGCAATGGTAACTTTTGTTCAGGATGGCATGGGCTACATCATATTGAAATTTCAGCGATTTTCACCGAAACCGGTTTTCCATAAGATCAGTGCGGGGTCCTTTAAACACATTTATTCATGAAAATTTTGTTAAGTATTTTACATATCAATATTTCAGTGGTTATAAATAGTTCAGGTGAAACCATCGTTAGTTATTTCTTATGAAGTATTGGATGATTTTCATTTCTCGGTGTGAAATTTTCTTAATTTTCTCTTGGGAAATTACAAGTGAAAATTGCTATTATCTCGGAATTCTGGCTATTTAGGTATAGGAACATGATATATTAATTCGAAGGGAATTTAGTCATCTTTCAGGATATTTCATAATATACAGGATGTTCCATTTAAAAAAACGCACTTTCAACCCTTTTCGTATCTACCAGTAAGATCATGAATTTTGAACGACCCTGTATAACGCAGAACAAACTTATCTATACAGAATGATTGTACATGATCTTGATGAACTGAACACAAAATTGCAACTTCCTAAGAATCCAAATACCGCAGAAATAAACATTCAATTCGAGCTATGTTTTGGATAAAAAATAAAAAATAACCAATATCTCAAAAACCGTTAGAGATAGGTATAGAGGAGTATGAGGCAGAAATAATCAGAAAGGAATGACATGTTAAAAAATGCGGTAATATACAGGGTGACCCATTTGACATAACAAAAAAGCTGGTACTTTCTGATATAAGCGGCAACGCTGCATTGCTGAAAATATTTTAGATCGATAGACCAAGAGCAACTACTTGAGAAGCCAAATTTTCAGAATGATCCTATGTCCCGTTCTCCGTAAACGTCTAAGGTACCATCGACCGTGACCCACCCTGTATATATATATATATATATATATATATATATATATATATAGTATTACTGAGATTAAAAATTTTGAGGAAAAATTCATCAGTTATGCTGACAATACAGCAATTGTTTTTATTGGTGAAACCTAGAGAGAGATCCACAGAAAAACTGGAACGAACATAAAATATATTGAAATATGGTTGAATCACAAAGAAACATGAATAAAACTGAATACATCACATTTTCCACCACAAAAACTGATCAGCCTATCACAAACACTAAAATTTATGATCCCAAATGTGATGCCACCGAATGTAGCTGTCTATCATTAGAGAACGTAAAAGTAATCAAATATTTAGCTATCATGTTTGATCGGCATATTTCCTACTAGAAGGGTACGATATATTATGAACAAAATTGGTCGAGAAAAAATCTGTTAATGCTATACAGGTCCCTATTAAAATCTATATTAAGCTAATGCATAACAATCTGGGGAAGAACATTCACAACTACACAAAATAATATTGTACAAAGATAGAAACTTTTCAACAACACTACTATACGAAGAAACCAAATTGCTTAAAATAAGACAAATATATGTTTGTCAGTGTCTCTTTAAATTCTTTTCGGAACAAGATGAATATTCAAAAACAACTTTCAACACAAGATCTGCTACTCAACAGACTATACAAACAAATGTATTTAGAAAAACTCTCACACAAAAACTTATTTTAACCATGTTCCAAAGCTTCCCAACTCACTGCCTGCTAACATTAAACTAATTTAAAAAAATCTAAATTCAAAAATGAAATTAAAAATTACTCGTAGAGTGCCCAAATGAATCTGAAATATTTCATTAATACCAACTTTATTGTGTTCATCATAATTATTATCTAAATTACTATTGAAATTCGTTATCACCACTCTCTTACACACTCATCACAAATAAATACTCTCCTAACTAAATACCCCAGTCGTGAATGGTTCTACCGATGGATTAAAAAAGTACATGTACTTGGACATAGATTAAATCCAATCATTTTCATGTGAAATACATTATATAACATGTATCTTAATTTAAAAATCTTACCGAGTTGACTAATTTTTCCATGTAGATGACAATGACAGAAAAGGATGTAGAAATAAATTTTGATTTTGATATTTTCATTGACCCATAAAATGAAATTGGACTGAATTCATGATTGGAAGGAGGATATCCAAATAATGGCCCTACCAAAGCATGATAGGTACGAGCCAATTCTTTTTCGGTTCGTACACTTGATGAATGCGAGGTATGAGGAAGTTGTAACCGACCAAATGGCGCATTCATATAATGGAAAAACTTCCGTAAAACTCTCACATCAGGGCACTCACTCTTCGTAAAAGATAATTCGGGTGATGTTTCACTTTACTGTTTTTACGAGCCACGATACAAACTTTCTCGGAGGTGGTTATTCGGAATGCATTATACAGGGTGTTTCATAATAAATGCGCAGGATTTCCGGATGTGATAGCTCGTTCAAAAATATGAAAAAAGTTTCTATTAACTTACCCTCTAAAATTCAACATTTTCGAGATACAGGGTGTTGAAATTTTAAAAAAATTATAGTTTTTTGCGAACATCTCTGGAACCGTATATCGCACAAAAAACAGATTTTGAATGCATTTTCTACTCATAATAAGCTATGTTTTGTGTAGATTTTTTATTTTTTAAAATTCATAATTGGTGAAGATTTTGAAGGGGTAGTGGGTGTTTTTTCTCCAACTTCTACGCCACTAGAAAAAGTAAGATTTGGAGCCAACAAGTTGAACTGCAAATTTTTTCTACACAAAAATGGCACTCTTGGTCATAAGCTCTAAAGTTGACCGTTTTCAAGAAAAATCAACTTTCATGTTGAAAAACATGGTAATTTTTTTTAAATAATTTTTTTCCTAATTATACAAAATTTATTTAAATGTTAAAACAAGTAACAAAACCAAACGTTGACTTCTTTATTGCAGAATAAAAAAAAATAACAATCATACTTAGTTGAATTGTTGGAAATGTCCGCCGTTAGCTTCAATGCACGCAGCAATTTTTCGAAACTGTACTTTTTCCAGTGGCGTAAAAGTTGGAGAAAAAAACACCCACTACCCCTTCAAAATTTTCACCAATTATGAATTTGAAAAAATAAAAAAATCATCACAAAACACAGCTTAATATGAGTAGAAAATGCTCACCAAATCTGTTTTCTGTGCGATAAAAACGGTTCCAGAGATATTCGCAAAAAACGATTCTTTTTTTTAAATTTCAACACCTTGTATCTCGAAATTGGTGCATTTTAGAGGGTAAGTTAATATAAACTTTTTTCATATTTTTAGACGAGCTATCCTGCGCATTTATTATGAAACACCCTGTATATTTCGGGTGAATTTATGGTGGTGATCTTGACTGATCTTTCGACAGTTCATTTATTTTCGAGATTATCACCAAATAATTTTCAATCGATTTCACCTTCTGAAGACTTTCGAAGAAGGTAGACGAATGTTAAAAAAAAAAAGTTTTAAACTTTTAATTTTTTATTCTCGAGAATATATTACAAAATAATATGACATAGGAATATACTCTGATTTCTACTGTGTTGGTTAGGCTAGGAAAACCACTCCATCATATGAGGCAGCTGTAGATGATACTCTCTCATAATGTTATTGGATTGTGCATATCCCTGTCTGGGCAGCAGTTGTCAAATTATTATAAGAAATTACACGCTACCACATTTTTTTCTCAAGAAACATTTAATATTCAATTCAGTTTGCACAATGTTGACTATATCAAAGCCCTTTCAATGTTAATGAGTTATAGAACACGAACCACTGTTGCTATTCTACCTTTGATCGCTTTCACGTGCTACGCACATACTTGGACTTTTCAAAAAGAGTTTTTGAGAAATCGAATTTCATTTCTGTAGAGAAAGTTGAGTTGATAGGTGAAATAATCTCCTCATCTACCACTCATATTTCATGTCTGAATTTTTCTCCAACCAAATGTGAGTGAGTTATAGAAAAAGTAACAAAATGTTATTTTGAAATTTAATTTAAATAGTACTCAGAAGGTATAGCCATTGAGTCTACATCCGGAAGCCATTGAATTCAGCATTTACGATACCAAGAAGGTTAAAAAACCTTCGCACATGTGACTTGAGAGTTCAGCGAGGGGAATTTAATAATTCGAACAGAATATTTTGTATCCAATAATCAGTTTCATTATGAATTCAACGTCATATTTCCATTGAGAAAATTGATTTAGACCCTAACTAAGTGTTACTGAAAAATCCGTGACATAGAATAAGTAGAAATAAGATTAATTCTTTAGATATAAAGAGTTTTTTTCATACTGCGAAGAGTTTGCATCATGTTTTTTTTCTCGTAACATCGGAATATCTGAGTTATAAAATATTTGATGATTAAGCAGATTGTAGAAGGAAAATTTAATTTTTGAACAACCCTTATATTTATTGCCAGGCCTGAATAGAAACTGGGATTACGAGACCCTGGCTAACTTGAGGTCAGATATTTTACGCTTCTAAACTTCAGTCCTGTTTTGAATCTTGAGAGAGTTAGATGTTTGCTAATAACGTGACCCTTTCTGGTAAATGATCTGTTTCAAAATATAAATTTGATGCTTCAGTAAGAATAATGTCTCTTTGCAAAGTTTACCAACCTGAAATTTCATTCAATTCACCGATCATAATTGGGTTTGGTTTAAGAACTTATAAAATTGAAAACCTCTAAGATTTGTAAGTCAATGTATAATTTTCCTTATGGTTCCTATATTAGCCTCCGAGCAATGAAAGATATAGAGGTGCCATTTCTATATAAACAACACATATTGATGTGAAAGCGGCATACCGCTATCCTTTGTTATGATTTGTTGGTGAGGGGGGACCTCCGAGCTCGGAGGGGGAGATTTGTTATTGTTTTGAAAACTGAAGCTAAGCTTAGAACCAGTGGCGTGCTGATACATTTTCTTATATATTATTAATTGAACACGGTCGGTGCAGACAAATTTATTGTCACATGTATCGGCATCGATAGACGACCACATGCCTGGTTGGAAAACAAGTTTGTTATTTAGCTGCAACCCTGACATTTAATGCTTGGAATGCGCATCAACCACCAGCAGTAGCGCTGTAGGTCTCCCTACTGATGAGAAGTGAATGCGCTTCCAATGAAAACAAAGTCGCCCTGGAGCGCCACAGCAAATAAAAGCTGCCATGTACCCGCACAGGCTATGCCTTTGGGTACACTACAAGTGTTGTCAAAAAATAGTAAGATGTTCTTACGTTAATACAATGAATTTTTGGATTAAACTCTTCCTATCATACAAATTGCAACATTTCCTAAATGGTTGCATAAATAACTCATTCATACATACAATTCATTGAGAAAAAAGAAATTTAATTCGAACAGAGGTACCCAGTTACAGGAAATGTTGATATAAAATTATATACTGTCTTCTAAGCGACAGCAAATAAGGAAAGTATCTTGTAGTAAAATATATAAATAAATATAAATGCAAAATAAAATAAATTAGTTAATTACTAAATATCAATACAGGTGAAAAAACAAAAAAAAAAGTATCCAAGTAGAATTGACCAACATAATCATAACGAAATATTACGCGATTATTATAAGTTATTAACAATACATGATATAACAGCGCTCAAAGGGTCAAAATGAATATCACAAATTTTACAAATTTTGTTGTAGCTGCTGCACATGAAATTCACAGGTGATCGTATCATTACATTTTTTCGCGATGCTTCGCAATAAAACCTCAAACCATGTCGACCTCCGTCTCGAGGTACTAAGAAATTTATATCGTATAGAAGAAGACTATTATCGATATTGTTGTTAATCAATTTATACAAGAATTTTGTACCAAGTATAATTCTTCTTTTTTCCAAAGATATCATTTCAAATCGCGAATACAAAATGTTATGATCGATAGCTCTAACAGGATATTGTCCATTGACTTTTAGACATAAATATTTTAGGAACTTTCTCTGTACACTTTCAATTTACTTTTATTGGTAATCGCAGGTTGGGTTCCATATCAATGTGCCATATTAGTCCCAGAGCTTTTAACCTGACATTAAATCCCATGTGAATGATTTTTGGCACAAAGGTAGAGTAATAATAGTACTTTAAGAAAAAAAACTAGTCTGCACGCGGGCTACTCCGGAAGTGTCGAAAATTCCCGGAAAACACCCCAAAATCGATATTTCGTTAATAACGTGAAATGAGTTGTGAATTTTATTTTGCTATAGTGTTATGAGCAAAGTTGTAGAGCGCAAAATTCTGGATAAAAAATGTATGCACTTATATTTCCAGAAAATGCTTCCTGGACGAGATAATAAGCTATCATCGTTGGTCCCAGATTTGCGCGCAAATTCCTCGAAAAATGACACGGTTCTTCCTGACGCTCCACTAGAATCACTCTAACTTGTTTGTTTTTTAACGAATCTTCATAAATCAAACGGCATTTTGAAGGAAATTCCACAAACTTTAGAAATATTCAGCTAGCAAGTGCCGTAAAAGAGGTTTTCAGTTAATATTCGTGTATTAACAAACTAATTGTTAATAAATAAACGATGGAATCGTATGGATTTTTATAATATTTCCGCTGATATATCTAAATCAATGATGCCGTTTAAATATTAACCAGCTGAAAAGGTACAACATCACATATCCCGTTTTTTTTCCTCCCCTCTTGGGCCAAAATGAAACCAATTTCTCAATTTCCCTTATTTTTGTCTAGAGCAATTTTTATGCCACTTATTCTTACAGTCGACATAATGATATTAAAGGTAGAGATTTGTTAAAGGAGATATATATTATTTGATAGCTAAGAAGCTGAACTTTCAGAATATGCACCGAAAAATGTCTTGAAATGGAGTTGTCATTCATGATTTTGTACAATTCTCGAAAAATCGTGAAAAACCTATAAAAATTCTTTTGCTGAGTCGCGCAAGTTTATTCTTTCAACTTTCTCTCTGTAAATGTGAAAAATAATAGTTAAGGTTGTGCTCTATCTCCTGGTGATATTTGCTGACGTTTGCTCATGCCGGCGGATTGTCAACAGAGCTTCGTTTTTTGTGCTGTTTTGTGAAAAATCAGTGAATGAGTTTGAAATACGTTTAAAAAGAAAAGTATTTCTTCATGTGCGACTCTAATAATTGTAATATCTGTCACCAAAGTTTAGAAAATGGTGATTTAACAACAGTTTCATCAGGTATGAAAACTCTTCGTAGTGCATCTCTTGAAAGAGATGATGGAAGATACAGAACAATTAAAAATATAACTGAGCTGAAAGTGCATCGAATTTGTTATCAGAAATACACTAAGCGTGGTAGGAATAAACAGTTTCAACATAACAATGCTGAGTTTCCACTGGCTGGACCGAATTTTTCATTTAGCCCAACAATAAAGAAACTCAGGAAAAGTACTGGTGATTTCAGTTTTAATCAAGATTGTTTTTTTTGTGGTAAAAATCTGGATGAAGGGAACTCTGCAAAGAATAAAATCCAGATAAATACAGTCCGTAATCCAAATTTCCAGCAGAGTATCCTGACCTTTTTGACAGATAAGAGGGACGAGTTTGCTTATAACATCAAGAAGAGGATTATCACTGTGGATCTTTCGTTTTCGGTCACATGACTTCAAATTCAAAATTATTAATGGAAAAACCTGTATATTTTGGTATTTTTATGTTCCTTCTGATTAAACGACTCCAACAAACTATCACATTTGTGGTCTAAAACGAATAATTTAAGAACTACAGGTACTTCAATATCCTTTGTCCCACGACGATTATGACAAACGTCTGAAACGAGCAATTGCCAAATTATTTAAGTTCAGGGTCACCTTGTATATTTGGGCAGTCCTATATTTTCTGTGGTGATTAACAAGGTGAAATAATAATAATAATTCATATTTCATTAAGAAACGTATAGAAATCGCCATGGGACAAAATATATTGAAGTACCTGTAGTTCTTAAATTGATCGTTTTAGATCACAAGTGTGATAGTTTGTTGGAGTCGTTTAATCAGAAGTAACATAAAAATGCCAAAATATACAGGTTTTCTCATTAATAATTTTGAATTTGATGTCCCGTGACCAAAAATGGAAAGCTCTTTCGGTAACGAATAACAAAAAAAGCTGAACCAATTGCTTCAATTCGCAAACCCAAAATTACGATTCTCTACTTATCTCGGATTTCCAGATATTCCCTGCCTTAATCATCGTGGCGCACCCTGTATATGTATACCGATTTCTTCATCAAAATTTTTGCGTTCTACAACTTTGATAACACTATATCGAAATTAACTCATTTCACGTTATTAACCAAATATCGATTTTGGGGTGTTTTCCGGGAATTTTCGACACTTTCCGGAGCAGCCCGCGTGCAGAACAATTTTTTTCTTAAAGTACTATCATTACTCTACCTTTGTGCCAAAAATCATTACCATGGGATTTAATGTCAGGTTTTGGGAATATTTAGTCTCCTGCGCTTGAACTATATTCTAACTTGGATCTGGCATAAGCAAAATACTACAATTTCAATGTGGCAATATTTTCGAAGTTTTTACTATTTCTGTAAATGAAACCAAGCAACCTGTTCGCGTGTGCAACCGTATTTTTTATATGTTTGTTGAATGTAAGTTTACTATCACATGTGATACCAAAGGACTTTCATCTCTTGTGCGCGGTTGATTATTTTGTTGTCGATTGCGTAATCATACATTAAGGTACTCGATTTTTTTTTGTAAATGATATGTTACATTTCGTCACATTAAGTTGTAGACGATTATCGCTACACCAAAGTTTGATTGAGCTAATTCGGACTGTACTCGCTGACAATCAGTAATGTCATCGATTTTATAATATAATTTGAGATCGTCTGCAAATAGTAAGCTAGGAATATTCAAAGAGGTAAAAATTAAAAACAGAAGAGATCCCAGATTGGATTCTTGTGGCACGCCGGACGTTACTACGTATGAAACAGATTTGAAAGATTCATATTCTACAAATTGTTTTCTTTCAACTAGATATGATTTCATTAAAATTCATGATGAATATGTAGTGGAAAAATATTTATGAAACAGGTGCAAAAATGAGTCACTGTTCATTGTACATGATGTGAGAATTGTCAACACGCTACGTGTACTAACACAGCATACACTAATTCTTTTACGATCATTAAAAGTCAATTTTGAATGTGAAAAAGTAATGCTTATTGCTGTGGGGCAATAAAAATTAAATTGCAAGTCGTTATCAAGTTATCATACACTTGATAACGACTGCAGATTTTAACAGTTGAAACGTCGGGAATAAAATTGTAGAGAATTGAATTTTCCTTTATTCTTTTTTAGACAATGAAAATCCAGAATAACCTTACTCACAATGAAACAAAGTCGAACACTTTCAAAAATCGCAATTTTTCTGCGAATAAAATGACTGCATCAACGATTGGTCCGGTATGACTGGCAACCATTTTATTCGCAGAAAATTTGCGAAATTCGTGAGGGTATGAACAAGACTTTACCACGTGAACGCGAGAGAACTGGCAACAACGTTGCTATCGTTCGTTGTTCGCATGTTGTCGCTGCCTACGATGATTTTGTTCTACGATAATTTTTGTATTTCGAGTAATGATTGCTTCAAAATAATTCTACTTTGGGGACAGTGCCAGTTGCAGAGCTATCATCCTTGATATCTTTCAACTCTGGAATCCACTAAATGAACGAATTTGTTAGAAAACTTCATGTTTGCTGTTGTTTTGCGAAAAAAATACTTTATATTAGTCCAATTGACATGAAACATTGAATAAATATGATTAATCAGATACGAGCTGAAAGCATTTGATTCAATAATCAGTACGAATTTTCCACTCCGGAAACCCTTAAAACTGCGCTCAAATTCTTACTGGTAAGAAAAATATTTTGAAGAAAACTGAAAAATATCACCTTATCGCATCAGATGAAGATTCATCATGAAATGCCAAAACTAATAATGCTCCTTTACTGATTATAGTTCTACAACCTAACCGAAAATATGATGACGCCAAAAGTGGTTAGAACAGATAACTGAGGATTTCTTCAAATTCTTGATTTCTAAGTGGAGTGATTCACACCACAATTGGGCAATTGCTCTATTGCTTGGTAACCTGAAAATATCATGTATCTGAACCAATGTCAAAGTATAATAAGGAATATGAGAGAATGGATTTATTGTTTTGACAATCATTATACCTATACATAACCCATTAGATTTTAAACTTGTGATGATATGCAGTATTTCGTTCACAATCAAGAAGTTCATGTCCACGTACGGTTTAACCAGAAACAACATTTTTATTCAAATGGCAACATCGAAAACTTCTGATGAACGGGTTATGTACCCAGTTCCAGTACCCAGCAGATTGGGTCTATAGCTAGTGACTCATAATTTGAATTCGGTTTTGAAGAGTTGAGTTTGCTTACTTACTTATTTTTCAGTGTACCTACTGCAACAAGTATTTTTCTATTTATGAATATGTAATCATTTTTCAAAGTACAAAGTTTCTTCAAAGCTATTTCAACAAAAAGTGTATATTTGTTTCACAATCGGGAATCAGTAAAAATCAACTTTAATAATACTACTAAAACCTAAGTAGCCCATGGTTTCATTTGATACTCACTTGTGGAATGTTTGTTCAGTGCTTGATAACTTTTTCAGCCCACAAACTTCACACGTTCTCGCCATTTCGTAGAGATAAGGTCTCTAATATAACAATTTAATAATCCAACACAACACTTCTACAACTTAAAATTGAAACAATTATACAAATAGGCTCAAATCCAAACTGAACTGACAAGACGACGAATAAGTTGTCAACGCACGTAAACAAACTAGATCGCCAAGTTTAGAGTGAATAACAATACCGAATTCCAACCTGATTAATTAGTGGAAACGGAAATATCCGATAATGTTCTTTCTTAACATGATCCGAGCATAGATGTTTATAAACAACGTCGGGTATGTTGCTTTCGAGAAAGAGACAGAAAAGCCCTCACTATATCTTTTATTGCTCGGAGATATAAGTGCTGATATAAAATAGTGACTAAGGCAACGCTCGGCCTAACAATTAATAGTATCAGCTGTGATGAAACTCTTTTTCACCGGAATAGCGTTTTATTATGAAAGAACCTTGAAGAAAAGATAAACTTTTTTATAGTAATTGAGCAATTCATGAAGCAATCTCGATGTGAACTGCCTAAATGCCAATCCCGACGTCTGGTGTTGGCTTAAAGTGTGCACCGACCAACCCAAGGTGGTGCTGTAGGTTTTCAGGATTTTCCTGCATCTGAAAGGTGAACACGCCACCAAAAATCAGTGAATCGACCCGGAGAGCCACGTCAAATGATAATAATTGACGTCCTCTACCCCCCAACCTAACCAAAGGACCTCGCATGGAATACATGGGATTTTGGATGATTGCGGAATTCAATGAAACTCTGGAATGTTGTAGATCATGACATGTTGGTGACATTTCAAATGAACCACAATCAAATCGCATGATTAGTTTCAGAGAAACAGGATGATTTCAAAAGTAGTTACAAAAACAAAAAATTAATATAATTTATTTATTCGCGTAATTTGGCTTAAATATGTGATGCTTTTGAAAACGCAACACTGTTGTGATCCAAAACAGTATTCAGTTTACCAGGGTTAGCACAAACGTACGTACGACGTTGTTTACATCTCTTATCAGAATTGACATTTTTTCTAGTTTGATTTCGAGATTTTTTGACTGAGTGATGTTGACCATTCAGAAAAGCAATACTATAATGATTCAAACAGTAATTCACCATACCACAGTAATCAAACAAGTACTCCTGTACATTCTATTCCGAAGTTATAAACGTCATTATTCCAATAGCAACCCTAAAGAACCATATGTTTTTAACTTTTAACGTTAATATTTAAAAAAACCTTGAGCCAAATTTAGGTTTTTGAAATACAAGGGCCCTACAAATAGTAACAATACATATGTATCTGACTATTTGACGTGCCTGTAATAACACTTCAGTACACATTTTTAAGAAAAGATAGATGTGGTGGAGGGGTAGGGATCTATATCTCAAATAAGCTAAAATTCAAATTCATTGAAACATCTACAAATATTGAGCAGTTATTGTTAATGGTACAGGCAACAGCTTACCTGAACTTCATCTGCGGAGTTTCCTGTCGCCCACCTAGCTTAGATATTGCTCATTTTTTCGATGAATTAGATAATACATTCATCCATTCTTTGAATATGTCTGAAAATATAATTTGCATGGGTGATTTTAATGTTGATATTTGCAACTTGAACAATTATTCCAACAAATATCTAGAAAATTTTATGAGCGATCATGAGCTATCACAAATCATAAAGTCACCAACTAGAGTGTGCAAAACACTTATAGATTTAATAATGGTTACACAAACAGAATTCTTATCAAATTCTGGAGTGAAAGTTTGTGATATATCGGACCACGATGTGGTTTTTGCAGATCTTGTTATTTCGAAACCGAGACCTGTCATGAAATATTGTAGTTTGGAAAATGTAGATGTGAATGAAGTATGCTCCGAATTAGAAAAAACTAATCTATATAAAATTTACTGCACTAAAAATATTGATGAAAAATTGAAAATATTCGATGAATCTATCTTACCTATCAATATTTGATCATCATGCATACTGAGACGAAAACAAATTTGTGTCAGACACTCGTCCTTTCACAATTCACCTTCTGCTCACCTATATATTTTCCTTGTTTAGATAGTGTAGATTTGTACAGAATACATTACGTTATATCTTTGGTATACGTAAGTTCCAGCACATTTCTCATAAACTAACTCAGCTGCAATGGTTGACAATGAAAAATAGTTTCTTGTTGCAATCTCTAACATTGTTTCACAATATCATTACTACCAAAACACCTGGGTATCCTTACGATAAAGTTAGCTTTCGTGAAAATGAACATCAAGTGAATATCAGAAACAAAGTTCTAATAATTGCCCCCCGCCACACCACGACACCCTTCAGGAGATCTTTCAGTTTTTGTATCTATAACTATTACAACAATCTTCCTACATTTAAAAAACTAAATCTACCACTTTTCAAGCGATATGCTCGTAACTGGCTATATGAACAACAGACATCGTGCAACTGAAGTCTCACATAAAACATTGGAAAGTCAAGCAATTATCTCTGTATCTCCGTTTTTTCTCGATTTTTTATTAGATAGTGTAAGAAAATTATATAATTTATTCATTGAAAAGGAGTTGAATGGAAGAGTAGAATTCTTCGTGTTACACACGCATGACTTCCGAATTCCTCTCCATGACTTCACCCTTACGTATAACCTAATCTGTTTTGCTTACATTTATTCTGTTACGATGGTGGATAAAAGACATTATTATTATTATTATTACTATTTCAAGAGGCTTATTTTCTTCTTTCGCACCCGCATGAATAATATTTTGAACGCATTCCAAAGTATTGGTAGATGGAAATTTTATATTTTCCATAAAATGCCGACTGTAGCTAAGATACCAAATGGCATTTGCTACATGGCAGCACATTCCCACCACCATGGCACCTTACCGACATGTGCAGTAATGTCCTGTTATTTCGTTTGCATCCATATCGAATCTAACGACCAACTGATATTTAGTATTGTTTCTATGACAGGAAAATACTGTGACTCTGACAAAACCATTTCCATTGAGTTTCGTATCAATATCAATGCATTCCGGTCCATATTATCCTGTATATACAGGGCAATTCAATTTCGACCCCTACCATTGGGATCTCCTAAACTACAGGAGATACGTCGAAGCTTGAATTGGGGCAAAGTTGCGTATTCTGGTGCTTAACAAAATACTGTTTTGAAACTTGGAAAATTCCGAGTATATCCGGAAATATCGGGAAAAAACTGAAAATCGGAATTTTCGCTTTTATTTTTTTCTATCGTTATTTGACAACATAGCTCAAAACCAAAAGTATATTTTCATTGATACTTTTTTTCAGCTACACGTTTTCATGTTCAGATTTACTATCTGACGTTTCGTCTTCTGGCATTCATCATCAACTTTTTTTTTGTTAGGGGCGCCATTACAGTAAAATAGTGATTCTCATTCTGACTTTATTAATGTATAATTTGTTATGATTTGCACTTCTGAAATCACAGATATTGAAAAAAAAAACAACTTCATCTAAGATGGTCATGACTCCATCGAAAAATTTTGTTTAATCTAGTTGTCAGAACTCATTAAACATCATAAGTATGCACAAATATGCACAAGTAACCCGTTTTTACTTCGAACTATTCTGTCTGTTACTCGTGATTCAGACCTATTTATGGTCGTAGGATGTAGATATACGTATTACGCTCATCCTTTCGTATTTAAAATATACCAATTTCATCTTCTTAAGGTTTATCTGTTGACTAATATAGTTCAGTGGTTGTTTCTGGAAATAAATCATATTCAACAGCTATTAGCACCGGTTCAACTTAAGGTTACCTTACGACTTAAGTGGACCTTATATTACGATTTTGGTTTGCACCGCTATTTGAGGACAACATAAGCCTCAGTCGAGATAAGCAGATTCTCAAGGCTTAGGTTTCACTTAACTACCCAACCTCACTTTTCCTACACGAAATATGTTTCTATTTTCGAGCACTTTTTATGGATTTTGCTGATGTGATTGTATTTTTTCCTTTATTTAGGTTGACCAAACCAACAGCTCTCTATATACTAAACCTGATTGAGGCTGATATTGATTCTTAATACAAAATGTCTATTGATATATTGTTAATTTATATTACTTACGAACTTAAAAATACTCTGTTGCTTTGTACTGGAGGAATGGAATGGCGAGTCATTTTAATTTCTTTTTATTCATCCAAAATTGTTAACCACATCTTTATGTCGTAAACGTTTTGGATGGATACTTTTCTGTTTATCTAGGGTAAGTCAGGTCAGGTTAGGGTAACTAATAAACTACGCGTTTTAACTAATGTGCACGCAGATCTCTTGGCGATATTACGGATAGTTTTCCCGGTAGAGACAAATTTTCCAAATTACATACCATACACCCGCCAGCCTTTCAGATTAGACAGAACTGACAGCTCTTGCGCAATGTGCATGTTTTCAAAACTTTGCGTTGTTTAACGTCTCATCGTTGGTTACGTGATCATTTTTGCGCTGTTGCCAAATATTTCCAATACTCAGTTAAGGTTCAGGCCAGGAGTCAACATTGCAAACCATCTTAACCTCGAGGTGTACGTTAAGCTGATCCTCCACTTAGCTGAGTTTTTTTTCAAGGAGAACCAGTGCAAATAGCTGTAAATGTTCTAAAGTTTATAAATTTGAAAACATCAACCTTTTTTATATCTTACAGTGCCCTGAAGATGATAGAATAAACTGACGAAACGTTGGCTGTAAAGAAATGGAGTTTTCTTCAATTCAAGACCTCAAACCCAAAAAGCAAACATCAGTTAATTTTTATTATATTTATATTTGCTTCGGAATGAGTGAATTGATCAATTGAGTGCACCAATTATTTAGGTTATGTGGCCACTGTGAGAAACGTGACTAATGTTTATTATACAGTGTGACTCAAGAACATATGAGACCAACATCAGTTGAAATCATTAAATAAAACACAATTGGAAAGATGTTTCAATGACATCAGGACCATAGAAAATTTTGAGGTCATTTTGAGAGAGGAAAATTGGCTGGATTTATATGAATGTGACAACTGCGACGAAGCATTCGGTTATTTTTATTACATATTCTCATGTATAATTTCGAAATAATCTTTCCCAAACGTCAAATATATTTGAATAGTAGTGATAAGGAGTAGATAGATGATACTGTGAAGAAATCAAGTTCTGCACTAAGATATTTTTTTTGCGGGACAAACTTGGCAGAACGTATGTTCAGCACCATATTTACCGAAATGTGAAACCAACAAACAGTCACAAACTGACTGGTTTCCAAACGCCACCTCTCTCCTTGACCTGGAAAAATTCTTTTCGAAACAATCAACATTACTCAGCCAAAAATCTCGAAATCATACTAGAAATGATCTCAATTTTGATAAGAAAAGTAAACAACTGCGAAACAGTACATTATGAGTACGTTTGTGATCTTGGTAATCTTGATAAGGTTTTGGTTCATAATAATGGTGCATTTCCAAAGGAATGACATATTTGAGCCAAATTACGGGAATAAACTAGGAATATTCACAATTTGTGATAAATTACCTCAATTTTCTATGTTTGTATCTACTTTGGAAATCACCCTGTTTCTCCGAAACTAATCATATGTTTTGATTATGGTCCATTTGAAGTGTTACCGATAAATCATGATCTACAACATACCAGAGTTGTATTGAATTCCGCAATCAACCAAAATCTTATGTATTCCGTGCGGGGTCCTTTGTACACAACTGAAAATAGTAAATAAACATGGTACTATCCATTCTCATGGGAAATATGTCTGATTCACTATCAACAACATATTATGAATGATATTTATTCAACAGACTTGTTTTTATTGCGGGTTAGGTTGGAGATGCTTCACTGAATACAATGAGTCGCAATGGTGTGCATAAAATGTATGACTCACTTATTGTCATTCATTATTTGAAAATAAAAATTTAAAATTAAATATGGATCATCAAGAACAAGGACTTGATGATATTCAGCAACGAGGTAAAATAAATAATATCTGTGTATACGGGGTACCGGAAGAAAAAGGGGAACAGCTCGACAACAAACTGTTGGAGTTACTAAAGTCCAAAACTACGGTGTCACTGGTAAATTCTGATATAAAAGATGCCTACCGAATTGGCAAAGCTGAAATTAACAAACCAAGACCTACGATTGTGAAACTCTCCAATACCGTATTGAAGCGCAAAATTTTGAAATATGGAAAAAACTTCAAGGAATCGAAAATTTATATAGCCGAAGACTTGACGAAGCTCAGAAGATCTTTGCTAATGGAGGCGAAAATAGTGGTCGGTGTTAAAAACTCATGGACCTTCAATGGACAAGTATTCATCAACAAAGACGGAAGAAGAATAAAGATTAATTCAGTGACGGACTTGGGGATGTACCGAGAACAGCTAATACATTAATATTATTTCTGAGGAACTTCCTATATTTGCCTTTCAAAATTTTTAATTTTTGCTCTTTATTTGAATTGACGGAAATTTTTTAGAGAGATGTTTGGGTTTGCAAATGATATAATATTCCTTTTATTCAATACTTTATGGCTATGAGCAATTGTTTTCTTTCTTACATTTAGATCTGATATACTTTTACTTCAATTATTTCTTGAAGTTACCTGATTATTGTGTGTCTTCTTACAAACTTTCCTTTCCTTTTTCTCTTTCCTTTTTCTCTTTACTTTAAAACTCTATACAAAAACAAGACAAAAATGTTGGATTTCTTAAACAATATAGAAGAATATGAAGAGGTGGATACAATCGTATGTAGCAGTTTGGATGAGAATGTAGAACGATTCACTGGTGAGTATATCTTCAATATCTTCCATCAGAATATTAGGAGCTTAAACAAAAATGTGGATGAGTTTTTCTTGTATATTGAATCGGTTAAGTTGAGAAACGTTGATATAATAATACTATCTGAAACCTGATGGTCGATTGATGACATCCAGAAATACTCAATTCTCTATTTTGATCTGATATACAATGAATCGCGATATAACCAAAATGACGGACTAGTAGTGTACATTAAGAAGGATATTAGAGAGAATATACTTTATTGTCATAAGAAAATATCTTGTTGACAAAGTTTCATTTAACCTATGAAGTCGGGTATATATATAAAAAAGTATATGTTGTAAAAATACATTTGAAATAAACAATTTCACTTAATAATTAGAAGTCAGTTGTATATATATATATATAAACATATAAGTCGAACAAAAATACGTGTAAAATAAATAAGTATGACTCAATCAAGTCATATAAATGAACGAAATATAAGTAGTACAAACATACTCTACCACATCTCAGAATAGTTTTACTCCAAACTATAGTAAGCTCCATCAAGTAATGCTTCTTTAACAGACTTTCGAAATTTATTGAAAGAGTTAATAGTCTTCAGGCGTAAGGGTAGATGGTTATATATTTTTATGCCTTCGTATATAATTGACTTTCTGGTCATGGTCGAGGAAGGTATAGGTAGAGGTAGATTGAGATTATATGTCCTACGTGTTCTGTGATATAACTGGGTTATCACGATTTTTAAAGACTAAGCACGCGCTTTCTAGTACTAATAAAGAAGGTAGAGTGAGTATTCTCTGAGAGACGAAGAGCGGCCTGCATGAATGTTTGGGAGATACCTTACATATATATCGTAATGCCCTCTTCTGTAAAATGAAAATGCTATTGAACCTCTGTTGGCTGCACACGCCCCAGAAAGCATTACCGTATCTGAGATGGGACTCTATGAGAGCGTGATACACTGTTTTAGCTGTTTCTGAACCAATCTCACTTATAGCCATTTTTACGGCATAACACCCCGAGGCCAGTTTTTTACTGAGAACCAAGATGTGATCATCAAATTTCAGTTCATTGTCAATAATTAAGCCAAGAAATTTACCTACTGTAGTTCCGTAAAACATATGAGCGAAAGCAACCTATTAGAAATTTCTTTTTGTATAGATAACAAATCAATTTTGTTTACTACTTCATATCGCCCACCTTCAGCAAACTTGGAAATGTACTTACATGAAATTAAATCCCATCTCACTTCACAAAAAGAGGCTGACATAATAACTTTCATGGGTGACATAAATATCAATATTCTAAACACATCAGACACTCAAGTTATTAACTACATATATGTTATATGGCCGAACTGGGATTTTTTTCATACATCAACAAACCAACAAGAGAAGTAGGTGATTCCTCTAGCATAATTGATCACGCTTATGTAAAACTGTCCAAAACCTCAACTGAATATACGAAAGTTACTCCTTTTATCGTCAAATATGGGATAACAGACCATTATATGACATTTTTTTCTCTTAAATTCAATAACAAACTGAAAACGACTAATCAGAATGATTCAAATCGATTAAACAAAACAATAAATTATAATAAATTCACAAAACGAATGAAGAAGGAAGGGTGGGAATCTGTACTGTCATCCATTAATCCTGAAAATGCCTTCAACGAACTAACTAGTAAGTTACTCGATCACATTGAGAATTGTACAGAAACTAAATTAATTACTGTGAACTTAAAAAAACTAAAACCATGGATGACAGACGGCCTTCTTACGTCTATTAAGCACAGAGATAAACTTAAAAAAGATCTTAAGGACAAACAATCTGCTGAAAAAGTGGTTGAATACAAAAATTACAGGAACTTTTTAACGAAACTTCTGAGACAAACTAAAATTAATTTTTACGAAAATAGATTAGGAGAAGCTGGTAACAACTCAAAAAAAAATTTGGCAAAACATTAATGAAATAACAAATAACAGTAGAAAAAAAAGTGATACGAAATATGAAATTATGGGACACCATGGAAAAAAACTCTCAGATGATATAGACAAGTCAAATTACTTTAACCAATTCTTCATTGGCATTGGGGAAGAAATGGCAAATAAGATAAAAAAACCGACAACTCCTGTTGCCGAAAATCGCAGAAACATAAAAAATTCGCTATTTCTACACCCAGTCACGAATAACGAAATAATCAATATTATATCTAGTCTAAAAAATAACACTTCCTCCGGTCCGGATGGAATTTCAGTTTTTTTAATAAAAAAGTATTACTCTTTCTTGGTAAAACCGCTCTGCCACATCTTGAATCTGATATTTTCCACTGGTAAAATTTCCACTTCATTCAAGGACTCCATTACAATACCTATTTTCAAAACGGGCGATAATGAAAATATAACAAATTACAGACCTATAACGCTTATTAACAACTTCACAAAAATCTTTGAAAAATGCATTAAAAATAGGGTAGTACACTTCTGCAATGAAAATAATATTCTTTCTGAATCCCAATTTGGTTTTCGAGAAAATAAATCAACCGAAAAAGCGGTATATCAGATAATCAACCAAATTGACAATTGCTTCCAAAACCAAGAAAAATGCATTACTGTATTTTTGGACTTGTCCAAAGCATTCGATATGGTAGATATCATGACATTATTCTCCAAAGCCTGTCTGATACTGGTATAAGAGGCATCGCATTGGACATCTTTCAGGATTATTTGAGTAATAGACTGCAAGTCGTGAAAATCAACAACTCAGTAAGTGATCCCTTACCAGTAACCAGGGGTGTGCCGCAGGGAACGGTGTTGGGGCCAATACTGATTCTGCTGTACATCAATGATATTTTTAATATTGCTAATTTTATGGGTAAAATAACATCATTCGCTGACGACACAGCAATTACATTTATTGGAAACACTTGGAGCGAAGTACAAACTCTGTCTGAAACAGGTATCACGACAATTTTCTATTGGCTGAGTGATAACTTACTGAGTGTCAACGTTGAAAAAACGAAATATATCGCATTCTCGACAACAAGCAGTTACCAACCGATAGAAAATGTTATGAAAAAACAAACCCTCATGTGAAAATAATATGAATTGTGGCTGCACTTGCATAAACAAAACAAATACAATAAAATACTTCGATGTACTTGTGGATCAATGCCTTCGATGGAATAGTTATATTGATTGTACTGTTGTCAGATTACGTAAACTCATCTACAAATTCTACCAGCTTAGAAATATAGTGAATCGGAGGTTAATGCTTGAAGTTTATGATGCTTTGGCTGAGTTCATTATGCGTTATTGTATTATAGTGTGGGGTGGAACATTCAAGTCCTCATTGAAGAACCTAGAAGTAATCCAAAATACTCTGTTGAAAATTATGTTGGGAAAAAACTGACGACATTCTACAGAGTTGCTCTACAATGAAAGTGGTTTGTTAGATATAAGAAAACTGTATATTTTCTACTCTATTTTATGGACTGTTAGCTCTCCAAGAACATCTATTCAGCATGCTCATAATACTCGGATGAGTGAGGATCTGACTTTATATGTGCCAAGATGTAGACTCACCCTAAACCAAAAATTTATATCGTATTTAGGACCAAAACTCTATAATGCATTACCTTTACAATTAAAACAAATCCACAGTAAATTTAAACTGAAAAGAGAACTGAAGACATTCATAAAAAATAATAATTATAAAAATTTTGAAAATATTCTTGATAGATAATCCACATAAGGCTTAGGCCGGAACTTATTGTTAACTACTGCTACTTGCGTTGTCCTTATCCACATTTCTTTCATTCTCTCTTTCTTTTCTTTTTTCTTTTTATCTATATTTCTCTTTCTTTCATTCTCTCTATTTTCATCTTTCAACACTTCTCTCCCTTTTTTAATGATCTAAGTTGAATATATTTATATGTTATCTGCTGTGTTGAGTTTATTTGGTTGCTCGCTACAACACAAGCTTGCTTAGGTAGCGACAATCGCTTTAAACTCAACAGAAATACACCTAATTTGTACCTCGTTGCCGAGGACGACCTGTAAACTTATTTTTCTGAATAAATATTTCTGATTCTGATTTTACTGTCTAACTTTATTGAATTATTGTGTGATGTGTTCAAGGCAGTAACGTTTTCAAGAAAAATGTATCGAGAGAAGATAAAAACGTTACAAAGTCTATAAATAAGTAATGGAAAATACGTTCCCATAATGACGCTCTCTGTTTTTCTAGTCAAAATGGAAATACATTGCAAGGTTTAAATTTGCAATATTTGGTGGATGCAACGGGTTTATTGTGTTCGTGTCGTCCCAACTCGAAGCAAAACGCATTCTTCTTATGCCAAAAGTATTTCGGTCTAATTGACCAAAATTTCAATATATGTCGAACTAGGCCTACTGTGCAAATGTTACTAGGAGCACACAAAAATTATAGACCGCCAGATAACGACAGATTTTGCTGACTCATTTTCTCTCTTCTGGGATTTTAACCACTGGAAATTATGTCAGTGTTGAGCCCAAAAATTGAAAATTTAGTGATCGGACGTGTGCTAGGCATATAGAAAATTCATTTTCCTTTTGCAGAAAAAAATTGTTTTATTTTTTGATTTCTCGTTTATGGCATTTCAACACATGAATAGGTATAGCAATTTAATAGTGAAGAACCAAAGCCATAAGATTTGCACGTGCTTAAAGGGATGAAATAGGGGCGCGAACTTGTGAAAAAATAGTTGGTTGCTGATGCATTTTCTCGCTTATGGGAATCAACAGAATGAAATTTAATATAGTTAGAAACCCGAAAAAAAATTTCCCATAAACCGGTCAGCTGTTGAAGTATATTTTCCGGACGGAAAATTTTGTGAAATTTTTTTTCGTTTTCCGGCAAACTTTCTCGTGAACGAAATAATGTGCAATAGAAATTTATTAATGTAAAAGTCTGTCATATAAAAAGCCATAAGTCTAGTTAGTGCTTATCATACTATATGAAACTGGAAAACTTGCAGAAAAACAGAGGAAATTTTGTTCATTTTCTCGTTTATGGGAATTGGCATGTAGGAAGAAAAACTGATTTCAAGACTATAAAAAAAAAGCCATAAGTCGGAAACACGATTACGATGTTTTATTCCGTGAGGTCCTGAAGTAACGGATACATTAATTTTCTACGTTATTATATTTTAAGAAAAACGTCGAGTTATGTTTTCGAAGACACTCTGTGGCATAAAAAAATCACCCTTCCTGCTCCCCCCTCAAGGTGACAGTCATTCAACAATTTTTTTTAATTGAGCAGGAGGTCAGTTGAAAACCCTTTAGATTTACCAATCCATTGAAAAACAGAATTTTTTTGGGGTTTCAAATATTTTCAGAAATTCCTAGGAACCTATGTTATGGGTAGTTTTTAGAGAAACCGAGAATGATAATCTAGATCAGCCCAACTTAGGTCACAACGGTACTTGTAAGTCCAGTGCTAGAACATGAGAGACTTGTGCACACATATCCAGTGTGATATGGTTCCTAGGATACGCAGGAACCAACAAAATATTACATTTCCTTCTGTTCACCATTCGAATTGTACCGAAGACACTGCAAATCGATTTCAACCTATGCTTCTAATCTGGAAATGAGTTCGATTTTTCATTTAGACAAAGAAACAATTTATTATTCTGGAACTTTCACTTCTAAAAGGTGAACTAGGCCTGAAAGACAGGCCACTATGAAAAAAATGCGCCGAAAGCTCTGCCTCTAAGGTGGTGGGGGAACGAATTAGAGTTTTATTATATTCCTGCGCACACTGGCTTGCTGTGTTTACTTTTTTGTGAACTTTGATTCACCACATCGTGTCTCATAGTCACAATAAACAGGTAAAGGGCATAATCACATTATTTCAAAAATCTGATGTTCCGTATTCAAATTCGAATGATCATCCGATTATGACTCAGCAAGCCAGTAGGCGTGGGAGAATTACTCAGTTAAGATATTTAACTTATAGGGGTTGACGCAAAATTGCTTGAATTGTCTTTATAACCCCTATCAGTTTGTCACAATAATACCCATAATTTTTTTTTTTTATTCCATGAAAAGTTATTTAAAAAAATAAATTATTTGGTTCCAATATTACTATCATATTGATTTCATTGAAAATATAAACAGAATGTTCATAAAGCCAGTTGTGGAATCATCTGCTGCTGAGAGTTGGAATTTAGTCGCTGTTTTCCATCGTACAAGATAACCTCTCATGGAAGGGATTCATGTTTTAAAGAGAAACATTCTCAATTGAAAATTGAATCAATACATGACTCTTCTGGAAATGGAAAAACCCTACGATAAAATTGAAGGTACTTTTTTGTAATATCTAACAGAAAACAACTACTTCCCCGGCAAAAGCCACGCTGGACATTGAACTACACCTGATAGATATTGAGAAAGACCCTATATAACTTGAGAGAAAAAATCCAGAGGAGTCATGTATTGATTCAATTTTCAATTGAAAATGTTTCTCTTTAAAATTATTATCAAACTTCCGACTTTTTTTATGGCCTAAGAATGAAGTTTGCAATGTATATGCGAAATCCCATGGAGGAAGAAATGAGCAATTTTATCTTTACTAATTTCTCGCAGCAGAATTTTCAAATAATTGTATTTATTTATGCAGTGTGACCCCTTTAAAATGGAAGCACTCATATCAAACTTTAATTTTTCTACCGATTGGAATAATTATTTTTCAATAGGTAGACATTCAAAAAGTCTATCAGGACACCAAATTTAATGAGTAATTCTTCATTTTCTGGGCCTACTGTTCTCATTTTTCAAGGTTAAAAATCTAATATTATTTTTTTAGAAGAAATCTCACCATTCCACTGGATTCGCGACATTTTTAAATAGTTCTTGTTAAAAGTTTGTTGAAACTCGTCCATCAGTAAGAAAGTTATAAAAAATATAAAAATGAAATTTTAAAAATATGCCGGTTAATTAACCCACCAATTCAATTTCAGAACTCTTATCAAGATTTGGAATACACCAAGAAGTCTCGAAATATCACTGGTCAGAATTTCATCAACATCTATTCATAAATAAGAAAATTACAGGATAACAAAATTTTAAAAATATGTTGATGGAATATCATGAAAATATCATTTCATTTAATGATTTTTCTTTATTATTTATCAATAGATTTTGATGAGTGATATTTTGAGTTTCCCTAAATTCAGTGGTGTATTCTGAATTTTGGATAAGAGTTGAAATTGAAATGGTGGGTTGATTAAACGGCATATTTTTTAAATTTAATTCTCCCATAACTATTTTATCGATTTCAGTGGTGTAGTCTGATTTCCTCTCAAAAAATTGCTAAGAAATTTTTCAGTTTTTTACCTCGAAAAAAAAAGAATAGTTGGCCCTGAAAAAGAAGATTTATTCATGAAATTTGGTTATCTACCTAACGAAAAAAAAGCATTCCAATCGGTTGAAAAAAGTATGATTTTTAAGGGTGCTTCCATTTTAAATGGGCCACACTGTATAAAACATCGACATCATGTTTCCGACTTATGGCTTTTTTTTGTGGTCTTGAAATACTATTTTCTTCTCACATGCCAATTCCCATCAACGAGAAAATGAAAAAATTTCCACAAATTTTCCTACAACTTTACAACTTATGGCTTTTCTTGAGGTACATGCAAAGCTTATGGGAATTTTATTATTATTTTTATCCATCAATAGAATCATATGGTTCAAATGCCATAAACGAGAAAGTTTGCCGGAAAACTAAAAAAAATTTCACAAAATTATCCGTCCGGAAAATATACTTCAACAGCTGACCGGCTTATGGGAATTTTTTTTCGGGTTCCTAACGATATTAAATTTCTTTCTGTTAATTGCCATAAGCGAGAAAATGCATCAGCAACCGAGTATATTTTTACAAGATCGCGCTCCTATTTCAACCCTTTAAGCACGTGCAAACCTTATGGCTTTGGTTTTTCACTATTAGATTGTTATACCTATTCATGTGTTAAAATGCCATAAACGAGAAAATTAAATAAAAAACAAATTTTTTCTGCAAAAGGAAAATGAATTTTCTATATGCCTAACACTCGTCCGATCGCTGAATTTTCAGTTATTGGGCTCAACACTGACATAATTTCCAGTGGTTAAAATCCCAGAAGAGAGAAAATGAGTCAGCAAAATCTGTCGTTATCTGACGGTTATTTGTAGTTTACGAGTTACAGATTGTTGAAGTTCATACTTTCATTGACTGAACTCTACAGCGGGCAATTTTCCTGGATTAGTAGTAAATTTATGAACTACACCATAGTATCAAAATTGGCCAGGGCCACAATATATTTTTAAAGAACTTCGAGAGCAATACAGGGTAATTCATAACATCTTCTGCGTTACACAAAAATTTCACAATGAAGCATCAACGTTATGTAACAAGTTGGATCTCATCGAAATTGAAGTTTCTCTTTCGAATGCACAATATGAGATGATGAGTACAGGAAATATGTATTTGGTTTTGCAAATGTACAGAGTGGATTGAAAGTATTTTAATTATATTTGCTTCGGAATAAGTCATTTAATCAATTGAGTGCACCGATTATTTGGGTTATGTGGCCTCTTGGAGGAACACAAATTATATTTATTATACAGTGTGACTCAAGAAAATATGTGACCAACATCTGGAAAAATTATAATAATACCCTGTATAGGGGATCTAGATCGATAGTCTATTGGGTGTTCCAATAGAGTAAAGTTAGTCCATTTATTATAATCAACCTGTTTACAATCATCTGACCTGTTGAATTTTCTGATTTTTTCAGAGTATATATCACATAAACTTGTGTAATAAGAACAGTATGTTTCTGTCTAGTTTTCTTTTGATTGGTGAAGATGTTGAATATCCAAATGATTATTGTTTTGTAGCATATTTCACAATTCTTCCTCGCAAAACAGCCTTATAGGTTTTTCCTCTCTGAGAGTAGGTACTTTCATACTTAGGATTTGAATAGGGCTAGTCAAAAATAAGAAATAGGGATATAGTCAGTACTTAATAAAATACCATTGTAAGTACGGAGAAGTTTACACTATGGAGAAATTCAGTACCGTTACATAGATAGATAATTGGATTTTCATCAAAATCTTGTTTTTGTCTTTATTTTTTCTTTCAAAATGTAAAAAGGTGAAGGGAAAGTTCCTTTACCATAAAATCAATGAAAATAACATGAATGGAATGGGTGAATATAAATTGAAGAAAATAGAATACCTGCGATCGGAATATTGAACGATTAGGTCACCTTCATCAAGGTAGCAGATCTGCTGTGGGATTTAGAAATACTCATAGAAATCCTTACAATTTTCATTGGTAAAAAAAATACTTCACTTTCGTAAACCAAATAGCATTTTTCACACGAGTATTCAAATTTCCACATGATGCTACAAATGAGTAAAATTGTATTGAATTAACTATCATACAAGTGAACTACACCATAATATCACTGAACTGATCAAATAAGGGCACAATATCACACTGATGAAATGATATGAGCTGTTTTGTAAAAAACACTGAATGATATGTTTTATTTTTATATTTGGTCGTGACAAATCATGTCAAATCTCACAGCAGAACTAGCAAGAACTTTACTGAAATATGTGATCGGGGTTAATACTCTGGAAACAATGAAAAAAGGAAACTGGACTCTGCTCAATCACACTGATGTACCGGATTTTTCTCACCTGTTTATGGAATACTTTAGTGACCTGAACGAGGGTAAATATTTATTCAATTCAGTTCGAGCGTATACAGGGTGTTTTTTAAGTACGTGTAGAAAATATAGGAGTGTATTGCTGACTTCAAAATATGGAGAAAAGTTTTCATGAACATATATGTCCGCAAGTTATTCGTTTCTGAGATACATAGTGTCAAACTTGAATTCTTATTTTAATTTTTTGTGAAAAATTTCAAAATAATTTTTACATTTGGGTAACGTTTGGTCTCTGTGAATATTTATTATTCAGTTTGTGTAAAAAATATATTCTTGGTAGAGGTTACTGCGAGCAGATTTTTAAATTTAAAGTAAATTCAATTAAAAATTACGATAGCTGGACACGTCGCTAGCTGCCTGTCTATTTTTGTAGATATCGATTCAGACACGAACCTGTTGATATCCATTGTAATCATTGATAATAAGTTATTTGATCAACTGATTAATGATCGAGATATATTTGAGATCATTAATCGCATTTTTATGTAAGAGTTGATTACAATAATTTTCCGTTTAGGTACCTCACTCTTGTTGAAATAAAGAAATTCTGATTTTTTCTTTCACTAAAGTTAAAGATGCTACTTTAGCATAAAGGACCACGCACAAACCTTATGAGAATTGGCTTTCGGTGAATTCTGCTGATTTTTTGGTATGATGAACCTTTCAATGTCCAGATCACAAGTCTCCACAGGCACAACGAAAAATAATGGATAGTTTTTGAGAAAAAATTGCTCAAATTCAGCAAAATGGGGAATTTGGCAGTAAAACGGAAGAAATAGACCGTGTTATTTTGCAACTTCATGCCTCTTGGAAATTGTAGCATGCGCTAGTAATTCTTTTATGGGTTTTGTGTCTTTGCATCACCGTTTGCCGATGAGTGCAGGTTGTACAGGGTGACTCATAAATGGAGGAATGAAAAAATTATTTTTGGAACATTATGAAAACATAGATTGTGAGAAAGTTAGTAAATGGATATGGATATGGTTATGTAGAAGATGATTCAATTGATACATAGGGAGTGATACAGGGGACAATAATGGAAATCAATTGTATTACAGAATACATACGAAAAAATGTGTCGCAAGATTTATTGAAGAATAACATTGGTGAGACGTCCTGATCGAATATCTCGATGGACACAAAGGAAAATATTGGACAGCCTTCCGAAAAAAAACGGAACAAAGGCAGAAAAATAGCGTGCCAGGAAATGAAAACTAGAACCTGTCACAAATAATCAATGTCATTATTCTCATTCTGTCAATCATCCTATCATTCCTTTACGGAACAATATTTCTGACGTAAATCCTACATGAATTTTTAATAATCACATAATTAAACCAACCATTCCATAATCGCATTCCTATATTATCATAAAGTTTTATCTACATCATCCGCTACTGAACTAATATTTTGTAATAGGTTTATTACTATAAATGGAGACTGATTCGGAAATGACAATTATTTTATATTGATACCTAAAATCTCCAAACTGTTGTCAAAAAACCATAAAAACGTCAATCCCATATTACATAACATAATATGTCAGTACATTACTCCCGCCTTAAAAAAAATCGATAAAAGTTTATTCATTGTGGTACAACAAATCTAACTTTTCTTCCATAACGACTGACATACTGATTATTTGTAGGTCTGCTTGATTCACTGTCAGCAGACGTAATTGCATCTTCCAATTTGCTAGATTTGACAGAAACAGTTGATTGTTTTTCATTAGAATATTTATCATCATCTTCTATAAAGGCAGGCTTCAATCTATCAACTGATATATTTTTTTGTAGTCCTTTGATGGAGATGGTGAAATATTTTTCATTCCTCTTCAAAACCTTATATGGACCTGAATATGGATTCTCTGAAGGTTTCTTGACTCTATCTTCTCGCATGAAAACATGGGACGAATTGAATAACTCCTTATGTAAGTACAAAAAATTTCTTCTGTCCGTGATCATTCATGGGATAGTCCTTTGATGATTTGATTTCTCTCATGGTTTGTTGTAAGGATTTGTGAGAATTAAGTCTCCAGGTATTCTCAATGTTGAACCAAATACTACTTCAGCACAACTTAAACCATCCAAATCCTCTTTTGGTGCAATCCTGATACCATATAATACGGTTGCCAAATGATCTGACCATTTCTCTGGAGGGAATCCTCTTAATGCCGACTTCATTGTTCTATGGAACCTCTCTATCATACCGTTGGAACAAGGATGGTATGGGGTGGTTCTAATATGCTGAAAACCCATTAGATTGGAAAATTCTCTAAATGGTCCACTCTCAAACTATCTTCCCGGATCCGTGGTCACCCGAGATGGTATTCCATATCGAGTGATCCAGCCCTTATAGAATTATTTTGCTACAGTCTCTGCAGTCATATCGGCTTTCGGAAATGCTTCTACCTATCTTTAATATCAATCTATGCACATGAGGCAGTAGGAAAATCCATTGGATATTGGAAGAGGTCCAAACTAAATCTATGTCCACGTGTTCAAATCTGGCATCAGGAATTTTGATAATGCCAGTGGGACTGGTTATCTTTGCTTTTTGACAGGACACGTAAAACTAGACCCATTTTCGAATATTTTTATTCATGTTAGGCCACACATATCTCTCCTTTATTAATCTAGTCATAGCCTTGACACCAGGATGTGATAGATTATGGATTACATTAAAAACTTCTTTGCTCAATGACTCAGGTACGTAAGGTCTTATCTTACTTGAAGATGTGTCACAAACCAAACTGACATTTGTTTCGGGATTATCAATATTTTTCAAAATTAACGAAGTGCTCTTCGTGCTTAATATATTTTTCAATTCAATATCTTGATTCTGCTGTCTAGACCATAAATCATAATCGAATCCTTTTCCGAAATCTATTGTTGATATTCTGGAAAGTGCATCAGCAACAATATTTTCACTGCCAGATATATGACAGATCTGTTAAAAATTGACTGATAAAATCCAAGTATCTAGCTTGTCTGGGGGTTGATGTTTCTGGGTTCTTTCCGAAAGCAAAGGTGAGTGGTTTATGGTCTGAATGAATGATGAATTCTCGTCCTTCTAACATATATCTGAAATACTTTATCGACTCGTAAATTGCTAGAAGTTCTCTATCGTACGTACTGTATTTGACTTGAGATGTGGACAGTTTTCTTGAAAAAAAACCTAGTTGTCTCCACTCTCCTTCTTGGAATTGGTTGATTTCTGCACCAATAGTAGTGTTTGATGCATCGACCATTAGAGCTAAAGGACTTGAAGTAGAAGGATGTCTCAGTAGTGTAGCAGTTGCCAAAGTATCTTTGATTTTCAAGGAATGTTCTTCTTGTTCTGAAGTCCATGTCAACTTATGATTTTTAGTGGATCCTTTCAAAAAATCATTCACCATGCCGAGAAATCTTCGCAGTGAATCCAAATCTTCTGGCTTCTCGTATTCTAGTTTGCCATGAATTTTTTCATGTGTTGGTCTTATTCCTTCTTCATTCACGTGATATCCCAAGAATTCTATAGATGTTTTACCAAATTTGCATTTATTAGGATTGATGATAATTCCATAATTTTCCAATCTCTCGAATAATGATTTGAGATGTTTTTGATGTTCTTCTCTTGTTGACGATGCTATCAGGAATTCATCCATATAGGGAAAACAAAAATTTAGATCTTGTCCTAGGCCGGTAGCGTTCCCCGTCTGTGAGATTTCTGGAAATTTTTTCATCCAGTTTCCTGATTAGCTGATCTATTTTATCCTCTAACAGAAATGTATTTGGTTCAGAAGATCTTACGGCGGAAACTCAGGTATGAGCTGATCCTTCCAACATACCATCAGGCATTTGGATTTATTCGTCATCATTCAGCTTACTGTGAAATACCCGAACTAATTGCTCAACAGTGTTTGGTAACTTTTTCAACCAAGCCAGTCTGATGAAGTTCTTTGTCATTTGACCAGATGCAGGATTGGTCATTTCGCGATAGAGTTGACTGGTTTTTCTATCACCTTGCTGACATTCTGCGAATCATTCTGTCATTTTCTCTTCATCTGATATCTTGTAAACACCTGATGAGCTGGCTTTTCAAAATTTCGTATGAATTTGATTGTACTTGTACGGTGAAAAGATTTGAATTATCCTTAGCATTGCTACAGTCTAGTATTGAGAGTATTTTACCACATCTGATTTTATCAGAAAAAATGTTGTTGAGCTGGAAAATTGATTCAACTGCACTAAACCAGAGTTCCGGTTCACTCTTCCAAAATGCCGGAAGCGTGACTGATTTTGCACGGGTAAATTTGGAATTCATCTCTAGATTTCTTGAAGATTGCGAATGACATTTATAAGAAGCATCGCCTGTAGCATTTACAGATTTCTCTTTTTCTTCTGATTCACCAATCGTTTTCTTCAACTCTTCTAAGTTTTGATTGACTTCCTCGATGTACTTATTCCATTAATTTGATGCAGATACATTCCAGTTTATTCATTCTCAACTACATACTATTATCTTCAAAGTTTTGGGCGTCAACTTCTTTCACTTCATTTGCAGGGACTTCTAGTTCATTCACCTGGGCCCATAAATCGGTGAAATCAAAGTCGTTGGCATTGCTCATATCGGGAAACCTTCGTCCAATTTCAGCTTCTAACTTGATTTTTATATCGTAAACCGTTCCATTGCAATCCATTTCGAAGTGGTGAAGAAACTTCATCAGTTGTTCTTTGGTTAAATTATGTAGCGACAGTTTAACCATTTCAAAATATATTTCTCAGTCGTGGTCACCAATTGTAATAGGTTTATTACTAAGAATGAAGACAGATTCGGAAATGACAATTATTTTATATTGATACCTAAAATCTCCAAACTGTTGTCAAAAAACCGTAAAAACGTCAATCCCATATCACAGAGTGATATAGCAATATACAACAAATTACATAACATGATATGTCACTACAATTTCAACCGATATCATGTTTTTTGATCAAGTTACCAGTTGTCTATTGATTTTCATATACTCATTTAAATCTAATATTTCATATGATGAATAAAAATTAATGCAAGAATATGTCAAATACATTATTCCATAAAGAAATGATAGGATGATTGAAATAATGAGAATAATGAAACATTGATTATTTGTGATGGGTTCTAGTTTTCATTTCCGCAGACGCTATTTTGCCGACTTTGAGCCGTTTTTTCCCATCGAGACCATCGAGACATTCGATCAGGATGTTTAAAAGTAAGTCTCATCAATGTTATTCTTCAATAAATATTGCGACATGTTTTTTCGTACTTATTTATAGAATTGTAACGTTATCCGATTTCATTTTCATCTCTAATACAATTGACTTCCATTACTTTTTCCTGTATCAGCCACTACATATCAATTGAATCATCTTCTTTATAACCATATCCATACACAAATTGTCTCAAAACCTTTTGTTTTCATAACGTTCTAAAAATTATTTTTCCATTCCTCGCATTATGTCTTTACGCGTCACCCTGTACAGACTGAAATTATTGGCAAACGGTGCTATAAAGACACAAAACCCATAAAAAAATTGCTACAGCTTATGCTACAATTTTCAAGAGGCACGAAGTTGCAAAATAACACGAATTATTTCTCCCGTTTTACTTCCAAATTCTCCATTTTTCCTACTTTGAGTAATTGTTTTCTCAAAAACTATCCACTATTTTTCGTTGTGCCCGTAGAGACTTTTGATCAGGACATTGGAAAGTTCACCATAAGAAAAAATCAGTGAAATTCACCGAAAGCCATTTCCCATAAGGTTTGTGCATGGTCCTTTATCGTCAATATCCATTTTAGCATCCATAACATCTGAATTCGTTTATGTTTGTTGTCTATACAACAATCATGTCTCCACAGAGAAGTCAACCAATAATGATAAATCAATACGGGTCTTCGATGGAAGTTTACTCGATATCATCCAATTCTAACAAATCGTTCATAAACAGAGGTCAATAATGGTCGATTTAATTTGCTTTGAAGAACATTAAACATATGAGGTAGGCGGAAAAATAAATGAAGAAATGACAAGGCTAGTCCAAGATATAGCATAAAATTTAAAACTCATCATCCAATCAATGGTAAAGTTATTCCTTTATGAAGTGAAAACACTTAAACGTCTGTTAATCTTAGTTCATCATTGAACCCAGGAAGAGACACTGAATTCCCCGAATCTTCAGACTTAAATAGCCACTTTGAAGTCGATACGACGGAAATGACCTGAGTGAAATCAATTACTCGGATGAAAACCATCAAGCGATCTCTATTGAATTGGTTTTGTGAATGGAATGAAAGTTCTGTTTGTATAGACTCACAAGGATGCGAAGAGATTGAGGATACTCTCGAACAGCAGTTTGCCGAGTAATCAGAAAAGCGAGTTAAAATAAATGTAACTTTCCAGACGTGCGTCATTCCATTTTGCGGCCTAGAATTCAAAATGAATGCAGAATTTTTCTGTTGGAGAAACATCGTTCAGAGAACATCGTGAAATTTAGGAGGAAGAAAGAAAAAATTCGTACGAAAAAAAAATTAATAGTAGCAAGTAAAATTTGCATACCACCAAGTAAAAATTTGCATACAATATCAGGCACAAGAAAAATTAGATTCTTGTATTTGATCACTTGCTGTTATTGATGTCATGTGAGGAACACAATGTAACCTACAGATATCAATCTAACAAAATTGTATTTCTACCAAGAATGTTGTGGGGTAGTTTTGATTACTTTTATTCTTTAGGTTTTGGGATGTTGAACCTGAATCTGAGGTTTGCTAACAAATTTTCGTGACGGATCATTCTGAAAGATGCATAAAAACGTATAAATCCCTTTTTTCTACGGTGTCTTGCTCATAACTATTCGTAAATAATCTTTTTATCAAAAATTGAAGATCATAAAATTTTCTTCAAATTGTACCATGCAGGTTCTTTTCTCCGGCAAACCATTCGGGCACAAGCGCTAGTTAAAAATTGGCATAATCCGGCCAACATATGAGCACGTACTGCTCTTGCATAGGCGTGGCCAGACATAATTTTTTCACTTGGGTTCACCGCATTGAATGCTATCGGAAAGTTCAGTCGATATAAGGGAGCTTCAAGCCGTGAATGGGCTTGAAGCCATGAAGCCATATCCATATCTAACGGTCAGATTTAATTCTGCTGATCGCCAATCATCAGGATGAGGAACCGCTTGAACGAGCGGGGGTGGTGGATAGGGGGGGTGAGCTTTCGAGTACGTACGAGTGCTGGGACGTTCATCCTTTCGGGCCTCAACCTGAGGGGGTGCATGGTGGTGCAGTCAATCCACAAAGAGAAAAGAGACTGCAGAAGGTTCTTGCATAACGTTGTGTAAGACACAATTGTGTAGATATTTTACACAATTGTCCATTCTTCCATCATATGCGTTTTGTAAAATTCAATAAATATTTGTGCAAGTCAATTTGTATAATATTTATGCACTTCCACATTGCCAAAAAATACACAAAAATATGCACATTTACCATTACACAACTTATATGGAAAATATCTACAACGCATTGAACTCATCTTACACCCGTTGTGCACTTTCTATTTGATATGCATAAATTGTATCCTATTTTAACACAATTGTGTAATTTGCCACAACTTGACAATGGCGTCGCCTCACCCTACTGAATACGCATGCGCGGCACGTGCACCTGTCTTATCTTGAATGTCTAAATCCATAATTGTTTTGATTGTTTATGCTGGTAGAAGGGCGAAGCTGGCCGCTAAGTGTACTTACCTATTATTTATTATTTGCTCATGTGTGTTAGAATATTTGCGAAAGGTTACTTTCGCTATTATTTTTTGTTATAACATGAAACCTACAAAATGACTCATTTTCGTCATTTGTAACGGTTTGATAAGGGCATCCTCTCATCTACTTCCTACATGAATAAATACAGTGCGGCTTTTTTTAGTCCCCCACCCCTGTTAACTTTTGAACGGTTTGACGTAGAAACATGAATAAAAACCATTTGGAATGTTTCACCGATACTACTTTATGAGACAAAAAATATGGTGATTGCTCGAAAGGGGCGCGGGGAGGGCACATCAATTCAAGAATTTTAAATGGTATGGGGGGTCAAGTGTCACATCGTTGAAAAGAGAATTCAATTCTCTTCACAACCATCTAAATATTTTCAAATTTTGTTGAGAAATGTTTTCTCAATATCGATTTAAATGCCTTTCGAAATTTTCAAGTTGATCTGTCCCAAGCGCCATCTGTCGAGTAATTTCAATGTTTCTTCTCTCAAAGAGTAGTATCGGTAATACCCTTCAAAATACTTTTGGTTTCATTATTCCACAACAAACCGTTCAAATTTATCGAGGTATGAGTAGTTTTCAGATCCGCATTTATTTTTGATATTTCGAACTTGGATTGTGAAAAAAAATTCAACTGAATTAAAAAAAAATTAGATGGTTGTAAAGAGAATTGAATTCTCTCTTCAACAATGTGAGACTTGACCCCCCATGCCATTTAAAATTTTTGAGTTGATGTGCCCCCCCGCACCCCCTGTCGAGCAATCACCATATTTTTTATTTCAAAAAGTTGTATCTGTAAAACCCTCCAAACAATTTTTTATTCATGTTTCTACGTCGAACCGTTCAGAAGTTAACTTGGGGGGGGGGGGGCTAAAAAAAGCCGCACTGTATGGTGTCAAACCATACAGTGCAAGATTACTTTAAACTTTATCATTATCCAACGTGGTCCTAAATAACAAATGTATGGTTCATTTATGTTTTGTTAGGTATTTTTTGTTTCTGTTATTTTATTTGTAATTATAGTTTATAGTTCAGTTAATTTTGTTATTAGTTCTTTTTGATGAAATACACATCATTTGAATGACATTTAATTTTATTTCAACCTTCTGGAAAATGGAGCTTATGATTTCTGAATTCTATAAGCGCAGACCTACACCGGGTGTCCGCGCCTCCACCTCTTTTGTTCTTGAAGATCATAGAATGCAATTTGGAGGATCTGTATAAAACATAAACTGCAGCTTTTGACAGGTGACTCAGCTTTATCCAACTTCCGTATTTACCATTAGTGACCCAATTTTTCGATTTCCAAATAATACACACGTTATATTCTCAGTTCTCTTGTCATCATATGTTATATTGAATACAACCTTGTGTTACTTGTTACTTTTTTGTAACCGAATTTTAATATTATTTTGAAATTTATTTTTTACTTTACAGAGCTATGGATATTTTCAAATTATTAATACCATTCCTAACATTTTGAGAATAATACAACTTCACTGTTTTTGATCAAAATATATCTGCTATGCAAATTTTTTTATTTTTTTGACTGTAGGTGTCGCACCCTTTGCGCATTTTCGCGAATTGAAGTTTGATTATCGTTGATGGATCTTGGAAAAATTCATATATGGAGGTTTTCTCATATTTGTGATATGTGACGATATATATTTTCGAGAAATCTCTGTTCGCAATGCGGATTTAGAGGTTATAGTCTTGTGATATTATTCATCATCGGTAAAACCACTGGAACAAGAAACTAGCTATCCGACAGCAAACAGACCATCGGAGCTGTTACCAGAACCCTCCCACTTAATAGAGGTTAGTATTTGCATTTGGGCTCTACTTATGGCCCCATACAAATGTTTTCAGAAGTCGAACTGATATTGTTCATTGTATGGTGTACTATTACTGCTGCGCTATCTAGTAGCTTTCCTGTGGCCATAAGCTCTCCAGGTCTTAGACCCTATCAGATATTTGTTTGGGGGTTGGGAAAAAAGATTTCATTTATCATTCACAAATTTGCAAAACAAACAATTTAAAATTCGAAATAAGGCAAACTGGATCTCAAATCGTACTAAATCAGAATCTTCTGTCAAAAGTGTCAAAGGTGGAATAAGGAATGTTTGAATAGAAATGGTGGTCATATTGATCATTCACGTTCTTGATTATTATTTTTGATTTGTTGTGTGTGATTTCTAAATTTCTCGTTTTTTAGACTTTTAGTAAACCCTGTGCAAATAGAGATCTGAACGTAATTTGAGTTATACGATTGACACTGCTTATCTAATTTCATTAAGCTTCCTAATTCAGTGCCAAGTTGAAAATTTTGCATCGCACGCCCTACATAAAATCATCCAGTATATAATGTCGAACTTGCCCTCTCATTTTTTCATATAATATAATTTCCCGTTTGCAGGAAATTGAAACGCTCGATACATGACTGGATATCGTGAAAATGTTAGTGCATTCGACAGGGGATTTCAGTAATTATCGTTGAGTTTACGTCCGTTACCTCATGCAATTTTCTGAAAAGTTTAATTGAAATCAAATAGTACGATCCGAGACATTTCATGAGATCGGTTGGCCTCGAGACAATCAATAACGTTTGTTTACAGAGTTTGTCACTATTGTGGACTTCATCTCGACTAAAATATAAAAATATGTTTACCAAAAAATGTAATTCATTCATAATAGTAGAGGAGCCCAATAGGGGATTTTGGGATTGATTCAAGCGCTATAGATTAACATATGGGGGATATCTTGCACCTGCTGAACACTTCCACCATATTTAGGCTTTCAATACCGGGTGTCCGCGGAAAGAGGCTCGTACCTATAACTTTTTAATTTTTGAAGATAATGAAATGAGATTTGGAGGATCTGCATAAGAAATATAACTGCGTTTTTTTGAAGAATAACTCATGTTCATGCAACTTCCGATTCCACCGGAAGTGATTCGAACTTTCCGTTTTTGAATGGGACACCTAGTATGTTTTCATCTCTTTTGTCTGTTTATGACATTCTGAATACAACAATGTCTCGTTACTTTTTGTGACCGATTTTTATTTATTTTTTAATTTTATTTTTCATTCTAGTGTGCTAAGCAAATCACTAATTGTAGACCTACCATTTTGGGAAAAAAACAACTTTACTGTTTTCAGTTAAAATGTATGTGATATATTAGATTCAATTTTAAAATTGAAATTACAAAGTTTTTTCAAATAGGGTTGGAAAAAAATACCATTTTATTACGAATAATTCTGTGAAAAAACTCTAATAACTACGTCAGATGTTTCATATAAAAAAGCATCTATCAGTATTAAAATATGCTTCGAGTAACCTGTCACAAATACAACTGATAAAAAACTTTTGCAAAAGTAAATTTATTGTGTAATTATTTAAAGAAAACGATAGGAGATATTTTACTAGCTTATGAATTATTCATCTTTTTTATCGGTTGTGTTGGTTACAGGTTGCTCGATGCTCGATGCATTTAAATTACATTTTAATCTTTTGAGATTCGCAATTTGGAGAAATTTCTAATGTAATCTTTTGTAGTTTGATAAAGGAGGTTTGTTTGGAAGCTTATAATGTGCAATTGTATCGCATGAGAAGTAAGTGTGTGTTGAAGTGCTCCACGAAAATTGTACTTTACTAGTTAAATCAGGAGCTATTTTTATCAGATTTTCATCCAACGCTACACCAGAGTAAGTCTACCTAGATTAGTAAAACTTATAAGTTCAGAAACAGATCATATCATAGAAGAAGTACGAATCAATCAAATAAAATCGATTCAACGGACCTGTGAGAATAAAGCCAATTCTGTATATCAGAACCGATAAAAAGTGTACCTTTTTTGTATGAAGGAGGAGGCCAATTCCACCAACAGTTGTTTTCGCCCGAAATTAATATGTCAGATGATCAGAGATTATTTATGTTGATTCAAAAAGCGAACGAGGAGCAAACAGAAAGATTACAGAAAGTCGCAGAAGCCCAAACTGAATTACTGAGGGACGAAATTAAAAGCAACGTCAAGGAAATCGAAGGGAAAGTAGATGCAGCACTACTGAAAATTAAAGATTTGAAGAAAAAACATATCGAAACGGAAAGACGATTGAGAAGAAATAATATTGTGATATTTGGTTTTCAACCATCAGGAGACTTACTCCACGACACTCTCAACAAGTTGAACGAAACACTCCACCTGGGACTACAGGAAAATGATGTAAACAACATTTTCATGACAGGAAAGAACAAACCGGCAATTATTATCGAACTTCTCTCATTTCTGAAGAAGAAACGAATCTTCTCGAAAGTAACGGAATTGAAAGGGAGTGGCATTGCAATTACTAACGACCTCTGTTACGAAGATAGAGAAAACAGAAAAGTTCTTAGATTTTATCAACAAAAAGCACTGGCACAGAATCTTGAGGCCAAAATCAAAGGAAACACCTTGATAGTTGATAACGAGGAGTATACACCAGAAGACCTGTTAAAGCTGGAGACAGAACTACAAACCGAAGAGGAATCAGAAAACGAACAAACATCATCACAGCAACTCCCAGAAATAAATAATAAACAAATTGCAGGAGATAATCACACAAAACCCAAGCGAAGAAATATAGTATTTAGTCCAAAATTCCAAACAGCTGGAGGAAACGGACAACGCACTCGGAGCCAAAAGAAGCAAATAGATAAGAATTAAAAATAATAAGAATCTAACTATTGCTGAATTTTTCACATTTAGAATACCGAAAATAGTATAACTGTTTATATTAAGTTAATAATGAACCAATACATCAGGGATTTTAATATTAATGATATAAAAACAATTGATATAGATACTGAAAATAAATTTTTTGAGTGTATAAATGAAGGTGAACAGTATTTTTCCATAATTCACTGCAATATCCGTAGTGTGAACAAAAACTTCAATGAAATAAACCTTCTCTTAAATGAATTCATCCAGAAAAACTTGATTTCATTGTATTTTCTGAAACATGGATAGTACATGACTTGCAGTTCTTCAAAATCAATGGCTATACTACCCTATATAACGAAGGAAACTTTAACCAGAACGATGGGGTAATGGTCTATGTTAGGGACATATACAAAAATTCTTTGAAAGTTGATATCAGGAAAGTAGGAGACGTTAAAATACTCGAAGCTTCTATAAAAAGGAGTAACCAAATAATTCTTGTAACTGCCCTCTATAGACCACATGGTACATGCCCTAACTTATTTAATAATGCATTGAACACCTATCTAGATCAGTTAACACATGGAACTGAGCATGACATTCATTTTATTGTAGGTGACGTGAATATAGACATAAAATCCTATAAAGATTACTGTCAAGAATATCTAGATATTGTTAGCGAATACGGTTTCAAGTCATTAATTAACTCATATACAAGAATCAGAAATGGATCTAGATCCTGTATTCGTTAAAAATAGGATTGACGGTCAATATAAATCATTCGTATACAATACAGATATAACGGATCACTATCCAGTCATAGCACTCCTCACAGCCACAGAAAAAATCATAAAAAACACTAAAATCAACAAAATCACAAAACTTAATCATAAAAAATTAAGGAATATTCTGGAGCATGAAACTTGGGATGATATTTACAATTATACAGAATTAGACACTATCACAGACAATTTAATAAAAAAAATACAAAATGCCACTAAGAATGCGACTGACACCATTATAATGAAAACAAATAAAGTAAAAAGACAACCGTGGATAACTTCAGCGTCAGTCAGGTCAGCACAAACAAAACACAAGCTGTATAAAATATATCAGCATGACCCAACAAATGTTTCATTAGAACGTGAATATAAATCGTATAAAAATAAATTCAACAAGGTTATCAACTCAGCAAAAATTAATTATTTCCGAGAAAAAATTAACGAAAATCGTAATGACTCAAAACTACTTTGGGATACTGTAAACCAATACACAAATAAAAAAAAAGAAAATACTCCAATCAGGGAAATCATCCTCAATGACAATAGCATCAATAATCAAAAAGATATTGCCAATGGTTTCAACAAACACTTCACTGAAATTGGAAGAAAGCTCGCTGAAAATATCTCTAAGCCAGTGCCATCTGTCATTAAGAGAAATATTATAGAAAACACCATTTTTTTGAACCCGACTGATGAAACTGAAGTGGAAGGTGTTCTCAACGAGCTGCAACCGAAAAAATCCCCTGGAATAGACAACATTACTGCGGATATTTTGAAAATAGCTTCGGACTATATAAAAGGACCTCTGTCATTTATCATAAATACAATGTTCGTAACTGGATACTACCCTAATAGTTTAAAAACAGGAATCATCAAACCCATTTTCAAAAAAGGAGATCGCACACTGATGACAAACTATAGGCCAATAACCCTAGTCTCAAATCTGTCGAAACTCATTGAAAAAATAATTAAAAAACGAATTATTTAATTTTTAGGAAAAAATAACACAATTTCTGATAAGCAATTTGGCTTTAAACAGGGTGTATCAACAGAAGATGCTATTATATACCTAACAAATAACTTGCATAAAAAGTTGGACCAGAACCGTGCTGTACTTGGTGTTTTTCTAGATTTAACGAAAGCTTTCGATACGGTTGACCATACAATAATGATTGATTGCCTGGAGGACGCTGGCTTTCGGGGTAACAGCCTTAATTTAATGAAATCTTACTTGAGCAATCGAAAACAAATTGTTCAAATTGATGACTATCTGAGTGACGAAAGTACAATCGAATACGGAGTTCCTCAAGGCACTGTTCTGGGCCCAACATTGTTTACAGTCTATATAAACAACCTGCTAAAACTGGAAAGTAGTGGAAATGTATCATCTTTTGCTGACGATACAGTAATTGTGTACGATAGCGATACATGGGATAGAGTAAAAGAATTGGCTGAGAGAGATCTGAGAAAACTTAAATTTTGGTTTGACGAGATGTCTCTTACTATAAACTTTGAGAAAACACGATACATTCCATTCAGCTGTAACAAAACTAAAATTCCAAAATACAAAAAAATCAGTTTAGGTATAAACCCTCGTATTGAGATAGGTGAAGCACATCACATGAAGTATTTGGGGGTGGAAATCGACAGGAATTTAAAATAGGATGTGCACGTGAAATATTTGGTAAAAAAACTGAGATGCATTCTCTTCAAATTCAAACAACTGAAAAAAATATTGAACTTCTCACAGCTAAAGCACTTATACTATTCATTGGTCGAATCACACATTCAATATGGAATAGTAGGCTGGGGGGGTACGTACAAAAACCATTTAAAAAATCTCGAAACCATTCAGAAATATTTTATAAAAATCATGCTAGGGAAAAACAGAACGTATACAAGCGACCTTGTATATAAAACCAGTGTACTATTCGATGTTAGACAAATCTATATTCATAAAATCATAAATTTACAACATAAAAAAAGAGCGGAATTAATCGAAATAAAACACGAACACAACACCAGGCATAAGAAAACTATGAAAACAACAACTTCCAAGTTTCAGAAAGGTTTGAGTCAAAGATCATATGCATTTTTGGCTCCACATATTCACCGAAAAATCCCCAACATTATTAAGGAAAACGCAAACAAGACACAGTTTAAGAAATCCTTGAAAACGTGGCTCAGTGATATTCCTCGAAATGAAATTCATAACTGGATCGATCTGATAAACTAATTTGAATTTGATTTGAGACATTACTTTATATTGCAAAATTATTCAAAATCTTCTCACGCTAGTTTCTACATTAAAAATCTCCAATGTTTTCAGTGTCTATATCATATTCCTGAATTAGTTCTTCCGAATAGCTTAACTATTATAAAATTAAGAATAATATACATGTATAATCACAGTAAAGCAAAATTGTGGATTATTACTTAAAAATATTACAATAATCTCTTATATTATCAGTTTTTGTATTAGCTCTCATGTACATATAGTTCATATTGGATAAGGATTATTCAACCAATTATTGTTTAACGGACACTTCACATTATCATTATCCACAAATCATTTGATTTAGAAATTTATTAGAGTGAAATCAAACACGTACTAATCTACGGATTTCAGTGTATCTCTCTCTATTTATTTTCATTTCTCCGACTACTGTTAGAATATTGTTACTGTATGTTTTTTTGGAATAAATAAATTATTATTATAATATGAAATTAATCGTAATCAAATGCTCTTTTTAACTTACCCGGCGATCTACAATGTTGCCATTCCAAAAAATTGGTACCTAGGTAAAATAAGAATTCAAAAATTAAATTTTGCATAGCAGATATTCTCAAAACTTTAGGAAGGAAATTACTGGTTTGAAGATATCCATAGCTCTCCAGAATACAAAATAATTTCAAAATAAAATTTGGTTACAAAAAAGTAACAAGTAACACAAGGTTGTAATCAATAGTCATATAATGACAAGAGGAGTGAAAATATACCGTGTGTATCATTTGGAAATCGGAAGTTTGTGTCACTTCTGGTGAAAACGGAAGTTGCATGAAGCTGAGTCACTCGTCAAATGATGCAGTTTTATACAGATCCTCCAAATTGCATTATATGATCTCCAAGAACAAAAAAGGTGTAGGGGCGAGCCACTTTCCGCGGAAACTCGGTAGAGGTCCACGCTTATAGGGCAGCCGATCTGAGAAGAGAAAAAAATCTGTAGTTGGAAATGGGAATAGGAGTGAAAAAAAAATCGCCTTGATATTTTCAAGTGCTGTCGATTTTTTTTATTTCAAGAAAATAATTCAAGGATACCGGAAAAAATGTAATCGGCCGATTTGCATAAGCCGAAGTAAGTCGAGTCAAGTCAAGTTTTGTCAAGGTTTCATCTGAAGAAAAATAGCAAAAAAAACATTTGGTTCCTAGATTGATCAAAACTGGTTATAGTCCTAACATTTTTCGAAAGGCTTTTTTCGAAACTTGGTCAGAAATGCTATCTCTGCATTACTTTCGAATGTCTATTTTGACAAGACACGAATGACAGTTCGTAACAGATGTTCGTGTAATTTTTGGTCTCATTCAATTTTCAACCTATGGTTATCCACTTTAATGTTACTGTTGGACAGATCTGGTTGTCAAGATATATCTGAATTTGGTTTGTACGTGTGTTGCTTCAGAGAGAGCTATCGAACACTTCTACTCACTGGTCAAGTATAAACAACCTGTTCAACTCATAAGTACTTTTCACGCGTAGTGCGATTTGTCTGTTTAATGAGTTGTTCCAGTTTTGAAAGGTGTTGAGATTGTGTTGAAGTATTTTGGGACCCATAGTTTTTTGAAGTTATTCTATAAGCTGCGCACACATGACATCGCTGCACATGAGAAATAAAAGTAGAATGTCAGCGGTTCTGCAACTCGTCGACGAAGAATTAAGATTCATCAACAAATACCCGTGTGATCAGTCTGAGACTTGAGTACATTCATTGCGGACTTCCATCGTCTTATAATTTGTATAAATCATTTTATCATTTCAATTGATTTATAGAAATTATAAGACGATGGAAGTCCAAAATGAATGTACTCAAGTTACAACATTGTCTACAACTATCGAACAAAAGTCTGAGACTTGGTTTAACGCAAACTATGGTATTAGAGCAACATTCGAACATTTGCCTCGAAGTGATGTAATTTAATTCTGTTGTAATGTGTTATGTAGGTCTTTCCGATCATAGAATCATTATGTTCAACGTGAAAGGGCTTGTGACTCAAACAACCTTCACCAGAAATCCTAGAAACACAGATTGGAAAAAATACACCACCAATCTGAAATGCAACCTAGAACAGATCAAGTTCAACGGCAAAAATCACGTAGAATTTGAGCAAACCCTAGAGGCGGTTGATGGGGCAAATATGGTTTCATACGAATCCAGCTGCCCCATAAAAGGAAAGAAATCTCACAGTGCTACCATTTGGTGAAACGAACACAAACCTGAGATCCGAAGTCCGCTGGATATTCAACAAAGACAAACGGGGCGGAGATTGGCAGGGATACACCGAAAGGCTGACAAAATGTGATGAAGAAATAAGGACAGCCAAGAGGAACAGCTTCAGGAGCTTTTGTGAGACAATCACATCAAGCCCAGCAGCAGCCAGATTGCATAAAACTATGTCGAGGGGCAGAGAGCAAGGACCGACGTCACTCAGAGGAACAAATGGTAGCTACACAAAGGATGAAGAGCAACGAACTCTCCTCTTACTGGAGACGCACTTTTCAGGTACCATACCATTTGAACCCGATATATCACTGAAAGAACTAGGCAGAGCCAGACGAGGAGACCGGGAGGTAGCAAAAATGAATTGCACTCCCCAAAGAGTGAAATGGGCAATTGACTCCTTTCAACCATTCAATTGACGGTATATTCCTGGCCCTTTTACAAAAAGAGCAAACAGAACTACTGCAATTCTTTATTGAAGCAGCTAGATTCCGTCTAGCGCTCGGGTAAATACTGAGCAAATGGAGGAGAGCACGGGTAACTTTCATTCCGAAATTAGGAAAGAAGGACCCTACCCTCCCGAAGTCAGGCCAATCTGTCACTCATCCTTCTTACTGAAGATACTGGAGAAGATGGCAGTTAACTATATTAGAACCGAGATACTGGAGAGGGTGCCATTGCACCCTGGGCAGCATGCATACAGGGCGGGCAGATCAACGGAAACCGCTCTGTACGTGCTTACCGAAAGCATCCAGAGATCACTCGAGCATAAAGAAATGGCAATATGCACCTTCTCAGATATAGAGGAGGCATTCGACAACACCTCTGACGAAGCAATGAATAGGGCCCAAACGTACAAGGGAGTAGACAAAACCACATCCAGGTAAATGTGCCAAATGCCAATTGCTGGCTGCCTACAAGAACTGCTGAAACGAAAGTGGGCGATATCTGCTATGGAATCAGCACAAACAGGGGATGCCCACAAGGAGGGGTGCAATCACTTCTGATGTGAAGTCTCGTAGAAGACGAACTGATCGGAACACTTACCAGGAACGGAGTCACTTTCCTAGGATACTCTGACGACATAGTCAGCATTATGACCGAAGGCAAATTCGAAGGAACCCTCTGCGGTCTCATAAAAAGGGAGCTAGAGACTACCACAAGTTGGTGCCTCTCTGTTGGGTTGAGAATTGACTGAGAATTGACAAAAACCACTGTGGTACCATTCACTATAAGAATAAAGTTTCAGCTCCTGAGGACTGTTCGCCTCGATGGAGCAGACTTAGAATGGCAGCAAGAGGTGAGGTATCTAGGGCTCACCCTAGACTAAAAACTACTCTGGAACGGAAACGTAGAAAATATTACTAACAAGGCAAAAGTATCACCGATGGTGTGCAGGAACATTGCAGGAAAAACGTGGGGCTGTTACCCATCAATACTGCGATGAATGTACACCATGATAGTGAGACCTATGATAACCTGCGGAGCAGTAGTGGGGCACGGCAGAACCGAACTCGCCGCAACAAAGAAAATCCTGGAGAAAGTGCGAAGACTAGCATGTCTTTGTATAACAGGAGCAATGAGGTCGACTCCAACAGCAGCTATAGAGGTCATTCTGACCTCACTCCTCTCCATATCATGGTGAGGAGAACTGCTTGGGGAGCAAGCCTCAGGTTGGCTAAAATCGGACTCAAAGGAACAGGACACAGTGTGAAGGGCTCAACCCCCACCGGAAGTGCACACCTTACCGATCTCCCAACTGACAAAATAACCAAGAAATTCAGTTTAGAGAAATTTTTTCCGAATGGTATTAAATACCAAGAAAGAATGGAGCACATAATCCATTCGAGAATTGGATGAAAGGAATACCATAACATGGTACACGGACGGACTCCCGACGGAACTGGAGCAGGAGTCTTTGGGCCTCGCACCAACCACTCCGAACCCATGGGCCAGTTCCCCGGCATTTTCAGGCGGAAATTCATGCCATAGAACGGTGCGTTCAGTTCAACCTCGATAGGAAATACCGCAACAAGGATATCGCAATCCTCTCCGATAGTCAAGCAGCCATCATAGCGTTGAGCTTTGGAGGACAATGAACAAGCAGACACCCTGGCATGAGAAGGGGCATCAACGCCACTGATCGTTCCAGAACCATTCTACGGACTTGGATAATCTTACTTCCAAGAAGAACTCAATAAAACTGAAGAAGCAATGAGAGCAACATACTGGCAAAGACTTCCAGTGCTGAGGCAAGCCAAAGATCTCCTCGGCAATTTCAACCGAGCAAGATCGGAGACACTGATGATTAACCTTAGCAATACTAGTCTGAAGACAATCACGGGATTTCTGACGGGGCATTGCAGATTCTATGGGGAACATCCAGAAACACCCAACCATATGATGATGGAGTGTTATGACAAGAGATTGAATATACTGGGATCACACCAGCTGACGTTGAGAGAAATACCACGAATAGACCCCTCTCAAAATCCCTAAATTCCTCAAGCAATTAAGGCTTGAGGGGCTGCCGTAAAAGAGACCACCTCGAGATAGCAGAAGAAGATGGGGAACAATAGATCTAATCAGGTTGCAGCGCATCAGTTACCATCCACACTTACCATCACCATGTGGGTGATGTAAAAAAATATTTTATTTATTTTTTCCATATTGGAATGTGAATAACATCCCGATCTCATTTCTTACCCAACCAGCTCTGCTGTCAGTCCCAAGTCTGATGAAGGGGGGATGAAGGGAGCGTGCACGGTTCAACATGGGAAATTTATATTCAGTGGCGACACGTTCTTACAAATTAATCAGGTGATTTTTTTGTTCCATTTTTGTAAGGTACATCTCCCTGGAGAAGTGCTCACCCTGTTTCGAATATTGTATTCTGCCGTTATTGAAATCAAATTCAAAAAGTGTGATTCGATTAACGAACGAACATAAGGGAAAGGGTCTGTGTGACAATTGAATTTCTATAATTTGTGAATAAGGCGTACGAATTCACCACTCGGCAAGGGTCTTTGGGTTTAACGCTATGAAATTGAGTGGAATTATGCATGGATGAGAGAAATGTTCAAAATCTATAAGCTATGGCTGGGATTCATGGATTTGTATGGAAATATCTCAATCCCCCTTCAAATTGTGTGTTATATATTGCATTCCGTTTCGTACTGTCAAAGTTGCATATTTTTTATTCCAAAGGAATGATGAACTCAAATCAGGCTTATTTGTGAAATTCGTGAGATTGAAAAAAAAATTCAACAATTCTGACTATGTAATTTTCCATTTCCATTTCCATTTTCAAACACATGAAAATATTAACTATTCAATTATATTTAGGATAGCAACTAACTTACGCTCACTACATAGTTTCAGAAAGGAATCAGATGGTCAATATATTAAAACAAATTTCCAAAGAATTTGAAATATTATTAGATAGATAGATAGCTCTATTCATATCTTGTGGTTATGAGACATGATGACACATAAAATTGAAATGGACAATTACCCATATAGGCCAAGCTATAGATAAAAATAAGAGGCTTTTTTCACACAAAATAAAAGACGCAAACGACCTATACTACTTTTTATAAGATAGTTCGTGAATGAAAACCCTGGTTTTCGCCCCAACAAAATCGCTTTGTGGAATCTTTGAAACAAGAAGGTGTCGAAATTTTTTTTTGGTTTTTTCGAAATATCTCAATGAGTATTCAAGGAATCGTTTAACAGTCACGAGAACTTTTGTAGAAATTTATGAAACCTGCAAAATGGTTTTTTATGCCCAGATCGGTGCATTTTTCACTCAGAAAATCTGGAGAAACCTCGAAAAATTCATAATTTTTCTAAATATGAAGGTAGACAAACAATATTGCAGAAGCTGTTAGGTAATTACATTTGGTTTAACTGTGCGCAAGATGGTTTCTGTCCGATATGTAGTTTTTGCACAATCGCGTTATAAACAATTTATGGGCAAATCTTTCTAAATGCGCCGATTTAAGGATCATCTAATTCGAATTCTCTGAAAGGCATATGGAAGTAGAGATCAGTAACAACAATTTACATATTTTGGATTTTTACCTGAGAGGTGAGAAATGTGTTGAAAATGTCACTGGAAGTTGCTCTAGATGCTTCAAAATGCACCCGTAGCGCTCGTATTAACTTCAGTTCGACTTCGGGTGACTTCGGATGACTTCGGACGCACTTTGAAGCGTTTTGATCAACTTTCAGTGACATTACCAACACATTTTCCACCTGGTGACAATCCAAAATATACAAATTGTAGATATTGATCTCTACTATCAGATGCCTTTTACAGAATTTGACGATTGACGATATTGTTTATAACGCGATTATGCAAAAACTACACATTGGACAGAAAACATCTTTCCTACAGTTGAACCACATATTATTACTTATCAGTTTCCGCAGTATTGTTTGCCCAGTTTCAGATTTAAGTATAAAAATAAAAAAATTGAAAATGGTCTCTTTTTCGAGGTGGCAAGGGAATCCATTATATAGGTTTTATGAATATCTACAAATGCTCCATCTACTGTAAAACGATCCCTTTAATAATCTTTGAGATATTTTCGAAAAACCAAAAATGTTAAAAAATTCCACAAAGCGATTTTGCTGGGGCGAAAACTGGGGTTTTCATTAACGAACTATTTTATAAAAATTAGTAAATGCCATTTGCGTCTTTCATTTTGTGGGGAAAAGAACCTCTATAGCTTGGTCTAATAGGTAATAATGAATACAATACATTGATATTTAATTTTTGTTAAAGTCAATATATTCGTCTATCGAATAAAATATTTGGGTAACAAGAAATTTTTTCAGCGAAATTTTGAATTTTCTGTGATTGGCTGATTGTTTGATTGTCCCAGGAAACAGATTGAAGAGGTACCCACCAGCATACAAGGTTGATTTTTAGTGTGAGACTTGTTATAGTTACTTAAGTGGATGTTTTGATTTTTTCTGGTTGGATAATTATGGACATCCTTGTTTTTTTTATGAAGTTATGTAGATTGCTGTGCATGAGTAAAACACTTCAGTTTGGATAAATAGATACAGGAAATTTTTTCAGCGAAATTTTGAATTTTCTGTGATTGGCTGATTGTTTGTTTGACCCAGGAAGCAGATTGAAGAAGTACCCACCAGCATACAAGGGTGATTTTTAGTAGTGAGACTTGTTATAGTTACTTAAGTGGATGTTTTGATTTTTTCTGGTTGGATAATTGTGGACATCCTTGTTTTTTATGAAGTTATGTAGATTGCTGTGAATAAAACACTTCAGTTTGGATAAATATATACAGGTGCAAGTCATAATAGCGTTATTTATGAAAGTATTCATATGTGTCTCAGAATATTTCAGGTTGAATATAAGTATAAAGTATAAACTAGTGCATAGTATATGTATACTGAGTGCTGTGTGAGGAAATTGGATTTCAGGGTGATGAAGGCAAAATACACTTTGTTTTACTTCTTACAGATTGGATCTACATGTTCATTTAATACAGTTTATGACCGAGTTGAGTTCCTAAGAGTTTTGTGCAGGACTTTGTTACATTTTTGCCATTAACTTGAAACGTTAGAGAGTTTTCTGGTTTAAGGTTGTTCGCGAATTCTGAACATACTGTTTTTCCAATGTTGTTCAGGTAGTAAGCTTATTCCAAGAGTCTCCACGTGTTTGTGGATAGCCCAACGACTTCTGATCGGGTGGAAACCCTCTGGAAAAACTTTTATGAGTATCAGCAACCACTTAACTTCTTCGAAGAGGCTTTGTTATCCTGAGCTCAATGCTATACGCAATCCGATAACTTCGGAAGAAGTTTGACTGTTCCTCAAAGGCACGAATAACTATTAGTGGAAAATATTTCTAAGATCCCACCACCATCTTGCAGATGGTTTTTCAATTTATGGCTAAATGGGGAGCAACAGAAATATATCCGATTCAACGAATTACAGACCAATAACATGCTCGAATATGTGGAGATGATGAAAAAATATCAAAAAAATGCAATTTGTGACATAGAATTTTGTGACCTTTTTGTCCTGCATAGGGATCACGATCAAATCAACCTAACTCGTAATCGTGCCTATAAAAATGTTCACGATCGTCGATCGAATATGGAATATGCTATCCTAACACAATCGAGTAACTCGATTCCATATTCAATCGCGTTCGTGAACGACTTCATAGACACGATAATGAGTTAAGTCGATTGGATCGAGTCGAGTCTCGTGATTCCTACGCTGGATTTTATCAATGAATCACACTTCGAAGTATGTCTACGCACTCAATTAACACCCTATTGGACATACAAACTTAATCTATAATTTGTGAATCTCCATTCTCTCACATCAATTACTGCGTTGTAGTGTGCGGGCGGCTATGTAAAATGAAACTTTGAAAATAACCGACTGTATACAAAAAAGAAGGCCAAACTGGGCTCGCTTCCAGTGAACATGCTTCTGACTATCAACTGTAGTGTACTTTTTGTGAAGGTTATAAATCCAAATTTCCTGTATATCTGCATAACGGTTCATAGTAGATGTTCATTGTTGTGGCTTTTGATGTTATTTGATAATTGCCCGCATTAAAACCACACTTTGACAAACGCAGCTTAATTCTATATAAATTTCGTATTGTTTCCCGACCAAGCAATAGTGGTAGAGGTATTGTAATATTAAAAACACTATAATTCTCCCACACTATTGAAAAGTATATGAAAACACGACAACATAAAAAACATTGAAGTTTTCGAAAGTAATAATCGAGATGTTCAGGTTGATGGCAAATCCGTTCTGAACGTCTCATTGACTGACGTTGCACTGGAGGTAGTTGTTGCACTGGAGGTATTTCTGCAGGTATTATTGGAGTTTGATGACGCTCAGGTAGCTCTGGCTCAGGCCCTGGCTTATGCTCTGGAAGCTTCGGAACCTCAGGTGATGGCAACAGAAGATTCTGTAACTCCGGAAGATTCACTTGTTGACTTCTGTCGTCTTGTTCATGGGTATCTCCTTCAGTTGGCTTGGTGTCAGGTGCAAATGATAGTGATTTCTCAACAACTTTGGTGCTCTTGAGTTCATCTATATGACGTCTATGAATATAGCCAATTTCTTTCATACTACACCAAAGCGCTAAGTCGACCTGTTCTCCAAAATTGAATTACCGTATACCTACAACCGGTCGAAAAGTATGTTGCTGCGTATGGAATGGCCTGATGGTATACAACCTGATGTGAAAACTTCTTTCTCTTTGTGAGAGGTGTTGCTCTGTATATTTGCAAGATCTCTTGCAGCTTCTGCTGAAGTATACGTGGTTCATTCCCCATAGCGTTCAATCGGCTATTGAGAGTACGTACATTCCGTTCCACAAGTCCATTGGTTCGCGGGTATCTTGGTGCAGAAAACGTTTGGAAAATTCCATTTCAAGAACACCATTCTTTGAAAATATCACATGAGATAATAGTGGCGTTGTACGATACCAAGACTCTAGGAAATCCATGTGTCAAAAGTAGTTTGATGGTTTTTGTGCTATATTTGGAACACGGACCTCAACTCATTTCGATTTTGCATCTACTACGAGGATGTATTGATATCTAGTTAGCCTAGACCAGTTCCCTGCATAAACAAAATATTGCGTTACCATAGCAACGAACAATAACTTATTGAAGTGTCAGTGTAAAGTTTGACGTCAAAAAAGTAATCCAGAGTTACGCAATAAATTGAAAGAAAAAGTATGTCCACCGAAATTGTAAAAATCGAAAAATTGGAGTATCGAGCCATCATCAAGTACCTGTATTTAGAAGGGTTAAGAGGTAAGCAGATTTATGAAGATATGCTTAATACCCTTGGTGATCAATATCCTTCGTATACGACCGTGAAAAATTGGACTTCAAGCTTCAAAAGTGGTAAATTTTCCATTGAAGGTGATGACCGATCGGGAAGGCCAGTATCTGTGTCAGTCCCCGAAAATATCGATGCAGTTCATTACGTGATTTTAACAGACCGTCGAATTGGGCTAAAGCGGATATCTGAAGCACTGAATATTTCACGTCAATTTGGACATGAAAAAAATTGCTGCAAAATGGATCCCCAAATGTTTGAATGTTGACCAAAAGCGTGCAAGGGTAGTAGCATCACGTTCGATCTGTGCTCGATTTGAAAACGATATAGACTTCGTAAACCGAATTGTTACTATGGATGAGACTAGGGTACATTTCTACGATCTAGAAACAAAGCAACAATCGATGGAATGGCGACACTCTGGTTCTCCAAGACCTAAGAAGTTTCGTGTCCAAAAATCTGCTAGAAAAGTTCTTGCTTCAGTTTTTTGGGATTGCCATGGAGTAATCATCATTGATTTTTTGGATAAGGGTAGAACAATAAGTGGAGATTACTATTCGACATTACTGACCACTCTACGGGAAAAAAATAAAGAGAAAATACGCGGAAAGCTATCCAAAGGTGTTTTGTTTTTTCAGGACAACGTCCCTGTACACAAATCTCATGTTGACATGCAAAAAATTCGTGATTTAGGGTTTGTATTACTAGACCACCCCCCTTATTCATCTCTTTCCTCAACTGAAAAAGAGTTTAAAAGGTCGTGAATGTTTTTCCAACGAGGAGGTAATAAAAGCTGTGGAGGTCTGGTTTGCAGAGCAAGAAGAAATATTTGTTTTGAAAGGTCTAGAGACGTTGCAGGTTCGTTGTAATAAATGTATCCAATTAAGAGGAGGATATGTTGAGTAATAAAATATTTTGACATTGAAATTTTGTTTGGTTCTATAGTAGGCTCCCACGGAAGTATTGGTGCTTTGGGCGGACTTGATTTGATGATGGCACAAGTTTCACATCATTTTGAGATTTCCCCAATTGCACGATCGATACCTTACCGCGCGCAATATCTTCGGAATAATTGATTCATTTTTGTAACACTCCTAATGTGTAGTGTCGTAAGTTGTTCCTTCAATACAAATTGTTGAAGAGAGCGATGAATTACTACTCTTTGTCATTTGAATAGAACACCTCCGTCAAGTGTATAATCTTGATTTTCACAATTGCTATTGAGGAAGTTATTTTTGATTTTGGAGAGTTCGAGATCCTTGTCTGACTCTTGAATAATGATCTCTGCAGTAACGGTCGCAGAAGGAATTTGAAAATTTAAACATGATCAGATATCGGAAAATTCTTGATTTATAGAAATATCAATGGTTTGAATGTTCGATTCAACTGCAGTGCTTTAGACAAACAATCAACATTGGTGTTGGGGCCAATTTGTGTTTCATTGTCATTATCATAGTCCTAATCACAGTCATAGTCCTAATCATGAAATCAAATCAAAACTGTACATTTTAGTAGAAGCATTTATGCAATTTCGTTAGTTTTAATCTCAATCATAATCATAAGAATTTGACCTACAAAGTTGCCAATTTTCAATATATATGCTTATGATTAGAAATGATTATTTGTTTTGACTTGTTATCTGTTATTGTTTATTTTGTTTCGGAAAAAATAAGCCAGGAGGACGGTATTCTTATTGAAATGATAGAAAAATGTCCCAACCTTTGAGATCATAATACAGTAATGACAGTGTTATCACCTGTCAACTTTTTACTTTCAAGCTAATGACTGTTATGGTGATTATGTCTATAATACTGAAATGTTGCATAAATTCACTCTTAGATCCTTTTTTGAATTTGGTTTCATTATCGAATCCTGATAAAAATAAGACAAATCGAAAGAGACGTGCCGAAGTCATAGCTGGACGTTAATTGGAGTGGTGGAAGATTCTCATCAGAGGCTCGTTGTGAGTGACAAGTTGAAAATGATGTCCATATGAGTATATATCGAAATGACTTACTAAGAAGATGATAGCAAGGGATTCTCTGTCAAGCTGACTATAGTTTCTCTAAGCGGGTGTTAGCGAACGAAATGCGGATGCTTTTGAACGTTCTTGTTCGTCTACCAAATGCGAAAGAACCCAGCGATACCTGTATGGCTAGTATCACATGTGAGAACAATTGGCAGTTCTAGCTCTGGATCGACAGGCACGAGAACCCTGTAGCTGGTAATTTATTTTTTTCCTAGAGTAGCTTTACATGACTGCCTCCAAGGGAATTTGCAGTTTTCTGGAGTATTTGTCTTGGTGGATACGTTTTTGTCGAACAATTTGGTATGAATCTTGAAAAGTACGTAACCATACCAAGAAATATTCTGACGCCACCTGCGTTTGTCGGTTTAGGTATATCAACTATGGCATTGACTTTGATAGGAGATTTCAATATTTGATTATGTCCAAGATCCTCAATTTCTCTCCTTAAAAATACGATTTTTTTTAGTGAGATGAAGCTTATACTTTTGAAATCGTGAAGGCATCAATTTGGCGTAATCTCGCATTATTCTACTTTTGATATTCCAAACACAACTATATCAACAAAATAAGATAAGGTTCCTTCTAATCCATAGATAATTTGATCTAGAATTCGATCAAATTCAAAGATAGACGATTTATTGTGTAGGTTCAGTGATGTGTCGATATGGTCTGGATTTTTGCATTATCTGTATCCATTTCCACATGGAGGTGGGCTTTGAACAGACCCAATGAACAGAAATCAAGCACATCGAAAACTATCGAGAATTTCATCTATTCGACTAATTTGATAATGTGCGGATTATAACTGTGGATTGACTCCAATTTTATAATCAACGCAGAGTCTAACTTTATTTCCAGTCTTAGAGACACATACCAGTGGAGAACCGCAATCACCATGATTTGCTCGCTTGATTATACCATCTGTTTCTAGAATATCTAGTTCTTCATCTACTGCTGTTTGTAAAGTATAGGAATGAATTTATAAGGTTTTTGATAGGTTCTATAATATCCTCATCCAACTCTCTCAATTCAGTACCCAAGTGTCTTATCCATAGATGTTGGCAGTACCTAAGACCCTGTACAACATCGGCTACCGAAAGATCATTTCTTTGGATGACATGGAAAAAAATTAATAGTTGAAAATGAAAATAAATAATTTTGAAGTTGTTAATTTTCATATTGATTTCAAATATAAAAACATTTTCCTAGAGTGTTCCATTTCTTCATCAAGTATCATAAAAATACACGACCTAATAATGGCGATTAGACGTCAGGAACCACATCTAGATCTTCAGTAGATATCTTATCTTCATACTGAACATTGACTCCTAGCATTCCATCAGGTGTACACTGTTTTTTTTTGTATAAGAGCGGACTATCAGTTTGAATTTATGAAGAGGTATGATCGATTTCAAGTTTTTGTAGCACGAACGGGAAATAAAGGTAAAACCTGTTCCGAAATCAACCTCAAATATTTGAGGAAGACCTCGAATACTGACAGTGACAAAGTATTTTCGGAAATCTGCAGGCATTTTCATAAACATAAACAATATTATTGATTCCAAAAATCTGGTAAAAATTTGAAAATTCTTCTTCCGAAAGAGAACTACATCTATACTTTTTCTTTGAAGCCATAGGACTTTTGGTAAATACTCGTTGTACATGACCTCTTGAGGAACATTAGGTACAGCGAAGTTTCCCAGGTAGCACATCATATCGGCTGAATCTTGGTTTCATATTGGGCCAATATAGATATATCGTAAATGAAAAAATAATATTGGTCCAATACGGGTGACTATTAATATTGGTGTAGATTGTCACATGTAATATTGGGTCAATATAGGCTGAATAATTTTAACCAATACCGATTATGAAATATTGTCACGACTAGGGCGGATATGGTAGCATCCTGAGTCGTATAAGGGGTTGTTTCCCTTATACGATGTGCGACATGGGGTGTAGCTACAGATGGTATCTTTATGAACTCAGTAGTATCAAAGGAATATAAACATTTATTTACAACAACGGGAATACTGGGAAAAGTTATATGCATATTTTAAATGAGGAACATTCAATAATATAATATGGGACAAATGAAACTCTTTACTAAAACCACCACTATAAGGCTAACTGAGCGCTAGGGCTCCCTCCTCTATAGGAGTCTATCACTAACTATCTCATCGTTCCATTCATCCTGTATTTATATAAGGAAATGTTTATATCATTCGGTCAACAATTTCAGCTCGTCACGCGACTTTGCTAATTTCAATGTCGGTCGTATATGACAATGAACTTTCATCTTGATCAAATTAATAAATAACAAGATGAATGGATGAATGCAGTAAAACAATTCAAAGGGCATTACTCGATATTTACGACAATATTGTCTACATATTATTTTCAACATCTAGAATAATTATTGCAATCCCGATATTCCAGTCATATCGATTCTAAGGATAAAAACTATATTTCATTCACAAGTATGAGAGTACATTGGTTGAATATTATTCCAACTATATTTAAAAAATTATAATAACTCATCTTGGGTCAATATTGCTTCAATGATACCAATATTGATAAAATAATATTGTCTTCATATTGTTTTCAACATGGATGAATATTGCAATCCCAATATTCCTCTTATATCGTTTCTACAAAAAAAAAACTATATTGTATTTCCAACTGTAATTGCACATTGGTTGAATATTATTCTGACAGTATTCAACAAATCTTATTAACTTATGTCTGGTAAATATTGGTTCAATAATATTTACCGATACCGATAAAACAATATGGTCTCCATATTGTTTTCAACATCTAGAGTGAGACGAATTTTAAATATTGGCCGAATATCCAATGAACCGTATTAAAATTATATTATAATCAAACCTGGATAAAAATCCGCTAGGTGGCTCTACATATACAACGTCTTCTAACACCTAGGAATGAATATTGAATACTCAGGCAGCTTAATCAGTGGTTATGGCGACCAAAAGGCAGACTTTGGTGTCACCTTGATCAACTGAAAGACATTTGATCATTTACCAAGGTACAATATTCACTTCCACCAATATATCCAACTGATTTTGTACCAACATCGATGAATGTTTTGAGGCCATTATTGCTTCAAGAATATTTCACCAGTACTATTTTTGAAATGTTGAAACAATATTTGACCAAGATCGCAAAATGTTCACATTTTACTTCTCAAAAATATAACGTTTGAATATTTTGGCAATATTTTCAGAACATTGTACCTGCAATAGTGTACCAACATCATATTTTGAGGCCTATACTGCTTAGAGAATATTTCGCCAATATTATTCAAGTGATATTGGACCAATATCGCCGAATGTTCACATTTTTTTCTCGCCAATACTATATTTCAAATTTTTGACAATAAGTTCACAATATTGTACCAATATTCTACCAATACAGGTGTGCTACTTGGGTCATCAGGTTAAGCACGACAATTCTTGACGTTATGTGAATCTGAAGCAAGGAAACATGTCGGAAATATTAATTTCACAACTGCAAGGTTATATAAAGTCGCAATCACATTTTGATGCAATTGTACTACAAAATCTGCTATTGAATGATCATCTTGCTGTTGAAAAGACAAGAATTGATGTTATGCTACTATCACGTTCTTCTTCGGGTATAAATGATTTTCCAATTTTTGTAAAAGTCCTAGGGAAAGTATGTCTGTTTTTTATGATATAATAATAATGATTAGAACCAATTGAATCCAGAAGCATCTGTCTGTTTAGTATCTTATCATTGAATACATCCATCATTGTCAAATAATTTTCGAACCTCTGTCGATACATCTTAAAATTTCCTTTGGAGGAATTGAAACTTTCTAAAATTGGAATCAACACACTTGATACTGGTGCTTGGATCTCCTGACGGCACTTGTTACCGTGTTATTCCAAACCATCATATTTTCACCATGTTGTGTAGACACAAAACGGCCCAACGGCTCTCTCAATAGAAAAAGTTTTTGCCATATCAACCAATACTTAGAATCGGGTGATTTATTCCTGTACTTTCAAGCAGCAATTCATGAATGTCAAATACCGCTACTGTACTGAACCGGCCTACTCCATGGAAGTTTTGAATACTTAACAGTTCTCAAGAGAGTTTGAAATGTTTTCCGATAATGGAGATCGACTTCATGCAGAAATCATTCACTGTTATTCATGAGGATGTTCATGCATATTGCAAGATGCGGGCTTGAATCTCAGAATCATTAAAAATGAGGAATGTTGGTTGTATCATGATTTCAGATCATTATCAACGCAACTTATCGAATAGCACGGGTGCTTCAAATTTTATCGGTAATTTTTCCTTTTCCACGAAAACTTGTTTATTTGGCAAAAATATGAAAACAAACCGATTGATAATATCACGAGTTCGTTTTAACTTTTTCCATCATATTTTTATAGTGTTTTGCATCAGTATGTAAATATGGCTCCAACGAAGATGCTGTGATGTGACCTGTTATTTTGATGGCTTCTTGTTTCTGTATACCTTTCTTCTTTAGATGAGAAACCAATGTTGACTGGCTTGAGTTATCAGTTATTTGTGTTCTCTCAGTGACAAATCCACCTTTATCAGCTGATTTCTTTAACCATTTGCCCATTTCATTCTGACCTACTGGTACATTTTTATACCAAGTAGCATTTTCATTTTGCCACTGCGGATTTGGAGTAAGAAAAAATCAATCAGTGGTGATATTTTTACCGCGTTTATACATAAGCTTATTATACAATCTTATGGGGCACCGTTCAGGATTATCAATGGGATTATCTGAGTTAGGTGTCAACCATTTTGTGTTGGTGCATTTTTTAATCCCACCCTGGCAAGTTTTACTAAATATAGGATTATATTCTAATCGTCCTGTTTTTTCATCCGCATTAGTTAATTCCTCCCTGATTTAATGGATAAGGATATTAACACATTCGCCTCCGCGCCATGCTAATTCATAGGAAATAATATGAAAGAACTTCATTTGTATACCAGAAGGTGTATTTTCGTCAAACGAATCGATCATACTCTTTATACTTTGAAAGCGAATTCTTTGTAATGTTCTCTATTACATTGTTTCATATTTGCTGCCCAGTCTTCCAGAATTTTCGCAATTTCTTGAATAGTCGTATCAATTTGTAGCTTTTTTCGGTTCAATTGTGTTTCGTGGAGTGGAATGTTGTATTGAATGTTCAATATTCTCTTGGGTGATCACACTGAATCGGTTTGTGTTCATTTTTTAATAAACTTCGAAGCATGCAATATAAGGTGTCAATAATGACAAATTGAAAGTAAAAATTTTATGTTTCAATGTAAACCAGGTATTATCGAGTACAGCTTGGCAAACATAGCTGCAATTGTGGAAATATTCAGGCCCCTGATGCGCATTAGTCGTACGATGGACTATCCAGTGATATTCAAGTGATTGTTTGCGCAAGAAGTGGGAATTTCACAATCTCAGCTATGTTTGCCAAGCTGTAAGCAGTTTTATCAGGGGTAATACCACAAGTGCTCGCAACACTATCGATATAGACCGGGATCCCACGCCAATTTTCAAAAATGATTAATAACAGGCTGAATCTTCATGAGTAGCTTCATTTTGCCGAGACGCCCAACTTTTTCCTCTACAAAAATTCTCGATAGTGGTAGCTAATAAAATGCGCAGGCGTCAAACATGTCGATTTGGTAAGTGCAAAAAATTCATTAATAACAGTTAGTTTTTCAGTTGAACCTCGAGATAATTCGATGAAGTAGGTACTCGAAAAAACTTTTGTCCTACAAAATGGATGGTAGGACTGAAGAGTCCCCCACTCCCAACATGTACCAATGACGTGGTCTTAAAAATTCATTAATAACCAGCTGATTTTTTTACCGTTGCTTGGTTATTATTTGTATAATTGAATGTTCATATTGTCCTACCAATTGAATGGTAGGTGTTCCCAGTCCTACGCTCCGAAATTGTCAATTTCACGAAAATTCTTGATATTAGTAGCTAATGAACTGCGTAGGCGAAAGTCATGTTGATTTGGTGAGCGCATTAATTGTATGGCTAAACTGTTAGTTTTACCCAAATCTGAAGCTCTTGGCTCATGGTGAAACAAACCAATTGAATTAAATTCATTTCAAGGCAGTAAAATCAATCTATTTGACCGTAAGCCACGGGCTTAACTAGCCTACAGATATTTCGATCGTACCTTCTGAAATAAAAAATGATCAGAATAGTTTGTAATTAGGCACATTTATCCTCATTTTTGATATGATATTTTCTTGATCCTGCCATCCTCATTGCGTTGTTCAGTTCACAGATCGATCCTATGACCAGTATTCGAGCTACAAGGTGTCAAAAATTCCATTACTGCTGTTTTGCGAATTATGAATCGATTTGATAGTTTTGCTTTAATTCGAAATCGATTTTTTTTAGAAATGAACACATTAAATCCAATTTGCAGCTCGTAAGTCCCTTCATTCGAATAAGAAATTATATTTCACAAAGGGTGTTGCATTACATAACATGACAAGACACTGTTCAAAGAAATAGATGAATATTAATAGCATTATCATTTTTATTTTACAAATTCTTTGAAAAAGAATGGGTCTTTATCAATATCATGAGGATTCATTATGATTGCTAGTTCAACAGTTCTCCATGTACACAGTGACAATTTGAATGACTAAAAAGGCTCAGGAACAAAATGAAATAATTATTACGAATTGTCCATATCTGTTACTAGGATATGAGAATTGAAGTGAAATTATACTCATATAATAATCCTCCTACTTTGTTTGATTGATGATCTATTTATTTTGTGGAAGTTCATGATGAAATAAGAAAAGGAAGAAAAAATATAAATTTTGTCCAGTTTCCACTAACACTTTACTACTTTATTACGACCGGTTTCGGCTTTTACACCATTTTCAATTAACTACCAGTTACTTTACATTGAAAGTAACATTACTTCACGAATAAAAGTATATTAAATTTTCTAAACCACAATTTCAAAATAATTTGTTATTTTGAATAATTTTTGTAGAACTAGCGATACATACCCGTTTTTTTGTAGGACACTGTATTATTTAGGTGAAGAATACACTAACCTTTCATGTGTTATCATTGTCCTACAGTTATTAATAAAAAAATGTTTACCATGGAATTTACAATTTCGGAGCGTAGGACTGGGAACACCTACCATTCAATTTGTAGGACAATATGACCATTCAATTATACAAATATTAACCAAGCAACGGTAAAAAAATCCGATGGTTATTAATGAATTTTTATGACCACGCCATTGGTACATGTTGGGAGTGGGGGACTCTTCAGTCCTACCATCCATTTTGTAGGAAAAAAGTTATTTCGAGTACTTCATCGAATTATCTCGAGGTTCAACTGAAAAACTGTTATTAATGAATTTTTTGCACTCACTAAATCGACATGTATGACGCCTGCGCATTTTATTAGCTACCACTATCGAGAATTTTCATAGAGGAAAAAGTTGGGCGTCTCGGTAAAATGAAGCTACTCAGGAAGAATTAGGCCTGTTATTAATCATTTTTGAAAATAGGCGTGGGATCCCGGTCTAATAGTAATTCTGTCAGAAATCAACGAGATCAAATTGCTTGGTGTTACCTCAAAGCAATTTGATCAAGTTTAAGATTTTTGACAAAATTATCGATAGTATCGTGAGAACGACAGCACGAGTAGTATTTATTGAGATACTTTCACGAACCAACGAAGTAAGAAAGTTCCAAAGTCGTGAAGTCTTCAATAGTTATAGATAATGCCTGATAGACATGAAGTCTGTCAGACTGACATTCATATCAGTAGCAAGATGAAATAATTTTTTCCGTTGTTGTTTGGATACGTAGTTGCCATAACGAAGTGGTATTACTGGCTCAAGAGGATGTAACTGCGTATAATCGAGACATACGTCCCTTACCGGTCTTAATATTGCAGGAGAGAAGGGTTCCATACAGCGAGTGAAAATATCAGAGGTTTTATCACAAATATTATCGATAGTAAGGTGAAAATTTGGTTTACTGGAAATCTGTAAAATCTGTAAAAAAAACTGAACGTCGCGATTGTGGGCCCTCGGCCAATTACAATGGTACCATTTTTGTTTTGCAGAAATGCCCTGTTGCCAAAGTGATCTCTTCGGACTACTGGAAATCTGGAAATAATCCGTTGCCAAGTTTTGGTCACTTGAGATTACTAGAAATCTCATGTGGAAAAAATAATTGAACGTCGCCAGTTTGTGCCATCAGGCGATTCTAATAGTATCATTTTTGTTTTGCGGAAATGCTCTGTTTGCCAAGTTGGTCACTTCATATTACTGGAAATCTGATATGAAGATGGGTCGAAGTGGGCATTATTCTATTCAAACAGGTGGTTCCTGCATGACATTTTGAATTTGCGGAAATGCGCAGTTGCCAAGTTATGGATGCAGGAAATAATTCAGAGAAGCTTTATAGAAATGTCAAATGGAGGGTATTAATATAAATTTTCATCCGATTCTTATGGTGCCATTTTTTAATTGGGAAAATGCACTGTTATAAATTACCATATATATTACCATGGACCGAATTTCTAAACTTAAAAAAAAGGACACATCCTAACCGAACTAACCTAGCTATCCAAGTTGCTGGTAATTCGATCTATGATTAGTATGGAGAGGTGAAATCACAGCAGATGCTCGCTGCGCTTGCATTTTGTAAATCACCAGAAGAAAAATACACGCCTTCGACTGCCTTCTGACTGCCCACGTTTTCGGCTGTGGACCGAATTTATAAGTGTAAAAAAGGGACACAACCTAACCTAGCCGAACTAACCCAGCTTTCCAAATTGCTGGTAATTTGATCACTGATTAGTCTGAAAAGGTGAAATCACAGTAGATGCTCGCTGCGCTCGCATTTTATGAACTACCAGCAGAAAGAGACACGCTGTAACTTTTGCTTCTATGTAAATGAAGTTGATGTCAAACTCCTGATCATTTATATAGTCAGTGAGCTGTAAGTAGTATGATAATTTGTGACATTGTGAGTGAGAATCCGGAACTTGAGCATTTCAACGTTGTTTTGCATCATTTAGTTATTTCAAGAATTTCTAAAGTATATCATTTCAACTTAAACTGAGATATCCTAAATGAAATAAAAATGGTTTCTTGGTTCATGCGTTATCATATTTCCAAAAGTATTTTCATAAAATTGATCATAAAAATTGATAAGGATGAATATTTATAATGATATTCCTTGAGCCAAATTTCCTTTAATATTTTTCAAATGATTTTCAGCGCCCACGACTTTGGCAACATTGTCGCATTTCTGCAAGGTTCAAATTTCATTGCCCAATCATCTAATTGATTGGTATGGTATCCACTCAGAATTATCCTCAAATCAGATTTCCAGTTACCCAAAGAGACCAAAACTTGGCAACGGCACAATTCCGCGAAACAAAAATGGTTTCATTAGAATAGGTTGAGGATCCACAATCGAGGCGTTCAATTGTTTTTTTACATTTTAGATATCAAGTACTCCGAAGTGTTACGGGTTCATTTTGCACTAGAAAACCCTTTCTGTTTTAATACAATAACATCAGAAACTCTCTGTCATTGATATACACTTTCCACTCTGTACGCCACTGTATTCTTCTTCTTCTTCAGATTCCTCAATATGACAACTTGATCGTTGTCATGTATAGCTTGTTCCGAATGTTAGTACTTACCTTTGCTGTACTAGTTCGAGCGGACATGAACCGGCCTTAAGCTAGACAGTTATCAGTTGTTCTATTTTGCGGTATGACAGCGTTGTTTTGGTTGTTTTGTAAACATACTTATGGTTAGTCTATTGTTTTGTGGTTGGAACACAAAACCGTAACATTCCTACTCTATCTCTATCTTGTGTCATTGAGGTACATACTCCACATTCGAATACTTGACCTTTTGTTTGTTTGTGTTAGGTTCTGAGATTGATAGGCTGGCGTTTTCGTCTTGGTTCAGTTGGCAACACTGAATCTTAAGGTGTTCTTTTCATAGCTCCTAGTAGCTCGAGTTAGTTCCTGGACTGTTCCCACCGAACACTAACGAACAAGAAAGCGCCTTGTCAGATATTGACAGTTTTGACTTTGACGTCTGAGAGATATTCTCTTCTTCCTTATTTGATCTCAATGAGTGACTGACCTACTTTGAAGATTTCCAATTAAAGTTTGATCATCGTTGATGGATCTTTGGAAAATTCATATCAGGAGAGTTTCTCATATTGTTTGCGATTTTTGACGCTATATATATTTTTGAGAAATCTCCGTTCGCTTTGCGGATTTTTGAGGTTAGAAGTCACTTCATCATTGTGTGAAACCACTGGAACGAGAAACTCGCTATCAGACAGCATACAGACCATCAAAGCTGTTATCAGAACCCTCCCACTTAATAGAGGTTAGTATTTGCATTTGGGCTCTACTTATGGCCCCATACAAGTGTAATCAGAAGTCAGACTGGTATTGTATATTCTAGGGTTCGCTCCTCTGCGGTTACCACTCTGCTACTTCTCTGCTGCGACTACCACTTTGCTACTACTTTGCTACTGTTACCTCTTCGCCGCTGGTAGTGTTCCACTATGGTTTATTGCTACTACTCTGCTACCGATTATTGGAGTTCCACTAATGTGATTGTTCCATTGTTTGGTTGCTATACGATTGTCTTTCCACTGTTCCACTACTGTGATTGTTCCTGCTCGACTGTGGTTGTCCCGCTGTATATCTGTTGTTCAGCATTCCTTCGCTATTCGTCCCAGCTGTACATGTACGTTGATTGATTGTATCGTACCCACTGTGCACCTGTATACACCAAGGCACTGATGAACTACAACCACAATAATTGGTGAACTGGCATGCTTGAGAATATCTACATCAGATAAGTTTAGAATAAGACTGCCCCTAAGGCGTTAGTATCTATAACTGTAAGCTATCATCGTGACGTCACAGGCATAGCCCTCACTGGAGGTTTCATATTGATATATATTCAAACAATACCATACTCTCAAACACAGCATTCACTTGAATTCATCTTGGTGGTTGATATTTACATCAATTTCATTTTCTTTTGTATGGTAAGCTGAACTGTGCACATACAGGGTGTGTAACGATCAATATATTTTATGAGTAAGGGACATGACTATTTCTTTTATTCTGGTCCAAGTTATCTAAGCGTAAGGGAAGACAAAATCTCTACATAGTTATATATTATTATTATACCATTTACAGGTATCTATTGTTTAATATTTTAGTAATATTAGTGCAGTGGGTTGTCCCATTCCATCAGGGTGGTTTCGGATTTTTCACTAGCGATAAATCCGTGGCGCTCCGGAAAATTAACCCCATATTTCAATCTTATCGAAATCAATTTTTATTGTCGAATCCACGCCTACTGAGCTACTGGGTATGTTAGAGGCGTGATACATCATTGCACATTCACTGCTCTCCTTTCCTAAATTTCGCCACTAACAAAATGGCTCCCTAACGTTTTTGAATTTTTTTGATTTTTTAGATTCTGAATAAAATCAGGTAGAGGTATTTGTATTTCCTTCAGTTCGTTATATTGAATACTAATAGAAGTGCACTTGATAAGTATACACTGCTAACTGCTTATTTTGAATGCTTTTCATGTATTATTTATTATAGTTTATCTAGAATTGAAGCGTAGCAGTTGGTGTACTTATAAAGGTGTTTTTCCTTCTCGGTATCTTGGATCGGGATAGAGAATAGTCATATTGAGAGTTGCATTGTCTCATAATTTGATAACTGAAATTATTTTCTATCTTTCAGTATCGTTTAGAGTTGTTGTCAAGTGGTACAGTGTGAATTATTTGGTTTTTTGTCTCAGTCGTCGCGACGCTCACCGTCACCCAGCGTCGGTTATTGGAAAGTTGCTATTTCTGGTATATTTTGGTTTTGTTAGCACTTTCTTATAGTTTTAGAGTACCGACGCTGACCGACGCTTACGGACGCTAGGCGTCGTTTTTCTAAAAGTGCTTATTTCTGGTATATTTTGGTCTGCTTTGCACTTTTATAGAATTTTAACGTACCTACGCGCTCCGACGCTTACCGACGTCCGGCGTCGTTTGTCTAAAAGTGTCTATTTCTGGTATAATTTGGTTTTCTTGACACTTTTATAGCTTGCAAACGTCCGGCGTCGCTTTTCTCAGTGACTTATTTGTTGAAATTTTGTTTTATGGTCACTTCAATTTGTTTATTATATTTAAAGTATTTTATTATCTGGGTGATTTGAACTGTTTTCTTTGCATTTTTAAAAATGAGTTCTTCAAAACTTAAATTAGATGTCAATCGTCTTTCTAGAGATGAATTAATTTATGAAATAATGGTTAGAGGTCTTGGTGATGGTACAGACTTAACAGTAGCTGATATTAGGGCAGCTTTGCGGAAAGCTTTGTCCTTAGAAAAAACTTCACTTGCTATTAAAAATCCAGCATATCATTTCAAATTTATTGATGACTCTGCGGCTATTACTGTTAATATTGATTTGTTGAAAACTTTGATCGATGACTTTTCAGGTACAGAAAAAGATACAACTTATGTAGGTATATCTTCAAAAATAGCTCATGTTTTAGGTCGTGTGAATAGGTGTAGTCCTCAGAATGATGCTGAGAAGAAAATTAAATCTGATTATCGAGTACAATTGTTATTGTTGCTAGATAAGTTACAAGGAAAGGCTCGTAAAGGCCATAAAGATTCCTCTGTAATTGATATCTCAGTTTTAAAACATTCCTTGACAGCACCGAATGCACACAGCTCTGCTGTTTATTCTAGTGATTCTTCCAGTGAGGAAGAAGAACCTTTGAAAATTAGGCCAGTCCCAGTTCGTGATTGGGGTATGAAATTCACTGGAAGGCCTAAATTGATGTCGTTCTCTACTTTTGTTGAGAAAGTAGGAACAATGAGAAAGTCTAGGGGTATATCGAAATCAATATTGTTTCGGGATGCTGCAGATATATTTGAAGGAGATGCTGCTACTTGGTATAACTTAGTGAAAACTTGGGCTTCTGATTGGGATTCTTTAGTTCAGTTGATGCGACAGCAATTTTTACCTGCCAATTTTGACAAAGACTTATTTGAAGACATTAAGCGTAGGACACAAGGTCTTGATGAGTCTATTGGTTTGTATGTTGCTAGCAAGAGTTTGTTTAATAAAATGCAAACACCTATATCAGATGAAGTTCAACTTTCATTAATGATGGAACGGATTAATCCATATTATCATCCATTCTTAGCATTCAAGCAAGTTAATTCTATAACTGAGCTTATTGATGTTTGTCGTACTCTTGATGAGAAGCGGGATTTAGTGAAATCTTATGTTCCCCCACCATCAAGAAGCAAATCTTTGATTCCTGAGTTGGCATATGCTTCTAGTTCATCAAGGAGTGACTCCGTACCAGATTTGGCAGAAGTATCATCTCTGGATAGTTGTTTTAACTGTGGAAGTGATAGCCATACTTTCAGATGATGTTTAGCTGAAAGGAAAAAATTCTGCTTCAAGTGTGGAACTCCTAACGTTACACTTCGTGACTGTCAAAAATGTTCTCAAGAACATAGCAGATGGAACAATAGAAGTAGAAATAACAACAGACATTCTAACAACTCTTCTTCATCACAGCAGGGAAACTCTACAGGGAGACCTTAGGTGGTCAGGAAAATTCTCCCGAGTCAAATAATTTTACCTTTTCTGTATTAGATTCTAGGAAGCAAATAATTCTTGATTATGTACTCTCAAGTGTGTCTGGTGATGAACGACCATACCTTGATGTTTCTATTTTAGGATGTCCTATTACTGGATTGTTGGATTCTGGAGCATCCAGAACAATTGTTGGCCAAGCTGGTTATGAGTTTCTGAGACAACGGGGTTTAAGTTTGTATAGTTCTGTCAATGAGTGTAGAGTGGCTAATGGTCAAATTTGTAGAAGTGTTGGTTATGTGACCACCCCTCTATGCTTAGTTGGCAAGATTTGTGTTATAGATATTTTGGTTATTCCCGAGTTGCCTCATACTCTTATTCTTGGTATTGATTTCTGGAGGTCCATGAATATTATTCCAGATTTGAGACAAAGAGTTTGGCATTTCTCCAAAGATTTTCCACAGTCAGTTGAGATGTGTGGTATAGAATGTGATGAAATGCTTTCTCTTTCTCAGCAAGAACAGCTCAGACACTTGGTAGAGGAAAAGAAAGATTTGATGGGAACTTGCTTAGGTAGAACTAATTTAGTTGAACATAGTATTGAGCTACTTCCCAATACAAAACCAATTAAGCAACGCTATTATCAAGTTTCCCCTATTAAACAGCAAGTTATTGATGAAAAAATTCGAGACATGTTATCCAAGGATATCATTGAACCTTGTAGAAGTCCATGGGCTTCCCCTGTGTGTATGGTCACAAAGAAAGATGGGTCATATCGCTTTTGCGTCGATTATCGTAAATTAAATGCAGTTACAATTAAAGATGCTTATCCTTTGCCATATATTTCTTCAATTTTAGATAAACTTCGTGATGCGAAATATATGAGTTCATTGGACATTAAAAGTGCATACTGGCAAGTCCCTATTGAGGAAGCTTCGAGAGACTATACAACTTTTACAGTCCCTGGGGGACTGTTTCGTTTTAAGGTTATGCCATTCGGGTTGACCAATGCTCCAGCTACCTGGGAACGTTTAATTGAGAAAGTACTAGGCCCAGATTTGTCACCATCAGTCCTTGTATATTTAGATGACATAATCATTATTTCTCAGGATTTTGAAACTCATTTGAAAACTTTAAGTGAAGTGTTTGATAGGTTATATTTTGCAAAGTTAACAGTTAGTTTTAATAAATGTCATTTCTGCCGACCTGAGTTGAAATATTTAGGCTATATTGTGGATCGTTTTGGTTTGCGTCCGGATGCTTCAAAAGTGGAAGCTATTTTAAATATCCGTTCCCCAACCACAGCCAAGCAGGTGAGACAGTTCATTGGCACAGCATCATGGTATAGGAGGTTTGTACCTCAGTTTTCCTCAATTGTATCACCATTGTGTAACCTTACCAAGAAAAATGTTAAATTTTGCTGGACGGATGAGTGTGAATCCTCATTTCGTTACCTAAAGGAGTGTTTGGTAAGCGCACCGATTCTTACGTGCCCTGATTTCAGTAGAACATTCTATGTTCAAACAGATTCTTCTGCATTTGGGGTCGGAGCGGTGTTGAGTCAGAACTTTGACGATGGTGAAAAGGTAATTGCGTATTTGTCTCGATCACTGACTGCGCAGGAGAGAAAATATAGTGCCACGGAGCGAGAATGTCTAGCTGTCATATGGGCGGTAGAAAAACTCCGGCATTATCTGGAAGGATATCATTTTGTGATTATCACAGAGTGCCATTCGTTGCAGTGGCTTCACAACTTGAAAGATCCTCAGGGTAGATTAGGTAGATGGAGTCTACGTTTACAACCATTCGACTATAAGATTATTCATAGGAAAGGAGCAGATAATGTTGTTCCTGATTTTCTTTCTAGATCTGTTCCTGTTTCCGTGGAATCTGTTGATGTCGATAGGTTGGTTATTCAGGATTTTGAGAATTTTGATTATGCTGAAACTGCTGACCGATGGTATCAAAAGTTGTCAGCTGAAATAAAACAGAATCCTGCACGCTACCCTTGCTTCCGCATAAATGATGAAGGTCAAATTTTCAAGTTTGTTCGTCCACAATACCCTGAATTATCAAGTCCATCTGAACAATGGAGGTTAGTTGTTCCCAAGGAGAGACGTTTTGGAATCCTCCAAAGGTATCACGATGATCCAGTATCAGGTCACACAGGTATATATAAAACGGTTGCTCGTATTTCCAATAAGTATTATTGGCCAAAATTGAAATCTGATGTGACGAAATACATTCGACGTTGTCAAATTTGCTATTCTATTAAAGCAGAGCAAAAAGTACCATCTGGATACATGTTGAGTAAAACTCCCACTGTAGATAAACCATTTCTTCTTCTCAGTGCAGACCTTATGGGACCTCTGCCTAGAAGTTCAAAGGGTTTTGCATATATTTTAGCGGTCTGTGACGCTTTCAGTAAATTTGTCTTGCTCTTTCCATTGAGATCTGCTACTGCAAGTAGCATAGTTAGGATTATGGAGGAACAAGTTGTTCTTATGTTTGGTGCACCAAAGAAAATTATCGTAGATAATGGTGTGCAGTTTAGGAGTAATCTCTTTAAAAATCTTGCAAAGACTTACAATTTTGATATTGCATATACCGCCAACTATCACCCTCAGTCCAATCCTACTGAGAGAGTGAACCGAGTCATTAAGACCATGCTCACGGCGTATGTTTCAGAAAATCAAAAATTGTGGGATACTTATCTCCCAAAAATTGCTTATGCAATTCGGTCGTCTAAACATGAAACAACTGCTCTAACTCCTAATTTTGTGAATTTTGGACGTGAGGTCTCTCTTGATGGAAAGAATGAAATATATGTTCCTAGCGAGTCACGTTACCCTATTTGTTCTGCAGAGGACAAGAAAAATGCGTTTTCTAGAATTTATAAAGATGTGCAAGCTCGAATACTGAAAGCACATACTGAGAGTAAACAACATTATGACCTTCGGCGACGTCTTGTAAAATTTTCAGTTGGACAGAAGGTATGGAGGCGAAATTATGCAATTTCAAATGCAGTTAAAAACTTCACTGCCAAACTAGCTGCAAAATACCTTAGTCCTTTCATCATTACTAAAATAGTATCACCTTGGACTTATGAATTAAAAGATGACAAGGGTAAGAAGTCTATCTGGCATGGAAAAGACTTGAAGGCTCATCCTCCGGATGAGGGTGACCCATCCTTATTCGACCACCCAGATTAAAAGTACATTCGGTAATTTTGGGGCCGAAGTTGGCTGTCCCTGGCGTATGCCTAAAGCAACTAGAACTTGGACGTAGTTCCCAACTAGTGAGATTTTGCACCCATAATATCTAGGGAAAATGATTGCGATTATAAATTCTCACGACAGCAACACTGCTGCAGTTATAATTTTTGTTTGGTGTGTTGTTCTATAATTTTGAGGCCATTCAAAAATTATTGTCCATAATACTAACATCATTGGATGTTATGTTCCAGTAAATTCGTTATGAATTTAATTTTGTATCATTTAAGATGTTCTTCAGTAGAATTTTTGATTTTTTTTGTTCTTGTCTGTGATAAGTTGACAATAGTGATTGTCCACAGACTAAAGATTTGCGTTATCGGTGATTGATTAAATTTTTTATTATTTGCGTTGTTGATGTTGAATGCGAGCGCTGTCTCGGTGGTTCTGGATAGAAGTTGGCTATCCCTAGCTTCGGCTTAAAGCTACTTGAACTAGGCTAGTTCCCAACTAGTGATTTTTTTTTCACGACAGAAAAACCTCTGTTTGACAGTGTCATGCCACACCGACACTTTGAGCCAAAAATATGTCCTTTTCTGAGGATTGGTATTATTTTAATCTGCTGTCAAGAGATTACTTTATTGTCCGGGTTAGTATTTGTGATTTCGGGATTTGTTTTCTTGCAGCATATTTCAGTACACGTGTATTTTGGTAACGAGCTTTGCATTGTTGCATATTTGAGCTGTTTTTGTGGCACTCGTACTGATGTCCTCCTTTGAGGGATTTGTTTGATTAAATGATCATCTTTCTGAAAGACATATTTTTATTTATATTTCACTGGGTATTTGGATATGCTGGATTTTTATTTTTGTTGGAATGACCAACACCGGCTATATTATTGAGTATTGTAGAACCCAGATTGATAATATAAACATTTGACCACTTGACATCAATTTACTCAATCACTGATTGCTTTGTAGATATTGTATTTAATCATTATAATTTCGGTTGTTTAATTGTGTAGATATTGAATGTTTTTGTGTTTTTCTCACAGTTGATTGTACCAGGTGGACATATGAACTAACTTTCGACTCTTTCCTAACAAGTATTTATTGAATGAAGTCACCTTTTCTATCTTAATTACATTGAAATGTCAATCTTTTGAATGACATGCTCATTTTCATATGCGTTGTTGGTGATTATTACTATTATTATATGCGGAGTCGAGATAGTGGTATTGTTCCACTGATGCTTCATCTTCTTTACTTTCTTATAATGTTATTTGTTATCTAAAAGTCTGATTTACACTTCCTTGAATTTCTTATTGTTGGTTAAATAATGTTATTGTTAGCTTTATGGCTAATCGTCATTAAAGTTCTGGGAACTTTAATGCCTCTCCAAGTAGAGGGGGGATTTGTTACGGGTTTATTTTGCACTAGAAAACCCTTTCTGTTTTAATACATTAACATCAGAAATTCTCTGTCATTGATATACACTTTCCACTCTGTACGCCACTGTATTCTTCTTCTTCTTCAGATTCCTCAATATGACAACTTGATCGTTGTCATGTATAGCTTGTTCCGAATGTTAGTACTTACCTTTGCTGTACTAGTTCGAGCGGACATGAACCGGCCTTAAGCTAATGACAGTTATCAGTTGTTCTATTTTGCGGTATGACAGCGTTGTTTTGTAAACATACTTATGGTTAGTCTATTGTTTTGTGCTTGGAACACAAAACCGTAACATTCCTACTCTATCTCTATCTTGTGTCATTGAGGTACATACTCCACATTCGAATACTTGACCTTTTGTTTGTTTGTGTTAGGTTCTGAGATTGATAGGCTGGCGTTTTCGTCTTGGTTCAGTTGGCAACACTGAATCTTAAGGTGTTCTTTTCATAGCTCCTAGTAGCTCGAGTTAGTTCCTGGACTGTTCCCACCGAACACTAACGAACAAGAAAGCGCCTTGTCAGATATTGACAGTTTTGACTTTGACGTCTGAGAGATATTCTCTTCTTCCTTATTTGATCTTGATGAGTGACTGACCTACTTTGAAGATTTCCAATTAAAGTTTGATCATCGTTGATGGATCTTTGGAAAATTCATATCAGGAGAGATTCTCATATTTTTTGCGATTTTTGACGCTATATATATTTTTGAGAAATCTCCGTTCGCTTTGCGGATTTTTGAGGTTAGAAGTCACTTCATCATTGTGTGAAACCACTGGAACGAAAAACTCGCTATCAGACAGCATACAGACCATCAAAGCTGTTATCAGAACCCTCCCACTTAATAGAGGTTAGTATTTGCATTTGGGCTCTACTTATGGCCCCATACAAGTGTAATCAGAAGTCAGACTGGTATTGTATATTCTAGGGTTCGCTCCTCTGCGGTTACCACTCTGCTACTTCTCTGCTGCGACTACCACTTTGCTACTACTTTGCTACTGTTACCTCTTCGCCGCTGGTAGTGCTCCACTACGGTTTATTGCTACTACTCTGCTACCGATTATTGGAGTTCCACTAATGTGATTGTTCCATTGTTTGGTTGCTATACGATTGTCTTTCCACTGTTCCACTACTGTGATTGTTCCTGCTCGACTGTGGTTGTCCCGCTGTATATCTGTTGTTCAGCATTCCTTCGCTATCTGTCCCAGCTGTACATGTACGTTGATTGATTGTGTCGTACCCACTGTGCACCTGTATACACCAAGGCACTGATGAACTACAACTACAATAATTGGTGAACTGGCATGCTTGAGAATATCTACATCAGATAAGTTTAGAATAAGACTGCCCCTAAGGCGTAAGTATCTATAACTGTAAGCTATCATCGTGACGTCACAGGCATAGCCCTCACTGGAGGTTTCATATTGATATATATTCAAACAATACCATACTCTCAAACACAGCATTCACTTGAATTCATCTTGGTGGTTGATATTTACATTAATTTCATTTTCTTTTGTATGGTAAGCTGAACTGTGCACATACAGGGTGTGTACCGATCATTATATTTTATTAGTAAGGGACATGACTATTTCTTTTATTCTGGTCCAAGTTATCTAAGCGTAAGGGAAGACAAAATCTCTACATAGTTATATATTATTATTATACCATTTACAAATATCTATTGTTTAATATTTTAGTAATATTAGTGCAGTGGGTTGTCCCATTCCATCAGGGTAGTTTCTGATTTTTCACTAGCGATAAATCCGTGGCGCTCCGGAAAATTAACCCCATATTTCAATCTTATCGAAATCAATTTTTATTGTCGAATCCACGCCTACTGAGCTACTGGGTTTGTTAGAGGCGTGATACATCATTGCACATTCACTGCTCTCCTTTCCTAAATTTCGTCCCTAACGGGGCATTTCCGCAAAACAAAAATGGTACTATTACAATTGGCTGTCAGCCCACAATCGCTACGTTCAATTGTTTTTTCCATATCAGAATTTCAGTAATCCTAGGTGACCAAAACTTGGCAACGGCGCATTTCTGCAAAACAAAAATAGGACCATTAGAATAGGTTGAGGGTCTATAATCGAGACGTTCAACTGTTTTCTTCATCATATCAGATTTCCAGTAATCCGAAGAGGTCAACTTGGCAACAGGGCATTTGCGCAAAACAAAAATGGTACCATAACAATTAGCTGAGGGTCCACAATTGCGACGTTGAATTGTTTTTTCCATATCAGATTTCCAGTAAACCAAAGTTCAGCCGATAGTATTTCTGTCAGAAATCAACGAGATCAAATTCCTTGGAATTATCGAAAATATTGAGGGCACGACAGCACGAGTGGTATTTAATTGACATACTTTCACGAACCAACAAAGTAAAAAATTCCTGACATTCATATTAGTAGCAAGATGATATTGTTTTCTCCGTTGTTGTTTGGGTACGTAGTTGACGTAACATAGTGGTATTACTGGCTTAAAAGGATGGAACTACGTATTATCGAAACATACGTCTCTTATTATTGGTCCTAATATTGCAGGAAAGGAGGATTTCATACGGCGAGTGAAATTATCAGTAGTAATACCACAATTGATTGAATTTTTGAGATAAATCTGCCGATTCATTTCTGAACGAAACTGAATTCAGTTGAGTTCAGAAATAAAAGACAGACTTATGAGATAAATTCAGACAAGTGGAATTTTATTAGACTATTTCACGAAGCATTAAAAGTATGTATTATGAACATGAACAATCAATTCATCATAACCATAATCAATTGACTATTCTCATTAAAAAATTACATAACTACCCATAATTCATTATACAGTTACGATGCGACTCATTTTGACGTTTTCTTCTACAATTATGATCTGTCAAAATGTCAAACTTTGCTTTGTTATCTATGGTTACATCGTTGAAAACACCAATCAGAATTGAGAGACAGCTGGTGTTTTCGCGATAATACAAGTTGTCTTTGATTTGTGATTGGTCAGTTTACGTGAATATCTCGAGGAGAGTGGAATAGTCAGTATAATACCGAATGATTGTCTAGAAGAATGCATTGCTATTAGTTGAAACCACCAAAATATCAGATTTTGACATGTGAGAAAAATAATCATATTAATCGACTTGACTCGTACAAAATGATTTCCAATTTTCCTCCACTTGTCCCTATTTCCGTGTTGTTGTCCTTGTTTCCGTGAAACAGACCCAGAACTTATTCGGCACAGTACATGGTCCGTTTAATAATCATTACGTTTAAGAGGTCGTAAAAATTACCTCATATGGGGGCTATAACCGTGAGCTGAGTAATTATAGCTTCGGACAAGCTTGGAAAAGCAGGATAAGTCTTCGTTCAGATAAGCCATTAATTTGTTAATCTTCTCCTTGTCCTTGATGAAATTTTACATTGTTCAGAGTACAAAAGACGATTCATATAAGAATCGCATTCATTTTATCCAAAAATAATTACTTATTTACTCTAAAAATTTCTACAAAAAACAACAAAACTATTCTGGAATATACCGATAAACATACGTCAATCCATCAATACGAAATATACATATACCGGATAAGGAAATTATGTGTTTTCAAGAGAGATGTGTGATCAACATATTCATAACTAATTTTACAGGCGCACCTCTTTCATCGTCTGCTTTTCAAGATATCTGAATGTAACTTGACACAGTTGATACAGACGTCAAATGCCACATTTTCATATGCAGTGTCACACATAAACTTGGCAACACATGGAAGTTTTTTTATTAATAGATATAATGAAAATTTGTTTGTGCTTAAAAATTTGTGAAAGACAGTCTCTTTCCTTTTGTCATGTGCTACTCTGAACCTGTCAAATTTGACATTTTTTGATACATTGCTACATGAATTTCGTGGTAGGTACTGGAATTGAAGGTTATGGAAAAGCAAATAGACCTTAACTTATCATTGGAAATGAATTTCTTATTATGGAATCTGTCATAGAACACCCACATACAAGTCAACGTAAGATCGAGAAAGATACAGGGAGAAGTGAACGGAGCATTTCTAGGGTAATAAAAAAATACAGCATGGGAATGTTGATAAGCTTTCTATGAATGACGTTAGACAACCAACTATGAACATACATGTATATTGTGTTAAGGCTCATTGAAAGTAGGTCACCACCAAGGAGACTAAAGTTTAGTCTCTTTGGGTCACCACATGGTAAAAGTCTACATTGTTCAAAAGCTTTCAAAAAAATCAACAAAGTAAAGTAGCGAAAATTTACATGCTCCAAATGTTAAGCAGTCTTTCAAACAGAGCACCTCGATCACCTACTATGAACTAACTACATTTATGTTTCCTATTTTGTTGTTGTTGATAACTTAATTTTAGCGAATGGTAAATATTTTCGATGAAGTGAAGTATAACCACTGTCAACAAGGATTCTGTGAGATAACCAGATAAATGTCAAAGCTACCTTGATTCAAAGAATGCATTGAAATGAAAACTACTATTTGAAAAAGCCAATATTAGAAAAACGTTTCAGATTAGGTATAGGGAACCCCAATCTGAAATGATAGATAACTGTATTTTCTATTCTTCAGACCAGAAAAAAATATTACAGGGGGCTCTACTTGAAATGACAAAGTGATTTTTGTTCGAAATTATAAAAAGAAACAATGATTTTTGATTATTCTGTAAAATTTTGGGAAACGGGTTTTATCAAAATCAATTGCTCAAAACCTGTTTGATGCATAGTCGGATTTCGAATGGGTGATTTCTATACATTTCGATATTATTTAGTTTAAACCGTGCATTTTCATGAAACAATCAATAACTCGAGAACAGTTAGAGTTGGGTATTTACTTTATGAAATCATTATTATTTCCTTACTCTTTCGGAAGTGTATCGGAATACAGGATGTTCCATTCGAAATAACACAACTTTGATATGTCACACTTTTTTTAACCAACCTGTAGACTCCAAAATAATTTCCTAGTGTAGTCCTTATCGATATACATATCATGAAACGGAGAGATTCCCGAAAAAGTAAATGATGTTGCTCACAGGGACCGCGTCGTATGGAGTGTCCCCTGTATAATTTGCCTTCATTTGGGAGAAGTCCCAAGACATACTTTATTCATATTATTAGCTCATTTACCCAGAACATGTCTGCCATAAGGTATTAATGGGATCGTTACATACCTGAAGGTGAGCGTGACCTGACCGTACACTTTTCTATCCTCCACGAACTCCGGATCGACGAGAAGGACGCCTTGCAATCTATCGATTCCTTCCGGCGATACCACCAAGTCCCGAGAGCTCAAATACAGGGTGAGCTTTTGATTTGGAGAAACTTTCTTGAAGACCCTGAAACAATGGAAAGTGGCGAGTTCATTTATACATTCATTTATCTATCAAAAATTAGTGACGGCTAACAGTTTGGTTCTAAAAAGTCTCCACCACTTACAGTGGAGGTTGGGGATCATTGCTTTTATACTTAATTTTATATATGAAATGCACTTGCCAATTTTCCAATTTTTATGTAAATAATGAACTAGCATAGAAAAATAAAAACATTTTCAGTCTCTAAAACCAACTTGATAGGATGTATTGTTGTTAGTTTCTTCCGAAATTGGATATAACTTCTACTTTCCTGATATCCTGTGATAGTAGTTTTTATCATTATCATCAATAGTGAAGTGGCAGTTATACGTGTGGAAATTTATTAAAAAAGTATGGATCACCAATAAAATTTCATTATATTCAACCCTCTTAATCCTGGCATACTAACACCACAGAATAGTGCTCAAAAGAACCAGTACAGAGTTGCTTGATATCAATCCGGTAGGAGAATATTTGTGTCAACAAACAAACGCCAAAAATTGATGTTTATGTCATTCCAAATGCGTACATGAAATTTACAAATTATAAAAGAAATAAGAATAACCAGCATTATTTCAATTCACTAAAATAGTTGAAAAAGAAATATTATTGGGTACGGGCGAAATAGAACTACTAGTTCTCGAGAGACTTTTCTAATTATTTTTACATGTATGTTTTATGTTCTGTTTAATGTTGCTCTTTTCCGCTGATAATTTTTGAATATTTCAAACGATCTGCATTCCTTTTGCAAAGGCTTATAACAAGTTTGCGTTTTGTACCAAATATATGCTGTCTCATTTGTTGATGAGTTGTGGTGATTCAAGAAATCATTGAATACTTGCTGGGGTGCGTTTCTGGAGTCATCCACTAACTCCAGAACTTGACTGGCTCAACATGAGAATATCTCTTTATAATACATGGACATGAACCCACTTTCATTTTGACAAATTGAGAATCACCGCAACTGCAACCGTAATGGAATTAAGTGTGCAATCAAACGACAGGAATGACGGAACCGGTAACGGTTTAATATGAAACATACTACACACTCTCGTCGGAACCTTTCGAACTATCTCTCTCACATTTTAATTCGAATTCCCCTTTCTCTACAAATATTTTCACCAAGTGGAACATACGATGCGAAAATCTGACAGAAAACAACTACTTCCCTGGCTAAAGCCACGACGGATATTGAACTGTATCTGACAGATATTTGTGCAACGTTTTTCCAAGAAGACTCAATTGCAAGTCCTTACTGTATGAATAATCAAAAGATTATTCTTCATTCGGCTGGGGATGACCACCTGCAGTCATTTTTCGAGGTTCTTGCTTCTCATCAATGCATGGGTAGGTCCGACAAGTTCAGAGTTGTCCATTGAATTATCATTATTTGTTTATCTAATAATTTTCTATGGATGAAGTAGCGACTCACTGCAAGTCGGGAAAGCAAAGATTCCAGGAGAGTGAATGAGAAACTTCGAACAAGTTCAAAGGTTTTGCCGGAGAGTACAAATAAATGATATGAATAAAATCGACAAAGTAGAAGTAGAATTTCTTTCACCAGGTGGAAAATGTGAGGCAAAAATCTGACAGAAAACATCTACTCTCCTGGCTAATGGCACGACGGACATTGAACTAAATCTGACAGATATTTGTGAAACGTTCTTCTAAGAAGATTCAATTGCAAGTGCTCAGTGTAAATGAACAAAAGATCATCCTACATTTTGCTGGGGATGACTACCTGCAGACATGTTTCGAGGTTCTTGCCTCTCATCAGTGAAAGGGTAATGATTATAATAATAATATTTATTCATCGCACGACACAAGATACAAAGTTTGGTATATATAAAAGACATAAATAGATGAATAAATCATAGTTCCACTGAGGATAAAACCCTGTGTGTGGTAAAATTAACAGTATATAAATAAAAATAGTGAAAATATTATAAACAGATAGAACATAATGATATATAAGAACATAAACACATTACATCACACGTGTATACACACATATCAGATATAATCAGGTATGTCAGGTATAAATAAACAGAAATTTTTCATATCATATTTCAATAATAGAGTCTTTCTTGGTGTAGTTCGAATGAAGTTTTTCAATATTTTTCAACTCAACTCGTGCGGCAGAACGTTGTATACTTGGGAAGATCAATAATTATAACATCTTTGTCCTATTGCCTTATTCATTAGGGGTGTAACAAAATCATGTTTTCTTCTTGTACTATATGGATGTCATTTTATTTGAATATTGTCTAATGGCTATTTGTATAATGAATACTTGCCTAATATATGAAGTGTTTGATTCAGAATAGAGTAAGTCACCAAAATACCTATTTTCTTTTTGAATCACAAATCTGAGAAACTTCCTTTGGGAGATCTCAAGTGTATTAAGGTAAGTTTGAGGAACTCCTTCCCATCCAATCATTCCATACGTTAAATGCGACTCCACTAAACTCTGGTCAACCATTACTTTTTGTTTGAAATCAATTGCTTAGACCTATACAGAATACACAGTAACTTCTTCACAAGATATTCAACATGGTGGTTCCCTCTGAGGTTGGGATCCAAAAAGATTTCTAGATATTTCAATCTTTCCACATGCTTTACACTGAAGTTGTTTACAATTGCTAGGTTATAATTTGGAAGGGAGTTCTCGAAGCTACTGAATGGCTAATAATTGGTTTTACTGAAATTAATGGATGATACTCTACTGTCAAACCAGTCGTTGATGTCAGCCAGATCATTTTCAGCTTTAACTTTCAGGTCATACCAATTCTTACATTTGTATACTATTACGGTATCATCAGCAAAACTGATGATTTCTCCATCCCTTTGTTGTGCGAATAAATTATTCAGATAAATAATAAATAAAACTGGCCCCAACACTATGCCTTGCGGAACCCAGCATTTTGCTGTTTTTTCTGATTTTCTATTTTTACTCTTTGCTCCCTTTCGGTTAGACAATTTTTGAACAAATTGTGAGCTGTACCTCTAATGTCGTCTAGAGTATCAAGGAGAATAGAATGATCAACCGTGTCCAACGCCTTTGACAGGTCTTAGAAAACTCCTATCGACGGAAAACTTTCACCAATACTTTCATATATGTTGTTAGTGAATACATGTAGTGCATCTTGAGTAGATTTTCCTTCTTGGAAACCGTACTGCGAATTGGAAAAAATACTATATTTATTTATTTATTTATTTAGCGTTATTTTAATGATTTTTTCGAAAACTTTACTCAGTGAAGTAATGAGGGAAATTGGTCTATAGTTGTTAACATTATTTTTTTCTCCACTCTCGAATATAGGAGTGACTATCGATAATTTGAATGCAGAAGGAAAAATTCCTAGTTCAAAAGATTGACTAATGATTTATGATAGAGGCATGCTTATATCTGTACCTCAGAGCCAGATGGACATAAGTCACATTGTGCTAACTTTACAGGAGACCAATAAAACTGAAAATAATAATTTCATCGTTAAGCTACAAAGCTATTATTCGAGATATCATGTAAAAATTCATCAAAATCATTGAATTTTTGTGTAAATAATTTACAATTGATATAATTATCGTGGTTTAATTAGGCAGGAGAGGACTTACGCCATTATGGCTCTATATCAATAATCATTTTGGGACTTAGTGATAATAAGATATATTATAAAAAATTATTATTACGTCGTTTTAAGTAAACATAACTACGCAAGCATTCATTTAAAATTTTTAATTAACATAAAAAAACATAGACGAACTACAATATAATATTTCATTATTCCAGAGCAGTGGAGTCATCCTCAGGAAAGTCTCCTTCCGTCTCTCCATGTGGAAGCCTTTCAAAGAAGGCTCTATATTCTTCAGGAACCCACTGCATCAAATTCATGAGATCTTTGTATTTCTCGTTACTTATTTTCTTCTTTTTCTCACTTTTGGTATCGCCGCTGGCATAACGACCCTTCCTCTTAGATTTCTTTTGAATTCGACAGTTTTGAAGGCCTCATCTGCAAAACTTGTTTTATAGTACAACTTGCTGTCACCTTTGCGAAGCTGCAACCACACTACACGGGATATCAAAAATGGTTTCTTGTCTGTGTTTTTCTTCCTTGCAACAAATGGACCATCTCTGCTTCTCAAGTAGAGGAAATCAAGGAAGTCTTCGAGGCACATCCTCCTCACAATGAAGGGGTCATTTTTTTAACATGAAGCGATAAAATTTACCCAGTCGTTAGTTGTAAAAATAGTATGACTTTTCACATTCTTCTTCGCCTTCTCTATCACACTATGCTTAACATCGACTTCCATGTGTATGTGCCCAGCAAGTAGGAACTTATGATTCACTTCTGCTAGGGTCCCTAATTTTTCTAACAGCCACAGATACATGAATACCATATTAATATTTCTGTTTTGCCCGCTGCAATTATCTGTCCACACTGTCAACTTCTCCGTAGATCTTTCAGGATTTCTTAGTTCTTCCATTACCCAAACGAATAAACATGAAGCTATTTCATTACCTCCCCGACCAGCTGTTGTCTCATCCCACATCATACACCAAGTTCTGTCAACGGTCGTGTCATAAATAGTACTATTTAATGAATTTTTGTTTTTGATTCCAATACTGTCGCAGCTCAGAACTCGCTTGGCTTTTTCAAGACGACTTTAAGCTGTATTCACCCAATCCACATACATCCAAATAATGAAGGAACTAATTTCTAAAACAAATGAATATTTATTGAAAAAACAAAATTGAATAAAATAACGAAGCTGCTAGAGAAACCAGGTGAATAGATAAACAATGAATTGAACAATATAAATATAAAAATTACTTACAATGTGCTGGTAACCAGTAGAGCCAGAGATGGGGAGATGCCAAACATCAGGACAATTAATTTTGAGCTGACTTCAACTCAGTTGACGAGTAACTAAAATAACTGATGAAGAATGAATTCATGAATGAATCTTAACCTGCCCAATAGGTATATTTATAATGAAAGATTATGATGAGCTTGTTACAGAGCTTCAGGTCGAGAATGGGCCGAACTTTCCATATCAAACGATCATTTTATTCTGCTGATCGCCAATCATGAGGATGAGGACCCGCTTTAACGAGGGGGGGTGTTGGATAGGGGGGTGAGCTTTCGAGTACATTCGAGTGCTGGGGAGTTCATCCTTCCGGGGTGCATTTTTGTCAGGTCGCTGTACGGCATAAAAGTGCTTACATTTTCTGTGCAAGTTTGTGAATTTCGAGCTAGATTATATTTCTGTATCTGGTAAGTGTATCAATTTTGATGTCTATGAACTTGAAAATTAAACTATGGAATTATGAATACTAATAAGCGATTTGATTTCAAAATTTAGAAGTTGAGGTTAAGAGATCTTGAAACATTACATTTGCTCAAATAAATTTGACTCATTTTATGATTATTTCATATACTAGACAATACTACCATTTAATTCTATAAGAGTGTGGGACTGGTATAAGTCTAGTTCAATAGTAATAGTATGTCCGACAACTTGAGAGTTGTCTCGTCTCTGCCCATGAGTTTTAATCAATTGTTCACCTGATAATTTCCTACGGATGAAGCAGCGACTTACAGTAAGTCAGTCGTAGCGCCACCCGCCAGGAAAATCAAATTCCCAAATGAGATGCGAAAAATATGTCTGAATTTTCTGCAAATTATCAGACATACCACCATACCGCAGCACATGTTTTCGATTTTGGTCTCATCTTTATAACTTGTTGTTACCCAAAAATCACAAGGAAATATACACCTGCGTCGAGTTTATCATTAATTCATTTGGAATCAGGACTAACGCATTGAACCGACCGAATTTGAAAATTGTCAAAATTGTTGCGATAACAGCAACTGGTAGGTATGCAGCGTAGACTGGACGACTCGTACTCTAATGTTAAAGTCCAAAACGAAGAATGTTGACATTTTGACTGCTTTCTGATGAAACTTTGGTATGTTGCTGATATTTTAAGATTGTTCAAATTGGAGGTATAGCATAATCTTGGGTTTTCTAAGGATTTAATTCATTTTGGTATTTTCAATTACACTGCTTTTCTTTACAACAATGTTTTCATAACACTATAATATATGAGATCTACGATTATCTACATGTTCTCAAGATATTTGTGTATTAGGCTCTCCTATTTTAATGAAATACTGCAACAATATCTTCATTGATATAATTCCTTTCTCTTATTCGCTAGACAATGAATTTAACAAAAACAAACAATTTTTATGTTTCGTCTTTCCTTAAGTTTTGTTATTAGGACCTCAAGAGAACTAAGGGAACACCGTCCATTTATCTTGCTATATCAAAACGATGTGACAGAATGTATCCAGAAAATCGGTATTTACTTATAAGACTCACTGCGTCACGTCATTCTCGATACACTTTTTTATTTGCGAGGTCGAGGTGTAGTGAAAACTTTTTCTTGACCGACATATCAAAGGAGATTTTACGGGGCTCACCGCCTCTCCCCACTAAAAGAAGTTACCAAAAGAAATGACAAAAATAGAACCTAAAATTACATAATCGATTTGTAGGCACGCGCCGCCACTGGATATTAACTGCCCACGTTGAACCTTGCCCACTTTCCCTTCCCCTTTCATCAGACTTGGGACTGCCAGCAAGGCTGGTGGGGTTAGAAGTGAGAATGGGATTTTACGCACATTACGAAATTGCAAAAATGAATAAAATATTTTTGCAAATCACATAACACAGCAAAACAGAACAAGCTAAGTGCTCGGAAGTTGAGGATCTCGGAAGTTAAGGAGCTCGGAAGTTGAGGAGCTCTGAAGTTGAGGAGATCGGAAGTTGAGGAGCTCGGAAGTTGATATGCTCGGAAGTTGTACAACTGGTTGACTCTCGCGCTACGCGCTCGGATTCATAAAGTTGAATGGCCTGAAAGTATAATTGGATACCAATAATTGAATACAACGACCTTAATGCCTTTAAAACTATAATTGGACACCAATAATATGAATACAACGACCTTAATGCCTTTGAAACTATAATTGGACACCAATAATATGAGTACAACGACTAATGCGAGACTTGAGAAAAAATCCGAGTATATTTTTCAAGACAAAAAAAATAAAAGGAATAAGAGAAAAAGAAATAAAAAACCCTAAACTAAATTTATTATATTGCCTGATAGATTTTGAATGTGTCTAATGAATTCTGAGAAGGAATTGTTGAAAATGTCAGAGTTTGGTTCAATTTCATTACAGTTGGTAAGGAGATTAGTTCATGTAGTGTTCAGGTAGAATTTTGACTTATATCTAGTATTCATTGTCGGTATAGTAAAATGAAGACTTCATTGATTGAGTCCACTAAATTGTGTAGAAGTTAATAAAAAAAACTGAGTCTATTGATTATACGACGTTTTCCAAGCGAAACAATATTGAAACGAGTTATGAGCATTTGGTAATAATCTTATCCACATTCGGGATAAAAACCATATATCCTAAAATGAAGGTATTTCAAAAAACGTTTCATGTGTAACATTTGTATCACAATATTCGCTAGAGGTGAACTCTGGCAAATTGAACAGTACCGATTTACAAAAGACATCAAAATACGATCACTGCTGCAAATGAAACTGAAGCGATGCTTTGACGGGTGACATAAGTGCGCATACGTGTTTTCTCAAATTTCTGTACTTATAGGAGTATTAATAATATATATTTATATTTATTCATCGCAAGACACAAAATACAAAGTATGGTATATATAAATGACAGAAATCGATGAACAAATCATAGTTCCACTAAGGGTAAAACCCTGTGTGTGGGTAAAATATATAATATAAAAATAGTAAAAATATTACAAACAGATAGAACATAATATATAATATCCAAATAATTATAAATATCTGAATATCAAGGATGAGATGGTAAATGTAGTTAAAACAAATTTGATCACTCATATCATGAATCGCCGGAATAAGCAGGCAGACTATTCTTATACAAATTTATACAAAGTAAAGTTGAATAATAACATAGAAATATTTACCATCACTGGCCAAGCATTAATGCTGAAATTACAAAAGCAAATATATTTTTTGTTAATTACTTTTCAAATTTTATTTATTTTTATTTTTATAAACTGTGGGATATTTTCAGAAGAATTTTTTTATAAGTTTATTTGTTTTCAATTATTTTTCAGGTCAATCATACAATGCACGTCTTTTCTAGGCATACTTATGGCCGATTTCTCCAACTGATTCCTAAAGTTAGGAAATACCTAAATCGAATTTAGGAATGCCCAAATGCAATTTGCGTTTCACCAAGCGTTAAGTAATGCTCAAAAGTGACAGAAAATACCTAAAGTAGGTATTTACTATCAACTCTTGAGCATTACTTAACGTGTGGTGAAACGCAAATTGCACTTGGGTATTTCTAAATCCGATTAAGGTATTTCCTAACTTTAGGAATCTGTTGGTGAAAACGGACATTAGTATCTATTTTTTCACTCTGTATTTGAAAATGTGGGTAGAGTTTAATATTTTGAGTTCAGGTGGTAAAATATTATAAGTTCTTGGTGCAAGATATACAAAGCTTCACTGCCCTATGGTTTTTGACATATTATGCACTACTAGTGCGTTTTCATTGGACCTTGTGAAATAAAGATGCTCACTATGTTTACTGGTGAAATATTTTTTTTCTGGTGTGTAATAATGCATAGGAGAAAATATTTGACGATTATCAAATAGTCCTGATTCTTCATAAAGTTTATCGCTTGGGTAGGTATAATTTTTTTGTGACATTATTTTTATTATCCATTTCTGCATTATTTCTAGTTTCGTCAGGTAGAGATTGGTTGCACCTCCCCAAGCCACGATACCATACATAAGATGAGACTGAATGAGAGCAAGGTACATTATTTTCATATGATGCAAATCAAAGAAGTTTTTAAAATATTTGAATTTTACGAAGGCGTAGAACGGACATGCGACATTTTTGTTCTTAATTTCGAGTGTAACTCGAAATTAACACTAATTTCGAGTTGTAACACGAAATTAGGCTAATTTCGAGTTGCAACCCGAAATTAAGCAAAATTTCGAGTTGTAACTCGAAATTAAGCTCAATTTCGAGTTGTAACTCGAACATAGTGTTAATTTCGAGTTATAACTCGAAATTAAGCTAATTTCAAGTTGTAACTCGAAATTAAGCTTAATTTCGAGTTGTTACTCGAAATTAGTATCAGCTTCGAGTTATAACTCGAAATTATGAATCATCGCACAACTCGAAATCAAGCTTAATTTCGAGTTACAACTCGAAATTATCTTAATTTCGAGTTATAACTCGAAGTTAACACTAATTTCGAGTTAAAACTCGAAATTAAGCTTAATTTCGAGTTACAACTCGAAATTTTGCTTAATTTCGAGTTGTAACTCGAAATTAGCTTATTTTCGAGTTGTAACTCGAAATTAGGCTTAATTTCGAGTTGTAACTCGAAATTAGTGTTGATTTTGAGTTATAACTCGAAATTAGCTTAATTTCGAATTACAACTCGAAATTAGCTTAATTTCGAGTTACAACTCGTAATTACGAAATTAGCTTAACTTCGAGTTGTAACTCGAAATTAAGAAAAAAAATATCGCATGTCCGCTCTACGCCGTCGTAGAATTTTGATAAGTAATATCGAAGTTCATTCGTCACGATATTGATATGTTTGTCCCATTTCAGGTGACTATCCAGTGTTATTCCCAAATACTTTACTGTTTTATTACTGCTGATTTTAACAGGCTGGCTATTATAAAGAATACTGATGGATGTAAAGTTTGGCAAATTCGTCTCGTAGCTAGTGAATGGTAAATATAAAGTTTTTTTTTAAATTGTTCGTTAACTATTTACTACTAAAAAAATCTAGCAAAATTGGAAGAGAATCACAAACTTTTTTAGGTCTTTTTATTACGGTTCATAATTGAATTATCTGGAGGAAACGAATTATGTCGATGAATGATTTTGGTTGTTTCTTGATACGCTGTAGTTATTCGTTTTGTAATTAGTATTCAACCAAGACGAACCGGGGACGAGTAGATAACGACCATCCGCGATTTTGCACTCAGAGATAGTAATTGCAACACTGCAATGCTTCAGTTCTCATGACATATTTCACAGAAGCACGATTGAGTTTTCACTTAGATGGTTTCTGAAATGTTATGATACAGTGGTGTATCCATTGCGGTTGACGTACGAAAAAATTGGTTAAACCATCACGGAAAGCTCTCAAATTTCACAAGTGCTTTCGCACATGATAGACAAGTAGTACTCCACATTTAATTTTGTGTAAGTGGTTGTAAATAAATTGTATATGTTATATACATTAACCTACATTTTCTCAAGATATTTGTATATAAGGAATACTTATTTTCTACAACAGTGTCTTCGTTCAAATAATTCCTTCCTCCTATTCGCTAGACGAGTGAATTCAACAAAAACAAACAAATATCATGTTTCGTCTTGCCTTAAGTTTTGTTATTAGGACCTCAAGAGAACTGAAGGAAAACCGTCCATTTATCTTGCTATATCAAAACGATGTGACAGAATGTATCCAGAAAATGGGTATTACTCATAAGACTCCCTGCTTTTTACACGTCATTTTCTATCCAGTCTATTATTTGCGAGGTGTAGTGAAAACTTTTTCTTGATCGACATATCAAAGGAGATTTTACGGGGCTCAGGTTACATGTACTTTGTGCGGTGTCTTTTGTGGTGAACTTTCTCTTGTTACGAAGGAGATATTTTCCCCTTCATCAGATAATTGGCTGTCTATAGCAGCTGAATGAGTCTGAAAACAACAGAATTATAAAAAGCTCCCGGAAAAAATGAAAAGAACGAAAGGCTGAACTCATTTGACGGATGATTAATCTCAATTATCCGTCTCTACCTAGAAAAGAAGATTTATAAAAATAGGATGAAAATTACTTGTTTGTCTTTGAGAATTTATTCTCGGGATTTTTTGATGAATGGTCTGATTCATGATGTTGCAAAACAGGAAAGGTGCTGAATGTTCGATAGTTGAGATTCTACTGTTTTATCGTAAACTATTTTGAGCTTAGTGGGAGGTTTTAAAACTTGTTTGATATAAGTAATTGTAGAGGGTTGAAGAGTGATGAACCGGTTTATACTTCAAAGTGTCATAATGTAGCACCTCTTCGTGATGAAAATCTCTTCAAATCGGCAAGAAAAACTTTGGTTTATAGAGCCAGAGCTAGTTCTGAATGAACGGTTTCACAAATTTATCAATTTTGCAAGCGAAAAACTGCTGAGAGAACTGAATTCTAATTAATTAATTTTCAAAACGGATCTCACTGACCATTGAACACTATTGTTATCGATCAACTTGAACAATGAGAAACAATAACCAACCTCAAGCGATTCATCCATGACCTACTTAAATCAACACAAACTGAAAAACAATTTGAAGCAATTAAAAAAATTGGCTTGCAGTTTATCAATGCGATTTTCCAAAGGACCCCGCACCAAATACATGGGAAAATGGCTTTCAGCCAATCTTGATAATTTTTTGGGATATTGTAGTACAAGTCACTAGAAGTTACACATGCAAGTTTAAATAGTTTCTATGTCCAGTTTCGGACAAACGAATTTTTGAAAATCATAAAAATTGCTGTTTTTCCAAAACATAGCAAGGTTCACTCATCCAAAAGTATTACTTTTTAGATGATTAGTAACAAAATAGTAGCATTGCTGGTTTGAAGAAAGTCGAATGTCATGTCAGTTAGTCGGTCGTTACGATAGAAGAAGCCACCTATTATACAGGGTGGGTCAAAAATAGCGACAATTTAGGATATTTTGCCAATCTTCATCAACGGTCCCTATGGTGAGACCGAGCATTTTTCATTAGAAAAATACCTATTGGAATTCTTTTCTTACGACAAGAAGATTTTCTCTAAAAGTTTAGACTTTTTTATAACACAGTAATTTTTTTCAATTGTTTGTTTTTTATACTACATGTTTTTAACAATAGCCACACAAAATAGCCTTTTTGAGTCAATAAATCCGCTTTGGAGCCAAAAGTATTTGAGAAAAGCTTATAGCAATTGCTCAATATGATCAGCTTCAAAAAGTAACGATCACATTTTATACGGGGGCTGTTTACAAATATTAGTTGAAATCGGTTTTGTACGTAATATATATGTTTGTTAATTATTTTTGAATGGATCTCCCAATTTGAATTATATTTTTCAGTTTATAATAACTATTTATACCCATTCTCGGAATCATTACTAGGTGTAAAGAACGATTTATATGAATCTGGACACCGGATTTCCATCAAGAAATAAGATTGGATAATATCTTCTATATAATATCAATTTTAATTTAAGTTGAAAAACCAGACATAGGAAATGAATGAAACTTACCCGAGTGTAGGGTAATTCACTTGGAAGTATAACTGAAAAATATGATTCAAATTGGGGGATCCATTCAAAAATTATTTACAAACATATATATTACGTACAAAACCGATTTTAACTAATATTTGTAAAGAGCCCCCGTATAAAATGTGATCGTTACTATTTGAAGCTGATCAGATAAAGCAATTGCTATGAGCCTTTTTCAAATACTTTTGGCTCCATAGCGGATGTATTTACTCAAAAAGGCTATTTTGTGTGGTTATTGTTAAAAACATGTAGTATAAAAAACAAACATTTGAAAAAATAATTAATGTATTGTAAAAAAGTCTTAACTTTTAGAGAAAATCTTCTTGTCGTAAGAATAGAATCCCAATAGGTATTTTCCTAATGAAAAAATGCTCGATCTCACCATAGGGACCGTTGATAAAGATTGGCAATATATCCTAAATTGTAGCAATTTTTGACCCATCCTGTATAATAGGTGGCTTCTTCTATCGTAACGACCGACTACCTGACATGACATTCGACTTTCTTCAAACCAGCAATGCTACTATTTTGTTACTAATCATCTAAAAAGTAATACTTTTGGATGAGTGAACCTTGCTATGTTTTGGTAAAACAGCAATTTTTATGATTTTCAAAAATTCGTATCTCCGAAACTGGACATAGAAACTGGTTTAAACTTGCATGTGTAACTTCTATTAACTTGTACTACAATATCCCAAAAAATTATCAAAATTGGCTGAAAGCCATTTTCCCATGTATTTGGTGCGGGGTCCTTTGGCCTTCACTTCCTTTTTTAACATATATTCAGAACACATTACAAATTGTACACAAACACAACAAAGAAAATACCACAAAGTCAGTCACATCAATCACAAACTGAAACGATGGATGACACAAGCCTCACTCAATTCCACAAGACATGGAGACTTTTTAAAAGAAGAACATAAAATTGCATATAAACAATACCGAAATTTCTTATTCATTGCAAACCTCCGAACAGAATTATTACCAGAAACAAGTTGTTGAAAGTTATAAAAATGTAAAAAAATGTGGGAGAATAAATATGAAATCAAAAATAAAAATGTCAACAAAAAATCAAACAATTATGATATAGTAGATGAAAATAACGAAAAAGGACCTCGCACGAATCAAATGGGAAATGGATCCCTGTCGAATTGACTGAGATTTTGAAATGTTGTAGTTTATACCCTTCTGAACAAAAGTCTCCATTGGCCTGATACCTAAAAATGGACAGTTATTTAGGTATCGAGAGTCAAAAGTTGCAACTTGTGCAAATCTCCCAATAGATCACATTTGATTTTGACCATGTATAATGGCGATGACTTTGTTCAGTTTTGACAGGAATAATGAGAATTTCTGAATTATCAATAAATTACAAGTTTCTACAAAAGCTAATGTTTGGACAATTCTTATACTCGCAATATTTTGAATGATATGGCATTCAGAAAAAGAAGCCGACAAATGTGAAATCGCCATACGCAGACGAAAGCGGTTGAATAGACCACCCAAAGTAAGAGATGCAAATTGTTTTTTGATAGCGAGAGATCTGCACTAGTCGCAACTTTTGTCGATACATAAAAAACTGTTCATTTTCGGGTCTCGGGCCCATGGAGACTTTTGATCAGAACTACAACCTATCGAAATTTCAAACAATTCGACAGGTTGATTTGTGCGGGGTCCTTTACTTCCGAAAAAGATATAGCAAATAACTTCAATAACTTCTTTTCTAGTATTGGTTTGAAAATAGCAAACAAAGTTGAAAAACCATCTATTCCTATTTCAGAAACTATTTCTGGTGCAAAAAATTTAATTATATCTTCGCCCATTACAGAAAACTGAATTATTTTCATTATATCTACCTTGAAAAATAATACATCATCTGGTCCTGATGAAATAATTGTTCACTTCATAAAAAATATTACGAATTTTTTATAGAACTCTCACAAAATGCAGAATTTTGACAGCATTTGAAAACTCCTCAACAACACCTATTTCCAAATCAGGTGACAAAAACAATGAACAAGTTACAGACCTATTACCATAATGAGCAATTTTACGAAGATTTTCGAAAAGTGCATCAGAAATAGAGTAATGATAGTAATAATATTTTCTCAAACTCACAGTTTTGATTTAGAACAAAATAGTCAACCGAAAATGCAGTATTCAAGTCAACAAACGCTATTTTGGACTCCTTTCAAAATCATAATAAATGTCTCACAGTATTCATTGATTTAGCAAAGGCGTTCGACGCCGTAAATCATACAATATTATGTCAGCGATTGAAACTACTTGGTATCAGGGGAACTGTATTAGATTTGCTGAAAGATTATTTAACAAATATAATGCAGGTTTTTAAAAGAAATAATACACCTTTACCAATAAATATGGGCGTACCTTTGGTGGTCTTTTGTAGTAGGATAAACTTCTTGAAAAGGTTCAAAACAATTACATATATCGGTAAACCAAGCAATGAAATAGGTAATTTCTTGAAAAAGCAAGGTTTAATTATTGCATTTAAGATAGACAATAGTTTAGGCAGACATATTAAAAATAACAAAGATAGGGTGGATAAACAAGAAAAATGTGGAGTCTATAAATTAAACTGTGGTAGTTGTCCCAAGTTTTATCTTGGCCAAACTGGTAGAACCTTCAAACAACGCCTAGCCGAGCACAGAAGTAGTTTTGTAAACCGGATAACAAATTCCACGTATGCTAACCATTTATTAATTGAAAACCATACTTTCGACCATGATTTTCAAATCGAAAACAAAGGTAAGAAGCTAAATATTTTAGAAAGTATGGAGAATAATAAATGGAAAAATTCTCAGTACCTGCTCAATGACCAACTCGAATTCAATTCGTCACCACTAATCAATTTGTTTTCCTGGAAAGGTAAGATTTAATTAATAGAAATGTTAAAGTACCTATCGGGAATTTATTGGGAGTTAGGTATACAACCGAACCCTAATTAATTTTGGATAAGTATTTAAAGTAACATAGCAAATATGTAATTTATTATATCTTCACCAAATCGGAGTTCATCAATCTACCGCCCACTCTGATTAAGCCATTTTTTATGAATGATTATTTCAAATGACGTAGTTCGGTAATTTGAATTATTTCAATCAATAAAGTTCTGCGATTTTCAAATCAGAACTCTGACAAACCTCAAAACGTAAACTGTTGTATTATTCAATCATTATGTTCAAGAAGGAAAGTAGTGTATTTTGCTTGCCAGAAACAAAATACCAACGAATTGGTAACAAATTCCAGTTTTTGAAATAAACAATTTAAGGTTTCGAGATTTCAAGTTTCATTTTTCACAGAAGAATACAGTATTTATCATTAAAAACCATTCTCAAGTTTACTAATGTATCTTAACTATAGGCAGGGATTTTGTAAACGAGATTTATGAGTTTCAAATGACTCAATGGAGTACACTCACGCTAGGCTTTGTAGCCTGTTTTGTGATGTCTAAATCTGCAAGTCAATTGTACGAATTGTCTTATGTAATGATATTCGTATGGCAAGTGCAATTCACTTACATTTTCGCGAATATAGAGTAAGAATGAGAAGAGAAGAAAAAAAGAAAAAAAATATGAATTGAAATTACAATTCGAATGAGATTGGACAATTTGACACACTTTGGGGTATAACCATTTTCACTACTTGGTGTGGTATTATTGTGAATTTTTGGTAGTGTATTTGAGGAACTTATATACACAAATATGTATGTACAAATAAAATTAAGTATTTATTTCAGTTTGAAAATCGAAATTTTTCTGGGTGATTATACCGGGTGGCTACGGAAGTATTGCCTACGGAATATCTCAGTTATTGTATGAAGTAGGTTTATGAAATTTGGATCGTCGATATAATGACATAAGAGCTAAAATTTGAGCATATTGACATGTTAAAGTTAACTTCCGGTCTGACCGGAAGTAACATCAACTTTCTTATTTTGAATGAAAACCCAATTTTTTTTCTTTTCACTTTATTCAGCATTCAATTCCCTTTCTAATGACATATCACAAGTTGGTACCTAATCAGAAACTAGATCAGAAAAAAATTATTATTGAAATTCACCGAGTAGGCCGTGGAAGCAAAATGAAAGCCAAAAATTGAAAAGTTGGCTATGGAAACCATACGTCACTTGATAACAGTTGCTACTACTGTGATATTTTATTTTCAATCGTCGGCATTATAAAAAACCGCCAAAAAAATATTGGAAAAATTGGGAAAAAAACAATACTCTGTAGGTCCATAACTTAAATAGGAACATACAACTTTTTCTTGCCTGTACTATTCAGCATAACCATTCCTTTCTAATGATATAATAGAAAGTAATTTTTTTAAATGAAATACCAAAAAATCCAATTATTATTCTTCAGATAACGAAAAAACAGATTTATCGAAAAAAAAAAAATCAAATTGATAGGATTAAAGATAAAATAAATTCAAAACAAATTTTTGAAATGCATTCCCTCAGCGTCAATACATTTATTGACTCTGGTGATATTTTCATGTAAAACGTTTCTCAACATTTGGGGCGTGATATCTTGGAAAGCTCTACGAATTTTTACTTCTAGCTCATGTAGAGTTGTAGGCTGTGTGGAATACACCCTATTTTTAAGATGCCCCCATAGAAAAAAGTCGCACGGAGCAAGATCAGGTGACCTTGGTGGCCACCTGACTGGACCATGGGTTGTTATAAGTCTCTCTTGAAACCGATTTTGAAGATAATTTCTCGCTATTCTTGAATTATGCGGAGGGGCGCCATCTTGCTGGAAGTACATTCTCTCAGTTATTTTCGCTGGTAGGTTGTTAATGAATTCCGAAATTTCATTCGTTAAAAAATTAAAGTATCTCTCTCCGGTTAGTTGGCCTTGAAAAAGAATGGGGCCAACAATATGAGTTCCAACTATTCCTGCCCAAACATTCACACCAAATCTCTCCTGGAAGCCGCCTTGTCGAAACCGGTGCTCGTTTGCTATCGCCCAGTACCTGGAACAAAAGACCGTTCACACTTTTAGCACTTTACACTTCGACTATCGACAATAATCCAAATAAAGTACAGTACCTACCTTGTATTATTCCTGTTAAATAATCCATTGTTGGTAAATCTTGACTCGTCCGTAAACAAGATATAATAGTTAAATAGGTGATTCTCAGCATTTTGTCGAAGAAACCAATTACAATATTCCAGGCGCCTTTCACCGTCATTTTCATACAAATGTTGATGCAGCTGATACTTGAAGGATTTCAATCGATGTTTCTTCAAAATTTTCCTAGCAGAGTCCTTACTTATAGCTAATTCGGCGCCAATTTGCCTTGAGGAAATTGTGCTATCATATTGTACTAAAGCTAATACATTGATTTCAGTTTCCTCATTAATAACAAATGCTTCTAGGTCTTCGTGAACATCAGGCTCAGTTCTTAATTTTTCTTCAAGCCACTGGAAATACCTTCTTGACGGTTGCTGCCTCCCTGGATATCGCTCTAAATACAATCGTTCAGCGGCATAAGAATTTTTTAAACATTCACCATAAATGAGAAGCATGTCAGTTTGTTCGGTTCGCGAATAACGGGGCATTTTTTTAATATTCCACTAACTGATTTCGATTTCCAAACCCTTTTAAAATGGTAGAATCAAAAACACTACTTCGAACGTCAAAATAATATGGATAGCAGCGTTCGTGACAGCTCTCATTTCTTTTTTGTTTCATTCCAAAATACATCTCAATCAGCCTACTTGTAAATATTTTGGTTCGAATGATTATTGCAATGGAATGATTATTCTGAATAGCACAAACATCGTCCATAGGTAGATATTAGAATATCTATGGACGATGGCACAGACCAAGTACGTTTATGTTCCTATTTAACCTAGAACCTACAGGATATAATTTATCATTCCACATTATTTTTAATTTTATTTTTGCGTATGGCGATAATCTGTTTTGTTATTTGAAGAATAATAATTGGATTTTTCGGTATCTCAGTTCAAAAAATTATTTTCTATCATATCATTAGAAAGGAATGGTTATGCTGAATAGTACAGGCAAGAAAAAGTTGTATGTTCCTATTTAAGTTATGGACCTACAGAGTATTGTTTTTTTCCCAATTTTTCCAATATTTTTTTGGCGGCTTTTTATAACGCCGACGAATGAAAATAAAATATCACAGTAGTAGCAACTGTTATCAAGTGACGTATGGTTTCCATAGCCAACTTTTCAATTTTTGGCTTTCATTTTGCTTCCACGGCCTACTCGGTGAATTTCAATAATAATTTTTTTCTGATCTAGTTTCTGGTTGGATACCAACTTGTGATATGTCATTAGAAAGGGAATTGAATGCTGAATAAAGCGAAAAGAAAAAAAATAGGGTTTCCATTTAAAGTAAGAAAGTTGATGTTACTTCCGGTCAGACCGGAAGTTAACTTCGACATGTCAATATGCTCAAATTCTAGCTCTTATGTCATTATATCGACGATCCAAATTTCATAAACCTACTTCATACAATAACTGAGATATTCCGTAGGCAATACTTCCGTAGCCACCCGGTATATACATATTTTTTAGGCACTTTTCTGAATAGTTTGAAGGATGTTATATCTTTTAGCTTTTTAGGTACAATGTTGAATATTTTTGGACCCTGGAAGAAAAATAATTTTGAGTGACAGATTTATTGAATAATTAAATCTTTAAGTCTAGGATCATTTTTGACCGAGTTTCTCTCAACTGTTTCTGTGTGAAATCTGCTCGTTTTTGGAACATTCTTATTAAGCAGCGATAAGTGTATAATGAATGAATATTCAACATGTTGGTTTCTTGAAAAAGGTCTATTTTTTTAAGATAATTTTTTTTAGAATATTTTGGGTGGTTTGTAACGGGCTACTAGCAGTTTCGAATGTTGCGCCCTAAGCAGGAATACAATATTTTATTATAGATTCGGCAAGAGAGGTATGAAGTATTATAAGATTTATTAGTTACAATTTCACGTAGTTCAAAAAAATTGTACATTGATACTTTGAGCCTTTTTGTAAGAAAGTTGATTTGTTCTGTCCATTTCGGGTGCTGATCTAGCATAACCCCAAGGTATTTTATAGATGTGGTTTGTTCTACGGTCTGACAATCACAAGTATCTTGATTATCACAGAGTGGTATAAGCGTTTTTATTTCGAAGTGTTTGGGTTGATCACGAAGAGTGGGGGAAAAGGTCAGATACTATGTCTCATTTACATTCAGTGATATTATTATTTAACCACATGTATATTTTTTGTAAATATGTTTCTACTGTCTCTTTTATATCTTGCCACAATGTTCCCTTATAAATTAGTGCTGTGTCATGGGCATAGCATTTTATTAAAAAAGTATCGGTCTCAACACTGTCTCTTGTGGTACACCAGTTTGTACTATCAGTTCGTCACTTATTTCATTGCCTATTTTCACTCGTTGATTCGATTTGATAGGTAGTTCTTCATCAATGCCAATGCATTGCCTCGAATACAATAGTTGTTCAATTTCTACACCAATATTTAGTGATTAACTGTATCGAAGGCCTTGGCCAAGTCGAGGAAAACGGCCAAGCATTTGGTTGACCTATCTATGGCCTTCAAAGTATTTTCGAGAATATACATTTTGGCATTTTCAGTGTTTGAATTTTTCACGAATCCAAATTGTCTGTCGGTTATTATATGTTGTTTATCCAGAAAATTAACGAGTCTTTTCTTGACACATTGTTGATAGCGTATTTATGACAGATACAGAAAATATTTGATTGATGATGTGGACAAGGGGGACTGATATATTGGTATGAATTGATTTCAGTGTCTATGAGTTTATTTTATCGGGTTCTGGTAAGGAGTTATTTTTTAGAGTTGCAATTATCATGACAATTTCAGTGTTAGAAATAGGTTCCAAAAATATTGAGTGTTTGTTTATAATATCGCATTAAAACTTTTCGGATAAGTTTGTATTCGGTATTCTTTGGCTCATGTTTTACCTGTATCGATAAAGAATTTGTTGAATTCGTTCGATTTTGCTGCGTTATTGCTAACAATGGTGTTGTTTTCTAGTATGATGTCATTGTTTTCAATGTTTTTCTTTGTATCTTCACCTCGTATATTATTTATTATATTCCAGATTTTTTATCGTTTGAACCTGCATCATTTATATGGGATTTATGACGATCGTTTTTTGTTTTTTTTTAACAGGGTGTTCAATTTATTTCTGTATTTTTTATATTTAGATTCTGAAACTGTTGAATATTCTTTTAGTAGTTTTTTTCTTCAGGTTATCACGATGCTTCATGGGGATGACCAGTCCTGTAGTAATTTGAAGTAGGAATGATCTTGGATTGATCACATACGAAAGTATCATCTCTTGCGATGACCAATACGGGCATAAATAACCGCGGTCAATCCCGATGTACTAGCATCCGCATTTCCAATAAGATTTAAGGTTGAATTTTCGTAAACTGAAACATGTATGCCTAATCAGAGCACATCTGAAAAATTTCACTTCGGAACTCATCAAGAAAAAAGAAGGCACTAACATAATTGGTGCGGAGATGGTTCTCAAATATGAATATAAATCATCTGGCGAGCTAGAAAGGAAAAAAATTTGGAGTTGCTCGTTGTTCTTCCCAACGTCCTGGCGTGGATTTTAGGGAGACTTTTGCTCCTATTGAGCTCTATCAAACTTCTTCTGGCACTCTCAAATGACGAATTTTTGCAAATAAATCAACTTGAAGATGAAATTTTTATGAAAGAAACAGAGAACTTAGATACATTTCTCTGTGATATTAGGGTTGATGAAAGTGTCACACTCAATTCAGTCATTCACCCCGTTCGAAAAAAATACTTGAAGATATAAAAGAACCATATTGTGAAAATATGTGATGTTTGAAAAAGGCAAAGGTTTAAATGGTTTAAAGCAAGCCGGACGTCGATGGATACCTTGACAACTAGGTTTTGAAATAAGAATATCCTTGCTTTAAAGAGAAACATTCTCAATTGAAAATTGAATCAATACATGACTCCTCTGGAAATGGAAAAACCCTACGATAAAATTTAAGTAACTTTTTTTTTTGTAATATCTAACATAAAACAACTACTTCCCCGGCTAAAACCACGCTGGACATTGAACTACATCAAAAATATATTGAGAAAGACCCTATGTAACTTGAAGAAAAAATCTGAAAGTGAAAATTTTCATTTTCATTCAGATAGTTGATTATTAATTGAAAGTCCAGTTTCCACTGGAGATTCTTATCTATAAATGAGATAAGGGAGAATGTTATTCAGTGCTAGTGAGGGCTATGGGGGGAGTTTGAAGAATAAAGATTAGATTCATGGAAAATGTTCCTTAAATGTATATACCCGAATTTGTTGTAAGTATAGATCTTTTCAAAATAATTTGTTTGAACCATAACCAGTCTAGTTGAGATTCATTAATTCTTTAATTCATTATTTCCTTCATTAATTTAAATCGTCCTAATCTCATATTGGTACATAGTAAAATAAATGTTTTTATATTTTTCTAAAGTGTTTTAAATCTATAAATGATCAGTATCTACCTAGTTAGTCGTGAATAAACCCCTATTCACGACAATATATCACTCGACCCCACGTTCAATTAAAAATTTTAGGGTTGTGACACCCCCTCGCTAGGAAGTTGAAGGTACAGGTTGGAAAATATGTCCAAAATGTGTCCCCCTCATGCAAACTTCAAGTGTCCGAGCATTTTCGCTTTAAATTCAACAAAAAGCAGAAAAGCTAGATGCATATTGTTCGTTGGACCACTCTGTATGTCGATGATAGTGTTTTGCCAGGTTTATAACCCACCAAAAAATAATGAAGATGAGTTGCCGAATCTTCCATAGCATATTGGTGCTTCTATGTACCCTGCTGTTGCATTACGTCCTGATATCAGCCATTCAGTGAGCTTTCGTCAGTACAACAATTGGGATTTGATCCTCATTCCACTCGACATTGTAGAAGGATAATGAAGTACCTATTTCGAGTATATTACACTTCAGAACTACTCAGTGAATTTTGATCAGACTTGTATTTAAACAGTTACTATGGCAATTCATCGGATTCAGAGACTTTTTTATGACAATTATCATAGATTGAGATTTGGTGTCGTTCTATATAAGACCTATACTGGATTCTGCGCTAGAATACTGAAACAAGCCTGTGTTAATCCTTAGAATATTTTTGAAGATATTGGAAATTGGCCGTGAGAAATTTATCATTCAATAGGACATTGGCCTCTGATATGGGACTTGGCCGTGAGGAATCCATCATTCAAGAGGACATTGGCCATTTCATTTCACTGCCAATATAACAATAATGGCCAATGTCCCTCATTTTATTGCGCAAGAATGGACATCAGCCTTCAGTATCAAATTATTTTTGCTCATTGGAGATACTTAGGACTTTGGCCAGTTTCTACGTGAAAATTGAAATATTTCAAGTATATTGGGCCAAATAACTCAATTCTGCATGATTTGGACATTGGCCCTTTTTCTTCAAAAAAAAAAAATATATAACTGAACCCAGAAAATATTTTTGGAGTTAAATTTCTATTACAGCTGTTCCCATTCGTTTCTGAAAATCAGCAAACGACATGCCACTGGATATATGATTTGATATATCATTCTTGGGGTCAAAAGAAGCAACTTCCTTCAATAGATTTTTTCGGGCCCTACAGGGTGAGCTGAAAAATTGTGTTGAATATCTAATGTCAATTGTAGAAAATACTGTCTGTAAGTTGATTGGTCTTGATTTTTGAGTATAATATGCTCTGAAAAATATCAATCGACTTTGAATGGTGTGCAAACTCACAGGATGAGGCAGAATACGCGATATTTCTAAAACTTGTTTATTAACTTCTTGTCCAAGAGTGGACTTTCTATTGAATTTCACGAAGCCAAATTTCTCCCGAGGTTGCTCGTGATAACATTTTTGTTTTTTTACATATTTGCACCCATATACAGTGTGTTTTACTTCTCAAGGAAACAACATCGTATCTTCCGTAATTTTTGACATAGAACCATGAAATTTTCAGAATCGATAGATACTCTAAAATGAACTTACCGCATGAAAAAGGTTATCCTACGTGATATACACTGCACATCAGCTGCGATGGAACCACCCATTTTGCCAGAAAGTTATATTAGGGGGCAAAATTGGCCCAAAATTCCCTAGGATTCGTGTTCAGGGTCCCTAAATTACCACTAATACAATTGTTCCCTGACAAATTTTCGGTCATGAAAAATTCTAATTTGTTTCACTTCTCATAGATACGCCCGTAATTTTATACGTAACCATGTAATTTTCAGGATCGATATACAGGGTGTTTTATAATTGAATGCTGATCCTGAAGGGCGATAATCCTTAGGTGATTTTAGGAAAAATTCTTCATATGAACATAGGTCAGTAACAGCATCATTTCTGAGATACAGGATGTTGAAATTTAACAAATTAATCAGTTATTCCGCAATATCTCTGAAACCGCTTTGGCATTTTTTCTCAATTTTGGTACATGCCAAGTATGCATAAAAATACATTTTTTCCATGATAAAGGATTCCTTAAATTTCATCAAAATAATGATCCGCCACTGCCTTTTTTCCAAATAAATGTTATTTTTGCAATTGTCTTTTATCTTCTCATAAAAATGTTTCCTTGCTTTTTTTTCGTCCGGCGAACGGTTTTTGAGTTAGAGAATAAAATGCATCCATTTGCTTGTCACTAGGCGAAATCAGACATTGAAGAGTATTAGGATTATCTTGTGGACTAGAAACATCTAGTGTTCTAAGAACACTTTTTGTTTCGTTCGTTTCATTGTCAACATAAACAATTTTGACACTTCTTTAGCTAGATACGTGATATTATTCACTTTATAAAAACTTGTTTATTAAAAAAAAACATGGTAAATTTTACAAAATACCGAATTAGCAGACATGCATTATCTGTATGGGCATGCATGCTGATGGGAACGCATCTGAAGCCAGGCGACTGTATCAAGAGCGCTTCCCAAATAGAATGGTTCCTGATGCTCGAACGATTTCAAACACCCACAGAAGGTTATGTGAAACATGAAGTTTTGTGCCAATGCATCACTTGAAAGGAGCACATCGGACTGCAAGAACTCCAGCAATTGAGGTAGCTGTTTTAAATTCAGTTGACGAAAAACCTGAAATAAGTACGAGGCAAGTTGCCAATAATTTGAATATTGCCCATAGTCTGGTCTGGAGGATTCTTCATGACTATTTATTATATCCCTATCACATTCATATCACATTCAACGGGTTCAGGCTCTACTTCCTCGAGACTTTCCATTACGAGTGAATATCTGCCAATGGTTTCTCCAAAAAGTTACTGAAAATCCTTTATTTGACAGAGAAATTTTATTCACGGACGAAGATAGTTTTACCAAAAACAGGATCAGAAATTTTCATAATAATCAGTTTTGGGCCGAGGAAAATCCGCATGCAATCGTGGAATCTCATCACCAGGAGCAGTTCTCAATTATTGGAGATTACCTAATTGGACCATTTTTCATCACGGAGATCAAATGGACATAATTATAGCCGATTTCTTGAAGATAATTTGCCAATTCTGTTGGAAGATGTTCCTATTTTAATGCGAAATCGCATATAGTTTATTCATGATGGTGCACCTGCTTATTTTAGTGCTCTCGCACGCGAATATTTAAATCAAAACTTCCATAATCGCTGGATAGGTCGTGGGGGAACAGATTCATGGCCAGCTAGGTCCCCAGACTTAAATAGTCTCGATAATTTTCTTTGGGGACATCTTGAAACTTTGGTGTACAGTCAACCAATTCAAACGGAGGAAGAATTGCGAAACCGCGTAATGGTTTCCTGTGAAGCCATAAGGAATACTCCAGGGATCTTTCAAAGATTCCATGAGAAGGAGGGCTGAAACGTGCATACTTGCAGGAGGCGGACATTTTGAACACTTAATTTGATTTAGGTATTTTTTGATCATAATTAGTTACGTTTTTTAAAATAAAAATGTATTTTTATATATGCATACTCATTATAAAAACTTAATAATAGTTACCATAAAATTATAAAAATATTGCTTAGATCTTTTGGGTACCACAATTGTGAAATTAAGACTGAGAGAAAAATCGAATAGGGACAAGCAAATGAATGTATTTTATTTTCTAAATCGAAAACCGTCTTCCAGACGAAAAAAAGACATGAGTCCATTTTTATGGAAAGATAAAGGACAATTACAAAAATAACATTAATTTAGAAAAAAGGCAGTGGCGTATCATTATTTTGATGAAAAATATGACAGGGTATGTTAAATTTACTAATATAGGAGCTATTTGTGACGTACTCTCCCTAGCCCAATCAGATTGATTGTGAAGTGAAATGGCAATGCTATTGGTTGCTCGTTCTCGGAAGATGACGTCACAACAATCTGAAATGGTACGAGACAGGAGCCATTTGAATTTTGTCGACTTCAACTATTTATTTTCAAGATTGAAAAAAATTACAAAAAAAAATGCCAACAGAGAGAGAGAGAAGCTGCAGAATCCATTATAAATATTCCTTGAATTTCGTGTTCTCCTTTTTGTGAATAGAATGATGGTTTAGACAAGAAGTTTCGATATGGGGCAAAAATTTGATTAGATAATGTGGTGAAAATAATACTTGAATCAAACGTAATCAAAAAATTTCTAATAGGCGAAATCTCGTTGAATTTTATTTATAGACTTATTGATGAGTGCAGATGAAATACTCTTAATGTAAGCGGTGGTCATCGCAATTTCACTGATCATACACTTCACTTGCAAGGCACAGACAGGAATGCATTCGAACATTCAATTAAGTAAATTTCTGCGGCTGGCTTTAGAAATTCTACTCAATTGATTCATTATCGTTGGTTGATTTTGATTTCAATCGGTGCTTGTAAATTGAGCGACTTTCCGATTACTTGTCAATTCAAGCATTACGATAAATTTTCCACCTGAGGATATGCTGGTAGGAAATATTAAGAGATAAGTTGGTTTATCTTTCAGTTGAACTCCTAAAGAAATTCACTAATAGATGATAGATATATATAATTTATTATTCCTTTTTGCTACAGATTTTGTAGATAGGACAAGTCACAGTTTTATGTATATCGATACAGATACAGTAACAATAAAGTAAATATGAGCTGTACAGGCACTTTGATATACAGGGTCGTGCACCGGAAACAGATCAAATATCTTCAAAACGCATGTGTTGTGGAAATAATGCAAAAACTAGCCGATTTTTAATCCAAGGGGGCATCTTCCTATCATAACCTCAACTGTCATACGTCTCTCCCCACCCCCTTGGCTGATTGGTATACCCCAAAGCCAATAACCCAATCACACACACACTCCCCGCCCCTTTGTCACCATCACCCAAACAATTTGAATAGGGAGAGTGGTAAGTGTGACACAAGGTAATCTCATAAAGAATCCAGCAATGTCAATTTCCGCCAAATTACTTTTCATTTCGGCGCCCTCTTGCGAGAAAAACAACTGTTCCGTATTCATAATTATGATACTTCATTTGAATGATAATTTTACATCAATTCGATGACAATGCAATACAGAATCTTTCTAAAGGAAGAAAAAAAATTGCGGCTCTAAAATTGCGGACAAGATTTGCAATTATGGTCCGATTCGATTCAAAATTGATATGTGGTGGTTTTCAGGGTCGGAAATCATGATTGTTTGTCATTGCAAAAAAACAAGATGGTGGCTCCAAGATGACGGACAAAATTTATAATTATGGTCCGATTCGAATCAAAATTACTGTGGGGAGTTTCAGGGTCGGGTATTGTGATTTTTTTGTCGATGCAAAAAACCAAGATAGCGGACGAAATTTGTAATTGTGGTTCGATTCGATTCATATTTGGCAAATGGAAGTTTTACAAGTTTCCAGAATGACTTAAATAATTAATTAAATTGATTAAAAAAAGCTTTCATATAAATGCGATAAAAAAGAAATAATATATTTTTAATCAGATTTGTGCCGTAGGTTATTCTGTGCGTAACAGGATCAAAATTTTACCGCGCAAAAAGACCTATTTTGTACTCGCGGCAAGCTTTTGGATCAGTTACGCACAGAATAACCTACGTCCAACATCTAAAAAATTATATTTTTTCCTTTCATCGTATTTGTATTAAAGCTTTTTCATCAATTTTATTCAGTCCATTTTAGTCGTGCTGAAAATCTGTACCTAAAACCCCCACAATCCAATTTTGAATCGAATCAGATCATAATTACAAATCTCACCCGCCATCCTGTTGTTTTTTTTTTTTTCAACAAAAATTCCGTGATGCATTGTCATCGTCAGACGTGGGATTTGTCCTACACATACATACTAACAAACAGGGCAAGTTGAATGAATGCTCTCGAAAAAAAAAATGAACTCAAAATTTGAATAACCTTGCATGAATTCAAATCCAATCATTCCAAACAACAAAAATCCACAGAAGATGCTCAAATTATTCGCTATGAACTGCCAAATGTGGGTATAAGTTAGTTTCGAAACGGTTTCTGACGTTTTTTAGAAATGTATGCAAAATTTTCCAATTCTCACAATGTAATTTTTTCAAGTTTTGTTGTTTTTGTGATTTGTTCACATTAGCTTTCAGAACAAATATCATAAGTTGAAATACGAAACAGTTGTTTTTCCCGGAAGAGGGCGCCAAAATGAAAAGTTAGGTTGCGAACACTCATATCTGAATTCCTTATGGAATTACCTTTTCAATGCTTTGTCACACTTAGTACTTTTCCTTTTCAAATTGTATGAGGGACCAATGGGTGACGAGAGTGGTATGACAGTTGAGGTTATGATAGGAAGATCAACATGTTTAAGCATTTTTTTCACAGCACAAGTGTTTTGAAGCATTCGTTTTCGGTGACGGGTCGAATCAAAACATAATTACAAAGGACCCCGCAAAATCCTTATGGAAAATGGCTTTCGGCTAAATTAGCTGAAACTTTGCAGAAATATAGTATTCGGTATGCTGATCAAAAGTCTCAATGGGCACAACCCTCCATTTTCAACCCCAGACCCCCTATAGCCCCCCAAAGCTCCCTATGTACACTTTCCGGTGTGTTAATGCATAAGTTTCCATTCATCTTTAAAGCGTTTATTTTTACTGCCCACCCCTTTCTCCAACCGAATCCTACATTCTACCTTCACCACACCTCGCCCCCCCTCCTGCTCCCCTACCCAACCCTTCATTAACGCCCCATTACTCACTTTCAAGATTAAAGGTTCTTTAATTGTTTTATTTCAATCTTTTGAAGCTTACATTACAGTACATCCCTCCCTCACCCCCGCCCCCAAGGAGTGTGAACCCAGCCACATAAGGCAAGTTGTGTTACCCAGCCGAATAAAGCAAGGTACGTACATCTTACTTTAATTATTCATCTATTATTATGGAAAATATAAAATATTGGAGTAATACCACAGACTTGAGTTATAATTCTTTCTGTATTTCTTTTTACAATCTTATTTTGATCATTCATCTATTATTCCGATACCAAGATTTGGTACTACACGATTTGCAGCATCTAGTGTTGTATTTGGTAGAGAATCATCAGGGTATCCAATATTTTGTTGATGTCGTGCATTCGTGCATATCCTAGATATCAAAAAACACTAGCAACATGCGCACATGTCCCTAGTGTGCGAGCTCCACTTTGGCATGATTCTGGATATTTTCATGCTTAGTGGCATTGCGAAATCGTGATTATCAAGTTGGAGTTGTTCGTCGTTCTCTTACTAGTTTGTCTTGAATACACGAAGAAGAAAGATATATTTGACATGTTCCTACTGTCAGGTCTCTCAAGTAGTGCAAGTCTAGTTCTGGAAAAACTACTAGGTCTTGATGGTCCAGTCGTTCCCACTGACCGTTTCTCCTCGTTAAATTATCTGCCTCACTTCTTCTGCTCGTACAATATTGGGCCATATTTGACCTTTCGATCACTCTTCTAGCAAGTTCAATATCTGCATCTTGCATGGTAACAGTGGGATGAAATCTGTTTATGATAGCACCAGCTATGAGATAGTTACTATGTAATTTATCCGCTTGCTGTAATATTATCGTTTGAGATAGAAACTTAAAAAAGATCTTAGATGCCCATTTCGTGCCTCGACTAGCCATCGACTGCAATTTGACTGCCTGTGTTAAATAATTATACACTATGGATACCTACCCAATTGTTATGTTATAGCTACAGTAGCAGTCAATAAAAGCATTAATTATCAATGGTGCATCAATGAAGGGTGGGGGTGCAGGGGTGAGGGAGGGGTGTGGTGTAATGTAAATATCCATATGTATAATAAAAGCTACAAAAGATTGAAATAAAACAATTAAAGAATCTTTAACCTTGAAAGTGAGTAATGGGGCGTTAATGACGAGTTGGGTAGGGGTGGGGGCGAGGTGTGGTGAGGGTAGAATGTAGGATTTGGTTGGAGAAAGGGGTGGGCAGTGAGAAGGAACGCTTTGAAGATGAATTGAAACTTATGCATTAACACACCGGAAAGTGTACCTACATTGGGGGCTTTGGGGGGCTATAGGAGGTCTGAAATTGAAAATGGGGGGTTGTGCCCATTGAGAATTTTGGTCAGCATACCGAATACTATCTTTCTGCTGAGTATCAGCGAATTTAGCCGAGAGCCATTTTCCATAAGGATTTTGCGGGGTGCTTTCTCCCATCATGTTTTTTGCATCGACAAAAAAATCATAATTTTCGACCCTAAAAATCCCCACATACAAATTTTGATTCGAATAGGATACAAATTTCATCCGCCATATTGAAGCCAGTATCTTGTTTTTTTGGATTGACGAACAAATCATAATTTCTGACCCTAAAAACCACCATATATCAATTTTGAATCGAATCGGACCGTAATTGCAAATCGTGTCCGCCATTTCGTTTTTTTTCCTTGGAAAAATTCCAAAATGCATTGTCACCGAATTCATGTCAAATCAGCTTGCAAATGAAGTATCATAATTTGGAAGACGGAGCAGTTGTTTTTCCCGCAAGAGGGCGCCAAAAAACAAAGTTAGGTAGCAAAAATTGCCATGGCTGAATTCCGTTTAAAATTTCCTTTTCAATGTGTCACTCCTACTACTTTCTCTATTCAAATTGTTTGTTCGGGTGATAATGGGAAGATGTCCTCCTTGGATTGAAAATTGACGTGTTCTAGCACTTTTTTCTCAACTTATGCGTTTTGAAGATATTCGATCTGTTTCATTCTTGGTGCCCCACTCTGTATAAATACTTACAAATCTAAAGTATAGATAAAATATGTAGGCCAAGCTGTAGATAAAAATAAGAGACTCTTTTCACACAAAATTAAAGACGCAAACGGCCTATACTACTTTTTATAGGATAGTTCGTTAATAAAAACCCCGGTTTTAGCGCCAGCAAAATCGCTCTGTGGAATAATGAAAAAAATTACAACTTTTTGGTTTTTTGCGAATATCTCAAAAAGTATTGGACGAATCGTTTTACACTTTTGTAGAGAATTATAAAACCTACAAGATAGTTTTTTATACGACCGGATCGGTGCCTTTTTCACTGAGAAAATCCGGGAAAACCACGAAAAAGAGACCATTTTTCAAAAATTCATAATTTTTATAAATCTGAAGCTGGACAAACGCTATTACAGAAACTGATGATAACATGTGGTTCAACTGTGCGCAAGATGATTTTGTCCGATTTGTAGTTTTTGCACAATCGCGTTATAAATAATTTAAGGGCACATCTTGCAAGATGCGCTGATTTCAGGAAAATCGTCGTATTCAAATTCTGTAAACGGCATCTGGGAGAAGAGATCAATATCTACAATTTGTATATTTTGGATTTTCACCTGAGAGATGGGAAATGTGTTGAAAATATCACAGAAAGTTGATCAAAACGCTTCAAAGCGCGTCCGAATTCACCCGAAGTCACCCGAAGTCGAACTGAAGTTAATAAGAGTTGAGTTCGGGCGACTTCGGGTGCACTTTGATGCATTTAGAGTAAATTTCAGTGACATTTTCAACACATTTCCCACCTTGCAGGTGAAAATCCGAAATATACAAATTGTAGATATTGATCTCTACTTCCATATGCCGTTTACAGAATTTGAATAAGATGATTTCCCTTAAATCGGCGCATGTAGAAAGATTTGCCCTCAAATTGTTTATAACGCGATCGAGTAAAAACTATATACCAGACAGAAACCATCCTGCGCACAGTTGAACCACAAGTTTTTGTCTATCAGTTTCTGCAATATTGTTTATCCATCTTCAGATTTATAAAAATTATGAATTTTTGAATAATGTTCTCTTTTTCGAGGTTTTTCCGGATTTTCTCAGTGAAAAATACACCGATCGGGGCGTATGGAAAACCATTTTGTAGGTTTTATAAAACTCTACAAAAGTTCCATTTACTTTAAAACGATTCCTTGAATAATCTTTGAGATATTTCCAAAAAACCAAATAAGTTTAAATTTTTTTCACTATTTCTTGTTTAAAAAATTCCACAAAGCGATTTTGCTGGGGCGAAAACTGGGGTTTTCATTAACGAACTATCTTATAAAAATTAGTATAGGCCATTTGCGTCTTTTATTTTGTGTGAGAAAAAACCTCTATAGCTTGGTCTAATGACGGCACGGGCATTTAAGAATGAAATATATTATGTTGACAGGTAGTCATCATGCAAGTATGTACTCAACCTCGATGAGAATGTATGTTTGGATAAAAGGAAAAAAATATATACATGAATATGATATAGAACATACATTGAGACAATAACATTTTAAAATATATTAATATTTTCAGAAAAATACGGACGTGCATTGCCTACTTCAAGTGTGGCAACAAATTTAGGAGATTTTTCATATTTTGCGTGATTATGTTTTTGTGTTGTGATCGTATTTTTATTTCTTAGGTATATTATAATTATGCAGTTCAGCTCTCATTTGTAGAAGTCCTTTGTTTTCAGGAATATGAGTTAGTGTTTTCAAAATAAACGAACTGGTAACAGTTAGTATATTATTTTGTCGGAAAGTCTCTCTGCAGGAAATTATATAGTCAACATTGAAAATCATTCTCAGAAGTACTTTTTGCTGTATAAAAATCCTGTCAGATCCAGTAGCTAGTCCCCAGACAGCAATGTTTTGGTATATAATCGAATGGAACTTAGCATAATATACCGAAATTGGTGATTTTGTATCAAACTTATTTTTGAGAGATTTTATCAGGTAATTTTACGGTTCAGAATCAAATTTTAACATCGGTTTGAAGATGGGACTATTCTCTTACCTTATATTGTGTATGATCCTGAAACCTTGCTATCGATTCTACATTTTATTTTGATGAACATTCGCCTATAGTATGGTATAAATTTGACCAATGAATCTCTTTCTGTTTATTGTTATTGGTACCTTCGATTGTGTATGTGTTCTGGGCATTTTCCATTATAATCATTCCATCATATTGGTTTTCTTCTTATTATTGTTTGATTGAAATCTTTTCGTCACTTTGTAATGTTTTCATCTTGAAATAACGTTTAAAATGTAATTATTTGCTACGAGATTTGTGAGGTATCATTTTCTGACAGTAGTTTGATTGAACATTTGAGCGAGTTGTTTCTGTCAGTAGTTCAGTTCAATACTTGAGATTTTGTTCGTGAAGTAGGCGTTTAGTTGAGTTGATTCCTCTTGCGCTTTAGTGACGTCATACATTGGTTTGTTGGTTGCAAAACATTATTCGCACGTTGGATAACTTATAGTTGATTTGATTTTGATCCTACTATATCTTCTGACTTAAACTAACAATTACATTACTATGTTGTTGAATATTTGTTGCCAATAATATTTGTTGAAAATCAGTTCTGCACGAACAGATCACATTTGACAGTCTCTGTGATTTAAGACAGACGAACATACTTTTCATGTTTCTTACTTTTGACTATCAGGAATATTTTTTTTGGAAAATAGCGTCGTTTCGGTTTCTTGTAGAGAACGATCGGATCGAACTTCCTCTTCCGTGTGCTACGTTGTTGAATCAGTTGTGTGAATAGACGCATGTAATCAATTTTGAATATTTTATCACGTTATCGTGGATTTGATTCATTTTACATGTCTAATAATCTCCGGTGATATTTGTGGACTTGTATAGTCGTTTTGTTATTTGATATATCACCGAGAGTACCTGTAATGGGGATTTATCGTTAATGTCACACGCCGCCATTTTGGAAGCCACGAGTCCAAGTAATTAGAATTTTGTTGCTGCCTTCCATTGTTTTCTTTGGAGTGATACTTCCATTCCACCTGGTAAACCGTAATGCCACAAATCACGATTAGTTAGAATCCACCCACGAAGACGAACGTGTTGGATCTTCAAGTTGTACCAAGATCTTGGCTGGCCCTGTATTATCGATCAACAGTCCATTCCATCCACCTCAGGACATTGCTAGTCTTGGAGGGACAAGAGGAACCATCTATCGGTAGTCTGAGCAGGTGAAGTTGGTGGACCTTCCAGTTGAACCAAGCTTCCCGTATTTGTACCTTCTGTACGGGTATAACAACCTGTTCCATCCACCTCAGGACATTGGGAGGGACATTGGAGGGACAAAAAGGACCATCCATCAGTAGTCTGAGCAGGCGAGGGTGTTGGATTTCCGAATTGAACCAAGCTACCTACCTGTATTCTGCCATCTATACTCGTCAAGCAGTCTTTTTCATCCACCTCAGGACACTGAAAGTCTTGGAGGGGCAGGAGGGACCGTTCACAAGTAGACTGCAGTGATGAACGAACCGAAAGATGTTACGTTGTAAATTTAATCTAAACCCGAATGCACTAGTTTAACCAGTCCCTCGTATAAACGTAGAATTTATTTTGTATTTATATCAATAATTAATGAACACTTACCTAATAGCAGATAAAGGATACTTTGATAAGGCACCTGTGCACTAAATTAGCCCAGTAGATTTCGAACACTTGGTATAAACGTGATATTCATTTATTCATTGCTTATTCACACTGTATACTTGATAACAAAAGGATATTTTGGTCACACAACAGCGATACGTTGGAACTCCTTACTTTATTGTAAACTTTACCTGGAAAACGCATAAAAAGGTATCAGCACTTTGTCGTGAGTAGAAGATGATTCTCAGTACCGTTATTAATTTCAATTTTAGTGGGTATCCATATCAGAAATGGTTCATTCTTTCGCAGCGATTGCCAACTATTGCTGGAATTTCGACCCACAGGTTTGATGTTATGAATGCTTGTAGCTATTCGTAAGACTTGTGAGGGCTCTTTCTTCTATTGCAGAGCATAATACGAGGCTCTTGTATGAATCCTTTCTGGGTAGGAAGTGGAATATCTACAAAAGAGGTAAATGTTTCAAGCTGTACACTGTCAGGTAGCATTCACGCTCGCAGAATGATTTAGTCCATTCGTTACTGTGAATGATTTGTTGTGCCAATTGTTTGGACTACTTACCTTATGGTAGGAAGTCGTCCCCTTGAGTTCAGTGCTTTATTTTGATATCTTGAGTCTTTTAAGTTAGGTATGTAAACAGAAACTTGGCAGCTAACCTGACACTATTGTTCGCTAGGTTATGGGAAGGTCATTCAGTTGTTTCGTTTCGATACCTCACAAGGGTACGTTCGTTCAACGATCCGTGTTGGTTCTGGTGTACTTGACGGTTTTAAGGTCCGGTGAGGGTTGCATTTCAGCGAATTTGTAACTAATCGTGCTATTTAGATGTAAATTGTATGAAAATATGTAATTTAGTGATTCGTTAGGAGTTAGTTATTCAATATTAGATTGGTTATTCGTACAAGTTGATATATGGGTGACGGTTAAGTGACATCTACCGGTTAGGTTGGAACTGGCGACCAGAGAAGGCAACAGGGTAGCACACTGCTGTCATCTGGCGTCAAACTTTTGGTCGTCAGGGTCTGTTCTGTGTCTCTCTTGCTTTTGATCGGGCAGATTCTGGACAGTGAACCACTTTGCTGATTTTGCAGGATTTTATGAAATATTTAATTCATTCGTAATTTGGGAATATTTCTGCAAAGCAGTGTTTGATGATTTTGGGGTGAGCAGTTGGTCTGTTGGAATATTTTTTGTCTCATTCCATTATTAGACTATTCAAGAGGATTTTTGTGGTTATTTATGAAGTGAAGGTCCGAGGGATAGCAACAGGAACCTGCGACGAAATGCGTCATGCTTTAGCTATGGCAATTCGATTTGAGCGTAGTGGCGACAGTGTACAATACCCAACTTATCCTTTTACCAGCGAGGAAGATGTGAAGGCAGTTAAGGACAAATTGCTTGAGATCGAGCCTATTATTGAGGATTTCGGTGATACTGCCAGTAGCAGCCGTTTCCTTAAGTATCAGTCCATGTTGGCTCATGTTCTCAATCGTATTGATCACATTGGCGAAGGATGTCCGGAACGTCCTGGCCTTCGTGCGAAAGCCCTGACACTTCTAGATAGGCTCTGTCAGAAGGCAACAGAGGCACAGAAAACTGTTGACGCCCCGGTACAGCTCACTCTCTTGGAGAATGAATTTGTAGCGTCGATTGATCCGGCACACCGATCATCCAGTGCGTCACCACCTCAACCTCCTTCCCATAATGTTAAATCAATTTTACCGGACAAATGGAATATCAAGTTCTCCGGAGATAAAAAAGGTTTTTCGTTGGGAGCATTTCTTGAACGTGTTAATGAACTCAGACTTGCACGACATGTCTCGAAAGAGACATTGCTTGAGTCGGGAATCGATCTCTTCACTGGTAGGGCCTATCAATTCTATTTGGCGTATAGAAAAGAGGTCGCTACTTGGGATTAGTTTGTTGAGCTTCTTCGGGAAGAGTATCTTTCGTCGACTTATAATGAGAAATTATTTGAGGAAATCCGTAAGCGCACACAGGGACCTGACGAGTCTATAGGGATATACCTGCAGTTATGGCAGGGTTTTTCAATCGTATGACTTGTCCGATCTCTGATGAAACAAAGCTGAAAATCATAATGCGTAATATTGCCCCATTCTATCAAAGTCAACTGGCTTTGGTAGATGTTACTTCATTATCACACCTTCGCGACCTGGGTAGGCGCCTTGAGGCAAGAAAAGAGGCCGTCGAAAGTTTTGTTGCCCCTTCTAGAAAAACCGGTGTTCTTGAACCCGATCTTGCATATGTGCGGGTGGAAGAAAATTTTGATGGCGTTCAGGCTTCGACTTCTTCTGGTACGAGTACATCACTTAGGGACTCTGGTCGGGATATTGTTCGTTATAGGTGCAGTAAACCTGGGCACAGAGCAATCGGATGTACTGTGAAGAAAAATAAGTTCTGCTACCGCTGCAAGAAGGAAGGTTTCACGATAAGGACCTGCCCAGACTGCTCTAAATCGGGAAACGCCAGCCAGCGTACCTAAATGATCGAGGCAGGTGCGTTGAGGTGAAGAACTCGGTCGATAGGCTCAAGGTGATTTTAGATTATGTATTGCTACATGCTTGTGGTGATGAACGTCCTTACCTCACTGTTGAGATTCTAGGTAAGTCGTTGTTAGGCCTTTTGGATTCGGGAGCCTCGCGTACTATTGTTGGTGCCAAGGGATTGTTGGTCATCCAGGAGTTAGGTATACCTATAGATCAGAGTAGGTCTTCTTTCTGTACTGTTGCTAATGGTAGTCAATGTCAGTCTTTGGGAATTGCCGAACTTCCTATTACGCTTAGGGGTAAGGTGCGTCTCATTGAAGCTATAGTTGTTCCGGAACTGCCCCACCTGCTTATCCTTGTCGCAGACTTTTGGCGAATTATGGGAATTATTCCTGATCTACGCCATGATGGATGTTTTCGAACGAACCAGCCATTGCAAATTTGGTGGAACACGTGAAAGCTCAAACTATCTTAACACCCTTGGAAAAGGCTAGGCTGCAAGCTGTGATTGATCGAAACGTGTCTCTGATGAGTGAGGAATTAGGATGTACAAATAGGGCAGAACACGTGATTCAGACGAATAGTCCTCCAATCAAGCAGAGGTACTATCGTGTGAACCCCGTCATCCAGCAACAAATAGACAAAGAATTGGAGGAGATGTTGAGGTTGGGAATAGTAGAGCCTTCGAACAGCCCTTGGTCGTCACCTATACTTTTGGTCAAAAAGAAAGATGGGTCCTTCAGGTTTTGTGTGGACTTCCGGAAACTGAACTCCGTGATAGTGAGGGATAGCTACCCTCTCCCGCTAGTGTCGGATACGTTGGACAAACTGCGTGATGCCAAATATCTGTCGAGTCTCGACGTGAAATCTGCCTATTGGCAGGTTCCGTTAGCCGAAACATCGAAAATGTACACGGCCTTTTGTGTACCAAATCGAGGACTTTTCCAGTTCCGCAGGTTACCGTTCGGGCTTCACAATCCGCCAGCAACTTGGCAACGCTTGATTGACAATGTACTGGGACATGACCTAGAGCCACACGTCTTCGTGTATTTGGACGACGTCGTCATTGTCAGTCAAACCTTGGAGCAGCATCTCTCGATATTGGACGAAGTTTTCCGTAGGTTACGGAATGCTAATATAACCGTGAGCGTGGACAAATGTCAATTCTGCAGACCGGAGATGAGATATCTTGGGTATGTTGTAGACCGAAACGGACTTCATGTTGATCCTGAAAAGGTCAAATCCATGTTGGAGTTGCCAATACCCACGAATGTCTCGGAGGTGCGGCGGATAGTTGGCACCTTTTCATGGTACAGACGTTTTGTCCCTGATTTCTCCTCCATCATTTCCCCGATCACGGCGTTGATTCGGAAAAGTGTTAAGTTTATCTGGACTGATCAATGTGCGGAGTCTTTCAGAAAAATGAAAGAGTGTTTAGTGTCTGCGCCCATCTTAAGTTGCCCGCATTATTCAAGGCCGTTTGTTGTCCAAACAGACGCGTCCGGCTATGGCATTTCCGCGGTCCTCACTCAACCTCATCCCTCTGGCGATAATGTAATTTCTTACTTGAGTCGTTCCCTCACCAGACAAGAACGAAATTTTTCAACAACTGAGAGGGAGTGTCTAGCTGTTCTGTGGGCTATCGAGAAGCTCAGGCCATACCTGGAGGGCGTAGAATTCACGGTTGTGACCGATCATTATTCTTTATTGTGGTTACATAACCTTAAAGACCTCACTGGACGCTTGGCGCGTTGGGCTGTTAGACTCCAGCAATATTCGTTTACGGTAGTTCATCGCAAGGGAGAGGAGCATGTGGTGCCCGACACGCTTTCTAGGTGTGTTCCAGTCATTGATGTAGCTGAAGTGGCTGTGGAGGAGCCCATAAAGATAGAACATGTAGGATCGAACAGGTGGTATGTCAAAATGATGGCTAAGGTCGAAGGAAGTCCTTTGAAATTTTGCAAGTGGAGGGTAACTGATGGTCGTTTGTATAAGTACGTGAAAGTAGATTACCCTGATTTGTCCCCTTCAGCGGATTCGTGGAAGTTAGTAGTCCCCAAACAGAGCAGGTATGCGACAATTGTAGCGGCACATGAACCTTCGACGTTAGGTCATACGGGAGTGTACAAGACCTACGCGCGGGTGGCGGAACGTTATTTTTGGCCTAGAATGCGCAGCGATATTGCGAGGTTTGTCCGTCGTTGTAATGTTTGCGCTGCTCATAAGTCGTCACAAGATCGCCCAGTCGATAAAATGGTATCCCATCCAACAGCGAATACGCCCTGGGAGATGATCTCAACAGATTTGATTGGACCTCTTCCCAGATCAAAACGTGGAAATAGTTTTATCCTGGTCGTAACAGATTATTTAAGCAAATTATGTTTGTTGTTTCCGCTCCGGAAGGCCAATGCCGAAGCAGTTGTTCGGAACATCGAAAAGAGTGTTTTCCTAGTTTTTGGAGTTCCAAAGACGATAATCTGTGATATCGCAGTAAGGAATTTGCAAGGTTAGCAGAAAGGTATCATTGCCGTATTAAGTTCACCCCTTATTATAATCCCAGGGCGAACCCTACTGAACGTATCAACAAGTCTGTTAAAACAATGCTCGCAATGTAATGCTCGGAAAATCATAGGTGCTGGGATGAAAATTTAGATCAAATTGGTTGTGCCATCAGGACATCGAAGCATAAGGTAACCAAGGTCACTCCATTCTTTACGAACTTTGGCCGGAATATGGCTCTATCTGGTTTGGATTATGGGGGGACTAATAGTCCGACGCTTGTAGATGGAACTCAGACATGTGGTCAAAGCAAGAGTGAAAGTTTCAGGAAACTGTTTGCCGATGTTCAAAAGCGTCTGGAGGAAGCCAATAAAAAAAGTTGTGACCGATACAATTTGCGTCGGCGCCATGTGGAGTTTCTTCCCAACCAACCAGTTTGGAAAAGGAATTATGTCTTGTCTGATGCTGGAAAATATTTTTCCAAGAAGCTGGCTCCAAAGTTCATTAGTCCTCTGTTTATAAAGAAAAAAGTGTCTCCCTGGACTTACGAGCTTCGCGACGACTTGGGAAATGTCAAAGGCGTGTGGAATGTCAAAGATCTCAAGCCTGGTCCTGAAGACTCGGAAAGTGATCAAGGCTAGCCACCCTATCCTGAAAGAGAAATTTACAGGGTAAATTTCATGAAGTAAGTGGGGGATTGTTACGTTTTAAATTTGATCTAAACCCGAATGCACTAGTTTAACCAGCCCCTCGTATAAACGTAGAATTTATTTTGTATTTATATCAATAATTAATGAACACTTACCTAATAGCAGATAAAGGATACTTTGATAAGGCACCTGTGCACTAAATTAGCCCAGTAGATTTCGAACACTTGGTATAAACGTGATATTCATTTATTCATTGCTTATTCACACTGTATACTTGATAACAAAAGGATATTTTGGTCACACAACAGCGATACGTTGGAACTCCTTACTTTATCGTAAACTCTACCTGGAAAACGCATAAAAAGGTATCAGCACTTTGTCGTGAGTAGAAGATGATTCTCAGTACCGTTATTAATTTCAATTTTAGTGGGTTTCCATATCAGAAATGGTTCATTCTTTCGCAGCGATTGCCAACTATTGCTGGAATTTCGACCCACAGGTTTGATGTTATGAATGCTTGTAGCTATTCGTAAGACTTGTGAGGGCTCTTTCTTCTATTGCAGAGCATAATACGAGGCTCTTGTATGAATCCTTTCTGGGTAGGAAGTGGAATATCTACAAAAGAGGTAAATGTTTCAAGCTGTACACTGTCAGGTAGCATTCACGCTCGCAGAATGATTTAGTCCATTCGTTACTGTGAATGATTTGTTGTGCCAATTGTTTGGACTACTTACCTTATGGTAGGAAGTCGTCCCCTTGAGTTCAGTGCTTTATTTTTTATATCTTGAGTCTTTTAAGTTAGGTATGTAAACAGAAACTTGGCAGCTAACCTGACACTATTGTTTGCTAGGTTATGGGAAGGTCATTCAGTTGTTTCGTTTCGATACCTCACAAGTGTACGTTCGTTTCACGATCCGTGTTGGTTCTGGTGTACTTGACGGTTTTATTGTCCGGTGAGGGTTGCATTTCAGCGAATTTGTAACTAATCGTGCTATTTAGGTGTAAATTGTATGTAAATATGTAATTTAGTGATTCGTTAGGAGTTAGTTATTCAATATTAGACTGGTTATTCGTACAAGTTGATATATGGGTGACGGTTTAGTGACATCTACCGGTTAGGTTGGAACTGGCGACCAGAGAAGGCAACAGGGTAACACACTGCTGTCATCTGGCGTCAAACTTTTGGTCGTCAGGGTCTGTTCTGTGTCTCTCTTGCTTTTGATCGGGCAGATTCTGGACAGTGAACCACTTTGCTGATTTTGCAGGATTTTATGAAATATTTAATTCATCCGTAATTTGGGAATATTTCTGCAAAGCAGTGTTTGATGATTTTGGGGTGAGCAGTTGGTCTGTTGGAATATTTTTTGGTTCATTCCATTATTAGACTCTTCAAGAGGATTTTTGTGGTTATCATCCAGAGTGACCCGAAATCGAATCCCAGGCACGGTAAGCGACATTTCGTTATGAAATCCATTATCTCCTTGTCGCCTAGTCAAATTACCTCGATCCATGTTGAAATATTTTTCATTTTTATTAGGTTCATATAAATCGTGGGCCCCTGTATCTCCAATCGCCCTATAGGATAGCTGAGGCAGGCTGAGGCATTTGCTACGGAACGTTCATCATATATTTGTTAAAGAAAACCCCTTGACGAGGGTAAGTGTATTACTTTTACATTCAGTGATGATCCCTGTATAAATATCAAATATCACACTATGGGTTCGATTTTGTCTGTTGACTCCTACATTTGACAAAATTACTTGAGTGAAATTAGCGAGTATCTCGTTTCAGATAAGAGTAGAGTATTTTGCTGATTTTCCTGATTTTCTTAACATTTTCATGGCAAAGCAAGTACAGAGAGTTTTTCCTGCTCTGATTTTTTATTTACTGTGATTCATAAATTATTTCATTTCAATTCTTGGGCATGGTACAGAGTGTCCCAACTTGCATTTGTTGGAAAATCACATCAGGTTGTCTCATAGCCATCATAGGCTACGGAAATCCCTGGTGCTTATATTTTTTTGCAAATGCTGATGGTTACGTTTTTCTCAAGGAACTGATACAGGTCGTCTCAGTTACAGAGTGTCCCAATAATAATGTTGTTTATTTTACAAGTGTCTTTTGTCTTGATTCAGGTAGTCGATGATCGCGACTGAGTTATGGGAAACCCTTTTATACAGGTTGTCTCAAAACATGCCATCAAACAATTACTGAGTTATTTGAAACATTCATTTATAACTAATGTATACGGGTCTGAAAATTAATTATTAATTTAGAGAATTGTTTGATACCTACAGGTTGTCCCAGAACATTTTGCCAGACAATTACTGATTTGATTCGAACATTTAACTATAACTAATGAATATAAATATCTGTAAATATATTATTGATTCAGACAGTCATTTTTGAGACATACAGGTTGTCCCAAAACATTTCATCAGACAACTACCGAGTTAATTCAAATATTTAATTAGAAGTAATGAATATAAATATCTGTAAATATATTATTGATTCAGACAGTCATTTTTGAGACATACAGGTTGTCCCAAAACATTTCATCAGACAACTACCGAGTTAATTCAAATATTTAATTAGAAGTAATGTATATAGATATCTGTAAATATTGAGTTGATTTAGAAAAGCATCTTTTGGACATACAGGTTGTCCCAAAAGAATAGTCTGAAACAGAAACAATGTTCCCGATGATAGAGTGAGTTTCTATATCGAGGAGCTGTCTGAAAAGTTTAATTTAAACTGGGAAGGGGGATATAGTTAGGTTTACTTGCTGATAGTAATTTCCTTTCCTAGGGTTTTTTTCTTGGGGGCTCGACTGCCTTATTGACAACAACACTCAGACTTGGAGGTTCCCAGATATCAGTGGTCCCTGATTTGGTTTCCCTGCGGCGATATTTCACCATTGGCTGGAAAGTTGACGGTACCAGGAAACTTCTAGAGATAATCCGATGCCTACGACCTCCGTGGGATTACACGCAAGTCTTTGATCAGCTTCTTGCTTAAATAGCTTAAAACTTAACTAGCTTTTGCTTTATTAGCTTGAAAGTCCACTAGCTCATACTATTTTTGCTTTACGAGCTTACATCATCAGTAATTATTGGTTTTATTAGCTTTAGTTTACTAGCTCAAGACAATTTAGTTACATTGGTTCACATTTATTTTTCGCTAGCTTATTGCTTTACTAGCTTATGAACATTCTTGCCTACTTGCTGGTGAAGATTACCATTGTTGAGCGGAAATTGAATGCGGTTAACACTTGCTTGATTTCTCGATTTATATATTGCGGCCTGCGCTTGAGCTCTCGCGACGCCCTCGGAACATATTTGGTATTGAACCCTTCGATTTCTGCGCTCCTTGAAATATTGAATGTTGCAACCTGTTTAGGAATTATGAGCGGGGTAGTTTAGTTGTTTGCTATGCGGTGTTGATTGCTTTGCGCTTGTAGTTTGCACACCCCTTAATTAATTGGAGTTATTGGAATCCCTAGGTGTTGGCCTGTTACGATAGTGTTCGATTGCTGTGCGCATTGCTTCCCAGTGCTTGTTGTCAATTGTTGCCCTGCTTTCAGAATCTTAAGTTTATAATATTTTTATTTATCACTTATGAATATATGTATATACATATATGTATATATTTTTAATGTAGACATTTACCAAGCCTAACAATTGAACAGTCGCACTTAGATCTTGTTGTGACGTGACCACAAAAATAAATTGTACTACATCTCAAGTTTGTTTTTCCTTTATCATTTGGAAGTTGATGGTATAGGTTTAGTATGGTAGGTATTTGTGGGTCGGCAAATTTACCTGGCGCCCAGATCAAGATCCTTTATTAATAATCCGAACTCACCCCATCTCCACTGTAGTGTAGCCGCAAATACCAACTTGACATTTGTTTTGGTCAAGTTTATGTGTCTAGCGTTTAGATAGGGCACAAAGACTGGAGTCTTCGAGTTACCCATCCCTAGGTTGTTTACAAGAGAACGAAGGGATCAGTACGTTGTTAGTAGCTGCTGAGAGGGCGAAAGTGTTGGACTTTCCAGTTGTACCAAGACCACAGGTACCTACCCTGAGCCACATCGCTGAAGGAGTTCAGACTGGTGTAACTATAGCCATCTTACAGTTCAACTTTTCAACATATATATTATTCAAAATTTACGGAACCTCTCTTGGCATAAATTATTTTTTACTTCAAAATTTATTCACACTTATTTTATTATATTGGGTTTGGACAAAAGTGGGGGGTACGGATAGAGTACATTTTGTATACTTTTTTGTATATTATTTTCCAAATTTACGTAACCTCTTCTTGGCCTAGATTTACTTATTATTAATTTTTGATTTCGTTTATTATTTAATCTAGATTTCTATTGGATTTTATCATTCATTGTTTTACAAGGGTTCTTCATGAAGTTATTTACCCTATTATAAGTGTAATTATCAATAACAAGGGTTTCACTGTGTTTGTTTTGAATAGTGTACTTCAGACAATATTTGATTATTAGTTTTATTTATAACCATTGGTATTAATTGGTATTTGTTGCACACCATCAGTGTGCAGATTTATTAATTTTGGTTACTAGTTTTTCCATATTATTTAAAGGTTTACTTGGGATATATTTAATTATATAATATAATTGATTATTGTGGCCCACTATCAAAGTGGGGGATATTTGTACAATTAATTTTGTGGTTTACAAACCTAATAATTTTTGATAATCTATATCTATAGATTCTATAGATATTTGTTGTTCTCTACATTGGACTTTGAGTCCCAGTTAACTAGTACTTTCCATGTGGTCACCTTCTCACTTGTCAGCCCTTTGTGATCACAACGGCAGCGTGGAAGGCATCGAACCAACACCGTACCTGGTACTCCATTATTTGAAAGATTTTTCTGTATCCATCATACGGATTATTAGAGGTTTGTAAACTGAGCGTTTGGCATTTCATTCCAACCCTAACCCCAATACTCAAACAAGGTAGTCGTCATACTACATACCACCAGTGCTTGTATTTTTTTTTCTTTGGTGTTTTGGCATCGACTGCTATGGTCATTAGCCATGTGTTCTGGATAGGCCTTGTTACTAACTCCATACGCCACTTTAGGAGCAGCACTGTTAATTTTTAACGCAACAGTGAATCGTGGAGGATTATTCCCAGCCGACACGAGCCTCAGTCATTCAGACTTTTACATCTGAAAATGAAAAAAGATCGCACCATCTGGGAATCGAACCTGCAATCTCTCGATTACCAGGCGAGCGCTTAACCACTGCGCTAATCCCCGCCCTCAGTGCTTGTATTATTTAATATTGTAAATTCCATTTAGAAATCTCCTTAAAGATCTGGAGCAGTCTGTGTTTTGGGCTGGCTTCATCTACTCACTGGCGCGGTATAAATTTTAGAAAGAACCCGTGGCACCCGAATTGAGTTAGTCGGTGATTGCTTTGTTTTCATTTGCTTTCTGATGGTTTTCAATTATTAATATTATACTTCTTTTTTTTATAAAGAAACGTAGCAGTAATATGATTGATTCAATCTTTCACATGTAAAATCTATATGTTCTTGTAAAGAGTGAGTCGATGATTGTTTCTAAGAATTTTGTCGAACTGACCAATTCTAAAGGTTCGTTTCGGAAACTGAGATTGAGGTCATGTAGACTTCGAGATGAATTGGCAAATTGCATGCATACTGTTTTATTCATGTTCACAATGAGTCAGAGACGGTTTTTAGAATTTCAGATTTTCTCTCGTCGTTTTGTGTGGTGTTTTTTGTCGTTGGATATTCATTCATCATTCGTGAACTTGCATCAATCTTGTTCCTTTGAAGACAATTTCTAATAAAGCCGTTTCTTCCTACAAATAAACAATGAACTGTTTAGTGTTGTGTAAAGGAAAAATATCTGAAATAACTACTTTTGGTAGATAATGAAATTTGTTATGTACCTATATGCTTTGCTCATAATAGCTTAAATATTATTTTAGCTTGACAAAAAAGGCACGACTTTTGGTTATTGTTCTTAAGAAGAGACCCCAGCAGAACATTTGAGTGAGAAAATTGTAATTTGTGGCAAACATTTTCCTCATGAAAATTCATGTGAAAAAGACAATATAATAATTTGAAACCTAGTACAGTACAGTTTGATGGTGAGGAAAATGCTTCTTGCCTCACTTTTTCATGCACCCCCATTGTGGAAATTGCACTAAGGTAATACAACCAGAAATACTCGTAGAAATAGCATGTTATTCTCTTCATATGATTTAAATTAAATGCAGTTGCATATTTTGATATGAATCGATCTAGAAAAAAGACTTTGAGCTTCCAAGCATCCAATTCCATAAATCTAATTTGAGTTGAAATTATTCATGATATTCATGAAATAAATTTTCATAGTTTTTTGTACTTTCAATTTATTTTCCAATCCAGTGCTTTCATGAAATTCGCACCGACGATTTGGGGTGGTTCCGTAGGTTTTTGTTGGTTAACTACTGCTGAAAAGTGGATGTGATACCAAAAATCAGTCGCTTCAGAGCGATAAATAATAATAATAACCGTTCTCTACTTTCTGATGGCCTTTGCTGAATATTTGGGATCATAAGTATGTGAAAATATGTATTCAAATCGGCTTAATACAAATAACAGATATAAGTACAATGAGGTTTCCAACCTTATTCTCCGAGATTCAGAATTACCGTTTGTTAATCTTCACAAGTACCATAATATTTCACTAAAACCGAGCCTGTTACAAAAATCACTAATGACGCGCATGCGCATTGCTGACTCGTCTGAACTTTTTACAACACTTTTGACATGGGGATTAGCATTCTTGAGTAAGTATATAATATATATTTCTACACTGAAAAAAACGAATCCCGGGAATTTCTGGTTAAATGAATTCCTGTTGGTTAAACGCAACTATTGTTATCAAAACAAAAATATAACATTCTGAGAACAATCTGTACTTTGAATCTAACATGCCGATTCCGGTTAAAGTGAGTTGAGTCGAATGAACAGGAAAACCGGAATATATAACAGTAATAAGGTACTTTTAATTTATAAGGAATATTTCCTGTGTATATAGAATAATATTTTGTTAATTTACAAGCCACGACAGTAAAACATACGTTGGTCGCAACCATAGGTGCTACTGGAATAAAACACCGTGAATGTTACAGAAATATTTACTGAAATATAATAATTTTGTAAATATAACCCAACAAAATGTGTACGACTGACAGTATGAATACATTAAATTCAACAGGAAAGTGTTTGGTAGTTCTCACAGAAATACAGATTATTTTACCGGAATAAATCTTGTTCAGCTAACAGTATTTTAATGAATGTAATATATTCCTGTTATTTCCACAATCCCCACTACTGTTCTAACAGCTCAGAACGTTGATTTTAACAAAATTCCTGTAAATCCCACAATTCAATTCGCTACTCTGGGCAGTACGCGCCGTCGTGGTAACTCGATATTGAGTCATTCGTGTTGGCTGTTGTGCCATTTTTTCTGTGCAAGTGCAGTGATTTTGATTGTGAATTGTGATTAGAAAAATAATTATGTCGACGTAAAGTGCTGCTAATTCTAACTATTTGGCCCATTCGTCTTAGACTTAGATCAAATCCAAGATGGGGAGGATATACAGTAATTGGTGAACCAAGATCCGATGGAAGTGGCAGCCAGCGACGATCATGATGCCCGGCTATTTAAGAGGATGGAGTTTGGCCAATTACACCAAAACGTTCAGAAGTAAGTAAATTTCATTATTTCAAATTGTTTGGCTATAAAGTGTCCGTCACTAAAATAATGTTCAATGAAGTAATCGGTAATCAACGCATAAGCATTAGGTAAGTGTTGCCAACCGTAGCGGTCATAAGCCAAAAATAATGTAAACTTGGCAATATTTGATATCAAAATTGGTAATAGTTTTGAATACAAAACAATAAATTGAATAGAATACACATTGAAATACTAATATTTTCAAAACATGTGGTAATGAAATTTAGTAATAGGAATGTCAGGCCTGTGACTGATATGATGTGATTCCCACTTTGTGAGACCCATACCCACACATACCTTAGTTCTAATCAAAATTAATCTGCACCGTTTCAAAATTAGAATTTAAAAAGCGGCATTATTTGTTTATATTGAATATGGTTGTTGGGGTTAGGTCGTCTTGAGGAAAAACCAGTATTTTTCTGATGATGGTCGAAACTTCATCACTATTTGTTTATATCTCCGATTATAATATTTTATAATTTGTGAATATTTATGTTTCAAGAAAATGTAAGAAAAGATATAGGTATATGTAGTGTTCGATATGATAATAAGCATTTTAAAAATAACCAACTTGCTCAATAAATATTTGATTTAAAGTGATGCAGCAAACATATTAAGATCAACATTTGAATGGAGAGAAGCGAGTACTCTTGTGTTATTTTTTTTAACCTTATCATGCTCTTGAACTTATTAAATAGTAGTAGTAAATAGTAAAATATTGTTTTCTAAAGCAGTACTTCAGGTTAAGGGAAAAATAAAGCATACTTTAAATTGTAGAAGTTCGAAAGTTGATGATGAGCTACAGTGTAATGAAAATTGGCTAATTGGTGTATTATTGATTTGCGTATGCAGGGTGCAGACAAATTAAGAAATAAAGTAATTTCGAAAACTGTAGAGAACAATTTAATTTAGCCGATATAGACACGTAACTTGTACTACATTTAACCTACCCAGTACCTCTTACTGTTTAAGAAATAGTAAAGTTGTCATAAATAGATCATTGAAACCTATTTCTATTATAGCAAACGATGTTACACTACTCAAAGGTGATATGGCTCAAGAGATTACTCCCTCAATAGGACATAAAGCTCAATTTCTGACCCTCTGGGAAAAATGGAAGGTGCCAATGCATAGTGCTCCTACATCATCACCATCACTGAGCACGGAAGCATCCACAAGTATGGAAAAGACAGAACTCATGCGTCACTCTTCTCAGGATACGAGAAATGTAAGTGGGTCCGTTATTGCTAATTCAAAAAAAAATTTCCTCAAAGGGACTCTGGTCGAGAAATTTCCTAGTAACATAGAATTACGAATACCTATTTAAATTTGTTATATTTTATACAACAGGGCCGATAATTGTGATTATTTTTTATACCTGTACTATATTGACTTTATCAAATAAAAAATGTGAATTTTATTATACCTACTCAACTGTTTGGACTAAATATTAGCCAAATTATTAATTATAAAAATGGATATGAATAAATAAAGATCTAACACATTATAACAAAAATCTATTTCACTCTCCTAAGATCATCAGGGAGGTCGGAGTCATGTATTGATTCAATTTTCAATTGAGAATGTTCCTCTTTAAAACATGAATCCCTTCCAAAAGAGGTTATCTTGTACGATGGAAAACAGCGACTAAATTCCAACTTTCAGTCGCAGATGATTCCACAACTGACTTTATGAACATCCTGTTCATATTTTCAATGAAATCAACATGCCATACCCATGACAGGTTTTATGTCAGAAAAATATTTTCAAAGTTTCACCCCACAAGAAATAGTCCAACAATTCCTCATTACAGTGTGAAATTGCTTCTGAAGAGTGTTTTCCAATTCTTCCAATTCTTCCGACCTGATAATCTTAGAAGAATGAAATAGATTTTTGTTGACCAAAATGTATTGGAGGCCTAGCGAAAGAGAGTAATTATTCACGCATCAATGGAATGAGCGATTTTCTGTGAGTGATACTTCTGAATAACATTTTCCCTTATCTCATTCACAGATAAGAATCTCCAATGGAAACTGGACATTTAATAAATAATCAACTATCTGAATGGAAATGCAAATTTTCACTCTCAGATTTTTTTCTTTTAAGTTATATAGGGTCTTTCTCAATATCTATCAGATGTAGTTAAATGTCCAGCGTGGCTTTTGCCGGGGAAGTAGTTGTTTTCTGTTAGATATTACAAAAAGTAACTTCAATTTTATCGTAGGGTTTTTTCCATTTTCAGAGGAGTCATATATTGATTCAATTTTCAATTGAGAATGTTTCTCTTTAAAATATTAGGACCCTTTTAAATTTTGTATATTGTATTATTGTTTTTTTTTAATAAACGAATTTAAACTTGAACATTCTGAATTTCATATTTTTTACACCCAACCTACATTAAAAGTGCATACTCTTTATATTCATTATGAAGTCTCTCAATACTGGTGTTCAACGAATCGAATCCCTCTCTAATTCGTTATAATAATGTTAAGATACTCTATAATAAATAAATGGAAAATTCTCCCCCGATTCCTGACACATACTTGCAAAGTCTCCCTAAATTACAAAAATGCTCCACGGTTGAACTTCCGGAAACTTCCAGTAAAATTCCATGGAAAAAATGTCAACTGCAAATAGAAATTACTACGTAGAACTACTACGTAGTTAATTAAATGGTAAATGCAAGAAATTCCAGTTAAATACTAGGGAACTACAGGAAATTCCTGTAAAAGCTCAGGTTATAAGCTTCGGATACAACTAACTAGTACTTTAATGTATGAACAGAAGTTCTTTATTTCAACGGAAAATTCCTATAATTGCTGTAATTGCTTTTTTAGTTTAGTGTTAATTACTGGAAATTCTTATGAAAACTAAAGATCGAAGCTTCGAATACAACCAACTAGTTTGTTTGATAAACAGGAAATTCCTGTTAAATCAAAATTACAGCTGCGATAAAAGTAAGGTAGTTCATTAAAATAATTTGAAAATTCCAGTTAAATCAATGTAACGATTCTGTAAATATTAAAGTATATTCCAGGTTTCGTCACATTATTATTTTCCTGTTAAAATGACAAGCTGCAGTTTGAGTTGCATTAACTAATCTGAAACTTGTTATTTCTGAAGGAATTGATAGCCCGGAATTGTCACGTACAATTAACAAATATTCCTGCTGTCGCTTATATAGGGGGAATTTCCTGTAGAATTCGTCAAATTCCTGTTGTACATTCTGGTAAATTTCTTTGAGTGTATGATAAATTCATAATATGCCCTATGAATATCTGGCATATTAAACTAAACTATCTGGGAAAAGTAAAAATGATTGATAGAACGCTTTCATTTCAAATAGGAGAATTTGAATCCGGGCAGCGACGGTTTTTTTCCAATGCGTGTTCCACTCGGATAGAAGTTTCCATAATTATTATACTTGCTGGCTATCAATAGAAACAAAGATATCTATTATATTTCATCAATATAGGTTGTTCTATACGTTAAAATAATAATAATTATTGCTGATGGAACTAATTGATAGGCGATAGGGTTTTCTTGCTGTATGAGGACTGTAGCGCTGCAACGGGGGAGTTGGATTCGGTTGAGGCTGTTCCTTGTCACCTTACCGGGGCCTCATACACGATTGGGCGAGTCAAACTATCCAAGCATTCGGAATTTTATCTGGCTAATGCCTGAGTTGTAAGTTGTAACTGATGTGTCGTATATTCAGTCAGTTCCTAAATGGTAGATGGAATTAGATGGACCGTCATTGGTCATCACCCTGCATATAATGTTACATTTATTCTGATCTCCACTTTCTCACGTTTCACTATTTGTGAAAAATCTTGGCCACTAGTAGAATGTACGCGTGAACAAGTTTCTTCAGCTCGTCATTCAAATGGTAGTAAGTTTCTCAATTGATAACTATGTAACCAGTCATGGTAGGAAACTTAATTTTTGGGACAGTGTTGAGGAGAGAATGATGAATATATTGAATAATAATAAAGGAATTTCACCGAGTTAATCGTGAATTACAGGGTGGTTTCTGAAACGTTGATATTTTGTCATTTTTAACATCGAAAATTTTCACGATGACCCTATATATCCCAACGAAATTATGTTTATACGGTATCAGCTATCTTCGGAGGATGGTAATTCTCTTGAATATACAGGATATGTACGAAAGAACCGGCCATATATTTCACCAATTTTTCAAATCACCCTGTAGGAAATGAAATAATTGTGATCAATGATGGAATAAGAATAGTGTCTTGCATGCCAAAATAATGTTATCGATATTTCATTATTGAATCGAATTTTCAGACATTACTAAAATGTTTTTATTTTTCACTCTGTACATAATGATATAATCAGCATCATCTGAATGATATATAGTAATATGAAGGTACTTTGATGATGAGAACAAAAAAAAATGCAGTTGGCACTTACAAATCCCGAGAAAATTATTAAATAAAAATTACTGATTTTTAATTTGAAAATCTATCCATCATCGAACTTTGCGATTCTTCACGTTCAATCAGAACATAGAATACTACAATATACTAAAAATTCAGACAATTTCACCAAGAACCATTTTACCTCCATTCTTAGGCAGATTTTTTTTCCAAAACCTTAAGCTTTTTAGCTCACATTTTTCACATAGCGTTACCATTTGCTTTGACCTCTAGTCCATTAAATTTATGTGCTATCTATTCGGGTTCTTCTTTACTTATATCAGGTATTATCTGCTTGTATTCACTCCATTCCCTAATTATTCAATATTTTATACTATTTGCTTTTAAAATTGTAACATTAATATATTTGACATACAACATTGACAGAATAAATCGAAAGAGAAAAGTAAGGTTAAACACAGAAAACGACATGTCTCGACGTCTTGCTTTCTGGCTACCGGAATAGTCTAGTTTAGGCGATAATTTTTATGCACAGAGTACCAGTCATGTGGAATTCAGTCGATAAGTGGAATTCAATATGACACAAAGTCCCGCTGCAGCAAACGGTCACAAACTGACTGATTTTCAAACGCTTCCCCCCCACCTTAACTTCCACCTGGAGAAATTCTAAAACTACTTCCAGGCGACTTGGAGCAACACCAAGAATGATATATCATGCCCAGCAGACGGTTTCTTTACCTGTCAGATTCTTGGCAAACTATTCTACAAGAGCTGCTCTTCAATGTTCTCCCAATCTCAACGCAAAAATGTGTCTCAACACCCATGGAGGAATACCTACGGACCGGTTTACTTTTGAAATTATTTGACTTCAGACGAAGTCGACACCATAGTCGGAGTGCTCTTCGAATCTTGGGGTCAAGATGTTTTTCGATTGCGATGGGTAAGCTGCCCTGCGCTGATGATTGTCAATACCGAAGGTGTTCTCCCATGTGGGTTGAGACACGTTTTGGCGTTGATATTGGGAGAGAATTGCAAAGCAGTTCTTGTAGAATACGTTGCCAAGAATCTAACGGATATAATTGAATATTCGTAGGGGGCAGTAGTTATTTTCTGTGGGAGACTTGCCGATGATTTTACCTATTGTATAGGTTGAGGTAGAAGTCTGGATTGATTAATCCATTTTTATTATTAGTTTGATGGGCTTCTGCCAAGAAGTGTCAGAGAATTTTTTTTTAATTATTTGGCTTCAGACGAATTCTACACCATAGTCGAAGCGGTCCTTGAATTTTGGGGTCAAGATGTTTCCCGATTGCGTTGAGTGAGCTGCCCTGTGCTGATGATTGGCAATATCATGAAACCGGTCCGTATGTGTTCCCCCATTTGGGTTGAGACACGTTCTGGCGTTGAGATTGAAAGAACTTTGCAAAGCAGTTCTAGTAGAATACTTTGCCAAGAATCTAAGAAATACCATTCAATAGTCGTAGGGGGTAGTAGTTGTTTTCTGTTGGAGACTTGCCGAAGATGTTACCTATTGTACTATTGTGCAGAAGTTTGGATTGATTAATCCATTTTTATTATTAGTATTTAGGATTGCCAAACCCATGTTCATATACGGGACATTGCCTTCGTCGCTCTTCTGCTACTGCTCTAGACAATGCAGGAGCAACTATGACTAATTCAAAGAGACTCGGAGGTTGGAAAAGTTCCACGGTGGCAGAGGGGTATTTGGAGGATAGCATCGAATTAAGAAATAAAACGGCGCGTAAATTGTCTACTTTGCCATTAGAAGAGGCAGGTATCTCGACTGTATTGAACAGAAGCCACACAAAAGAATAAATAGTTTCCAGTGGCGGAAGTAATTTTCAGGGAACTTTTCAAAATTGTACATTTATTATTTGTAATGACGTGAATAAATAAAGTATGGTTGTTTTCATTCCATAAATACATTCACATATATTATATTCATTAGCATTCATTATTTCATTTATTATTTGTGAAATGTAGAGGGAATTACAGAATCTATAATGTCCCAAGGGAGTTATGACCCTCTTTATTGGTAGCGAAACTATGACGATATATATCGATCAGAAATAAAATCGTTTTAGGTTTTTCTTTGTTTTCTGTCAGTCATCATATGTGCTGTTGTCTATTTTCAGGTGTTTTTTGTGTGGAAGCCCGGTTGTTCTGTTCGTTACGTTGGTATTGAATCAACCTGCAGCTCAAAAGTTCTCAAATGGTGAAACTGATGTTATGGTGGCTATCGGTTTGAGGTATCTAATAAAAGCTCTACAAATATTGGTGAGTATATTTTCCTTTTTTCACTTCTAAATTGCAAATATTTTATATTTCTATCTTGACTTCTTAAATCATAAAAATATATAAGGGTATAAAAGTGGTTTTGTTGGTATCTTCTGGCTGGCAAATTATCAACACCTTACCCCTAACCACATGAGTGGTGAAAGCACCGCTATTGGGTTCTATTTAGGGGTCTGGTAGTAACCAGTCGAACGACCAAGAACCGGTTTCAGGAACTTCATCCCTCGAAACAGTAGAGTCAGCGGTGAATCTCCCAGACGAGGAGGCAGAGATAAAAAGGTAAATTAGAAGTAAAAATAAACTAAGTAACGTTTATTGAACTCTGAAGTTTATCTACACTAATTCCCTTTGACTAATAACTCATTTGATCGATTTCAGCTCAATGGGACATGGGATTTCATGCATCTTATGTGGATTTTATCCATAAACTAAAACATCTGATCTGTAATGTTAAAAACTTGACATAAGTTCGGTACTCGTGATAATATTTATTCAAAGAATTTCAACAAACCAAATCACGACTACTGTATTATCGATATATTGAGTCATAATAACAATCGAATTTCCATATTCCATTAAAATATGCTGATCATACGCGGGCCTTCTTTTAGTTTCAGGTTATCAGATCTCAATCAGCCATGCAGTAAATTCATTATGCAAAACTCATCATCATGAAGCGGACATTATCCATTTGCGATTGATTAACATGATAGATTCGATGATTAATTGATTTTCGTATACGGTATCTATAATTAGCATTCACAACACAATATAATGAACATTAATATCTTGAACTCATGCAAATCAATGCTCATTGAAATAGTAATGTCTATCAAAATACTAATCATATTAATGAATCAATTTGATGAAAAACAATTGAATCTGTTGATTCGCTATTGAAAATGGGATAAAGGATGCTTGTGGTGTAATTCAATGAAAACAAATAGTATTTTCCACTTTACCACTCAGGTACTTTCAGCCGTACATGTGCATTTTGATAACGAAGCTACAATCATCAGTATAAATACTAAACTAACAATAAATAATAATAATAATTACCAGTCATAATTACTTCGATGATACCTCTTGGCTTCATGCGGCTCTGCCTGTTAATTTCGTAGGATTGGGACTACATTCAGCAAGTTCGCTAGCTTCACCAGCTTTTTCATCTTCATTCAAGAGTGTGCCCAAATTAAATAATCTGATACCTCCTGTCACTTTTGCCAGCATTGTAAATGATCTTTATAAAGAAGGAGAATCAACTTTGTATTCCAAAACTCAAATTACTCTATCTGATGAAACTGAAATTATTTAAAAAGCTTGGGACCGACCTCTTCTAAATATTGTATCTGAAAATCTTACTGCATCCGCTACAACTTCAACTGAGAAAGCTCGCCTGAATGCAGTAACAGTAAAAGAATCTGGGCCTGGTTGAATGCCTTATCTGTTGCTGCTCTGGGAACACTACTGGATAATGATTCTTTTAGGATTGCAATCGGACTTCGTTTGGGTCTTTTTATTTGCACCCCTCGTGTATGTAAGTGGAGTTGACAACAAAGGAACCCATGGTTTGAGCTACAGAAAAAGTTCAGGGCGTTTTTCAATGAATCTCCAAGTCAACTATCTTATGAAACGAGCTATGGTAACATCAGGTATTCCAGCTATTTTGGAACCAGTAGGTACTAGTCACGATGACGGTAAACGTCTCGACGCGCGATGATATGACTCTCAACCCTTGGAAATGTGGTAGACCAGTAGTTTGGCTGCTTCTCATTTAGCCGGAACTTCTAAAAGTGCGCTGGTGCTGCAGCTATAACCAGTGAAAAATTGAAAGAATCAAAATATCAAAATCTCGGAACTGATTATCATTTCTATCCAGTTGCGGTTGAAACTTTTGGTGTGTTTGGCCCTAAATATTATCTAGTGTTTATCAATGAAATAGGAAGGAGATTATACCAGGCAACCAATGAGAAACAGTTCTTTTTTGATCCAGAAAATTAGTCTTGCCATACAACGTGGAAAAGCTTCTACTGGTTTTGGCACTATACCACCATCCCACTCTTTGGAAGAGATATTCGTTTATCCTACTTTTTCCAAGTCATATAAAATTTCAATCTGTTCCAAAAATGATGTGAGTATTAAGGATAGATTTCTTAGAGGAAAATCAAAGCAGAAAAATGTATCAACATGTCTCAAGATCTGCCATATCTCCTTTCAAATCAATAGTCAGTAGTCCCAACTCGAGTTCATTATCACGCCGCTTCAATGACCTAGACAACCACCATTTCAGAGACCACTCAGTTGAAAACAAGAGTGATGACTGCATCAGGGTTGCAGTAGTATATAGCAACGTCAAAGCACTCCGTTTCAATGGACTTGAATATGAACAGTATTATCCAGTGCTTATCCAACACAAGATGGCTGTTGGAGTATTTGAGAAGTGATGCTTGCACAAGGCATATAAACACGACCATTTCCAGTATGAAAGAAGCTTTAATCAAAGCCTTTGCTGTAGTGATCAAGAAATATTAAGTGATCAGGTGAAATATCAGATTGTTGATTTCATTGAAAATATGAAGAGGATGTTCATAAAGTCAGTTGTGGAATCATCTGCGACTGAAAATTGTAATTTAATCGCTGTTTTCCATCGTACAAGATTACCTCTCTTGGAAGGGATTCATGTTTTAAAGAGAAACATTCTCAATTGAAAATTGAATCAATACATGACTCCTCTGGAAATGGAAAAACCCTACGATAAAATTGAAGTTACCTTTTTGTAATGTTTAACAGAAAACAACTACTTCCCCGGCTAAAGCCACGCTGGACATCTGAAAGATATTGAGAAAGATCCTATATACCTAACTTGACAGAAAAAACCTGAAAGTGAAAATTTGCATTTTCATTCAGATAGTTGATTATTTATTAACTGTCCAGTTTCCATTGGAGATTCTTATCTATAACTGAGATAAGGGAGAATGTTATTCAGAAGTATCACTCACAGAATATCGCTCATTCCATTGATGCATGAACTGCATCTCTTTCGCTAGGCCTCCAATACATTTTGGTCGACAAAAATCTATTTCACTCTTCTAAGATTATCAGGGAGGTCGGAAGAATTGGAAAACATACTCTTCAGAAGCAATTTCACACTTTAATGAGGAATTGTTTGACTATTTCTTGTGCGGTGAAACTTTGAAAACATTTTTCTGACATAAAACCTGTCATGGATGGGTATGGCATGTTGATTTCATTGAAAATATGAACAGGATGTTCATAAAGTCAGTTGTGGAATCATCTGCGACTGAAAGTTGGAATTTAGTCGCTATTTTCCATCGTACAAGATAACCTCTCTTGGAAGGGATTCATGTTTTAAAGAGAAATATTCTCAATTGAAAATTGAATCAATACATGACTCCTCTGGAAATGGAAAAAACCTACGATAAAATTGAAGTTACTTTTATGTAATATCTAACAGAAAACAACTACTAAAGCCACGCTGGACATTGAACTACATCTGAAAGATATTGAGAAAGACCCTATATAACTTGACAGAAAAAATCTGAAAGTGAAAATTTGCATTTTCCCTTATCTCAGTTATAGATAAGAATCTCCAATGGAAACTGGACATTTAATAAATAATAAACCATCTGAATGAAGATTCAAATTTTCACTTTCAGATTTTTTCTGTCAAGTTATATAGGGTCTTTCTCAATATCTTTCAGATGTAGTTCAATGTCCAGCGTGGCTTTAGCCGGGAAAGTAGTTGTTTTCTGTTAGATATTACAAAAAAGTAACTTCAAGTTTATCGTATGGTTTTTCCATTTCCAGAGGAGTCATGTATTGATTCAATTTTCAATTGAGAATATTTCTCTTTAAAACATGAATCCTTTCCAAGAGAGGTTATCTTGTACGATGGAAAATAGCGACTAAATTCCAACTTTCAGTTGCAGATGATTCCACAACTGACTCTATGAACATCCTATTCATATTTTCAATTAAATCAACATGCCATACCCATGATAGGTTTTATGTCAGAAAAATATTTTCAAAGTTTCACCGCACAAGAAATAGTCCAACAATTCCTCATTACAGTGTGAAATTGCTTCTGAAGAGTATGTTTTTCAATTCTTCCGACCTCCCTGATGATCTTAGAAGAGTGAAATTGATTTTTGTCGACCAAAATGTATTGGAGGCCTAGCAAAAGTGATGCAATCCACGCGTCAATGAAATTAGCGATTTTCTGTGATTGATACTTCTGAATAACATTCTCCCTTATCTCATTCATAGATAAGAATCTCCAATGGAAACTGGACATTTAATAAATTATCAACTATCTGAATGAAAATGCGAATTTTCACTTTCAGATTTTTTCTTCAAGTTATATAGGGTCTTTCTCAATATCTATCAGATTTAGTTCAATGTCCAGCGTGGCTTTTGCCGGGGAAGTAGTTGTTTTCTGTTTCTGATATTAAAAAACAGTATCTTCAATTTTATCATATGGTTTTTCCATTTCCAGAGGAGTCATGTATTGATTCAATTTTCAATTGAGAATGTTTCTCTTTAAAATCAGATTCTGTAGTAAACACTGTCCCATTGAAAAGTGAAATTCAAAGATTCTCAATAGTTCTTACGATTTTTACTGGATGGCTTGCATGAGAACCTTGATAGAATTACAGATAGGCGTAAGCCCATTTTTTCAGAAATCGATGATAAATCAAGTGCCACTAAAAAAGCTGAAGAGTCATGGTCTAGATTCCTGATGGTAGATAACTCAAGGATTGTAGATTTATTTGTTGGCCAACTATAATCTACATCAAGGAGTACATATTGTGGTCATTGTTCAGTTACGTTTGATCCACTCTGGGACCTTTCCTTACCGATTCCGCAAATAATAGGACAAATATGTCTGGCTCATTGTTTGGATTATTTTACCATTGATAAACAACCAACATGATCGAAGTGCAGAGAGAAAAGGAAGTGCACGAAGTCCCCATCTATTTGTAAACTTCCCAAAATTCCAGTGATCAATTTAAAACGTTTTTCTCATAGAGAAAAATTGAACATGGTCATTGATTTTCCTATAGAAGGACTGGATATGAGCAACTACGCAGCGGAAAGTGTAGCCCCTTTATCGGAATTATCAATAATAGTTCAGAATTCAATGGGTCATTATTATTATTGAGAAGGGATTTACTCAAGCTGTTTTTGTCAATAGCAATACTTTCATATCAATTTAATTTCCGGTAATCATCAACTGGTTTAACTAATTTTCAATTTTGAATGTTGATTTTATAGCTTCTTTCTAATAAATGATCAGCAGCACTGGACTTATTTTCTTGCGAATATTCAGCATGGGCCAAATGTTTAAGAACCCGCAAATTCGTATATCTCTAGGTTTATCCATAATGAAATTTATCACAATTTTGGCAGCTAATTTCGTGAATTCCTTATTTATCTGAAGCTGGGATTTTGTCTTTAGGATCATCTAATAACATTTCAAGATTGTTAGTAATGCTATATACAAGCTGAAGGTTTGCGTTTCGGAAGATAGAAGTGATACCTCTCGAAAGCCGTGTATCGTATGTAATTTTTATGAATTTCTTGTTATCCTTAGGACGATTTAATATGGTTATTTGTTTAGAAGATATTTTGAACTCTGTCTTTTCCAGCAAATCATTAATTATCTACTATATTTTATAATTTGCTGAAGAAGAAAAAGTTATCAATATCGATCCACACTACTGATTTATTTGTGTACACTTTGAGCAGCCACACTCTCATATTTCATTGAGAATTAAAGAATTAAAGAATTTGAATGAATGCACCTTCATGTAGAAGAAACATTCGTTTATTCATTTTCCACTGCTAACTATGACCAATTGAAAAGTGAAAAAGTGGGGAAAATATATTAGGGATTTTTTCATCACAAAATTAACATCAACCTCTGTTTCAGAATATTCTTAAACTCCTAGATCGCGATGATTGAATCAATTGATTATACAGGTTGTCATTTGTAGCTCGCAATGTGATTATCTTTTTTTTATCAGTAACATCTGCCTAATTTGCAAAATTTCTTCACTTCTCATAAAATTCACAAAAAAATTCAATTATCGCTGCAAAAAGTAACCAAATAATACTTTTCCACTTGAATAGAATAGAAACTGTTATTTATACCCCATTACGACTTCTGGAATTTTATCATCCCAACTCCGGTCATCGTCACCTCTGACAGCCCTCAAAGCATCCAGTAAAGTGCAGTGAAATCGTTCTACTTGACCATTGGCCCTTGGTGTTGCTGTAGCTGTCCTAACATGTTTTATTTGTTTACCCTTCACAAATTCTTTGAAATACCTACTGGTAAAGGCTAGCCCATTATCTGATATAATGCGTTTGGGATATCCCAAATATTCCCCGAACATGGCTCGTAGATTTTTGATACACTCCGCTGAGCCTAATGTTTTAGATGGTCTAGCCACGAAAAATTTTGTGAATAGTCAAGATATAAATAAAGCCTTTTTTTGTTTTCGGAAATGGTCCAACCATAGTCAAGATATAAATAAAGCCCCCTAAAGTTTTCGGAAATGGTCCAATGTGATCTATGTGGACAGTGTCCATGGGAATGCTTGGCTTGGGAATAGGATGTAGGAAACCTTCAGCTTTACCATAGGTACTGTAACCACATTGTTAACAGGAATATACATATTTCTTTATAAAAGAAGACATCTTCGAAAACCAAAACTGATCTTTGATCAACTTCAGGCATCGATCAAACCCTGGATGACCTACTTCATCATGGTATTTTCTTAGCAACTGAAATCGTGCAAATTTTGGTATAACAAGTCGTTTCCCCAGAAGTGTTTTTCGATATAAGCGAATATTTTCATATGCATACTCCTTAGCCAGATATTCTTCAGGCTTAGCTCCAATTTGCTTTATGATGCATTGCAGAGCATCGTCCTTAAGTTGTATGGTTGAAAACCAGTTTTCCACCTCAATTTGTAAAACAGTGGGCGGATTTCTGCTAGACGCATCGACATGCCTCATAGCATGGCCTGGTTTGTGAATTATTTCAAACTGGTAATTTTGAATAGATAACCACCATCTAGTTATTCTGGGATTCAAGTCTTTTTTTGAAAAGGTATAGCGTACTGCTGAGCAATCTGTCACGATTTAAAAGGTTTGGCCAACAAGATAAATACGATAACGTTTTAAACTTTCAACAACAGCAAGGGTTTCGAGTTCGTAGCTATGATAATATTTCTCAGCGGATGAAGTTGTACGGCTGAAATATGCTACTGGTTTCAAGCATTTGTCTCCCGATACTTGAAAAAGTATACCAGCGAGACCGTTGGCACTTGCATCAATGTGTATTTCAATTTCCATACTTGGGTCATATGGTGCCAGAATGGACTTGCACATTAAACATTCTTTGAGTTTAGAAAAAGATGTTTCTTGATCCTGGCCCTACTCAAACGACGTATTTTTCCTTGTTGATTTGGTCAATGGCAAAGCTATGATTGCAAAATTTTTAACAAATTTTCTGAAATATCCGGCCTGTCCAAGGAATTGGCGAACTTCATGTACATTTCCAGGGCGTTTGAAATTTTGCACACATTCAACTTTTGCCGACCCTGGAGATATGCCTTTGGGGCAAATTTCATGCCCCAGAAACTGAACTGAATTCTTCAGAAATGAACATTTTTTCAATTTCAGGTTGAAACCAGACTCATTTAAAATTTTGAGAACGGTTTCCAGTAGATGCAAGCCCTCATATCGATAGATGTTGATGGTAACAACAGATCGTCCATATATACCAACACCTGACTGTAACGGAGGAGAGCGTTGTTTATGGCCCTTTGGAAGACCGCGGGAGAATTGATCAACCCAAAAGGCATTTTAAGAAATTCATAATGCCCATCCGGCGTCACAAAGGCCGTTTTTGGAATAGACTTTGGTTCTACAGATATTTGGTGAAATCCCTGATTACAGTCTAGAGAAGTGAAATAAAATTTACCGCCTAATAAATTCAGATACTCCTCTATGTTGGGCATTGGATAGATTTGTTTGATTGTTGCTTTATTAAGAGCCCTGTAATCACAACATAACCTAAATGAGCTATCTTTCTTTTTGACTAATACAATGGGGCTAGCAAAATCGGAACGTGACTCTCTCACAATACCAGCATCTACTAATTATTTTACCATATCTCTTACCAACTCCCTCTCCCTTATTGAAAGTCTGTATGGTCGATAACAAACAGGTTTAGAGTCATATTTCAGCTTAATTTCCAATGAACAACCCTTAACAGTTCCCAATTCTGCAGAAATTTGTGCAAAACAACTTCTCCACTCATTCAAAATATTCAAAACATTACGCCGAGTTTCTAAATCTAAATCGGTATTCATATCGAGCTCATCCGAACTAAATGGTTTCAAACAAGAATCTTTAATCAGGCTCATCTTATAACTTTCCATTGTCCTAGAGTCGATGCACCGCCAACCTCGGCCGATTAATTTTCCATCCTGCCAGGTCACTTCTTGATCACCCATATTGGAAACTGGAATCACACCATTGTACCCGCGAAGAATCATGCCGGGAATGCAGATTAAATTACGTCCAATTTGGAATCGCTTATTATCCGTATAGACGTCTTCATAATCGTTTACCTCCGTTATTATCACTGATACCATTGATGTTGTCTTGGGCGGTAGCGTGATGTCCTCCAAAATATAAAGACGTGGCCGCATGTTTATTCCATCTAGAGTAATGTTGCCCAACAAATCTCCATCGTCCTTGGTCAGCATAGCCTTTCCCGACGAAACGAAAAGTGACACCACTTCGGCGTTAGTAATTGGTTGTCCTAGGATCATATTGAAATTATCCATATTTGCAGTGGTCACTAGAGCGGAGGTTTCCATCTGGAAATCATCGATCTCCAAAACAAAGTTGGTTGCCTTGTCAACACGTGTAAGAGACCCTCCGAACGATTTCAATGTATTTGACATGGAAAAAACTGGTAGTTGGAGTTTTTCCACAACAAAATTTTGAATAATATTCACCTGCTGTCCACTATCCAAATATGCATTTACATGTTTGCCATTTATAGAACACTTTTTTTAATATATGTCATTGATATCCTGTGTGTTTATCAACTAAATCGATTTCGGCTCAAGTGCATCTGTCGGCTTACTTGACTTGACAAAATTATTTTTTCAAAGTCGGCAATCTTCCTTTTTGTGCCCATATCGGTAACAAAAGTAGCACCATAGGGTGCCTTTGAGGCGACAGTCTCTAGCCACGTGACCAAACTTGAAACACAGTTGAAACATTCTCTGGTCCTATTAGGAACATTATCAAGTCTCGTCCTTTTAGCCTTCAGTTCTTCTCGTTGACTCTGATAGTTTTCGAGGGGAGCGATGGAACCTGCATAAAGTTCATCAAATGTTGAACATTGGAACGCCGTGGCATTGGCCTGAAGTTCCAATGGTAATCCTTTTATGAGGCATGAAATTGCTGCTTCTTCGTCCAACCTGCATTGCCTGCATCAGAGCCAATTTGTCGTGGTAGTAATGTGTCATCGTCTCACCTGATCTCTTTCTTCAAACAATCAATTTCTAACACCGTTGCGTAATCAGTACACCTAGGAAAGGCACGGGCCAACGCCGTTTTCCATTCGCACCACGATTTCTTATAATCACCCAGTCTGTTGAACCAGTTTCTTGCCGATCCTCGCAGTTTTTATTGCATAAATGTAGTTTTCTGATAGTCGGTCCAACAATGAATTTTCCTAGCTGATCTATTTTTTGGATCCACCCTGTGATCGTCATCGTTTTTTCATCTTGATCAAACACTGGCACTATATCACCGGTTGCCCTAGATGTTGAAGGCCCCGCGGATTCAATATTTATTTCGTTAGTTACCGCCTCCGAAGAACTTGAACTGAATATGAGAGCTTCACTTACTTTTCTTTCGATATGTTTCTCCAATAATTCGCGATATAGGTCATTCTCGTTATCACTCATTTTGAAAATTTGGGCTTCGCGTCACTCGTTTTCACAAAGCACAACGGCGGCGCGTAGAGTTAATATCCCACTTCTGATGTTAATACACTTTTGTTAATACACGTTACCTATTGGTGATGGGAATTTGATAACTTCAATTCAATAGTAAACTCCGATATATTTTCGACTGTATTACACCGAATTCTAAATACAACTGATTTCCCCATCCCATCCCGATATATCCTATCACTTATCTCCTAACAAAAACGCTAACACAACTATTATTCATAATCTGGTGAACACTCATCCCTTGTTCTTATCAATGTGTCATTTTGGAATTGACCGCGGCGAAGTGGTAACAATAGATTTTAGTATTCTGTTATTATTTATCTGATCTGGTCCAGGATATGAGACAACTTTCAATTCATTTGTGAAATTTATGATTTCAGTTTCTGTGATAAGTTTAAAAAAAATGCTTTCTGCGTTCTGAATAGGTACTAATGATATATAATTTTCCGGAACATTCATTTCCTTTGCTAATTTGGGACCAATATTTGTGAAATTTTTTGTTCAGTTTTTATAATGAGGTTATTCTAATCGTATATTTCGTTTATACTTTTCTTATTCTTTGTTTTATGCCCAGTTGCTTTATTTACTACTTTCCAATTTTTTTTTATATCACCTTCTGTTTCATTCAGTTTGTTTAATAATGATTTTCTTTTGTAGTTTTTATGAGTTTATTGAGAAAATTTCTATATTTTTTGTACATTTCCAATAGATAAATATCATTATTATTTTTTGCCACCAGTTTACTCAGTTTATCTCTTTTTCAAATTGATGTTGATTTGTAATCCACGGTTTTATTTTAACAAATTTTTTGTGAATTTTTTGAATGCGTGATGACATGTTTATATAATTCAAAATTTTAGCAAATATATTGAAAGCATTTTCTGTTTCTATTTTTTCATATACTTCAGACCAATTTTCATTCGATAAACAATTTATCAATATTTTGAAATCAACGTTTCTGAAATTTCCAATTTTTTCAGAGGGTTTTGATTTTTCAATTTGTATGCGACATGAAGTAGGAAAGTGGTCAGTGGTGAAGATTTCGAAGACAGAAAAAATTATCTCTGTGTCTGAAAGACAACTCTTAACAAAAAAAAATGATCCAGGCAGCTTTTAGAATTGTTAAATGTCCTAGTGGGCTCATTCAAATGGTAATTGAAAGAGTAAGAATTTAGTATATTGAGATATCCATTTGAGTAGAAATCATTATCATATAAGATATTTATACTGATATCGCCAGCGAAAATTTCGATTTTTTCTTTGTTCAAACTTATTACATATTCTAAACTATTCAAAAATGTATTCAAATCAGTTGAAGGAGGTCTATAAATTGATGTTATTCCAAAATTTACATTTCCCGTACTACAAATAGCTCTTATAAATTCAAAACCTCCTCTCTCAATAACTGAAATATTCGATAGAAAATCATTTTTAACGTAGGAGGGACGTCGAAGATGACGCAGCGTTAAAGATGACGCACCATAGTTTCTCAGCAACTAATGCATAAATATCAGCTTTTGTACTCGCTGCGCCCTCTTTACTTTAAGGGTCGATGAGTCCTCCATATTGTTGTTCAGTGTAAATAAGACAGTAGAACGTGAAACACGTATAATTTTTATTATTTGGCTCTCTAACAAAATCAAACTTAAGTTATTTAATTTTAGTTTTATTAAACTTATTTCAGTACAATACGATTCAGTGACATTTTGTGCTAGTACGGCATAGGATATTTATTAAATATTACAGAAGCTGAATAATTCAAAATAAAATTTAGTGAGTTGTGCGCAACCGGCTAAGATGACGCCAGGGTGCGTCATCTTTGCCTCCTCAGTTTGTTACGTTAGCTATTATGTATATTCATATATTTGTTATATTAGTGTTTTAAAGCTTGCGTGTTTCTTATAGTTATGGGTAAATATAGAAGAAAAACTCAGAGAAGGCCGTTTTCTGAAGAAGCTCTTGACGTGGCCTTTAATGCAATCTTGGAAGATGGTCGTAAAATTCGAGAAGTGGCCAGATCGTTTGAAATACATGAAGCTACGTTGAGACGAAAACCAAAAATCAGAAATTCAACAAAAATAGTGAAATCTGAGTCACTTGGAAGAGCTCCAATATTTTCGCGAGCTCAGGAAAAAGAGATTGCAGACCATGTTCTCAAATTGGCAAATTTATTTTTTGGACTAACTTCTATAGAACTGAGAACAATGGTTTTCAAATACACAGAACAGAATAACATTCAACACAATTTCAATAAAGACAAACAAATGGCTGGCAAAGATTGTAACCAGGCTTTTGTAAAGAAAAATCCGCAAATCTCACTCAGAAAACCTGAAGCCACTAGCATAAATAGGATAACCGCTTTTAATAAAACGGAAGTCGACAGCTACTTTGAAAATTTACGAAAAGTGCAAGAAAAGTATAAGTTTCTTCCAGATCGCATGTTTAATGTAGATGAAACCGGTATATCTACGGTTCCTAGAGAATCAAGTAAAAGACGTGGACCAAAAGGGGTGAAGCAGTTTGGGATCATTTCTTCATGGGAACGTGGAAAAAACATAACAGTGATTACCGCATTTAGTGCATCTGGTAATTATGTTCCACCTTTATTTGTATTTCCTAGAAAGCGAATGAGCCCTCAGTTAGAAAAAAATGGACCAAGTGGCGCAATTTACACTTGTACGGACAATGGGTGGAGCAATGAAATTGTATTTTTTTTGTGGCTGCAACATTTTCAAAAAAAGAACCTTATCGAGCACTGATAATCCAGTATTACTTTTACTAGATAACCACACAAGCCATATTTCACTTGAAATATATTACTTTTGCAGAGAGAATGGGATTGTTATGGTTAGTATTCCACCCCATACATCCCACAGATTACAACCTCTAGATGTGACATTTTTTGCCGCATTAAAAAATATATACAGTCGGTATTGTAATATGTTTTTGAAATCAAAAATCAGAAACTCTGAGTTTGAAAACAAAATAACTCCATACGATGTGGCTGAGATTTTTAAGTTAGCATACGACCAAGTTGCAAATATTGAAAAAGCAGTTTCCGGATTCCAGGCATGTGGTGTTTATCTATTGAACAGCGATAAGTTCACAGAGGATAACTTCGCTCCTGCTGATAATATGAACTATTCTAGAGTGGAAAGAGATGTTTCTCTTGCATCAATACCTGTAGATATAACAACCCCACAACGAACAGTACCTCAATCTCACAGAAAACAAGAATCACCCCAACCATCAACCAGCAAAGAGTCACCTCCAAGTCACAAAACTCCCCCAAAAGAAGATTCACGAAACCTGCGCATACTTCAATTGATATTATTTGTCCTGTTCCTGTGCCCAATAAGAAAGTTGAAGGAAAATGTAGTCGACCAAAGCAGCACTCTGAGATATTAACCAGCACCCCTTTAAAAGAAGATTTGGAAATTAAAAATAATGAAAAGATAGAAAAAAAGTTGGAAGAAGCCAAAAAAAAAAGATAACAAAAAAAAGTATTTGTTGACACTGCCGGTTCAAAAAAGGCAGATACAACTAAAGTGAAAACCGGCGCAATCAAGAAAAAATTATCCAAATAAAAAGTGGAAGATAGCGAGACCGAAGAAAGCAATTTATCTGAAGATGGACTCTGTGATGACGATAAATTGGACGACTTGATTGACGAGGGATCCAACACGGACATTTGCATATTAAGTGGAGATTTCGGTAGAAAAACCGAAACATGGTTTCGATGCACACGTTGTGGAAAGTGAGTCCATACGGGGTGCAGTGGTGCAGATAGTCCCAAAAATTATATTTGTGACTTTTGCTAATTATATTAAATTTTTTATTTTTCTGAATTTATAAGGATTAACAATTTATTTTAATAAATACCAAAGAATATAGTCAATTCTCAATTAATGTTTCCATTTTTTGAACTACCATACTTCTCCACCACAGTGCGTCATCTTATTCTCAGAGATGCGTCATCTTATCCTCAGAGATGCGTCATCTTATCCTCAGTGAAGGGAAAGATGACGCAAATGCATTTTTTTCCCGAAAAATATATTGCACTATACCTAATTGAAAAAACAAGTATAGCAAATAATAACAGAAGAACTAAGCTACGAGACCATGATAGTCACAATAGCTCAATTGATTTGGTTTCGTAAATATAAAAAAATTGCTTAGGTGCGTCATCTTCGACGTCCTTCCCCTATATGATACAACCATCATTTGACAAAGATTTGAAGAATTATGAGAATTTGTATAATTTCGTATGTTATAGTAGTTAATATCGTTTCGGATAGAACGATTATATCGTAATTGAAATTGTTCATTTGTTGTGATTTCAAAAACATCAAAAACTGATCAAAATTTTTACTAATACTGCGAATATTCATTTGTAAAACGTTCAACCCAGTAAGTTCGTCAAAGTGTTGAGAATTTTGACTATGAAAATATTGATTGGTACTAGAATCCATTATATAGTATTCAGTATTCTCTCTCACAATTTCAATTCTTTTGGAATAAATGGGGCTTGGAAGATCATCACTAGCATGATTTATGTTTTTTTGATTACCATATTTTTCATTTGAAAAGAAACAATTGATGCATTTAGGAGAACTATTTTTCATACATTTGCTGAAATTGTGATTCCCTGCACAGAAACTACATATTTCTTTGGGATTTTGGCAAGAGGAAGTTTTGTGTCCAAAGGAAAAACAACGGTAACATTTGAGAACATTGAAATCCTCTACAATTTTACATTGTCCCCAACCAATATTGATTTCCCTATTTACCAATTTCTTAAAAGTCTTTCCACTTGATTCTCCATATAGAATCCATTTCTTCGAATATTTCGATTGTCTTGAAAATTTGATAACAATCTCATAATCTTCATCAACGCATTGATTTAAATCTCTCAATTCTGATATCAATTCTTTATTATTGGTGAAATTTCTTTGAATTCCTAGTATGGCGATTCGAGGTTTCCTCTGTTTGGTCAATTTTACTTCAAAGTTACTGCCCAGTTTTTCTTGTGCTAAATTCAATAATTTTTCTGTTTTTTCTTAATTTTCAGTCTTCAGGATAACATAACCATTTTTTCTTGTTTGGAAATGTCTTATGGGTGCTTTTCCTTCTCGGGGTCGATTTTTTCTTGACTATTTCAGCTGTCGCTTCAGTATTGTGTTTGGTATCTTTAGATTTAATTATAATGGACCTTTACATTTACGGAAAATAAATGACAAAACTCGTTTAAATCGATAGTTGTTAGTCTGAAAAGTCCATTTAACAAAAAGTTCCATTATTTTTCTTTCATTTTAAAAAAATATCGCATTTGAAAGTGCCGCTGACGTCACGTTCATCGGAAATACCTTCCACCAGAATCCACGTTCCGAAACGGGCAATACCGTTGTCCTTAAAAATATAACTTCTAGCATGATATAAGCCGTTGAGAAATAATCAATACATTGTCACTTGATCAACTCATAGATAAAAATCCACATATTAGCTATTTTTTACTGTATTTGTAACTTTAAAATTTTCTGAACGAACCCTCCATTTGATGAAGAACGAGCATTGACAACACAGCAAATCGTAATGACAGTTCTCAATTGTCAAAAGTTATATGGAGATGTGAGGTTAATGTTTATTTTATTTACATTCAACAATCAACATTCATTTTGATAGTTCAAGGTCTTTTTTGCAATGACTAATATTATAAATCATTCCTAGAACTCCGCTTTGAATACAATAATAACATAACGTAAAGTACTCACTTGGAAATGTTCTTCACAAAAACATATATTTCCGATTTTCACAAAAGGTTTATTCACTGTTTTGAACCACATTTTCCGACGCACTTCATATTTAGGTGCATAAAATAATTGTTTATTGCAATTTTCACTGGTGTTCAGACAACCGGGTACAAAGCACTTTTTCGACATGTTCAGTTATTGCAGTGATACAGGTACTGGAGATACAGGAATTAATAACAAATTTTAGAAAACAAACAAAAAAAGCTCTCAAAACTTAAAAAACCGCATTAACCTCAAAAAATAAATCAAGGTAGTGTTCGTTGAAGTTTAGATCTGATGGAACTGCTCCACTTGTATCAAATGGGTAGGCAAATGAGTTAGACAGAGACAAACTAATCTTATTGATCGCACCGTGAAACAGACGAAAGAACCCATCTGGTATCAAATGACAACTGTCATACGACACATATTTGAATGAGAATTTGGTGCACAACTTTAACAACGTTGCCAAGTTTAGTTTTGATGAACGTGACGTCACGAAACCACTTTTCTTCCGATTATAGATAAACTAGCGGTCAGAAAAAATAAATAAAAAATCCCGAGTGATACTAGCGTATTTACTTTCTAATTTCAGTGTTACCTCATATCTCTTGGAGTGGTCCATTGCTTGAGCATCGATTTGAGAGGACGTTATTGGTATTTTTGTATAATTGTTGCTGACGGCCATTGCATAGGTAGAATTTTCATTGGTTTTCTGTGACAATTTGATACTTTCACTTAAATTTTCGAAATCTCGTTCTAGATGGTAAATAATTTTCAGAATAAGTGCCATGTTTTTCATTAAGTGATCCTAGGAACTCTTATTGAAGAATATTTCATTTGAAGACCTTTTGGATTTGCATGCTTCACAATTCCAGGAAACAATATTCTTTAAAGAGTCTATTTTTTTGAACTGAGTATTTGAAATTCCAAATATATGAAAATACATTTCACATCCTCCATCACAAAAAATTATAATATCCTTTGAGTTTTCTTTGTGGCATTTATTGCAGTTATTACTGAGTTCTTGTATTGATGAAGGGTCAACTTTCGTTTAGCTGAAATCAGTAATAGAAAAACTGTTGCCATGGCAACCGTTGCTATGGTAACAAGAATACAGGAAACCGATTCCCATGGTGCGGAAATGCGTAGTTGCCAAGTTGTCTGCTTAAGTTTAGCTGAAATCAGTTATATAAAAAAGGTTACCATGGTAATCATTGTTAGGGTGAAGGGTAAACAAAAATGCTATTCCCGTTTTGCGGAAATGCATGGTTGCCAAGTTGGACCAGTAATAGTTCAGTTGAAATCAGTTATGGAAAACTTGTTGCCACAACAACAGTTTCTTTGATTACAAGTAAATAAAAACCCAATTTCCATGGTGCGGAAATGGGTGGTTGCCAAATTTTCTGTATTATTTCACCTCAAATTAGTTAAGAAAAAGTTGATGCCGTGGCAACCGTTGCTAGGATGAGTGAAAAGAAAAACCCGATTTCCGTTTTGGAAAAATACGCGGTTGCCAAATTATCAACTTGAAAATAAATTGAAACTTGAAGAGGGAAACATTCTCAGTAGAAAACACCCTGATTCCACTGGAAATGGGAAGAACCTACGATAATTTTTTTGTAATATCTAACAGGAAATAATTATTTCCCCGGCTAAAGCCACGCTGGACATTGAACTACATCCGATAGATATTGTGAAAAGACCCTATAACTTCAAAAAAAAATCCAAATTTGAAAATTCATATTCTCATTCTCATTCTCATTCAGTTCAAATTAAATGAGGCAATTTTTTGTAATATCTAAGAGGAAACAACTACTTTCTCGGCTAAAGCCACGCTGGACATTGAAATATTTGAACTAACCAAACTGATCCTCATTGCTTCGGAAGAGGCAAATTCACTGTTTACACCAATTGCGGGTCGTTGATTCAGGGATAGATCAAGAATTCATTCACTGCAAAATAACAGATTAATTTAAAATATCAGATTCAGACCACACCAAACGCGAGCGAAGCGAGCGCGTCCGGCCGACATTTCGCAAATCCGCGCGCATGGATTTGCGAAATGTCGGCCGGACGCACTTGCGTTCATGTTACTACCTTGTCAATTTTCTCCACGCAATGAAAAAACTCTTTTCCAACCTGGTGGAGAATAATGTATTTATAATTCGGTCATATGTGGAATTCATTGTGAACCCTTACAGTAATTTGAGATATAGGACTATATCACAAGACATGCGAGCGAAACGAGCGGGTCTGGCAGACATTTCGCAAATCCGCGCGTGCGGATTTACGAAATGTCGGCCGGAACCCATCGCCTTCATGTTACTACATGGTCCATTTTCTCAAATTTATGAAAAAGCTCTCGATCATTTTTAGTGTGTGGTCTGTGGAGCTAGCGATTGCTTTGCTCATTTGTGATCAAAGTAAGATTGACAAATGTAAATAGTTATATAAATAATCTTTTTGAACGACGCGCTTTCAGATGAATGAATATTTATTTTGATATTATTTTACAGTAATTAACGTAAATCTTTTTCAAGCGCTCCTAACTTGGTAGCAGCAATAATTTGGCAACCATGCATTTCCGCACCACAAAAATTCGGGTTTTCTGTACTCGAAATCATAGCAATGGTTGTCACACTTTTTCCATAATCAATTGTTGCTAAACCATAACTTGCCAAACTTGGCAATCTCGCATTTCCGCTAAACAGGAATGGCATTTTTGTTCACTTTTCACCATAACGACTATCATGGCTACATTTTTTGCATAACAAATTTCAGCTAAAGTAAAGCAGAGAATTTGGCAACCATGCATTTCCTCACTATGGGATTCAAGTTTATGTTTACTTGTGATCATACCAACGGTTTCTATGGCAACAGTTTTTCCATAAATGATTTCAGTTAAACTATATCTGGCCCAACTTGGCAACTATGCATTTCCGCAAAACGGGAATAGCATTTTTGTTTACTCTTCACCCTAACAACGGTTACCATGGTAACCTTTTTTACATAACTGATTTCAGCTAAACTAAAGTGGACAACTTGGCAACCACGCATTTCCGCACCATGGGAATCGTGTTTTTGTATTGTCGTTACCCTAGCAACGGTTGCCATGGCAACAGTTTTTCTGTAACTGATTTAAACTAAACCAAAGTTGAGCCTTGATGAAGAACTTTCAGCATTTTGTTTCTCAGATGGTCCACTCTCTAAGAGATCTTGCATCGAAACTAAAAAATTTTCCAAAATTTTTCCGGAAAATCATACTTCTGGGATATTTGGGAGGATTATATTTTGTAATGGATCCATCTTCATTTTCACTGTTCCAGTCACTGGTTAACGTGAGAGGAAAATCTTCATATAATCATTTTGGCACATATTTACTTGACACATGTCAACAATAACACGATAAAGTCGATAACAAATTCTTTATAGAGTATTTTTCACTTAGCCTAATTGGAGAAAATGGAATCCCTCTAATTTTATTTCTAGGAGAAAATAGCAGTAGAATAATATTATACGGTTCGCAACAAAATGTTTAAAATATGCTATAAATTCTACACAACGATGTGAAACCTCGTTATCGGTTGGTTGAAAGTTATCGAAAAGTAAACGGAGTTTCGTGCTTTTCGGGCATTATATTTTCTTTTGAAGTGAATAGCGTGATGAATGCAGTGGAGATTTCATTACTACAACCAAGGTTCCAAACTGTGCAGGACAAATAGCGCGTTAAATCCGGTTCGTTTAGACGAGTTTGCTAGTGAATGAGCTAATGGCATGCAATTTATCATTTACTTGATTCTATGGGATTTTGAAAAGTAAATCGTTGAAATCTTTCATAAAGGGTGGCCCATCGAAAACGAAACCGAAATGCATTACAGGCAGGGAAAGAACTTTTCGGTCGATAAAATACAAAAACATTAAAGTTGTTTGTCAGGGGGACATTTTTTTAAGCAAATCCTGCAACCCCTTAAGTGGGCAACCCCTTAAGAAAAAAATCTGAAGGACTTAAGTGGAGTGACCGAGGGGGCAACTCAATGGACTAGTTTTCATTTTTTTATTATAGATTAATTCTAGAAATTTAAGTAAAATGAAACGAAAATGTGAAAGAGTGATTGAAATATCTCTAGAAATATAAAAATTATGAAGTTGCGCTTGGAAGAATAATTTCATAGTACGCAGCGCTCTAGTATGTGACGTCACGCCACATGAGCGAAGCCGATGTGGCGACTGGTAGTCACAGAGTGCTTACAAATTTATCGGTGTGCAATCACTTGCGCAGTTCGTGTCATGTATTGTTCATTAGACGATGACTGAAATTAAAAAAAAATCCTATAAATATTGTATTGCGCTTTTGTGTAATAGCACGACAATTAGAAACCCAATAAATTGTTTTTTCATGTACCAAATGACATGAATAAAAGGAAGAAGTGGTGCAAAGTAATGAGGCGTGACTTAATTGGACCTGAAAGTACTACATATGTGTGCCTTGGCGCGGCTAAGGATCTAATAGGTAATTACACCCAGGTGAATAAAAAACGGCCACCTCAAATGTTAACAAATTATGATCTTGAATAACTTTTTAAATTTTAGTCCGATTTTGATAGTTTTTGCACCTTATCGAAGAAAATTTATCCTAGATTGATTCTGGTCAAACATATTTCCTAATAAGGTCCGAATTATACACATTATACGAGGGAAAACAAAGTTTTGTTTCTGTCATCTAAGTTTGAGGCACCATGTGTTGAAATACAGCTCTTAGATGACACTCAAAACCCTTCTGTATGCAAGCTTGGGTCGTGCCCTATACGTTGCCTTTCAATTCATTTCGATATCACAATTCGTTTGAAATTTATGAATTATTGAATAAAGCAATGCATTTTCTCTGAGTGATCTTTTTTCTTCAATATGGAAAAATTAACAACTAAACGATAACATATAAACGAACGAAATGTGTACGGTTGAGTAGTGTTAGTATGTACTATGTTCGCATGCCTACCTGCTAGCTTGTCCAGATGACCATTCTTCAGATATTAGGGAATCAAGATAAGAAAATACACTACTCACTTAGTTGACTTGCCAGTCTACAGATGTTTTTCTGTAACCCATGGTGGGTTTGTGGACTAGCTCCGAGTTCAAATCTCCTCTACAACAATTTTTTTTCTTTTTTCAACTCAGCAGACGCATCACACTAGGGTCAGCCATCTCGGTTGGAAACGGCTTCGATTCTGGGAGGATTTTTGTTCAAAAAGAAATTTAAAAGAAAACAGAATAAATAAAAGATTTAGTTAAGATTTCCTTATAAGTAAAATCCCAGGGGCTCCAGACATAACTTATTTTTGAAAAGATGAAGACTTAGGTTCTGAGTGGAGTCTCATGTACTTTTAATACCTGCATGCTTGTGGAGTTCGCTCTGTGACACCTAGGCAAGTACCAGGTGAGAAAGGTAACTAAAAATAAGAGTTACTTAACTTAAATTTGTGTGGCTGATTCTTATGCATATTTTGTAGAATATCACTCTGAAGTAATTTGTAGAGTTTTAAAGCGTCTGACACTTTTGAAATTACGAACGATAGACGGTAAGGACAAGTTGTACAAAACAAGCTCAACAACAGTTCAACTAAATTTAGTTCAGTTGCTAAAGAACTAGAAATTTCATTGGCTAATCCCTAGCAACTGAAGCAAGCTTACTTGAACTGTTGGTGAAGTTGTTCAATATTCTAGCAGCATATTGATAATTTCGTTCCTCTTCTAAGAGAGTTATAGCTTTACCGCAGTTTTCTTCACTCAAAACCACTGATAGAACGATTATACGTTTTCTCAAACTGACGTTATGACAATAACACAACTGTCAAATGATAAACAAGGTGGAACAATTGTTTTCATGGCAATCATGGTCATTGAAGATGACAAATATGTAGAGAAAATACAATGCTTTATTCAATGATTCATAAATTTGAAACGAATCGTGATATCGAAGTGAATGAAGAAGCAATGTATAGGGAATGAACCAAGCTTGCAAACAGGATCGTTTTGAGTCTCATCTATGAGCTGTATTTCACCACAGGGTGTCTTAAACTTAGATGATAGAAACATAAGTTTGTTTTTCTTCGTATACTATGTATAATTCGGACCTTACTGGGAAATATGTTTGATGAGAATTAATATAGAATTTTTTTTTTCCATTTGTTGAAAAAACTATCGGAATCGGACTGAAAATAAAAAAGTTAATCAAGATCAACATTTGTTAACATTTCAAGGTTGTTTATGAACCTGAGTGCATTTGTGGTGTGTCGATCTCAGACATGTGGCGTGACGTCACAGACGAGTCGGAGACCAAAGATGTTCCTTGCTAAAATGCGTAATTTCAAATTATGCGTAATTTCAAATCATCTATATATCAGTCATTTATTGATGGATTAAAATAACAAAGATTTACTAGTTCTGATCTATATTTGAATTCCATCGCGTCAAATATAGCATTTTCAACATCACTCAACTAGTCCATTGCAACCCTTCGTCCTAACCAGCGTCCTGGAAAAAAGTGTCATTTGAGTAATCGCGCACAGTTAGAGACTAATGCAAAGGAGCTCCGTTTTGTTGAAAATCAATTCCTGTGCATTGTATGCAGGGCCCTTCTCTATAATATTTGTCAGAGCTGGGTCGATGGCATTTTATAACAAATCCAGGTACATATTTCCATCAAAATTTCCAGGAAGGAAAAAATGGCCTCTTATGGAATTTCCGAAAATACCAACCCATACCTTCAACTTCGGGGGGTGTTGTGTGTGCGACTCGTGGCAAATCTTTGAAATGGTAACAGCCCAGTAACAACAATTGTGGCGACTCACTGAACCATTCAAGAAGAAACTACTCTCGTACAACAACAACAACAACAATTCATACAGCGAACGAACGCGAACGAATGCAACCGAACAAATTCGTTCGATTAATGTGGACGTCACGGAAAACAAGACCGAACACGTTCGTTCGCCTTCGCTCGACAGGCGGTACATCAAAAGAAATTTGTGACGAATTCGTTTGACCTGTGTTTTAGTGAGTACGGCTTGACAGCAGCATTCGGTTGTTTCATTGAATCCATATTTCTTGCAATGCAGAGTTGCACTTATATTATATCGAGTGCGGTATTATTGAACTAATCATTTGAAATTAGTGATGGAGTAATTCTACGTCCATACTACTTATCGATATACAGGGTAAACCTTGTACAATATTGAAACTGGTGATAGCCCAGGTGATGACTGTTCAGAATATCGGAATTTCACCTTTGTAAAATTCTCACCGTTTTCGAGATAATGAGCATTTTTTAAATTTCTGGAAAATCACTACCCCACCTTGGACTTTTGAGTGCCATGTCTACAAATTGAGACCAATTCAAATATCTTTGCTGCTGAAGATTACTGATGAGTGATGCTTTCAGATGTACAAAACAGTTTTTCAGAAAACGATACAGTTTTTCAAGAAATAAGAGTAAAATGCCAGGTACGAGTTTCACCAATTTTTTTAACAACAGTTTGACATTATTGTTTGAAAAAAACATAACCAAGTGGAAGTGGATACTCTTTACAAAAGAATGCCCTTTTTGTCCAGACTCTACCATGGTATAAAACATACGATAATTATTTTTGGAAGGAGTAGAATTTCTATTATATTAAAGTGTGATGGTATTCTGAGCTAAAATCAACTCCATTAGACTTTGTCATTTTTATCCTATAAAGATGAAATAATTAAATAATTATGAGTAATAAAACGAATCAACTGCTTAGAAGCATTCACTGAGATGTAAAGAAGTAAATACTAATTCAACGTTTTTTTGAATCAACATACACTATAAACCACAATAACGATTATTCAACATCGCACTGAATAATATTACGAAAATGTTATTTTCCATCCACTCGTACGCAGAGACGATATATTTTCAAGAAGAACCTTTTCAAATTCGTTATAGGTTATAGACCCCAAATTAGCTATTCTCTGATATCTCTGATATCGTTCTGCATAAAGCGCTGCTGCAGCAGTAGCACTACCTCCACATTCACTATAAATGTAATGCATATGCGCATATTCTCAGGGAGTACAACGTGTTCACTGCATGACAAAGAAATAAATACCACTGAATGAAACAAGCGGAATAATTTCAAAAAACTACGACAGAAGTCACAAGTTGTTCAAACAAAATGTGACAGCTACCTACTAGATTTTTTCAATTCTATTTACAGAAGATCCGTTTATGCACAATGCTGCATTTTATTTTTTCATTAGAAAACTATTGCTCCTACAGACACAACAAAGGAGTTAGAAAAGTTTTTAATTTTCGTCAAGGATTCAGCTTCTAAAAAATTTTGCACTTATTTGGTTATACCCTGTATATTTATCGGTCTCTGAAACTTTGTTGGAATCTGGATGTTGGACAATTGCGACATTTATCACAAGAATTCGTATTAATCGGTGCCATGTCGGATAATCGACATTTCATTTCGATAATTTCATTAGGCTTAATGAAAAGTAAATTTTATTGACATGCTATTTAATGTTACCAAGTAGTCCATTCTTTATTATTACTTAATAATCATTTCCACATTTTATCTTGATAAAATCGAAATAAAACTATTTTTGGGCGTAAGTATAAATGTTGATGGAAACCTAGAATAAAACCACGCCCAATTCAATAGAAATCACTTTGTCCAAAAATAATTATAGTTTGTTTCATACCATGGTAGAGTCTGGACAAAATGAGCATTATTTTGAAGTGAATGTCCACTTCCAATTGGTTATGTTTCCTTCAGACAATGAAGTGAAACTTAAAAAAAAAAAAAATTAATGAAACTCAAATCTGTTATTTTACCCTCATTTCTTGAATATTTTTTCTCACTTTCTGAAAAACTGTTCTGTACGTCTAAAAGCATAACTCATCAGTAATCTTCAGAAGCAAAAATATTTGAATTCGTCTCAATTTGTACACATGGCACTCAAAAATCCAAGGTTAGGTAGCGATTTTTGAGAAATTCTTAAAATACCTATTATCTCGAAAACGGTGATATTTTTACTGAGGTAAAATTCCGATATTCTGAACAGTCATGACCTGGCCTATTACCAGTTTCAATATTGTACAAGGTATATCGACAGCATGAATGCCTATGGAATCCTATTTACAACGATTATAAAAATAAGATCAAAAAGTGGACGCATGGAATCAAAGAAGTGAAGTTATGAAGTGTGATTTGGGGGGAAGTTAAGAAGAAAATGGAATCATTGTTGAGTTCATTCAGACGAGAAAGGCAGAAGCAAGAATGTACTGTTAAAACTGGTACTGGAACTGATGACATATTTAAATATAAGTGGTTTTTAATATGGGTTTTTTAATGGATAAATTTGCACCAAAAGAAACTATTGATTCAGAGGTAAACTGAAACATATATATTTGTCATTTGTATACCAATAATTCGGTTTTAATTAAACTACTACTACATTGCTACAATACATAGTTTTACGCATATGTATTTTGCCAACTGACACTACCTTCATTCATGAAATATTCAGCAAATTCATTTCTAATTGCCTCGCATCTGGCCGCACTTTTTTTTCTACCTTAGTTAAAGGAAGAAAAGACGGAGGATTATTTTCGTTTTCAATTCGCCAAGCTCCAGGATTTATTACGAGAATTCTTGCTTTTTCTTAAGAAATTGTGTAAATAGACGCAAGCTAAAATTACTATTGTAGCTTTTTCTGGTTATAATAACATAACTTTTCTTAAAACTCTGAAAACAGCAGACATTATGCCGAAAACATTTTCAATAACGCGTCTCGCACGACAGAGTCTGTAATTAAAACTATGTTTCTTGGATCCTTTTCTTTATTCTACAGGATGCGCTTTCATTAAATGCTCTTGAAGACTAAAGGCATCGTCTCCCACAAATACATTGTTTGTTAAAAATTGTTATTTCCGTCAACCGATTGCACCCCTACGCGAAGTCTTCGAGAGACTTGTGTGAGCTAGGGAAGACGCAGCCCTTACCTTTTAACGTGTGATGCCATGCAAGAGGCCGGTGAATCGGTGGATCGAACCCACGACCCCACGCTTGCGAGGCGTACGCTTTTACCAGCCGACCACCTATAGGGCACTTGTGTTTGTCTACCTGGTAGAACGTTATCAGAAGGCAAATTGAGTTTATTGTCTTGCAGTTTCTTCCAAAAAGTAGTGTTTTTTATCACACCACCATCTGAAATTCTACATTGGCAACCGATATCCGCAAACAAAAAACAATAATTTGAGTCAGCAATCCCCATCAAAACTATGCTGAAATTTTGTTTATAGTTGAAATAGTCACTGCCGCTGTGTATTGGTGCCTGTAATATACAGTGTCTGCCGTCTATAGGACCAAGGCAATGTGGAAAATTCCACTGGATTTCGTAGTTTTCAGATACAAGCAGCCAATGTTCTTCAGTACTAGGCATCTGCAAATAAAATAGTATATTAAAGTATAAGTGGATAAAAAGGTCTTTCAAACACGCTCGATTTTTCGAGTACGACGGCGCAGCCGGAGTGCTCGAAATAGAGCAAGTGTTTGAAAGATCAGTTATCCACGAACACTTAGCGTTGTTTTTTTCAATTGGTGTACTTTGAAATCATAAATACTCGGATTCATTATTACAAATAATGGAAATAAGAACTTATAATGTAAAATGGTTGAATTCGTGATGAGACATCAGTATACCTTTCGTTAAAGTCTGAATAAAAGTTTTGCATTTGTTTGTAATATTTCAGTGGACGTTACAAGGTACTCCTGTCAGATCAATAATCATAACTAAGATGTCTAAAAACCATGGTGTGTCGACTCATTCCTGCAAAACTGTGGGATGAAACGGGAGACAATTCGCCAGCTTGATTAAGATAAAACAAATGAAATCGTGACCTGTTTTCCAAATATTCCGCATTTGCGTGTACCGCCACGGTCGGTTTTCCTCTTAGGGTAAATTTACAAGCACAGAAGTTTTCAAGTATTGTCGACGGATTAACTGAATAAAGAAACCTAATTATTGAAATTTACTGAATCACTATCACCAATCAGTATTATTTATTACATTTTCGACTTATTTTTATAATTTTTTACTGAAATTTAACTACAATAATAATCACGCATTTCAATGGGAAGTATCGAAATTAAGCTTCATGAAAATTCACCATTAGAACCTGTCAATCTTGTGCTAATATAATCAGGAATGGCGGGATTCCGTGAGATATATTCGTGTCATTATTTTCATTAAAATATTTTCTAATAATACAAGATATACTATGTGATAATCTTCATAATATGGTGGTACTCACTTTCGGTACTGGATATAGATGAATTATTTTGTTCGTCTCTCTGGATTGCCCACAAATGATACAATATCGGAACATGATCAAATTATTATTGTACAGACTACACAGAAAACGATTAGATATTCACAAATTTTATTCAATGTTTCGCCAACACAGCAGCTTCTTCACTGTCTGATTGAATAAAGTTTGTGGAGATCGAATCGTTTTCTGTGTATTTTATACAATAACTATGGATCTTCATTAAGTAACGGCCGAGTCAATCAGACAAATTGAAATATCTTTGAATGAATGATGAATTTCTAAGAAAATATGCAGCAAAATGGACAAACACATTAATAATAGTCATCAATACAGGGAAATTGCACTATGAAATTTAGATTCCGTCACAACTATTCATTTTTGAACAGTATTTGAAGTTTGTTGAAATTCCATAAAATTGACAACAGTAGTCAATCACCATATCCCTGGAATATTGACAGGACTAAAATTCTATAAAGGCGCCATCTCTGGGACCGATTGAAGAAGCAGACCACTATTTCATTTGTTTATTTGTCTTCTGAAAAATCAAAACAAAATCGAATCACTCGACACACCAGGGTTTTTATACATCTTAATCATAACATTGTCATTAAATTAGACTTCACGGTTCTCGCGTTATTGATGTAGCGTTATTGATGTAGCGAGTTTTTGAAAGTTTGATTTGCACACGCTGAGGCGTGCTTTAAATAGGCTAAAAGGGGCACAAATTGAAAAAAAATAATAATACATATCACAAACTGACTTTACAAAAAAAATTTTTTTTAGGAGTCAATTGGGCCCAGCGTTAATGATCGAGAAAAAGAAGTCCCTAACGATGATGTAGTTGTTCAAGGTTGTAGTAATAATGACCAGACGGAAGACTTACAAGCAATATCAGAATCAGTAGAAAACAGAGCACCCAAAAGAAAATTAGTCTTCCAGTCACCCAAAAGGACCAAATCATTAGTTGTAAATAAAAGACATACTAGATCAGAAAAAGCTTACGAAATTAAGAGACGCAAGCACAATTTATGGAGAGCATGTGGAGTCAAAACACAGAAAGAACACTGCATATACACAAAGTGTAGTTGAACACCTTATTGGAGATGTCCTGTTCAACGCGGATATGGGTCGTTACGAGCCACATATGTTCTCGCCCAGTTCTACTTTACATTCCGGTTATAACTATCAACCGTTATTCAACACCAGAAAACAAAGCAATACATTCGCTCCAAACACGACACCCATGCCCTCACCTTCCCCAACAAATTCATTCAACACTAATGCATACCCATCAGCCCGCAAAACCACCTGGATTTCCATTGCATCTGCTTCGCCAACAAATTCATCTAGTACAACATACTGCGATCAACCACTTACGATGTTACACGAAAATCAAACGGATTCACCTTTGACCCAGTCCTCAGCTAATCCACACCAGTCTCAGATACCCAGCAATTATTTAAGTACATAAGCAGACGAGTGATACTATTATCTATTATTTTTTTTATAATGAGAAAAATTTAAAATAATGTCATCTTGTATTTTCCTCAAGTTTGTGTTTTGTTACATACATAAATAAACAAAAAAAATATGTATATAAATTTATCATAATTTCTACTTACCTTTACATAATTCTGAAGGCATTCCACTATAGCCAAACAAACTTCAGGTATTATTTTTGAAATAAGTTGCTTTGAGATTTTGAAGGTGTACATCAAACTAGTGAATGAGTCCGCTGTGGCGAGGTATCGCAAAGTAACCATTAACATTTCTGTTGACGGTATTGCTTCTCTATATGACGTATCTTGTTTTGCTATTTTAGGACCAATATTATTCAATAACCATTCAAAATCAGTAGAGTTTATTCTGCAAAAATTTTGAAAAAGTCCATAGCCCATTTCCGCTGTCAGATCACTCATTAAGTCTGTTCCTTTCTACTTTTGAACAAGGTTGTCATCCACCAGCGCCGTTTCCTTATCTGCCTTAAAAGCTGATTATCGGATGCTTCACTTATAATAATATACGCTGCACTTGCAATAATTAGATCCTGCTGGGACGCCATTTCTTTCTTTAGCAGACAAAACAACATACACCCGCGAACATTAACGAATGACTGTGAAAGCATCCCTTCGTTGGTATGTGGACTCAATGCCAATTTTTGAGCAAATCCCGAACGAATTCGGGCGAATTCATTCGAGCGAATTCCTTCGCCTTCGTTCGCTGTATGAATACGCGCCTTAATAATTCAGTTTTGATCTGACTCAATCTGAACGTTAGAATTCTCATCTTCCAGGAAGTGGTTTAAGATTATACGTTCGAAGGTGTTCGAATATTTCTACTAATTTTTTATCATTCTCCTTGACGAGTTTTGATAGGAAGCAAAAGACATAATTTCATACTTCAGCATTCTGTCTACCTGATTACGAATTCCTTAATGTTGTTGGAAAGGTAGTCTGTAAGGCTTTATGTTTACTATATCGTTGACCGTAGGTGAAGAATGTTTTAATCCGTCCGTATATGTATGTTAAACCCTCACTGATAAAAATATTGGGATCACAATGTGAATTTGCGTAAATATTGACTGGAGAGTCCCATAAATTTGAAAATAAACTGCCAATAGTAACAAGTGATTTTTACAAGCACGCTGTGAAAAAAATGTGATTTTTCAGAAATATTGTGAAATTCCATGAAACCTGTAGAATTCAAAAGACATGTTAGTAATGAAACGTTTTTTTGTGTAAATTGCTACACAAAATGTAAAATCGCAATGTAAAATCACAGATACTTTCAAAACGTAACGTTAACCATTGTTATGTTTTTTAACAGTCCACTATGTGAATTCACATTTTAAAAATTCAACTAATTTACCCACCCTCCTCTGAGGAGTAAAATCTAATTTATTGTAAATTTAACAATGAATTGTGGATTTGAATCCTGATAAGAATATCACAATGTAACATTACATTGAAAAGAATATCACACTGTAATATTATACTGACAATAATATCACATTGTAATATTACATTGACAAGAATACCACATTGTAATATAACAGTATTATTGAAATTTTCAAGAGTTATCGTAAGGAATTTAAAAAGATATTTGCTCTTTCATAATCATTTGCATCTTAAAATATTTTTCTCAGCAAGTTGTGAAAATAAAGCTAGAAATTAAAAATAAGGCGAAAACTTTCCATTTACTATAAAGACACTTTCATACTCGGAAATATAACGACTGATATAGGTTTGACTTAAATCCTGATTAAAATTTGGTATATAGTTTCGTGCCCATACATTTTCGGCTCTTTTCCACAGATATTGTTTCTTATGCCTTTTGCAATAACTAATTTTAATATTGGAATGTACAGTACCGAATTCTGATAGTATAAATAGTAAAAAGTTCTCTACGGCGATCCTTGATAAAAACAATTGTTTTGATCCCAGTATCATGATACTGTAACAAAACGTAATCTTGAAATCCATTTTTAATAGTTCTCGAAAAGGACAACCATTGAATCTACATCTGGAAGCCATTGAATTCAGCACTTAGTTGACGATACCAAGAATGGTCAGAAAACTTCGCACATGGGTTGCTGTGAAAATCGTACCAAAACAGATGAGAGTTATACGGGGGGAATTTAATAATTCGAACAAAAATTGGGATTACGAGACCCAGGCTAAATTGAGGACAGATATACTTCAGTCCTGTTTCAAATCTTGGGAGAATTAGATGTTTACTAGTAACGTGCCCTCTTCCGGTAAACTATTTGTTTCAGAATATCAATTTAATGCTTTAGTAAGAATAATAACTTTTTGAATAATTTAATAACGTAATTATCAGGAAATGTCATTCAGTTCATTGATTCTAATTGGATTTGGTTTAAGAACGTATAAATTTAAAACTTCTTAGTTATTCCGGCGTTCTATTTTTTTTTTCTTTCGGCATAATTTTTGGTCGATTTCTTTGTTTTATTAACTTAAATTTGATCTTCCACCATACTAATGAATACCATTTGAGGAGTTTTTTTAATGGATTGTTTTGTGTAAAGCAGTGATTTATATCGAAAGTGAAATTCAAAACCCAAATAACAAAACTTGTTTATTTTCAACTACATTTTCGTTTTGGGAATTATCGGCTTGATGACCCCTTCTTTCTTGAAGTAATTTTCGAATGATTTATTGACGTATTCCGTTCCGTTGTCACTTCTGACTACTTTTATATCATTTCCAGTTTGTCTCTTAACAATTCGTTGGAATTCCAGGAATTTTGAAAAAACGTCAGTCTCATGCTTCAGAAAATAGACAAAGCGATATGAAGTACATTGGTCTTTGAACAAAACGAAGTAATTTGCACCACCAAGAGATGTACACGAAATTTTTCCACATACATCCGAATGATTGTATTCTCCTGTTTTCCATTTAGCGACAAGGGAATTACTTCTGAAGGGTTTTCTTATCTGCTTCCCATGTTGGCAAGTGCTGCGGAATAGACCATCCACCTTATTGATTTTGATAGGTATTTGACTTTTGTCAGCCATTTCTTTGAGCGAATGAAAATTGATATGGCCTAATCGCTCATGCCATACTATAATGGGATTCGTTTGGGCTGAATTACTCTGTTGAACTTGAGGAACTTCGAAGAGCATTCTGTAACACTGATTGGATTGCTTTATTACAAGAACAACTAAACGTCTAACATTTCTAACTTCAATCTTGTTATTGTTGAAAACAACTTCAAGGTCTTTGTTGGTAACTGCTCCCACAGAAAACAAGTTTTTCTTCAGTTGTGGTACATACAATGTATTTTCCAACGTGCAAAGTTGCCTGCTACCATTAACTATAGCCGTTAATATCATAGAGCCAATTCCCTCTGCATGTATGAATGAATTATCTCCAATCTGAACAGCAACTTCAGATTCAAGTGGTTTCAACTCGCTGAACCATTCTTTGTGTGAAGTCATATGCTTAGAAGCAGCACTGTCAGCTAGCCAAACATCCTCACAACCAACAACTTGAATGTTATTTTCTTCAGCGCTCAGTGCGTGATTTCTTCCTTGATGGGACGGAAAATTATTGTCTTTGGCATCTTGTCCATGTCCACCATATTTGTTGATTCTTTTACTGCATTCAGATTTCACGTGGCCCCTTTTTCTGCAGTAAAAACAGATGACACTTTGTTCTTTAGTTTGGTATTCAAAGTCGAAGTGTTCTGTTTATTCTGGAATTTCACAGCAGCAAATGCAGCAGATGTTTCATCTGATTGATGCAATCTCAGTTCTTTTTTAAGGAGTCTTGCAGTTAGGTTATCGAAATTCTGTTTTGTCTCATCATAAGAGTCCCAGGCAGTTACGAATGGACCATATTTATGAGGTAGACTACCTAAAACCTTTGCTATCTTATCAATGTCTGAAACTATTTCTCCGACATCGGTTAATGCTGCCGCCATTGCCTCCACTTTGCTTATGTGCTGTGCGATACTATCAGTTGTTGACATTTGATAGTTGTAAAACTGTTGTTTCAGCATAACTTTATTCACAGAAGATCTCTGTTCATGTATCAGCTTGATCCTTGACCACATTTCTGGAGCAGTTCCACATGACAACGGTTTGGAGTTGCGAGAATTCCATCGATATGAGAAGCATAGCTTTAGCATTGCAGTCTTCCCATTCTTTGATTTATTTTTCTGGGGCTGAATTCGTGGGTTTTTGGAATGTTCCATTGACCAGGTGGATTAAACTTTCTGTCCTGAAGATGATTTCCATATGGAATTTCCACAACTGAAAGTTGGTGCCGTCGAACTTCTGAATATTGAGACTCCTGAACTTGTCCATTTCAATCCTCACAATGCCTGAACGTAAAGTTTTCTCAGGAAGTGAATGCAATGTGACAATGACAAAGCAAAAATGAGCCACAACTTCAAATTTGGGTCCGTGCTTACAACTTTCGTGCCTTTTTGCTCACTTTCGAAAAACGGTATCCCACTCACCTATTTGTGATCTGGGCCCATAACCTTTTGTGTAAAGCAGTGATTTATATCGAAAGTGAAATTCAAAACCCAAATAACAAAACTTGTTTATTTTCAACTATCTTTGTATATCTATAAAAACCTTAGTTACATAAGAATAATAGATCAGAAACAGATAAAAAAGCTAACTTTAACATATTGAAATCCAGAAAAATGTTAAAGATAATAATAGATAAAGTAAGTTGATTAATTAAAACTAGAGTGTGTGCAGAACTGGTAGCAGCTTCCTGATATGGTTGCCGGAGATGAGATTTGATAGGTAAGTGAATGTATAATTTTCCTGATGTGTTCCTAAATAAACGCTCCTATAAAATACTGAAAAAGGCACCGCTCGGCCTAACAATTAATAGTATCAGCTGTGATGAAACTCTATTTCACCGGAATAGCGTTTTATTATAATACGAGGTTAAACTTTTTTCATTTCAGATTCTGAATGTATCTAATATGTGTAATAATCATGATTCCATTGGAAATCAGAATGCAATTACTCATACAGATATTCTGTGAACTATTCACAGTTGCATTGAGAATTTCTAAAATCGCTTTATTTCCTGACCCACGAAATCCTCTGACACTCGAGGAATCCACTTCCAGTATGCATAACCGGGTCAGAGTGTAACCGTCTCGTCGCCTATAAGTTAATTTTCTGTATTCCTATTGTAAACAAGACAAAACGTGGTTGAGTGATCATTGTGATCAGTATGTGAAAAACTGCAACTGAAGTGAGTTATTATTATATAAGTATATGTCAATTCTGTCTTCTGTCATTTGACGATGTTTAAATGTTCTATTTGTAAGTATAGTATGCAAAAGCTTAGAAAATACGAACTTTCTATTATTTTTGTAGTTATAAATGTATTGAATTGTATTTATTTCACATTTATTTTTGGATCACAGTAATTGTGTTAAATAAAAAACCACGAAATTAATTAATGTTTCAATTTCTTCCACATTTTTCGAAATATAAGTGAATTTTTAGTTTTTCCCGAAATGTTGATTTTCAATAAAATGTATTAGAGAAAAAATCATTATCATTGAACATAAAGCTTGAAGAAGTACTTCTTTAATCTTTATCCTGTGGTAGTATGGTTGAAATGAAATAATTATTTTCTTCTAAACAGTGATTGTAAACGATTCTGTGAAACTAAAAATGGTGTATTAGCCAGTTCCAAAAAGATGACCATTTAAAAAAGGAGAGAATGTCAGTCGTGTAAATTTGCCTCAATTGTAAAAATGTCCCATGTGAAATAACATGAATATCGATTCGGAAAATAGAGCAATTTCATGACTCTCCATTATTGAGCTTTTGTTGCCCTTTGGAATCTGCAAATCACAGGGATGTGAAAACACGTTGTAAATAGAAGCCCAATGTGAGTTCACAACATCTGATGTTTCTATGAAATGAATTGATACAAGCACCATGTATATTCACAATGAAATTGTAATTCATCACTGTGAATTAACAATTCAATAACAGGGTCCATGTAATTTTACAATATTACGTGAACTCATATCATTATTGGAATTTTGAATTGTGATTTTCCAATGAGAAATTCCCTATTAATATGATTATACAAAAATAAATATAATGTGAATTCGCCATATTCAATCACATTCACAATTTATTTTCACAACACGTTTGCTTAATTAGTGGGTAGATTCACGAACATATTGTGAATTCACATTGCTATTTTAGTTGTACTGTGATTTATACTTTGTCATTTCACAAGTTTCAAGTAATTTTACAACGTAGAAATACAAATAATAATGATTTCACAAGTATTCTGGAGTCTGCTCAAGCCGAAGCATTCACTGTAATTTCACAATGTGATTTTTTTAATTTTCTTGTGAAATTTCACAACTACAAAGGTAATCAATTAAAGTGAAAATCTATATAGGGCCACGAATAACCCATGGTTTCACTGTAATTTCACAAAATACTTTTTTCAGTGCTGTTAGCGGAATATGTCATGGAAAGATTCACACATTCCACAAACGCATATATTTTAATCCTTTGGTGAATCATAAGTTTCTAAGTTAGTGAAGGTTAAAAATAGGATTATCTCCTTTGGTAAGCAGCGACATTTCCATAAGAGAGAGGAGGATTATCAATAAATCTTATACTATGCTCATTTGTGTTTATGAAAGCTACGTTACAATATCCATTATGTCGAAAAAAAGAAATATTCTCAATTGAAAATTGATCCAAATATGACTCCTCAGGAAATGGAGTTACTTTCTTGTAATATCTTACGGAAAACAACTACTTGTCCGGCTTAAGCCAGGCTGGACATTGAACAAAATCTGGTAGATATTGTGAAAAGACCCTATGGAACTTAATTGAAATAGAAATCATAATGTGAAAATTTGCATTTCCATTCAGATAGTTGAAATGAAAAAGAGCTACTTTTTGTAATATCTAACAGAAAACAACTACTTCCCCGGCTGAAGCCAGGCTAGAGATTGAACAACATCTGATAGATATTGTGGAAAGAAGATAACTTGAGAGAAAAAATCTGGAAGTGAAAATTTGCATTTTTATTCATAGAGTGAAGTGGGGTAAATGTAATTAAGGGGCAAGTGTAATCAGGTACTCTCTAACTCTTGTGTTATCGTTTTTGATTTTTTTTTAATTAAATTTAAAAGTGTACACCTTTTTGCCTTTACATGATGTTTGTTATCCTTTTCAAAGTCCTTGTTCAAAATTATATTTAGTTTATAAATCACCTGTATTTTCACTTGTTATACGAGTATCGATTATAATTTTCAATTTTATATTGCTAATACAAATAATTCGAAGAGATTTTAGTATTTTGCTTCCATGAATTATTTCCAACAAGGAATCCGATTCTTCTGTCAAATTTCGATTTGAATGCCGACAACAAGCAAAATAGTGGTAATTACGATAACCCCACTACCCCACTAAATGTTGTGTATGCGGTTTGTATAATAACAGAGACTGGAGTAAATATAATCATAGGGCGGGGATAAGCGCAGTGGTTGAGCGCTCGCCTGGTAAGCGAGAGGTTCCAGGTTCGATTCCCAGACGGTGAGACCTTTTTTCATTTTCAGATGTGAACGTCTGAAAGATTGAGGCTCGTGTCAGACGGGAATAATCCTCCACGATTCACTGTTGCGTTAAAAATTATCAGTGCTGCTCCTAAGGTGGCGTATGGAGTTAGTAACAAGGCCTATCTATAACACACGGCTAATGACCATAGCAGTCGATGCCAAAACACCAAAGAAAATAAATATATATATATATATATATATATATATATATATATATATATATAAATAAGGATGGATATAGCGAGGGGCAATATATGAAAATAAAAGTAGAAAAGCTATTGGGCACAACCCTCAAAATGTTCTGCAACCGTAGACACGTGTTTCAAGCTTAAGCTCTCATCAGTACGGTAAAATCAAGTGCGAAGATGTACAACACTTGGATGTAAAAATAGAAACAAAGGAAGTCAACAACAGGAAGCCAACCACACATTTGTGGCTTCGGTTAGAAGACCTTGTGCTTACAAGGCAACAACTAACGTCGCCACGGAGGCAGCTATAGCTACCAGCGTGACAATCCTACCGAGGAAAATATAAATAAGGATGGATATAGCGAGGGGCAATATATGAAAATAAAAGTAGAAAAGCTATTGGGCACAACCCTCAAAATGTTCTGCAACCGTAGACACGTGTTTCGAGCTTAAGTTCTCATCAGTACGGTAAAATCAAGTGCGAAGATGTACAACACTTGGATGTAAAAATAGAAACAAAGGAAGTCAACAACAGGAAGCCAACCACACATTTGTGGCTTCGGTTAGAAGACCTTGTGCTTACAAGGCAACAACTAACGTCGCCACGGAGGCAGCTATAGCTACCAGCGTGACAATCCTACCCAGGAAAATATAAATAAGGATGGATATAGCGAGGGGCAATATATGAAAATAAAAGTAGAAAAGCTATTGGGCACAACCCTCAAAATGTTCTGCAACCGTAGACACGTGTTTCGAGCTTAAGCTCTCATCAGTACGGTAAAATCAAGTGCGAAGATGTACAACACTTGGATGTAAAAATAGAAACAAAGGAAGTCAACAACAGGAAGCCAACCACATATTTGTGGCTTCGGTTAGAAGACCTTGTGCTTACAAGGCAACAACTAACGTCGCCACGGAGGCAGCTATAGCTACCAGCGTGACAATCCTACCCAGGAAAATATAAATAAGGATGGATATAGCGAGGGGCAATATATGAAAATAAAAGTAGAAAAGCTATTGGGCACAACCCTCAAAATGTTCTGCAACCGTAGACACGTGTTTCGAGCTTAAGCTCTCATCAGTACGGTAAAATCAAGTGCGAAGATGTACAACACTTGGATGTAAAAATAGAAACAAAGGAAGTCAACAACAGGAAGCCAACCACACATTTGTGGCTTCGGTTAGAAGACCTTGTGCTTACAAGGCAACAACTAACGTCGCCACGGAGGCAGCTATAGCTACCAGCGTGACAATCCTACCCAGGAAAATATAAATAAGGATGGATATAGCGAGGGGCATTATATGAAAATAAAAGTAGAAAAGCTATTGGGCACAACCCTCAAAATGTTCTGCAACCGTAGACACGTGTTTCGAGCTTAAGCTCTCATCAGTACGGTAAAATCAAGTGCGAAGATGTACAACACTTGGATGTAAAAATAGAAACAAAGGAAGTCAACAACAGGAAGCCAACCACACATTTGTGGCTTCGGTTAGAAGACCTTGTGCTTACAAGGCAACAACTAACGTCGCCACGGAGGCAGCTATAGCTACCAGCGTGACAATCCTACCCAGGAAAATATAAATAAGGATGGATATAGCGAGGGGCAATATATGAAAATAAAAGTAGAAAAGCTATTGGGCACAACCCTCAAAATGTTCTGCAACCGTAGACACTTGATTTTACCGTACTGATGAGAGCTTAAGCTCGAAACACGTGTCTACGGTTGCAGAACATTTTGAGGGTTGTGCCCAATAGCTTTTCTACTTTTATTTTCATATATTGCCCCTCGCTATATCCATCCTTATTTATATTTTCCTGGGTAGGATTGTCACGCTGGTAGCTATAGCTGCCTCCGTGGCGACGTTAGTTGTTGCCTTGTAAGCACAAGGTCTTCTAACCGAAGCCACAAATGTGTGGTTGGCTTCCTGTTGTTGACTTCCTTTGTTTCTATTTTTACATCCAAGTGTTGTACATCTTCGCACTTGATTTTACCGTACTGATGAGAGCTTAAGCTCGAAACACGTGTCTACGGTTGCAGAACATTTTGAGGGTTGTGCCCAATAGCTTTTCTACTTTTATTTTCATATATTGCCCCTTGCTATATCCATCCTTATTTATATTTTCCTGGGTAGGATTGTCACGCTGGTAGCTATAGCTGCCTCCGTGGCGACGTTAGTTGTTGCCTTGTAAGCACAAGGTCTTCTAACCGAAGCCACAAATGTGTGGTTGGCTTCCTGTTGTTGACTTCCTTTGTTTCTATTTTTACATCCAAGTGTTGTACATCTTCGCACTTGATTTTACCGTACTGATGAGAGCTTAAGCTCGAAACACGTGTCTACGGTTGCAGAACATTTTGACGGTTGTGCCCAATAGCTTTTCTACTTATATATATATATATATATATATATATATATATATATATATATATATATATATATCATTTGTCAATACGGCACCATTTAACATATGTTTTGTATTAAGAGGCACCCATATAAACCTTGTAGCACCCGACTTTGGGTGCCACTTTGTTCCTCATGGAAAACATTTTAATATGATAGAAAACTGCATTTTACGTCATTTTATGAAGAAAAAGGGGGGGTGCCTCATGACCAATTTTTAGCCAGCGACATATTGATTAGTTCAGCCTTTTCATTGTAGAGGGAGCTTTGCTTTATACGAATGTATAAAGAAAATGAAATTATACAATTTGACACCCGAAGAATACGATGTATTGAGGCACCCATAAAAGCGGCAACACTGGTCTATGCAGCAATTTCAACCATAGATTTTGTCAATATTCAAGACGGCGGCTCCAGTATGGCAGACGAGATTTGTGATTAGGGTCAGATTTGATTCATAATTGGTATGTGGGATTTTTTTAGTCGTATACTCCGTTTTTTTGCCAAAATTCATGAATTCAAAATGGCGGCTCCAGTATGGCGGACGAGATTTGTGATCAGAGTCAGATTTGATTCAAAATTGATATATAAGGGTTTTTAGGTCGCAGATTTTGGATTTCTTGTCAAAATTCATGAATTCAAGATGGCGGCTCCAGTAGAGCAGACGAGATTTGTAAATAGGGTCAGATTCGAGTCAAAATTGGTATGTGGGAGTTTATTAGGTCGTAGATTTCGAAATTTTTGTCGAAATCCATAAATTGAAAATGGCGGCTCCAATATGGCGGACGATATTTGTCATTATGGTCTGATACGTTTCCAAAGTGTGTGAGGGTCATTATGGTCTGATTCGTTTCCAAAGTGTGTGAGGGTTTTCGGGTCAGAGATTATGAAATGTTTGTCAAAATTCATGAATTGGTAGACGAGTTTTGTGATCATGATCTGATTCGATTCAAAATTGGTATGTGCGGGTTTTTGGGGTAGAAAATTATGATTTTTTAGTCATAAAAAATAATAGTTTCAAAAACTAAAGAACATGGCTCACTTTTAACTAGGAAGTTGAAAATAATTGACAATCATACTACTCAAATGTAAAATAGCGTGGGGTGCTTGACAAAGTTATCTTGAGCTCTTGAACGCTCAGTATTGTTAAATCAAAATAGAGGATATGAGAATATAGATCGAAAGCAATCACGTTTTTTTCACATTTGAGAATTTCATTATCAATTATTTTTAAAATTTTTTAGTCCATGTTAGAAGTAAAATAGGTTTTTTAGTTTTTTTCAACTATTATTTTCTCAGTCAATAAAAAAAATTGTCGTCAACCAGTTACATCTAACGAGCAACCCTCAGAACTCTTCAAAAAACTTGTGCGAGCTAGAGAAGACGTAGCCCTCACCTTTCAGCGTGTGATGCTAGGCACGGGACCGAGCTGAGATTAGAACTCATATCGATGACTGGATTGAGAAGTGAACACCTGACCACTCGCCACCTTGACCCATTCATGATAATTTGAAGGTCATTCCGAAAACGTTGAGTTGAAGTTGGTGAGAGTGTATGTTACTTTGCAGCAATAATAGATATACAATACAATGACGCCAGAAAACATTCAAGGAATAGCTATTTGTGAATTTAGAGCGCAAATTGATGGATTGTCGCTCGACGTAGAGAGTTACCGCGCGACGCGAAGCGAAGCGCGGTAATCTTTTGAGAGCATCAATTGCATTTTGTATTCGAATTACACACAGTATTTTTTCGACAAATGTAGATTTCAGACAAAGAAAGAACTCGATACTTCATTGAACATACATTATTAACTAAAAATAATGGATATCGTCGGCTTAGCAATACCAATAATTAGAATTACCTTTAAAACATTAAAAGTATAAATAACTTTTGCCAAAGTCGGTATCGAAATTGCTCGCAGTCCAATCATTATCTCAAATAAAAAATGCGAGTCTAAAGAATCGAACTCCTGCCGTCGGCGTGACAGGAAGAGTTTCTAACCACTAGTCTAATTTGTTCACAATAATTAAGAACATATTTCTCAATATCACGCCGGCAAATCGGAAGCATCGTAATAATATTAAATGAATAATAATAAAACTGATTCACAAACTACTCTGAAAAGTACAAAGTTTAATTGAAATGTACCTTTTTGATGAGATAGTGTTTATCTGCGGCTTCTTGTAAAAATCCTTGTACATTTTCAGAGGTAAATATTATTTTGGATTATATTGCTCTACATTCAACAGATTGTTTCTTGAGAACACGACAAGCTTAGAATATTTGTTGATGTCTTTATTGTTTTTGACATTCAAGCATGTCCGTAGCATCGAATACATAGACCAAAGAGTTAATGGTTTCAGGGTCTCAGATCTTTCTCCAAAATGAGCCAGTAGGTAATAATTTTCCTGAATACTAATAATCCTTTTTCGATTGGCACCAAGTTATGATTGTTCGTATTGTTATTCATATTTATGTCTCAATTTTTCTGGAAGAAGATGAATAAGGTGGATTCATGCAACATCACTAAAACTAAAATGAATTAAAGATTTAGATGAATTTTAAAATAGAAAAATGACGGTGTTCATGTAGCATCAATTTAACGAAATTAAAGGTGCATTTAGTCAACATCATTATGAAAGTGTGTCTAAATAAATGTTAAAACCGAAAGTCGAATCTGTTATATCAAATGGCATCGTTTATACAACAATATTAAGTTTATGCTAAAAACCTTTGATGTTACCGTTATGTTCATGATAATGCTTGTGCTAAAGTTGACTAAATCCACCCTAAGAAAGTACTAGAAATGCGCATATCATTCCAAATGTTGATCTTTGAAACGTCTTGATATTCTTTGTTCAGAAAACAGAAGGTGAACCATAACCTGAGATTATCGTGGTTTGTTGATTTGATGTATTCTGTTCTGGTGTTTATGGCATGAAAACTATCACCAAGATAAAGAATTGTGGTTTTGTACTCAGTGCTTCTGGGAGCCTCTGGAGTTGTGAGGAATCAGAGAAATAGAAAATAAGGCGTCATACCAATGCGGAAATTGCGAAGCAAATTTGTCAATTTGGCTCTTCCAGTATATTAAATCGGATGCCGAAAAAGAGATCTTTATTTTCTCTCTTATCTCTTGTCATATATGAACGAATACTGTTTGACGAGTTCAATTAGCTGACCATTAGTATCAATGAAAAAAGAAAACACGAAGATATAGATCTACACAAGAAATTACTCAAGGATAAAACATAACATCTTTCTTCTTTGGAAGCAATCAGCTGTGAGCAGAGATTTTCGTATGTGACCTTTGTGAATATTCCTCAGGGCAAGACCACACATGCACTTTTTCTAATTTATGGTAGAAATTAAGTTATTAGTTGAAAGTTGGCCATCTTTCTTACTTTTAATGTTGATTTCAATTGCCCAGTTTCTTGCATGAACACGTCCATTTCATTACATTGTCTTTCATTCGTAGTTTTAGTTTTAAATTTGTGATTGCGATGTGCGAAAAATGCGACTTTAGGTGGATACATACCTATAATCGTATTATTCGCACATTCTGCCACATGAGGAGGTGTATACACTATTTTCCATTGATACCTACCTACTTGTTTATTCCCAACAGTATGTACCATACAAATGCGAGCGTTTTTCTTTTTTCCGCTTGACAGCGGAAATGTTGTCATTTAATGACATTCATCGAAAAACATCAACTTTGCGTTGAGATTTGAATGAGCCAAAGGCTACTTTGTTATGCGGTGGTCTAAAAACTCTATTTTGATAGTGATTGAAATTATTCCGAGATTTAAAAAAGAAATATTACAGTTTCGTCTATTTGCCTTCGTTACTCATTACGAATATGAGCTTTTATTTAGCCTCACCAGTCCCGGTGCCTGCCTGTAATGAAATCTTGCCTATTGAATTTGAGCGACTTCTTGTTATCCGTGAAAATGCGATATAGAATATTGTTGGAGAAAAAACAAAATGGCGGATGCAAGATGGCGAACAAGATTTGTAATAATTATGTTATAATTGGTATGTGATAAAATTGGTATGTGGGGGTTTTTGAGTTCGGAGAATTTGAACTCAGAATTCAAGATGGCGGCTCCAAGGCGGCAGACGAGTTTCGTGATTATTATCCGATTTGATTGAATATTAGTATTTGGAAGTTTTCTGTGTCTGAGATTATGAATTTTTTGAAAAAAAAAATTCAATTTAAATTGGACGCTTCAAGATGGCGGAAAATTTTGTGATCATGGTCTGATTCGATTGAAAATTGGTATATGTAGAATTCTGGGGTCGGGGATTATGAATGATTTATCGTAATTCATAAATCCAAAATGGCGGACTCCAAGAAATTTCATGGTTTCTTTACATTCTATAGTATTATTGTCTAGTAATAGTACAGGTAGCTTGCAACGAAGGCTAGTATTTTCGTGTTAGATACATTTAATGATAGTGAATTCAAATCAAACCATCCTTTAATGCGGTCAATATCTCTAGAAATGGTTTGAAATAGATTAGCCTCAGTCTCATCGTGCTATTGTATGGTAGTATCCTTGGCAAATAATGTGAAACTATCTGATATATTCAAAGTGGTCATGTCATTAACATATAATAGGAAAAGTACAGGACCGAGTACCGTACCTTGGGGTACACCACAGCAAATAGAATGGAGTGGTGAGTGATGATTTCTTTTGACATCCTGATGACGATTTGATAAGTATGACCCAAACCACTTCAAATATTTAGGTTATTGTGTGAGTTATATATTCGAAAGCTTGCTAATTTCGTATTCGAAATGAAAACTTTAGACGGCAAGCTCTTGAATCATCTTGAAATAACTTCGAGTTTATTACTGTCTGACATACTTGAGTACTGTAATGTCTGTCTGTTATGTAAATTCCACTTGCACAGGCCTCGCTTTTCAATTGGACTCTCTGGGCAGGTGCTCAGGGCCCGTGATCCATAGGGGCCACTACTTCGTGCTAATGTGATGTGTGAACCATCATGTAAGTTTCTGCTGGATAACCACACATGGCTTGCTCGTATCAACCGAACTCAGAGGTACCCGACATCTAGAGCGGCGTTAACGTGAATCCGAGCTGAAGCAGTTTACTTTCAATTCATTTTCAATCAGTCTGAACCAACTCTCAAAGGAAAAAGTCTTCTTTATCATATAAATCCATTATTTTCGATTTGAAATGAATCTTTTCAAAAAGTAAATAGTCAAACATTTATATTCAACTAGCGCATCGAAGCCTACCACGACCGGTCACTCAAAGAACGAAAGCAATGAAGGGAATGCAGCTAGTCATCACAACTTCTCTGTGAATATTTCATGCCGGACTCTTCTGTTCCTAATCTTAGTGAACCCAGTGCAGAGTTAGGATTGAGTATTATTTTCGAAAATTTGAGTCTTATTACAACTGAAACAATTACTGATCTACAGTATGCGCGTTCAGTAAATGCAAATCTGGCAGCTTGATTCAATCTGTAGGCGTGGTTTTCCCATACCTGTAGTGGAAAACGGAGCAGACAGATTGAATGGAGCTGTCAGATCAGCATTAACCGAATACTCCCAGTGTTACCCATTCGAAATGGCAGGACCCTCATAAAACAGGGTATTACTCGAGAACCTCGTGATTTAGTGGAATAACTTGGGATTTTTGTAATACAATTTCCTCAGCGGTTTCCCCCTCGGTATGCATCTTGTACGCATCAAAAGACACTTTTAGGCTGGTGCCAAAACGAATTTCAAACACTAACATTGATAAAGAAAGTAACAGGCAAGCACCAAGTGGAAATAGATGTTGGGGTTCCAACTTTGAGGAAAAAATATTTAAACACGAAAACACTGAAAACGGTGATATAGGGATGAAATTTAGGGGTCGAAAACGAATTTTTGCTATTTGCGCAAAACGTGGCCTCCTTCATTGGAAAAATCGAAAACTTTTGAATTCAACACTTTTTGTCATAATCCCAAATTAACCGAAAAATAGTAATTGATTTTTTCTCGCTCATAAAGGTTTCCCAAACCAACGCGGGAACGCGGGACGGGAGCGGGAACGGGATGAACACGAGACTAAATTCGATAGTAGGATATATAAAAATGTATACCAGTGCGATTATTCGTATTCTAAAATGCAGGCAAACAGCGAAATATGTTTGGTTTGCTCCGTGCACTGTTTTTCTAGCAATTCGCACAGTTCCCATTTTCCGTTCCCGCTCCCGCGTCCCGCTTCGGTTTGGGGTAACCTTATATTATTATTCAATGCACATGAGAATTTATCTTCTGAATTGCGGAAAAATCTTGCTCGTCATTTTGACGGTTATCAGGTCATGAGGTCAAGTGTCAATATGGCACCCATTCAACACCTATTTTGTTATCGAGGCACCCATATAAACCTTGTAGCACCCGTCTTCGGGTGCCACTTTAATTCGTGTGTATAACTTTTAACTTTGATAGAAAACTGCATTTCACGGCATTTTATGAAGAAAAAAGGAGGGTGCTTCATGACCAATATATAACTAGCGATATACCTACTGATTACTTTTTGGGACCTTCGAAATACAAGACTATATTACTGAGACAATTGTTTGTGAAAGATAAGGGTATTTTTTTCGGAAAATGTACACAACCCGAAAGCTAGTTGACTTCTGAATTGCGAAAAAATCATGCTTAACCATAAGGAAAAATCCTATGTTAGGTTACATAGTATAAACTGTTTGCTGTAGGTCAAGCATATGTAGCCCTGATCAAAGTTATATCATAGCAGGTCTTCAAATCAAAATATTAAAAGTTAATGGCGGAAAGTCTTTGTAATGTTGATGATCTGAACGAAATGGATCGAATGAGAAACTCATACAAGTAATTAACTAATTAGCATACCTATTGTATTATTGAAGCTTAATTCAAAATCGCAAAAGGAATTGTAGTTCAATTATATTATAGTATTAGAAACAAAAGTATGAAATATTGTAACAATTACTAAATTATTCATTTTATAATACTAAAAAGTTTAAAATAAACTAAAACAAAAATTGAAACAAGCTGTCATTTAAAAAATGCACTGAAAAGAAAATAAAATTTTGAGTAAATCAAACCCATAATTTTGATATAGTATACAATTTTCAATAATATTAAAGCTTTTTGCGAGGATAGATCTTGACACAAGTAACTCTTAATAATTACGTAAATTGAATGTATTCAGGAAAATTTTGCGACCAGCCTTTAGATCATTCAAAATTGTATAAAAAAATTATGGGATCAATTCACTTCAGAGTTTATTTTCTCGTTTTTGAATAAAAGCTTGATTTAAAAAAATAATTTCAAGTTCTTTTATCACAATATATCATATCGTGACGTACGACATCCCGAAACTTCCCTTCTTCATATATCCTATTCGTGAAAAGCCGTGATAAAAGCTAGTATCATCTGAACTGAAGAATTGAAGAGAACTTGTGTCCAGCTATGTTTCCACAAAACATAATTCACAGTTTCAAAAGTTTGCGTAGCCGGAAATACTCGTACGTTGATCGTTTCAACAAAATTGACGTTCAGTGCGGAATTCATTTAGCAATCCCATTCAAATGTAATTTTAATAACCGGCCAGATTTACGACATATAAGTAAACTCTTTTGAGTCTCACGACTTCTTTACCAAATCAACAGATACGGATCCTGTTCTTGATTTAACTCCAAGTGATCTTAAGAATTTTTGACCAATCACGAACTGTTCCTAGAACACAATGGCGCAACTGCAACTGTCAAACTTTGGAACGGACACCAATTGAAACATCAAATTACGATATAATATCTCTCCTCAAACCTATTTCATTGAACGCATAGGTACTGTGCCGCATAACATTCCGTGTGATCCTAACAAATGTTCATATTTTACTGATAATAAATGAAGTGTGTTGAATACCATATCGCTAATCTACTGAAGAAATAAAAGTGAATTAGGATTTGCATATATCTAAAATACTGTGTTTTTGTGATAGAAGATTATTCAAATTCGGTATTTTAGGGAAGGGTGCTTCATATATGTTTTTTAGCTTTTCATTGATCCAATTTTTTTCTTTATGTTGTTTTTATATTTTTGATATCTTATTCAATTATCGTCGAGAGGAAGTGCAAAGATTGTGGACACAAAGTCGGATTCTGACAAGGGATACAATTCTAGTCATCGACTTAACGGTGAAAAAGCCGTGATGATGAATGTTCTGAATATACTTGCGATGCTTGATTATTTTTCAGTTAGGCACCCTTCAATCTGGCAACACTGGTGGGTGTCGGTTTGAACAATACTGACATAACTATATACATATGGGGTGCTTTTTGTCCTGCATTTCCAGTGGTGTCACTTTCGACAACGTTTTGAATATACATTTATACACTGGGTGTGATATTGACACCGCTTGAATGGGTGCCACTTAATACAAAAAATACGTATATATATATATATATATATATATATATAATTGCAATTTATTCACGACCTTTCTGTTGAGCAGTTTTTGGGATTTAGGTCTCAGATTAAAGGAAACGATATTCGGCTTTTAAGAAATATCATTTTCTTTAATCTGAGACCTAAATCCCAAAAACTACTCTACAGTCGATACATATAATCATTGATTATATTTTCTCCAGTCTAAGTTTGACCCAGATCATGTTTCTGAAAAAATCCGACTAAAACTTACAACATTCGATTTTTCATTGTCCTGAAAAAATTGACCATCACTCCGTGCCTGCATCAGACGAGTTAGTTTTACCATAACCAAATTTAGGGCGAACTGAAGCACACATGTCTCCAGTATCCTTCGCTAAATATAATGTCAAGTAAAAGGAAAAACTACATTGTACTGTTCGTTATGTTCATATATTTCAATAAACGTTTCTAAGACGAAGATGAGAATTGTACTCATTTCACGAAAAGGCCTATAACTTCCTCATAAATTGAGATATTGGGATTTTTTTGTTGAAGCTGCAGCTTTCATGCTTTAACTTGCCCGAAATACTCTAGCATACGATGCACATGAGCATTACAAACCCTGATTACATTTGCCCCAAATTCTGGGGTAAGTGTGATCAGCAAACATAACCTATTATTTTTGTTTATAAAAAATGCACTGTAGCTAGTAGAACAAATTGAATTTCTCCAGTTATTTGACGATTTGATAGGTGATACCAATTTGAAAAATCAAGAAGTTATCTCCTTCAGGTCTCTTGATATTATAATTTAAAATGTAACTATCGTTTATCTGATTACACTTACTCCACTTCACCCTAGTTGATTTTATCCCAATTGTCCAGTTTTCATTAGAGATTCATTCTTGAACGATGGAAAATAGCGACTGAAGTTTGTCTTTCAGTCGCAAATGATTCAACATCTGATTTTATGAAAATCCTTTTCATATTTTCAATAAAATCATTCATTATGCGTTTGAACTATACAGATCCCAAGGAAAATCGAGTCTGAAATTTCAGAAGATAAACATAAGGAGTCGGATTCCTTGTCTAGTCTTATCCTTCGTGTAACTTTACCCCTTGCTGGCACTGAAATTTGATTGTTGTATATATTTTGCTTATGGTTTAGTCAAATCAAAGGAAAATGTTTCGTTCGCTTGTGTAAATCACAGAATTTCATTTTCATAATCGCGAGCTTTGAGTTCAAAAGAATATCCTTACCTAATGATTTCCAAGGTTCGCACAAATGAGTTTATTCTGACAATGGCAAAAGACTGTTGGTTGTTAGACATGTTTTGAGTTACCTGTACATGTGGTTTTGTAAGGAAATATTGTCGTAAATATTGAATTATTTTTAGTGCATAGATCCATTCATCTTATCGTTTATTAATTTGACCACGATATAGAAGTTCAGTGTCATATACGACCGACACTGAAACTAGCGAAGTCGCGTGACGAGCTAAAATATTTGACCGAATGATATAAACATATTTCCTCATATAAATACAAGAGGAATGGAACGAAGAGATAGTTAGTAATAAACTCCTATAGAGGAGAGAGCCCCTGCGCTCAGTAAGCCTTATAGGCTAGGCCCTTTTGGCCTCAGCTGTAAGTATTGGTTTAGTGATAGTTTTAGGTAAGAGTATTATTTGTTCCCTATTATATTATTGAATGTCCCTTATGTTACAATGTGTATATAACTTTCCCCAGTATCCCTGTTGTATAATAAATGTTTATATTCCTTTGCTACCCCTTGCGTTTCAATAGCTACCATCTGTAGCTACACCCCAAGTCGCAGTTAGTATAAGGGACACAACCCCTTATACGGCTCAGGATGCTACTCTAGTAGCCCTAGTCGCGACACATGGTGGAGGCGCCTAGCTGGTTCCGAGGGTTAATTCTTCATAATTAAACCTACCCCATCCCTTATTACGCCAACCATAGTCCAAGGACTATGGTGGAGGCGCCTTGCTCGTACCGGGGGGTTGATTCTCCATAATTGACCCCTCCTATCTCTCATTACTCCAACCATAGTCTAAGGACTATGGTGGAGGCGCAGTGCTCGTCCCGGGGGGTTGAGTTTTCATAATTAACCCCTTCCACCCCCATAATTACTCCACCCATAGTCCAGGACTATGGTGGAGACGCCTTGCTCGTCCTGGAGGGTTAATTCTCCATAATTAACCCCATTCTGCCCCGTTTCACCCCAACCATAGCCTAAGGATTATGGTGAATGGGCTTTGCTCGGCCTGGAGGTTGATTCGTCTTAATTAACCCTATTCAGAATTTTGTGCAAAATGTTTCACGGTATCTTCCTTTCAGCCAGGAAAATATAAATGTTAACATAGAAATGGGTGAATCTGGAGTAATATTTTTTTGGTCCTTATAGAGCAAAGGTTTATTTTTTCTTCGTATTGTGTAGTATTACTAATATAGAAGTGTCATGAATATTTGGACAAATATTCAAAATGAATTTGAGTATTCAGGCCTAATTTTAGTAATATATTTAATGAAATTAGTTCTCGTATGTTATAGAAAAGAGCAAAATTTTGCTACTTTCATGAATTTTTCCTGCCACAAGAATTTTATACCAAATTGAGGAATAGGTATACAATTCGGAAAAACTCAAATTGACTCATATGTTTTCCCTACTCATACGTAATGTTATTGTTTAGTGATCTCATGTTTAATATAGTTAATGGAGGGTTTCGAATATTTTTATTAATTTTTATAGGATTTGTTACAGAGTTCAGGGTAATTTTGTACCAAACCTTGCACATAAATCCAGGAGAAGGATATAAATGAACACTGTTCATGTTCAGTACAAAGGGAAATGATTATTTTGTTGTTTTTAATAGAAGATGTTGTTTTTTATATAGCAGGAACCGTCAACAACAACAAGAAGGAAGAAGGACACTACGGGTATGAAAAGTTTTGCAAGTATGAGAAAATAAAAGAATTTAAATGAAAGAATGCAAAGAAGCGAGATGATTGTTTGAATGAAAGGGAGAAAATAATGTCAAAAATATGAATGAATTTGAGAAAATTAATATCAAAAGTACCTTCAGGAGAAATATATGTCACTGAGTAAAAATGCGAGTTCTATTGAGAAAACTGTGGAGAAAAATGTAGATGAATGCCCGAATGAAAGGGCATGTTGGGAAATGTTGAGTAAGAATGAAATATGGAAGCTGCATATTTGCCTGGAATTTTTTTGAGTCTTCCTTGAAAGTTTTGAGGATGCGGAGTTTGCCTCAATTGTTGTGCATGATGGTGATAGGTGAAAGGATTGAAGGTATTTTTGAAACACACTAAGGTGTAGAATTTTTTTTTTGACAAGAATGGTGTCTCATTTTTAAATTAAATTTTGAATTGCTTCACTTGTAAATGACATTGTGATATTTTTGATTATTTTTGAAATATATGTTCTGCTTTGCATGCTCTTGGAATTATGCTCATGACGTCTTCGAAATATCTGGTGCAATTGGTGTATGATCGACTTTTAAATGAAATATCGTGATATGAGAATATTTATCGGGTAATAGGTTACCTATGTCTATAAAGGAGTTATAGAAGAATTGAATGATGGCCGGAAGAGGCTGTTGTAAAGAAGTTTGCAGGAGAGACGTGGGAGAAAATCCTCAAAGTGGGATTGAGCGTTTCTCTGCAGTATCTTATTCTTGAAGTGTTGCCAAGAGTTTTGAGATTTTTTGGTAATTGGTATATAGTGATATACATGCTCTTGATGGGTTTCCAGGAGAATCATTGGTGAATGATGTTGTTTTTTCTCGATGTATTGCCGATAAAATAGGTGAATTGCCATAAAGTGAGATGTCGATGTATGAGAGAAACAGTTGCAAAGAGAAACGTTTTTATATGAATGAGTCATGAGGAATTGTAAGGAGTGTGAATACGAAATTTAAAGTATGTACTTGAACTGCAAAACAGAACAATGAAGAGATGAAAATTATGTTGTCATAAAGGTGATTGAGAGGTTTAAATTACTAATTTGAAATTTGTGATATAATGTGATTGAAGATTTGTATGACTGTCGTAACCAAATTGATGGCATACCAGTGTTACACTCAAGATGGTGATCAGGAGGCGTGAACTGATATGTAACATTCACAAATTGATAAATTGTAATTTGGTCATCCCGATAACCTCAAATGATATTTTTTCTGAATCATGTGAATTCAATTTCTCATTTACAAGAAGCATGAATATTCGAAAGTATATCGTAGTTGGCAATAGTATATAATGAAATGAATCATAACAAACACTCATGTTATGAAAACACCTAATTTGTTCAACAATTATCCATCCGTAGTCGAATACTTTTGCAATTTAACGTTTCATGTACTCAAAATCAATATAATATTCAGCTGATTTTATCGTAAGAAATAAAACGGTTTCCTTCGCTTTGAATTCGAAAAACTTGTTGGTTATTCGAAAAAAAACTTTGAAAACTATTAATTAGATATCCATTTAATGCATAATAATTGTTGAAATTATTACTCATTCAGTATAATATTTGGTTGTAGTAATTTGTATCAAGTGATACTATTTGGAGAAGAGTTGAACATACCGTATGTAGGGAGACGAGGAGTTTGACATTTTGTCAGGGTAGACAGATTTTGATATTTTTTATACACATTTGGAATTGTCGTTTTTACAATATATTAAAAGTTGATATAATTCCATTGTGTCGTGATTGAGCCTTTCTACACAAACCTACAAGTATTCAAGAGGTTATGGGCCCAGCAGGGTTTGAGCAGTAGAAGGCATCATCCAGTAATAATTCAACAAAACAATTTTTTGGTTCAACGGAGATGGAGCAGATTCAGCACCTGAAATTGAAGGGACAAGACAATTGGAATCTTTGGAAGTTCCAAGTAAGCATAATTTTGAAGTCAAAGAACTTGCTGGGCATAGTTACTGGCAAGGAAGTCTCTCCAAGTGACCCCGGAGCAAACGCCTCAGCAGCGGACAAAAATAAGTTTGAAAAATCCTCGAAGGAATGGATAGATAGAGATAACAAGGCACAGGAAATCATTGTTACCAGACTGGAAGAAACACCAATGACTAACATTCTACTTGCACAAACTTCAAACGCTATGTGGGATAAACTCCATGCTATTTATGAATATCGTTCAGAGGTAAGTCTACATCTTGTACAACAAAAGTTTTATAACTACAAATACAATAATGAGGGTATTGCTACATTTTTGATGAAAATTGAAGAAATGGTAGATCAAATGACAAAATTGGGCAAAAAACTGTCAGAAAATATGATTATCACAAAAATTGTCATGTCTCTCCCAAGTGAATACCATGCTTTTGTTACTGCATGGGAAGGTACACCGATAAATGACAGAAAATTGATCAATCTAACCGCACGACTCCTAATCGAAGAGGAAAGAATGAAAAGTAGACCTTCAACCTCAACTGATCAAATATTATCAGCGGCCCTTTCAACCAGAGCAACTTCCTCGTCATATTCGCAGAATCTTCGAAAGTATCCTAAGAAGGCCGGTGGTAAAAGACCAATTTGCCATTATTGTAAGAAAGTTGGTCACGTGATGAACAGATGTTGGTTCAAACAACAGAAAGAAAATCCGAACTTCAAGAGAGACGAGAAATATTGTTTCAAAAAGGAAAACGAAGCATCAGGATATAACGCATTTGTCACTACTGCACTCTGCAGTGGCAATGTGGAAGAAACAGTTTGGTATGCAGATTCCGGAGCCAGCGAACATATGTGCTGCATCAAGGACCAGTTCGCGGAACTGGAGTATCTTCATCAACCGAGGTTAGGCAAGATAGGTGATGGATCTACTATAGAAGCTACAGGTTTGGGCAAAATTCAACTACAAGCATTCACAGGAGATGTTTGGATGGATACTGTTCTACAGGAAGTATTGTATGTCCCGGATCTGAAAATCAATTTATTTTCTATAAGTAGTGCTTTAGAAAAGTGTTATAGAATGTATACTGATGAAAACATTTGTAAATTTATAAAAATTTCCAATGATAAAACCTGTGCTATCGCAAAAAGGGAAGGGAAATTATATAAAATGCAATTTCAGTTCATCAGTAGTGTAGCTAATGTGACTGTCAAACAGGAATTTGATTTGAATACTTGGCATAGAAAATTAGCTCATCAGAACTTTTCTCACGTAAAAAATGTGTTGAGTAAATATAACATATCATATAAACCTGAAAAAAAACAATTTTTGTGAGGCATGTCTTGAAGGTAAGCAACATAGATCGCATTTGAAAGAGAGTAATTCTGTTACTACAGCGGTTGGTCAAATAATTCACGCTGATATCTGTGGGCCTATGGAAATTGAATCTATAGGTGGTTCCAAATATTTGTTACTTTTCAAAGACGATTTCTCTCACTTCCGCACTGTATATTTTCTCAAACAGAAGTCCCAGGTTAAATATAAATCGAGCGAATTTCTGAAAACAGCTCAATTACATACTGGTAATCCTATAAAAATTCTGAGAACCGATAATGGTCTTGAATTTATCAATGTTGATGTTCATAATATTCTTTCAAGCCTAGGAATGATTCATCAAAGAACAGTACCGTACACACTTGAACAAAACGGGAGTGCAGAAAGGGAAATGCGGACTATAGTGGAAGCAGCCAGGAGTATGTTGAGGGCTAAAAAATTGGGTAAACATTTCTGGGCAGAAGCTGTACATACTGCTGTGCATGTCATCAACCAAACAGGCAATAGTTCGATAAAAAATAAATCACCTTCTGAAATTTGGTTTAATAAAAGCATACAGCTAAACAATTTATGGGAATTCGGTTCAGAAGTATATGTACACGTTCCAAAACAAAAGAGACAAAAATGGGATAGTAAGAGCAGAAAAGGTATTTTTGTGGGTTACGGTGATACGGTAAAAGGCTTGAAAATATACTTTCCGGACTCAAAAACTATGGAATATGCTCGTGATTTCATTTTTCCTCCAGATAAAATAATTGAAACCCCATCTGAAGTTACAAGTAATAAATATACATATCATTTGAGTGATTCTGAAACTTCAGTATCAGAAATGGGTGAAAAGTTAGTTTATCTGCAGGAATCTAATGATGAACGAAAATCCCTTGAAAATTCGCAAGATGATTGTGAAGATGAGCGTATACCAGAGGGAAGAGTTTTGAGAAAAAGGGATCAAATAAAGCCACCAGATAGAATGGATGTTTTTGAATACAGTTTACTTGGAATGGTTGAGCCAATGTCTTATAATGAATCTATTGAAGGAACCGATAAACTGAGATGGATGGAAGCAATAAATGCGGAAATGGAAAGTTTGAAGGAGAATAACACTTGGATATTAGTGGATAAGTCAGAAGCGAATGGAAAAAACGTTATCAGTTGCATGTGGATCTTCAAAATAAAGGATGATGGTAGGTATAAAGCTAGGTTAGTTATTCGAGGTTGTGAACAACGTTATGCCATGGACTATAATGAAACTTTCAGTCCTGTCGTGAGTAGTGCCCCACTTCGAACTTTGATAGCTTTAGCCGCAAAATTTCAAAGAAAAGTAATAACATTTGATATTAAAACTGCATTTCTTTATGGTAATCTCGATGAAGTTATTTACATGTATCCTCCAGAAGGATTTGATTTAGGCAATAAAGTTTGTAAACTGAACAAAGCCTTATATGGGCTCAAACAGGCACCACTCAAATGGAACCAAAGGTTTACATCGTATTTGAAAAATATTGGCCTTATACAGAGTCAAACTGAAAAATGTATATTCAAAAATATTTATGGAACTATAACTTTGGGTATTCATGTTGATGATGGAATTTTGATTGGGGATGATACCTGTAATCTACAACACATTTTAGAACTTTTAAAAAGGGAATTCGAGATGACAATTACTATAGATCCAGATTTATTTTTGGGGATAGACATAATTAAAAATACAGATTCTATAAAACTATCTCAGTCAAAATATTCAATAAAAATTCTTGAGAAATTTAATATGAAAAATTCTAAACCTGTTACAACTCCGATGGCAAACTATGATAATCAGGTAAAGGAAAAAATGTTTGATTTTCCGTTTCAAGAGGCAGTAGGAAGTCTGTTATATCTTTCAAATAAAACTCGACCTGATTTATGTTTCTCTGTTGCTTACTGCAGTAGATTTTTGAATGATTGGAACAGAAGTTCCGTCATTCAAATAAAAAGAATTTTTAGATATCTTAACGGTTCTTTGGATAAGGGAATTCGTTTTGAGAGTAATTGTAAACTTGAACTGAAGGCTTATTGTGATTCTGATTTCGCTGGTGACACCGAGTCAAGAAAAAGTACAACGGGTTTTGTGATAATGTTTTGTGGAGGTCCAATAAGCTGGGCATCAAGGAAACAGTCAGTTGTTGCATTGTCCACTACGGAAGCGGAATATATTGCGGCAGCCGATTGTGTTAAGGAATTGTTATACTTGAAATCTTTCATTGATGAAATTACCTCTCAAGACATACCTATCAAACTATATATAGATAATCAGAGTTCGATAAAATTGATTAAAAATGGCATCATCAATAGAAGGAGTAAACATATTGATGTCAAATTTCATTTCTTACATGAGAAGTTTTCTACTGGGTTGATTGATGTCGTATATTGTCCAACTGATCAGCAAATAGCTGATATCTTTACAAAACCTTTAGGCAATGTAAAACTCAGGCAGCATAGGGATAGCTTATTGAAATGATTTTGATTTGTGTTAAATGTTGTGTTTATACCCTGCATAAATATATGTGTGTATATATATATATATATATATATATATATATATATACATGTTCGGAAAGGTTTCCGCGGTCAGAAATATGTACATTACTAAGTTCATGGGTTGAACCGCGTTGAGAGTTTATAACTCGACGTTTCGGCTCCTGCTTTGGAGCCATTTTCAAGAGTGTGACTGCGAGGCCTCTATCTGCCTACTCCTCGAGTCGTGGTCTTGAGAGATATCAAGGTCTCAACCTGCCTACTCCTTGATCTCAAAAGACGATCCGATGTTGGTTGCACTGTAGTATTTATAGGTGGTTGACTACCTGGAGGTGGGCGGGTCTTACGGGTTTTCTCGTTTGTCTTGTCTGCTGGTGCCTGCTGTGTAGTTGGAGTTAATGGGATAATAATTGATTGCGGATAAGTTTCACGTGGCCTGGTAATTACGGTTGGAAGAAGGGGCTTCCAAATGGGGTTCAATTTACGGCTATCATCTTTAATGTTCAGGCAATCAGGCCGTTTTTCGATTTCGATGGCTTCTCTGATAAAACGAGAAGTTCTTGAACGTACTGGGGCGATGGTTTTCGTTTTCTCGAAATCTATGGGGTGACCCGTTTGGATGAAATGAAGAGCTAATGCGGAGCTGGTGTCTCGATTTCTAACTGAAAGGGAGTGTTGATAGGATCGAAAATGGATCTGTTTCGAAGTTTCTCCTATATAAGAGTGGGGGCAGATAGAACAGGGAATTTCGTAAATACCATGGTCTTCGTTGGGAATTTTGTCTTTTGTTGGTCTGATGAGGTGTGATAGTTTTTGTTATGTGGTAAAGATGGTTTTGATATTTGCTTTTCTGAAAAGTCGACTGATTTTGTCCGTCACCCCTTTGATGTAAGGGAAGAAGACTTTGGATGGACGGTCTTCAACTTGTGGTTCGTTTTTGGTTACTAATGGTTTCTGAAGCTGTTTTTGGATGTTTCTGTCTATGTGGTCTGGTCTGTATCCGTTTTGTAGGAGAGCTTGTTTTACGTTGTGAAGTTCGGATTGTCTGTTGTGGTCGTCGGTTAGTCGGATGGAGCGAGATATCAGAGTATTTACGACTGAGTTGAGTTGTGAGGGATGATGGTGGGACTTGGAGTTGAGATATCGGTTGGTGTGGATGGGTTTTCTATAAACCGTGTACGAGAAACCTTGTTGAGGATTTTTAGTGATTTGTACATCTAAGAATGGCATAGTTGAATTGCTTTCTATCTCCATCGTGAAGCGAATGTAAGGGTGTACTTCGTTCAGATTGGTCAGGAAAGAATCCAGGGTATCTCTCCCGTGGGGCCAGATGACAAAAGTGTCATCAACGTATCGTAACCAGCAGGAAGGTTGAAGAGTGGCTGATGAAAGGGCTTTGGTTTCGAAATCTTCCATGAATATCCTCACTCTAATCAAACATTGTATGTCCAACACATACTTCACCTTCCAAAACTCTTTTTATAGGCAAATCAAAGGTGCCCCTATGGGATCCCCTCTCTCACCTGCGATTGCCAATATATTCATGGAAGATTTCTAAACCAAAGCCCTTTCATCAGCCACTCTTCCTGCTGGTTACGATACGTTGATGACACTTTTGTCATCTGGCCCCACGGGAGAGATACCCTGGATTCTTTCCTGACCCATCTGAACGAAGTACACCCTTACATTCGCTTCACGATGGAGATAGAAAGCAATTCAACTCTGCCATTCTTAGATGTACAAATCACTAAAAATCCTCAACAAGGTTTCTCGTACACGGTTTATAGAAAACCCACCCACACCAACCGATATCTCAACTCCAAGTCCCACCATCATCCCTCACAACTCAACTCGGTCGTAAATACTCTGATATCTCGCTCCATCCGACTAACCGACGACCACAACAGACAATCCGAACTTCACAACGTAAAACAAGCTCTCCTACAAAACGGATACAGACCAGACCACATAGACATAAACATCCAAAAACAGCTTCAGAAACCATTAGTAACCAAAAACGAACCACAAGTTAAAGACCGTCCATCCAAAGTCTTCTTCCCTTACATCAAAGGGGTGACGGACAAAATGATTAAGGATTAACCTTTTGAATTTTTCTATTACTCATAGGAAAAAACTAATCGTAATAAATATAATTAGGAAAAAAAAGGAAAATAGTAATAGTTGTAATCGTTTATTTTTTTATTGTTTTTTGATATAATTATGTACTTATTTGTATCTTGTTTCGTTTCTCGGTTATGGTACATACACAATCCTGGAGAGAAGAGACCAGGACAACCGAATACCCAGTCTGGCATTTCGAGAATAGAATTTGGACACCCAACATGGCAGGCAATAACTGAAAGCGAGAAGCTGCGATATTCAATATGGTTTAAAAAGGGTTGGAACACTAGACGAACTGAGTAATCCAGATGTTTCCTTCCCAAGAAGGTGGAATGAGGATGCTGAACGTGAGTCCGGCAAGGATCCAAGAAAGAATCAAGAATGAAAGCTCCCAAACTGACCCAGGGAACGCAGCTAAAATGGTATCAAAGATCGGCAGTAAATCAGGAAAGAGAGGCTGTACAAAGGAGTGGAGCACTGGACGAACTGAGTATTCCAGATGCTTCCTCCTGAAGACATAAATGGAGGATGGAGAAACGTGAGTTTGTCAAGGATTCCAGAAGATTATCCAGGTGAAAAACTTCCAAGCCGACTCAGCTTCCTGAACCAGTGGTGCCCAGAAGAGACACCAGACATTTGCCGTTGATATTCTTGAAACTGCCCCGAAGGATGTTCCAGATGCTGTGATTCCGAATACTTGCAGTCCCAGAATGTGGTAGCGCTGGTAACGCCTACCGTAGCATCCAGTCCCGCCGCTGAATACGTGTCGATAGCCAGTATCCCAGGATGCCAAACGACGTATAGTCTCGTTCCGTTCCGAGCTGTGTTACCGGATACGGAATACTGTAGAAATGCCAGAGCTGAAGAAACTTATGGTGTCAACAGGACCAGATCCCGTCGCGGTGTGTGTACCACGTAATAGGATCCAGAAAAATATATTTTTTGTAATTATTTCAGTATTATTAGAATAGGGCACTTGCTTTGTATAAAGGTTTCGTAGGTTCGTGTTTGTATTTTAAAGCTGGGGTCCAGCTTTCTCAGAAGGTGGGCATATGTCGTAAATATTGAATTGTTTTTAGTGCATAGATCCATTCATCTTATTGTTTATCAATTCGACCACGATATAGAAGTTCATTGTCATATACGACCGACACTGAAACTAGCGTAGTCGCGTGACGAGCTAAAATCGTTGACCGAATGATATAAACATATTTCCTTATATAAATACAAGAGGAATGGAACGAAGAGATAGTTAGTAATAAACTCCTATAGAGAGGAGAGCCCCAGCGCTCAGTTAGCCTTATAGGCTAGGCCCTTTTGGCCTTAGCTGTAAGTATTGGTTTAGTGATAGTTTTAGGTAAGAGTTTTATTTGTTCCCTATTATATTATTGAATGTCCCTTATGTTACAATGTGTATATAACTTTTCGCAGTATCCCTGTTCTATAATAAATGTTTACATTCCTTTGCTACCCCTTGCGTTTCAATAGCTACCATTTGTAGCTACACCCCAAGTCGCAGTTAGTATAAGGGACACAACCCCTTATACGGCTCAGGATGCTACTCTAGTAGCCCTAGTCGCGACAATTTATTAGGATAGAAAATAGCTATTTACGATACAAGTTCGTAAAGTGGGACTTTACGGAAGTGTTTCATACAAAGTTTTTTCTTCGAAAGTTATTATATTGCCAAATTGTAGCAATTATATCATTAATTTGAATGTTTAGTGACATGAAGTGTCGTCAAATACTGTATTTTTTCAAAAATGCATAAATGCATGAACAATGTGTAAAAATTAACTTTTTTACGACCATTAAGAAAAATGAACATTTCAATTGCGTCTTCGATTAAGAAAACTACCACGTTGTAACACCGATTTTCATTTCCCACGGGCTAGCTGTATCGAAATATTAATTTCCTACTACTTTCATGAACTACTAGACTGTCACTATAGGTAGGTATTAACGAATTTTATGAACATAAATAATATCGAATCAAGTTATTAAATTCGATTGAGAAAAATTGATTACAATCGGATTCTATATTTTTGAATAGTGACAGATACTTTCTATATAGCAGTCAATTTGAAAAAATCATTATGTGCCCTAATAACGACGAGTGTTGACTCAGTTGACACGTGCTGAAACGCAGCTGAAACGAAGCTCCGGCAGGAACATAAATTGTACCTCAGGGGATTCTCCACTATCAGGGTGGATAGACCTAATGCAGTGAGAGGGGGTGGCGTGGCCATCATCATAAGGAAGAGTATATCGTATATACCTTTGCCAGAAACAGAGCTCCATAAAGCACGTCGGGATACAACTCGAAAGTGGGACAAAGGTATATGCGATATACAATCCCCCCGAAAATGAATTTTCCTTACTGGATCGGGATGTTCTCTGCGCAGTGCTACTAGCGGGAGACTTCAACGCGAGAAGGTCTGAATGGAATTGCACCACGCCTAACGCCAATGGAAATGCTCTCTGGGAGTACTCTCTAGACAATAATGTTGTCATAGATTTCCCAGATGCTCCAACCCACTATCCTTGGAACGGCCGCACTCCCTCGACAATCGACCTGGTAGTTAATAATAATGTAGCTGATATAAGTGAACTGAAAACAATTTCCGAGATAATATCTGATCACTAACCTGTTCTCTTTTCTGTTAAGGGTGGACAAAACCCCAAAAAGGGAAAGAATATTCCACGATTATTCAACCACGGACTGGAAAGAGTACAGGAGAGTGATCAACTAAAAAACAATAATCACTCCAATTAACTCAAAGGAGCAAATAGATATTGAGACACGTAAACTGATAGCAAACATCCAGCAAGCTAGAGACTCAACTACCAGGAAGAAGGCCGTGAGAGAAGACAGGTATCTTCTTCCAGGTTACATCCTAGAAAGAGATGAAAAAATGGCAGAAGACCAGAAATTCCACTCATAGAGAAAATACGAGAAATTTGGGAAAAGAAATTAACACTCTCATAAGAAACCAGGATGGAATCTAGAAGAAGAAACTTGAAAGCTTGATTGTGAGAGACAATTCTCTTTGGCGGATGTCCAGGCGACTCCAAAAGAGGAGCAGAGACATTCCGGCTGTGGGGGACGGTCAAACACAGGCAATGACCGAACCAAGGAAAGCGGAAATTTTTGGAAAGTATTACCAGGAAGTATTCCAAACATCGGCTGACGTCACCCCAGAACAAGAGCGAATTTCTAGGGAAGCCAAACATTTTAGAGATGCACCTCGCATCGATATAAACAGCAGTACCTTCTCAATGCTGATGTCCAGCTTTGAGGAGGTTCAGGAAGTTATGAAAAGGCTCCCTAGGAATAAGGCTCCAGGTATGGACAAAATTGATGCAATTCTGCTGCGGAATCTTCCGAAGAAGTCTCTCGTACAGTTAATTTACATCATAAACGGTATTATGAAATAGCAGCACTACCCTCAGTGCCTTAAGCAAGCTGAGATCATTCCCATCATAAAACATTATTTTCAAGAGATTTGTTGACCTCGAGGAAAGACTCAACCTCATTCCGGATGGGCAGTTCGGGTTCCGGAGAGGACACTCCACGTCTTCTCAGGTTGCCAGGATAGTTCACGAGGTGAGGGGGGGCTTTCAACGTAGCCTCAACACAGTTATGGTCCTGCTGGACATCCAAAAAGCATTCGATACCGTCTGGATAGGAGGGTTCGTCATGAAAATGTTACGTGCAGGCATGCCTGAATACATGATAAAGATTCTTGATTCGTACCTGGCCAACAGGACTTTCAAGGTGAGGGTTAACGAAACTAGCTCCGTAGCGAGGATGGCCGGAGCAGGAGTGCCTCAGGGGTCGAGCTTGTCTCCACTCTTGTATTCGTTATTTACGTACGATTTCCCGATGTTTGCTAACACGAACACGGCGATCTACGTGGACGACACGGCGATTTACGCCCATTCGGCCTGGAGTAGTACCGCCGCAGCCCGCGTTAGAACTCATTTAAATTGGCTGGTCGTACCGTATCTAGCGAAAAACAAGATAGTGCTAAATCCAAATAAGACAGAGCTGATAAATTTCACAAAGAAACGCACTGATGTGAAGATCTTTGGGTGATTTATGGTTCTGGATAATCGGATTGATGAGTCCGCCTCCGTGAGGTACCTGGGAGTAAAGCTAGACAGACGGCTTGCTCTCCATAAACTTGTCAGCTTGGCTATTCAGCGAGCTGCAGCTGCAGTAAAGCGGACCTATCCGTTGATAGCATGGAATTCCAGGCTGGCAAAGCTCCTACTTTACAAACAGGTCATCAGACCAGCGATGGCCTATGACTGTACAGTGTTTTGCAGCCTCCCCAAAACTCAAATGTTGAGAGTGGAGAGGATGCAAAACAAAATACTCCGTATCGTCACCAACAGTGACAGCTAGACGCACTACGTGAGCTAGCCAACATCACAACTTTCGAAGAATACGTGAAAGACCTGTCAGAAAAGTTCTACAGGTTTTTCATACTTGGAAGTCCTTTGACCAGGAACATGACAGCAATCAGAGTCCACCACAACATCCGTTGGAAACACGGTGGGTTCATTTACCAGGCATTGGATCTTTTCCAAGATAGACCAGAGGATCAGTAAGTATCCATGATACAAGGTAATGTAGTAAACCCAGTTTTTTCGTCGCTTTTCCGGGAATTCAAGAAAAACCCATTAGAAATGACACTAATAGTCTGATGTCTCACACACAATCCAACAACAAGGCCTATATAACTATGAGGAGATAGGTTGACATGCTACTACTACGACTAAACCGGCTATAGATGTAAAAACCCACATAACATCGTGGGGCTGCCCTCGGGCAGTGTGAGTTGGTCTGCCCCGCCCCTGGATACTCCAGACGGGCAGGATTTCGACCCATCACTCCAATCAGTTTGAGTTCCCTCCATTATCCCATACCCTGTGGTATAGCGATAATTTTTACTGTTTCATATATACACATATATGTTTGTAGAACGTGCTTATATTTTATATTATTTAATCCAATAAATCCATTTTGAATTTTGAATTGAAATTGACACGTGGACTTTAGGTGGTGGGTTCAAATCCACGTAGCCACTTTTTTTTTTTTTTCATTTTATGAAATCGATTAGTGTTTGATTTTCATAATAATTTTCACGACGTAGGTAGGTACGTGTACAAAAAGAAAAAATTTATGTTTCATTCAACGGGTGAGGAAAGAAAAAATTATCTAAACCATGTAAAAATGACGGCAGGAGAGTTTATGATAAAAAGGATTATTAAAAATATTACAGATTTTTTAATGATTCAGATGGTAGTAGAAAAAGTATAGTGTACAATGAGCATGAAATGACCCATTTCCGACTCGTGGGAAATGTATGTTATTTCATGCTCAGTGTACAATATACTATTACGCACAGTTGGTGATTTTACGCACAGGTGATTTTTTACGCACTTGTGCGAAAAAGTATCACTTTACGAACTGTGAACAGTGCGTAAAACCTTAGCTTATGCACTTTCGTAGAAAAATATGTTCATTAATCCATTGGCATGATATAGGATAGGTCAATATAAATAAAAAATACCATTGGGTCACACAAAAGATAACACGATCTCTAAGACATAAAAGCATGCAAACAGTGGCACTTAATTCAAGAAATAGAAACTATTCAAACACCAAAACTACGTCACAATCACACTCGACGCGCATTTCGCCAACAAAGTTAGCATCTTCAGGAGCTACAAGCTTACTGAACCACTTATCCTAGCCTACTTCTATTTATACCACTATTTCTCTATGAACGTTAGATTATCTAACATTTAGAATCTACCTTTTCTACCCACTACTTATCTGAGGGCCAATCGCGCTCATTATCAAATTTGACTACTTCTGTTGTTTTTTACTGATTCTAGTAATTTATCTGCACTAAATTAATTTAAATGTTTTGGATTTTATGTCACAAATTTCTTGAAAAAACAATAACTTATGAATCCATTGTGAAGAAAAGAAAACCAGAGACCTGTAAAGGTTTCGTTCGGGAGGCATGCAAAAATAAAATTGCAAAAATATTAGTGAAGTTAAAAATGAAGATTTAAGCAAGTCAAACAAAGAGAAGAAAATCATCAAAACATTGAAGGAAAAGTACATTTTCTATCTGAAAGCAGATAAAGGCAATAAAGTGGTGATTCTTGATAAACCTGACTATGAAGAAAGGGTAGATGATCTCATTGAAATCGGTCCACATAAACAGTTGACTAGAAATCCACTTTCCAAGATGGCTTCAGATGTGAAAACCACCCTAAACATTGGTCAAACCGAATTTGAAAAGAACACTGCAACTCTAGAATCCGAATGTACCAAAAATAAATTGTCTACCCAAGATTCACAAACCTGGGAAGTCGGTTCGACCAATATTCTTGTAAATTTTTTTTTTGTAAAATTTGTTTTTACGAAACTCCCAGGTTTTCGGAGAAAACCCCTCAAAAGCAGAGCTTGTGCGAGCAAGGGAGATCCGGGACCTACAGTTTGAATAAAAAGGGAATCCGGTTCGACCAATATTCTTGTCAATAGGATCCACATACAAAATAGTGAAATGGCTCACAAAAGAGTTTGAGAGTCTTCCAGTGGCACAACCAAGCCTTAGTGTGAAATATTCACTGGTATTTATCGACCTAAGGAAAGTGAAACTGAAAGAAGAAGAAATCTGAATCTCTTTTCATGTAAGTTCTTTGTTTCCAAGTGTCCCAATACCCACAACTTTGGAATATTTGAAATAGTTACTGCATACCAACAGTTTTAGTGACTATGAAATAGTCAGAGAGTACTTAAGACTCGCCTGACTTTGCATGGAATGAAATTGCTTTCAGTTCAATAACTGCTTCTACGAACAACTCGAAGGTTCAGCCATGGGCAACCCTCTGTCTCCCTTCCTAGCCAACTTGTTTATGAGTAGGTTTGGAATGGAAGCAAGATAGAGCTTCAGCTATTTTCCTAAGGTTTGGGTTAGATACGTGGACAATGTGTTCGCTATCTTTGATACGAAACAGGTAGATATAGACAGTTTTATTCCAGAATTGAATAGCCAGTTTCAAACTATATCGTTCACGTATGAAACTGAAAACAAAAAACAGCTGCCATTTTCAGATGTGTTAGTGATTAGAAATGACCCAAAATTAGCTTGAATTCGATGTCTACATAAAGGACACGATCACACTCAGATACATCCCTGAGAACTCCCACCATTGCACACAACACAAAATGGCGGGACTAAATTTCTTGGTTAATAGACTCTTGTCGTTCTCACTGAACAAAGAGAGATTTAAAACTGGCAAAATGATAATCAAGGAGGTGGCTGAGGTGAACGGTTATTCTGTGGACTTGGTAGACAAATTAATTAGAAAACATAGATTTAAAGAAACCCTTCGTAACCTTTCGACTTTTCAAAAAGAGGAAAACCCTCCTAAATATGTCGTCATCCCATTCGAATCTCGAGTAATTCGAGGTATTGGAGGTATTTTCATAACCCTCAATATGAAGGTGGTATACAAAACTTCGGGTAAACTTCAACAAGTATTGGGTACTCCAAAAGATAAAACAGATGAAAAAGAAAAGCCGGGGATATATGAAATTAGCTGTATCGACTGCGAGAATAAGTATTTGAGTCAGACCCGAAGGGCCATGAAAGTACAGTTCAGAGAACACATTGCTCATATCCGGTATTCAAGTCCCGATAAATGGAGTGTGGTCCAACATGCTTTGGATCGCAACCACCGATGACATGAGTTCAAAATTAATCAGGTTCATGACTACATACTTCTCGATGCATTCGATAGTCTGGAAATTGCCAAGTTTAAAAATATTATGAATGCTGATAAGGGTCCTATTCCTTACAGCCCATTATTCAAGTTAATGGTACAATGACAAATGTTTTCTTTTCTTTTAGTTTTCCAAGAAATTCGTGCCATAAAATCTAAAACAAGTAGGATAACATTAAAATTTATTTAGTGCAGGTAAATTGATAGAATTAGTAAACAACAAAAATAGGCAAATTTTATAATGAGTGCGGTTGCCCCTCAGATAAGTAGTAGGTAGAGTAGGTAGATTCGAAATGCTAGGTAATCTGACGTTCATTAAGAAATAGTGTTATAAATAGAAGTAAGCTAGGATAAGTGGTTCAGTAAGCTTTTAGCACCTGAATATGCTAACTTTGTTGGCGAAATGCGCGTCGAGCGTGAAACATGTTTTGTACATTCTCCACCTGGTCCTTGCCTACTAACTTTTTTCTAGAACTATTGAAAATCATTGAAAATATTGAGAAATTCATAATTCAGAGAGACTTGCCGATTTTTCTCAATTTTAAGCGGTTCAACGATCAATAAACCATTCGAAAGTAGACATTTCAGCAATTAAAATGATTGTTTATTGACTTTCGGAATACAAAAAAAAACAGAACAATTGTTCTTGGAAGATAAGGGTATTTTTTTCGAAAAATATACATATTTCGAATACTAGTCGTCTTCTGAATTGCGAAAAAATATATTCATTCAACACCAAAGAAGACATATTCTTACAAATTTGTATGTAAATTAAATTAATAATTTATTCGAGAGAAAAAAATTTGATACTGAAATCTACTACTACTACTACTACTACTACTACTACTAAATGTAATCAGTAATATTGATACTTATCGGAGGTTTATTTGCAGACAGGTATACTCCTGAACCCTAATCAATTCACGATGAGTATTTAAGAGAACACAGCAAAGTTGTAATTTAGATTATCTTCTCCACTTGAAGAAGCTATTAAACAGCGGAAGGATCGTCGTGGTTTTGTAAACGTTTTTAGTGAAAATCATTCATTCAGATTCATTATAGATATTAACATTGATTTTCAACAAGTTTCGGTTACATCAATGAAATATCTCTTTTTCGCCATTTTGACGGATAATTTAGGTTAGAAAAGCGTTAAATACAATAGTTTCCGAATACTTCATTGTCTATAACTTTTTTATTGGACATTTTCCGCTAAGAGGTCATGTTTCGCCGCAAATCGCAAAAAACCGTTTTAAACCCCTAAACTGCGTCCACATTTCACCATTTTGAGTGTTTTCGCGTTTAATTTTCAATTCCTTAACAACATTCTCCACCTGGTCCTTGCATATTACTTTTTTTCTTATTTTAGGCGTTAAGAATTCGTTTCGTCACTAGCCTATGTTTGACTTGTGAAGATGAGCAGCAGGGACAAATAAATTGAAGGATAGCTTGATAGATGCAATTTTTCTAGATCGTTATTCACTAATTTTATAACTGTTCTAAATGTTCTTGGAGTTTTTCTTGATGGGATTAGCCAGAAATGTATCCCACAGATAACCATGATTCGAAAAAGATAAGTATTCCTTCATCTGAAGGGTCGAGTTGAATTTGAGATCGAAGTTCAAGTGAGGCAATCGAGAGAAGCAATTTTTGGTACTCGAGTGTTTTCATTTCGTTTATACTTGAATGCAAGGGGATAGATGATTTTGAAATGACATGGCTGAGGTTGTATGCCCTCGTTGGCGAACAATATAGTCGGGGACACTGTTAGAAAAAGACACAGACGATAAGATGATGGAGTCATACATTAGTTCCATCTTTGCATCTCATCAAGTAGTTTACGTTTTGCACAATAGGTTACTTACTGTACTATTGCCTGAGAAGCTTTCTACTGCTTGTTTGACCATGTGTAGTAAACAAGATGAGAACGAAAACGCAACCCCTAAATGAATGAAATGTTAGACAACTTCAAGGAATTATTGGTTGAACAAAAAAGGTTGATAGTTTTAATTGTAAACCCCTGTGCTGAAGATTATTTCAGTTTACCTGCAGTTTATTTTCTTGGGCATATTCTTCTGGCGCGTTAAGACGCCTGAGCGCGATCATATTTGAAGCGCTTTTGAGAGTCAATTAATAGCTCAAAAACGGTTCGTCGTATAGATTCCAAACAAGAACAGGATTTCAGAGGACGTTCGATTCTAGGTACGTGCTGTAATGGAAATTGAAATTTCGATCCGCGTTTTCACAAAAAAAAAACTCAAAATTGCAGTTATTTGAAGCAATTTTGGGTAGATAAATAAATAATTTCAAAATAATATTACAGCACATACATAGATCAACGTTTTACCTTTTTTTTGATACCAAATTCATATCGATTGGAAGAAGATTGCTTCAAATTTTAATGAAAGAGAAATACTATTGCAGCTACCTTGATAATCTGTGAAAATCATCGTGAGGTGCTGCTGCCGACGTAGGTACATAGAATCGAAAGTACTTCAGAAGCCTGTTCTCGTTTGAAATCGATAATACGAACCGTTTTTGAGTTATCGACGCTTTTACCAAAAAAAAATCCATCCCAAATATGATCGCGCTGGCGGCCTCTTAAGTTGTAATGTGTGATAGTCACATATAACAATGCTGGCAACAAAGTAATTTAATCTAACAACCCCAGACAAATAAAGTGGTCTCTACGACAGATCCAAAACTACAAACTTTATCGTCATTCTAATAATTTCTCGAACCGTCTGCCTGAATCGTATCAGATATTCCATGCCCGAAATACTTCCCTAACTGAAATCTCACCCCAGTCGGATCGTTTGCTCAAATCAGATATACGAAAGCAACCAGGAAACGGAATTATCAACGCACGGATGGATAGAGGACTATCAACACGACTTCTGTTCTGCTCTAGAAATGGATCATTCATCAACAAAAAGAAATACAGTGTCTGGGAACAGTCTCATATTTCAGAAAAAAACATCTAGGAGAAAATCAATGAAAATTCACACAGGATAGTTTTTAATGATTCTCCATTCAATAGTGATATTAGCAATGTTGCCAACAGTTTTTCGAATATTGGGGCACACCCTCCTAGTTATATTCATCGCAATTAATTCAGCGCCCCCTCATTACTTATGTCTACAAATATCAGTTTTCCCAGTTCCATTCATTAACAATGAATGAATTGCGTCTAATTATCAACTCCTTAGATAACAGTAACATTTCCAACACATTTCCCACCTCTCAGGTGGAAATCCAAAATATACAAATTGTATATATTGATTTCTACTCCCAGATGCCGTTTACAGAATTTGAAAACGACGTTTTCCCTTGAATGGGCGCACCATGCATGTGCCCTTAAATTGTTTATAACGCGATTGTGCAAAACCTACATATCGTATAGAAAACATATTGCGCACAGTTTGTCCAGCTTCAGATTTATAAAAATTATGAATTTTTCACAAATGGTCTCTTTTTCGAGTTTTTCTCAGGTTTTCGCAGTGGAAAATGCAACGATCCGGTAGCATGAAAATCCATTTTGTAGGTTTCAAAAAGTTCCATTTACTGTAAAAAGATTTCTTTTATAATTTCTAAAATATTTCCAAAAAACCGAAAAAGTTGTATTTTTTTCACTAATGCTTCTTAAAAAAATTCCACAAAGCGATTTTGCTGGGGCACAAACTGGGGTTTTCATTAACGGACTATCTTATAAAAATTAATATAGGACATCTGCGTCTTTTATTTTGTAGGGGAAAAACCTCTATAGCCTGGTCTAGTTTATATGGTTAAATGATCTTTGAAATCAGTAGAAGTCCTATAGAAACGTTATTGTGGTTTAATTGCAAGCATTTAGTATCTACAAGAATTCAATTTCAAAAGTAGATAATTCACCTAGGTGGTCTTATGCTGGAAATTTTGAGTTAGCAGATCAATACTTGTGTTTATGGGTCTATGATAGTGGGGTATCCGGTGATGGGCCTGGGCACCTCAAAAGTTTACTATAGCACTCATTTTTTCCGGAGCTAAACAACCACGTAAACACTTTCTCAATGAGTCAACGTTACGTTTATATTCTATTCCACTGACTTCAACTCATAGTTAAGTTCATCATCATCAATATCTAATTTGAAAGCCATTTCACAATATTTTTCAACAATTGAAAATTGAAAAATTACCAAATAGTTACCCAAGTTTACCGTTGTCTCTCGCTGTGATATTGTCCTACAGCAAACACCCCGTATATCCAGGAATACCGTAAGATGGGGTTACAAATACTAAATTTTGATATATTGACTCCTAGTGAAATAACCATTGATTTTAGCGACTTCTTTTTTTCACCACTCAATTTTGACACATTTAAGAACGGTATGGAAATACTGGTTTGAAAATAATTTTTGTGACGTAGGCAAACCTGACACGCAACTTCTTTGAATGATTTTCTTGTCGCAAAAGCCAGTAGTTTTTAGCTTTTAGGTGTTCACACCAACTGCGAGGTTACATTGACATTGCATAATTTTATTATTGGTATTCAAAGTAACCTTGATCGTGAGGTAACTTGTACACCCATAAATAAATTTAAAAAAATATAGTATTAATTACAAAAAACCGTGCAAAGGAACCCCGGTACCAAAAATCCAAACTCAAAATATGTTGTTAATTGAAAATACTTAGAAAAAATCAACTGTTTAGTATCTATAGTTTTGTGAAAACAGTTTTATAAAAACTTGTCATATTGTCAAAATAATATTTCATCTTGAATAAAAGAAAAAGGGACCTAGATGCTATGGATGTAACAAATACGGCCATTTAGCCAATAAATGCATCAAAAGTCAAGTTCCACAAAGTTCAAGTCAAATAATGTTTTATATTTTTCATTAGCAGTACAAAAGCCTCATCAAGACGACTGGTTTGTTGATTCAGGCGCTACTGCACACATGACAATGAATAAAGGATGGCTCAGTATTAGCATATCAGAAAATGTGAAAGTTGCAGATAACTCCACTCTACAAGTAATAGCCAATGGTGATGTAAAATAAGAGGTTCAGTTAGTAACCCCGAAGAAGACATCCAGTTCAAAAATGTGTCTAAAATATGCTTCAGTCAGATAGTAAGCAATGGAAATGTCGTTCGATTTGACTCTGAGAAATGTCGAATATACAAAAAAATAAGTGTCTCATTGCTACCGCATCCCTGGTGAACAATATATTCAAGCTTGATAATAATAACCGTACTCTACTTTCTGATGGCCTTTGCTGAATATTCGGGATCATAAATATGTGAAAATATGTATTTAAATCGGCTAAATACAGATAACAGGTATAAGCACAATGAGGTTGCCAACCTTATTCTCCGAGATTCAGAATTAACGTTTGTTAATTTTCAAAAGAACCATAATATTTTACTAAAACCGGGCCAGTTACAAAAATCACTAATGACGCGCATGCGCATTGCGCACTAGCCTCAACTTTTTACAACACTTTTGACATGGGAAGTAGCATTCTAGAGTAAGTATATAACATATATTTCTATGCGCCAGTCACAGAAATTGACATTCAAATGGCGGGAAATCAAGATGACACAAATTATCAAACCGACATTGACATAAATTGTCAAATAGACACTAACACAAATTGTCAAACCGACATTGACATAAATTATCAAACCGACATTGAAAATACTCGTCAAAGTTCTGTCAGAGGAAGAAAAATGCCCAACAGATTAAATGAATATGAATTGTATGTTGCACAAGAAACAGAGAACATCAAAGACGACCCCAGGTCTTTTGACGAAGCCATCAATAGAGAAGATAGAGCGTTGTGGAAAAAGCGATTTATGGACTGAAGCAATCATCGCGATTATGGAATATATCTCTATATGATCCATGCATTTATCATCAGATTTCAAATGAAGAAATTAAGATCATGGCAGTATATGTGGATGATAAATTAATTCTTACCAATCAACGAGAATTGAAAGAGAAAATGAAGAAAAAGTTGATGGAAAAATTTTACATGAGAGATTTAGGTCAAGCGAATTTTTTTTGGGCCCAAGAATAACCAGAAAAGGTAACCAAGTTTGTATAGATCAACAACAATATATCAAGAACATGTTGGAAAAATTCAACATGACCAATTGTTCAACACCAATGGATCCGAATCAAAAATTGAGTAAGGAAATGTGCCCCAAAACAAAAGAAGATGAAGAGGAAATGAAGGAGATGCCCTACCAAGAATTGATTGGCATTTTGTTGTTTAGCGCACAAGTATCCAGGCCAGATATCGGTTATGCTGTCAATTTTCTCAGCCAATATAATAGTAATCCAGGAAAATTACATTGGACGGCAGCAAAGCAGATTTTGAGATATCTCACGGCAACAATCACAAAGAGAATAATTTCCAGTGGAACTGGAACTAACAGTGTTTCATTGAAAGGTTACTGTGATGTAGATTATGCGTCTGATTTGATGAAAGGAAGTCGGTCTCCGGTTTCGTATTCATGATTGGAGATGGAGCCATCTTATGGAATTCTAGAAAGCATTCTGTTGTTGCCTTATCCACTTCAGAGGCCGAATATGTTGCTCTAAGTTCTGCAATACAAGACGAACTTTGGCTAAGAGGATAAGCTAAAGAACTATTTACAAATTTTCGTAAAACGGTTATGTATTGTGATAACCAAAGTGCCATTTGTTTAGCACAATCAAATCTTACCAGTGATAAAACAAGGCACATTGATATACGTCATCATTTCCTAAAAGATATCGTGGCAAGTGGCGATATCGAACTATGCTACATTGGAACTACCGAGATGGTCGCTGATATTTTTACCAAGGCGTTGCCGATGAAAAAGAATGACTTTTGTTCGACCCAAATGGGACTTCGAGTTTTTCCTTCAAGCAGTTGATTTTTAGGAAGAGTGTTGTTAATTGAAAATACTTAGAAAATATCAACTGTTTAGTATCTATAGTTTTATGAAAACAGTTTTATAAAAATTTGTCATATTGTCAAATTATTATATTTCATCTCGAATAAACTTCCATTTTCCGAGTGTTCTTTCATCTAATTACTTTTGAAAACGTCAAAAGCGTGGCCTCACGTTTAAGGTGCCAAATTAACGTCAAATTGAAGTCAATAATCAATATACATATAAGCATAATATAATTGAGTAAACTACTTCAAAGAAAATTGAAAACCGCAATCAGAAACATCACGAATCAATAGGCCTTTCTTTTCAGCTCTCTGTATACAGGCTGATTCACGGTGGATGGCACATTAGACGTTTCTGGTGAACCAGACAACGGATCACTTTGAAAATTTAATGGAGGGCAAATTCGGACATTCTCTAGCCAACTAAAATATTTTCAACAATGCGGTGTTGCCGCTTCTATTAGAAAGCAGTAGCAACTTTGATTTTTCAAATGAAACACTCTGTATATAATATTATTTTTGGAATCTCCAACAATTACCCGACAACTTTTCTTGATATTTCCCTATACCTATCTGTTACCGTTTTCAAAATAAAAATTAATTTCAATTTTTTTATTCGAAAATCATGACTTCTAAAAATGCCGATATCTTTTAGTTAAGAAGTACTATGATATCGAAATTTGGTTTGGAGTTAGGTGATACTTGGACACTTCCCACACGTCAGCCTAATCTCCGTTACTTCAATACAGGTTGGTAAAAAAATACAGTTTTTTCGTTTGCTTGAAAAAGTTGCTGAAATTTGATTATTTTAAATAGAACACCCTGTATATTATTGAAAATTCGGAAAGCTGCTGAAATTTGCTTTCTTTCTATGTATATCATACCTAAACCTAACTATACCTAACTTATTTGTGATAATGTCCCTTCAGAATGGTATTTCCATTCGGTATTTGGTAAGCAGGCCATGATTACTATTTGACAGTAGCGTTGTGACATTCTCCTAATAATATCGACATTTTCGTCACTTCAGAAGTTGCAAATACCTTCAAAACGATGGAACAAAACTATTCAAACGAAGTTCTTATGAATTTGTTCATTACTTTTGGACAGTGTGACAAAATTATCAGCAGAACATGTAGAAACTTCAATGAAATGTATCCGAACCTACCGCCAATGAACCTCAAGAAATTTATACGAATTCAGAACAATTTCAATATGTTTGGATAAACTTTAAAAAAGCACCAAGAAACCTGAAATTGGAAATATTGATATGAATAATTATAAAAAAAGTAAAACAATCATGTGGAATATTTCAAAATATGTTCGAATCGCTGGCCGTTCACTTCCAAGCACTTTAAAATGCGGGTGTTGACTGATTTCGTGGTGGCAGATCTGATTTCATTGGGATCCAAATCTTCAAATGTTTGGGCAATCCTTTCTAACAATTCATCTCTCGTACGCACAGGTATTTTGTAAACTTTTTCTATATACATTCCCCACAAATAAAAATCTAATGGATTAAGATCGGGTGATCTCGCTGGCCAATTCCATGGTCCCAAGCGCCTTATCCACCGATCGTCAAAAAGTCTTTCCAGTTCTGCACTCACTTCTCTTGTGCAATGTGCAGGAGCTCCGTCTAGTTGGTACCAACAGTTTCGATATTCTTCGAGTGGCAGATTATCCATGAAACTCTCTACAGTATTCTCCAAAATATTCAGGTAGCTTCTGGATGTTAATGACTCCTCGTATATCACGTACCTCAATTTGTTGTCCATCAACATGCAGAAGACATTAAAACTAAATTTTTCTTGAAATCTGGCTTCTTTTGTGACGTGAGGATTTTCACTGGACCAATAATGACGATTTTTTCTATTGAAAATCCCTTCTCTCGAAAATTTAGATTCATCAGTCAAATAATTTTATTTAAAAAAAGTGGATCTTCTTGAATGCGTGTCAACAACATTTCACAAACTTCTACTCTCTGTTGAGGGTCTTGAGGCTTCATTGCTTGAATTTTGGTGAATGCATAATCATGCTTTCTATGTCTTCGCAAGATTCTTTGAACCGATGAATATTTTATACCCAAATATTCTTCAGCACTTCTTATCGATGACTCGGGAAATGCGTGAAAATATGCTAAGACATTAATCTGGTTGTCTTCAGAAGTTACGGGTCGAGGCAAGTTTCTTGGTGCTTTTAAAGTTGATCCAAATGCATTGAAATTGTTCTGAATTCGTATAAATTTCTTGAGGTTCATTGGCGGTAGATTCGGAAACATTTCATTGAACTTTCTACATGTTCTGCTGATAATTTTATCACACTGTCCAAAAATAATGAACAAATTCATAAGAACTTCGTTTGAATAGTTTTGTACCATCGTTTTGAAGGTATTTGCAACTTCTGAAGTGACGGAAATGTCGATATTATTAGGAGAATGTCACAACTTTACTGTCAAATAGTAATCATGGCCTGCTTACCAAACACCGAATGGAAATACCATTCTGAAGGGACATTTTCACAAATAAATGCTCATAAGTCCGAAACTTGACTAGTTAGGTATAGGTATGATATACATAGAAAGAAAGCAAATTTCAACAGCTTTCCGAATTTTTAATAATATACAGGGTATTCCATTTAAAATAATCAAATTTCAGCAACTTTTTTAAGCAAACGAAAAAACTGTATTTTTTCACCACCCTGTATTGCAGTAACGGAGATTAGGCTGACGTGTGGAAAGTGTCCAAGTATCACCTAACTACAAACCAAATTTCGATATCATAGTACTTCTTAACTAAAAGATATCGGCATTTTTAGAAGTCATGATTTTCGAAGAAAAAAATTGAAATTAATTTTTATTTCGAAAACGGTAACAGGTAGGTATAGGGAAATATCAAGAAAAGTTGTCGGGCAATTGTTAGAGATTCCAAAAATAATATTATATACAGAGTGTTCCATTTGAAAAATCAAAGTTGCTACTGCTTTCTAATAGAAGCGGCAACACCGCATTGTCGAAAATATTTTAGTTGGCTAGAGAATGTCCGAATATGCCTTCCATTAAATTTTCAAAGTGATCCGTTGTCTGGTTCACCAGAAACGTCTAATGTGCCACCGTGAATCAGCCTGTATCTATCTGAAAGGATCATTAATAACGATTGGCTTGAGAGTGGAGTATGAAGAAGGTTAAAGTGCTGATTCAACCGACAGGCACTCAAATCGTTAAGGGTCAGTTTGCTTAGGTAACCGTAATAAAAAACATTCTAGTTTTAAGTAGGAATAACCATCTCATAAAATTGCAGTAAATCTTATTTGCGATATTCTTTTGTTCCGCTTGCAACGCAGTAAATGATCAATGGAGCTCGAAACCTTATGGAAAATAATTGGGTTGAAATATGATTTAATACATTTCTTTTTATTTGTATCAGGGCAGAGTTTGACCATTAAAAATGTATGAATGAATACGCCATAGATCGTGATTAGCGAAAAAGTTCTTCAATATACAGGGTGTTCCAAACTCGATGGCCTATTAGACGTATCTGGAAAACAGGAAGTAGGATTATTTTGAAAATTTGGTTTCTTGGATAATCAGTTGTTCTGCTCTATCGATCTAAAATATTTTCAGCTCTGCGGTGTTTCCGCTTCTATCGAAAAGTAGCAACAACTTTGATATTTCAAATGGAATACCCCGTATATTATTGCATTTTCGCTTTGCTATTGCTTTTTGATCATTTTAATTCTTTACTTCCCTATACCTCCAGTGGTTTTTGAGAAAATCAATATTTTCCTTTTGTTTTGTGAGAAACATAGCTGCAGTTAAACGTTTATCACTGCAGTATTTGAATACGCAGAAAGCCGAAGTTTCGGATGTTGTTTGACAATGTCCTGTGTATTGGTTATGACTGAGGGAATCATTATACAGGGCCGTTGAAAATTTGTGATTTTACCGAGAGATACAAAAGTGCACTGTTTCAAACAGAACACCCTGTATATAATCAAATATCCTCAAAGAAAATTAAATTTTCTTTCAAATGATGTATCATGTTCCTGTACCTAAAGAGTGAGGTTTCCGAAAGAAAAGCAAGTTTTCTGTGAAAATTGGATTATTTTGCCATATTTTGTACTGGGTAGATATGAAATGTCCTGGAACATATCATGAAAATTAGAAAATTAATACAATAATTATAAAACGTTTGTGCGTTCATTAACGTAAATTTGATTAGAAATGAATCAAAATGGAAGACAATAATTATTCAAATGTAAATCTGATTAAGTTTAGTCGAATTTGTCACATATTTCTAAATGTTCATTGGATATTGATATTTTGAATTTTTTTTTTCACAACAATCTTTCCAAAACTGATATTGCATCAACCGAGAAATAAAGTGACTTGAAATTTTAATTCAGATTTGAGCCAATTATGCTTGGTTCGGTTTTTCATCTCCATGATAATATAATCTCCCATTCAGGGCATTTGAAAAACGTGTGTCCTTAAGCAGAACTCAATTTTATTTCAATCAAATTTTTCCTATTAATTTGTGCTAAATTTGGATGAAGTTCATTAAATTTCCGGCACGTTCTGTAGATTTTTTTGGCACTCACCATGAATATAAAATAAATTTAATATCTGTATTTGAATATGCATTATAATCCATTTTTTATACTTCTTTCTGACAGAAACACAATTCAATCAACCGTTTGTCAAACTCACAGGTTGTTTTGTTCTTTTCTGGTGACGGCATACTACAGATTATTTCAATTGGGCAATAGTACCAATTTCAAATCTGGTAATTGAAAATGATAGTAGTGTGCCTTGACCAGAAAAGAACAAAGCAAATTTCTAGTTAAGCAAGCCGTAATTTTCATGGTGTTTCTGTCAGAAGAAAGTATGAAAAATGGATTATAATGCATATTGGAATGCTGATATTTTGAATCTGTTTTATATTCACGGTTAGTGCAAAAATATAATTTCAAGAACATGCAGGAAATTCAATGAACTTACCACAAAGGAATAGAAAATTCAGAAGAATCGAACGGAATTATGCTGTTTTTGGGAATGTTGAGGAGTCAAGAGGTGATCCTTCAAAAACTTGTTGATTTCTGTGAATGGATTCAAATATGGACTTATGAAAATCCAAATTTCCGTCAGAAAATTATATGGAAAATATTTGAATAATATGAGAACACCATTTAGGAACTTTTTGTCAATTTGCCGCTTCATGTATATCGAAGTTGTTGGTAGCAGTTGAACGGTGCCCCCCTCACTATAGACAAGAAGTGAGCAGAGAACTGACTACAACCTTTGAAAATTGATGGATAAGATTGATGGATAAGACACTTGGGTCCACAGCCTTGGCCACCGCGATCCCCAGATCCAACTCTTCTAAATTTCCACATTGAATCAAATTAAACATCACTTGATAGGACCTTTATTTATTGATTTCTCAACAGACATACGTTTTTTAGATGTCCTGAATGGGAGATAAAATTATCATGGAGATGAAAAACCGAACCAAGCATACTTTGTTCAAATCTGAATTGAAAATCACTGTATCTCTCGGTTCAGGAAAATACTGTTGTGACAAAAATACAAAATATCAATATACAATGTACGGTTAAAAATATGGGACCAATTCGACAAAAATTATTCAGATTTTTATTTGAATAATTATTGTTTTCCATTTTGATTTTTTTCCTAACAAATTTACGTTATTGCACGAGCAAACGATATACTATTGATGTACCGATTTTCAAATCTCCACAATGACATGTTCCATGACATTTCATTTCAATCCAATACAAAATATGGCTAAATAATACAATTCTTATAGAAAACTTGCTTTTATTTCGGAAACCTGACTTCTTAGGTATAGGAACATGATACCTACATCATTTGAAAGGAAATTCAATTATCTTCCAGGATATTCGATAAATTACAGGGTGTTCCATTTGAAAAAAGCACCTTTCACCACTTGTGTATCTATCGGTGAAATCACAAAATTTCAACGACCCTGTATAATGGAGAGTGAATTCTCCTAGTCATAACTAACTGAAGTTATGTTTCGCACAAAAAATAAGGAAATTGATGATTTCCTCAAAAACCACTGGAGATGGTTTAGGAAAGTTTTTCAGGAAAATAATCAAAAAGCAATAGCAAAGCGAAAATTGCAATAATATACAGGATATTTCATTTGAAATATCAAAGTTGTTGCTAATTTTCGATAGAAGCGGCAACGGCCGGAGATGTAGCTGCAGCAGTATTCTCAAAAAAGCTTTTGACTGTGTAGACCACATAATACTTTTGCGGAAACTGCATCGATATGGCTGCGAGGGAGTTACTTTGGAATGGTTCGAGTATTATTTAACTGGCAGCAGTCAATTCGTAAAAAGCGATACTATTTCAAAATATATTAACATTAATTCTGGAGTGCCAGAAGGATCGGTTTTAGGACCTACTCTTTTTCTTGTATATATAAATGATTCACTGAGTATACACACTTTTGGAAAAATTACCTTATTTGCAGACGACACCACAGTTTTATGGCATAGTAAAACTGTTAACGATTTGAATAATAAGATACTAAGAGACATAAATACAATCAAATCATGGTGCGATGCGAATCTACTCTCGTTTGATATAAGAAAAACAAATATAGTAGCTTTCAAATGTATTGTATTCTTGGTGATATGCCTCTAGAAAATGAGATGATTGAAAATAAAGATTGCACAAAATTTTTGGGTCTTTTCATTGACAGCAAATTGAAGTTTGAAGGACACGTCAAACAACTGAACAAAATCTCCTCAGGGTACTATGCAATGAGAGTTATTTCAAGGGGCTTGGTATTGTCACAGCCATGGCCGCATATTATGCATCAATAGAATCTCAACTGAGATATGCTATACCTTTCTGGGGAGTGCGTAACTCTAGTCTTCTGGATTCAGTACTCAGATTGCAGAAGGGTGCCATTAGATATATGTTCAAGTTAGGACCACGCAATTCATGTAGGCAATTATTTGTAGAGAAAAAGATATTGACAGTAGTGGCTCTCTTCGTTATGGAAACTGTATGTCTTATACACAAACATATTTCAAAATTTGAAAATATTTCATCGTGTCATAATACTCTCCAAAAATCTAAAATAATTTAAAATTACCATTACCTTCCTCATCCCTGGTTAAGGACTCCAGTTTCTATAACGGCGTCAAGATGTATAATCACTTACCGTCTCATTCTAGAGTGAGCCATGATAGTATTTGAAAGCTTTAGAAAATATATTAAAAAACTACTCGTGAGCAGACCCTATTATAGTTTGCAAGAATTTTAAAATGACAACTTTTAATGAAAAGTGTGAACTGTATTTCTCATTTGTGATATTCATTGTTGAGGCATTATTTGTTTACTCATTTTCATTTTATTTTATTGTATACTCGTTTAGAGAAAATTTGACAAAATGTTCAAATAATATTTTTTATATTGATATTTTGATTTTATTCATATATTTATGTGTAACTATATATTTGTGTATATGTGTATACATGTTGCTGTGCGTTCGTATCTTTGTATTGTTTATCTTAAAGAGCGACAGCTGAAAAAAATTTACTAAATGTTCAAATAACATTTTATAGGTACATTTATTTTATTTATATTTTATATTTCACGTTTGTGTGTATCTTATCTTTGGATCATCTTTGTATTGTTTATCTTGTACTTTGTCAACAAAAACTTGATTTTTTGGACATTGAAGTATATTTTGATTTGATTTGATTAGATAGAGCAGGACTGATTATCCAAGAAACCAAATTTTCAAAATAATCCTACGTCCCTTTTTCCAGAAACATCTAAGAGGCCATCGAGTTTGGAACACCCTTTATTATGTATTCTCTTTCAAGTTTTGGTATTATTACGAAGATCAATCAAAATTTTATCGTTTTTTTGTGATGACAAAAAGATCAAAATTTAGCAGAAAATGTTCGACAAGAAGTTGTAGATAAAAAAAAATAAAAAATAAATATTTAACATATAACTTCAAATTAACTATCAAAATGGCGAAAAACCTATTTTTAAGTAGATTTAAATTTTTTCTCAAGCATAAATGACCTAATTTAGACGAAAATATGTAGAAATATGTCTTCTTTGGTGTCGATATGAACGCTGCCTTAATAATACCTAGTTACTGGCTAACCGAATCTACGATTACAAAAAAATCACCAAGCAACATTCAAATTTACTTGAGGAATTGCAGAAGAGGGTAACAAAGCAGTTTTGTCCAAATTTCATCTGGTTTTGCTGCATTCAAAGAGTTTTTTATTCAGAGTTGAAGTTTGTTAATTGTCCTTATGGCAGTTAGATATATTCAAATTGTCCGGTGTGAAATGAGAAAAATATGAGAAGAAAGAAGAAAAATCACAGTTTAAGTGAGAAAGACTTTTCCAAAAGTTCACAAATAACAGTGGTGGAATATTCTGGAGTCGACTTTTCGGAAAATGAATCAGAGACAAAATCGAAACTACTTCAAGTGAATTAAATTTAAAAAAAAAACGTTAGAGCCATCGATCATCAGATAATGAATTGGATTCAAGTATCAAGAGAAAACCCCACAAAAATTAATTAATTGAAATCTTGAGAGAAGAAATCTTTCTGTTGAAACAAATAATTAGGGACAAAAAGGTAATAGAAGAAAAAGAAAAGAACAAAGAACTATTGACCAAGGAGAACGATAGCATACTGCAAAATTATGAATTCTTATTGTCAAACATAGTAGACAGGGAAAGTATAATGGACAGTTTGAATAAAATGAGTAACAAAATTAGTACGTCAGGTTGAGTGTAAGAGCAGTCACTGACTGAACTCCGCCTTGAATAAAGACACTTTATTATTGTTATTTTTTTCCTGTAAAAAAACTGATTTAGAAAAGAATGTGAGAATCTGTAAATTAGGTATTGGAATAAATTGACAAAAACAAATGCATAACGGATATGTAGTGATCAAGTGTAGAAATAAATAAGACATACAAAAAATTCAGCAAGAAATCCAAGAAAAATTACCTGATCAATATGAAACAGAAATAGGAATTCTATTGAAACCAATAATCAAGATCCCAAACCTAAAGTTACAAGGTGAGCTAACCAAAGCAGATGTTGAACAGAAGTTCAGAGAACAGAATAACATAATTAATGATACGGACCACCTTTCTGTTCAATTTTTAAAACATTTTGAGGATAAAGACCGTTTCACTATATTTGCAGAAGTGAATGGCACTTTATTAGAGAAAATAATGACGATTAATAGGGGAAAGATATTCATTGGGTGGCAAAAATCTTAAAGTATACCAAAATAATAATATAACTCAGTGTGGCAAATGTTTCAATTTCAAACATACACATAAAAACTGCTCATATGAATTTGTGTGCCACGATGTTCTGGCTCACATGAACTGAAATCATGTAAAAATGCCGAAGTCGTCAAATGTAATAACTGCACTCATTCTAATACAGTTTACAAAACTAACCATCCAATTCTGATAGTTGTCCGACATTTATATATTACCAAAATCAGCTAAATTCCCAAATAGATTACAACTCTTAAAAAATCCATATTCCTGATTATAAAGCTCTACTAGTATTCAAAATATTCCAAAAATTGACAATGAATAATCCTAAAAATATAATAAAATTATATGAACTACATTCGATGTTAGACTATGAGTGTACAAACAGGAATCATTGAAAAATATTATACATCAATTCAAGATCAATAAGAAAGAAAATGGATGAGCTGGAAGTGATGATCAACAAACTGGGAGTGAAAATCTTAGTGGTGACTGAAACCTGGATGAAAGAAGATGAAGAACAGTACTATAATTTCAAGAATTTTAACTCTGTATATTCAAGTAGGCATAAGCGTGGTGGTGGTGCAGGAGTATTCATTCAAAAAGATATTGAATTTGAAATAGTTAAAAGAAAGGATAATCCTCTAACCTATTTAGCATTTCAAACAAAATCTCCTTTATTTTTGATATGTGGTTTATATCGTCCCCCAAAATTTAAAAGTCAACACTTTCTCAGTTTATTGGATAGAACCCTCGAATCGTTTAACAATATTGATTGTGAATGTTTCTTTTTTGTTGATATGAACGTAAAATTGTTATCAAATGATAATGAGTTAAAAGAGTTATTGGATGTATATGTTTCGAATAATTTTTCAATATGCAATGATGAGATTTCTACTAGAGAAACAACCAAAAGCTCTACATTAATTGATCATTTCATAACAAATTCTAAAAAAATATAGATTTGTGTTTAATCAATACTGCATTAAGCGATCACAAAATGTATATAGCATGTATCAATAATAGACCTAAAAAAACAAAATCCAACAAGTTGCGAATAAAATCAAGTTTTATGAAATAGATAAATTAAAAAATGAACTTCATGAATTTGGCAATAACCTTTTTCGTTATGAAAATCCAAATGAAGAATATGAGGATTTACTAAAAATTTTTGAAAACAACCCGTTTATGAAAACTTTTAGAAAAAAACATGATTCTAAACTTTGGTTAAATGAACGTGTTGCAAACCCTATTAAAATTCGCGATAAGTTCTTTTATAAGAAAAAAAAAGAATCCATATTCAGATTTCTACAAAAAAGAGTATGATCGTAATAACAGATTAGTAAATGAATCAATTAGAGAAACAAAGAAAAAATTCTATTAGAATAAATTCGTCGAAGCTAACCCAAAAAAAAATTGGAAGGGCATAAATGCCTTACTATATAATTCAAATAGGACCAAAAAAGAAATTGAACACATTATCACCAATAAAGTAAAAGGTACTGATCCTCAGGATTTATGTGAGGAAATTAATAAGCATTTTGTAACAATTGGACCAACACTATCTTCAGCAATCAAAACTCAAAATGATGTTATTGGAGATAAATCAAGTGTTCCGTCTATGTTTTCAACACCAGTATATATTAATGAAATTGAGGAAATTATTGATAATTTGGATATCCATAAATCTTCTGGATTTGATGAAATCACTGCTGGAATTGTGAAAGTTATAAAAAATGAGCTATCTCCCATTTTACTTGATATAATATCCAAGTCATTAAAAACATGATGTGTCTCAGAAAAAATGAAGATTGCCAAAGTTTTACCAATATTTAAAAGCGGTCGGAAAGATAACGTAAATAATTACCGACCTATATCAGTTTTACCAGCATTTTCAATAATTATGGAAAAAATAGTGAATGTCAAACTTTTTAATTTTCTTGAGAAAAACAATTTATTAAGTCATAATCAATATGGTTTTCGCAGGTTGAGAGACACAGAGGCGGCAGTTCTGGATGTTGTTTCGCATATTCAGATTCAGATAGACAGCAACAAGAAATGTGGCCTTCTCTCTCTTGACTTGTGTGAGGCATTTGGTACGGTTGACCACGAAATTTTATTTGCAAAATTATACTCAATAGGTATAAGAGGAAAAATTCATGAATGATTTCAAAATTATCTGATGAGTAGGAAGCAGTACGTGTTAGTTAATGGTGTTAGCAGTTCTTTGATGGATATCAAATAAGGGGTACCGCAATGATCAATTTTAGGACCAGTTTTATTTTTGATTTATATTAACTCCATTACAATTTAGAAATTGAAAGGAAAAATTAAACTATTTGCTGATGATACTACATTAATATATTTTGCCACTGACCTCAACGAGATACGTGAAAATATGGAAAGTGATTCAAATGTAATTTCAACATGGTTACAACATTTTAAACTAACTCTGAACTTTGATAAATCAACATTTATGTTTGTTTCTAAAAAAACCACAAACAATTTTATTCATCCGCTATTATTTGGATCTAACTCTATAAAATATACTAAAGTTACTAAATTTTTAGGTCTTCTTATTCACGAAAAACTATCATGGAACAATCAAATTGATAAACTGAGAAAAAAATCAATCCAGTCATTGGTGTACTGTTCAAAATAAGAAAATTTGTGCCGATCAAATACCTTAAAAATATTTACTTTTGTCTTATCTATTCTAACCTACAGTATTTGATATCAATCTGGGGAACCGCTAATAATTCAGTTTTGAAACCTCTAAAAAAATGACAAAATAAATCTTCGAAATGTATTTACAACTTACCGTTTTTAGAACCAACAGCAAACTTTTATATACCTGGGAGTTTACTAAATTTGAATTTCCTTTATAACAGTAAAGATTTGTTCATTTATTCACTTTATTCGATTGAAACAGAAAGTTTCTAATTTAAATTTCATTGAAATCAATAACATACATGATCACAAAACAAGACAAGCAAACTGTTTAAGCCTCAGCAATTTCGGAAGAAATTTTGGAAAAAAATTGATATGCCATGATGGTATAGATAACAATTCACTACCAAATGAAATAAAAAAAATTACAAAAGTGACGATTTTTTAAAATAGAATAAAAACCCATTTTCTTCGTCAATTAGTCTACATTTTTTTCCATTATTTATTTTAGTTTTCATCGAACTATTTTGAATTGACATGGATAACTTTTTATTTTTTCAAGTTGTTTATGAATTGTATTTATATCAATTGTATATTATTTTTTCTGTAGATTTGTAAGGCATTGTTATTATTATCATTATTTTGTATCCCTACCATAAACAAACCTGTATCTTGGGATATAATGAATAAATTATTATTATTATTGAATAAGCATGATATTTTCGCATTTCAGAAGACCACTAGTTTTCGACTTGGGTTCATTTTTCGAAAATAAAAAACCCTCATCTTCCACGAACAATTGTTGTGACGTTTTTTTGTATTCCGAAGGTCTATAAGCGGTCCAACATATTGAGCAACACATTCAGGCTGTGCACAATAAATTCTGTAGACGCCTGATTTGTGGGGGAGAGGAACTATATCTTCAGTATTACTAACGTTTTGGAAATTGGATCCGTAGTGTAGAAAGATAAAATGATTTCATTACCGAACCGTCTGAAAATATTTCCATTTATAGTTTGTGCAGTTTTTCTAAATCCTGATGAGTTATACCAATGAAGTGTGTTGTACAGTGAGATGTTTTTTGATCATCGTCATCTTCATCACACCATCGCTTCGGTAAAGAAAAGGGAAACGTTTGTAGTCAACAATCATTCAAGCTGGGCTGTATCGTATTGTTTTGAGCGTTTTTTTAAAATAAACTAAATTTATATTGCAATAACTTTTTACATTACATCCTTTTCAAATATACTACTATGGAATATAGTTAAAGAGCCACGGGTTCTGAGACGCCATGACCCTCATACGTCTTCCGTTTGGTGAGGTGAAAGTCCTTCCCTCGGAAACGCCAAATGCAATACGAAGGGAAAATGTCTATCGACTTTTTCGACGATTTATTTATGTCTTCCGTAATGATGATTTTGTTTAGAAAGTGACTAGTAATCATCTGACAAAGCGGAAGACGATTTGGTTGAGGTGCACTACCTGAAACCTATTTTTGAACATTTTGGGACCCAAAATCGAGCGTGTCATAAATTCAACGTCTCATATATGCTTAATTTTGTTACAGTTTTTATTTCGTGAAAATCTGAGTGGAGGAAGTTTTTTGTAGGTCCCGGCCTCAGGGTTGACCTAATAAACAAATTAAAAACTCGCGGGAGCGGCTAAGTTCAAAAATCTAAAACTGCACTTGGGTTCAATATTAGGCTTCTAAATTTCGCAAGGAGCTTCTTCAGGGGCCAGAAAACCCATTATCAAAGAGAAGACTTTTTGGCAAACATTTCACCTCTGTTATGAATATTTTCATGTTGATTTCAAGCCACCTTTGAAAAGGGATAAGGGGTGGATTGTTTTTTTTGTGAGAGAAACGGGAGATTGTCAAAACGTGACAAATTCATCAAATTGATTTTTTTGGATTGTATTTACGAAATAAAGTTTAGTTTCAAAGTAGTGTTGTCATATCCAACAAGTCGCAGCCCAGCCATCCGATAGTACGTTGGAGGTATTTCCAACACCTCTTCCCACTTCTTTGGATTTCCTTTATTTTTTTGTTTATTCCTAGCAATCTTTTTTCGAATTTTTTTCTTATCGATAATTCAGTGAATAAACTTCAATAAACTCACCTAATCTAGTCGTTTATTATGAAAGGAATATATTTTTCAACTTCAATATAAGAAGTGTTCGCCCCCGCCGGCTCTAATAATCTATTTGAGAGAGAATGAACTTGGAGAGATAAATGAATGACACCAAATGAATTCTTTGGCGTCAGGCTCGATAACGGTTCATAAATGTATGAAGTTATAAACAATTCTTGAAAAAAAAAATAGTTATAAACATTTTTTATCAACAAATTAAACACAAATATTCACACATTTAATAATCAATCAGTAATTTGTTACCAAAAAAAGTGTTGTGATTGTGCAAATGTGAGAGACTGAAGTATACCGAAATCATTTTTGATCATTTTGAGCCGGCGGGGACGAACAGCCCTTATATAGGGGTCGAAATATATTCCTGTTATCATTAACTACTAGTTAAGGTGGTTTTATTAATAATAATAATAATAGCCTTTATTGCTCAACAGTTTCCCATTTACAGGAAAAATTATTTAAAGGAAAGTTAAAAGTGTAGTTACAAACATTTTGATGAATAATATACAAGAATATTCAAATATAGATGAAGGAAAGTGACAATAGGAAAAACAGAATGAAAATACTACAATCTATAAAAAAATATAGAAAAAAGAAAAGAAAAACTGCTACATATTACATGTTTTCATTCAGTTATTGAATAGCCATATTTCCTATATAATGCAGTCTATCATAATGAATATCACAGTGAACAGAAATAATACACATGGTATAGATAGGGGACTTCAGATATAAATTTGTTCTGGCTCTATTACAGTGAAAAGTCTTAGTGTACCTAGTACTAGAATTTGGAACAAAAACATTCAATTGAGACACTATATTACTTGCATCAATTTGATAGTGCAATAATTTGTATAGAAAAACATTTCCAGCACGCTTTCTTCTTACGTCAAGACTTTCAAAATCGAAGAGCGAAATTGAAGTTTGGTATGTTATTGAAGATTATACACTGAAACATCGATGACAACATATTTCAAACAAAAAAGATTACCTCGAATAAACAGAGAAAATAGAGGGATTCGAAGAGGTGGTAAGTTGGCCAAAAAACATTCCGTGTGAAAGTTAAGTTCTCTGGCCCCTGCAGATGCTCCATACAAAATTTGGAAGCTTAAGATTGAACCCAATTGCAATTTTCGATTTTTCATCTTAGCCGCTACTGCGGGTTTTTCAATTTGTTTATTAAGTCAACCCTGAGGCCGGGCCCAACTAAAAACGTCTTTTACTTGAATTTTCCCGATCTGAAGCTCATAACGAAGTGGAGAAACACAAAATTAAGCATATAGGAGACGTAGAATTTTTGCGATGATTCTGGGACCCAACATTGTCAACAATAGGTTTCGAATAGTTCTTTGTTAATTACCAAGTACGATGTTTTTACGAACTTTGACCGCGTATTTCTCGGAAACAACGCATACAAAGTCACTTTAACTTGCTCATTTTTCTAATGACCCATCCCGCTATAACATACTAAAATTTTAGCAAATTTGCCTGAGAGCCAATTTCCCGTATTACTTAGGCCAATCAATAAAGTATTTTTTCCTAAAAAAATACTAGTTGAAAACCGACTGTGCCACCACATGGAAGACAGTCAGTAGTTATATTCTGTTATGTTTTCGACTCGCAACTATCAGTTATCAATTTGTTATAAACAATCAAATATCAAAAAACGTGTTACGAGTTTACTTGATTTACAATCCAATCGGATCATTAGTAAAGGAGGAAAACTGAAAAAACCAGAATACTTAATGATTTAAAAAAAAAATTATAACCCTGCCATTTTTCAAGAAATAGGGTTGGCCTTTCTCATGAGAGTATTGAATCATGAATTACTTTGTGTGTGCATAAAACAGGCTCTGACGAATCATTAGTTTTGGCACAATTGCATCAATTTGATTTTTTTTTGCACTATCTTGCAGCGTGCCTGGATGCTCTAGTGATAGTCCGATTTCATTTTCTAAAACAGATTTTTTAAGTAGAAGTATTTTCTCATTTTGCGCTAAAATGCTGTGAAATGGGTGAAAAATGCTTGCAAACATGACTGAAAACGGCCGAGCTTGAGGAAGCGGTAGTGTGGTAGGAGATAGCGGGAGATAAAGGAAAGCGTATTATCACGTTATCCGTTCATTAGAAGAATTCCCCTCATCTCCCGGACTCTCCTACCAGTTGGCAGCTAAAGCGGGCTCGGCAGCTTTCAGTCATGTTTGCGTGCATTTTTGACACATTTCGCACCATTGTAGCGCAAAATGAAAATATACATTTTGTAGTACTATCCCGGTGAACATTCAACTTTACAATTATAATTCATATAATGATTTTCATCAGATGTCTCATGCGTTATGTTGAATGAAATTAACCGATCCGAACTTCAAAATTCGGTCATACTCATGACTATATGATATACCAAAATTAAACCATTTTACGTCAAACGTTCGCCTTAACACATTTCAATTATGTTGCATTTTTGATCAAATTAAACGATCAATACTGCATAATCATGAATGTATCATTTGAATGATGATAATTTGGAAGATTGCATATAAACATATTTTTTGTGTACTTTTTCTAATATTGTATTTTCAATAATTTGCAGACATCAAGATAAATATGAAGTTTTTCAAATATGATCGTAAATACATCTTCGTCAATATAATCAATAGTAAGACCAAATAATTACGTATTATCACATAATTTGTCAGAAGTAAGTTATGAGCTCCAAAAAAAAATATATAATTATTGATCAGAATATTCAATAAAAATTAATATATATATATATATATATATATATATATATATATATAGATATCTTGAGTGATGATATTTTTGAAAACCGAAAATAGATGTATTATTTATATGTGTTTCCAAGAATCGTCTCTCCATAGTTTTCCAGGACAAAATATGAATATTTTACATATATCCTAATAGTAATGAAAATATTATATTGAATTCGATCCATTCAACGACCGAATAACTATATTTTTGCATACTTGACCTGACGTAAGTTGAATGACTAAAGAATTATATTCATTTATTGATCAAAATAATCGATATAAACTATTCCATCGTGGATATATCTCCTGGGTGACGATAATTATGAAAATCGAATGTGAACATATTATTTATATATGTTACCAAACTATGTCTCTCCAAAGTTATCCTGGTGTCAGACAAAACATGTGTACTTCTCGTTTTCCATGATATGGTAATAAAAACGCTTCATTCAGATTAATACATTTTCTGACCAAATAACCATGTATTTTTGCATACTTTTTCCAACGTAAGTTGAATACCTGAATAAATATGTTCACTTATTGATGTAAATAATCAACAAAAATTATTATATCATTCATATATCTCTTGAGCGATGGTAATTTTGAAAATCGAATATAAACATATTATTTATATGTTTCCAAACATTGTCTCTCCAAAATTTTACATATTTCCTAAATAGTAGGTAATGAAAATATTACATTAGATTAGATACATTCAACGACCGAATAACTATGTATTTTGCATACTTTGCCTGACGTAAGTTGAATATCTAAAAAAAATTTTTCATTTATTGATCAAAATAATCGATATAAACTTTTCCATCGTGGAAATATCTCCTGGGTGATGATGATTTTGAAAATCGAATGTTGATGTATTATTCACCTTTGTTTCCAATCTTTGTCTCTCCAAAGTTTTCCTGGTATCAGACAAAATATGTGTATTTTTCGTTTTCCACATTATAGTAAAGAAAACGTTTCATTCGAATTGATAGATTTTCTGACCAAATATTACCATGTAATTTTGCATACTTTTTCCAACATAAGTTGAATACCTGAAAAAATATGTTCACTTATTCATGTAAATAAGTAAGAAAAATTATTAAATCATAAATATTATCTCTTGAGTGATGGTAATTTTGAAAATCGAACATAAACATATTATTGACATATGTTTCCAAACATTGTCTAACATTGTCTCTCCAAATTTTTCCAGACATCAGGCAAAATATGAATATTTCATATATTTCGTAATGTAGCAATGAAAATATAATTGAATCGATCCATTTCATGACCAAATAACTATGTAACTTTGGGTACTTTTTTTGTATACTTTGCCTGCGGTGAGTTGAATATCTAAAGAAATATGTTCATTTATTGATCAAAATAATCAATATAAACTATTACATCTTTTATATATCTCCTGGGTGATGATCATTTCGAAAATTAAATGTAAATGTATCATTTATATATGTTCACAAAAATTGCCCCTTCAAAATGTTGTTGGTATCAGACGAAATATGCATATTTTCAATTCCTCAGAATATAGTTATGAAAATGATTTATTCAAATTGATACATTTTACGATCAAATAATTATGTATTTTTGCATACTTTGCCTGACGTAAGTTAAATACCTTAAAAAATATGTTCAGATATTGATCAATATAATCAATATGAAGTATTCTACCCAACGATAGGTGTCGCTGTTATTTAAGTTACGAAGCATCATCTCAAACTCAGTAATAGTATATGAATACTATCAAAAGCTTTTGTGAATTGTCCATTAGTTATTGGACCCCGTGGGTTACAATGATAACATGCACAAAAGGCCTAATAGGCTACAATATGCTACAATATATCATCATGACTATTTTTAGTCTTTGGACATTATGCATAATACGTCATTTTGATAATGAAAATATGATCAATGAAGTATGACGTCGATACAACGCTGAAAGTTAGGACATATCGCCTCAGAAAGAACCGTAGTATTGGGAACGTGACTTTTGAATCACTTACTTGACATATGTTCTGATATGTTCTTTGGACATTGTGAATAATACGTCATTTTGATGATGAAAATAAGATCAATGAAATGTGACGTTGATACAACGCTGAAAGTTGGGACTTATCGCCTCAGAAAAGACCGTCGTATTGGAAACATAAGTTTTGAATAAGTTACTTGACATATGTTATAATATGCTATTTGGACATTGAGCATGATACGTCATTTTGATAATAAAAATATGATCATTGAAACATGACGTTGACACAACGCTGAAAATTGGGACTTATCGCCTCAGAAAATACGTATAATGGATACATATTGATGATGTTGACCATCATTCATAAGACGTTAAGTTTATGTTCCACATATGTAACAATTTTAAAATTGTTCACCGGGATACTTCTTTCTAGTTTCATAATATGTTTTAGAAATTGAAATCGGGCTATCACTAGAACATCCAGGCACGCTATAAGATGGTGCAAAAAAAATTCAAATTGCAATTGTGCCAAAACTAATGGTCCGTAAGAGCCTGTTTTGTGCACACATAAAGTGCACATGATTCAATACTTTCATAAGAAGAGTCAACTTCATTTCTTCAAAAATGGCGGAGATGAATTTAAAAAAAAAATGCTAAATTTTCCGGTTTATCCAGTTTTTCTTCGTTACTAATGATCTTACCTGGTCGTGAAATATCTCATTTTGTTTACTTTTCAATTATCTACGATTCTTTTCATTGAAGTAACCAGATTGCTTTATTACTTTTCATTTTCTAACAAAACAATTTTCAAAACACGTTTTTTGTTATTTAAATGTTCATAACAAATTAATAAATGACAGTTGCGAGTCGAAAACATAACAGAATATAACTTTCATCTGATGGCATAGTCGGTTTCCTATTAGTATTTCTTTTCAATTGTATGCTCTATTGTTTGGTGTATAGGTTTTCTTGCGTGGTCTTTACTAAAATCTTCAGAATTCATCAAGAAAACTGAAGACCGATCCCGTAATGAGTTCAAAGTATTAGCTTCAATAGCTGTCAACTGGAACTCAATTAGAAGTCATATTCATTCGTCGATCCCACGCCAAAACAGCGAAAGTGCAAATTTCAGGGTTTTGACTTCAATATGTGAAAATACTAATTTCTCACCAAAATTTTCATTGCCAAACTCACGAATGTGCTATTACTGTGAACGAGAGTGAATTCGCGAACGTGAAAACTTAACAAGGTTTCCATAGCAAGAGGCACCTATATTCTTCTCTTCGAAATGACAAATTTGCACATTCGTGGTTTTGGCATGGTATCGACGATATGTACTTTCAATTCTTAGGATACTTTAATTTGATGATTGAAATTTATCCTTAGTGGAAAACGAGAGGAATTGATGTTACTATATTATTAGAATTTGTCATTGTTCAGTGAAAACTGCAAAAAAATTAAACAATTGATGATATTTTGGAAAAGTGTCAACATTGGAAAGGAATGAAGAAGTACGCGATATTTTAGAACTATTTTCGGGTAATTCAATATTCCTGTTTAATTCACATAAAAGAAAAAGAATTACCTTTGAGAGCTCATCCCATCTGGTACAGGGGCTGTGACATGGTCTCCTCTGTTATTTTCTCCACTGAAAATAATTTGAAATATTATATTATTTTATTATATTAATTACCCAACAAAATATTAACGAAGCAAATATATTGTTCCTCTTCGAAAATAATTCAATTTCCATACTTGAACATAATTTAAAATGAAAATTTAAAATATCTCCACCTAATAATTACGACCGGAGGGCTATTCTCGAATCATTTCGAATTTCAATTCGTATACGAATAAAAGAGACGAAAATACATTTTGCAAGTGTATTAGTGTGAAACAGTAAATCGAATTCGCGTACGTACAAACTCGAGAATAGGACCCCAGAAGCAGGTAATGATATTCTGACAAATATTGATTTATTCACCACTTTTTACAACAAAATCACTGGCATCCTATTTTCGAGAACAGTTGAATTTCCTTTTGAACGATCCTTCAAATGTACTTAAATTGTCAAATTGGTTTAGCAGCCAAGCTATAGAGGTTTTATCTCCCAAAATAAAAGACGCAAATAGCTTATACTGATTTTGATAAGATAGTACGTTAATTGACACCCACGTTTTCGTCTTTCGATTATGCGTAAGATATTTTCTGCCCGATGCGTAGTTTTTGCACAATTGCATTAAAAATAATTCGCAAGATGCGCCGATTTGAAGGAAATCGTCGTTTTCAAATTCTGTGAGGTGGGAAATGTGTTGAAAATGTCACTAAAAGTTTATCAAAATGCTTCAAAGTGCGTCCGAAGTTACCCGAATTCGCACTGAAGTTAACTCGAGTTGAGTTCGGGCGACTTCGGGTGCACTTTGAAGCATAGAGTAACTTCTAGTGACATTTTCAACATATTTTCCACCTTTCAGTTGAAAATCTAAAATATTCAAACTGTAGATATTGATTTCTACTTCCAAATGCTGTTTACAGCATTTGAATAAGATGATTTTCCTTAAATCGGCGCATTGAGAAAGATTTTCCATAAATTGTTTATAACGCGATTGTGCAAAAACTACACATCGGACTGAAACCAACAGTTGAACCACATGTTTTTATCTATCAGTTTTCACTATATTCTCTGTCCAGTTTCAGATTTATGGAAATTATGAATTTTTGAAATATTATCTCTTTTTCGAGGTTATCCAAGAATTTCTCAGTGAAAAATGCATCGATCTAGTCGGTTGAGAATCGATTTTGTAGGTTTAATAAATCTCTACAAAAGTTCGGTTGACTCTGAAACTATTCCTCCAATACTTTTTGAGATATTCCCAAAAAAAAACAAAAAAGTTGTAATTTTTTTCACTATTTGTTTAAAAAAATTCCAGAAAGCGATTTTGATGGGGCGAAAACCGGGGTTTTCTATCTTATTAAATAATAATAATAGTAACTTTTTTCAGAATAATATATTACAATTACAAATCAAATAACTACATGCTAGAGGAAATGAAGTGGTGTAGGGATAAGTGCAAAGCACTTGTTTCCCAAAGAATAGATGTTATATAATAATGTATTGTAATTGAATGGTACGACAAATGGGTTGTACAGGACCTTATGAAAATGGAAAATGTTGAAACAAACAAGTATAAAATGTATGAATGTAAAATGTAAGATGGTATAAATATGACGTGTAAAAGTGTAAATTATGTAAAATATGTAAAATGTTACATGTTCGATGTTAACGACATGTTAACGACATGATTTCCTTCTTCAATTCAAAAGTAATAGAACTGATCGAAAATCATACACCTGTTCGAGAGATAAGAGTCACAAAACCCCCAGCTCCATGGCTGACATATAATATAAAAAAGATAATCTCGCTTAGAAATCGGGCATTTGATAAATATAAAAAACTCGTTCAAATATTGACTGGAATTATTACAAGGAACTGAGAAATTTCACTACTAGTGCAATACGTCGAAAAAAAAAGGCATATTTAGATCATGTACTTTCACGTAAAAACTCAAAATCTACTTGGAACGCTCTTCGATCGCTTGATCTGGTACGGAAGACAAACATGTCTGAAATACCATTCAACTTGAAAGATAAAGATCTTATAAATAACCATTTTATAAATATTCCACAGTTAGAACCATCGGAATCACAGCTGTTACTTCTCGAAAATTATAAAAAATATCCTATCACAAATGTTTCCTTCACATTCTCACTTGTTTCTGAAGAGACGGTGAGAAAGTACATTCATGGTATCAAAAGCAGATAAGATTTCCCTACTTATGCTCTGTTTGGTAGGTGACCACGTTCTCAAACATATCACATATATAATAAATTCCATTTTAACTACTGGAGTATTTCCTAATGCCTGGAAAGAAGCCTTGGTCATTTCCCTGCCCAAATGGAACTCACCATTAGACCTGTCAGATCTGCGTCCCATTAGCATTCTGCCTGCCCTATCCAAGATCGTCGAAAAAGCAATGAAAGAACAAATAACAGACTTCGCTTATGGAAATAACATCATAACTTCAGTACAGTCCGGCTTCAGACAACAGCATAGTACCACTACCGCTCTGCTCCATATTTCGGACGATATTTTCAGAGCTACTGATGAAGGAAAATTGTCCTGTTTAGTATTACTGGACTACAGTAAGGCCTTTGATAATTTAGATCACAATATACTCTGCAAAAAACTTGTTTATTTTGGTTCCAGCGATAAGGCAAAATGACTAATTGCTGATTATTTAAGTGATCGTAGTCAAAGTGTCATTCTAGACGGAGATGTGTCCAGGCCTGTAAGGGTGTCTAAGGGGGTACCCCAGGGATCTATTCTGGGACCTTCACTTTTTTCTTTGTATATTTCGGACTTTTATAAATCAGTCACAACATGTACAATACATCACTACGCAGACGATACACAGATATACTTCTCCTTCCACGGTCATTGTTTACAAGAGGCTCAACGCAATATCAATAGCGATCTTAAATCTATACTAGACATCTCTTCTGCGCATAAATTGAAACTCAACGCAAAAAAATCGGTAGTATTGTTTTTTGGAGCTAAAAAATTTAGGAAAACTGCACTAGAAACTTTCGAAGTAAAAATCGGAAATGACAAATTGCCATTATTGGAAGAAAATAAGAATCTTGGAGTTTTCTTTGATTCAGAATTAAGATTCACAAGACATGTAAGCTATCTGTGTCAAAGCTCATATAACACTTTGAGGCAATTGTACCCAAATTACGATATCATTTCTACAGAATTGAAAATGAAATTGTGCGAATCGCTGATTTTTTTAAAAATTTCATACTGTGATAGTATTTACGGACCTGCTCTCTTGCAGTCTGACGCTCATTGCCTACAACGTATCCAAAACTCATGTCTGAGGCTTTGTTATGGCATTCGCAAATACGATCATATCTCAACACAATTGAAAAAGTCAGGTTGGCTTAGGCTTGAGAACCTCAGAAAGCTGCACCTCGTAACACTCACACATAAAATCTTAAATTCCAAAAAACCAGTATACCTTTTCAAAAAACTCTCTAATTTCTCTTCTCTGAATAGGTTTGAGACTCGTAATAATAATCTACTCGTTATTCCCAAACACCGGTCTGCCCTTTTCACCCACAGTTTTTCATATAATGATCCAAAGTTATATAATCAACTGCCCAGTGACTTAAGATCTTACACTCTTTTGAACTTTAAAAAAAGGTTGAAGGTCCAATTAAGTATGAAAAAATAAGCATAAAAATAAACTATGACCTCAGCTATTTACATGGTAATAACGAATTTCGAACTAAGCTCATTTGTGTACCTTCTGATTAACTTTTGGAATCAATATCATTTATGTCAAGGTTGAGTTGAAAAACAGCACCTGCTGATACTCCGCCTGTTCATCATCTTTTCTTTTCTTCACGCATTTTAATCGTAGGTATTTTTTATTTTTATTTTTTTATATTTGATCTGATGATGAATAAAGTCGATTTATTATTATTATTATTATTATTATTAAAACATGAAAGAAAAACGAAAATTTGAAAAAGTAAACAATTTCAAAACGTAAAAGTGTAAATTTTTATAAATATAAACTATAGATTGTTAAAGACGGATAAAATACTACAAGTAATACTTGAAATTCAATAAAATTCGTTATTAATTCAATGTGTAATATAATTAAAAATTGATTGAAAATTAAAGATATTCCTAATCGATTCATAGTCCATGAAAAGTGTATATACGAAAGATATAAATAAAGAAATACACACACTCACAAACACACATACTTCTTCCACTACTGGAGCGGTTCAGAAGCATTTTTTATCAACGAAATCAGCAATTGTTTGTCTGGATTGACTGATTTTTTGAAAATATGGATATATCAATACTTCTAATTGTATGAGGAATAGTGTGAGGAATAGTTCAGGAGCTCAGTTCGTAAAAGAGTGTTGGATGAGAGATTTTTGTGCTCGTGAGATGACGTGGTGATTTCTTTTCCTTGGAAGTATAGGCCGTTTGCGTCTTTTATTTTGTGTGAATACAGCCTCTTATTTTTATCTACTGCTTGGTCTATTATAGAGGGACTTTTCATTCCAAAAAAGCCTACATTATCATCAAAAAATTCTGGTAGTATCGTGTGTGAAATATACTTAGTACACATGAGGAACATTAGAGTATTACCATTTCGAAATATTCCACTGCCTCAAGAAGGCAGTCGATAAATGGGTATTCTTGTTTTTTACTATAAATGCTGGAGCAGATTTCTATGAAATATTGGTGAAGGAAGTTTCATATATTGGCGGATGCTCTTGAACTTTATAATACCGGTTTTTTCCAACTGACACAACGTCTGCCTGTAGACACCTCTAAGAAAATTGGACAACATGACATACGGAAAGAGGGGTTCAACCTGAATAATTTCCAAAGTAGAAAAACAAATTATTTGATAACTTCAACAGGTCGTTCTTAAATGTAAAAAGACATATTTCTGTAAAAAATCGTGTTTCATATCTAAATCCAGTGGGGTGCAGTTAGAAGAGTATGTCCCCCTTTTCCCACCATTTTCTACGCCCCTTGTATTTGAAGCATTCTTCAATTTTTTTCTGTATTTAAGATATTTAATGTTTTTTATGAAGTCTGCAAGATCGCTTTTTATTAGAGAAGAAACCAACAATATTTTCATGGGTTTCTAGAATAACTTATGATTAGAACATGAAACAGCAAACAATTGAAACATTGATTAATGTCCAGTGTATACATAATTATCTGTTAAGTAATCAAAGATCATTGTTTTGGCCCTTTTGATAATAGTAGCTAAATAGTAAGTAGTGGATGTCAAAGTTGAAATGGTAAATGTCATTCTGTTTGAAGCCGAAACCAATATAAATTATTTGCAATTATATTTTTTTGTTTAACTTTGAGACACTTCTTGGTGTGATGGATTACACTTCTGTAGAAATAACTGATATGCACCTGATGTACGAGGAAACCAGAAAGAATGGAACACGTTCCAAATGCTTCTAGAGAGAAAGGTAATCAGATCGACTAGATTTCCATGTCACACAGCGTTTGCTCACACTGACAGGAGATTGAGAGAATTTGGAAAATTCAATTCAAAATTAGAAGGTTCTGGTAGAAAAGAGAATGCAAGAACTGCGCAGTTTGAGGGGACATTTTCAATCGTATTCAAAACAGAGCAGAGTTTAGCATACGTACCATGGCCAAAACTTTGTATTTAAGTAGCAAAACTGTGTGGAAAGTTGTGATTGAACAACAATTGTATACTTATAAGTATACTGGACTTCATGCCCTAAAACCAACAGATTACCATCGAAGAGAGGCATTTACCAATTTACCAATTGGCATGAAATAGCATTCTTGGTGTTGCCCGAAGTCGCCTGGACGTATTCTTAGAATTTCTCCAGGTCAAGGTCAAGGAGGGAAGGAGGGCGCTTGAACACCAGTCAATTTGTGACCATCTGCTGGTTCCACATTTCGGTAGATATGGTGCTGTATATACCTTCTGCCAAGTTTGACCTGCGAACGATGTCAGTGTACAGAGTTATGTTGAAAAAACCGCGATTTTCAAAATTAAACGGTTTTTTTGGCATAACTCTGGACCTTGACCTCGTACGGTAGGAGTAACCAAAAAGTTTTCTTTAAATGCCCATTTTGGTCATCAGAAATTATTCGGTTGATAACTTAAGTATGTTTCAAACACCATGAAAAGTAAACTGTCATCGCTGCGCGAGAGGGCGCTGGTGTAAAGTTGTTTTTAAGTAAACCCATCAGCGACGTTTAGAAAGCGACTATCACCTACCTACAGTTGGAGCTGAAAGATTTAAAAAACCCAAAAATTATTGACCGAATTGGTGCAAAACATGGTTGTCACAACGTTGTTTTGAGTTCGGCGACGCAACTTATGTTTGTTTGCGCAACTTATGTTTGTTTGCGCAACTTTTTTAAACACGTCACCGCAACGTTGAATTGCTACTTAGGACTGGCAAACATGTTTAGAAAATTGGCATTTTACCGAATTTGTCTCATTTACTGATGAAGCCAAATTCACACATGAAGGAATTTTCTGAATGAAAATCCATATTTTATCGAAAACGGAGATTTCAGGAAAATTGTTCGGTTAATGTGTAGGCAGACATTCTTGAAGATTGTATAGTGGGTCTATACTTATCATCAAATAAACTCAATGGCGATATTTACTGTAATTTTTAGAGAGAAATCCTGCCTGATTCATTTAACGACGTTGTACTATTACATATTAGAGCAAAAATGACTCGATTCTTGATATGTTGTAGCTGGAGCCATCCTGGATGAAAGTCTTCATTGGCCCAACTCGATTGTATGACCAGATTCGGCGCTAGAGGGTGCCAAATAATAAATTTTGTGATATTTGGAGAAATTCTGCTCAATGAAAAAATATTAATATATCATTTATATTCAATATTGTGTGCGACTAAACATTCCTGAGATTCCTGAAACACACTTATTCATAGAACAGAAAAAACGCCACCATTTTACTACAGGGTATAGTTAAAAACGTAATCAATTCTTCAGTGAATGAATTCTCCTACGAGGTTATAAGTTGATTGAGTTTATCGTTGAGGATCAATCAGAATGGTTTGTTGATTGACCAAAATATGATGAAGCTATGAATACGTTGTGTTTGAAATGAGGAAGGATCCATGTTATATACAGGGTGGCCCATTAGTATGAGGAAGTACAGTATCTCGCCTATCAAGAGGAGTATTAAAAAATGTTTCAGTTGACAGTTACACGGTTTACTTTGTTGCTTGTTATAGAAATATTTCGAAATATACGGAGTGTTTCTTCAAAGCGTGACAACACAAAGCATTAATTTTGAATGGACCACCCAGCAAATTTTCTCACAATCGAATTGAGTGCAACGTTTTACATACGGAGGATATTCCTTTTTTCTTGAAAATTTTGAGGCGTTCTCAAGTTATTGCTGAAAGAAAGAAATTCATCAGAAAAACAAACCATGACGAATACTTATAAATACTTTATAAATATAATTCATGCAAAAATATTCGTGTCATGCACAAATTATGAACAATATACGTTGCAACGTTTTTTAATCAAGGACTAGTTTAGTGCCTATGATTGAATTCTCCTTCAATTCAGATGTATCTACTCAGTTCAAATATACTCAATATCCTCGGAACATCAGATATATTTCTTTGAGTGTCTCACAAAATATATTCATATTTTGTAGCTTGCTAAATCCTACAGAAACATAAAATTTATTATTTGTCGTCCTCTATCCCCGAACCTTTAGGTATTCCGACGTAGTTAGGTTAATAGGAGATGACTTCAGCTCTACAGTAGTGTGGTCCACTAAGTGTGCAACAAATGGGAAACTTGTTTATTATCGATTTCTCAGAAAATTTTATTCCTGACAAAAGTTGGTGCATATTCCAAAACTATACCAAGTGTACCTGAAATCGCTTTATGACAAACACCATACAGGATAGGCCAAAAAATATAAAGTTCGATCAAGAGTAAAGTACCCTTATTTCAAAAAATATAGAAATATGTTGAAGAGGAAAGTTACTTGGAATTGAAAATTATGTTCAGATACAAAGTCATGGTCTGCTATTCGATTTTTTTTTTAGTTTGGAAAATATTGAATTACCCCTGTATGATACATATTTTTACTATTTTGATTTAATATGTATGTGAAGTAGCCACAATCAAATCAGTTTGAAGTATTTTTTATCAAATTAAAGTGTATTTGTAAAATTTTATTGGATTTGTATTTTTTTAGGTGACCATCAACTTCATGTTTGTTGCAACGATATTTAACAGAACTCTAGAATAAAACAAATACTCTTTTTAACGAGGCAAATACTTTACTAAGTAAATGTTCACATGAATAAACTGTCAATAAAAGTATAAAATTTCTGTTCTTCTAACAACAATGCCTCAACTTGAACAATATTAAAAAACACTCCAAAATCTATCGCGGACAAAAAACACATACGCCCGAAAACAATACTGTAGTGTAATGAAATGTAATATTTTTGAGGAGATTTTTTTTAATAATTTATAGAAATTTCTCTTGTCCCAATTGATATAAAAAGTTGAAAATATATGAAATAGTTACGTTTTTATTTGAAATGATCAACTTTGGATGTCGTAGAAAAATATAGTATTTAAATTTGGAAAATCCATTGAAAACTATATGAACAAATCTCAGGGTTTATATAAATTCAAGTAAAATAAAGTGAAATTTTGATACTAATAACTGCTCCAATATTTTCTGTGAAATTACAAACCTTTCATTTCCAGCTCGTCGGATGAAATCTGCATGAACTCTGATCTCAGTGGTGCCGGTTCAGGAAACATCACCTTTTTATTTTACTGCTTTGAATAAAATATGTGTTCAAAAAAAATGTTGTAAATTTATTTTAATCAATAAATCCTTTTGGAAAGAACAAGAAAATTATATTTATGAAAACCTGGGAAATACCCTACTCTGTTTGCTAAAGTTTTATGACTAAATAAAGGTACAAATTCCTAGAAATGCAGACAATATGTTCAAGATTGAAATATGTGCTGCCCTCTATTGTTTAGAAGCACAACCATTACCCAAAACAGTTCGAAAAACACGCACAAAATCGTTCTGATCGACCCAGAACACTGTATTTCCGAATAAGATTATATTTTTACTAAAAGTACCCAGAAAGTTCACTCTTCTGTTGAAATAAAGTTCTCCTAAGAAACTTCAGTAGAAACTAGTGATAATTCTTCAAAATAAAGCTGCCGTAGAGTTATAAATGAACTGTCATGAAGTGGAAAACGTCAGAAACAAATTTCAAACAGAAATACCTGCTAAATGGAAATGTTCCAAGTGGTCTAACCTCCTCCAAAATTCTATTCAAGGTAGGAAATTCTTATTTTTCTCGGCTTGTACTCAAACTTTTCTTGCAACAAACTTTTGATTTCTTTTCTCCCAGCCGCTTCTTGAGTTGTTATCTTTTTCTCCTCCTATATCCATCCCTAATAGCACACTATGTCCCAGGGACGTCCCTATTTGGTACAAATCATGTCCGAATGTCCGGGACTTAAAATCATTGTCCATGGGACGTCCGATTCAGTGAATTTTCATGAATTTCCCCAAAGGACTTCCTATGGATGTCCCAATCGGTACATCGTATAAAACGTCTCTGCGAGGACGTCTTTGGGATATCCTGGGTCGGATATATTTTGTAATGTTTACTAGGACATCCATCGGACGTCCTTTTTAGTAAGTATTCTGGCATGTCTTTGAAAGGACGTCCCATGGTTGTCCTGGTACGGGACATTTAGGAACATCCCGCATGAATGAATATTGGAGGTCCCAATTGGTTAATCTCAGAATATCTCCCTGCGAGGACTTCCTTGGGATGTCCTGGTTCGGATATATTTTGTAGAATTTTCTAGGATATCCATTGGATGTCCTGGTTGGCATGTATTTGGCATGTCTTCGAAAGGACTTCCTATGGTGGTCCTGGTACGAGTACATTCTGGAACGTCCTTGATGGATGTACATCGGACGTCATCCCAATCAGTGAATTTCAGAAAATGTCCCAGCGAGGACTTCCTTGGGATGTCCTGGATTGAACATTTTTCGGAATGTTTCCTAGGTGCATCCATCCAAAGAATACATCCCTGCTAGTGGTTTTACAGAAGAGGTATAAAATGGATAGCATATTTACAATAGGGCAAAACATTACAGCGAAAACAACCCATCTGAAATAAAACCCTTTTCACTATCATTGAGGTAATCAGGGGCCATATTCTCGAGTTTGTGCTTATGCCAATAAGATTCACTGTTTCACAACAATGAAAATAAAAAATTTATGTTTGTCTCTCTAGTTCGTATACGGATTGAAACCGAACAATTTCTCTATGTATGGATTCCGTGCATAAAGTTGTTTTCTGTGTTTTGTGTTCTGTGTTATGTGTTCAAGTGAAGTGTTGACGAATTGACAGACAATTGTTGAGTATTTACCAGCTATGGCGGCTTTTCTATCGTCTTTTGTGATTAATTAGTTTAGTGACTGTTCTGTAAGTTATTTTGTGTTCATTCAGTGTAGTCATATCTTTAAATGAAAATAAAAGTTTTGTTATACTATTCAATAGTTATTACTATAACCTATTCAACACTGTTTTGAAAAAGATGTTTCCGTAAGAGAAGTAGAGTTGTGTGTATCCTTTAAACATGTACAAAACCGAATTGAATGACTCTGGGAGAGTGCTGAGCTTACCTAGTAAGTAAATCTGGTTCCATCCAAATTGTTATCTCCAGTAATCCACAACAATATCATAATCTTAGTCCTGAAAGAGTTGTAGGAACAAACACGTGATAATTCTCCACATCCTAAGGACGTCCCAGATGTACTTTCGATTGATGTAATTCGGGGACGTCCAATGATCATCCCAGGTGGATGTCGATTGAATATCCTCATAGATCGTCCAATTTTTGGTGAGAAGTCGAAACATTGGTACTTCCCACGGATGTCCAATGGACGTCCGCGGTACCAATACTGCACGTCCTAAGGACGTACCAATATTGCACGTCCTAAGGACGTCCAAGATGTACTTTCGATTGATGTAATTCGGGGACGTCCGATTAACATCCCAGGTGGATGTTCATTGGATATCCTTATAGAACGTCCAATTTTGGTGAGAAGTCGAGACATTGGTGCTTCCCACGGATGTCCAATGGATGTCCGCGGTACCAATTTTGTACATCCTAAGGACGTCCCGAATGTCCTGAGAGGATGTCCTATGGATTACCATCGGACTTCATGGTGCTATTAGGGATAGTAACCGATCACGAGATTTTAAATTTGTTCATCACTGTTATATATTACCTTTTTACCACGCATTATTATTAAAAATTATTTAAACAATGTCCTTAAATTACTAACAAAGGTTTTAACTATCATCTTATAATTACATTTGTTGTCCTTTCCAAATAATTCACAGATTTTCTTCTGCTCCTTTTCAAAAATGTAAGATTTTTCAAAATATATCAATTTTTTTATACAGGGTTGTTCATCAATATAATGAACATATCCAAACTTATTATGTTCATTTCAGGCATATCGCTGATTTTTGTTTCATGCAAATATCAAAGACAAAGCAGATAGTCATGTCAGAAGGCTGACCGATACATTTTTCCCTCCGAAATAGGATACCACTACATCGGAAAGCACTTTTGCTCCTTACAAAAGGATTGAAATTTTACAGGCAAGTTTTTTTTTTATTATTAACTGTATTTTGTTCATATTTTATTTTCAAACAATTTTCATAACAGTAGTTTGATAGTATGGCGTCTTGAACCTTCCCTGTCAAACGTTTTCATATTTGTCCTTGATTAAAAATGCCTCGCCCAGTAGTATTAACGTTAACTGAAAAGGCAGAATTAGTTTTAATCTGTGGTGATGGTTATAAAACAATGCGCGAAGCTGCAAATATTTTCAACGAGCGGCATCCATACAAACAAATTTGCTATTCAAGTGTAAGTAGAATTTTAAAGAATTTCAAACAGACCGGCTCACTAGAATATAAACATAATACGAAATCTGTATGCACAGAAGAAAACCAGCTTGACGTACTTCAAGCAGTAGTAGAAAATCCTAGAAGGTTCACCCAAGAAATTAGTGATTATACCGGCATAAAAAAGCCTCTGTGAAGCGTATTCTCAAGAAACATAAGTACCATGCTTGAAAACCAACATTCATTTGTACATTTCAAGAAAGAGACTATGATTTGAAATATGATTTTTCCATGTGGATTCAGGGTGAAATAGAAGAACAAAGAGATTTTCATAGATGTATTCTGTTTGGAGATGAATCGACCTTTACAACAAATGGGGTTGGTTCTATCATCACAAAATTGCAGATGGTGGTCAGATGTCAACCCAAATTTTATTATTGACAACAAAAATCGATACTATCAGAAAACAAACGTTTGGTGTGGTATATTAAATGATACATTACTAGGTCCGTTTTTTTTTTCGAGAGAATTTGAATGGTGACAGGTACTTGAACTTTTTGGAAACTGAAATAGGAGAGTTTTTGGATGATATGGTATTAGAAGAACGGCAAAAAGTATGGTTCCAACATGATAGACCGTCAGATAGTGACAGATTTAGGTGCCCCATTTTCACATACAAGCCTCGAATAGGGTTGAAAAGTAAGCCGATGTTGAGTAAAATTAAGGGAAATTTACGAGTGGCTCGTGGGGAAAACATATGGAAAAATCAAAAAGAATTTCCATTAAATTTTCCGACGACAAAATCTACTTTTCCATTCACGCCACTCAAGCCATTATGTTTTTCGGTCTAGTGACGATGTAGGTTTTCATAGTTTCGATGGGCTTGCGTGGGAAAACCTGTTAAAATCTCGATATTTCTTTACAAGATTACAGCCTCATTTCAACCCTTTAGCCACCTTCAACACTCAAGCCTTTGATCTTCTGAAGCCAGGTTCTATTAATTGATGATTAGGTGAACACGGCTCGCGTTAAAATATGGAAAATCGAATTTTCCATGGAAAATCGAACTTTCCATATGTTATCCCCAGGAGCCACTCGTAAATTTCCCTTAATTTTACTCAACATCGACTTACTTTTCAACCCTATTCGAGGCTTGTATGTGAAAATAGGGCACCTAAATCTGTCACTATCTGACGGTCTATGACGGATGTCCTGCCCATTCTACTAGAAATGTTTCTTAGTGGCTGAATAGGACATTTCGTAATAAATGGTTAGGACGAAATACCGATACTCGATGGCCTCCTCGTTCTTCAGACCTTATACCTCTGGATTATTTCTTATGGGGATACTCAAAACAAAAAGTCTACAGAGATCGCCCCTTTAATAATGTTGCTGAGCTTGAAACTTCAATACGAGTTCATAGCAGAAATATTCCCGCTAATGTGTTGCGATCTACAGTAAACGAATTTTATGAGCGAACAATTAGATGCATTGAAAGAGAAGGTGGACATACAGACGCTTCGATAATTTTTATTGTTAGTACCTGTTCAGTAACCTACTGTAAGTTTCTGTACTATCGCTTATTGGTTCTTTTTTGTTCATGGCTATCCGCGATAGATTTTGACAGTTTATTCATAAGAACATTTACTTACTGAAGTATTTGCCATGTTAACAAGAGTATTTGTTTTATTCTAGAGTTCTGTTAAATATCGTTGCAACAAACATGAAGGTGACGGTCACCTAAAAAAATACAAATCTAAGTAAATTTTACAAATACACTTTAATTTGATAAAAAATACTCCAACCTGATTTGATTGTGGCTACTTCACATACATATTAAATCAAAATAGTAAAAATATGTATCATACGGGGGTAATTCAATATTTTTCAAACAAAAAAAAATTCGAACAACAGGCCATGACTTCGTATCTGAACATAACTTTTAATTCTAAGCAACTTTTCTATTCAACATATTTCAATATTTTTTGAAATATGGGTACCTTACTCTTGAACAAACTTTATATTTTTTGGCCTATCCTGTATGGTGTTTGTCATAAAGCCATTTCAGGTACACTTGGTATAGTTTTGGAACATGCACCAACTTTTGTCATGAATAAAATTTTCTGAGAAATCGATAATAAACAAGTTTCCCATTTGTTGCACACTTAGTGGACCACACTGTATATTGAGGACGAATTCAAGATTGAATCCTCGAGAAGAGTAATTAATAATAATATAATAATAATAATATTTATTTCAGAAGCAATAATTTGTACAATTCAATCATTAATTTTTAAAAGAAATAAATAGTGACAAAACCCCAATAAGTATACACTTGAGCGGGGATATTAAAAGTAAAAATAAAAGTAATATAATGTGTGAGTATGTAAGTATATGTGTGTACGTGTAAATGTTGTTTGTTTGAGTGTGTGATGTAGTCATTCTCACATTGAACAAAGGTGTACACCTGTACGTTCATAATGTGTATAATGACTTGTGCGGATGTGGGTGTGGATGTTTGTAGACTTGGTTACATATAAATATAGATCTAAGTTTTACATTTTTTGTTTCTATATAGGTACTTATAGATAAAAAAATATTTTTAAATGTTATAGGCGATTTTCAACAATTTTGTGAATGTTCTCTCTTTTTTCAAGGAAGATCCAGTTTTTAACTTTTTTTTTGAAAAGATTAATGTTGTTAATACTTTTTATTGAAGCAGGTAACAGGTTGTAGGCTTTTACGCCTAGGTAGTTGAAACATCTTTGGGCGATGCTTTTGTCTGTTTTCGGAATGACAGATGCATTGTTTCGAAAGCGGGTATTGTGTTCATGTTGAATATCTATCAATTCATGTTTGTTTTGATGTTGTCTCACGAGGAGTGTTTGATAGAATAATTGTCTTATGTCAAAGGTTTTTGTCTCCAAAAATAGATTTTCAGTAGGGTAAGTTAGAGGTAGTTTATAAACTCGTTTAAGGATCAATTTTTGTACTGTCTGTAGATTGTAAAGGTGATTAGCTGTGGTGCTGCCCCAGGTTATTATTCCATAAAGTATATGAGATTCCACAAGTGAGTGATATAAGATTTTCATTTGATTTATTTCTAATATTTGAGAGATGTGTTTAAATTTATACAGCATACTTCTTAGCTTTTTAGTAACATAAGTTGTATGATGATTCCATTTCAGATGGCTATCAAGAAAAATGCCAAGATACTTAAGTTGCTGGACAGAAGATATGTCGATGGTTCTGCCATTCAGATTCAATGTTATGGAGGAAAAGTTTGGTAAGTGACTGGCATAGGATGTGAAAGACATATAGTGTGTTTTGCTATAGTTTACCGTTAATAATTTACTATTAAACCATTTGAAAATCAGAGGCAAATCTTCCTCAACAGTTTCTTTCAGTTTCAGCCAACTTGTATTTTCATAAAATATTGCAGTATCGTCAGCAAAGCTGACAATATCGCCTTTCACTTTTATTGAAAAGAGTTCATTTAGGTATACATTGAAAAGTAGTGGCCCAAGAACTGTTCCCTGAGGTACTCCATATGCTACTATTCTCTTTTCACTAAGTGTATTGCCAATACTAATCAATTGTTCTCTTTCGCTAAGATAGCTAGTGATTAATTTCAAAGGAATCCCTCTGAAGCCTATTCTTTCAAGTGAGTCAAGCAACTGGGTGTGGCTGACCGTATCGAAAGCTTTCCGCAAATCTACAAAAACGCAAATTGCTGGGGACTTCCGATCGATGGCATTGTTTATTTTGGACACAATTTTCGTGAGAGCATCTTGTGTGGATTTTTTTTCTCTGAATCCAAATTGATTGTCAGATAATATTTTGAATTTATTTAAAAAACTTTCTATTCTTTTTTTAAGTATTTTTTCAAGAATTTTTCCCAAACTGGAGATCAGAGAAATCGGTCGATAGTTAGCCACATCCAATTTGTTTCCATTTTTAAAAACCGGTATGATTTTTGCCATTTTCAGAGCCTTTGGGTATATTCCTGTTTTCAGCGTTTGATTGATGATATGATTGATCGGAGCGATTATATTATCACACAATAATTTCAATGTCTCCGTTGCTATGTTATCGATACCTGGGCTTTTTTTGTTTTTGAGAGAATGTATAATTTCAGCTATCTCTAGTGGATCGGTTTCTGCGATGAATATAGAGTTCCGTAGTTTTTTTTGGGAATATGTTTGGTCAACTTCCGCATCAATTTGCTCGGCTAGTTTCTCTCCAATCTCTGTGAAGTATTTACAGAAGGTATTTGCAATTTCATCTTTATTTTTCGTTAAGACACCATCTTCTGTGTATATTTCTTTTATAGGGTGCTTATCTACCCGATTGCAATCAATTTCTTTCATGGTTTTCCATAAAGAACTGGAATTGAACATATTCTCATTTATTTTTCTCTGGAAATAATTTTTTTTTGCTTTTCGGATTAGTTCAACTAGTTTATTTCGGTATTTTTTGAAGGCATTTATATTTCGCGTTGATGGATCTGTTTTCATTAATTTGTGAAGCTCTTCTTTTTTATTGACTGAGTTTACAAGTCCTTTAGTTATCCATTGTTTTCGGGGGGTTTCTTTTCTTTTAGTTTTTACCGTTTTCGAACTTTCAGCAATGTATTTTTTCAGTTTATTCATGAATAAATTAGTGCATTCATCAGGGTCACTTGATTCATAAATATCATTCCAATTTTCATTTTGAATTTTTTCTCTCAAGAGATTTTTGTTTAATACTAGTATATTATTGGCTATATTACTTTTGGTTATTTTATTTTCTGTTTCAGGAAAATAGATCTGCAGCACTGTGGAGAAATGGTCCGTTACTGTTGTTTTTGCGATAATGGGAACATATACGAATTTATCAAGGGAGATATTGTTTTTTACAAACACGTGGTCGAGGCAGCTTTCCGAATTCCCCTGTATTCTGGTTGGTTTGTTTATTACATTCAAATATTCGTTACTCTGTTCGTCATCGTTTAGGATGTTTATATTTATGTCGCCGAGCATTATGACAAAATCTGTTTTTTCGTTTAATTGTCTGAGGTAGACCTCTAGATGTTCATTAAATTTTTTCTCACATGTAGATGGGGGTCTATATATCGCTGCTTTAATATATGTTTTGTTGTTTTTTATGAATTTTATCTGTAACAACTTGATATTGTCTAGATTCACAATTTTTTTCGAAGTATTCAAATGTTTACTATAATAGACTATTACTCCATCATTTTGGTTTAATTCACCTTCATTATAAATTGATTCATAATCTGTTAGTGTAAAAAGCGACGTACAGTCAAGTTTCCATGTTTCAGTAAATACAATTATATCAAAGTCATAATCAAGGTCATTGAGGATAATTTTGAATTCATCAAAGTTTTTACTTATGCTGCGGATATTACAGTGTAATATTTTCAGATCGTTCTTGTTACCTGCTTCAAATGAAAGTTTACATTCTTTCAGATTCTGCACAAGTTTTGTATCGATATTGTTTATTGCGAAATTTTGCATATATGAATCCATGATATAAAAAAGTGTCTGGAGTTGAGAGGACCATTAATAAAATGTAATGAAATAAAATGAGAATAGTCGAAGCATAAAATACGAAATATTTCAACAATGAAAAATAGTAAGGATTTAAAAACGGTAGGTATTTTTAACAATTACAAATGGTTTTGGGTAAAATTACAGGAATAGTTTGAAGAATAAAAAATGTTTTTTATTGAAGGTTTCACAGAAAAGTAAATAAAAATAAAAATAAGACCTGTTTTTGGATGAGTTCAAAGAAATGGATTTCAATTTCTGGCTGACCTTGAATTAGATCTCGTGGATTTTTTTAGTGTTCCTCCGAGTGAGCTGATTGAAGTTAATTTTGGCTTTGGTTTCTGTTCTTCTTTTTTGTTGTCTACTTGGGATTTCACTAGTTTTGAGTTCAAAGGGTGATTGCCTTTTTCTTCCCGTTTTTCTTTCTCTTCTCTACTGCCCTCTTTGGTTAGCCTAGTGAAGGAATCAGTGTATACTTCTTCTTCCTCCAACTCTATTTCTTTGGGTGAAGGTGTTGTTGGTTCACTTGCAATATTTCTCTGTGGGGGTGAAAAATAATCCCTGCTTGTGGGTCGTTTAATGTTTGAATATTCTTCTCCTTCCACAATCAGTTTATTTCCCTTGATGTTTGCCTTTTTGTTTTTATTTCGAGCTTCCTTTAATCCTCCTATTAGAATTTTACGTTCTTCCAGATCCGAATGAGAAAGATCCTCGGCAACAAAAATTCCTGTATTTTTTAATTTCGGTCCGTTTCTCAAAATTTCCTGGCGTTTTATGTGGCAGATTAGGGAAATCAAAACAGGTCTCTTGTGCCCTGCTTTTTTCCCCAGTCTGAAAATATTGTTGAAATCACTTTCTTTCAGTTCAACCTTTAGTTTTTGTTTTGATATTTTCGTTATAAAATCAATCAGGGAGTAAGTACTGTGTTTCAGTTTCCTCCTCCTGTATTCCATAAAATACTAGGTTATTATTTCTTTCTTTCTACTTTTTCTAATTGAATTTTCAATTGTTTATTTTCCTCTTGTAACGTTTGTACCTCTTCTTTGATATCCGATACTTCACTTTTGAGTGCTGTATAAAGTGACTGGGTTGACTGTTCCACCTTGTCGATTTTCTCTGACAGATTGGTGTTGATTTGTTGCATCAGTAGGTAAACATCCTTTATTGTAATTTCTTTTTCGCCCATTGTATTCTTTCATATGTTAAATGACCCTCGTATTAAACATTCCTTCGGCATCGGAGATGAATGTCTTTATCACTTTACCGTTTTTGTATTGTCTAGTTTCGGGCACGAACTGTTTTATTTATTGTTTTTATTTTTTCACTGGAATTTCAAGTTCACTTTTATTGGTATATTATCATGATTGAAGGTTGCACATACGAATTACTTATTCAAATTAAATGGAGCCTTCCTTCTGTGGCACACTATGTATTTTCATTTGGATTGTGTTTTGAGAGATCAACTTTCATTCTCTTGGCTCATCAATAATAATAAAATTAATCAACTCATAGTCTCGAAGGCGAATTCTTTCACCTCAAAATTGATAATTTGAGAAACTGCCCTGTGGAGAATCTTTCATTTTGTTTTATACAATAATTATCCACGATCTTAATAACGCTCAGTTGAACAACAGTTGACTATCGATTACAAATAATATGTAAATGTTTTTCATTTATCTGAATCCACTCAAAAATAATAAAATTCGTGATTTGGACTTGTATATATAATATGGTCCCTTCCTCATTCCCGACACTCTGTATTCATAGCTTCCGTTCATCTTGGTCTATCAACAAAACATACAAGCTTCGAATAGGGTTGAAAAGTACATCGATGTTGAGTAAAATGAAGGGAAATTCACGAGTGGCTCCTGGGGAGAACATATGGAAAAATCAAAAAGTATTTGCGTTAAATTTTCCGACGACAAAATCTACTTATCCATTCGCGCCACTCAAGCCATTATGTTTTACGGTCTAGTGACGATGTAGGTTTTCATAGTTTGGATGGGCTTCCCAAGCAGCACACCTATATTGGTAAAATATTGGTACAATATTGTGAAATGAATTATTGGCGAGAAAAAAAATGTGAACATTCGGCGATATTGATCCAATATTACTTGAATAATATTGGCGAAATATTCTTGAACTAATATTGGCCTCAAAATGTTCGGCGATATTGGTACAATATCGCTGAAACAATATTCTGACAATATTGGCACAATATTCAAAAGTTATATTGTCGAGAAGTAAAATGTGAACATTTTGCGATATTGGTCGAATATTGTTTGAATATTTTAGAAATAGTTTTGGTGAAATATTCTTGAAGAAATGATGGCCTCAAAATATTTATCGATATTGGTACAGTTGCGGCCAATAAAAAATGGGATAACTTTTATAGCAGATTTTTGTTTATTTCTAGCTACTTGAATTTGTGTTATGAATATGTCACATGGCAACATTGAATATTTGACATCTATCAAACAATTCCAAATTAGGAAGTAATCATGCCGCATATACATGCAGTGACGAAAGGTGGAGTAATCGCAAAAATAGACAACTGTCCCTTTTTTTTTTTGGCCGCAACCGTACAATATTATTTGGATATATTGGTGGATGTCAATATAACTTGGTAAATTATTAAATGTCTTTTAGTTGATGAAGGTGACACCAGAGTCTGCCTTTTGATCGCCATAACCACTTGAGTGAGCTGTCTTGAAAACAAGTTATGGAAAGTATTTGATATACTTTCGTGGGTTTTAGAAGACGTTCTATATGTAGAGCCACCTAGCGGATTTTTATCCAGGTTTGATCATGATATAATTTAATATGTTTCATTGAATATTCGGCCAATATTCAAATTTCATCTCAATCTAGATGTAGGAAACAATATTGTTTTAACGATATCGATAAATATTATTGAACCAATATTGACCCAATATTAATTAATAAGATTTGTTGAATAATGACGAAATGAAATTCAACCAATGTGTAATCACACTTGGAGATACAATATAGTTTTTATTCCTAGAATCGATATTAGGGGAATATTGGGATTGCGATATTTATTCTAGATGTTTAAAACGATGTGAAGACAATATTGTTTTATGGATATTGGTAAATATCATTCAACCAATATTGACTCAATATGAGTTATTACAATTTGTCAAATGAAGTGAAATGATATTCAACCAATATTCTAACAAATTTGGAAAAACAATATAGTTTTTTCCCCTATAATCGATATGAATGGAATATTTGGATTGCAATATTTATTCTAGATGTGGAATACAATTGGGAAACAATATTGTATTATCGATATTGGTAGAAATTATTCAACCAATGTTTACCCAATATTTTGTGTGATAATCTACATTCAAAACTAGTTCAACCAATATTCCACCAATATTATTAATATAATATTGTTTTCTGAATATCCACCTATATTGGACCAATATTGATTTTTCATTTACAAAATATCTATATTGGCCCAATACGGAACCAAGATTCAGCCGATATGATGTGTGGGAAAATCTGTTGAAATCTCAATTTTTCCTCCTTCATTTTAACCATTTAGCAACCTGCTTTTATTTCTGTTCGAATTTTCCATAATAATAATGTTTTCCCCCGGAGCCACTCGTAAATTTCTCTCTAATCGAGGCTTGTATGCGAAAAGGGGCCACCTAAATCTGTCACTATCTGACGGTCTAATTCTAATTGATCCTCAATGATAAACTCAATCAACTAATAACCTATTAGGCAAATTCATTCACTGAAGAATTGAGTATATTATTGACAACCCTGTAGAACAACAGTGGCGTTTTAATTCTGTATTATGGAAAAATATTTCTCGCGAATTTTAGGAATGCTCGGTCGCACAGAAAATTTAATGTAAATAAGGTATTGATATTTTTTTATTCAGCTGAATTTTTCCAAAAATCAAAAATTCATGATCTGGCGCCGAATCTAGACATACGATCAAGTTGGGCCAATGAGGACTTTTACTCAGCATGGCTCTAGCTGCAACATATAAGAAATACGGCCGTTTTCACCTACAGACTCTTTCACATAAGACGGTGGGCGTGGTCCTTTATGAATAATTTGTTTGTTGTTATTTTCACTAGTTCGGAAATGAAATTAATATATCTCTGACCCGGCGGACTCCGCATTAGAGGTAAGAAATAAGCAGATTTTGGATTTAAATAAGTACAATTTTTTTTAGGAAATACAAATAAAAAATTAGGTATTTTAATGATTCTTTATTTTTCTTCTTCTTCAGTTAAGTAGGTACCGTGATACACGACCTTATTTGTTTCATCATCAGGCGCAAGAGCAAACATTGCAGATGGTCTTCCGACCCGTGAACATGCCACATATAATTGACCATGTACAAATTACTGATTATTGATTTCTGACAAAATTTATAATTATCAAATTTTTAACCATACTTAACTATATAGACAAAATTACGTATAGCTGTCATTTGCGTTTTGTTATTCCATGTCAGATGCGTTTTTATTATACCACGTTTTATAGTGACTTGTATTCTCTTTGACGTTTTATGTGACGTTACAAGGGAACGCCGTCGAACGGGATAAAAAGTATCCGTCTCCTGGTTCTAGGCTAGCTCCCCACCAATTTTCAGCCAAATCGGTTCAGCCGGTCTTGAGTTATAAATAGTGTAACTAACACGACTTTCTTTTATACAGGGTGGGCCACCGAAAACTAAACAGACCGAATATCTCCAAAACGAATGTGTTGTGAAAAAAATGCAAAAACAAGTCGATTTTTTATCCAAGGAGGACATCTTCCTATTATAAACTCAACTGTCATACCCCTCCTACCACCCAAATAATTTCATTAGGGAAAGTAGTAAATGTGACACATTATTTAAGGTTTAAGGTTATTTCATAAGGAATTCAGCAATGTCAATTTTTGCTACCTAACTTTTTATTTTGGCGTCTTCTTGCGGGAAAAACAACTGTTCCGTATTCCGAATTATGATACTTCATTAGCAAGCTAATTTGACATAAATTCAGTAAAAACAAAATGGTGGCTCCAAAATGGCGGACAATTTTTGCTATAATGGTTCGATTCGATTCAAAATTGAAATGTGGTGGTTTTTAGGGTAGGATATTATGATTTGTTTGATAATGCAAAAAGACAAGATGGTGGCTCCAAAATGGCGGACGAAATTTGTGATTATGGTCAGATTCGAATCAAAACTAGTATGTGGGGATTTTCAAGGTAGTAAATTATGATTTTTCTTTTAATGCAAAAAAACAAGATAGCGGACGAAATTTGTAATTGTGGTTCGATTCGATTCAAAATTGGCATATGGGGGTTGAACAACTCTCCAGTATGACTAAAATGAATTAATCAAATTGATAAAAAAAGCTTTTATACAAATTCGCTGAAAAGGAAATAATAATTTTTTTTTTGGATTTGTGACGTAGGTTATTCTGTGCGTAACTGAATCAAATTACCGCGCAAGAATACCTGGTACTCGCGACAAGCTTTTGAAACTGAAACAGAAACAGAATAACCTACGTCACACATCTGAAAAAACATTTTTTTGTTTTTATCGCATTTTGGTCATGCTGAAAATCTGTACCTTAAACTACCACGGTCCAATTTAGAATTGAATCGGACCATAATTACAAATCTAATCCTCCATCCTGGAGCTGCCATCTTGATGTTTTTTTTTCAACAAAAATTCCATAATGCATTGTCATCGCAATTATGAACACCTACCAAAGTTCAGGTTTACCGGACAACTAGAAGTGAGTCAGACGTCAGCTACAATATTTGTCTCACACATACATGATACATACTAACAGGACAAGTTAAATTGTTAAAATTGTTTTTTTCGTTAACCAGCTGTCGTTCTTTTACGAACGGTAGCCCTCAGAAGAAAAAACTTGTGCGAGCTAAGGATTAACGAGGTCTTATCTTTTTACGTGCGGTTCCTAGCAACTTCTCGGGCCATCAGAAAATTTTCTGCAGTCGCCATGGTTTGAACCATTGCCGACTGGCAGCCAGAGTGATTGAAACAATGTCGCTTCAACCACTCGGCTTCCTGACCCCGTTGAATAATAGCTTTTGAAAAATAAAAAAAATGGAAAAACCTTACCTATACTCAAATCCAATCATTTCAAAGTACATTAATTCCCAGTAGTTGCTCAAAGTGTTCGCCATGAACTGCCATACATGAGTATAAGTTAGACTCGAAACGCTTTCTGATGTTTTTGAGCAATTTATGCAAAATGAAGAGTTAGGTAGCGAACACTCACATGTCTGATTTCCTTATGGAATTACTTTTTCAATGCTGGGTCACACTTAGTACTTTTCCTATTCAAATTGTATGAGTGATTAATGGGTGGGGAGAGTGGTGTGACAGTTGAGGTTATGATAGGTTAGATGTCCCCCAATCGAATTGAAATCGACGTGTTATTGCAATCGAACAATAATTACAAATTCTGCCCGTCATCTTGATTTTTGCATCTACAAAAAAAATCATAATTTCTGACCCTGAAAATCCCCACATACTAATTTTGATTCGAATCGGACCATAATTACAAATTTCGTCCGCCATCTTGGAGCAACCATCTTGTTTTTTGCATTTACAAACAAATTATAATTTTGGAACCTGAAAACCGCCACATGTCAATTTTGAATCGAATTTTGGAGCCACCATTTTGTTTTTTCCTTTAGAAAAATTCCTTAATGCAATGTCACTGAATTTATGTCAAATTAGCTTGCAAATGAAGTATTATAATTCAGAATACGAAATAGTTGTTTTTCCCACAAGAGGACGCTAAAATAAAAAGTTAGGTAGCGAAAATTGACATTGCTGAATTCCTTATGAAATAACCTTTTTAATGATGTGTCACACTTACTACTTTCCTTATTCAAATTGCTTGGGTGATTGTGGCCAAGGGGTGGGGGAAGATTTATGACAGTTGAGGTTATGATAGCAATAAAAATCAACGTGTTCTTGCCTTTTTTTCAAAACACATATGTTTTGAAGATATTCGATCTGTTTCATTTTTGGTTCCCCACCCTGTAAATATAGATTCTGTTACTCTTGAAAACAATATGGAATTTATTAATAAAAATTTCACTCCTTTACTCAGCAAAGGAGAATCGTAGGAAAAAACATTGCAAACGATCACATTGCTTACAATTGTCAGCTTTAACATCCCCTTTCAATCAAGCGAAACGCGTTCAAAACGCCTCTCCCTTTCCAAAATGCGTAAATTTAACTCAGTTGATGTTCACCGCCCTTTCGAGCGGAAAATCCTGAACTCACCTGTCGGTTGCAGCACTGGGACCAGGGGTATCCTCGGTGGTCATTTTCCGTTTTTAGGGGCACTCGAATAACCAAATCTACTCGCGAAAGGCTGGCATATAAAGAGGGTCAAGTTAAGCCCGGAGTAATTTGCCCACCTCCTTCTATACCCACATGAATTAGATGTCCTATGATACTCGCGACTTGGTGTCACTAAAGGATCTGGAACAAAGAAAGAGAATACTATACTATTTGGTTTTGAAATTATTATAAATGGAAATTCACTTCGATGTGTTGGAAATATCGATTATTTCACTCATGATGAAATAGACCAATAAGACACCACCATTTTCTGAATATATTTTGTTCGAATAGGTGATTAGTTCACAAGAGCTGTTTAATCGCGAATAAATTTTCTTCCTCCATATTGGTTTTCGTTGTATCGTTTTTCAGGGGTTCCTACAATTCTTGGCAACAGTATATGAAAAAACAATAATTTCTTAATCGTTTGAATGACCTTATATTGTTTTTCATCAGTGAAATAATTTGACATCAGGCAACTAAAATACGTCAGAATTTGAAATGTTTACATGCAAAATTCGCAGCAAAGGCTTCTTTAAAGCATTGCTGGGATGCGTAAGCAAAGTAATATATAAACAAACATCATCAACGAAGCGTTTGATTCTGAAACGTCTCGTATTTAAAGCTGGATCTTAATTATTTTTTAATAAAGAAATTGTTAGAAAATGTAAGTGTTCATTATTGATAAAATATTTTGTTGTTGGTTTCAATCTACCTCATTCAAGAAATAATCTCGTCGTATATCACACGACCTATAAATTTGAATTGATTGAACTATTAAAATATTTTTTGCATGATTGTGCTCTTTGATGTAGCTATTTACATACCAAGGTAGGAAAATCATGCTTTTCCTCCCGCGGATATTTCGATGCCCGACGCAAAGTGGAGGGCATTAATATCCGCGGGAGGAAAAGCATTTTCCTACTGAGGTATGTATATAGTTTTTTCTACTACCTTTAAGGTCGTCATTTTTATAACGTCCTAAAAATTATAATGCGTGCATACATACTTATAAGAACAACTGCAGAAAGTTGTGGAACTGTATAATGCGGCTATATGACGAAATATTAAGTAAGCGTTGCGTCGTCGTCATCGTGTTGACAACGATTTGTTGCTATGGCGTTGGTTGGCAATACAAACATGACAACGTTTGTTTGAATGTTTTAGACGATGTAGTAACTTGATTACTTATATTTCGGACGTCCATCATCATAATGGTTGAAAGATTTCTATCTCTTTCAAATTTTTCACAACGTTTCAATTGCTTGAATCCGCAATCGTCTTCTGGTGAATTCACCATGAGTCACATTGAGTATAAGGGAAATGCGACATAGGGGGCAACTTTTCAGGCGATATGGCGACAATATGTCGCGAATAGGGTGCCATTCGTTTGGGACGTAGTCAGGAGGATTGAAGGGTAACCCAATAACTAAGGCACCAACCATCAAATGAAACAAACCACGAAACTCTCCACAACTTGAAAGGTATTTATTGAACAATGATTACCTGGGGCACACAAAACCTCGTCAACTAGATTCACCAAATATAAACGCTCAGCTTTCTAGGATATATATACAGTGCGGCTTTTTTTAGTCCCCCCCCCCATGTTAACTTCTGAACGGTTCGACGTAGAAACATGAATAGAATATCGTTCGGAGGGTTTCACCGATACTACTTTTTGAAATAAAAAATATGGTAATTGCTCGACAGGGGGCGCGGGGGGGCACATCAACTCAAAAATTTTGAATGGCATGGGAGGTCAAGTGTCACATCGTTGAAAAGAGAATTCAATTCTCTTTACAACCATCTAATATTTTTTTAATTTAGTTGAATTTTTTTTCACAATCCAATTTCGAAATATCAAAAATAAATGCGGATCTGAAAACTACTCATACCTCGATAAATTTGAACGGTTTGTTGTGGAATAATGAAACCAAAAATATTTTGAAGGGTATTACCGATACTACTCTTTGAGAGAAGAAACATTGAAATTACTCGACAGATGCACCGAGAGAAAAATCTTATAGCTGTTAAATAAACTATTTTAGCAACTAAATGTTATCTGATCAATGTAAAATGTAAAGGTTTTAAACGTTAAACGGGTCTTTTTTTCAAAACGTTTTGAAAAGGTTACCTTTTAGATTCAATAAAGGGCACGATTGTGGTTAAAAGATGGAATTGAAAAAACAAACTGTTTAGCTACTATAATTCACATTTTAACTGTTAAAAGATACCTTTTAACCAGTAAATGGGTGTCGTTTAGTTCTGGAAATGTAACGGATTTTTCCACCACCTCTGATCATGCACCTTCTTCGTCCGTCACACATGTGTTTCCTATGATGTTTTATTTCACTCACCCATAACAGGCCGTTTCATCATCGGGTCATCTGCGTCATTTCAGTTCTTATTGTCGATCAGTTCACGTGTAGATTTGGTAGTGTTGTGCAAGTGCAGAAGTAAAGGTTGAATACACTTTGTGTGTAGTTTGTTTCTACAAGAAGTAAATTTCGGGTAAGTGCCTACCTGCGTCTGTATGTTTTCAACAGTTGTTTACAATGATTTTGATGAGGTTAAAATCAAACAAGTAAGTAATGGGCGAGCTTGAGGGATGCTGCATTCTTATTTTAGATAATATTCATTTGTACGAAAATTTTTGACAGTTTGGCTGGAATTGAATACAATTTTTTTAGAAACCGAACGGGTTCAGTAGTTCCTAATTCGGGTTCGAACAGAAACGACACAAATTAAATATTTTTCAAAAGGAATATCCTATTGTTATTTATAAAAATACTTTTATCTTATGACATGATGATTATTGTTAGATGATTTTTTCCTATGGGAACCTGAGATTCTAGTTCCTAAAATTAGCAAATTGAATGAAATCAACATTTTTAATATCTGTCGATTTCTTGTAGGGTAGGGTTGCTACAAATTTTGCCACATTCAAAACCTTGGCTGGTGCAAAAGTATTGTAATAATAGGTATTTATTGTGTGAGTATGTTATTTGCAAATAAGATAAAATGTAATAAAACATTTTATCCACAGCTGGAAATAATTTTCCTTAATTGAATACTCATTATTTGATGTTCATGAAAGCAGAAAATTTATAAAATATATTGTTCGAGAAGGATACCTTTGACAAATGATTATGTATTGTTTTATTGTATATTGAAAATGAGGCAGTGTTTAATGTCTCGTAGACTGGTGGAAATAATTTCTGTGAAAATTAAAAAAGTAACAGGCAAGGACCGATGTGAAAATGTTGTTGAGGTTCCAACTTTGAGGAAAAAAATATTTAAACACGAAAACACTCAAAATGGTGAAATGGGGATGAAGTTTATGGGTTGAAAACGGTTTTATGCGATTTCCGGAAAAACGTGACCACTTAGCGGAAAATGTTCAATGGAAATGTTAGATAATAAAAAATCAAAAACTTTTGTATTCAACACTTTCCGTCATAACCTCAAACTAACCGTCAGAATGGCAAAAAAACAATTTTGCCATTCGTTTTGGCACCAGCCTATTGAGGCACTGATCGTAACAGACCAGTGTATTTTTTACCTCATGAGACGATTGTACACAGATTGTACAACAAAGCAGCTGTATAAAAAAGTCTTAATTTCATTTCCATGGATATAACTTGGAATCGGGAAAGAACGTTACTCATAGCAAAATCATATAGGTATAACAAATAATGTATTAAATACAAAGTAATAATAAAAGCCCCAATTTAGCTCTTCATTTCAGAAACTTCATACTGTTCTACAGAATTTCAGCCATGTGGGTACTAATTTTGTTTTGTAAGAAAAATAGTGAACCTACTACTAACACGGACTTCTATAAAGTATATGTTTTCAAACCTCTGAAATTTTACATTTTATTGTAACGAAACACTTTTGTTGTTGTTGTTTCGTTGTTTTTCCGTTAACCAGCTGTCGTCCCCTTACGAACGGCAGCCCTCAGAAGTCGAAACTTGTGCGAGCCAAGGATTAAAGAGGTCTTACCTTTTTACGTGCGATTCCTAGCACTTTCTCGGGCCATCAGAAAAAGTTCTGCAGTCGCCAGGGTTTGAACTGGCAGCTAAAAGTGATTGAAACAATGTCGCTTTAACCACTCGGCTTCATTTGATTTTTATTAATTATTCTTGAGCATGAAATAAAATAGTATTTGAAAAGTAAGTAATGATTTTTTTTGTTTCAGATGACTAATTTATTGTATGATTTGGAGATTCTTCCCTCTTGTCAACTCTATCCGTGGTTACTAGAAATAGTGTATTTTCAATATTCCCTGATTTAAGAAACACTATATTTTATTGTTGATATGTAAGTTTTACGACCTTTGTTATGATGACTGATTTTTTCTTTTGTGGGGGATTTGAGGTCATGAATTGAAGAAAAATCTATTTCTTTAAAGCCGTTTCGTTAATTTATTTTGACATCTTCAGGGTACTGTAAGAAACTAAAATGGGATTTTTTTTTATTAATAAAACAGTTGAAAAAAAAACAAATAATAATATACATATCAATTTGCCATTAATACTTTTCTAGAAACAATCTCTGAACTATGTTCTGGTAACAGATAAATCTTCAGAGTAGATCAAAGTAAATTAATAATAATTCAATCTAAATTTTTGAACGTCAGCAAAACAAAGTTCAGTGATTGTTTCTGGAAAAGTAGTAGTAGCAAGTAGTAGTATATTATTATTTGTTTTATTCTATTGTTTTAAAATTTAAAAGAAACATCCCCTATTTGTATCTTCCAGTGCTCTGAAGATGTCAAAATAAATCGACGAAAAGTTGACTTTGAACAAATAGAGTTTTCTTTAACTTAAGGCCTCAAATCCCCAAAAAAATAAAAAATCAGTAACTATATTTTAATTTCCTTAATAAATGTTGAACAATTTTTCAATGAGTTTCATTCAATGCTGAACTGTCCACCGATAAGTATAGACAACTAATGTGTCACTATTTCAGGAAATAATTTAAATCAAATATGACGAATGTCTATAACAAAAGTAGCTTTTTCACGATATTTATAGGATTAAAATTTTTAAAAGAGTGCTTGTTGAATTCTTATTCTGAAGATATGACACTGGCACTGGCACTCACCTGGAACTTCTGTTTAACCTATTTTTCGTAGAAATTCATAATTGATGATACCTACTCATCAAATGGCAAACATTTTCGCTTCCAAACACTTTGTTTCTGACCAAAACGTTTTTGAATAGCATACGCATGAAAATAACCTTCCTCTAGAGCTCTGATAACATCATTAACGCCAAAACACCTCATCAACTCCTTTAATTTGAAAAATGTCGAATAGCACATTTGGTGATATTGAAGAGTTTTTGAGGATTAACAGTTGGGCAAAATTTTGAAATTTCAATAATTCAATTTTGATAGCCTTTACCTTCATGTGTATTAATTATCCGAATTTTATGCAATATTAAAACTGTTTAAGTTTGTAAAATGATGTTCAACAACTGTAAATCCTCAGAAACTCTTCAAAATCATCTATATCGCCACATGTGTTATTTAAAATTTTGTGGCATTATTTAAACGTCAATGAATGCTATTTTCAGAACTGTACAGTAAGAAATTATTTTCATGCAGGTTATTCAAAAACCGTTTAGCTGGTAAAGGAAAGTTTTTGGATGCAAAAATGTTTACCATTTGATTGTTATACATTTTTTTTAACCACTATAAGATATAGTATAATAATGAAATACCAATCATTTAAGTATTACATCAAAAACAAGTCATCTTGAAATGAGCATCTTTTCAATTTTATACAGTCGTCATTTAATATCGAAATATCAAACATTTGAACATTATATTGAGGACAAGTAAGCTTTATATAAGCATCTTTTAATTTTTATAATAACTTCATATAATATTGAAACGCCAGTCATTTAACCATTATATTGGAAGCAAGTAATTTCGATATGACAATATTTTCATTTTTATACAAGTGTTCTTTAACAGTTATACAACTTTTTTGAAAAAAATACCCTGATCATTCTGAAAAGGTTACTATGTTGGCGCGTATTCAATTCAGAAATCGTTCAAAGGTTATACAATTTTGTATAACAGGTAATAGATATTTCTCTCGGTGTGGCGCTTGGGACAGATCAACTTGAAAATTTCGAAAGGCATATAAATCGATACCGAGAAAAAAATTTTCAACAAAATTTGAAAATATTCAGATAGTTGTGAAGAGAATTGAATTCTCTTTTCAACGATGTGACACTTGACCCTCCATGCCATTTAAAATTTTTGAGTTGATGTGCCCCCCCCCCCCGCACCCCTTTCGAGCAATCACCATATTTTTTGTCTCATAAAGTAATATCGGTGAAACCCTACAAACAGTTTTTTATTCATGTTTCTACGTCGAACCGTTCAAAAGTTAACAGGGGGGGGGACTAAAAAAGCCGCACTGTAAATATATACCCTTTGATCTCTCGTGAATCCACGATACCACAACTGAACCATCCCTCGGAAACTCCAAATGCCAAATATTTTTGAAATCGGGCAGGGCCGACTCCAGTATTGAATATCGAGTTTGGTAGAGTACCACGTCTGCATGGTGCTTCTCGGTTATTGAAGTTTTTCGTGGGCTAAGGTGAAAGTTATTTTCATAAGTTTGTGTGAAATATCCAAAAAAGTTGCTGTTTCAATTTTAAGTCTGTAGCATATAACCTACTATCTAGATATTTGATTCTCATCCTGAATATACCTAACATGTCATCAACATAAGGAACATATTCGCAAGCCAGTCTTTATCACATCCCCAACTGCTTCTTTGAGACCAATCGTAAACTGGCCCTATTCAGGTGCAATTATGGGAGACAATAAGCAATAGAAGGATTTGACTACTGCCGAATTATGTAACCTCATCAAAAATGTAAACTTAGAGAAGACATCTGAAATCAAGAATCAACTCAAAAGCAGCCAGGGTGGTTTTATACATCTACTCAGGGAGGGGCAAAAATAAAAAAAGCTACAGAATTTCACAGGCGCGCGGGAATTTTTTTTAAAAGAAGCTTTGCGCCAATTTCAGCTGTTTTTTGTTAAACTATCTGTTGCCGATTTGCCGCATTAATTTCCGAATACTGACGAAGGGCAGAAAAAATACGAGAGACGATAATGATAGTGCTAAAGCGAAAAATCTGAATTAGGCAAATGAGAATATATTTTGAGAAAAAAAAGTTTACAATATGTTACAAAATGGAATCAATATTTCTTTTGCGAAATGCAGCAAATCTATCTATAACCCTATATGGAGATACCGGTATGTCTCGATGTACGTGTAACAAAGCCAAACCAGTCAACCTCTTCTGCCTCATTTGTGAGCGAAGCTATGTTTTGAGCCTACGGAGAGTGGAAAAACTACGTTCGGCCGATGCAACGCTTACTGGTAATGTAGCAACAATAATTAAAATTTGTCTGATATTCGGAAAAAGTAGAAAATGACATACCTCGATAAATTTGAACGGTTGGATGTGGAACAATGAAACCAAAAATTTTTTAAAGGGTATTACCGATACTACTTTTTGAGAGAAGAAACATTGCAATTAGTCGACAGATGGTGCTGGGAGCACATTAATTTAAAAATTTCGAAAGGTATAAAAATCGAATTTGGGAAAAAATTATAAACAAAATTAAAAAATATTTAGATGGTTGTAAAGAGAATTGAATTCTAGTTTCAACGATCTGACACTTGACCCCCCATGCCATTTAAACATTTTGAGTTGATGGGCTCTCCCGCGCCCCCTATCGAGCAATCATCATATTTTTCCTTTCAAAAAGTAGTATTGGTGAAACCCTCGAAGCGGTTTTTTTTTCATGTTTCTACGTCGAACCGTTCAAAAGTTAACATGGGGGGGGACTATTAAAAGCCGCACTGTATAAGGTCCGCCGACAGTATTCTTCAGGAGAGCTACTAGGGGTATTGCTTCTATTTGTCTGGCGTTTAGTAATTCGTGGTAACTTTACGTCTATCTCCAATTTCTCCATTATAGTTTTGCATTCTTCAAAGAAAAAATTTAAAGCCAATATCACTCTACTGGCTGGTAAAGTCACACTTAAGACCGTAGTGTATATAACGTTAAAATTAATTCGCAATTGCATATTGCTGCAAGCAGAGTTTAAGATTTCGAAGATGAAACAGCATCATTCCATTCAGAAATACTAGCCAGAGCTTCGATAAGTTCTGGCAGACAAGTTTGAAATTGAATCAGGTCGTTCAATCCACCTCGTTTCGCATAATGAAGTTAACGTCCTCTTGTTGCCCTTAAGACAATATTTAAAATATAACTTCTTTTAGATGAGCTGTTTCTGACTGATTGGACATTTTATGACTTGGAAATCGATAAATTTAGTACATGATTCGCGCATGGAGTATGTACGGCATTTTTAGCAGTTTTCTGAATTTGTTGCACTGCCCCTCGAACTACAGAAGTCATGACAGCACATCCATCTGTTCCAATACCAACACAATTTGACAGATCCAGCGACATTCCTTTTAATACTGATATAACGGTGTTACCCAATATTTCTCCAGTCAATTTCGGTTCTGGCAATTTATTTTGATCACATTGATTTTCATCTAAAGCATGAATATCCAGATTTGCATTAATTTGTTCGTTTTTGTCGCGGTTGAATACATGATCATGACAATTAAGAAAGCCAATAAATCTTCATGTACTTCATATTTTTCATTAATGTTGCGAATGGTGAGACTCATTTGAGAAATAAGGGCAATGTCGGTTGTTTCGTCAAAAATGATGCTAAAGTAGTGACCCTTTTTGATATCATCAAGTATAAATGATAGTATTTCCTTACTACAGCACTCGATTAGTTCGTTTTGGGTGTTGGCAGATATGTAGGTCGCTCTTGAACCAGTATTTTTAAGACGATTTTCCAATACAGTGTCACCAGCTTTTATTCTGTATCCTAACATTTCCCGAAAATTACCTTCATTTGCACAAGATATCGGGTCAGTACGGTCAGCAGCAAACAAATTTCCATCGTCTCTATGCCCTCTCAGAGCAATGTTTTGACGTCTCATAAAAATTACTGTTTCTACAATAGGCTTCAAACGGTTTCTATTTTCTTCAACTTGTCTCAGTCGTTCGCTGTTGACTAAATTGCAAATTTGTTTGTCTCGTGATCGGTAAGTTTTAATAAAATCGTTAGCTCTTGTAATTGCTTCTCTGTGATACAAATTATTGTTATGAACTTTCAAATCGCCATCCTTTCCTAGTAGTTTAGCATAGCATAGGTGCTGTGACCAATTTTTTTAATGGTTCCGATTTTTGTTTGCCACCTTTATTGTGGACTAAGAAAAAAGTGCAGTATTTGCAAAATAAACCAGATTTGCTTTCTGAATAAACGGACCAGGGATATTTATCAAAACGATTGGACCTCAAATAACGTCTCTCATCTTTTCCATGCTTGGAATGGGTAGAGAAAGGATATTGAAATGATCTGTAAGGCTTTCAGCAATGTTCCAAAAGGCGAAATTTAGTGTGATCGTCAGTAGTACTTCCACCTGAATCTGAATCAGCTTTAACGAAACAACCAATATCAATATTAGTGCGAAAGTCAACTGCAGACACACTATCAGTTGTTACATTTTCATTCCCGACAAATTCGTTCTGCATATGTTGCTATAATTCTAATTGATTGGCAATCGGTCCAATTGGTTTGTTTTCATTTGATGGCATTGAGAGACTGAGACAACTCCTGAGACTGAGATTGAGGAGGCTCACAAATGATGTTATTGTTCGGTTTTTTACTGAAAAAATCCAAAACAGATAACTGCTTTCGCTTAAGAGAATGATTTGAGTCCAAGTTCATCCTGTATATCTAAAATTCGTTATTATTCATTATTATATAAATAACTGGTATGTGAAAATTACCTTAGTGATTGAGACTGTTCAGTCGGTGACGGTGATGCCGGCGCGGCATCACTCATTTCCTGGCGAATAATACAGACAAAGCGCGGTCAAAAGTTGCGCATGGGCACATGTGCAGTGGTAATCAGTGCAGTGGTAATCAGTGCAGTCGCAGTCTGGACAATACACGATTCCGCTGGCATTATTTTATTCAATTTTACTTTTCTGTCAGGTGGTCAGGTCTATTTAATTCGATTATTAAGTAAACCTAATGATATAAAAAACCAATTGATCAGTATGTTTAGGGGTGGGGGGCGATCGCCCCTGTCGCCCCCCCCCTAAAAACCGCCCCTGAAAGCAGCATTGACCAAGTTTTCAATAAAGTCAGTGAAACCAATAAAAAGGTAAACGAATTGCAAAATAAAGTGATTCATCTGGACAGAAAACTGCGCATGAATAATATTGCTATATTTGTCATAAAAATAAGTAATCCAGAAAATTTACTTGCTGAAACCCTAACCAAAATCAATTCAATTTTGGGAACATCAGTATCCGCACGTGACATAAACAATATCTACCGGGTAAACAAATTATCGGAAATATCACCAATTATATTAAAATTTATATCGTATCTTCAGAAACGCTCTATCTTTGCTCTAGTTAACAGGCTCAAAAACACTGGAATATCAATAGCGCATGATGCGTCTTTTGAAGATCGTCAGAAGCAACAAACTTTAGTTCATCATCTGAAATCGGCAAGAGAGCCAAATCTTCAAGCAAGAATAAAAAACGGTGCTCTAGAAATGGGAGAGGATTTGTATACTGTTGGGGAGCTGCAAGATCAACCAGAAAACTCAAGGAATAGAGGCACACAGATCAGAAAGAAACGCAAGCGAGGTGGACCCATAAATTACAGCCCAAAAACACGAAGTGCAAAAGCTGATGTGGCCAAGAAAGGAAACAAATAGACTGATAGTATTGTGGGTGAATTGACTGATGTATTTTAAAATAGTTTTCTTTACTCACTTTGTGGTTCTTATACTTTAAAACATTACAAAAAAGGAACTAACTGTCTTTTCCCAATTTAAACATATGTTCTCTACTTCCAAAAATTAATGATGTTAGGAAACTATTGAATGACGAGAAATACGATATACTAGGCATATGTGAAACGTGTTTACATCCAGGAATACTTGACCCACTCTTACACATTAACGGGAACACTTTCTTCAGGAGTGATAGGGTATTTAAACGAGGAGGTGGTATTGCCTTCTATATTAAAAATGGTTTATATGCTAAAATATTGTCCAGGGATAATCTAGATCATATAGAGTACCTATTGATAGAGGTTACAATAAACAAAAAAAGTACACTATACAGACCACCAAAAAGTGACCTCCCACAGTTTTCAAATAGCTTCGAAAATCTAAAGGTAGATGGTAGATGGCAGGAAAAGCTCCTGCTTACAACGAAATAGTATGCATGGGTGATTTTAATATGAACCTCTTAGACGTAGACGCAACGGGAACGGAAATGATGATTGATATTTCTCAAGCATTTAACTTGAATCAAATAATAAATGAACCGACCCACTTCTCGAATCAAACAATGACCTTAATTGATCTTATGTTCACAAATTTTGTTGTAAAATCGTCCGGCACCTATGATACCTCTATAACAAGACATAGGTTGGTATTTCAGGCTTGAAACACCTACTGTACATACTCACCAGCAAAGAATTTGCAGCTACAGAAATTTAGCTTAAATTGTCCCGAATCTACTTCAAAATGAGATAGAAAACTTAAGTTGGAATGATATTTACAATATTCCAAACATTGACGAAAAAATAAACTTTTTGATTCGTAATATTAGTTGATCGACATGAGCCCCTACAAAGAAAGAAAATTATCACGCACAAAAAAAGAGAACCCTGGGTAACATACAATATAAGATTATTACAAAAGTTGAGAGATTACGTTGTATCAGTATTCTGCCAACTCTATCATAGGTCTTCGAAAAAATTATTAAGAACAAACTTTGAGACATGTCGATAAAATGCAAATAAAATTTTACCAATACATCAGTCGGGATTCAGATCTTGTATCACTTGCGCATCGGCTTTAGCTTGTGTTGCTGATGATATTATTTCATCCCTCGACAGGAATGAAGTTAGTGTTCTTATACTTATAGACTATTCTAGAGCATTCGACACATTAAATCACCGGATTCTAATAGCTTTATTACACTTCATAGGATTAACTCACTCTGCAATCCTACACCTGTCGTCTTATTTATCTCATAGGTATCAACAAATCAGACTGAATGATATGTATTCCAAGAGTCTTTCCATGTTCCAGGGTGTTCCGCAGGGTAGTATTTTGGGTCCGTTATTGTATTTACTATATACTTCTAACTTTTATTCCTACCTTTCACATTGCAAATATCATCTTCATGCAGATGATACCCAATTATACTACTCATTCAATATCTTGGACCTGTTACAGACTAACAATTTAATTATTAAAGACCTCAGAACTCTGCAGCAGCTATCAATCAAACATAAACTTATTATCAATCCTACAAAGTCATGTGCTATAATATTTGGAAACGAAAGCATCCGTGCTCAAGCAGAGAATATTTTGAAGCTGTATATAGGAAATGAGCTCATTGAGTTTCATAGGGAGTGTAAAAACTTGGGACTCATTGTTGATACAAAACTAAGATTCAAAAAGCACATCACGGAAAAGATTAGGAGAGCGTATAGTTCATTGAAACTGATATATGATCAGAGATATTATCTGAGTAGGAATATGAAAAAAACACTGTGTGATTCTTTGGTTCTTTCTCACTTCAACCACTGTGACATCGTATATTCCCCGTGTCTTGATGATATGGACTCTCGTCATATTAAAAAAACTCAGAATTCTTGTGTGAGACTGATATACAGTATAAGAAGGCGTGAAATAATATCCATATCTCCCAAAATCAAAGAAATGGGCTGGTTGAATATGTTTACTAGGCGACAGTTGCATACTCTGTTTTTTCTACAAAAGTTTGAAGACACAACAACCTGCATGTTTGCATAATAAAATAACTTGTAGAACCGTCATACACAATTTGAATTTGAGGAAAAAAAATTCCATCGTGATTCCTCAGCATAGAAAATAACTATTCAAAAAATCATTTCGATACCAAATTGCTCGCTATGGATGTCTCCAGGATGTACCCAACTTGTCCATATCAATTCAAGCCTATAAAAGAAAAATGAAACATCACCTTTCTGAACGGCAGTAACAACATTTATGCACCCATTTTTTTTTAATCCATCCCATTATTTGATCACTTTAATTTAGTATAATAATTCGTGGGGTGGTATATTTCAAGTAATATGTATGTTACATAAACATTAACATTGATGCGGTTCATTTATCATAAACAATTAATGTGGTGACAAATTTAAAATGTTATTTTAGGGAATTTTCATCGGTTGGTGTGGAAGAATCAGTCAACAGACCTAACACCAAACCATATATTTACCAACGTTATATTATATTATCGTTTATATCTGTACATATGTAAGTTCTGAATGTATTGTTTTTTTTTCTATGGTAAATAATAAATTATTATTATTATTATCATTATTATTATTATTATTAGTACGAAGGAAGAATGTCTATCGATTGTTTCGACGATTTATGTCTTCCGTTATGATGATTTTGTACAGAAAGTGACTAGTAATCATCTGACAAAGCGGAACACGATTTGGTTGAGGCGCACAATTTTGGGACCCAAAATCTATCAAATATTCGACTTCTCATATATGATTAATTTTGTTTTCCTTCACTTTGGGAAAATCCGAGTAGAAGACTTTTTCAGTAGGGCCCGACCCCAGCGTTGACCAAATAAACAAATAAAAAACCCCCCAGGAGCGGCTAAGTAGAAAAATCAAAATCTAAGTAGAAGTAGAAGTAGCGGCTAAGTAGAAAAAAAATCATGAAGCTTCTTCAGGGGCCAGAAAACCTGTTTTCCAAGGGGAAAACTTTTTGGCCAACATTTTACCCTTTTACACCTTCGAAAATAATTACAAGGAATAAACAGAGAAAATATAGGGAATTCATAGGTGTGAAAAGTTGGCCAAAAGATCTTCCCTTTGGAATACAGGTTTTCTGGCATCTGAAGATGCTCCATGCATTTGGAAGCCTAACATTGAACCCAAGTGCAGTTTTCGATTTTTCATCTTAGCTGCTCCCGCGAGTTTTTCAATTTTTTTATTTAGGCCGAGCCCTACTAAAAAAGTCTTCCACTTCGATAAAAAAGTGAAGGAACATAAAATTAAGCATACATGTGACGTCGAATTTTTGCGATGATCGATTTTGGGTCCCAAAATTGTGCGCCTCAACCGCTTAGTCAGCTGATTACTAGTCACTTTCTAAACAAAATCATCATAACGGAAGACATTTCCGATTTCAAAAATATTTCGAATTTGGGGTATTCGAGGGATGGACTTTCATCTCACCAAACGAAAGAGTATATCTTCTCACCGCGGTTTTGAACCCGTGGCTCTCCAACTATTCTCATTACGTGCCAGCAGTTTTAAATGAATAAGTTCACGTACTTTCATAGTCATGCTTGCTGAATGGCACACGCTAGTTTATTGATCGATTACTTCAGATTTGTTGAGTTTCAGCCCGACCCCGATGCATTGTTTATCTTCGGTTCGCATACTTCAACCTAATTCATTATTCATGAGATGTGAGTTTTGGAATGAAAGATGATTTTGTGATATATAACTCAACTGAGATCGACCAAACGCCATTCTTGACTATTCCTCACACATTATCTGGATGTCCAGACATTTCAATGCTCAAAGTTGCACACCTATTAAGTATTTGGATATACAGGGTGCTTCATAATAAATGCGCAGGACTTCCGGATGTGATAGCTCGTTCAAAAATATGAAAAAAAGTTACTATTAACTGTGTTGAAATTTAAAAAAAATATAGTTTTTTGCGAATATCTCTGGAACTGTTTATCGCACAGAAAACAGATTTTGAATGCATTTTCTACTCATAATAAGCTATATTTTGTGCAGATTTTTTATTTTTTAAAATTCATAATTGGTGAAGATTTTGAAGGGGTAGTGGGTGTTTTTTTCTCCAACTTCTACGCCACTGGAAAAAGTATGATGTTGAGCCACCTACTTGACCGCCAATGTTTTTTACACAAAAAAGATACTCTTGGTCGTAAGCTCTAAAGTTGACCGTTTTCAAGAAAAATCAACTTTCATGTTGAAAAACATGGTAAATTTTTTTAAATAACTTTTTTCCTAATTATACAAAATTTATTTAAACGTTAGAACAAGTAACAAAACCAAACGTTGACTTTTTAATTGTAAAATAAGAAAAAACAATAACAATCATACTCAGTTGAATGGTTGGAAATGTCCGCCGTTAGCTTCAATGCACGCAGCAATTTTTCGAGGAAAAAACATTATTTAAACAACATGAAAGTTGATTTTTCTTGAAAACGGTCAACTTTAGAGCTTATGACCAAGAATACCTTTTTTGTGTAGGAAACATTGGCGGTTCATATAGGAGGCTCAAAACTGTACTTATCCAGTGGCGTAGAAGTTGGAGAAAAAAAAACCACTAACCCTTCAAAATTTTCACCAATTATGAATTTGAAAAAATAGAAATCAATACAAAATATAGCTTATTATGAGTAGAAAATGCCTACGAAATCTATTCTCTGTGCGATAAACGGTTCCAGAGATATTCGCAAAAAACGATTATTTTTTTAAAATTTCAACACCCTTTATCTCGAAAATAGTGCATTTTAGAGGGTAAGTTAATTAGAACTTTTTTTCATATTTTTGGACGAGCTATTACTTCCTGAAGTCCTGCGCATTTATTATAAAACACCCTGTATATTCCAATTTCGATTGACTTTATTTTTCGAAAATCCTTGACAAGACAGCAAAAAGGAGAACTGTGAAACACAAGTCAACCTGACTGCAACGAACAAAAATGGTATAAGGATTTCAATAAAAATAATGGAACATATTAATTATCTCATCCTTGAAAATAAAGTTTAATCTTTCACCTGATTTTTAGGACTCTTTTGTATGATCGTGAAGTTTGTTGAATGAGGCGCAGCCGAGTTCAACAAACACGCGAGTACAAAAAAGCTCTTAACGAAAGTGTTTCATACAAAGTTTATTCTTCGACAGTTATTATATTGCCAAACCATAGCAATTATACTTCGACTGGTCACATTCGAATAGATCACAATGAAGTATTACCTCTTTTACTGACTATGCGCAACTTGAAAGAATTAATCAACCTGGTCTCCCCACATCCATCCCGCTCGCTGCTCGAATATGCTTCAAAATACTTCTTGCGCTGAACGTGCGAGGGTATATATATATATATATATATATATATATATATATCCAAGAAGTTTGGCGATGTATATATATATATATATATATATATACATCGCCAAACTTCTTGGACCCCCTCGTAAAGTTTACAACGAAATATTTATCATGGCTGTTTTTTCGTACATTCAATTGTTATTTCTTTCGCCGTTGCTAGGCATCCAAAAATGTTTACAAAAACAATTTTAGATACCTACCTAATGTTTAAAAAGTGATTCAAATCGATTTAACGTTGTCAAGTGATTGTTGAGTTCTTTGCAATTATGCCTGGAAATAGAATTTCAGTATTTAATAGAGCAAAAATAGTGGCTTTGCATGACGAGGGTGTGTCGAATCATCAAATCGCGGATAGACTAACGATTCCACGCGCTTCAGTTATCCGAATAGTGCATTTGTACCAGGAAACTAACAGCGTTGACTATAGACGTGGAACTGGACGTCATAGGGTAACTAATGCCAGAGAAGATCGGTATCTAGCAGGATATGTACGTCGGAATCGAACCATAACAGTCTCAGCTGTCCGAACTCATTTGCGAAGAACGTTCGATCGATTAATTTCCAATACCACCATATGGCGGAGACTTGCTAGAGCCAATTTGCGATCCAGGAGTCAGTCCATTAAGAGTACCCAGGTTACTTCCCAGACATATAGCCGCTCGTCTACAGTGGGCACAAGAACACAGAGACTGGCTTTTAGCTCAGTGGCAAAATGTCCTTTTTTCGGACGAAACCAGAATTGGTTTGATTAGTGATAATCGGCGACACAGAGTTTGGAGAGGGCCAGGGCGACAAGAAAGACTATCATTTGCCAGAGAAGTCGTTCCATACCAAGGAGGATCAGTAATGTTTTGGGGAGGCATAATGCATGGTCGTCGTACACAGCTTATTCCAATTCCAGACACTATGACAGGGGATATATATCTTCGAAACATTATTGAACCCTCTCCGACATGAAATTGGAGCCAATTTTATTTTTATGGATGACAATGCTAGGCCCCATCGCACGAGAAGGGTACAAAATGCACTGGAGATTGAGAATATTCAAAGATTACCGTGGCCAGCAAATTCGCCAGACATGAATCCCATCGAGCACATGTGGGATTTCGTCAAACGAGCAGTATCAAACAGAATTAATTCCCCTAGCACCCTCCAGGAACTTACCCTCGAGGCCCAAGAAGAATGGAACAACATACCAATGGATACCATTAATGCCCTTATTGTTTCCATGCACAGGCGAGTTAACACTTCACTACAGAATAGGGGAGGACACACCGACTATTAAAGCGTTTTTTATTTCCCTCTGAAGTGATTTTCTACTAGATTTCAGATTATTGTAATCATTTTCTTATGCACTATATTTCGTTTGTATTTTTTTTTGCTTCAGTTGAAATTAAATTCAGCCACTTTGCATTGGTAGCTTAAACAAATTAAATGCATTTTGACATACACTTCTTGACTTGTAATAATAGCGTCTCATTTCGACAAACATAGGGGGGTCCAATAATTTTGGCGATGTGTGTATATAAAAAGATTACATACACATTCAGAACGAAATATTCGTCATAACAATAATATCTAAGAATTTAACAAAGAGGCATTTGAGTAATCTTGTACTGTATAGGGTTCAATATCTACCAGAATTTTGTGTATTGCATTTTTGAAAAGGTTACGACTTTCTATCAGTCTAATATTCTGAGGTAATTTATTGAACAGTTTCATGCAAGAATATTTTGTGCCCCTTTCTGTAACAGTCAGTCTGTGAATTGGATATATGTAGTACCTGCATGCTTCTGCACAAAGCTCTAAAAACAAGCTTTTTAATAGTTCTCAGTGGTCTTTTCTGGCATATAAATATTTTTTCTACTGAGTTGTTACTACCACAGAAAATTGAGCCGTATCTAACAAGAGATTCGAAATTTGAAAAATAAATGACTCTCAGACCATCTTCACTCAGGAACTGTGACATTAGCCTCAATGTATAGCAGACTGAGTTTAATCTTTTAGTGAGTTCTACTATATGACTTTCCCATGATAGAGCTGCCTCTAGTATAACTCCTAAAAGTTTTGTTTCTGCACCTATATTGATATTAGCTTCATCTAACTATTTGGATATTGTAACTGCGACATATTTGTTTTGAACATTAGACAATTTGTCTTTTTTTCATTTAATAGTAGTTTCTCATTCGAGATCCACTCTGACATTGTTGTACAGATATTTTCTGCATTATCAAGTATTGTTTCGAAATCCTGTGCGGTTATTAAAATGTTGGTATCATCGGCATAATTAGTAAGAAAGCAATTCGTGTTCGCTATACAGTTGGGCATATCTTTTATATACAAGATGAATGAATATGAAGGAATATCGGGGGATGGTGTCAGGAAGGAAGTATCACGGTTGCATACTATGAAAAGTCGAAAGTCAATTTCGTGACAAACCAAAGTGCAAGTTACATGGAGACTGAATATCACTACATTGTAGAGCATTTGATGTAAGTGAAAAAAAAATTGTTTGTGGCTAGGTGCCTCATGAATTCGTCCATGAGATCCATTGAGTGTGATGGTATGCGTTCACTGGTGGGAACAATAATTGCAAAGCACACATATTTCCCATTTCATTTTTCCAAACTTGAGATCCGTGCCAGCGTCGGACATAACATATTTTCAAACTCAGTTTGACTTACTTGTCTCCATTCAGAGACCACTATTGGGACGCTATCTTACTCGGGTCTGCCATTTTATCCAGCAATCGTTTACCCATAAAGACGTGCAGGATGGTCCTTTTTAATAACAATAATAATGGTTATTGGCAGTTTCTCTCAAAGTACAGATATACAGTGAAATCATGTCAAGAAGTATTATGCAGCATCTAAACATGATTATTCATGACAGATAGTCTTTCATCCAATTTGAAGATAATAATAATATTCCTCATATACACTAGCAGAGTGTGCCCAAAGGAATAGCCTGTGCGGGTAGAGAACGGCCATTATTATTAATTGTCGTCGAAAATGGATATTATGATGACTTTGCTAAGCTAAGAGTTTTTACTAAGGTCCATCAAGGAAGTATTTCGAAAAAGAAAAAATATGTTACAATAAATATATACCTCCTGCATTTAAACTGATTTTCTACTAGAGGAAATTTGAACAAATGAAAAGCTCCATGAAGAGTGTTTTCAAAATACGATGAAAATTCTTCGGTATAACGAAATATGAGAATCCCACGATGTTTTTGTCCATTTGGAGAAACTCCATTGCTTAGAAAATCTCAGCTCCGAAACGGAGTTCATAAAACTTATTATTTTGTTGACCTTGTGCTTTACACAAATGGTTCAAACATTGTCAAAAAGAAGATTAATTAACATCAGTAGAGGTGAAGGAATGACTATAAAACCGGTTAATATCCAGGTCCGAGAGACCACTACCATTACGACCTTTGTGTAGGAAAAATAATCTATGTGTAGCCTCCACATGATTATCATCACCATGTTTCCAGTTCTGAGGAATATCAAGGGGGCATGAGTATGGACATATTAGGAACAAATACAGGTTGGCCTGTAAAATTATTTTGTAAATTCTATAATAAACTCTTAAGGAGAAATCGGCCCATCGGAAATCCGAAGAGCCTCGACTGAACATGCAATAATGTCAATCCTTCAATATTACAAGTGACTGGTGAGCATTTTAAGCACCTGATCTACCGAATTTTCGTTTTTCAGTATCAAATGTGTTATAATTATTGCTGAGTGAATTTTGTAATATTATCTCTTGTGTCGAAGGAATTTAACCAATTTCATTTTTTATTCTTACATCTGTCAACATAACCATGTTTATCGTACAGCCAGTATGAAGGAAAGTTCATGTATTCAATTACACCTTTTTCAAAAAAGATGAAGCTCTTATTTGTTATTCGATAGATTTTCCACAATTTATTCTTGAAATTGTATACTTGCACAGACCTCAAAAATCATAAAATCATCAATATCTCATAAACGGTAGGAGATAGGGATAGGTATAGGTCGATGAAACTTATCCAAACTGGTTGGTTCGATTCGAAAATTAGATAATATACAGGGTGTTCGATTAGAAAAAACTGAGTTTCACTCATTTTCACAACTCCCCGAAAGGAACTTACTTCTGAGCTTTCCTGTTTGCTGAAACTGAGATCCAGTTCATCGCCAGAATACTTGAAGGTGTTATGCAGCTATGACCCAAATTGCAATATTTTGTAAATTTGCATTGTGAAAAAAAGTAATATTATATTGGTAAGGTTTAACACAAAAAATTGACAAAATAATTTTTATCTCAAAACCGTCACAGATAGGTATAGAAAATTATCTGGGAAAATTATGTGGAATTTTATAAGAATTCCAAAAATGAAGTAATATACTGAATGTTCTATTTAAAATAACAAAGTATCTACTACTTTCCGATACAAATAGCAACAATGTATTGACGAAAATATGTAAGACGGATAGAGCATGTTTGGTTATCCATGCTCACAAATTTTTGAAATGATCTATCGTTCCGTTCTCCAAAAACGTCTAATCTCTGCCAAAAATATCACGTATAATCTCATAAAAAAATATAGACTTATGAGAATTTATAAGGATCTACGTGGAAAGTCTGTAACCTAAACGTACGTTATCCCTGGCACATACACGTTTTGGAAGTATGTATGAGGATTTATAAGTAGGTGTAATTTATAAGCATACCCAAATACATGTCATACGAGTTTGTATCAGGCAGTGGTTGTTTGAGGGAACAATGAGATTCGATAAGGTATTCCTCTTTCAATCACAACGATATTAAATGCTCATTCACAAGCTTGAGAAATGTGTGGAAATTCACAATTACTAATCTTAGTTGGTATCGTATGAAGAAAGTGGATTCAGTATTCGATGATCTGTATCAGAAATTCCGTATCCAATTTTATTGGGTATCCTGTGGGAGAAGTGGGATCACGATGTGATGGTTTTTTTTTTAATCAATACTTTATTTACACTCAATATAATATATACATAAGTTGGATAATATTCAGAATACAATAACCAATTAATTAATATAATAATATACATATCACAGTATAGTACCTAAAATTTTCAAATCTTTAACAAGTATTTTTCCAAATAAGCAGTATTGCTTGCGATGGAATATAACACAATCAATGACAGATGTTCAGGACTTAAAGGAATAAACGCACAAAGATTTACTTAAGAAAATTAAAAAAATTAGGTACAAAAAAATATTTAAAAAAATATGTGAGGTGTAATCAGAAGATTAACAAAACACACGGACTTACATATAATTTTGTGCACTGATTTGGATCATTAGTTCTTTTTTAAACAATGCATAACTATCTATGTTTTTGATAGAGATTGGTAGTTTATTGTAGGTTTGAATACATTTTGATATTGGATTATTCAGAGCCACATTAGTTCTTACATTGGACAAATAAATTTGTTTATTTGCTCTAATATTATGGTTGTGAATTTCGTTTATTGAAGTCATGGATGTATTACACTTCTGTTGATTTCTTGTAACTTTATATATGTATTTGCATTGTTCAATATTTAAAAAAATTTTCAGGGGTAAAATACCAGTGACCTCGTAAATTAAATTAGTATTTGCTTTATAGTCAAAGCCAAATAGGATTTTTACTACTTTATTCTGGAGCGTTTCGATTTTTTTCATTCGGGTATTTGAGCAGACTCCCCAAGTCGTTATTAAATATCGAAATGTTGAAAGAAAATATGTATTTTGAATTAACAATTTATTTCGGTTATTTAAGTAATCGCGGCATCTGTAAAGGGCTCCAATCATTGGAAGGATTTTATTTGTTATATTGTCAAAAATATATGGAACATCCTGTACATTAAAATATTTTATATTTCAATACGTGGGTAACCTTTTTACAATTCAGTACGTGAGCGAAGATATTTTATTTTGAAACACAACTTGTCCTCAACATAACATAAACAAGAGTTTTCAAAAAGGCCACTGATAGTTCGATCTGGTAGTCGAGTCGAGTTCAGAGTTCTGCCGTGCCCGCAGCTAGTGAGGGCTATGATGGGGGAGTTTGGAAGATTCGATATTAAATAAATGGAAAATGTTCATAAACTGTTTAAGCCGATATGTATTGTAAGTAAAGATCTTTTTAAAAATAATTTATCCAATCAATAACTAGGAGAGATTCTTCAATTCTTTAATTCATTAATTCTTTATTGATTATTTCCTTCATTAATTTCAATCGTCTTAATCTCATATTTGTACATAGTAAAATAAATGTTTTTATATTTTTCTGAAGTGTTTTAAATCTATGAATGATCAGTATCTACCTAGTTAGTCGTGAACAACCCCAATTCACGACAATATGCTCTATGTGCTTTTGCCATTGAAGTTTATCATCTACGATTATGCCTAAATATTTAGTACTTTCTACTTTTTTAATCGTGCCATCTCCAAATTTTAAATCAAGTTCTTGAGTTTCTTTGTTTTTATTCTTTGTTTGGATCAGGAATTCCTTATGTAAGTATATGCGATTCCTATAAGTTTCCATACAACTCAAAGTCACTTAGAATTCACAAGTGTCGATAAGAAAACAAGGATACAGAGTATAAGAGTTTGTTTTAGGCAATGGTGGTGCAAAGAGACTATATACACGATTCGATGAGGTATTCCAATTTCAAACAAAATAATGTTTTATCCTCATTAAAAATCTTGGGAACCTATGTGTGGAAATACACGATTTATAATCTCATTCGGTATCGTATAAAAAAAGTGTGATCAGGACTTGATGGTCCAATCTGTATTTGGAATTCCGTATCCAATTTTATGCGGATCCTTTGAGATTTCATGAGATCCAACAGTAGGAACATTACGAAACCAAGTGGAAAATTATAAACAAAATATTCTTAAGAATATTCGAATAGATTCTTATCATATCATGCCAGAATATTTCAAAAATATATCAGAAAGATCAGCACAAGATCAGCGACATGCAACATTCCAGGAAAATCTTTCTAGAATATTGCTGAAATATTGGAATAGATTATTATTTCACTCCAGATTTTCAAAACATATCAGAAGAATCATAATGTACCCTAGGTTATTTTATCTACGCCTACAAATAATGATATATATTTCAAAATGACTTCAATTGCAAATGATCAATTTTTTTTATCATAGTCGGATAATCGAGAATGAATTTATTTACTTATTATATCCCTCGTATATCAAATGTATTCGCTGATAAACAGTTTTCGTTTCTTTTCCGATGAACTGCATAGTTCTTTCACGAGTCGTGAGCTCTGAATGTCTGAATCGTTGTATGAGGTGTAATCCTCATACATCGTCTGTATGCATGTAATGAATGAATCTCTAACCGGCTACTCGGAGAGCTTCTTCCTGTACTCGGAAGATGGTGCGGCCTAGACCACGTTTCATAGAGCGTGATCAGAGTAAGTAATTGACATCCACGGTAAAATGAGAGTTGTGATAATATACACGAGGAAAAAATGGTGTTAACTGGCTGCACAGATCTACCCGATCTACCTCCTTTTTGTTTCTGTTAGAAATGAATGTGTAATTTACATATTTTTTCTAATTTGAAAATGACTTTATTATTTATGTGCATAAGTGCATATAAAATTATAAAATCCATTGGATTATTTATTCAGTCTTCATATGGAACGTGCCAGGATTCAGCCTAGCAGTGCCAGGAACAATCTGGCAGACCTCGCAGGATATCAATGCATTTTTTTTTAAATATCAAGTTACTGCGATGAAATCTCATACGTTCTAATTTATTTTCAAATTGCAGGACCTCATAGAAACATGTAGCATCCATCCCAGTAATCTCTGATAGAGACGGATAACAGTCATGTCTAAGAACACATTAGAAATCAAAGGAATATGTATCTGTAATGTCTTTTAAATACTGATGAATATCGAATATGGCTCTATACGGATTTGCGGTTTCACTATCCAACTTGGATCTCATAAATTCTCTTAAATATTTTTCATCAGTGACAGGGATATGCTATCGAATGAAGAATACCCTGTATATCTGATGGGGTAACACTACCGCTATCATTATCAACATCCATCTTTTTGGAAATGACTTGAAATTGAAGCAACTACAAGCAAACACAGTCAAACAGTCAAACACGCGTCGTGCCAAGAAACCGTTTCTATAGTGACGACACGAAAAGACCACTGGATGCTGTGAAATTGTATTGGAAGTATTGCTAACATTATAGATAACATGTATGGAAAAGAGAAGTATTACTTAGTTATTTTGGACTCATTTTTTTCAGACAAGAAAAATCTTTGAGTACGAATTTACTAGAAACATTGAATAACATTTTCAAGAAAACAGTCATTTAAAATCGATAACTTATCGGGACAAAAAACCAAGTCAAGATGTATTGAAAGTATTTATTTTTAATATACAGGGTGTATACTAAATGATGTCATCAATTTCAGGTGGTAATTCCTTGTCATATTTTATGAAAAAATAATTTATATAAACGTGTGTCCTAACTTGCATTGTTTTCAAGTGACAGAGTGTCAAATTTTTGAGAAAAACTCGGTTATTTATCAATTACTCCAAAGTCTTCTCGTCGATTTTCATGAAACCTGGTGTATTCATGAGCAGTTATAGGGGGGTTGTTTTCATGTGGTTACATTCCGAATTATAAGTAGCGAAGGGTTACCTGATTGATAATTATAGTTAAAATCGTTGTACGCCACTGTCTTTCTGTAAATTTCATGTTTTTATCAGATTATACATTTGTAAATTCAACTCTCTTATAATGCCAAGAATTTCAAACTTCCAGAATTCTGGCCCAAGATCCTGTAATCTGGTTCGCTCAGATAGAAGCGATTTTTGCAAGTAGAAAAATAATAACGGATAAAACTAAATGTTCAGTCTTCGTGAATATTAAACGCATCTTGTGCCTAATTTGTCGCGAGTATACAATGACAAAATGATATCTCACTCTTCACAAAAGTAGGCGAGAAAGAAAATAGACAGAGACCACGACAAGTGCCATCTGACTAAAATCCGTGTGTGTGTCGAGATCTCGCCGGCTACCGCTTCCAATTGTATCAATAATACTTATTAAACAATATAATTATTTATGTTTCCCATAGTTTTCCTTTCGTGTTTGTGTGTTCCCGAACCAAAGAATACGTGCCCGTACACTGTTACTGATTAGATACGTGAGTTCCTGAGAAGAGGACGGCATCCAAGCTGCATTCTCGCCAGCAAAAATGGAAGCCAACCACTAAGGTAAGTGTGAGAGAATTTTGTCATTGGCGAAATAAATATAAATAAATTAAAGATACAGTCCACCGCTAATTAATTCTCGCACACTAAATTCAATATATTGTTATCAACATTATCTCCAGAACTAGCAACCGAATAACTACCACTTATATTGATATCACTAGTACAAAATATAGGAGCAATCTGCATATTTGTAAAAACATAAAATAAAAAAATATTCTTCATCACCAATCACAGCCACTAGTTAAGATACATATGCATTTTTGTACGAGTACTTAGGGAAAACCACTTGAGTTTTCATATCATCCATGACTATTATTTGTCTTTTAACGATGTTAATATTTCTTCAAGGATACTCGTTGTTTTGGTGTGTTGCTGTTGGGCCAATTGTAGCCTACTTTCTTCCCTTTTTCCAACATCTCTCTTATATTCATCCAGCCGTTGGACCATTTCAGTTCGAGGCGACTTGCGGGCATGTACTTTTCGTTTCTGTGAAACAATTTTTTTCTTACATTTTTTCTCCTGGGAAGTACCTGGCCGTAAAGCCTTATCACTAACATCTGTGTTGGAAGAATATAGCTTGATCTAGACTTGGAAATGCTAGAACAAGAGGCTGGTGGAGAAATCCCAGGCCTTTCATAGAGATAATTGGCCATTATATCGTAACATGGCCACTCTTTAGGATTATTACCAGTTCTTGTATTGTGGTCCTCAATTTCTTTGAATTTTGTTATAATGGTCTTCCTTCGGTTTGCAATCTGTTCTGCGATGAATTGGTGCCCCTGCAACAACATTTTGGAAGATATAACCTTGTATATTTCGGTTTTCTTGAATTTAGGGCAATTCAGCTCTTCTTTATGCACTTCACAAAAATCCAATAACAGTAGTGTTTGATTTTTATCTCAAACATTACTTTTCATACAGGGACTTGTTAGGTGTTTTGTGTTTTCAGGGCTACTACTCGGCTTTTGTTTAGCTATTGGAGTAGTCACCTGTGGCTCATCATCTGTCACACTCACATAAGGATCACATTGAAGTCGAGGGTTCTCCTGATTCATCTCACCCAATACCTGAACTACCTGGTAAATGTGTGCTGAAAGAGATTGAAAAATAAATTTCAATAACCTCAAAATGTGATCATAAAAACAATTATTAAATAGGTATCCTCACTTTCTTTGTTATACCACAGAATTTCCCCTCTGTTTGCATCAACTCTTCCATTTTATAAAAATGAAAGTATTCTCAAGATTGAAAACAAACTTGGATTTTGTGGTTACTTTTAATTCGTTAATTTGATATTTTTGACATTTCTTTTGACAACTGCTACCAGTCATTCCACATAGAGAGACGGAATGGAAAGTAGCAACTGGAAGATGAAAAGTTGCAAATAAAACGACAAAAATGGCGACACTGGTGGTGGAATTTGACAAATAAAACGATAGACTCTAGCTACAAAGGAGTGTTGCCTAGCGCCTCCGGCACTAGATTTGGTGGTTCAAATGGTGGGGACATCGTACAGTTGGAACACCAAAATTACTTTTATGATCGACGATTGTCTAATGGGCCGCAAGTAGAAAACTTTCAGCGCATACCGTATCGTTCCAAATACTATGAAACTGAGTTATATCATTGATCAGTTACAGATTGGTCACAAAAATAAGACAGCAACTTTTAATATGTCTATGTCACTTGGAAAGTTGAGCAACCGAATAATGACAATTAAGATGTCATACCCAAAGCTATAAGAGACTTTATTTACCATACGATGGTGTCAAGTTGATGAGTGTTAATCAATGAATAAATAACACTTAAATAAACACACAAACATTTAAGATTAATTAATCTTCACTGGACCGAATAACAGTTTCCCAAAATAAGGTAATGATTCTAGTAATACTCAATTTTCGATATCTGTTGAAAATGAGTTTAAATTTATTAATTAAAGAGAGAGAGAGAGAGAATATACTTTATTATCATAAGAAATTAAATTCTTGTAGACAAAGTTAGCTTATGTTTAAGTACAAGTTTCAAAGTATGTCTAATACCCACTAGTCAATAATTAAAATAAAAAGTACTAAGATATTATATTATGTCAATTTCATCAAAGTCAATATATAAAGTAATGTATAAATAAAATAATAACAATACAATATGCTTACACAACCCAATATGCAATATAGTTTGAAGATATAAACAGGTAACAAATAAATAGGATATAATAAAAGTTTTAAAATGCGTCGGAATAAAATTCCTGTAAATTATAATAAGGTTTATGTATCAGCAAGTTTTTGACGGACTTTCTAAAAATGTTCAAATTGGGGGTGTTCTTGATACAATTAGGTAGGTGATTGTACATCTTGCAGCCGTTGTAAATGATGATTAGGAAGTGGCAGACTTACGTTTATAGCTTGTCGAGTGACATAATGCGATGGAAGTTTGTTAACGTGTTCAAATGCTTCCTAATCAAATAAATGGTTTCCAATAAATTAAGATTTTATAAGGAAATCAATTTTTCCAGCGCAAAGGACTATGTGGTAATTTACAGATTGTCATTGAAAGATATAAACCCCAACCTGAGAATATCATTATTGGATGAGAATTAATAATTAAAAATTTAAATGGTAGGATTTCATCTTATATAAAAAATTGTGTGTGAATCCTGATCCTCTGGTAACACCACTGTGAAGATTTTGAACTCGATCCTATTCGAACTTGATCCTAGGCCAACCATGACTACAGTGATGAGGAAAAGGAGTCCTCAAAGACTTTCAACGAAGAAGGCTTCATCTTATCTGACAGAAATCAGAAATTCATCAGGCTAAACCAGGTAGTCTGCACTTCCTGAAAATGAGCTATATTGGAACCAAAAATATCCACAAAAAGAAGACGTGGGGCTTAACCAAATCTTGGGAGATACTTAACCAGAACACAATTCCCTGGGTGAAAATTCTCCGGGTATAACAACCCAATGAATATTTTTTTAGTAAATGACTGTTCTATACAGTCGCTAGCATGAAAACGATGGAAAGAAGAGTTGTAAAAGTCGGAAGGGTTTTATCTTGTAGAAAAAAGGTGTTGGCGTGGTACAAGGTTTTCAAACTCCAAATTGTTGTAACTGTCCAAGATATGCATCTATCGAAAGCCAGGACGTTGGAGTTGATAGTGAGATGGCTAGAACGGAATATCCACGAAGGATCACTTTACAAATTCAGGATTCGTCAGCCGAACAGAACCAAGAACACCTGTCTGGCTAGACACATGTAGCTTCCAAATTCTACCTTCAAAAATAGAAAGTATCCCAATCGGATACGAAATCCACCTTGTTTTCCTTCTTTCCGGAAGTGAATGCACCAACATTCAGTTATTTCAATATTTGCATGTTCCATGCATAACCGAACAATTTGACCAGGTTTAAAATAATGATGTGTTTGGTTTTCTCTGGTCAGACACCCCAAAAGCTAATTTGGCTAAACTAATAGCTCAAAAAATTGAAGAGTTGACAGCTGACAGTTGAAATATCATTGAACAGGAGACAAGTAAAAATTAACGAAAAAAAGCAAAAATAACCAAAACATTTGGTTTATAATCATAGTAAACCCAAAAAATTAAAACAGAGACAATAATTCGATGTCACTTCTTATGAACCTTCTCAATAACCAGAACTCAGACATACACATGAAGCACCCACGAAAATTCGGTTGAAAACAACAACATTCTATGCCAAAGTCAGTAGGATATTTTTTTTGGAGTAATTTTTATTTACCTTCAATCATTTTTAGATCGACACATGCAGAGTACGAAACAGATCACACTTTTCTAGTTTTCAGAAATACTAGCTGTTAATCTGAAAACAAATAGGACTATAACGTATGCAGTTTCAGTGAAAATTTCACACCTCTACTTTTTAACCAATAAGATGCCTTAATTTTGACTTGTTACCATGTCAACTAAAAAAATTTCCGGAAATTTTTTCGTGGCGCCACGATATTTAAGTGGAAATTTTTTGACAGTTGAAGAGGTAAACATACGATCTACAACCATTAAATATTGTAGATATACCTGTAAATAAAATACATTTCTATCACCTTTAGGGCCGGTCTTTTCACCTAACAATAAAGTCTCTGAAAACTATCTATATCGGATAAACTTCACAGGTTCACATATCCTTATCTGATAGTTATCTGGGACTTATCTATAGGTGAAAAGACCGACCCTTAGTAATCTAACATTATGAAAGGGCGATAGACTGATCTAATACCATCCGAGTTTTAGCATTTGGTGTAACTAAAGTTGGTAATATTTTTTTTTTAACGAAACATGGTAATTTTCAAAATATTTGTGCCCTCAAAAAAATACCCGGAAACAATTTAAGCTCTTGTGATATTATAAGTGACAATTTCCCTCATATTATATAAACCAACCAAATGCCATCATTTTTTGAATTCGAACCAATGAGAAAAGGACTTTTCGAAAACACTGTCTCCAGCCCGTGGTATTTTCAAATCGGTGTTTCGCTTCTTCCTTATTTATACGTTTCCATAGTTACAACAATTTCTGTGAATAGAGAAGCGTCAGTTTAACGGTTCAACTCTTCAACTGACATTAATGACACATGTTGAACCGTTCCTGCAATACGCATTTAGTATTCGTGAAATTGTCTGATCGAATATTCCTTCAAAATGCAGACTTTTCAAAATGCTTTCATCTTTCCAGTCGCTCAAACTGTGTTGCTGTACAAAACACCACTCGAGCAAGCTCTCGTGGTGTTTCTAAGCAACACAGTTCTCGTGACAGCAAGGTGAAAGTATTTTTTGAAAATTCAGCATTTTGTCGGTATATTACTACTGAGAACACGTCGAAAATAGAATAGTTATGAATTATTGTGATGGTGCATCCAGAACTAATTAATTATTCTCCTTGTATTGGCAACTTGTAAAATGTGAATTAATCATTAAAAGTGGTTTTTAAATCGAAATCAGTATGGGAATAAGGTTTCTATGAATAACGTTAGACAACAAACTATGAATGACGTTAGACAACCAACTATAAATATTTAGGATGGATTTAGCGATATATAAAAATATAAATAGAAAATTAAGCTCGAAACACGTGTCTACGATTACAAAATTTTGAGGGTTATACCAAATAACTTTTCTATTTATATTTTTATAAAATTTGTGTATGTTGCGTAAAGGCTCACTGAAAGTAAGTCACCACAGGGTGAAGTCTATATTGCTCTAAAGCTTTCAAAAAATTAACAAAATGCAGTAGCGAAAATTTACATGCTACAACGTTATGTTTAACGGAAATGATACAATGCCATAGGGCTGATTGTTTGTAAACGACAAATTCCCAAATGAAGTTGACATATTCGTGTGTTTTTGCAAAAAATCATATTCCATGGGACATTGAAGATGCTGCTCTGTTCTGTATATATGAATAATGGAGAACAATCTTTATGACTGTATTCTGACATGATTTTCAGAAATAATTCACTTTTCATTACCATAAAATTATTAAAGAGACCGAATTCGTGGAAAGTCTTGAAGCAAACATTATCGGTAATGAAAAACCTGTCAAGTGCAAATCTGAAGCAGAAGTTCCGTATTTCGAATCAAATATTTTGCCGGATATACCTGCTCTCGTTTCGGAATTGTACGATATTAAATTGTTGCAGGCAGACATACGATCTGAAAAACTGTATTACACGATTGAAATCGAATATTAAACTATTTCTGCAGGTTTGCTATTTTCAATATGTACTTATTAAAACATGCAACTTTCATCGTTTCATGACAGAGCTCTTTGGGAATTTCAACCTTCCATAGCCTCAAAATAAAAAATATTATGTGATTTTTAGTTAATTTGAACTTCAGAATACGATACGTTACTGACGAAATTAAATAATTTTATTCAAGACAAAATTCTTCCTAACGAATTAACTTTAGGATGACATATGTAGGTAATAATTATATTTGGCTGACAAACCTGACAGCAACCCTGTGGGGTTTTACATTTTAGTTCGTAGGAAAGTGTAATCTTGGGTGTGGGAGTATTATCATCCATGGCGAAATTAAATAATAAAGAAATGATTGTCAATGAATGTTCAGTCTTCGTGAATATTGAATGTATCTTGTGCCTAATTTGTCGCGAGTATACAGTGACAAAATGTTATCTCACTCTTCACAAGTAGGCGAGAAAGAAAATAGACAGAGAGACCACGACAAGGGCTCATCTGACCTATCCGTGTGTGCGCACCAGATCTCGCCGGCTACCGCTTCCAATAGTTCCAATCGTATCAATAATAATTGCTAAACAATGTAATTATTTATGCTTCCCATAGTTTTCCTATCGTGTTTGTGTGTGCCCGTACAACAGAATAAGTGCCCGTACTGTTACTGAGTAGATACCATTACGTGAGTTCTTGAGAAGAGGACGGCCGTCCAAGCTACATTCTCGCCAGCAAAAATGGAAGCCAACCACTAAGGTGAGTGTGAGAGAATTTTGTCATTGGCGAAATAAATATAAATAAAATTAAAGATACAGTCCACCGCTCATTAATTAATAATAAGGATCGGTTTCCTCTTGCTTCAAAAATTCTTGATTCAGACATATTTGTTGATGATATTGTGTATAGTTGCGCTTCTCTATCAGAAGCGAATTCTGCTAAAAGCGAACTCATTTCTCTTCTTGGGACTGCAGGGTTTGAGCTGCGAAAGTGGGCGTGTAACCATCCGGATATTCTTTCAGACTTGCCTTCTTCAAGTCTCCAATGTGATCCTACGCCCGTGGACTTCGATCGAAAATCCAGTACCATAAAGATATTGGGGTTGCAATGGAACCCGCACCTCGATGTTTTTACTTACAAGGTGACACCCTTCGATACACCCTGTACAAAACGAGGAGTTCTGTCGCAACTTCCACGAGTTTATGATCCCTTGGGGTTTCTGACTCCCCTCACTCTTTCGATAAAATTACTTGTTCAAAATCTCTGGGCCTTAGGAATTGATTGGGATTCCACCCCATCTTCCTCAATTGTGGAGATGTGGAAGAAGGTAAGTAAGGAGATGCAATTTCTTTCCCGCCTACAGATTCCCCGTATAATTTCCTCAGAAAATTATATTAAGTGTGAATTACATGGATTCTGCGACGCTTCTGAGCGTGGATACGCTGGTGTTGCTTACCTCAGAGTTGTGAATAGTGATGACAAAATATTTGTTTACCTCATTTGTGCAAAATCTAAGGTTGCTCCCCTCAATAAAATATCAGTTCCCAGACTAGAGCTCTGTGGTGCTCATGTGCTATCTGATTTTCTCAACTTTGTATTCGAATCACTTTCTGGTAAAATTAACATTTCTCGTGTACTTGCATGGACTGATTCATCAGTCACCCTTTCTTGGATAAAATCACCACCTCATAAATGGGTGACTTTTGTATGTAATAGAGTCACGCAAAATCAAGAAATCTTCCTCCCGCTCACTGGTATCATATAAAATCTGAGAATAATCCAGCCTCACGAGGACTGTCACCAGCTGATTTATTACGCAATGAATTATGGTGGTCGGGGCCGACATTTTTGAGATACCCTTCTAGTGATTGGTCACTAGAAATTAATGCATTTTCTGAAACAGAACTCGAAAGAAGAGAGACTGTTCTGGTAAGTGATACCGTAGAACACCCCCTTCTAGGCCTTCTCCACAAATTCAGCTCTTTGGCAAAAATTCAGCGCATAGTTGCTTACATTCTCAGATTTTTGGGTGAAGCAAAGCCTTACGAAAACCCTCCAGATAAGAGGGTTACTTCATTCGAAATGGCCTCTTCTTTGAACCTCTTGATTAAACAAACCCAACTTCAGGCATTCGCTAAGGTGATTGATCTCATGAAAAACAATAAACGTTCACACAAATCATTTAGAAAACTTAATCCATTTTTCGACTCCCTGGGTATTATTAGGGTGGGCGGACGCCTGGTGAATTCGACGCTTTCCTATGAAGAAAAACATCCTGCTCTGCTTCCCAGTAATCACCGTTTTACCCAGCTTGTTGTTGAGTACACGCATTCTCGATTTTTGCATCCAGGGTTGCGATCTCTACAGAATTTGCTACTTCAATGCTACTGGATATTTTCTCCAAAGCGAACCATCAAAAAAGTAATATCAAAATGTATGAAATGCTTTCGCGTGAACCCAATTTCTCAACAGCCCTTAATGGGTAACTTACTCTATGCTCGTGTAACCCAAGTGAAACCCTTCTCGCATGTTGGTACTGATATGGCAGGTCCTTTCACCACTTTAGTAAGAAGAGTTCGAGGATCTAAAACCTATAAATCTTACCTATGTATATTCGTCTGCATGGCCATGAAAGCCATACATATTGAATTGGTCTCCGACTTATCCACCGAAGCGTTTCTCGCTGCATTGCGTCGCATGATTTCCCGAAGAGGACGGTGCTCAGATATTTACTGTGATTCCGGATCAAACTTTATTGGTGCTTCATGGTATCTGACCTCTATTATAGAATCTGCAGCTCTTGAGGAGCAGATCAAATTTCATATAAACTGCCCAAAAGCTCCCAATTTCGGCGGACTCTGGGAGTCCGGAATAAAGTCTATAAAATCTCACCTAAATAGAGTAATAGGAGATCAAGTTCTTACGTTTGAAGAGCTATATACGGTTCTTGTGCAAATAGAGGCTGTATTGAACTCTCGCCCCTTGTGCGAATTGAGCTCAGATCCGCGGGACCTGCAGGCTCTTTTCTTGGTCTTGGATCCACTCAATGCACTTCCTGATCCAAAAACACCTGACATTAAATTGAATAGATTGTCACGTTGGCAGTTATTGCAGAAAATGCATCAGTCATTTTGGAATAGATGGCACAGAGAGTATTTACATACTTTATTGCAGAGGAGCAAATGGACGGATATGTCAGCTCCAATAGAGCCTAATTCTCTTGTTATCCTTAAAGACGATTCAGCGCCCCCTCTGAAATGGCACCTTGGTAGAATAGTATCTATTCATCCTGGCAACGATGGTGTTACCAGGGTAGTCTCAGTAAAAACAAGTAAGGGTGTTTATACTCGACCTGTTAGCAAGGTGTGCCCTTTGCCAAACATTGAATAATTTCATATTTTGCTTATATATTTGTTAGTATCTGTGTTTAAAATGAGTAATTGAGTTTTTGATTTTTTTTGCATCCTTCCATATTTGGAACGATTTCTCTAATACTTTCATTTTTTTAAATTTTTTTTATTTATAAAATTGTCATTTTAGGTGAGCGGTATGTTCAGTCTTCGTGAATATTAAATGTATCTTGTGCCTAATTTGTCGCGAGTATACAATGACAAAATGATATCTCACTCTTCACAAGTAGGCGAGAAATAAATAGACAGAGAGACCACGACAAGGGCCCATCTGACCTATCCGTGTGTGCGCACCAGATCTCGCCGGCTACCGCTTCCAATGGTTCCAATCGTATCAATAATAATTGTTAAACAATATAATTATTTATGCTTCCCATAGTTTTCCTATCGTATTTGTGTGTGCCCGTACAACAGAATACGTGCCCGTACACTGTTACTGAGTAGATACCATTACGTGAGTTCCTGAGAAGAGGACGGCCGTCCGCTACATTCTCGCCAGCAAAAATGGAAGCCAACCACTAAGGTGAGTGTGAGAGAATTTTGTCATTGGCGAAATAAATATAAATGAAATTAAAGATACAGTCCGCCGCTCATTAATTCTCGTTCAATGAAAGCTATTAAGAATACTCACGTTTTATGGGACCACTAGGTATTTTTGACTGAAATGAAATGAATAATACGACAGGAAGCGAAAACAAATTTGGAATACCTATACTTAATATCTTTCGCAGATACCAACTTTGATAACTGGAAATACAGATTGGAGTCTTTACTAAGAGCAAATAATGTACAGGAAGTATTGGAAAAAATAAAAGAGAAAGAGACATGGATAAAGAAATATATTGAGTCGATATTGAAAATGCCAAAGGAATTATAGAAAAATTAGAAGTTATACTCGCCAACAAAGTGATTTGCTCGAAATTTTACTTGCTCAAATAATGAACAAGCTGGCCGAACAGATATACAATTACATTTCTCAAAGTACGACAAAATTTCAAGAGAACTGAAAGAGATTGGTGCAAATTTTGATTTTGCTTGTGTTTTAATGCTCTCAATGTCAGCTTATTTTGAAAGTATTGTAGTAGCTTTACAGACTTTTGGTGATGTTGAAATCGAGTTGAGATTTGTGATGAAACGGTTGTTGGAATGCAACACAAATGAAAATGGAAATAAACTAATTGCCAGATGAAGTGGGACAGCCAAAAAATTGCCTAAGTTTGACTAGCTATAACTTGGACATTTTTTGGCCGATGTTGGATATTTACCCAAATGTGGAAAGCGTCATCCTTGGTCTATGAGCCATTGGCGTCATGTTTGTTTTTCGCAATTTGTTCTCTTTGTACAGAGTGAGAATTTAGAGCCGGAAACATTTCAAATTTTTGCCCAATGATTTGGGAAATGTGAGGGACCTTATTTTTTTTTTAGATGTTGGGTGAATTGTTGTGCTGTTAACTCGAAACATCATTGGAATGATTTTGATAAAATGCGTTGCTAGGGAAATATCGCCATTTTATGAAATTTCGTTTTCATTTCGAAATGTGGGCTTTTTTAGTTAAACAATAGCAGCCATCATCTAAACTGCAACAAGGGATGTTTCTACTGAAGATAATCAACATCATTGGCGCGCAAGAAGGGGTTTATGATATTTATAAACAAAAACTCGTTTTTATTGAAAAAATTCCACAGTTTTATTGATTGTAACAGTTAAAAACGTGCCATACCTTTAATTAGCATGATGCTTTGAATTTTAAGATTACGGCAAAAAAAATATACAATAAGACAGATTGCCGACTTACTTGATGTTAAGAAATCATATGTAGGAAGAGCTTTGCAAAGAGAAGCTAACAACGGTAATGCTGCTTACCGAAACACGGCAGAGCAAGTCAAAATATAACAAATCCCCGTCAGGACCGAGCATTAGTACGCACTGCAATCAGAAATAGGGTTTGGACCGCCAAAAGAATCCAAGCGCACCTGCAGTTAAATGTTTCAGCAAACACTATTGAGGCGCGTATAGACCTGCGAGCCGAGCGGCTCATGAGCCGCTCATGAGCCGCTCGAGGAAAAGTTGAATGCCTGAGCCTCGTGCGAGCACTATGCGAGCCGACAGTGCTCGCGAGCACATTCACAGCGCGAATTCAGATTTCAGTTTATTGAAGATGTTTGAACAAGAAACTCTGTTTGCTGCTATGGTACCTGGTGGCGCATCAAAATATATGTAGTTTACATTAATAAGACTCGATTTAATCAATTAATATGTCACAACTTTGATACAAACTCTCAATTATGGTCGGGATTGTATCCGACTAACTTTGATCTGATTTTTATTGAAATATGCAGAAAAACAGGTTTTAAATTATTTCTCGAAACTGTATCGGAAAACGATAATAATTTAGGATACAATAAAATTGTATTTTCAATTTCTTAATCTGAAAAAAATAAACACCTACTAAAATGCGGTGTATAATGAATTGTTCTAGTATTACCCTCGGGACCCCACTGGAAATTAATTTCATTCCAAGTACACTAAAATTAATTTCTTGAATAACATGCCAAGTTTTACCAAAATCAGCCAAAATGTTTGTGAATAATCAATAAAACATTGAATTTTACTATACACTTTGACACCTTGTATTTCGGAAACGAAGCAATCTAGGACTTTAATTTCAGATCATTATCGAAAAAAAATCTCATTTTTACCTAAAAAAATCAATCCTGAACATATGGAGTTTTAAGCCTGGTTCACCCTCTATATACCGGGTGGCTACGGAAGTATTGCCTACGGAATATCTCAGTTATTGTATGAAGTAGGTTTGTGAAATTTGGAGCGTCGATATAATGACATAAGAGCTAGAATTTGAGCATTTTGACATGTCGAAGTTAACTTCCGGTCTGACCGGAAGTAACATCAACTTTCTTATTTTAAATGGAAACCCTATATTTTTTTCTTTTCGCTTTATTCAGCATTCAATTCCCTTTCTAATGACATATCATAAGTTGGTATCTAACCAGAAACTAGTTATTATTATTGAAATTCACCGAGTATGCCGTGGAAGCAAAATGAAAGCCAAAAATTGAAAAGTTGGCTATGGAAACCATACGTCACTTGATAACAGTTGCTACTACTGTGATATTTTATTTTCATTCATCGGCGTTATAAAAAGCCGCCAAAAAAAATATTGGAAAAATTGGGAAAAAAACAATACTCTGTAGGTCCATAACTTAAATAGGAACATACAACTTTTTCTTGCCTGTACTATTCAGCATAACCATTCCTTTCTGATGATATAATAGAAAATAATTTTTTGAACTGAGATACCGAAAAATCCAATTATTATTCTTCAAATAACAAAACAGATTATCGCCATACGCAAAAATAAAATTAAAAATAATGTGGAATGATAAATTATATCCTGCAGGTTCTAGGTTAAATAGGAACATAAACGTACTTGGTCTGTGCCATCGTCCATAGATATTCTAATATCTACCTATGGACGATGTTTGTGCTATTCAGAATAATCATTCTATTGCAATAATCATTCGAACCACAATATTAACAAGTAGGCTGATTAAGATGTATTTTGGAATGAAACAAAAAAGAAATGAGAGCTGTCACGAACGCTGCTATCCATATTATTTTGACGTTCGAAGTAGTGTTTTTGATTCTGCCATTTTAAAAGGGTTTGGAAATCGAAATCAGTTAGTGGAATATTAAAAAAATGCCCCGTTATTCAAGAACCGAACAAATTGACATGCTTCTCATTTATGGTGAACGATTGTATTTAGAGCGATATCCAGGGAGGCAGCAACCGTCAAGAAGGTATTTCCAGTGGCTTGAAGAAAAATTAAGAACTGAGCCTGATGTTCACGAAGACCAAGAAGCATTTGTTATTAATGAGGAAACTGAAATTAATGTATTAGCTTCAGTACAATATGATAGCACAATTTCCTCTAGGCGGATTGGCGCCGAATTAGCTATAAGTAAGGACTCTGCTAGGAAAATTTTGAAAAAAACATCGATTGAAATCTTTCAAGTATCAGTTGCATCAACATTTGTATGAAAATGACGGTGAAAGGCGCCTGGAATATTGTAATTGGTTTCTTCGACAAAATGCTGAGAATCACCTATTTAACTATTATATCTTGTTTACGGACGAGTCAAGATTTACCAACAATGGACTATTTAACAGGAATAATATAAGGTAGGTACTGTACTTTATTTGGATTATTGTCGATAGTCGAAGTGTAAAGTGCTAAAAGTGTGAACGGTCTTTTGTTCCAGGTACTGGGCGATAGCAAACGAGCACCGGTTTCGACAAGGCGGCTTCCAGGAGAGATTTGGTGTGAATGTTTGGGCAGGAATAGCTGGAACTCATATTGTTGGCCCCATTCTTTTTCAAGGCCAACTAACCGGAGAGAGATACTTTAACTTTTTAACGAATGAAATTTCGGAATTCATTAACAACCTACCAGCGGAAATAACTGAGAGAATGTACTTCCAGCAAAATGGCGCCCCTCCGCATAATTCAAGAATAGCGAGAAATTATCTTCAAAATCGCTTTCAAGAGAGACTTATAACAACCCATGGTCCAGTCAGGTGGCCACCAAGGTCACCTGATCTTACTCCGTGCGACTTTTTTCTATGGGGGCATCTTAAAAATAGGGTGTATTCCACACAGCCTACAACTCTACATGAGCTAGAAGTAAAAATTCGTAGAGCTATCCAAGATATCACGCCCCAAACGTTTTACACGAAAATAAATGTATTGACGCTGAGGGAATGCATTTCGAACATTTGTTTTGAATTTATTTTATCTTTAATCCTATCAATTTGAATTTTTTTTTTCGATAAATCTATTTTTTCGTTATTTGAAGAATAATAATTGGATTTTTTGGTATTTCATTTCAAAAAATTACTTTCTATTATATCATTAGAAAGGAATGGTTATGCTGAATAGTACAGGCAAGAAAAAGTTGTATGTTCCTATTTAAGTTATGGACCTACAGAGTATTGTTTTTTTACCAATTTTTCCAATATTTTTTTTGGCGGATTTTTATAACGCCGACGAATGAAAATAAAATATCACAGTAGTAGCAACTCTTATCAAGTGACGTATGGTTTCCATAGCCAACTTTTCAATTTTTGGCTTTCATTTTGCTTCCACGGCCTACTCGGTGAATTTCAATAATAATTTTTTTCTGATCTAGTTTCTGGTTAGATACCAACTTGTGATATGTCATTAGAAAGGGAATTGAATGCTGAATAAAGCGAAAAGAAAAAAAATAGGGTTTCCATTTGAAATAAGAAAGTTGATGTTACTTCCGGTCAGACCGGAAGTTAACTTCGACATGTCAATATGCTCAAATTCTAGCTCTTATGTCATTATATCGACGCTCCAAATTTCACAAACCTACTTCATACAATAACTGAGATATTCCGTAGGCAATACTTCCGAAGCCACCCGGTATAATTTGTTTTTCGTCACGAAAATTCAACAAATATAGTAAAACTGAAAATGTAAGTTTCTTTCATTCACTAACGATGTGTGTGGGTGTGTGTGTGTGTGTGCCAGTAGTGCAACTTTTCTTTTCCTTGCTTTTTTCTCTCTGATACGATCCCAACAAAGCAATCATTTTCTTTTTACATTCTTCCGGGGGCCTGTCCATTGCTGTACCGATTTCTCTCCAAGCAAGTTTTTTTACATTTTTTTCAAAGTGGTTTTTATTTTTGGGGTCTCATAGAACAGAATATGAACTATGTGTCTCTATGAGCGAGATTACCTCTTCATCCGTCCAGGCCGCCATGATCACGTCCACACTTGCGAGCACAAATTGACACTGAGCCATCCCTTTGTGCTCGCCGAAAAAACCGACTCCAGGTGGCTCGCAGCGACAGGCTCAAGATCGGCTCAAAGTACGCTCACAACCCCGTACACACTTGCGACACTTTTCATGTGAGCGGCTCATGAGCCGCTCGGCTCGCAAGTCTATACGCGCCTTTAGAAGGCGCCTGCATGAACAGGGATTAAATGCTCGTCGTTGGGTAAATGCTGTCTTTTCGCTGATGAATGTTTTTTCATCCTGTATAATTCCGACGGCCGATTGTTAACTTGGCGGAGACGGGGCGAACGTTTCTCAGACGGAGACATGCGTCCCCAAGTTGTATTTGGCGGTGGTGGATTGTGGATTGACAGTTTGGGGCGGTATTCAACACAACGGAAGGACAACTCTTGTGGTGTTTCGAAGCAATGTTAACAGCAGACTCTACCTGAATGAATGTCTGATTCAGGAAGTTCTTCCGCATGCTCAAAATTATGGCGATGATTTTGTTCTTGTGGACGATAATGCTCGGCCTCATCGGGCAGTATTAGTAAACAGGTATCTGCAAGACCAAAATGTTAATCGTAGTGAATTGCCTCCCAGATTTCCAGACTTGAATCATATTGAGCACGTCTGGAGTTAGATGAAGTTGGAGTTTTTCCGAAGGGAACGTCAGCCAGAAACTCTTGACGATCTCGAAGAGATGATTCTGGACGTGTGTTCTTATAGAGCTAATCAACGAATTAATTTCGAGCATGCCAAGACGTTGCCAGGCAGTTATTCAGGCTTGAGGGGTGCCAACGCCTTAATAAATTAGATAAATATTCTAGTTTTATAAATATTTGGGGTTTCTTTTTAGTTTTTAAATGACGTTTTTTTTATGTACGCCGATGAATTCATTAAAAACGAATTAATTACATGTGTGCACCTTGTAATAAATGAAAAAAAAAATTAAACTGAACTTTTGATTCGTCTACATTACAGAATCCCTTTTTGCACGCCTGTGAATTTATCAACATTATACTAATTAAGGAATGGCACCTTTTTTAACTGTAACGATCAATAAAACTGTTGAATTATTTCAATAAAAACGAACTTTTGTTTCTAAATATCATAAACCCCTTCTTGTGCGCCGCTGGTATTAATGATCTCCAGTAGAAATATCCCTTGTTGCAGTTCAGATGGTGGCTGTTATTGTTTAACTAAAAAATGCTATATTTTAAAATAGAAACAAAATTTCATAAAATGGCGATATTTCCATAGCAACGCAATTTATCGAAAATTTTTCAAAGATGTCTCGAGGTATCTGAAAAAAAATTCTAGGGTACCTCACATATACCAAATTATTGGTCAAAAATTTGAAATGTTTCCTGCTCTAAATTCTCACCCAGTACAAAGAGAACGAATTACAAAAAAAGAAACCCGACGCCAATGTCGTGTAGACCAAGGATGACGCTTTCCATCTTTGGTTGAAAGTCCAACATCGGCCAAGAAATGTCCATGTTATAGCTAGTCAAAATTGGGCAATTTTTTGGCTGTCCCACTTCATGTGTTTAGTTAACAAGTACCAAATTCCTAAGCGTTTTCAACCGAAAATGATATAAAACGTATGAAATGTGGTAGGCTTGGCCACTCAAGACCTGTTATAATGCTACAAATGTAACAAATTGAACTGTAGATTCAAAAACAATAAACAGAATATCCAGGTATCAATTAATCCGGATGTGAATGAAAGCAATGCAAATGAGCATTCGTGAAAAAGCAAACGGCATCAGTGGCAGTTGACGAAGAAATAGTAGCCTTTTGTGCAGTATCAGTGTTAAAAGAAGAAATTGCATGGTATGCTGATTCAGGGGAAACTCATCACTTCATTAATCATGAGAAATATTTGGTGAATGAAAAGGTTTTTGAAAGCTCTAAACCCTTTCAGTTGGAAGAATCAGAAGGAAAATCAATAGAAGCAACATGTTTGGGTGATCTAGAAGTGCTATGCAGTTTTGTTAATCAGGAGAAAGTGATAATTTTGAAAATTGTTCTATGTTCTAGTTAATCTGCTGCCAGTTTCTATAATAGAAGAAAATGAGTTTGAAGTTTTGTGTACAAATGGTAATATTCTTATATGAAAGAATGATGTTACGTATGTCAAAGGAGAGAGATGTAGAAAATTGTATGCAATAGAATTTGAAGTTATGGAAAAGTATGAAAGTTGCCATAAAACCTAATTTAGAACTCTAGCATGAGCGCTATAGTCATTTGAATTAAGGAACCGTAAATATATTACATAAAAATAGTACTTTGAATTGAATAGGTTTTACTGTAACTGACAACGAAACAGGTAATTTTTCAGGAAATAGAAGTCAAAATTCTACAGGGGTCATCATGGTAATAAAGTTACAAACAATTCACAAAGGGCATATTATTCGAGAAATTCTAATGACAATATAACTATTAACAACTTTGAAAGTATTCCTCTTAATTTTCGTTTTCCATCAACGTCATCTGAACCGTTTTTTCGAGTCTAACTTTGCCATCGAAAATCATTTCAGTTTTAAAGTAAGTGCCCTAAATTTAGTAAAATCAGCTCATAGGGAATAATTACTAACATTTTTAGTTGTTACAGGTGCACCTGTCAGCATCATTTTAAAATAATACGTGAACAAAGGAGAAGTTATTTACCGTTCGAAAAAACAATGAATAACTGGCATATCTGGGTCAACAATTCCTGAACATAAAGCTTATATTACATTACGAGCAGATGATACAAAACTGTGTCATGTATTTCTGCTGCTGGAAGCTATTGATAATGATATAATATGCATGGGGTATTAGGTTCAGATTATGTCCATAAACACAGCGCTATAATTGACTACCAGAAATTTTTATTTTCATTCGAAAAAACAATAGTAAAATCTCATCATCAACGCATTCTCAGCATATAATGTTATATACTTCGATGTCGCCACGATGTGAAACAATTAAATTTTTTCATGTTAAAACATGATTGCGTTTTGATTTCATTGAAAATATGAATAGGATGTTCATAAAGTCAGTTGGACACCTGACTTTATGAACATCCTGTTCATATTTTCAATGAAATCAACATGCCATACCCATGACATGTTTTATGTCAGAAAAATATTTTCAAAGTTTCAACGCACAAGAAATAGTCCAACAATTCCTCATTAAAGTGTGAAATTGCTTCTGAATAGTATGTTTTCCAATTCTTCTGACCTCCCTGATGATCTTAGAACAGTGAAATAGATTTTTGACGACCAAAATGTATTGGAGGCCTAGCGAAAGAGATGCAATTCATGCATCAATGGAATGAGCGATTTTCTGTGAGTGATACTTCTGAATAACATTCTCCCTTATCTCAGTTATAGATAAGAATCTCCAATGGAAACTGGACTTTTAATAAATAATCAACTATCTGAATGAAAATGGAAATTTTCACTTTCAGATTTTTTCTGTCAAGTTATATAGGGTCTTTCTCAATATCTTTCAATGTCCAGCGTTGCTTTAGCCGGGGAAGTAGTTGTTTTCTGTTAGATATTACAAAATAGTAACTTCAATTTTATCGTAGGGTTTTTCCATTATCAGAGGAGTCATGTATTGATTCAGTTTTCAATTGAGAATGTTTCTCTTTAAAACATGATTGCGTTGTTTTACCTAGTGAAATAAGCGAAGGTTTTTTACAGGTGTATATCCAGTTAGGCGAAATGAAAATGATATGATACCTGTAAAAATTCTCCGAATGAAGAAGTTCTACTGAAAAATTTCAATACTCAAATCGAAAAAATGTATGACTATGAACTGTTTCAATTCGATGATAATAAAACCAATTCGTTAAATCAAGTTGATCATCTGTTGAAATTGATCAATACTAATCATTTGGATTACTTGAAACAATTTACCTATCACTATCAGAGAAGACATAATTCAATGTACTGCTTCGAAACTTAAACGTCCAGTATACAAGCTATTAGTCCGGGAGGTACTGTCACTTGGAAACACGTCATAGTATGCACGATGAGATTTGATTTTTATTATAGTATACATACCACCTAGTACTAAACCAAGCGTCAGACCGCGCGACCGTGGTGGGTTGAGTCGTGGGAGGCTGCGCAATTTGTCAAAAAAAGTTGAAAATAAAGTAATAGTATGCACGCTGATAATTTCAGAGGATGATATTTAAACACAGTATTTGACAAAAAAACTCGTCAGACTTTTGCCTGTTGGTGGAATGAGTCATATGGCGGCTGCGCAATTTGTCAAAAAAAGTTGAAAATAAAGTAATAGTATGCACGCTGATAATTTCAGAGGATGATATTTAAACACAGTATTCGACAAAAAAACTCGTCAGACTCTTGTCTGCTGGTGGAATGCGTCGTGGGAGGCTGCGCGACTTGTCAAAATATGTTAAAAAAAAAGTAATAGTATGCACGCTGATATTTTTTGAGATTGACTTTTAGGCACAGTATTTGAGAAAAAAACTCGTCGTGGGAGGCTACGCGACTTGTCAAAAAGTGCTGAAAAAAAAAAATAGTATGATATGATATTTTTGAGGATAACATTTAAACACTGTATTTGAGAAAATAACTCGTCAGACTTTTGTATGTCGGTGGAATGCGTTGTGGGAGGCTGCGTCGTCAAAAAAAGTTGAAAAAAAAGTAATAGTTATGCATGCTGAAATTTTATGAGAATGACTATTTAACACCGTTTTTGAGAAAAAAGTTGTCATATTCTTGTCTGTTTGTGGAATGCATATCAGTCACGCGTAGAAAAAGTGGAAAATTAAAGTCACAGTGTGTAAGTTGCCATTGATACAGGTGATATGTTGTAGTCCGTATCACCCAAAAACAATCATCAGATGAAGTGGAGGGCACCATTCGAATGACGGACTTTCCACCACGCTGTTGCCGACTAACGATTATATTCATGTTATATAACTGATGAACTATTAGTTAAATAGATTTCAGTCTGCATATACCATTAATTCAATAGGCTAATCGAAGATACTTCATTTATCTCAATGACAGATATGAAACAACTTCAAAGTTCAAAATAATCAACTTAAACTGATTTTAAATTAATGTAGATGACCTAAAATTACTATTATACAATGAATATTTTAGGAAAATGATTCGTTTTCATCCTCGTAATCGGAATCGCTGGTCTCCATCAGGGAACTGTCATCACTACTGTCTCCACTGGCACTCTCATCTGATTCTTCTCCATCAGTAACATCATCTCGCGTGTCCATTTGTTGTAAATTATCTGAAAAAGTGATTAAGTGCAATAAACATAATCAAGAAGTTTTATACAGACCATCTCACAGCACTGCGAACATAGGAGAGAATATGACCAATTTACTATCGTCCAACCCCTTCAATATTTGAGTTTTCGCCGTTTTCGGTTTCGCTGTCAGGATGACAATAACTTACACCCTTACATATTTACAATTATCTCAGAGGCAAAGACACGTATGTAGTTCATTTAGAGACGTAATAACGTTTGTTGAACATGCTTTGCGAAATTTCTGAGAAAGATCAAATTGTCAAATGCTATTTTCAAGGATGAAGGACGTACGGTGCGTCAGATTAAAGTAATTTGATGTAAAACGTTTGAAATTAGGCCAGACAATTATCAATTGCTCTAATTTTACCTATGTTCCGTGTGCTGTGAGAGGGACTTGTATATTATGATAATATGTATCGTAAATACCTATTATATTTTCGCTTTCACCATTACTGTGAGTTGTAATGCCATCTATAGAAGGCAATTGGTCTCCTTCAAACCACTTGAAAATGTACTTTCCTTTTTCTTCTTGCCAGCCATAATCAGTTGGTAATGCCGAATTTGGTTTACGCAAATAAGAATGCGCCCACAATTGAGATATATAAGCGGTTCTTAACAGATGTTGACGTAGTTCAGATTTACAAGGTGGTAGAGTAGAGCCTTCGAATTTCTGATTTAGTCTCAACATATCCTCATTGGTTTTATTCTTATAGGTTTTCATGAACCAGACGCATTCCACCAACAGACAAGAGTCTGACGAGTTTTTTCTCAAATACAGTGCCTACAAGTCATTCTCAAAAAATATCAGCGTGCATACTATTACTTTTTTTTCAACTTTTTTGACAAATTGCGCAGCCGCCTATGACTCATTCCTCCAACAGACAAGAGTCTGACGAGTTTTTTTGTCAAATACAGTGTTTAAATATCATCCTCTAAAATTATCAGCGTGCATACTATTACTTTTTTTTCAACTATTTTTGACAAATTGCACAGCCTCCCACGACTCAACCCACCACGGTCGCGCGGTCTGACGCTTGGTTTAGTATTAGGTGGTATGTATACTATAATAAAAACTAAATCTCATCGTGCATACTATGACGTGGTTCCAAGTGACAGTACCTCCCGGACTATATGCATCCTATCAACTGGAAGACCAAATCTGAAAATGGACTATTTATTGTTTGAAGTAGTTTTGTGAAAGTTACCCTTTTCAAAGGAGAGAGTTATTTAAGTTCACAGTTCCTGACCTATGTTTGCTCCTCCACTATTTGACAGTTTCGTATACAGGGTGTCCCAACCTCAATGGCCTATTAGACTTTTCTGGAAAACGTGATATCCCGGTAAACTTACAACTTTTCAATTATAAGTCATATAATAGTTTTCATCAGATGTCTCATGAGTTCTGTTGAATGAACAGAATCGATACGTACTTCAAAAATCGTTCAAACTCATGACTATATGATATACCAAAATTAAACCATTTTACGTCAAACGTTCTCCTTGACTCATTTCAATTATGTTGAATTTTTGATCAAAATAAACGATCAATAAGGCATAATCATGAATATATCATTTGAATGATAATAACTTTGGAGATTGCATATACACATATTTTTTAAATACTTTTTCAAATATTGTCTCTTTAATAATTTGCAGACATCAAGATAAATACGAAAATTTCTCATTTTTTTAAATATAATCGTAAAAACATCGTCGTCATTATAATCAATGTTACGACCAAATAACTACGTATTTTTGCATATTTTGCCAGACGTAAGTTATATGCCCCAGGAAAAAGATATGATCATTGATCAAAATAATCAATAAAAATTACTATACCATTCATATATATCTTGAGTGATGATAATTTTGAAAACCGAAAATAAATGTATTATTTATATGTTTCCAAGAATCGTTTCTCCAAAGTTTTCCTGGCATCAGGCAAAATATGAATATTTTATATCTTGCCTACTATAGTAATAAAAATATTATATTGAATTCGAACTATTTAACGACCAAATAACTATGTATTTTTGCATACTTTGCCTGACGTAAATTGAATATCTAAGGAATATATTAATTTATTGATCAAAATAATCGATATGAACTATTTCATCGTGGATAATCTCCTGGGTAATGATAATTTTGAAAATCAAATGTAAATGTATTATTTATATTTGTTTTCAAACTTTGTTTCTCCAAAGTTTTGCCGATGTCAGACAAATTATGTGTACTTTTCGATTTCCATGATATAGTAATAAAAATGTTTCATTCATCTTGATTTGATCTGAATTCATTCAGATTATTAAATTTTCTGACCAAATAACCATGTATTTTTGCATACTTTTTCAACTTAAGTTGAATACCTGAAAAAATATATTCACTTATTAATGTAAATAATCAATAAAAATTATTATAATATCTCTTGAGTAATGGTAATTTTGAAAATCGAATACAAACATATTGTTCATATATATTTCCAAACATTATCTCTCCAAAGTTATCCCAGCATCAGGCAATTATGAATATTTTACTGATATTGTAATGAAAACATATTGAATTCGATACATTTAACGACCAAACAACTATGTATTTTTGCATACTTTGCCTGACCCAAGTTGAATATCTGAAGAAATATATTCAATTATTGATTAAAATAATCGGTATGAACTATTTCATCGTGGATATATCTCCTGGGTGGTGATAATCTGATAATCGAATGAATGTTTTATTTAAATATGTTTCCAATCTTTGTCTCTCCAAAGTTTTCCTGGTATCAGACAAAATGTTTGTACTATTCGGTTTCCATAATATAGTAATAAAAACGTTTCATTCAGATTGATAAATCTTTTGACCATGTATTTTTGCATTCTTTTTCCAACGTAAGTTGAATACCTGAAAAAATATGTTCACTTATTGATGTAAATAATAAATAAAAATTATTATATCATCAATATATCTTCAAAACGAATGAGTTGTTAAATGCAAAAACACGTCGATTTTTAATCCAAGGGGGACATCTTCCTATCATAACCTCATACTTCTCACCCCACCCCTCGGGCACTATCACCCAAACAATTTGAATAGGGGAAGTAGTAAGTGTGACACATCATTGAAAAGGTAATTTCATAAGGAATTCAGCTATGTCAATTTTTGCCATCTAACTTTTTATTTTGGCGCCCTCTTGCAGGAAAAATAACTGTTCCGTATTCCAAATTATAATACTGCATTTGCAAGCTATTTTGACATAAATTTGGTGACAATGCCCTATGGAATTTTTCTAAGAGAAAAAACAAAACGGCGGCTCCAAAATGGCTGACACGATATACAATTATGGTCCGATTCGATTCAAAATTGATATGTGGTGGTTTTCAAGGTCAGAAATTATGATCTGTTCGTCAATGCAAAAAAACAAGATTGCGGACGAAATTTGTAATTCTGGTCCGATTCGAATCAAAATTAGTGTGTGGGGATTTTCAGGGTGAAAAATTATGATATTTTGGTCAGTGCAAAAAGCCAAGATAGTGGACAAAATTTGTATTTGTGGTTTGATTCGATTCAAAATTGGCATATATGGGTTTAACAAGTTATCAGTATGACTAAAATGAATTAATTAAATTGATAAAATAAAGCTTTTATACAAATGCACTAAAAAGGAAATAATATATTTTTATATGTGAGACGTAGGTTATACTGTGCGTAACAGATACAAAAGCTTGCCGCGCGTACAAAATATGTACTTTTGCGAGGTAACACATCTGAAAAAAATATGATTTTTTTTTCAGTGCATTTGTATAAAAGCTTTTTTTATCAATTTCATTAACTCATTTTAGTCATACTGAAAATTTGTAAAACGCATATGCCAATTTTGAATCGAATCGAAGCACTTATACAAATTTCGTCCACCATCTTGGTTTTTTGCATTGACAAAAATATCATAATTTTTCACCCTGAAAATCCCCACATACTAATTTTGATTCGAATCGGACCAGAATTACAAATTTCTTCCGCCATCTTGGAGCCACCATTTTGTTTTTTTGCATTGACGAACAAAGCATAATTTCCGACCGTGAAAACAACCACTTATCAATTTTGAATCGAATCGGACCATAATTGCAAATCATGTCCACCATTTTGGAGCCGCCATTTTGTTTTTTCTCTTAGAAAAATTCCATAATGCATTGTCACCAAATTTATGTCAAAATAGCTTGCAAATGGGCCGTGGTGGTCGGCTGGTAGTACGTTCGCCTCGGATGCGTGGGGTCGTGGGTTCAATCCACCGATTCACCGGTCTCGTGCATGGCATCACACGTTAAAAGGCAAGGGCTGCGTCTTCCCTAGCTCACACAAGTCTCTCGAAGACTTCTGAGGGTTGCGCGTAGGGGTGCAATCGGTTGACGGAATTAACAATTTAACAACAATTTAACAAAATGCAGTATTATAATTTGGAATACGGAACAGTTATTTTTCTCGCAAGCGGGCTCCAAAATAAAGAGTTAGATGACAAAAATTAACATGAATTCCTTATGAAATTACCTTTTCAATGATGTATCACACTTACTACTTTCCCTATTCAAATTGTTTGGGTCATAGTGCCCAAGGGGTGGGAGGAGAGGTATGACAGTTGAGGTTATGATAGGAAGATGTTCCCCTTGGATTGAAAATCGACGTGTTTATGCATTTCATTCACAACACATGCGTTTTGAAGATATTCGATTTCGGTGCCCCACCCTGTATGTTTTCAAACATTGTCTCACATTGTTTTCCCAAAGTTTTTCTGGCATCAGGCAAACTATTAAAATTTCACATATTTCGTAATATAGTAATGAAAATATTATATTTGAATCGATCCATATTACTTAATACCAAATAACTATTTATTTTTGGGTAATTTTGCATACTTTGCCTGACGTGAGTTGAATATCTAAAGAAATTTGTTCATTAATTGACCAAAACATTCAATATAAACTATTGCATCGTTGATATGTCTCCAGGGTGATGATAATTTTGAAAATCAAATGTAAATGTATAATTTATATTTGCTAATAAATATGTCTCGCCAAAGTTTTCCTGGTAACAGACGAAATATGCATATTTTTCATTCCTCATAAGTAGATAGATTGGTTATATGGGATGACCCCCCTCCTTTTTTTTTTCTCTGGCCAATCAGAACGAAGCTAATTTTTTTGTGTCCACAAACCCCGCCCACAGACACACCTCTCGTTTTTTAATGAAGGGAGTAACCACCACCAAATATTCACGCCCCTCGTAGAACCGCCTTTTCAAATCGTAGGACTACATAGAAATGTTTTTCTTTTAAGAAAAAAATTTAATATTATGAAGAGACATTTTCAGAAGTATTCCTTAAAAATAAAATACGCCCTGTATATGCCGACACTCCGGTAGCAGACATTAAAAATGACCCTAGCCGCTGCAGGTAGCTTCCCACCGAAATAAAGTTGATAGCCATTCATAAGAATGGTGAAGACATTCTACGAAATTATGTATACTTTCCAAGAATGAGGGGTAATTCCGATGATAATTTTCATCTATGAATGAGAAGTAGATACTATTAGGTAGAGAAAAAGGGAGATGGTTGACTTTGAATATGTTGGCACGAAAAGTTATCTTTTCTGACCAAAACTCAGACTAGAGTTATTTGAATGCGAGTAAATTCCAATGTTAATTTTATACTGAAGGAGAAATGGAATTGACAATTTGAGGGATGTGGTTGGATTGTTTTAAATGTGATTCAAAACATAAAAGTATCTTATATCTTCATTAATATTAGGTAATAGGTCCGATGATATTTAATTCAAAATGAAAAATATCAACTCGAAAGAAACACATTTATTTTATACTACTCTTTCTTTGTAAAAAATAATCTAATAGTAATCTAAGTCTAGTACATGCTAAAAATAGGTGAATCCAAAAAATAGCAGGAAACTGGTGCCATTCAGGTTTTCTACCTGGCGGATCCTTGATGTCAAAAAAAGAGTAGTGTTTACTCCATAAGAACACCATTGTATTTTTTAGAAAAAGAGCCGTGTACGATTTCATGATATTCAGTTTTCTTCAGAGAACTGGAAGGTCAGAAAAATAGTCGTGTGTAATTAGGTGGAAACCTTTTTGAGACAGTTTTCGTGTTCTTTTGTCACAAGAGTTTATCTGGTCACGTGGTTTTTGTTCTAGTCTGGTAGTTAGAAGTGTATAATTATAAATAACGGGTTTCTAGATTACCGTAATATTTTCGTTCCTCGTTAGCCTGCAAGATTTCCAACTTACCATTTAGTAACTTATGTCAAGCGTCATTATTGTTGATTATCTTGATTTTGTGATGACACTCGCTTACTGGATTATTTATTGATCTATTATCTATAGACCACTCATAAAAACCACTATAATTTTCATTCAATTTCCCTATAAATCCTCCATGAGTTAACGAACATACAACTCTTAGTTTCCCCGACCTGATCGTCTTTGTTTTCAATGTTATTCATCTGTTTTTCGTCTCGTGTTTACCCGAAAGTTATGATAACTTCCTCATTTTTTTCATCTGTGACTCAAGATTCCGTCGCTAGAAGAAACAAACTGTAACAGTGTTTTATAAGAAAAATACAGAGAAAAAAATGAATAGAGCAACAGGCGGGTAGACAGGGAGGCATGCAGGCAGGCAAGCAGACAGGCATGCATGCAGGCAGACAGGCAGGAAGGCAGGCCGGCATGCAGTAGTAGATGTAAACTATCAATTCATAGTTATAAAATTACGAAGGAGGTTATGGTAGGAGAAACATTTCAAGTTTTTGATTTCAGACTAGAAACACAAATACTCAAACAGCTCATTCAGCAGAAACAGCGGTACAAGTTCCCTATATATTTTTGACGGACGAAGCTCATTCTCTTCGTGAATTTTTACCAGCGCTTATTGCCTGATCCGACAAGTTTTAGCCTGCTTTCTTTTTGTTCACTCTCGTTCCAAACACATTAGTAATTTCAGACTCCGACCGGTGTCGACAACCGGTAAGCAGATAAATTGTCTTTCTATTCGTACTCTAAAAAAGAGATAAGCCCAATGAATAGAGATGAATAGATACGCCAACATTATATAAAACAGACTTTCCAGCCCCAAGGGAAAGTTTGGTATAGACACGAGTTTCTGCCAGAAAGTCGTCATTCCTGAACGACGGTACATACATATTTCTGCTCTTGCATCTAACAAAATATTGATGGATAATTTTGTTTTTTTCAGTATTGTTCCTTCCGTCATCAGACTGTACTCTTCCGAATAACTCTCAGAAGTCTTCAGAAGGGTAATGTCAGCTAGGAATGACATGGTATCGGATATCCTAGACAAATATATTTATGAGGACTCTTTTCCACTCATGAGTGTATCAGTTTGTGATTCAAGAATACTAATTATGATGAGAAAAGAGGCAATTTCTGCACCTCATTTCCAATGAACCAGCTTTCGAATGAAAAATAAACTATATCAGTGTAGTTACTCTTTGTTTATCCTTTATCTCATGAATTGAAAGAATAAACTCTCTTTCAACAGATCTACCTAATTTCACAAGCCATTTCAGATCTGCGATATCACATACAATTTTGGCTCTCACGGTACCGCTTCTTTGATTCAACGAGATAAAATTCACTCCTCATAATATTGATATTTTCCAAATCAATTTGTAATTATTCAAAATGTGGCCTTTTCGTCATCCAACGCGGTACACCCTTACATCCAGACATCTCTCGGAGAGCTTTACTTTTCCCAAGCACGGTTGGTAACTGCTACTGGAAATGTCCGTCTAAGTATGCCAGTCACCCCATCCAATTTGGGATCGCGCCCTAGGTGCTATGGTTTTCCAATCCAACATATCCAACTACAACTGTCTTCCGAATGGGAAAAAATACCCAGAATTGTTTGCGTACACAAATTATCAATTGTTTACATATTTTCATTTTTTACCATACATCTTGTTGATATATTCAATCACAAGCATACCTAAGATCTCACTACGAAATATGCGAATCAGCTACTAAATGTTAAGTTCAACTACCAACCATATTTTCGTTTTGTTGTCTTTTCGTCAACCGGCTGCAACTTTACGAGCAACACGCAGAAATCTTCGAAAGACTTGGGCGAGCTAGGAAAGACGAGGCCCTAACCTTTCAACGTTTGATACCGTGCAAGGGGACCAGTACCCATGCAAGGATCCGAACCCACGTACTTGTAATCGAGAAGCGGTCGCTATGCCATGAAGGCCTCCACGGCGCGTATACAAAAACATATTCAACTCTAAGACTTTCGAAAAGTAACAATCGATTTCTTTGACATTTTCACAAAGTAATAAATGTTAACTCATGCAAGCAGCAACTATAGACATCAACAATATCCTTTTTTTTCACATGGTATCGGATATCCTAGACAAATATATTTATGAGGACTCTTTTCCACTCATGAGTGTATCAGGTTGTGATTCAAGAATACTAATTATGATGAGAAAAGAGGCATTTTCTGCACCTCATTTCCAATGAACCAGCTTTCGAATGAAAAATGAACTAGATCAGTGTAGTTACTCTTTGTTTATCCTTTATCTCATGAATTGAAAGAATAAACTCTCTTTCAACAGATCTACCTAATTTCACAAGCCATTTCAGATCTGCGATATCACATACAATTTTGGCTCTCACGGTACCGCTTCTTTGATTCAACGAGATAAAATTCACTCCTCATAGTATTGATATTTTCCAAATCAATTTGTAATTATTCAAAATGTGGTCTTTTCGTCATCCAACGCGGTATACCCTTACATCCAGACATCTCTCGGAGAACACCACGAAAAAACTATCTTTTCAGTATTATAAACAGTTACAGATTAAGACATCTCTTCATGATCATTTTGACAGGCCGAAGTTTAAATACTCAGGAAATGAGCACCAATGTGCTTTTTTTCAAAAGGAAGTCGTGTTTCTCTAAAATTCCATGAGAAACCAGGAACTTGAATGTATATTTTTATCATAGAAAGGAAAAATTACGGCATGATACGGAACTAGTATGGACATGCTCAAAGAGTACGGACCAGAGTTTGGTTGTGACAAATTTGACATTATTCAGATCAATACTTTGAAGTAGATATAATGCTGCTAGTACAACTTTTTAACTAATCCATGATTATTCGATTGAATGTCCATAATCTAGATTCAGCACCCTATTACTTCCTTATACTATGTTTACTCCAGGGATCCTATATAATGTGTCGAAATAGATGTACATCAGATCTGGAATTGGTCAGTAAAGGTTTGAATCAATACCAAAAAACAAATTGACAACAAATACAAGCCCTATTATGATTTGGTTGACATATTTATTTATCTCAGAGATATATCCAGTGATCAATATAGCTAGGGAATGAACCATCAATTTTCCGCCGCGGCGGTGGGTTTTGATCGGAATGTGGCTGTACCAGCAAATGCTGGATACATGTTCCAGAAGCAAAATTAAGTATGATACAGCATCATATTGGGTTCAAAAGCAGATGACCCAACTACTCAAATAAAACTATATTATTTATAACCAAAATTTCGAAAAGATGAAACGATTGGACCCTTCAAAGAAAACAGGTCGGCACTGAAGTCAATGAGTACTTAGAGGAACGACATGGTCAGAAGACTTTAAATCAGTGGTGATTTTTGATGAAAATCTAGTTGTAACTGAATTGAACAAAACTGACTTATTTTTCAAGAAAACCTGTACTTACAAGTTGATATATGAGGTGAACCGACGTTAATATAATACAATAATGATAATCGCTCTGAAGTAATCACATGAGTATACCCCAAATGCAATGCTTGTACTGATGGTGGATGACTTCCCACTACTATTTCTCGATATTTTCAACATTGCGTTGTGAAAAACAAAAGAAAAAAAGGTTCGAAGACTCATGAAGATTCAAGAATCACGATAAAAAAACTTTCACATTGCGAAAACCCTCGTAACATATATAGCGAAGTTGATAATTCTCTATATGGCATAAACAACGAGGGTCGTTTTTTTTTTGAGAATCAACGGAACTTGAAGACTTTACAAAAGGTTAGGAAAACTGTGTAATCAAAACCATTTAGTGAATTTCGTACAGATCGGAGAAACGCGCTTATATGATGATTATGCTTACTACAACTGCTTCGAGTCTCTATGATATTAAACGCTACTTGGTTGATAAAACCGATCCCTTACCTTGGGGACATCAAAGTCTATAATAAAAGTATATGATATTCACCCAGAATGTATAATAATCATTCTGTGCGATTTCTGTTTTCAGTTGTAGAAATACTTCAATATTAATTAATTGAAGCTTTTTAAAAATTCAAAGATTTGCAATAAACAAAAATCAATAAGGAGTTGGTATTCCTGCCAAACCCCCATAAACAAGAATACGTTTCTCACTTTTCCGTCCAGTTTATTTTTTTTCTCTCCCTTTATTCATGTCATGGTTCTCTCTATCTCTGGCTCTTTCGCTCTTTCCTCTATTTTCACTTCATCTCCATCCAGTAATTACGGTCTACTTGTGAAAAATGTTTGCCTAATTCCATGCTCAGTATCACAACAAACTTTCATTACTTTTTTCCCAGTAATTTTCATAAACAGACACAACAACGATTTTAAATCTCTTCATATTCAGCGTTTGAGTCATTCTCAAAACTCATAATGATATACAGATAAATGAGCCCAATGTTGATACTACTTGGCGGAAGACAATTATTCTAATAATGAAAAATGGATGATATAATCCAGTCTTCTGCTTTCATCTAAACTATAGATATATTTGACGGCAAGTCATCTCCAAGGAAAACTACTACTGCCGCTACGACCGTTGAACTACATCAGTTAGAATCTTGCTAAAGTTTTCTACAAGAACTACTTTGCAGTGCTCTTTTAAATATCATAGCTGCAATTGTTATTAGGTCTTAGGGATTATAATATACAGAATAAGTCGCCATAGATCCCGACAGAAAGTTGCTTCCATTGAAATGTTTGAGGGTATGAAACCAACACTTTACCAAAATCAGATACTTCTGCATATGTACAAATAACCTTCATTACATCTCATTTCATAATTCAAAGTCACTATCTTCCCCCCACTTTTTCTGGTCCTGAAGATGGAACAGGCTTACCAAGTGTTGCTCTGTGTCATCACCACCCAGATTCGAAGAATTACAGTTTTCTTATATTTCCAAGATATTTCAGGAGACGAGACGACATCTTTCTGCTTTTTCAAATTTCCTGAAAGCCGCAAGAATTACTGAAGATGGCTGAAAATTCATTAGTTGAAAATGACAGAATCTATAGAACTGCTATCCTCCAAACCGGAGCTACGGAGGGCCAGGTAGCCGAGTGATTAAAGCGCCGATGTTTCAATCACTTCGGCTGTCAGTCGAAGGTTCAAACCCCAGCGACTGCATGAATTTTTCCGATGGTCCGAGAAAGTGCTAGGAATCGCACGTAAAAAGGTAAGACCTCGTTAATCCTTGGCTCGCATAAGTTTCGACTTCTGAGGGCTGTCGTCCGTAAGAGGGACGACAGCTGGTCAACGGAAAACACAATTTTTAATAATTTACTATGTACCTACCTACCTGTAATATCCAAAAATATCAAAACCATTCTCAACACATATTACTGAAAACATCAGAAAGAGAATGAAAACTTACCCTACTGCAACGAGAATGGTCGGTATTCACAACTCAAATCCACAGAAAAGGGGACGTTTAAAAAAAAACTCTGACTAACCTGAAGATGAAAACAGTATCAAAGTTATTATACACTGAAACAAACAAAATATAATCAGAGAAATGATGAGAAGTTTTTAGAATCGTTCAAAACCATCAGTATTCAAATCCCCAATCGCAGATTATCAACAAATCCTTTCTTCCTGGACTATCTTTCAATTTTACCTAATATCAAAGTCAGTAATGCCCCATTGTACTAAAAAATACCAAAAAGAAACTTTTTGACAGAAGTAATTTCTATTTTCATATCCTCCAATACACAGAAGTGGTCATTTTCAATAATCTTATCTAATTACTCTGAAATGTAAACAAAATACAAATTACCTCTCAATACAGCTAAAAACAACCTCGACAAATCATAATCAGCACTAGAAGTGACCAGAATCATGGAGAATTATCTTTTTCAAATCTTATGAACCTCACTGCCTTAGATATCTTTCAATTTGTTCTCATTTGCATAATATCAAAGTCTTTCTCTACCATGCTAGTGAAAAGGGATCGGATAATGAAATTGCTACAAAAAGGACACTTTCACTGCAATGAAAAGTATCATTTATTCAACACACAAAAATTGTAGGTATCAAAAAATGTAATCTCAATAACAACAATTTGCATAATTTCAATATTTATCTTTTTATCTAACAGTTACCTACCTCAATGTAATACAAAGCCATGTAAAACACAATAATTATACAGTTTCATCTCTTGATATCCGAAATTCATAGTCATGCCTAACAAATTGCATTCTTGTTTCTCTACTTGTCACCCTTTTGAAAAGTTTTTCTATACTCCTACTTTCAAGAACAAGCTATAGATTATTAATTTCTTCAAATTCTCGGAAAACTGTGAAAACAAAGTAAAAAATTGAATATACTCACATTATTGTCAATCATTCCGGAGAAAGTGTACCTTTCATTACAGTAGTGAAAATTTGAAACATTTGCAGATACAATGATCAAATACGTATATTTACTCACATATCCTGCATCTCATGCCATACATCTGCTATAAAATTCGTTATGAGAAAATCCTCCGCCAATTACTATAATTTATTGTGGTAATATTGAAATACCAAATGGAATGCTATTCCATACTTCGACGAGAAAATTTCATATCTTAACGTTAGTTAAAATATATTATAAATTAGGAACTCATAGAAAGATAACATTAATTAGTATACAGAACCCTGGTTGTAAATATTGTCAGTCGGCAGAGAGAACGCATCATTTCCGAGGGAACCCTTAATATTATTTAGGAATTCATTCAACGTATGTCCGCCGCCTGTTTCTTCGTTGAATGAATTCCTAAAATAATATTAGGGGTTCCTTCGGAAACGATGCGTTCTCTCTGCCGACTGACAATATTTACAACCAGGGTTCTGTATACTAATTAATGTTTTCTTTCTATGAGTTCCTAATTTATAATATATTTTAAATAACGTTAAGATATGAAATTTTCTCGTCGAAGTATGGAATAGCATTCCATTTGGTATTTCAATATTACCACAATAAATTATAGTAATTGGCGGAGGATTTTCTCATAACGAATTTTATAGCAGATGTATGGCATGAGATGCAGGATATGTGAGTAAATATACGTATTTGATCATTGTATCTGCAAATGTTTCAAATTTTCACTACTGTAATAAAAGGTACACTTTCTCCGGAATGATTGACAATAATGTGAGTATATTCAATTTTTTACTTTGTTTTCACAGTTTTCCGAGAATTTGAAGAAATTAATAATCTATAGCTTGTTCTTGAAAGTAGGAGTATAGAAAAACTTTTCAAAAGGGTGACAAGTAGAGAAACAAGAATGCAATTTGTTAGGCATGACTATGAATTTCGGATATCAAGAGATGAAACTGTATAATTATTGTGTTTTACATGGCTTTGTATTACATTGAGGTAGGTAACTGTTAGATAAAAAGATAAATATTGAAATTATGCAAATTGTTGTTATTGAGATTACATTTTTTGATACCTACAATTTTTGTGTGTTGAATAAATGATACTTTTCATTGCAGTGAAAGTGTCCTTTTTGTAGCAATTTCATTATCCGATCCCTTTTCACTAGCATGGTAGAGAAAGACTTTGATATTATGCAAATGAGAACAAATTGAAAGATATCTAAGGCAGTGAGGTTCATAAGATTTGAAAAAGATAATTCTCCATGATTCTGGTCACTTCTAGTGCTGATTATGATTTGTCGAGGTTGTTTTTAGCTGTATTGAGAGGTAATTTGTATTTTGTTTACATTTCAGAGTAATTAGATAAGATTATTGAAAATGACCACTTCTGTGTATTGGAGGATATGAAAATAGAAATTACTTCTGTCAAAAAGTTTCTTTTTGGTATTTTTTAGTACAATGGGGCATTACTGACTTTGATATTAGGTAAAATTGGAAGATAGTCCAGGAAGAAAGGATTTGTTGATAATCTGCGATTGGGGATTTGAATACTGATGGTTTTGAACGATTCTAAAAACTTCTCATCATTTCTCTGATTATATTTTGTTTGTTTCAGTGTATAATAACTTTGATACTGTTTTCATCTTCAGGTTAGTCAGAGTTTTTTTTTAAACGTCCCCTTTTCTGTGAATTTGAGTTGTGAATACCGACCATTCTCTCTTTCTGATGTTTTCAGTAATATGTGTTGAGAATGGTTTTGATATTTTTGGATATTACAGGTAGGTAGGTACATAGTAAATTATTAAAAATTGTGTTTTCCGTTGACCAGCTGTCGTCCCTCTTACGGACGACAGCCCTCAGAAGTCGAAACTTATGCGAGCCAAGGATTAACGAGGTCTTACCTTTTTACGTGCGATTCCTAGCACTTTCTCGGACCATCGGAAAAATTCATGCAGTCGCTGGGGTTTGAACCTTCGACTGACAGCCGAAGTGATTGAAACATCGGCGCTTTAATCACTCGGCTACCTGGCCCTCCGTAGCTCCGGTTTGGAGGATAGCAGTTCTATAGATTCTGTCATTTTCAACTAATGAATTTTCAGCCATCTTCAGTAATTCTTGCGGCTTTCAGGAAATTTGAAAAAGCAGAAAGATGTCGTCACGTCTCCTGAAATATCTTGGAAATATAAGAAAACTGTAATTCTTCGAATCTGGGTGGTGATGACACAGAGCAACACTTGGTAAGCCTGTTCCATCTTCAGGACCAGAAAAAGTGGGGGGAAGATAGTGACTTTGAATTATGAAATGAGATGTAATGAAGGTTATTTGTACATATGCAGAAGTATCTGATTTTGGTAAAGTGTTGGTTTCATACCCTCAAACATTTCAATGGAAGCAACTTTCTGTCGGGATCTATGGCGACTTATTCTGTATATTATAATCCCTAAGACCTAATAACAATTGCAGCTATGATATTTAAAGAGCACTGCAAAGTAGTTCTTGTAGAAAACTTTAGCAAGATTCTAACTGATGTAGTTCAACGGTCGTAGCGGCAGTAGTAGTTTTCCTTGGAGATGACTTGCCGTCAAATATATCTATAGTTTAGATGAAAGCAGAAGACTGGATTATATCATCCATTTTTCATTATTAGAATAATTGTCTTCCGCCAAGTAGTATCAACATTGGGCTCATTTATCTGTATATCATTATGAGTTTTGAGAATGACTCAAACGCTGAATATGAAGAGATTTAAAATCGTTGTTGTGTCTGTTTATGAAAATTACTGGGAAAAAAGTAATGAAAGTTTGTTGTGATACTGAGCATGGAATTAGGCAAACATTTTTCACAAGTAGACCGTAATTACTGGATGGAGATGAAGTGAAAATAGAGGAAAGAGCGAAAGAGCCAGAGATAGAAAGAACCATGACATGAATAAAGGGAGAGAAAAAAAAAAACTGGACGGAAAAGTGAGAAACGTATTCTTGTTTATGGGGGTTTGGCAGGAATACCAACTCCTTATTGATTTTTGTTTATTGCAAATCTTTGAATTTTTAAAAAGCTTCAATTAATTAATATTGAAGTATTTCTACAACTGAAAACAGAAATCGCACAGAATGATTATTATACATTCTGGGTGAATATCATATACTTTTATTATAGACTTTGATGTCCCCAAGGTAAGGGATCGGTTTTATCAACCAAGTAGCGTTTAATATCATAGAGACTCGAAGCAGTTGTAGTAAGCATAATCATCATATAAGCGCGTTTCTCCGATCTGTACGAAATTCACTAAATGGTTTTGATTACACAGTTTTCCTAACCTTTTGTAAAGTCTTCAAGTTCCGTTGATTCTCAAAAAAAAAACGACCCTCGTTGTTTATGCCATATAGAGAATTATCAACTTCGCTATATATGTTACGAGGGTTTTCGCAATGTGAAAGTTTTTTTATCGTGATTCTTGAATCTTCATGAGTCTTCGAACCTTTTTTTCTTTTGTTTTTCACAACGCAATGTTGAAAATATCGAGAAATAGTAGTGGGAAGTCATCCACCATCAGTACAAGCATTGCATTTGGGGTATACTCATGTGATTACTTCAGAGCGATTATCATTATTGTATTATATTAACGTCGGTTCACCTCATATATCAACTTGTAAGTACAGGTTTTCTTGAAAAATAAGTCAGTTTTGTTCAATTCAGTTACAACTAGATTTTCATCAAAAATCACCACTGATTTAAAGTCTTCTGACCATGTCGTTCCTCTAAGTACTCATTGACTTCAGTGCCGACCTGTTTTCTTTGAAGGGTCCAATCGTTTCATCTTTTCGAAATTTTGGTTATAAATAATATAGTTTTATTTGAGTAGTTGGGTCATCTGCTTTTGAACCCAATATGATGCTGTATCATACTTAATTTTGCTTCTGGAACATGTATCCAGCATTTGCTGGTACAGCCACATTCCGATCAAAACCCACCGCCGCGGCGGAAAATTGATGGTTCATTCCCTAGCTATATTGATCACTGGATATATCTCTGAGATAAATAAATATGTCAACCAAATCATAATAGGGCTTGTATTTGTTGTCAATTTGTTTTTTGGTATTGATTCAAACCTTTACTGACCAATTCCAGATCTGATGTACATCTATTTCGACACATTATATAGGATCCCTGGAGTAAACATAGTATAAGGAAGTAATAGGGTGCTGAATCTAGATTATGGACATTCAATCGAATAATCATGGATTAGTTAAAAAGTTGTACTAGCAGCATTATATCTACTTCAAAGTATTGATCTGAATAATGTCAAATTTGTCACAACCAAACTCTGGTCCGTACTCTTTGAGCATGTCCATACTAGTTCCGTATCATGCCGTAATTTTTCCTTTCTATGATAAAAATATACATTCAAGTTCCTGGTTTCTCATGGAATTTTAGAGAAACACGACTTCCTTTTGAAAAAAAGCACATTGGTGCTCATTTCCTGAGTATTTAAACTTCGGCCTGTCAAAATGATCATGAAGAGATGTCTTAATCTGTAACTGTTTATAATACTGAAAAGATAGTTTTTTCGTGGTGTTCTCCGAGAGATGTCTGGATGTAAGGGTATACCGCGTTGGATGACGAAAAGACCACATTTTGAATAATTACAAATTGATTTGGAAAATATCAATACTATGAGGAGTGAATTTTATCTCGTTGAATCAAAGAAGCGGTACCGTGAGAGCCAAAATTGTATGTGATATCGCAGATCTGAAATGGCTTGTGAAATTAGGTAGATCTGTTGAAAGAGAGTTTATTCTTTCAATTCATGAGATAAAGGATAAACAAAGAGTAACTACACTGATCTAGTTCATTTTTCATTCGAAAGCTGGTTCATTGGAAATGAGGTGCAGAAAATGCCTCTTTTCTCATCATAATTAGTATTCTTGAATCACAACCTGATACACTCATGAGTGGAAAAGAGTCCTCATAAATATATTTGTCTAGGATATCCGATACCATGTGAAAAAAAAGGATATTGTTGATGTCTATAGTTGCTGCTTGCATGAGTTAACATTTATTACTTTGTGAAAATGTCAAAGAAATCGATTGTTACTTTTCGAAAGTCTTAGAGTTGAATATGTTTTTGTATACGCGCCGTGGAGGCCTTCATGGCATAGCGACCGCTTCTCGATTACAAGTACGTGGGTTCGGATCCTTGCATGGGTACTGGTCCCCTTGCACGGTATCAAACGTTGAAAGGTTAGGGCCTCGTCTTTCCTAGCTCGCCCAAGTCTTTCGAAGATTTCTGCGTGTTGCTCGTAAAGTTGCAGCCGGTTGACGAAAAGACAACAAAACGAAAATATGGTTGGTAGTTGAACTTAACATTTAGTAGCTGATTCGCATATTTCGTAGTGAGATCTTAGGTATGCTTGTGATTGAATATATCAACAAGATGTATGGTAAAAAATGAAAATATGTAAACAATTGATAATTTGTGTACGCAAACAATTCTGGGTATTTTTTCCCATTCGGAAGACAGTTGTAGTTGGATATGTTGGATTGGAAAACCATAGCACCTAGGGCGCGATCCCAAATTGGATGGGGTGACTGGCATACTTAGACGGACATTTCCAGTAGCAGTTACCAACCGTGCTTGGGAAAAGTAAAGCTCTCCGAGAGATGTCTGGATGTAAGGGTGTACCGCGTTGGATGACGAAAAGGCCACATTTTGAATAATTACAAATTGATTTGGAAAATATCAATATTATGAGGAGTGAATTTTATCTCGTTGAATCAAAGAAGCGGTACCGTGAGAGCCAAAATTGTATGTGATATCGCAGATCTGAAATGGCTTGTGAAATTAGGTAGATCTGTTGAAAGAGAGTTTATTCTTTCAATTCATGAGATAAAGGATAAACAAAGAGTAACTACACTGATATAGTTTATTTTTCATTCGAAAGCTGGTTCATTGGAAATGAGGTGCAGAAATTGCCTCTTTTCTCATCATAATTAGTATTCTTGAATCACAAACTGATACACTCATGAGTGGAAAAGAGTCCTCATAAATATATTTGTCTAGGATATCCGATACCATGTCATTCCTAGCTGACATTACCCTTCTGAAGACTTCTGAGAGTTATTCGGAAGAGTACAGTCTGATGACGGAAGGAACAATACTGAAAAAAACAAAATTATCCATCAATATTTTGTTAGATGCAAGAGCAGAAAT